>OY282598.1:29078192-30412918 GCA_958298965.1 Chrysolina haemoptera
TATGGCCTGTTTTTTGAATTTCAAACTCTTGTCTTCAAACGTATTTTGACGTGCTGATTCCGAATCTTTGAACGAAAATGTCGAAAACACATCAGAAATATTTTTGGCGGCAAAAAAACATCTAAAAACTGATTTAAATCTGACCAACTTGAGAACGGTTAGAGATAGACGAATTCTGCGAACGTCAATCGATTCAGAATGGCCGAATTAGTATATACTGAGAATTTAAATGAAAAAAACCGACGGACAAAAAAGTAGAGAATGTCATGATAGATAATTTTTTGAACTTTTTTATTTTTCATTTTTCGATTCTTCGAAATTTTTGTTCTCAAACGTATTTTGACGTGTTATTCCCAGCACACTTGTCTCAATCCTAATACTAGGCGAAAATTATGTACCTATAATGAAAATCACGCAGAATTTAATTCCACTTGTAGATGTTCTGTTAGTAGAATCACTTTTTTTTGTCGTTGGTCGTCGGAAAAATAGTGTACAATTCGTGCGGGAACTGGTCATTTCATACCCGTGTGAGGAGATGATGATAAACTCTTTCAAAACTCGTATGAAATATCATATTTTCCGACCTAGTTGCACAATATACTATTGTAAGTCTTTGAAATTGAAATCGGTATTTTGATATCTTTGATATTAGAGAAACGTGGCATCGAAGCAATCCTTCAGAAATGTGAACTGAGCCTTGATTTAATTCTTAAAAACCTCATTTTATGTACGAAGTTCTCGACTTTAATGGTCAAACCACCAGTTGTAATTTCCGAAACTCTGTATTCCTTTGTAGTAATATTTACTTGGCAAGTTGCCTGCGTTTTTGGAGGGTGAGATATGTTTGCTGTATACAATAAACTCGCTAATATGGAAATATTTCAACTCTCTCGGCACCTGTGGTTTCTTATGTTTTGCAGAAGACCAATTCAACGGCACTTTGTTTTAGTCGGTCTATTTTTCACAGAAAATGGAAAATGCGTCCAAAATAGGGAACGGTAAATGAACAGCATCGTGAAATTGGCAGGTAGGCACATCATTCTTACAATTATTTTGAGTTTATAGCCCCCCCCTCCACTCCTGTTAACTCGGTTCGACGTAAAAACATGGAAAAAACACCGTTTGGGGTGCATCACCGATACAACTTTTTCAAATCAAAGACATGGTGATTGGGGCACATCAACTTAACAATTTCAAATAGCATGGTGGGGTCAAATTACACATCGTTAAAACGAGAATTCAATTTTCTTTACAAAACCATCTAAATATTTTTGAATTTCGTGGATAACTATTTCCACAATGTCGGTCTTCAATCCTTCAGAAATTTTTAAGGTAATCTGACCCCAGCGTCTGTCGACTAATTGCAATGTTTCTCTCAAAAAGTAGTATCGTCAGAATTTAGTGCAAATATAGAAAAAAATAAATTGCCCTTCTCCGCCCTCATACTTTTGAGTATGTTGTTCAAGCTTTGTTCAATGTTCGGAGTGAACTTACAGTATTCAAGTCGATTTCAGGAAGGTTCAAGTTGTTGCTATGATATGAGATATAAATAAATAAGACTTTTTCAAGTTTGAATTTTATTGTCAATATTAAAACTTCGATTAGAAACGAATATTTCTAAACTCCGCTTAGTTGGAGTTCAAAAGCGGATGATAATCCGAACGCAAAAATTTTCAAACTTTGGCTTGTCATGCATCATTCAGAAGGTCTCTCATTGTCTACTGAAAAATGTAATTGTCCTCAAATTAATTGCAAAAATTAACATGAAAAATAAGGTTCACGACTATTCACTGTAAAATTCTCTAATGTATAGAACAGAACTGTAATACAGATCATGCTTTCCGGATTCCAGATTTGTTGGTCTTCAACCAGTAAGAAATTTATAGCAATAAGCCAATAGTCCTTAAACAACGGAACATGGCTTTTCACGAAACATACCACTGCTTTTTTTTTTTCGTTAGATCCGAGGAAAACTGCGTAGGAATCGGTGTTCTCCTTCCTAGGCAGCGATTTCCAAAGCTTTGCTGTTCGTTGAAATCATAAGCCTGGGAATAGTAATTTTCCTAACAAGTGCGGAAAGACACTTTCCGCATGAGTTAGGAACAATACTTTTTCTACAAGCGTAGGAAACAAATTCATTTTTTCAATTATTTATTCATGCAAATGGAAACAACGAACAAGAGTAACATTTTCTATCCACTAATTATTCGTAATATTTATTGTAAATGTACAATTTGATGCATTATGTAAATTTATAGCGGAAGCCAGCATATTTTTTGAAGATGGCTGATTTCCTGAAGAAGAAGGTAACTCGGGCAATACATTATCGAAAGAAATCGAATGTGCAGGCACAGGCATCAAATCGTCGCCGATCGATATAGACGTGGATGGTTCTAAAATGCACCCGGAAGACGATGTAGTGTTCAAATTGAGAATTTTGTTGGACATTTCTTTTTTTCGATTGGTGGAGTCTTCTAAATACCCCTCTGCAACTGAAGTCGATTTCCATCCTCCTAGGCATTTGATATCAGTTATACCCACACCACAGTCAGCTGAGGAACGCCTGAAGCTGTGACCAGTGTAAAGCTCTGGATTTTGAAGGCGCAGATATACTGCTATTTCGGAGGGTATCTCTCCTATGGTATTGATTCCTACACATTGCACTTTCCACTTTTGTAATAAATAAACGACGGTGAGGAGTCTCTTTTGGACGTAAATGTACATAATTTCTGTATACGTTCAAAAAATAACCATCATTTGCTCCTTCAGATATCACGAAGGATCTAGAGGAATGATTTTTGGAATCCTTGATATTAACAATTATCAGGTTTTCTTTGTCGTCTATGTCGTCAATGGTGAGTTTTGTCAGCTCTTCTCGTCTGAAAGCACCAGCTAATCCAAAAATTGCTACTAACTTAATCATGAGGTATATGTCATCGGGTGCTTCAGTCATAAATTTTGAAACGTCTTCTTGAGTGAAGATTTTGGCCTTTTTCGGTCGAAAACCGACATTCTGTCTTTTAATGAATGCAATTATTTTGTAAAATTTGCTAATATCCAAATTTTGCTTTACTTTGAATTCTTCAACATTGAATATCTTGCCCATAAAGTGTTCGGCTTCCATGTTTTAGACATTTCTAGAAAATAAGCCAAGAATACTTCTTCTTTATTTGGTGTTTTCACTTTTTTATTGTTGCACCATTCAATAAAACTCGTGTATTGCTTCTCATACTTTTGTTTAGATTTCGTTGGCAATAACTCTAAGTTCGCATCTGTAGCTGCTTGCACGATTTCTTGTGGAAGTTCTTCATCAGATGAATAATCCATTGTGGCAATTTCACTGAATCGAAAATTTTATATAAGTAACACTTTGTCTGTCACTATGACAATTACAAACAAATTTGTGTATTGATCGGCATGACAACATCAATTGTTACCTACTCGTTATCAGATCAATCAAAGCCTATAATATATAGGGTGATTTTGATAACAATACATTTTTATTTATCCATATTTGTTCATTTTTTCAATAAATAGTGCAAAATGATGGATGATTTTGAACAAACTCATTTAGTATTGCAACAAAAAAGCTTGAACTTTCATATTTTGTCACCCACCACTTATATTTTACGAGGATATCATATAAATGTTTTTCCCCCACTAGTGTGGGAAAAAATTTCCCGCACTAGTGTGGGAAAACTTTTCCCGCACAACTGTGGGAAAATGACACTTTCCAAACTGAATTGCGTGCGGGTAGAGGGTGAATCACGCACGCTTGTAGGAAAAGAGATTATCGGCATGTCCCCAAAGTGACGACATAAATATGTGAGGACTGAGTTCGACGAGTCAGTTTCGATGGGACCGCCAACGGTAAAACGATTGATAATATTTCGAAAGAGCATCATCCATGGAAATATCTAGAAATCATTGATTATTCTGTTTTCATTTCGAATAATCTCTAATGCGATTAAAGTGAATCGTTTTTTTTTCAACTAATTAAAAATAGAGAAGTGAACACCGAGTCAAAAGTTGTTTCAACGAACCTTAGGGTGAGTTCCCAATACATCGTTTTTGCTTTTCGCGTCACGCGTCACGCATTCTGATTGGAGAATTGGTAAATCGTGTCAGGAATTCGCCAATCAGAATGCGTGACGCGCGACGCGAAAAGCAAAAACGATGCATTGGGGACTCACCCTTAGATTCACAGATATTGAAAAATATTGTCGAAACCCAGAACACGTACCTACTTTTTCGATGCCATGTCCCTTTTTCGTTTGTATATACGCCCCTGAACACCTACGATCTGGTGAGGAACGTAACAAACACACAAATATAGATATATCATTTCCAAATAATTATAATTATTACCGGCTTGACACCGAAAGAGTACGATTTGAAGACGGCTAAACTTGGCAAATTCGATACCTACATTAGTGACAGTCGCAATTTGTAGCCAACCTTGAACGTTCTTTATGAAATTATTTACATTTTTTGTGCGTCCTGTTTAGGCCCACTCCATATAGTGATCACTTCATAGCCTAGTCGATATGTTCATAAAAGACTACGCGTGTCCTTTTTGTGGATTTTCTGCTAAAAAATTTCTAAAAACACGTTCTTGGCACTTCACCCAAATAGCACTGGACGTTCCGAGGATGTCCATGTTATGCCCCATTTAGGTCCGAACGTCCCAGAACCTAATATGGACATCCTGGAGTCGTACGACTCGGAACGACTTTGTGACGTCCGATGCACAATTCTCCAATTATGTTTTCCAAAAATAGACTTTTATTTCAAACCTGTGACTGAGTACATCATGAACTCTGTGATTTGTACCATTTGTGGTCCTGTGCTGTGTCTTATCTGTCTTTCCTAACCTAACTTATAAACATAATTTCTGGTTGTGGCGGAATTTGAAGTTATTTTTACAATCAAAAGATTACGATGATCTGAGAAAATTTAATATCACGTATTTATTGCTGTTGTGAGCCGTGACTTCTATACTTTTCTATAGGTATTATGTTTTGTAATTGATGTAAATGTTTGTATCAGAATTTAAAATAATTTATAATTGTTACTTCGAATATCTTTCCATCATTATCCTTTTCACTTTTTCTAGTTGGTATGTCACTTTCTATTGACTAGGATCATGGGTTATAGAAAACCTTGAAAATTGATATCCTAAAAACATCCTTAGGATGTATGAGGGACGTCCATGGAAGACCTTACAGGGACATATAGTGGACGTCCCCAGAACGTTCTAATTTGTAACATCGGATGTCCCCAGGACATCCTAAGGACGTCTTATGTCCAGTAATGGACGTCTTCGGGATGTCTTGAATGTCTTAGATTTATGTCCTCTGGACGTACTGAGGACGTCTTTGTGTTATCTGGGTAGTGAGTATTAATTCATTCTATATAGTCTGAACTGAGTGCATAAGTCTGTAGAAGTATTATAAACATGAATTTTCCAATTCAATAATACGTTGTTATGATGATAGGTATCATACAATCAGTTTTCTCTTTTAGATTTGAAGACATGAATCATGAAAACTTGTGCTGTTATAGGTCATTATAACCGATCCCATCCAGACCAGCACGTGAAATTTCCAAATTTCCTTCTATACAGACAAGGCAGAGACTGGTAGAAACTGCTGGAATACAGAGACATATTAGTCAGATCGTTTCGAACCATGTACGTCCCCAAGGTCTTCATGATCGATCGCCGAAAATTATTACCAACATACCAACCAACGCCGCTGGATCGAAATATATTTTTCGAAATGATTCCTATAAACTTTAGGTCAGCTCCACAAAGATGCTGGTCTAGTATCGTATCTCTTAGTTTGATGAAACTCTTCCAGGCATCTTTACAAGATCTATCACGGAAATTCTTTATAGTTACCAGGTGGAAGATGTCCCCGTCCCTTCTTCAACTTCTGGATTCTGTTCCTGTAGTTTCTGTAGTTTACCAAATTTCTTGAAACGTAAAGTACGTAATCACCCGGCAGCTTCTGAGGGTGTTTTGAGAAAACATCTTCTGGGTACCCCGTTATATTCTGTTCTTGAGTACCACTGCCTGACATCTCTCTTGCTCACCAACCTCGAAGCCTCACACATAATCCAGGTCCCCAATCGCCAGGGTAGGAGAATTCTGCATTACGGTCTTATATTCCTCTTCTTTCAGATGCTGACTACATCAAGATCTGACTCTTTCTTGTTCTTCCTGGATCTTATTGTTATTCCTGTCATCCACCGCTGTGCTTCTATAAATTGATGATTCCTTGTTTTCTGCTCGTCTGCTATGTGAGCATTCATCTCAGCGTGGTCTCCACGACAGAGCATCTGTAATATTATAGCTACTTCCCTCTCGAGCGATCTTGGAGTCTCTTGATCCTTCGTGCTACTACTGTTACTTGACTCCCGGTACTTTTGAAGTATACAAATCATTTTTAGGCTGCATGGTCAGCTCTCAACAGAATTATGCTTCAATCTACGTATTGACCTCTCAGACAACATGACACTAAGGTGAAAAACGATTGATATTTCCACAAAATTTATTGTCTTTGCGACATGTTTCAAGCGAATGTAGTACATTGAAAAAGATACTGTGTATCGAAACATGTCGCAAAGACAATAAATTTTGTGGAAATTTTAATCGTTTTTACCTTAGTGTCATAACTATGGATTTCCATCAACTAACGGCCACGTCAATCCAAAATCTCAGACAACAGCCAACTGTTTATACAGTAATTGAACACCAGTTGACTATGTCCCACGTTGCTTGCGTCCGTGTCTAAAATGAATTTTTCTACAACTGTCAAAAAAAGTGCATTTTTTTGTATGGGTTGTGTGCGTAAAGTATTACAATATTTCACTATCAACGTACAGTTTCATTATTAAACGGAAAAGCGTAGAAAAGTGCACGGAAGCAAGGGAGGGGGGATAAGAGCTTTGCTTACTTTTGCTGATGTGTGCGTGGTCCTTTGTTCTTTCCTCATCCGGGTGCACCCTAACGAGCAATTCTCAAAACTAGGAATGACGAGAGTCTTACCTTCACAAGTACGATCCCGAGCACGATCGGAAATTTCTACTGAAAATGTTCGTCCATGTATTTTAAGGCTTTCAGCTATACATTGAAACTCTCCAAAGGAAAATCGAAAAAACATATGACCACTTTATTGATTGACCAGTTTATCTTCAAAATGAGTATGCTGTGATAGCCCTTTCCAACAAGTCATTGAGAATTGCTTTCAGTTTGACCCCAGAAGATAGAATAATGGCCACCCACTCCGCATACAAAACAACTACCTACTACTTATTCTGCAAAAACGATTGCACGAAATTTCTCACAATGATCGAATCCGAATCCATAGTGAAATATTCACTAGACCGAGAAATTGTTGGAAGACGGTTTAGATATTTGAAGACAATCGATTTGTCGTGCGTGCAAAGAACTCTGTATAGGCAATGCACCAATATTTATCAACATTTACATTTTATTTTTTCATAATCGATAGTTTGTGAAGAATTATCATATATAATTTACAGAAGACACTGTGTGTATTCGAGACATATATAATTTTGTATCTTTCAAAAGCATTACCTACTATGTAGCTTCATTACCTACATTAATTTAGAAACGTAAGATACATACAGTGCTAGTCTAAAGTCCGTTCCCCCCTACTAATTTTTGAACCACGTATATCGCAACGAAATTTGGAAGGCTCAAAGAGGAGATAAAAACCTACTTTTTCATAAGAAAATCCCAGCTAAAAGTTTCAAAATGGCAGCTGAGCGCCATCTTCAATCATTTTTTTAAATGGAACACCCGGTATATCATTGCATGATCGGTTAGGGACGTTCATAAGGAATCCAACAACACCAAGTTATTTCAGAAAACGATATGCTCCTCACAAAAACGTAAGGATAATATGTTTCCGAATGGTCTAACAGAGCAGTGATATTACAATAAGCTGTTATTGAACACAATAGTTATTTGTTTTACTAGGCATAAAAGCACAAGATTTAATGCCGCGGCTGGTGTTTCATAGCCAAGGCATTAAATCTGCTTTTCTGCCGTGTGAAACATATAATTTTTTGGACAGAGGTCAATTGTATTAAATAATTGTTCACAATTCACCATAAATATATCTAATAAATACAAATTTCGTGTTGTAGTTTGTAGTTTTAATGCAATAAAACCAGTTTATTATCATCAGCATCATTTTGAGTTTTCTTAATGTCATGTCAATTTTAATAACCAGTTTGATTTAAATTATTACTTGGAAGGTTGCCTAGCAACGAACTTTTTCTGCCTAGGCAGTAAAAGTGGACTTTTTCTGCCTAGGCATTAAAAGTACAACTTCTAAGCTTGCCAAGTGTCATTAAAAGGCCGCTTTTAATGTCATTTGGAGAAAAAATAATATCGATGAGCACTTTTTTATAATTCTTCTCTGTGAAGTCAAAAGACAACGTATATACCTACTATTACTATTTTATAGAAATCACTCACAAAGTTAAATAGCCTTATAGACACTGTTCTTGTGATGAAAGTGTTGCATATCATGAAGCCATGTTGAATCGCATATTAGTGATGAATATTCTGCAGGCAAATATTCAAACATACAAAATATATAGCAGACATGTTTTTGACAAAGCTTTATAAAAAAAATGTTAGTTGAGTTTGACACATGACTCTTTATTATCGTCATCATTTTTTTTTTCTTTTTGAATCCCCAGTCCTGAAGAATTTTGCGACATAGGCGATTGATTCAGTAGCGCGTCTAAGGAGACTGGTGTACAGAAAAATATGCAAATCTTTACTGACTGTTTTTAAATTTCACAGGTGTGTTTTCATCTAGTAGACTAGTAACCATTTTAACCCTGTATACAGGGTGTTCCAAATTAAGTCGGCACCATTGCCAACTCCGTTATTATTGATGCTACGAATTCGGTTAAATGGGCAAACTTGTAGCATTTTTATTGGCCTTCTCGACGCCAAAAACAAAAAAAAAAATTGACAGTCGCGTTTTCGAAATATTTCATAAAATGATATTTTTTTAAATGGAACACTCTATATTTTATCATGCATTTCGACTCGTAACTACATTCTCAATAACAAAGCTCCTATGACTTTTTTTCCTAAAGTTGAAAATAAGCGAAATATTTTTTTTTTCACTAGTACAAAAAAATTCTTTGTTTTGGCGAATAAAACCTCATGATTGTCCAAACACCCAATTTTGGTTTATACGCATGACAAAATATTTCTGCCATAATGATAACTTTGAAGCCGTTTTTGTACAGAACAGAAAATGCTGGAGCGTCATATTAATGCGGTTGGAAATAGCTATTTGTGTATTTAGAGCGCAAAGTGATGGATTACCGCTCGAACAAAGAGAGTTACCGCGCGACGCGAAGCGGAGCGCGGACGTTTCGTCATCAAATCGTTGGTCTTTCTCCAAAATATGTTGGGCACTACCCGATTTTTCTGTCTTGATATGTTCTTTAATCCGTGTTTCAAAGCTCTTCAGTATATTGAAAAAGGCAACAGTCTCCATGAAAAATGTAATTTTTTTTGTAATATGCAACAGAAAAGAACAACTTCCCCGGCTAAAGCCACGCTGAACATTGAACTACATCTGATAGATTTTGTAAACTGAAAAGAAAAAATCTGAAAGTAAAAATTCGCATTTTTATTCAGATAGTTAATTTATTTAATTATCTCTAGTTTTCATTGAAAATTCATCAAATAAATAGGATAGGGAGAATGTTGTTCAAAAATAGCACTCACAGAAATCGTTCATTTCATTGAAGCAAGCTTCGCTTCTCTCGCATTTAATGCTCAATACATTTTTGTCGACGAAAATCTCATTCAAAATCTCATTCAAAAGCAATCATACAAATCAAGGATGGAAATGATGGAAATATTTCTTCTGCGGTGACACTTTGAAAGTTATTTTTTTGACATAAACCTGTCATGGGCATTATATTTTGATTTTTGTTCGAAAATATGAATATAATATAGATAAAATCTGTCGTGTAATCATCTGCGGCTGAAAGACAAACTTTAGTCGCTATTTTCCATTGTTCAAGATTACATCTTGGGAGGTATTCATGTTGAAAAGGGGAACATTCTCCATGAAAATTTAAAAAATGAAAAACAACTACTTCCCCGGCTAAGCCACGCTGGACATTGAACTATATCTGATAGATATTGTGAAAAAACTCTGAAAAGAAAAAACCTGAAAGTGAAAAGTCGCATTTTCATTCAGATAGTTGATTTTTTTAATTATCTCTAGTTTTCATTGAAAATTCATCAAATAAATAATATAGGGCGAATTGTTCAAAAAGATCACTAACAGAAATCGTTCATTTCATTGAAGCAAGGTTCGCTTCTCTCGCATTCAATCCCCAATACATTTTTGTCGACGAAAATCTATTTCGCTTTACCAAGCCCATCAGGAAGATTGGAAGTATTGGAAAGCAGGCTCTTCAGAAGCAATCATACACATCAAGGATAGAAATGATGGAAATATTTCTTCTGCAGTAACACTTTGAAAGTTATTTTTGGACATAAACCTGTCATGGGCATTGTATTTTGATTTTTGTTCGAAAATATGATTGTACCGCTCATTTCGTTCATTTTACTGTCGTCTACCCAACACAGTTTTCTTGTTCGTATCAGCTGTGCTCCAGCCATAGAAACTTTATCGGCGGGGTAATAGCCCGGAAACCTCCCACAGCAATTTCCGCACAACATTCCAACGCCTCGGGGTCCAAGATTGACTGGTCTATCGCAGTTATTCGACTAAACGTAGGAGGTGGGAAAAGAGAGAGACCGCTGCGCATTCACGAGCGAGACGGAGCGAAACGCTGTATGGTCACTGGCGCATAACAACTATTCATTATGCACGCATTTTGGCCGGGACTGACCGTCTCAAGGATAAATCTAGTCTGTTAGGCTCGGCTGGGCTAAAACTATGCGAAAAAAATTAGGCATTAACGATAACTTGTTTTTCGGTAGACGTTAAAAAAATTGTGGGATTATGAGTGACTCTTTAGATTGCTTGATCGATTATATTTCCTTGAAAAAGCAATTAGGTATGAGCATTACTATATATTTTTTTTCCGATGGAACAGAGTATACGGGGGTACTCGAAACGACGCAACTTGATAATTTCTCTAGATTTTCTTTTTTCTTCTTCTTTTTTTCTTCTAAGGAACGTCTACTATTTAGGAAATGAGGAAACTTTTACTTTTGAAATTCATACGTATAACTGAAAACATAACTCCAAATTTTGAGTGTCGTAATCTTCATAACCAACTATACCTCATCCCGTGTATAGCTTCACACAAATGTTTCCTACATTTTTAAAAAGAATGTTTAGTTGCTCTACAATTTTTTTTTTTCAGAAAAAATTTTGCCTGCGGCGCGTTTCTATTTTCTGTCCCATGCAAGTTATAGGGATGAAACAGGGATACAGCTAGGTCACAACTAGGATCAATTTCTGCATGATTGGGACGTCCTGGAGATGTTTATAGGTATCCCAAACTGGGAGATGGAAATGTCACCAAACCCTGCATCCTTATGATGTCCTCAGGATGTATGTCTTATGACAACCATGGGATATCCTGTCCCTGATCAACGATATCCTTAGGACATCCCACAATTGTCCTTATGGGTAAAAATGCAGTTTAGGGATAATCCGGAGATCACAATTTTTTTTGTTTAGCAGTCTCGATTCCTTTAGAAAATACAGCCTTCGGATTTAACCAAATGGTAATTTTCACTCTCCTATTTTGTACATTAAAAAGACAAAATTCTTTTTTCTTTAAACCATCCACCACATACATTCTCTATCACTTTTTTTTTAGAAAGTTCGGCCTTCTGTATTAAACTAAACAAGAAATGTTGTGCTTTTTCACTTTGGAAAGTAGGAAGTTTTGTTTACATTCTAAAGAATCCTGAAATTTCGAAAAAAAATTCCTTTTTCATTGTGAAAAAATGCTGAAATCATGTGAAAGGGAATATGTGTGTTGTAAGTGTGTTGTAATATAGTTCCGAGGGGGAAATAACTAGTCATTTTTTGTACACCTAATGAAATCAGTGAAATAATTATCTCTAATGAAAAATAATGAAAAAGTTTTAGGGGGCAATGAAAGATAATTACCATTCAATTACGCGGATAAAAATAAGATCCAGAAAGTTCGAAACTCATGCCCACGTATGACTTTTGGTGTAAGTAGGCGACAACGAGTATCAAATAAATTGAAGGAGATTGGATGGTTGCATAACGAGAACAGGAGAAAGGTTCATTTTAGTACCTTGTCATAAAATAATTCCCAAAAACATACCCAATACATACTAATTCAGCCATTTTGAATTGATTGGCGTTAGCAGAATTCGTCTATCTCTAACTTTTTTCGAGTTGGTCAGCTCTAAATCAGTTTTTAAATGGTTTTTTTGCCACCAAAAATATTTCTGATGAGTTTTCGACATTTTCGTTCAAAGATTCGGAATCATGATACTCGACTTTTTTGTCCGTCGATTTTTTTCATTCAAATTCCCAGTATATACTAATTCGGCCATTCTGAATTGATTGGCGTTCGCAGAATTCGTCTAACTCTAACTGTTCTCGAGTTGGTCAGCTTTGAATCAGTTTTTAGGTGTTTTTTTTTGCCGCCAAAAATATTTCTGATGAGCTTTCGACATTTTCGTCAAAAATTTCGGAGTCAGCACGTCAAAATACGTTCGAAAACAAAAAATTTAAATTCGAAAAATTAAAAATAAAAAATCTTAGACAATTGGATTTTTTATCTTAAACACCCTTTTCTGGTTAAATCGTATATCTGAGCATATAAAAATCATACATTTTTGAAATGAGCATAACATTTTACGTATACAGTGCGAATTTCAAGTCGATGTGACGACTTGGTATTTTTCATGATTTTTAGGGGTGAACCCCTTGCAACATTTTCGAGTAATTTTTAATTTCTTTTGATCGAGTCGAAAATAACAATACATACTAATTCGGCCATTCTGAATCGACTGGCGTTCGCAGATTTCGTCTATATCTAACCGTTCTCGAGTTAGTCAGCTCTGAATTAGTTTTCAAATGGTTTTTTTGGCGCGAAAAATATTTCTGATGAGTTTTCGACATTTTCTTTTAAAGATTCGGAATCAGCACTTCGAAATACGTTCGGAGATAAAAATTTGAAATTTGAAAAATTAAAATTTAAAAAGTTCAAAAAATTATTTATCATGATATACTTGCCTTTTTTGTCCGTCGATTTTTTTCGTTCAAATTTCCGATTGGCGTTAGCAGAATTCGCCTTTCTCTAAATGTTCTCGAGTTGGTGAGCTCTGAATCAGTTTTCAAATTGTTTTTTTGTTGCCAAAATTTCTGATCAGTTTTCGATATTTTCGTTCGAAGATTCGGAATCAGCACGTCAAAATACGTTCGGGGACAAAAATTTGAAATTCGAAAAGTGAAAAATAAAGAAGTTCAAAAAATTATCTATCGTGACTTACTGGACTTTTTTATCCGTAGATTTTTTTCGTTCAAATTCTCAGTATATACTGATTCGGCCATTCTGAATCGACTGGCGTTCGCAGAATTCGTCTATCTCTTACCGTTCTCAAGTTGGTCAGCTCTGAATCAGTTTTCAAATGTTTTTTTTTTGCGTAAAAATAATTTCTGGCGAGTTTTCCACATTTTGAATAATGAATTTAATTAAAATTAATAATCTATTAATGAAAATGTTATGATGTATACACCTAATGAAAAAGTAGTTTACCCCTCGTATAGTTCAAACGAGAATGAATTTTCCCCACAACCTTCACAGAATTTGCCAATTCTGAAATCATATTTGATAACAGAATATTAACATTCACCCCCTTTATATTGAATAAATATTCTAAAACACTTGCTGTCTCATACATTTTGGGTGTATTTCATTAAATCATTTGTATAAGAATGAATATTCTGACATTGTTGTATCAATAATTACGTTAGCCTTGACTGGCATCATAGTGACAAGATGTCAAATGAAATGTCAAAATAATTTTTCATTTCCTTTCTATTTGATTATATTAATCCAGTAACGACAGACAAGCTCGAGCAAAAAGTGAAGAATGAATTGTAGCACTCTGCATCATGTATTATTAGAAAAAAATTGTTCACCAAAAAATCAGGGATGGAACCTAAAAAAATTTTCATTTAAAAAAAGTATATTTTTTTTTGTTGTCATTTCAGAAAATATAATATTTATCAAAAAACTATTTCGATAGGTTGAGAGATAATTCAATTCTCCACAAGAATGATTTTCAGTAATACCTTATGAAATACGCTCGTTTTCTCAGAAAACGTGGTTTAACGCCGACGTCACAGTTCATGCTCGTGCTAACCCGCCACTGCAAGTTCAGGCAGGGCCGAAAATTAGATTTGTCATAACTTTGCTAAAAATTATAGTAGAAGAAAAAAAAAGTGCATACCGTTCCTGAAGACTCTCCACATTTGTACACACCGACATTTAGTCCATTTAATTTTTTGCCGAAAGACTATGTGACAGAAATTTAGAAGATGTGCAACCAAACCAAACCAAAAGAGGTGAAACAGGGTCCAAGGTAAAACAGGTTCCCCTATACTAGTTTCCTCATTCTTTTTGTTAAAATTTAGAGTGGCTATACCATTTCAGTATATTGTTGATTACTATGTCAAGATATTCAACTTTTTCCGTTTTTTATACAGTTCTTCCACACGTAATCCATGTACGTGTGGGGTTGTAATACTATTTCAATGTACTCAAATCGGGTTGATTTAGGGGTACTACTTGAGAGGATAAATTTGGTTTATTGGAAGTTTGAAAATTGTGGAAGAAGGATGACACCGTTTCTGATGCGCTGTTACACTAAAATACGCGAGTTTATTAGCATTATTATTTTTTAATAATAAATTAGAAATATATTACAGCAATTTTATGTGAATTTGGTAGTTAAAATAATCAGTGAGAAAAGTACTCGCGGCGTTATGGTGCAACCTTGCTTTTTGATTAATTTTTTTAATAACGTAGGTAGTCAGATATCATATTCACGTTTTTTTTCACCTTGACCAACTGCTCTTATTAGATACAGAATTTGCCTCCACCTTTGATGCCAATTTTTGCTAATATTCCGTAAAGTTGAATCGCTAATTTTCGCCATTTCCATA
Source organism: Chrysolina haemoptera (assembly GCA_958298965.1). Classification (NCBI taxonomy): domain Eukaryota; kingdom Metazoa; phylum Arthropoda; class Insecta; order Coleoptera; family Chrysomelidae; genus Chrysolina; species Chrysolina haemoptera. The sequence goes on from OY282598.1 coordinate 29,093,402, forward strand.
AAAACTAGAATATGGTAATATCTAAATGCTAACATTAGTTATAATGAACTAAGGGCACTTACTGTTTTCCGAACGACCAAGAAGAAAATACAAAGATGGGTGCAAACAAATTTTGACTAGCAGGAAAATGTTTGAATCTCTGATTCATTTTGTACTTTTTGGGACTGATTCAGAAAAGAATATCAATCATCCAACGATGGAAAAAACCAATTACCTATAATTAGTGTTTTGATGGCTTCTTTTTTTTTAGTTCTTCATTCGAAATTCAAATTAATGGTGATGAATAGAGGTTAATAGCTGTTATTTTTATTAATAGAACAGAAGTAGAACGAAAGTTCATTGGATATCGAATTGTAACTTGATTTTCGTTAACTGCATCGAATTCCACAAGATTTTTGAAAAATCAGAATTGGAGGTACATTTTAAATGTTGAACGAAGTGAAAAATTTCAATACACACAATTACAGAATGTAAAAACTCAAATCTGTAGAATGTTATGGTTCTTACTTTTATTTGTTTCAAATTCAAGCATTTTGATTTTGATTGGCGATAGGTATGATGTAAGAACAACATTTAAAATAACCAATACATTAAGATCAATACTCACACATACAAAACCCAAAAATACTGATGAATGTTCAATAAATTGTGTTCACAACATGTCTTGTTCTTGTGGTAAGAGTTATATAGGTGAAACATCAAGACCATTGATTGTGCGCCAGGAAGAACATAAAACAGAAAATATCTGAACATATTCTAACATCTGATGGCGATCATGTAATGGAATGGAATGATACCAAAATTTTATTGAGAGAATCAAATCAAGAAAAAAGAAAGTTAAAGGAAACTGCGTGCATTCTTTTATCGAACAACTGCTTTTCAACAAATTCCATCGAAATGGACCGCACCTGGTTACCTCTCCTCAGAGATGAAATAAGAACTAATAGAATGATGATTGGTTGATACCGAACACCCTATGTATCAAGATACCAAATGTCAATCAAAAGAATGTATGATAGATTTCATTTGACTGTCAAAGAAAGATCTTGTTATTTCCAAACCGTAATTCAAATACAGTTTTCAGCGTCTTTCCAGCAAGTTTTGATAACGTAGGCTGATACAGCCTTCGAAACGTCAACATTTTTCAAAAAAAGAGAAGTATTCTTGGTTAATTTGATCTAATTTATTCAGATAGGCAAATTCAGTGTAGGGTATATACGTTACTGACAAAAAATAATTTCATTCAAGACAGCAGTCTTGTGAACGCAGTAACTTATCGGGCAAATTAATTAATTTGCCCTTCTACACTTGTACAGATTTCTTTGGATTAACATTTTTTCATTTTCAGATTGTGGAAGGTTTCAAACCCAAAAAATCATGTCATAAATGTTTAGTTGAAAATCATCAATTCAAGATGGCGGCTCCAGGATGGTGGACGAGTTTATGTTTAGATTTCCTCCTCATCAAAGAGCTAGACAGCTCAAAATTCATATGGAAATAGGCCTTGTAATAACAAGTCTTTATTAAAAATTAATAGATTATGCTTTTTTTCTGAAAAGCACAAAATAAAACCATTAATAAAAAACACTTTTTAAATGCAAACTTTTATTGAATGCGATGAAAAATGAGATATAATTTCTTTAGATGTGTAACGTAGGTTACTCTGTTAGTTACATACTCAAAAGCTTGTCGCTTTGGTATTCAATGGCTTTACTTTACGAGTTGAGCTCATGAACCTGTATCACACAGAATAACTTACATTACAGAAAAAAAAAAAAATTTTTACTTTATAGCGCATTTGATTAAAAGCTTTTCTCTAGAAAGTTTTTTCAATAATATTTTTATTGCAAAATTGCTGCTTATATATCGGAATGGTCTGGAATGTGAAATTTCTAAACTTTAAGAAGTTTTAACTAGATTTGCAATAGCGAGACATGTGGTGATAATGTTCTCTTGAGCAGTTAAAAATGCCAGTCTCCATCATCACCAGCTAATGGGTTGAAAATGTTGAAATATTCTTCAAACGACATTTCAATTTGTTTATGATGAATCACAGAAATGCACCAGTTGTGTGTCTCAGTTATTCTCCGACTCAATTATTATTATAAGATCGAAATTGCCACTCGATTATTAATAGATTAAAACCTAGTACTTGAAGAACGATTTAAGTTAATGCTAGAGAATCAACAAATCCAGCAAATTACTATGACCAAAAGAGTAGTCAGAGCTTGTCTTCATTTTTTTTATTATTAACTTTTCTAGTTCAATCGGGGTGAAGTAGATACTGACAGTGGTCCACAGAAGGTCGTTGAATGGATAAAAAAATCTGAGGTTTCTGCAACATCCTATCCAATAACTTCACTTGTTAGTTCACACAACTGCAACCCAACTAACAAAGGCACAAGTAGGTTAGCATTTTCTGTCCACCAGAATCTGGTAGTTTCTCTAAAGTAATGAGTTGCAAAGGATATCCATGTTCCTCACTGATGAACCTCTTGAGGTAGGTCTGAAAAAAATATTTGGTGAGTCAACCTTAGATACAACGTACCAAATTTCGATGTGCGTCCTTTACTTTCTCTAGGAGAGACCCTGAAATAAATAAAAGTTAAATTAGTCCATTCTGTCATTCATAACCAGATGTTTACAGCGGTTTGACCTCGCCGAATTATCTAAAAGCACATATTGTAAAATATACGCAGTTAAAGGTGCAAGTCTGAACAAAAAAATATGGTTAGAAACTTCTTATTTTTAAGTAGACGGTGAAAAAATGGTTTGAAGGCTGTCTGTTGTTGTTTAAAAATAATTTTACCAGCGGGTCGAATTCTCCAAGGTCAATTTTCAATATTTTGCGTTGCGATGCCAATGGATAATGGCACGCTTGACGCAGTTTCTCGGTCTCTTCCGTGCATTTTGAATTTTGATAGACGCTGAGAACTCAGCAGCAGCATCCACTCAGGAATCGGGTGGTCCGAAAAAGTCCGTGGGTATGAACTCGCTGTTATCACAAACTTCTAGCCGTACCAATTCTACTTTTGATCCCGCAGTTCCGCATGCGCACGATTCCAATAATTTAATGGCGGTGTGACGGGGTGTTTAGATGACAAAACAAGAAGGCAGACTGAGTTGAAACTGCGTGAATTTGTTTTTTCGCTAGCAATTGACACACAAACGTAACCTGAGCAAGCTAACCTAGCTTGCGAATCAGTCGAAAATGCGTGAATTAGTTTTTTGCTCGCAATTCACACACAAACCTAACCTGAGCAAGCTAACCTGGCTTGCGAGTAAGTTGAACCTGCGTGAATTTGTTTTTTCGCTAGCAATTGACACACAAACGAAACCTGAGCAAGCTAACCTATCTTGCGAGTTAGTCGAAAATGCGTGAATTAGTTTTTCGCTCGCAATTGACACACAAACGTAACCTGAGCAAGCTAACCTAGCTTGCGAATCAGGCGAAAATGCTCGCAATTGACACACAAACCTAACCTGAGCAAGCTAACCTAGCCTGCGAGTCAGTCGAAAATGCGTGAATTCGTTTTCCGCTCGCAATTGACACACAAACCTAACCTGAGCAAGCTAACCTGGCTTGCGAGTAAGTTGAACCTGCGTGAATTTGTTTTTTCGCTAGCAATTGACACACAAACGAAACCTGAACAAGCTAACCTATCTTGCGAGTTAGTCGAAAATGCGTGAATTAGTTTTTCGCTCGCAATTGACACACAAACGTAACCTGAGCAAGCTAACCTAGCTTGCGAATCAGGCGAAAATGCTCGCAATTGACACACAAACCTAACCTGAGCAAGCTAACCTAGCTTGCGAATCAGTCGAAAATGCGTGAATTAGTTTTTTGCTCGCAATTCACACACAAACCTAACCTGAGCAAGCTAACCTGGCTTGCGAGTAAGTTGAACCTGCGTGAATTTGTTTTTTCGCTAGCAATTGACACACAAACGAAACCTGAGCAAGCTAACCTATCTTGCGAGTTAGTCGAAAATGCGTGAATTAGTTTTTCGCTCGCAATTGACACACAAACGTAACCTGAGCAAGCTAACCTAGCTTGCGAATCAGGCGAAAATGCTCGCAATTGACACACAAACCTAACCTGAGCAAGCTAACCTAGCTTGCGAATCAGTCGAAAATGCGTGAATTAGTTTTTTGCTCGCAATTCACACACAAACCTAACCTGAGCAAGCTAACCTGGCTTGCGAGTAAGTTGAACCTGCGTGAATTTGTTTTTTCGCTAGCAATTGACACACAAACGAAACCTGAACAAGCTAACCTATCTTGCGAGTTAGTCGAAAATGCGTGAATTAGTTTTTCGCTCGCAATTGACACACAAACGTAACCTGAGCAAGCTAACCTAGCTTGCGAATCAGGCGAAAATGCTCGCAATTGACACACAAACGTAACCTGAGCAAGCTAACCTGGCTTGCGAATCAGTCGAAAATGCGTGAATTAGTTTTTTGCTCGCAATTCACACACAAACCTAACCTGAGCAAGCTAACCTGGCTTGCGAGTAAGTTGAACCTGCGTGAATTTGTTTTTTCGCTAGCAATTGACACACAAACGAAACCTGAGCAAGCTAACCTATCTTGCGAGTTAGTCGAAAATGCGTGAATTAGTTTTTTGCTCGCAATTCACACACAAACCTAACCTGAGCAAGCTAACCTGGCTTGCGAGTCAGTCGAAAATGCGTGAATTCGTTTTCCGCTCGCAATTGACACACAAACCTAACCTGAGCAAGCTAACCTGGCTTGCGAGTAAGTTGAACCTGCGTGAATTTGTTTTTTCGCTAGCAATTGACACACAAACGAAACCTGAACAAGCTAACCTATCTTGCGAGTTAGTCGAAAATGCGTGAATTAGTTTTTCGCTCGCAATTGACACACAAACGTAACCTGAGCAAGCTAACCTAGCTTGCGAATCAGGCGAAAATGCTCGCAATTGACACACAAACGTAACCTGAGCAAGCTAACCTGGCTTGCGAATCAGTCGAAAATGCGTGAATTAGTTTTTTGCTCGCAATTCACACACAAACCTAACCTGAGCAAGCTAACCTGGCTTGCGAGTAAGTTGAACCTGCGTGAATTTGTTTTTTCGCTAGCAATTGACACACAAACGAAACCTGAGCAAGCTAACCTATCTTGCGAGTTAGTCGAAAATGCGTGAATTAGTTTTTTGCTCGCAATTCACACACAAACCTAACCTGAGCAAGCTAACCTGGCTTGCGAGTCAGTCGAAAATGCGTGAATTCGTTTTCCGCTCGCAATTGACACACAAACCTAACCTGAGCAAGCTAACCTGGCTTGCGAGTAAGTTGAACCTGCGTGAATTTGTTTTTTCGCTAGCAATTGACACACAAACGAAACCTGAACAAGCTAACCTATCTTGCGAGTTAGTCGAAAATGCGTGAATTAGTTTTTTGCTCGCAATTCACACACAAACCTAACCTGAGCAAGCTAACCTGGCTTGCGAGTAAGTTGAACCTGCGTGAATTTGTTTTTTCGCTAGCAATTGACACACAAACGAAACCTGAGCAAGCTAACCTATCTTGCGAGTTAGTCGAAAATGCGTGAATTAGTTTTTCGCTCGCAATTGACACACAAACGTAACCTGAGCAAGCTAACCTAGCTTGCGAATCAGGCGAAAATGCTCGCAATTGACACACAAACCTAACCTGAGCAAGCTAACCTAGCCTGCGAGTCAGTCGAAAATGCGTGAATTCGTTTTCCGCTCGCAATTGACACACAAACCTAACCTGAGCAAGCTAACCTGGCTTGCGAGTAAGTTGAACCTGCGTGAATTTGTTTTTTCGCTAGCAATTGACACACAAACGAAACCTGAACAAGCTAACCTATCTTGCGAGTTAGTCGAAAATGCGTGAATTAGTTTTTCGCTCGCAATTGACACACAAACGTAACCTGAGCAAGCTAACCTAGCTTGCGAATCAGGCGAAAATGCTCGCAATTGACACACAAACGTAACCTGAGCAAGCTAACCTGGCTTGCGAATCAGTCGAAAATGCGTGAATTAGTTTTTTGCTCGCAATTCACACACAAACCTAACCTGAGCAAGCTAACCTGGCTTGCGAGTAAGTTGAACCTGCGTGAATTTGTTTTTTCGCTAGCAATTGACACACAAACGAAACCTGAGCAAGCTAACCTATCTTGCGAGTTAGTCGAAAATGCGTGAATTAGTTTTTTGCTCGCAATTCACACACAAACCTAACCTGAGCAAGCTAACCTGGCTTGCGAGTCAGTCGAAAATGCGTGAATTAGTTTTTTGCTCGCAATTCACACACAAACCTAACCTGAGCAAGCTAACCTGGCTTGCGAGTAAGTTGAACCTGCGTGAATTTGTTTTTTCGCTAGCAATTGACACACAAACGAAACCTGAGCAAGCTAACCTAGCTTGCGAATCAGTCGAAAATGCGTGAATTTGTTTTTTGCTCGCAATTCACACACAAACCTAACCTGAGCAAGCTAACCTGGCTTGCGAGTCAGTCGAAAATGCGTGAATTTGTTTTTTGCTCGCAATTCACACACAAACCTAACCTGAGCAAGCTAACCTGGCTTGCGAGTAAGTTGAACCTGCGTGAATTTGTTTTTTCGCTAGCAATTGACACACAAACGAAACCTGAGCAAGCTAACCTAGCTTGCGAATCAGTCGAAAATGCGTGAATTTGTTTTTTGCTCGCAATTCACACACAAACCTAACCTGAGCAAGCTAACCTGGCTTGCGAGTCAGTCGAAAATGCGTGAATTTGTTTTTTGCTCGCAATTCACACACAAACCTAACCTGAGCAAGCTAACCTGGCTTGCGAGTCAGTCGAAAATGCGTGAATTAGTTTTTTGCTCGCAATTCACACACAAACCTAACCTGAGCAAGCTAACCTGGCTTGCGAGTAAGTTGAACCTGCGTGAATTTGTTTTTTCGCTAGCAATTGACACACAAACGAAACCTGAGCAAGCTAACCTATCTTGCGAGTTAGTCGAAAATGCGTGAATTAGTTTTTCGCTCGCAATTGACACACAAACGTAACCTGAGCAAGCTAACCTAGCTTGCGAATCAGGCGAAAATGCTCGCAATTGACACACAAACCTAACCTGAGCAAGCTAACCTAGCCTGCGAGTCAGTCGAAAATGCGTGAATTCGTTTTCCGCTCGCAATTGACACACAAACCTAACCTGAGCAAGCTAACCTGGCTTGCGAGTAAGTTGAACCTGCGTGAATTTGTTTTTTCGCTAGCAATTGACACACAAACGAAACCTGAACAAGCTAACCTATCTTGCGAGTTAGTCGAAAATGCGTGAATTAGTTTTTCGCTCGCAATTGACACACAAACGTAACCTGAGCAAGCTAACCTAGCTTGCGAATCAGGCGAAAATGCTCGCAATTGACACACAAACGTAACCTGAGCAAGCTAACCTGGCTTGCGAATCAGTCGAAAATGCGTGAATTAGTTTTTTGCTCGCAATTCACACACAAACCTAACCTGAGCAAGCTAACCTGGCTTGCGAGTAAGTTGAACCTGCGTGAATTTGTTTTTTCGCTAGCAATTGACACACAAACGAAACCTGAGCAAGCTAACCTATCTTGCGAGTTAGTCGAAAATGCGTGAATTAGTTTTTTGCTCGCAATTCACACACAAACCTAACCTGAGCAAGCTAACCTGGCTTGCGAGTCAGTCGAAAATGCGTGAATTCGTTTTCCGCTCGCAATTGACACACAAACCTAACCTGAGCAAGCTAACCTGGCTTGCGAGTAAGTTGAACCTGCGTGAATTTGTTTTTTCGCTAGCAATTGACACACAAACGAAACCTGAACAAGCTAACCTATCTTGCGAGTTAGTCGAAAATGCGTGAATTAGTTTTTTGCTCGCAATTCACACACAAACCTAACCTGAGCAAGCTAACCTGGCTTGCGAGTAAGTTGAACCTGCGTGAATTTGTTTTTTCGCTAGCAATTGACACACAAACGAAACCTGAACAAGCTAACCTATCTTGCGAGTTAGTCGAAAATGCGTGAATTAGTTTTTCGCTCGCAATTGACACACAAACGTAACCTGAGCAAGCTAACCTAGCTTGCGAATCAGGCGAAAATGCTCGCAATTGACACACAAACCTAACCTGAGCAAGCTAACCTAGCCTGCGAGTCAGTCGAAAATGCGTGAATTCGTTTTCCGCTCGCAATTGACACACAAACCTAACCTGAGCAAGCTAACCTGGCTTGCGAGTAAGTTGAACCTGCGTGAATTTGTTTTTTCGCTAGCAATTGACACACAAACGAAACCTGAACAAGCTAACCTATCTTGCGAGTTAGTCGAAAATGCGTGAATTAGTTTTTCGCTCGCAATTGACACACAAACGTAACCTGAGCAAGCTAACCTAGCTTGCGAATCAGGCGAAAATGCTCGCAATTGACACACAAACGTAACCTGAGCAAGCTAACCTGGCTTGCGAATCAGTCGAAAATGCGTGAATTAGTTTTTTGCTCGCAATTCACACACAAACCTAACCTGAGCAAGCTAACCTGGCTTGCGAGTAAGTTGAACCTGCGTGAATTTGTTTTTTCGCTAGCAATTGACACACAAACGAAACCTGAGCAAGCTAACCTATCTTGCGAGTTAGTCGAAAATGCGTGAATTAGTTTTTTGCTCGCAATTCACACACAAACCTAACCTGAGCAAGCTAACCTGGCTTGCGAGTCAGTCGAAAATGCGTGAATTCGTTTTCCGCTCGCAATTGACACACAAACCTAACCTGAGCAAGCTAACCTGGCTTGCGAGTAAGTTGAACCTGCGTGAATTTGTTTTTTCGCTAGCAATTGACACACAAACGAAACCTGAACAAGCTAACCTATCTTGCGAGTTAGTCGAAAATGCGTGAATTAGTTTTTTGCTCGCAATTCACACACAAACCTAACCTGAGCAAGCTAACCTGGCTTGCGAGTAAGTTGAACCTGCGTGAATTTGTTTTTTCGCTAGCAATTGACACACAAACGAAACCTGAACAAGCTAACCTATCTTGCGAGTTAGTCGAAAATGCGTGAATTAGTTTTTCGCTCGCAATTGACACACAAACGTAACCTGAGCAAGCTAACCTAGCTTGCGAATCAGGCGAAAATGCTCGCAATTGACACACAAACCTAACCTGAGCAAGCTAACCTAGCCTGCGAGTCAGTCGAAAATGCGTGAATTCGTTTTCCGCTCGCAATTGACACACAAACCTAACCTGAGCAAGCTAACCTGGCTTGCGAGTAAGTTGAACCTGCGTGAATTTGTTTTTTCGCTAGCAATTGACACACAAACGAAACCTGAACAAGCTAACCTATCTTGCGAGTTAGTCGAAAATGCGTGAATTAGTTTTTCGCTCGCAATTGACACACAAACGTAACCTGAGCAAGCTAACCTAGCTTGCGAATCAGGCGAAAATGCTCGCAATTGACACACAAACGTAACCTGAGCAAGCTAACCTGGCTTGCGAATCAGTCGAAAATGCGTGAATTAGTTTTTTGCTCGCAATTCACACACAAACCTAACCTGAGCAAGCTAACCTGGCTTGCGAGTAAGTTGAACCTGCGTGAATTTGTTTTTTCGCTAGCAATTGACACACAAACGAAACCTGAGCAAGCTAACCTATCTTGCGAGTTAGTCGAAAATGCGTGAATTAGTTTTTTGCTCGCAATTCACACACAAACCTAACCTGAGCAAGCTAACCTGGCTTGCGAGTCAGTCGAAAATGCGTGAATTCGTTTTCCGCTCGCAATTGACACACAAACCTAACCTGAGCAAGCTAACCTGGCTTGCGAGTAAGTTGAACCTGCGTGAATTTGTTTTTTCGCTAGCAATTGACACACAAACGAAACCTGAACAAGCTAACCTATCTTGCGAGTTAGTCGAAAATGCGTGAATTAGTTTTTTGCTCGCAATTCACACACAAACCTAACCTGAGCAAGCTAACCTGGCTTGCGAGTAAGTTGAACCTGCGTGAATTTGTTTTTTCGCTAGCAATTGACACACAAACGAAACCTGAACAAGCTAACCTATCTTGCGAGTTAGTCGAAAATGCGTGAATTAGTTTTTCGCTCGCAATTGACACACAAACGTAACCTGAGCAAGCTAACCTAGCTTGCGAATCAGGCGAAAATGCTCGCAATTGACACACAAACCTAACCTGAGCAAGCTAACCTAGCCTGCGAGTCAGTCGAAAATGCGTGAATTCGTTTTCCGCTCGCAATTGACACACAAACCTAACCTGAGCAAGCTAACCTGGCTTGCGAGTAAGTTGAACCTGCGTGAATTTGTTTTTTCGCTAGCAATTGACACACAAACGAAACCTGAGCAAGCTAACCTATCTTGCGAGTTAGTCGAAAATGCGTGAATTAGTTTTTCGCTCGCAATTGACACACAAACGTAACCTGAGCAAGCTAACCTAGCTTGCGAATCAGGCGAAAATGCTCGCAATTGACACACAAACCTAACCTGAGCAAGCTAACCTAGCCTGCGAGTCAGTCGAAAATGCGTGAATTCGTTTTCCGCTCGCAATTGACACACAAACCTAACCTGAGCAAGCTAACCTGGCTTGCGAGTAAGTTGAACCTGCGTGAATTTGTTTTTTCGCTAGCAATTGACACACAAACGAAACCTGAACAAGCTAACCTATCTTGCGAGTTAGTCGAAAATGCGTGAATTAGTTTTTCGCTCGCAATTGACACACAAACGTAACCTGAGCAAGCTAACCTAGCTTGCGAATCAGGCGAAAATGCTCGCAATTGACACACAAACGTAACCTGAGCAAGCTAACCTGGCTTGCGAATCAGTCGAAAATGCGTGAATTAGTTTTTTGCTCGCAATTCACACACAAACCTAACCTGAGCAAGCTAACCTGGCTTGCGAGTAAGTTGAACCTGCGTGAATTTGTTTTTTCGCTAGCAATTGACACACAAACGAAACCTGAGCAAGCTAACCTATCTTGCGAGTTAGTCGAAAATGCGTGAATTAGTTTTTTGCTCGCAATTCACACACAAACCTAACCTGAGCAAGCTAACCTGGCTTGCGAGTCAGTCGAAAATGCGTGAATTCGTTTTCCGCTCGCAATTGACACACAAACCTAACCTGAGCAAGCTAACCTGGCTTGCGAGTAAGTTGAACCTGCGTGAATTTGTTTTTTCGCTAGCAATTGACACACAAACGAAACCTGAACAAGCTAACCTATCTTGCGAGTTAGTCGAAAATGCGTGAATTAGTTTTTTGCTCGCAATTCACACACAAACCTAACCTGAGCAAGCTAACCTGGCTTGCGAGTAAGTTGAACCTGCGTGAATTTGTTTTTTCGCTAGCAATTGACACACAAACGAAACCTGAACAAGCTAACCTATCTTGCGAGTTAGTCGAAAATGCGTGAATTAGTTTTTCGCTCGCAATTGACACACAAACGTAACCTGAGCAAGCTAACCTAGCTTGCGAATCAGGCGAAAATGCTCGCAATTGACACACAAACCTAACCTGAGCAAGCTAACCTAGCCTGCGAGTCAGTCGAAAATGCGTGAATTCGTTTTCCGCTCGCAATTGACACACAAACCTAACCTGAGCAAGCTAACCTGGCTTGCGAGTAAGTTGAACCTGCGTGAATTTGTTTTTTCGCTAGCAATTGACACACAAACGAAACCTGAACAAGCTAACCTATCTTGCGAGTTAGTCGAAAATGCGTGAATTAGTTTTTCGCTCGCAATTGACACACAAACGTAACCTGAGCAAGCTAACCTAGCTTGCGAATCAGGCGAAAATGCTCGCAATTGACACACAAACGTAACCTGAGCAAGCTAACCTGGCTTGCGAATCAGTCGAAAATGCGTGAATTAGTTTTTTGCTCGCAATTCACACACAAACCTAACCTGAGCAAGCTAACCTGGCTTGCGAGTAAGTTGAACCTGCGTGAATTTGTTTTTTCGCTAGCAATTGACACACAAACGAAACCTGAGCAAGCTAACCTATCTTGCGAGTTAGTCGAAAATGCGTGAATTAGTTTTTTGCTCGCAATTCACACACAAACCTAACCTGAGCAAGCTAACCTGGCTTGCGAGTCAGTCGAAAATGCGTGAATTAGTTTTTTGCTCGCAATTCACACACAAACCTAACCTGAGCAAGCTAACCTGGCTTGCGAGTAAGTTGAACCTGCGTGAATTTGTTTTTTCGCTAGCAATTGACACACAAACGAAACCTGAGCAAGCTAACCTAGCTTGCGAATCAGTCGAAAATGCGTGAATTTGTTTTTTGCTCGCAATTCACACACAAACCTAACCTGAGCAAGCTAACCTGGCTTGCGAGTCAGTCGAAAATGCGTGAATTTGTTTTTTGCTCGCAATTCACACACAAACCTAACCTGAGCAAGCTAACCTGGCTTGCGAGTAAGTTGAACCTGCGTGAATTTGTTTTTTCGCTAGCAATTGACACACAAACGAAACCTGAGCAAGCTAACCTAGCTTGCGAATCAGTCGAAAATGCGTGAATTTGTTTTTTGCTCGCAATTCACACACAAACCTAACCTGAGCAAGCTAACCTGGCTTGCGAGTCAGTCGAAAATGCGTGAATTTGTTTTTTGCTCGCAATTCACACACAAACCTAACCTGAGCAAGCTAACCTGGCTTGCGAGTCAGTCGAAAATGCGTGAATTAGTTTTTTGCTCGCAATTCACACACAAACCTAACCTGAGCAAGCTAACCTGGCTTGCGAGTAAGTTGAACCTGCGTGAATTTGTTTTTTCGCTAGCAATTGACACACAAACGAAACCTGAGCAAGCTAACCTATCTTGCGAGTTAGTCGAAAATGCGTGAATTAGTTTTTCGCTCGCAATTGACACACAAACGTAACCTGAGCAAGCTAACCTAGCTTGCGAATCAGGCGAAAATGCTCGCAATTGACACACAAACCTAACCTGAGCAAGCTAACCTAGCCTGCGAGTCAGTCGAAAATGCGTGAATTCGTTTTCCGCTCGCAATTGACACACAAACCTAACCTGAGCAAGCTAACCTGGCTTGCGAGTCAGTCGAAAATGCGTGAATTTGTTTTTTGCTCGCAATTCACACACAAACCTAACCTGAGCAAGCTAACCTAGCTTGCGAGTCAGTCAAAAATGCGTGAATTAGTTTTCTGCTCGCAATTGACACACAAACCTAACCTGAACAAGCTAATCTGGCTTGCGAATTAGTCGAAAATGCGTGAATCAGTTTTCCGCTCGCAATTGACACACAAACCTAAATTGAGCAAGCTAACCTAGCTTGCGAGTCAGTCAAAAATGCGTGAATTAGTTTTCCGCTCGCAATTGACACACAAACGTAACCTGAGTAAGCTAACCTAGCTTGCGAGTCACTTGAAAATGCGTGAATTAGTTTTCCGCTCGCAATTGACACACAAACCTAACCTGAGCAAGCTAACCTAGCTTGCGAGTCAGTCGAAAATGTGTGAATTAGTTTTTTGCTCGCAATTGACACACAAACGTAACCTGAGTAAGCTAACCTAGCTTGCTAGTCAGTCGAAAATGCGTAAATTAGTTTTTTGCTTGCAATTGACACACCCTGACCTGAGCAAGCTAACCTAGCTTGCGAGTCAGTCAAAAATGCGTAAATTAGTTTTTCGCTCGCAATTGACACACCCTAACCTGAGCAAGCTAACCTAGCTTGCGAGTCAGTCGAAAATGCGTAAATTAGTTTTTCGCTCGCAATTGACACACCCTGAGCAAGCTAACCTAGCTTGCTAGTCAGTCAAAAATGCGTGAATTAGTTTTTCGCTCGCAATTGACACACATACCTAACCTGAGCAAGCTAACCTAACTTGCTAGTCAGTCGAAAATGGGTGAATTAGTTTTTGCTCGCAATTGACACACATACCTAACCTGAGCAAGCTTACCTAGCTTGCGAGTCAGTCGAAAATACATGAACTAGTTTTTCGCTCACAGTTGACACACAAACCTAACCTGAGCAAGCTAACCTAGCTTGCGAGTCAGTTGAAAATGCGTGAATTAGTTTTTCGCTTGCAATTGACACACAAACCTAACCTGAGCAAGCTAACCTAGCTTGCGAGTCAGTTGAAAATGCGTGAATTAGTTTTTCGTTCGCAATTGACACACATACCTAACCTGAGCAAGCTAACCTAACTTGCTAGTCAGTCGAAAATGCGTGAATTAGTTTTTGCTCGCAATTGACACACAAACCTAACCTGAGCAAGCTAACCTGGCTTGCGAGTCAGTCGAAAATGCGTGAATTAGTTTTTTCTCGCAATTCACACACAAACCTAACCTGAGCAAGCTAACCTGGCTTGCGAGTAAGTTGAAACTGCGTGAATTTGTTTTTTCGCTAGCAATTGACACACAAACGAAACCTGAGCAAGCTAACCTATCTTTGCGAGTTAGTCGAAAATGCGTGAATTAGTTTTTCGCTCGCAATTGACACACAAACGTAACCTGAGCAAGCTAACCTAGCTTGCTAGTCAGTCGAAAATGAGTGAATTAGTTTTTTGCTCGCAATTGACACACAAACGTAACCTGAGTAAGCTAACCTAGCTTGCGAGTCAGTCGAAAATGCGTAAATTAGTTTTTCGCTCGCAATTGACACACAAACCTTACCTGAGCAAGCTAACCTATCTTGCGAGTCAGTTAAAAATACGTGAATTAGTTTTTCGCTCGCAATTGACACACATACCTAACCTGAGCAAGCTTACCTAGCTTGCGAGTCAGTCGAAAATACATGAATTAGTTTTTCGCTCACAGTTGACACACAAACCTAACCTTAGCAAGCTAACCTAGCTTGCGAGTCAGTCAATATTGCGTGAATTATTTTTCTGCTCGCAATTGACACACCCTAACCTGAGTAAGCTAACCTAGCTTGCGAGTCAGTCGAAAATACATGAATTAGTTTTTCGCTCACAGTTGACACACAAACCTAACCTTAGCAAGCTAACCTAGCTTGCGAGTCAGTCAAAAATGCGTGAATTAGTTTTCTGCTCGCAATTGACACACCCTAACCTGAGTAAGCTTACCTAGCTTGCGAGTCAGTTGAAAATACATGAATTAGTTTTTCGCTTACAGTTGACACACAAACCTAACCTGAGCAAGCTAACCTAGCTTGCGAGCCAGTCAAAAATGCGTTTGATGCTGTTATCTAATAACGACAATATGAACCATATGCAGAATCCAAGGAAAGAGACTCGCCCCTATAACTTTTTGAGTTTTGTAGATATTGAAATGAAACTTGGAGGATCTGTATGAGACATAAAACTGCATTTTTTGACAAGTGGCTCAGATTCTTTTTAAATGAGGCACCCGGTATATTTTCACCGTTTTTGTTTCCGTATGGATACATTCAAATTGATTATTTCAGTCCTAAAGTAGGCATAGGGAAAAATACAACTTCGTGGTTTTCGGTTGAAACGCATCTGCAGTGTGAAATTTTATTTTCCCAGAGGAGGGTCACCTTGTTGTTCCTGCCTAGATCATTAAGTTTGTCTAGGCATTCCCAAACCATCTTGGAGTTGATGTTAGAAGAGCTCAACGCTTTGATGGCCGTTTGGCTATCGGAGAGGATCACAATTTCCTTGTTTCGGTATTTCCTGTTGAGGTTGAACTGAATGCACATTTCTATGGCGTGAATTTCCGCTTGGAAAATGCCGGGAAACTGGCCCATGGGTTCCGAGTATTTGGTGCGAGGCAAAAAGACTCTTGCTCCAGTTCCCTCGGGAGTTTTGGACCCGTTCGTGTACCATGTTATGGTATTCTTCCCCAGTGCTCGAATGGATTCTGTTCCATTCTTGCTTGGTGTTTAGTTCCGTTCGAAAAAATTTTTCGAAACTAAATTTCCTGGTAATTTCGTCAGTTGGGAGATCGGCAAGGGGTGTTCAGTCGGTGGAGATTGAGCCCCTTACACCGTGTGCTGTACCTTTGAGTCCGACTTTAGCCAACCTGAGGTTTGCTTCCCAAGCAGTTCTCCTCAACATGATATGGAGAGGAGTGACAGCCAGGAATGACCTCTATTGCTGCTGTTGGAGTCGACCTCATTGTTCCTGTTATACAAAGACATGCTAGCCTTTGCACTTTCTCCAAGATTTGAAGATAATAGATTTCTTAAAAGGTTACTGTACCGACCAAGACATTATGGTTTCATCTAGACAAAAATCAACAGTCATACATTTCTCCTGGAGCAAAAAACTGGATTCCTGTCTGACATAACAAACGTACGAAGAAGACCTGTTTGCATGTCTCTTTGTCTATTCAGAATACCTATTAGGAATTCAAACAAACCTTGCTCTCCGAACACGCAGTTCATAAAAACAGATTATAATGCAAAGAAAAAGTCGTCTGGGCAATAAAATCCAGTTAATTACATTGCTCGAAGAGAGACCTGTCCGCGTTAGAATTCAACCGTCAAAATCGGCCGAATATATTCAAACCGCTGTGGCCACAATGCGAAATAGGTAATTGGTAGACGGCTGAAACGTGAAGAGAGAAGACAAGAGGCCCCCATCCGGGTTGATATTCCTGCGAGATTATCGCGTATGATCTGCGTATAAACTGTGCGACGAAAGTTAGGACATTCCTTCGCCTCTCTAATACATACTTCAACATAATGTAATTGCTGATTTTTTGAAAAACTAGAACTTGTTTATTCAATCAAATGTAATACCTTTAAATAAAAATTCATTCAAAAATACAAAAGCGTTTTAAATAAATAATATCGAGATGAAATCCTGATTGAAGTCCGGGACTTGAAGTGATGGCGCATTTGCTGTTTCAGTTGGAGGAAAACCCGGAAAAACCCACAACACCATCAGAATTCAGATTATCAACTCTCTCGTAGAAAAAGAGGTGCCAACAATTAGAATAAGGGTGTTTGCAATATGTATATTGTCCAGTGAAAATGCTGCCGCTCTGATTAGATATGGCGTAGATATTATAATTAGTATTAATTCCATCCTCAGCAGAATATTGGTCCAAATTCAAATTTTGTATGGGAAAACCGATCTCATTGTCCAATTTACTACCATCAGTCGGAGAAACACGTTTTAAATGTACTTATAACTGAAATTTTTGGAAATGCTGCCGCTATGATTAGATATGGCGTAGATATTATAATTAGTATTAATTCCATCCTCAGTAGAATATTGGTCCAAATTCAAATTTTGTATGGGAAAACCGATCTCATTGTCCAATTTACTACCATCAGTCGGAGAAATACGTTTTAAATGTACTTATAACTGACATTTTTGGAAATGCTGCCGCTATGATTAGATATGGCGTAGATATTATAATTAGTATTAATTCCATCCTCAACAGAATATTGGTCCAAATTCAAATTTTGTATGGGAAAACCGATCTCATTGTCCAATTTACTACCATCAGTCGGAGAAATACGTTTTAAATGTACTTATAACTGACATTTTTGGAAATGCTGCCGCTATGATTAGATATGGCGTAGATATTATAATTAGTATTAATTCCATCCTCAGCAGAATATTGGTCCAAATTCAAATTTTGTATGGGAAAACCGATCTCATTGTCCAATTTACTACCATCAGTCGGAGAAATACGTTTCAAATGTACTTATAACTGACATTTTTGGAAATGCTGCCGCTATGATTAGATATGGCGTAGATATTATAATTAGTATTAATTCCATCCTCAGCAGAATATTGGTCCAAATTCAAATTTTGTATGGGAAAACCGATCTCATTGTCCAATTTACTACCATCAGTCGGAGAAACACGTTTTAAATGTACTTATAACTGAAATTTTTGGAAATGCTGTCGCTATGATAAGATATGGCGTAGATATTATAATTAGTATTAATTCCATCCTCAGCAGAATATTGGTCCAAATTCAAATTTTGTATGGGAAAACCGATCTCATTGTCCAATTTACTACCATCAGTCGGAGAAACACGTTTTAAATGTACTAATAACTGAAATTTTTGGAAATGCTGCCGCTATGATTAGATATGGCGTAGATATTATAATTAGTATTAATTCCATCCTCAGTAGAATATTGGTCCAAATTCAAATTTTGTATAGAAAAACCGATCTCATTGTCCAATTTACTACCATCAGTCGGAGAAACACGTTTTAAATGTACTTATAACTGAAATTTTTGGAAATGCTGCCGCTATGATTAGATATGGCGTAGATATTATAATTAGTATTAATTCCATCCTCAGCAGAATATTGGTCCAAATTCAAATTTTGTATGGGAAAACCGATCTCATTGTCCAATTTACTACCATCAGTCGGAGAAACACGTTTTAAATGTATAACTGAAATTTTTGGAAATGTTTGTATAGGAATCATCTCGGACATCTGCGGAAACGTTGTATTTTCTGTTTTGGGATTGCAATTCATTAATATTCCAAAAATTTATCGGTAATAATCATACCACTTATTATATTACCCCTGATAATTTTATTCTATGTTTTACATATTAGACTACGCGCGAAGATCCCACTGTGTATATTTCAATGATAGACGCCTCACCGTTTTTTAGGGGCCAAACCAACTCAGCCTGACAAGATTCAATATGTTAATATGGTATATATAGTGCGGGTCACGGTCGAGAGAAATGGATAAGCTATCTTTTTTTACTATAAATAACATTTTATGTTTTTTTTTTCGAATTGACCTTTCCAGGTTATCTTGTTAGGTAACATGCGAATATTTCACCACCATCTTCCAGAAATAACTTTAGATTATTGAAGGACAATACAAACTGAAGCCAAAACGATGTTGGCCTCATATAACGGCCAGACAGTACCAACACAATAGTGTTGACAAAACACTCTATGATGAAACTTAGCATACCCAAGAAAGACTGGATTATTTGCTTATTCCCATCAGGTAATGTAGCTTCAAATATTGATTTCACCTTCTCGTTTGTGGACTAAATACCTCTAGATAGAGGAAGTTCCAATTCTCAAAATATTCACTTCATCATCAAATGATAAACATTCATATACATATTTTCTAAATAGATTAGGAATCGTTCTAGAATGAAAGATATTCATTGAAGTTTAAGGGATTTATTGTGAAGAAACATAATAATAATGCAGATGAAAATAATTAGGTTGGTACCAGGTACCAGTCATCACACCAACCTTCTCATCAATCTAGGGCATTGATCAGACTGAAATAAAATCGTGGGCTCGTCGAATTTCTATTATCTACAGTCGACCACTTAGTTAGGCAGCCGCCAGTGAAAAAATACTTACATCGAAGATACCAAATCCAAAATATTTTGATCAGTTTATAGTTCATTAGTTTCAATTTGGCCCTTAGATAGCTGAAAACGAGGTGGAAGGAATTTTTAGCAGGGCCGGATTACAGAGGGAGGCAAAAAGGAGCAGTCAAAAAACTTGCAAGACCGGCTATGTTAAAAAATTGGAAAAATGAACTTGGAATGATGATTGAGCTCTGAAACTTCAAGTAGCACTTTTTTAGGGACCAAGAAAAGCCACCCCCCAAGGGAAGGAGTTTTCGTCCAATTTTTACCCCCTTCCACCCCTTTCAAGTATGGCCCTCAATTATGACTATTTCCTCGACTTTGTTGGATCTGAAAAAAAAAACTCTGTGTTCGAGTACATAATAGAAGAAAACTCCTTCCTTTGGGGGTCGCTTTTCTTGGTCCCTAAAGAAGTACTACCTAAAGTTTCACAGCTCAATCATCACTCCAAGTCCATTTTTCCAATTGGACATGGCCGGTCCTGCGAGTTTTCCGTCTGTCCCTTTTGCCCGCCTACTAAAAATTCCTTCCACCTCGATTTCAGCTAACTAAGGGCCAAATCGAAACTAATGAACTAAAAAGTGAGAATATAGGAGACCGACTAATTTTTGACCTAAGACGTTTTCGGGAGAAAAATTTTCAATTTTTTTTACAGCCCCGGCCCCATCCAAATTTCCTTCTGCTTTGTCAAATGATAACTGATCACTTTCTGAACAACATATCTCAAATAAAAGATAAAAACCTACTTTTTCAAGAGAAAATTCCAGCTTAAAGTTTCAAAATGGCAGCTGAGCGCCATCTTCAATGATTTTTTTAAATAGAACACCCGGTATAGCATTGCATGATCGGGTGTTCTATTAAAAAAAAATTACTGAAGATGGCGCTCAGCTGCCATTTTGGAACTTTTAGCTGGAATTTTCTCATGAAAAAGTAGGTTTTTATTTCCTATTTGAGCCTACCAAATTTCGTTGAGATATACCAGGTGGTTTAAAAATAAGTAGTGGGGGAACGGACTCTAGACTAGCACTGTATATATATGTATATGGTCGGTGGTCTGGCGGTCTAAGGCGCAGACCGTTCAGAACTTCAGTATAGCTTGTTTCTCGGCTAGGCCCTACTAAAAATCAAAAATATTTCGGATTTGGTATCTTCGAGGTGAGTGCTTACATTCCTGAGCTCGGAAGGGGTTTAGCTGTTCGGCGCATTTTTGCACTGGCGGCTCCCTAACTATCTCATATCATTATTATATGCTTTAGATGCATCTTGTCTATAGACAACTCATGCAAAATGTGTGTAAAAGTAAACCCGTCACTGTCATGGTATGACATCACAGAACAACCATTTACATATTCACTCAGGTTAGGTAACACTCCACGATTTTATTTCAGTCTGATCAATACTCTAGATTGATGAGAAGAGTAGTGTGATGACTGGTACCTGGTACCTATGCAATTAGTTTTTAGCTTTCAGTACATTATCTGCACCATTATTAATAGAACCGTTTAACTTTATATTTTTTTTACTTATTTTATTTCTTTATACATTTTCTACTTCATTCCTTTTGGTATGAAGGAGTTTTCGACAACGATTCTTTGATAGCTTTTTACGAATCATTCATCAGACCAATTTCAAGGCATAATACCCACTACGCATACAATGCAGTGAAAAGAATATGTTTAAAAGTTTTTTTTCATATATTTGGCTACTTACTATGTTATATTTTCTAATTGAGACATATTTTTACATTATTGTTTTCCATTTTATCCATTTTCAAAACGAATAAACTCAATAGATTCCAATTGTCGTCTAAGTCTTTGCATAGTGCCAGGCAAGGCCATGTGCGACGCGACTGACTACTTCTGTGTAGAAATTCTCCAAAAGCGATTGGGGAGTCAGCAGCTTTCTATTTTTAATGAAGACATCGAGTTTTTTTGTATTACTTTTTTCACTCATGCTTTTATCGCATCATCTCGCTCCACTGAACATCTTATTTCTTATGTTTCATTATTGCCGTCAAAGTACAGTAAGCAGAGATTCCTTCTGCTAAAAAAATTGGAAGTCCATGAAATTTGGTATGAGCAAAGTTTGATAATAGAGGAAAAGGTTTCCAAAAAGTTCTGGGCCCTGCTTTGTGAAAATCGAAACAAAATCCGGTGTACAGAATTTTTCGACGCTTTTCCGGCTGTCACTTGAAATAACGTGGAAATTGAAAAATTTAGAAAATTCATCCAGTGTCTCATGCAGACCTTTACCAGTTTTGAAGCTCATACTATGTAATTTGATTTCAGCTAACGAAACTCTGCCCTACTGATCTCGTTTTCGAAAAATCGGTCTTGGACATTCATTGAGTAAACACGCTTTTTTGAGGAAGAATTTACTACTTTTTGAGTATTTTTTAGAAGTGAAAGATGCTTGCGAAAATTCCAGGAGGATCCGAAATCTGTCAAGTGCCATTTGTAATTTTCACCATGTGCATTAATAGCAGAAAAAAATCGAATAATTAATTTAGTTAAATATTCAACCAAAAAATCCATATTTTGACTTTTTCTCCTGGTTAATTTTGTATACAACTTTTCTGAATACGTTCTCGGTGGACAATAAATGCTGAAGTCTACCTCTTCAAATTGCATATAGTTCTTGTTCACTGATTTTGAAAGGCGAAATTTTTCTTTTGTGTGGTTGGGGGAGTATTGGGGCGGATCTAGAACCACGTTTTTGAATGGCACGCACTGAAGCATTCTGCGTATGCCCTTCCCGGTCTCGCAGTTGTCTATTATAATAATAATAATGAAATAATATTAAAGTTAAACTTAAACCTATCATCATACCATTTCATGCTACGAATTTGTCGAATTCTCACGCGGCTTCGTGCGTAATTCCATGGGTGCGTAATTGCTTTACAACACGCATTACATACTATACTTTACCTACAGTGTGATGTTTCCGAGATCCAAAAGTTCATATTATTATCATTATTATTAGTAAAATGATCTTTTTTAGAAAAGACGCCTATATAGTTGAACTTAAGTAGCAATACCGTATAATAAATTTGATCCAAAAAGTTGAAGCCGTTTTCGAGATCCAAAAATTCACATTATTATTTTTTTTATTTGTAAAATCACCTTTTTCCATAAAAAGACGCCTATATAGATGAACTCAAAACGCAAAACTTATTCTAAATACAAAATTTGATTCAAATCATTAGAGCCGTTTCAGAGATCCAAAAATTCATATTATTATTACTAATATTATTAGTAAAGTCCACATTTTTTCATGTAAAGCACCTATAGAGATAAACTTAAGTAGCAGTACCTTATCTAAATACAAAATTTTATCAAAATCGTTGAAGCCGTTTTCGAGATCCAAAGATTATCATTATTATTATTATAATCAGTAAAATCGTATTTTTCCAAGAAATACGCCCATATTGATAAACCTAAAAAGCGAAAACATACAAATTTTCTCCCAAATCGATTGGGCCGTTTCCGAGATATATAAAACTGTGCGTTTTGTTTACGAAAACTGTGCGATTTGTTTACCGTGCGTAAGGAGCTGAGGCTGTGTGTTTTTGCCTATTTTCCGCAGTTGCTGTAGGTAAAGGCTATATATTTTCTTTCTATGGAAGATGTTGGATCCTTCTGTAAGAGTATGTAGTTTTATGTTTAGAGTTCCACTGCTAACTTGTCATCATATGTCTGGGTGTCCATGATGACTAGCATTTCACTTGTCCGCAATGAGAATCAATTTCCAGGGTTTCTGTTTTTCTGTTCTCCAGTGTTAATTTTTTCTCGACTGATTTGGCCCTTCTCCAAAACTTCTTTCACTTTCCATCTTTCCATTGTTCTGACTCGAAATTGAAAGAGGTGGATAGATTGGCTCCTCGTTTCATCGGTTATGCCAAGGAAGATGCTCAGGAGTTCTTAAGATGCCTTTTAGAGGGTTTACATGAAGATGTGAATAGGATAACGATGAAGCTAAAACCCATTATGACAGAGGTAGATGAGAAATTAAGTGATAGGGAGAGGGCTCAAGAGTCATGGTCAAGATATTTAAAAACGGACAATTCCAAAATTGTAGGTCTGTTAAAATTGAAATGTACTCATTGTGGTCACTGTTCAATATCCTTCGATCCATTCTACCTTTCCTTATCGATACCTCAAAGAACAGGCCAATTAGGACTTTCACATTGTTTGGATTCATTCAGAAAGGAAGACACTTTGGATGGTGACGAGAAGCCGAAATGTGCGAAGTGCAAGATGAGAAAATTTTAGGATTCCACTTTAAACGTTTTTCTCCAACAGATAGATTTCAAGGAAAATTGAATGTCACCATTGATTTTCCTTCAGATGGATTGGACATGAGTGATTATGCAGCAGACAATGTAGCAGACAATGTAGCAGACAATGTAGCACCTTGTCGTTATAGTCTGTATGCATTGTCTAATCATATTGGGACTACCTAAAGCGGACACTACACAGCCTACTGTAAACATCCATATGCGAGCACATGGCAAGAGTATAATGATCCAAATGTGTCCCCAATTTCATCTATATCCCTCGTGAGCAATGAGGCCTATGTTCTCTTCTATGAACAGGAAGGCACTTAATTACAAGTTTATGATCACTTTTACTTTCATTTTATGTTTCATATCTTTAGTAATCTATTGATTGAACTGTATTTATGTCTATTGATAAATAATCTTTCAACCATTAAGACGATGATCGTCCAAAATGTAAGTCATCGTGATTTTGTGAGTGTTTTGTTAGTCACTCAACGAGTTTGTTTTGTTCGAGAAAACAACCGACTAATCCTGAATTATTTTCGTATTTTGGGACCTGAAGTTCCAAGTAGATAGAACGATATCATCTGAAAAACTATCCGTGCCGGAAACTGTCACTGGCTCTTCGACTAAGAGCTGCGTTGTAAAGTCAAGACGTGAAGATGTCCGGGATGCAGCCGTAGGGGGGTCGAGGGGAGTGCAGGCCCTCTGCCTCGTGCACCGCCAACGAAATTAGTGGGTGAAGGTGGCCTAGATCAATACCTAGTCTAGGCTAGTCCACCGACACCCCTCCTACCCTCGCCCTTGCTCCAGACACTGCGTCACACGCGTCGTCTACCAAACTCGCCCGCTACTGCAATGTTGCCAACCGATGCACCGCGCTGAATTATGGAAGAGAATTGATATATTTGGCTTTTAATATTAGATGCAGTCCACGTAACCCCGATGGGGAACCATGGAAATTATAGAGTTGGCGAGGCAACGCAGATGTGTTGCTCCACTAACATTTCGAATGACTCAATAATTGGTCATATAATATACATGGCGGTGCGATAATTGAGGCTGAAGAGCAACGGCCAGATACTTTTTCATCTAGCACCGGTGTGTAACAATCATAACATTATTTCACGATTCTGGTGGATATACATTTTTTTTTCGGTCCTGTGATTTTTCACATGCTTGTGGGCCTTGATATCTTCTGGAAGGAGTCGTAAGAAAGAGGGCGGAAGGATCGTTAAGGACTGATGTAGGTCCCTTTCTCCAGAGGCATACAGTTTGAGGTCATCCATATAAAATAAATGCGTGACCTTATGTCTCCGGCTGCAGGGGGTGCCGCATTGTATCAACGGGTTCTCCTGAGTGCAACGGACAATGGCAATAGTGAGATGCAGAAGAGAAGAGGACTGAGGGAGTATCAAGACAGTGCTGCTTGATGGTAAACAGCACGCCTTGATTCAGTGTGTGGTGAGCACGTAGTCCACTACACACTAGTTACGAGACGAGTGTTGTCTCACCGACTTGATCTTAGCTTTCATCTTCTGTATGCGTCTCTCATGCCTTCCAACCAGAGGGGCGGTATTCATTTCATTAACAAAATTTTCATTCTCTTGACATTTTATGGTGTACCACTCACAAAATGTCCTTCGCCTTACGTGGTCGCCCGGCCATAGTCCTTGGAAGATCCGAAATTTGTACGGATGATATTTGTTTTTATCTTGGACACACTGTATATTAAGAGGAGATTTTGAAAGCGATCGGGCCGCGCTCCATCGCGGAGTACAGTGACAGTTTCCGGTTTCTTCTGTTATCGCGTCAACCACCGAGAATGACGAATGCCTCTGCGACTCCCGAGACCTCAGTCTGTTTCCCCAACATTTCGCGGTAGTCAGCCTCGAGTGTGTTGCAGATTCTCGCTAGATAACAATAATGAGCTCGCATGAGCAACACGCAAATACCCCGCTTCCACTCTCCCACAAGGCCCCCCGCCCCGCCGACCAAGCCGAGCATTATACGATGATCGGACGTGACCTCGAAACGCATAGGCATCGCCTAAATTGTGAACGTGAACGTCTATTTTGCAACTCGCCAAAAAATGCTGGTGCAGAATTCCCTATTAGCCGAAGACAGAGGCGGACTCGAACGCTAGTCGATTTTTTAGAAGCATGCACGACGCTATCGTTAAACATAGCATACGGTGAAACATTATCTTAATTTAAAAGGAGAACATTCTCCATTAAAATTGAAAAATATATATTTTTTTTAATATCTAAGACAACTACGTCCTCGGTTAAAACTACGATAGACATCTAATAAAATCTGAAAGTGAAAATTCGCATTTTCATTCAGATAGTTCATTTTTTTATAATTTCCTCTGCTTTTCATTGAAAATTTATAAAATAAATTAGATAGGGAGAAAGTTATTAAAAAAAAATATCACTCACAGAAATCGTTCATTTCATTGAAGCAAGGTTCGCTTCTCTCGCATTAAATCCCCAATACATTTTGGTCGAAGAAGATTGATAGAATTGGAAAGCAGGTTCTTCAGAAGCTATCATACACATCGAGAATGGAAATGATGGAAATATTTCTTCTGGGGTATAATTGCTTCTGAAGAGCCTGCTTTACAATTCTATCAATCTCCAAGATGAGCTTGTGAAAGCGAAATAGATTTTCGTCGACCAAAACTAAATTGAACCCGAGAGAAAATAAAAAAACATCTATCTGAATGAAAATGCGAATTTTTACTTTCAGATTTTTTCTTTTAGGTTAGAATCATTTCACAATATCTATCAGATGTAGTTCAATGTCCAGCGTGGCTTTAGACGGGGAAGTAGTTGTTTTCTGTTGGATATTACAAATAAATCACATTTTTCATTTTTCAGTTTTCATGGAGAATGTTCCCCTTTTCAATTTCATTAATATTTCTCGAATTCTAACTTCATTTCAAATTTCAGCTATTGTCGCCAGCATTTGAGATCGATTATTGCCATCTTACCATCGGCAATGACGGCGGTATTCGTAGTTCATACTTCATAGTTGCGGTTTTAAAATATTTCCGCACTAGTGCCTTTCACTTTCCTGTTTCCATGTTAAAATGAGCTTTTTTTACTGCAATCAATAATAATGCAAATGTATCTGAGAGTTATTCGTTAAGATACAATCTGATAATGCGGACATCTCCTTATGTTGTTGATTTAATTAATCCAGAAGCCAAGATGCCAGCCAGGGTCAAACTTTGAATGGGCCGATCTTCTTCCAACATGCTGGTTTTCCTTGTTGAAGTATTATATGCTATCACAGTTTAATATTCAACTATCAAACATTTACAATGCAAAAATGCGGCTGAAACTTATTGGATGTCCTACAAAAGCGCAGGAGGGCCACAAGCAGTTTTTTTTTCATCACTTAATTAATTAATTAATTAATGTCGAAATTTAATCACTTCGACATTAAACTCAAAATTTCGAGAAAAAAGTCGAAATTACGATGTTAATGTCGAAATTTCAACATTAAAGTGGAAATTTCGACTTTTTTCTCGAAATTTCGACTTTTTTCTCGAAATTTCGACTTTTCTCTCGAAATTTCGACTTTTTTCTCGAAATTTCGACTTTAAAGTCGAAGTGATTAAATTTCGAAATAAAAGTCGAAATTTCGACATTAAACTCGAAATTCCAAGAAAAAAGTCTTAATTTCAACATTAAAATCGAAATTTCAACATTAGAGTCAAAATTTCGAGAAAAAAGTCCAAATTCTGGCATTAATGTCGAAAGTTCAACATCAACGAAATTTCGACTTGTTTCTCGAAATTTCGACTTTATTCTCGACATTTCGACTTTAAAGTCAAAGTGATTAAATTTCGAAATAAAAGTTGAAATTTCGACATTAAACTCGAAATTTCAAGAAAAAAGTTGAAATTTCAACATTAAAGTCGAAATTTCAACATTAGAGTCAAAATTTCGAAAAAAAAGTCGAAATTCCGACATTAATGTCGAAAGTTCAACATCAAAGACGAAATTTCGACTTGTTTCTCGAAATTTCGACTTGTTTCTCGAAATTTCGACTTTAAAGTCGAAGTGATGTAGTTGTGATTGCTTTCACACATTTATCAAATGATTAATTTACATTTATATCTACACGCTTTGTAAAGCATATTTTGGTTAATTAATTCATTCATATACAGTATCGGAAAGTTTTCACCTTGGGTACGGTGGTTTAATGAGAGCGTGAAGGATAGCTTGCTATATGTTGAGAGAGCATTACAATTTCTCCTCTACTCGCTCGAGGAAGGGATATCGACGTGGCTGTGTGCGCTCTATCGCATTGCCACGTGGTCCGTTAATGCGTCGAGCGGGGTAACAGGAGAGGCGCGCAGTAGTGCGTCTCTCTTATTCATGTGGTATTATCATATCATTGCGTTCCTTGTTGCTCGCGTAGATTTGTGTCTATACTCCAGATAAAAATTTTCCGATACTGTAGTTCCGAGCACACCCAAGTACAAATTTTAGTTTTGTGATAGCCCTTAGAATATTCTGAAGACCATAACAAGCACAGCTACGATAAAATTGTCTTGCTGTAGCAACATCCATAAAACCTTTTTACCTCATTCGCAGGATTCTTAATATCCTCCTGAGGGCCATTATAAAACCAAATCATAGGGCTGTTATAAGTCTGTCTGGCATCAATATTTTTTTTTGAATCAAGTTGGGTTTGAAAAACATTTTCCATAAACAACCATAGCCAAAACTGATTCAAATTATCCTAATTATGCAGTTGTAGGTTAAGATAGGGCGACTAATTTACAAGTTAAAAATATTATGATGGAGTCCTTTTTTCTTTTTCAGGCATTTCATGGTTTCCACTTTTTTTGCCAATTGATACCTAGGTGTTACTTTATTTAGATTGAAAATAAAATGAAAATGTAGAAATTTCAAAACACTGCCACTGCCTGTCATTCAAGCTATGTTGCTGTACAAAACACCACTCGAGCAAGCTTTTGTGGCGTTTCTAAGCCACGCACATTTCGTGACAGGAGAGTGAAAGTTTTTTTCACATAAGTGACTAAAGTGACATTTTCAAGCACAAGTGCGTAAAAATCAACAGTGCGTGAAGTAGTTTTTACACATAAAACAGGCAAATTTATGATAAAACTGTTGTATAAAAAAGGTTGTAAACGTTATATGATACCACTTAATAGTAGCTACTCAAAACACCAAAAATACGTCATTTTCACTGCTACTACGGCACTAGAATGCTAACTTTGTTATTAGCGAAACGCGCGTCGAGTGAAAGTGACGTATTTTTGGTGTTTTGGGTAGCTTCTATGTCTTGAATTGTATTCACACCAAAGCTTCCAAACATCCATTTTCACTCGAAGTATTACTACCCCAGAATACGGAATATCTTATTAGTACGCTGACAGCATACTTTTCAATTAGAAATACACATTTTTTGCTGACTAAAGAAATGAAAATTGTATTGTATTTCAACGGGAATTAAAACTTTTCAGCATTATTGAAATACGATTCGACTAGATATCAGATATCAGGCTAAACAGATAATTATGTGCATGCAGATCGTCATAACATAACAAGAACGACGATTATTTGTCAATGCCGACAGCTTTAGCAGTTCTTGGAAATATACAGTAATTTTATTTCAATATTGCCAGACTCATTGGGGAGAAATGTATTACTAGAACTAAATTGGTAAAATTGTACCTGCTGTCATGTCACCAAGAAAAATCAACAATGACTGAAGATAGACCCGAATTTACTTCATGTTCAACAGGATATCTCAAACGAAATGAAGGCTGGAGAAGTTCTGGACATGTTCATTAGAAAGCACAAAAAAATGAGGGCGAGAACCCAGAAATCGATCGATCGATTTTTGACCCAAATATATTCCTATATTGTATAGAAAAATTGCATTTATTGAATATACATAAATTTACTCGAGTACTGATTATTATCTACAGTGTGACCCATTTAAGATGGAAGTATCCTTATAAAACTTATACTTGAGGGGCCTAGTTCCACAGTGTTCAATCTCTAGTTTGAACAAATTTCCAAAAAACAGGAAAAAACTCGCAATTGAAGGTGGTGCATTCTTTTTCAAATTTGAATGAATGTTATGAAGTTATCATTCTGTAGAGATAATTCATGAAATTCTAGAGAAAAACTGTGATTTTTTCCATAAGTATTTCCAAAAAAAAATTCCAAAAAAGTTATGCAGATTGTACGTTATGATATTTTTTAATGGAGATTGTTCATTTTAGTAATGAAATGTCGTTTTATAATTCAGAAAAAAAATCTATTTTGATGCAATTAACAACAAAACTTCAGACTGAAAGATACCTCATATGTTTCTGCTTATTTTTTCCATTATCAATTTTTTTTTCTTCTCACTAGTCTCACTAGTCTCACAGGTTTAACGTTAACATCCACCTTTAAATTTACTTTAATAGTCAATTACCTCCATAAAAATATTAAGATATGTACAACATTCTGCAATCGATGAAACTATAACCTTTCTCTTGAATCGGAATCAGAAAAAACACTTACGTCTTATTCCTAGTTATAACCTGTTAAAACAACACGTAAACAGTTGATTTTAGCGCAAAAATTATAATGGCCGTTTTGAAAATCACTCCTAATTAATGTATAAATATTCATTGGACATTAAACGTTTTGCTTTAATTTACGAGTTAAAAATTTGTACGGTTTGGAACTAAATTATTATTGAAGATTGTACGTTATGGAACTAAGCTTAATTTTGTACACCAATAATAGACTGGCGATTGACCGTTTTGGTGCGGAATGATGGTTTATTTCAATTCCGCGCTAAAAATGATATTTGTAACGCCATCTACCCCATTTTTAATAGAAATTGGAAATTGTACACTTTGGAACTAGGCCCCTCACTTATAAATCTTCATTTTCAGGGCCAACTATTCTTATTTTTCAACGTAAATAATTTTTAAAAAACACTAGCGATTTTTTTAGAAAAAATCTGACTACACCACTGGATTCGCTATATTTGCAAATGGTTCATTTGTAAATTAGGTTGGAATGCGTCAATCAATGAAAAAGTTATGGGCCAATGAACAGTTGGGGTGGATGAAGATTTATATCTTCAAAAATACACTCATGTTTGGGTTGATGAAAAAGTCTACTGTCTGGTTCTTCCTATCAAATATTTGATTTCTGTTTTCCATAGGGTTGAAGGCTGATTGTTATCTCAGTTTTCGGTTTTCACAGACTCCTCAGAAATTGAGGTTGGAGGATAGCAAGAACTTGGGTAGTGCCTGGATGGGGAATCTCTTTTGCTATAATGATGGTTTTGTCATGCCTTTCTATATTGAACTTTTTGACAGTAACAAGAAATGTATTTACATACACACACCTAGGGATAAATCAAATAATTCAAATAGAATCAAATTATGAAGAATTGGTTTTGAATCTAATGTACTAACTATATAAGTTAGATGAGTGTACGGATAATATAATGCGTATTAGTTTTGTTAGAAATTATGCGTGGATGTAATGGAATGCAAGATGCATTAATGGTTCACGAAAAAAGTATGATTTGAATTGTCGGTGGTTGATATTGAAATGAGCATGAACTTGAAATTGAATGGAAATGGGTGCCATTCACAAACTCCCAAATTTGGCAATATATTTTGATTTCTACAAAATTAAATCAGGCTTATCAGTTTGTCATTGTTTACGAATTCTAGATAACCCCTTAACAAAATGTAGGTTATCATTTGTTGGAAAAAGTTGCAAAATGAAAATTTGAGAAATGGTTCATCAATAATTGTAGTGTGTTCAATTTTTCATTCTCTAGAGTCAGATAAATACATATCTTTCAAAATTTGTAGAGCAAGTTTTAAGGGTGGGTTTTTCAATATCCTCTGAGCGTAGTATGACTGACAGCTAAATTTGACTGATGGTTAGAATGAGAATTTATTCACTCAGTTGAGCGAATGTCATATACATTCTAACCGCCACTCAAGGTTAGCTATCTATACTACGTTAATAGAATATTGAAAAACCGGGCCTAAGGGTCGATGAATTTATAATACATTGTCACAATTATTGTCGAATTCACAGTGGCAGATGTAATATGACAACTGCTCAATGAAAAATGCAGATCTTCGAAAGTTTTTATTTAACTTTATCTTTTTATTTAAGAACGTGCCCACCGTCTCAACTTGATTCAAGATCGTCTTTCCAATAAAAAGCAAAATCATCGTGCCCACCGTCTTATATTAATTACCGATCGTATTTTCAATGAAATGCAAGATCAATGTTCCCACCGTCTCAGATTAATTCCCAATCGTCTTTCCCATGAAACGCAGGATCACCGCAGTGTGGTGAACTTATAAGAAAGTGCGTTGGAAACTAGAGGAATAAAACACTTGCTCTGGAAAGTGTCGTGAACTTAATGGAAAGAGCGGTGAAAACTAGAGACATGGAAACTGTGGCAAATTAATCACCTAATCTGAAAAGTGTGGTGAACCCAACGGAAAGTGTGGTGAACCCAACGGAAAGTGTGGTGAACCCAACGGAAAAAGCGGTGAACATTAGAGGAATGAAAACTGTGGCGAACAAGCCACCCGCTCTGGAAAGTGTCGTGAACTCAACGGAAAGAGCGGTGAAAACTGAAGAAATGGAAACTGTGGCAACAACCATCTCTGGAAAGTGTGGTAAACTCAACGGAAAGAGCGGTGAAAACTGAAGAAATGGAAACTATGGCAAATAAACAACCAGCTCTGGAAAGTATGGTGAATTCAACGGAAAGAGCGGTGATAACCATAGAAATTGAAATTGTGTCGAATAACTACCCGCTCTGGAAAGTGTGGTGAACTCATAGAATCGGTGAAAACTAGAGGAATATAAACTGCGGCGAACAAACCACCAGTTCCGGAAAGTGTGGTGAACTCAATGGAAAGAGCGGTGAAAAATAGAGAAATGGAAACTGTGGCAAATATACCACCCGTTCTGGAGAGTGTGAGAAACCCAACGGAAAGAGCGGTGAACATTAGAGGAATGGAAAATGCACAAATAATCACCCACTCTGGAAAATGTGGTGAACTCATATGGAAATGCGGTGGAAACTAGAGGAATAGAAAATGTAGCGAATGAAACACTTGCTCTGGAAAGTGTGGTGAACTCAATGGAAATAGCGGTGAAAACTAGAGAAATTTAAACTGTGGCAAACAAACCACCCGATCTGGAAAGTGTGGTGAACTCAACGGAAAGAACGGCTGAAACTGGAGAAATTAAAACTGTGCAAATAATCCACTCGCTCTGGAAAGTGTGGTGGACTCATCATAAAGTTCCGTGAAAACTAGAGAAATGGTAACTGTGGCGAATAACCACCCGGTCTGGAAAGTGTGGTGAACCTATCAGAATCGGCGATAACCAGATGAGTCTTAACTGTGGCGGACAAACCTCCCGCCCTGAGAAGTGTTTGAACCCAATGAAAAAGCGGTGAACATTAGAGGAATGGAAACTGTGACAAATAACCACCCGCTCTGGAAAATGTGGTGGACTCATCAGAAAGTGCGGTGGAAACTGAAGGAATAGAAAATGTGGCAAATAAACCACCTGCTCTGGAAATTGTGGTGAACTCAACGGGAATAGCGGTGAAAACCAGAGAAATGAAAACTGGAAACTAAGCTACTCGCTCTGGAAAGTGTGGTGAACTCAACGGAAAGAGCGGTGAAAACTGAAGTAATGGAAACTGTGGCAAATAAACCACCCGCTCTGGAAAATGTGGTGAACTCAACAGAAAGAGCAGTGAAAATAGAGAAATGGAAACTGTGGCAAATAAACCACCTGCTCTGGAAAGTGTGGTGAACTCAACGGAAAGAACGGATAGAACTGGAGAAATGGAAACTATGGCAAATAAACCACCCGCTCAGATCAATTCACGATCGTATTTCTAATGAAACTCAAGATCCACGTTCTAACCGTCTCAGCTTGATTCACGAGCTACTATCCTATGAGACGAAGAAGCAACGTGCCCACCGTCTCTTGATTCAAGATCAACGTGCTTCACCGGCTTAGATTATTTCACGATAGTCTTTCCAATAAAACACAAGATCAACCTGCCCACCGTCTCAGATCGCCTTTCTAATGAATCTCAAGATTACGCTCTCACCGTTTCAGCTTGATCACGAGCGATCATCCAATGAGACGGGAGAACAACCCACCAATATCAATATCACAATACATTCTTTATTCGATTTCCAGGAGTTTCCCGGCATATCTTCGGCATCCAATTCAATTCCAATAAAACTGAAACGAAGAGTTTTCAAAATTAGATTATAAAAGTCAGAGTTCTGGGGTAACAAACACAAACAACTCCTTGTTTGAGTCGGTTAAAATTGGTAACTGAAATGTCCAATAATGGCGTACTATCAATCCAGCTATTGTCCACGCAATCAACGATCCCACTACGCCTTACGCCATAGCGAAGTAATCACAAATAAAGACATCCACTCCTTCATTTGTTCATTTTGGGAACCTCAATCCCTCTCCAGAGCCAGACCGTCCGCCCGCCTAGGGCAATAAACCAGCTGGGCTCGCCATCGAAGGGAGTGAATAGTGGATGGCGAAAGACGGAAGAAGGAAGTAGAGGCCGACTGCAAGAAGATCCATCGTCGGATTGCAGATTTCGGGGGCAGTGGAAGAAGAGAATGCACGTCGAGACGATATGCATCGCCTTCGGGCGCCGCATTCACACGTTTTCGGTGGGGCTTTGCGGGGGCGAGTCCTCTCGAACCGTTCCGACGTTAGCAGCAACTGACATCGCGTTAGCCGCTCGGCACGGCAGACAGTCGACGATCGACGTCACGGCATGGCAGGTATCGTGGTAGAGCACAGCCACAGCCACCCACTATAATATACTTTTACTTTGCAAACGGTAATCATCCTCTTGTGTTCAAAGCCGACACGTGCAACGCAGTGATAGTGCGATCGATCGGCCATATTGTAGTTCCGGGTACCTGCGCTCGGCCAGTACCGTTATTTCGGTGGTTCCTTCATGCCGTCTTTCAAATTTCGAGACGACGTCGTCTTCGAATCAGTGTCCGAGCTGCGTCGATCAGTGTACTGTGTTTTCAAAGTGCGTTTTTTGAAACGCATTGCATAATCAATGACAGAAAGGTACTTGCATTTATTCAATTTACGCATTTGTTTTTTACGACGCGGGATTCGCAGGATACCACGATTTATTGTTGTTAACTTTTGCTGTGTTCATTTGTTTCCGGATACTTAATGCTTATATTCAGTTGCATGTTTCCGTCCGTTTGGCTTTAATAGTTGGAAACACCTCAGCAAATGCGTTAATTTATTTTTATACTTAATCGTCTGAAATACCTACTTATCGACGTTACGCGGCATTTTTGCGGTTTCGTTGCTTACTTGACCAACATCACATTAACAATTGCATGTGCAATATTCGTTGTTTTAAGTTTTCTCAGGTGTCCAACTAGTACCCTATTTTTTTTCACTTAGGTGCGGAAGACATTTGAGTTTTGAAGTGTAGTAGGTTCTTTCGATACACCTACGTGTATAATAAGATGAATTACCATTCACAGTGGAAATACCTTCTTAATGAACACCTCTGTAACTTTTCGAAAATAAGTTCGTAGAAATTCTAGATTCAAGATTATTTTATGTGAATTCCTGATACTGGAAAGCGAAAGAGTAAACAACAGGATGTGTTGCATTCAAAAAAAATTACCAACAGATACATATACAGGATGTACTGTTGAAAACTCTAGCTCTAAAGTATACTTACCGTGTGTAAAGACCGTATTTTCTGCCCTTCTCTCAACCCCAAGATGGCAGAGAAGAAAAGGTCTCCGGTAAATACAAAAAAGAGGAAAATGATAATAGTTGACGAAAAAATGTAAAATGAAAAAAAAAATAAAGTTTTAAAAACCAAATAAACAGGCTGTCATAGTAATATGGTCTGAAAAGTAAAGAATAATATTGAATAAGAGTGTGGAGTATGTACTTTATATCAGTAATTTTTTTTCTTGTTTTTCATTGCTGTAGATATTTGTTGATGCTGTGATTATGAAAATGTAATATAATTTTTTACTTCTTTGTCCATATAACTATAAAAGCTCATTTCTATATAGTTCTAAGCTAGGACTAAAGTTTTTTTAGAATTGATTGCAAAATTTGTATCGTACAGACATGCATTAGTGGAAGGTGGGGCAAGACGTTTTTTTATTTTCTGTGTATATCCTGAAAACATCATTTTACCTCTACCTTTCACAGTGAAATGTCCCTTTTGAAATAAAAATATGGAAAATGGATCATTTAAATTTTTTTTATGGTGGGTCAAGACGGGGCCCCTAGAGGGTTTTTATTTTCCTGTTTTTGTCATGGTATTCTGCATGAATTATGACAACGCTACCAATTACAGTAATATGCCTCTTTGAAATAAATAAATTACATGAAAAATGGATTATTTTTATTTCTTTATAATCATTAATTTTTTTTTCAAATCAATTTGAAAGCGAAATACATTTCTTGTGCAAGATGGAGTGTCTGTAATTCTTTTAATTTTAAACAAAACAAGTCATAAGAAATAAATTTCGTTTTTAAAATTAATTAAAAAAAAAGGTTTTAATTATAAAACATGAAATAATTCAACATTGGTAGTCATTTTGTTTACAATATTCACAAATATGATGGGTCTCATCATTATCATCGTCCCCAGCACAAGAACAATATGCCGAATGTTCACACATAGCACATGAAAACCACCCTTCAAAAGATTATGGATAATAAATTACCGCTGTAATAATCTTCACTTACTTCTGTATACCGTCCTGCTCAAAAACCAGCTACACCCTCTTGTCCTACGTCGAGATGACAGAGATTACCTTATTTTATATAATGCATTGAACATTTCACTTCACGTTTCATGATAGAAAATAATAAAAGAGAAATTGAGAATTCAAGAATATAGTATATTCTTCAACAAGCACATAATGCTCAGTATACGCGAGTAGAAGACTATACTTTCTCCACAACTACACGAAAATTTATAAATTTATGACGAAAGCTCAGTTTGCCAAAAAGTAGTATAAATTACAAAGCAATATAAGGAAGAATAACAATTATACATGAATAACTAAATGCTTGAGGGGAAAAATAAAAAAAAACTTCCACCAGTAGGATTCGAACTCACGCTCTTATAACAACCTTTATCTTTTCCTCGGGTCCGTGCCACTGGACCACACAGGTACTTACAAAATTTGTGCATGACATATGACCAAACAATCTCTGACCAAAAACCGAGATTGTGTAGAATTTTCAGATGAATATTATTCGAAATACCTTTGTTGCAAGGAGATTTCATAAGGAGCTAAAGTTAAAACTAAGAAAGAAACAGTCAGTCTGACATTCGCGGATGCCAAGCCGTGACAAGTCCAATGAAGCAAAGCCTTCTTGAGAAATTTGTTTGGTACATTTGCTGTTTTGTCATTGGTCTAAACTTCTCATTTACCGTGGATTCTGAAAATTCTGAATCTGTGATTGGCCGAGTGCCGTTGAATGATTGAGTTAGGATCCACGGTGTATTGGAATCATCTTCATTCTTCAACTACTTAATAATCAATATGTAATCAATGTAGAATACAATAGTCGTAGAGAAAATAGTTTCCTTTCTGTTTCTGGGACACACTGTATAAACTTGAATGACAAATTGTCGTGACACTGCGAATTCATTCATTCATGATTTTTCAGTAAGCGAAGTCAATTTTGCAATAACTACTAAAATAACAGGAAATACAGGTCCAACGAAAAGTATGCACCTAGCTTTTCTCCTTTTTTTGGAATTCATAGCAAATATACTCGGACACGTGGAGTGTGCCTTTGAGGGGGACACATTTTAGATATATTTTGCAACTTGTGTCTTCAACCCCCTAGCGAGGGGGTGTTACAACCCTAAAATTTTAAATGGAACGTGGGGTCGAGTGATATATCATTTGAACGGGCATAAAATTATCTTTCCAATGATACCCTATTTGTTGAAATTTACTGAAACAGTTAATGCGAAAACGGTTTTAAGAACATTAACTGGATAATTTTGGTATTAATGCAAAATACAAATCAGTTTTGGTTACTAGGAATCAGGATAACGACAATCATTTCTAAATTACTTCATTTTGCCGAAAGCAACATTTCAATGATAATTTTTTGTTATCACAACTAAATTCCCCATTTATCGTTTGCGTGATTTTGTCGAAAACGACTGCAGATTAGTGTAAGAAAAAACTGCAGATATGTGTAACATTTGTTTTACAGATGAGTGTACATTTTATTTGAATAGAGCTTTGAATAGGCATAATTGCCGTTACTGGGATGACAGTAACCCATACTTATTCCGTGAGGTTCATTCCCAGGCCCCTCAAAAAATAAAGTCTGGTGTGGCATATTAGGAAGTCATGTCATAGGACCACTTTTCATTCCTGGAAATTTAAATGGTGAAATCTACCTAAACATGCTTGAAGACGCAATTGATCCTTTCATCACACAAATAATAGAAGATGACCAAAATGATAATGCTGATCGGCTTCATTTTCAGCAAGATGGAGCACTATTTTGTTCCTGTACGAGAATTTTTATATAACTGGTTCCCCGGACAGTAGATTGGCAGGAGAGGCCCAATGGAATGGCCTGCCAGGTCACCTGATTTATCGCCTTTGGACTTTTTTTATGGGGACACTTGAAAAATAAATGTTTTGTTACGAAGCCCGAGTCCATAGAAGATATTCCCCAACGGATTATAGCAGAGTGCAGAAGCATAACACCTGATATGCTACAAAATGTTAGATATAGATTTGAACAAAATCTGTATTATTGTATGGAAGCAAATGGGTCACAATTTGAACACTTGTTGAAGTAACATTTCAATAAATCAATTTAACAGCTTGTTTTTTTTTACAAAGCACTATTAATCACAAGTAACAAATATTGAAACGTACTAAGTACTACTTGTACATGTTTTCTTATTCCTAGTAACCAAAACTTATTTGTATTTTTCATTAATACCAACATTATCGGGTTCATGTTCTTGAAGCCGTTTTCGCATTAACTGCTTCAGTAAATTTCAACAAAAAGGGTATCATTGGGAAGATAATTTTGTGCCCGTTCAAATATCAGTTGACATAACGTTCCATTTAAAATTTTAGGGTTGTGACACCCCGTCGCTGGGGTGTTGAAGGCACAAGTTGCAAAATATATCTGAAATGTGTCCCCCTCAAAAACAAACTCCACGTGTCCGAGCATTTTTGCTTGCAATTCCACAAAAAGGATAAAAGCTAGGTGCATACTTTTCGTTGGACCACTCTGTATATGCATCATAAAACCAGATTTCAGCCCTTCAGTCTTTCAGTATTGGTTCAAGTACTTCAGGTCTCATTTCATGCTTCCATTATTTGCTTCAGTCTTTTAATATTTGTTTCAGCTTTTAGGTTTCATTTCTGTCCCTCAGGAGTCACAATTTATTAATAACCTATTCAGTCTTTCAGTA
Source organism: Chrysolina haemoptera (assembly GCA_958298965.1). NCBI lineage: Eukaryota > Metazoa > Arthropoda > Insecta > Coleoptera > Chrysomelidae > Chrysolina > Chrysolina haemoptera. The sequence continues at coordinate 29,132,498 of OY282598.1, forward strand.
CTTTATTCAGTACTTACCCTGGGTATGGACCGTATATATCCTTGGTTACTCTGGTTAGTAATTTGGCGGTCCGTATATACCAAATTCCTGAAAATTCGGTGACTATTTCCTGAAACTTCGGTGATTTATCTGTCACCAGAGCAACCGTACTTTTTCTTCGGTAACTCGGGAACCGCTTGTCAATTGTCAATTAGAATTATTTTATTGAGTGCCAGATTTGGATCAAAAATCTAATATTTACGTCAGAAAATGTTTTTGGGTCTGAAAGCATTACATTCAATTGTTTTTTGAAGAAATAATTATACTTTTAATAAATTTATTTCAAATTGTCGACTGAAGACAAGTGACAAGGGGTCCGTATATGTGCAGCCGGTTGCTTGAAAACTCAGAAACCGCTACTTACTGATCTGAAATGTTCGGCGATATACGGACCATACTGATAGTTTATGTGGAATAAACTGAAGAAACTTTTTAAGTAGAATATATTGACAACACTCTACAAATTGTAATGTCAAGTCTTCTTTTTTATAAACAAATCTATATAAACATTTATTTCAACTGTTAATAATATTCATAAGCATATACAGTGAGATATCAGTCGTTGCACGAACTCCAACACCCCCTCTCAACGTCAGGTATCGATTCCCAATGCCTTCAAATGTGTTTCATGAGCTGGTCTGAAGAGTGCTTTGGTAAAGATATCTGCACTCATTTTTTGGGTTGGTATGTACTGAACATCGAGTACTCCCTTTTCGAAAATTTCTCGAACATAATGGTGGCGGATATCTATATGTTTCGTCCTTGAATGATGGACTGGATTCCTCATCAATTTCTGAGCTCCCTGATTATCACTAAAAAGAACTGTAGAGTTTTTGAGTAACATGGAAAATCCTATTTCTTCCAGAAAAGTCCTCAAATAGACTATTTCTTTCGCTGCCTCTGACAGAGCCATGTACTCGGCCTCCGTACTCGATAAGGCAACCGACTTTTGCTTTCTTGATTCCCAGCTTACAGCAGAACAAGCTAACAGGAACACAAAACCAGTATGTGATTTCCTATCGTTGGGATCTCCACCCCAATCAGCGTCCACATATCCATAGAGTTCTTTCTTGGATTTTTGGAATTTCAAACCATAATTTTCTGTTTTCTTCAAATACCTGAAGACTCGCTTTACAGCCGACCAATGCGCCTGACCAGGATTGTTGTTAAATTGGCTCAAAACGCTCACTGTGTAGGCAATATCTGGACGTGTTGAGACTGCTAAATACATTAAGGATCCGACTGCCTGGCGATAAGGTATGGCGTTCATTTCTTCTCTCTCTTTCTGAGTTATGGGAGACATTTCTTTCGATAACTTAGAATTGGCATCCATTGGTGTAGATACTGGTTTGCAATCATTCATTTTGAATTTATTTAAAATATCTTGAATATATTTTTTCTGGGAGATGAATATATAGTTTGAAGATATATCTTGCCTGAATTCGATTCCAAGACAATAGTGTAAAGATCCCAAGTCTTTTATTCTGAATTTTGCCATCAAATCCTGTTTCAATTTAGAGAACATCCTTTCTGAATTGGTAGCCACAATCAAATCGTCTACATAAACGGCTAGAAGTAGCAGGTCATTTCCTTTGCGAAAGAAATAAACACATTTGTCACTGTTTATTGGTTTCAATTCCATGGACTGAAGATGCTGATCCAATTTCTTGAACCATTGCCTACCGGACTGTTTCAATCCATAAAGGGACCTTTTCAAAAGGTAAACTTTGTTTTCTTCTCCACTGGCTATAAAACCATCAGCTTGTTCCATGTAGATCTCTTCTTCGAGTTCACCATTTATATATGCCATAATGACATCCATTTGATGTAACGTCAGACAAAGTTCAGCAGGAATTGCGAGAATGAGACGTATAGAGCTCTGTCTTGTCACTGGTGATGTGGTTTCGTGAAAATCTACTCCAGGTTGCTGAGTATAGCCTTTTGCCACAAGGCGCGCTTTTCGACGTTCAACTTCACCATTAGCATTATATTTGACTCGTAACACCCATCTGCATCCTACAACTTTCCGTGATGGTGGCCTATCAACTAGAATCATCGCATCACTGTCAAGAAGTGCATGAAATTCATCTTCCATGGCTTTCTTCCATTCTTCTGCATGCTCTCCGTTTAATGCTTCGTCAATGGTAGGATTTTGATTTTCATCGACTGCAATTTGAACATCGTCTTTTATTTCAACTAGGTTATATCTCTTCTTTGGCCTCCCAATAGATCCATCTCTGATAATTGCTGGTCGTCCTGGCCCCCTTTTGCACAAAATTGGTGTTGCTGAAAAATTTTCGATGTCATTTTCGTCCACTCGATCATTGTCAGGTTCATCAGCTATCTCATCGTCATTCGAATTCAAAATCTGCCTTTGGCTATCGTTTTGTTCGCCACTGATTTCATTTATCATTATGTCTTCCACTTCTGTCGAATTTTCTCCTGAATTTGAACGAATTGAGTGTTTGTCTGGCTTATTTGAGTGACTGTCATCATTTATGTCAAAGAAATTGAAGTTACTGTTTTGCTGCTTTTCGGAATTTTTCGCCTTTTCTGGGTTTTCTATGAATCGAATATCCCTGCTAGTGATTATTCGTTTTGCTTCTGGGTCCCACAGTCGGTAAGCTTTGGATTCAGTTGAATAGCCTATGAATATACACTCCTTTGACTTCGGTTCGAATTTTCCTCTATTTGGCGTTTTTATCAAGCTGAAAGCTTTTGATCCGAAAATCTTGAAATGTGACACTTGAGGTTTCTTTTCATTCCATATTTCGAAAGGGGTTCGTTTGTTCAGACATTTTGATATGCACCTATTTCGTATATATGCTGATGTTGATATGGCCTCGGCCCAGAAAGATTGAGATAAATTGGAATTTTGAAGCATACAACGGGACATTTCAACCAATGTGCGATTCATACGTTCCGCAACACCATTTTGCTGGGGCGTATATACCACTGAAAATTGTCTTTCTATACCATTTTTCTCTAGGAAATTTGTGAAATCTGCTCCTATGTATTCCATTCCATGATCTGTTCTCAGAATTTTAACTTTCTTCCCAGTTTTCCTTTCTGCATAGGTTTTATACTTTATGAAGGCTTCCTTTACTTCTCCCTTATTTTTCAAGAAAAAGGTTTGCACCCATCTGGAATGATCATCAATAAATGTAGCAAAATAACGTGCTCCTCCTAAGGATTCTATTCTCATGGGGCCGCAGACGTCGGAATGTACAAGGGTCAGTAAATCTTCAGCTCTCGAATTTGATGAACTTTGAAAAGTAGTCGCAGTCTGTTTACTCTTTATACAAGTTTCACAAGGAGGAAGTTTATCGGATGGATTGAATTTCATTCCTTCAACCAAACCCTGAGACATGAGAATTTTTAAGTCATTCTCGTTGAGATGTCCATATCGCTGGTGCCACTTTTGAAGTTCGCTCTTCTCAGTTTCGACTGCAGCTGTTGACTCTGTGGCCGTTTTGACATCTTGGACGTAATATAGTTGTCCATTCCTTTTTGCTCTCAATATAACCTCTTGATTTTGATTCCTAATTTCTGCAAAGTTTTTCGAAAAATGTGTTTGTTTTCCATTATCTGCTGCTTTTGAAATTGATATTAAATTCATTTTCAAATCGGGTACGTATAAGGTATTCTCAAAAATTATTTGTCTCAGTCCAGATGCCCCATTGTTGACGGTTATTTTAACAGTACCTTTTCCTACAATATCTGCCGTTTGATCAACTGCCAGCCGCACTTTTTCTCCATCGATAGCGATGACATTTGAAAACTTTGATTTTTCATTGCACATATGAGATGTCGCTCCACTATCGAGACACCATCCATCTGTTTGTGTTCCAGTGTATTCTGCCATCACGCTGCTTTGCTCATTTATTTTATGGGAATGACTAACGATGAAGGCTTCTTCTGCATTCGATGCATAATGTTGTCTACTACTTTCATTTTTCTTTCGGCATTCTGAACCTTTATGACCGGGTAATTTACAGAAATTACATTTGTACCGACATTTTCTGTTTCTTGATTCAGAAGGTGCTTCTCGGAAACTTGGCTTATTCTTCGATTCGTATCTATCTGATGCTTTCTTCCAATTTGATTTATATTTGGTGAAAAGAGCATTTTCGTTATTCTCTTTACCTTTTCGTGCATTGAATTCATCTAGAAGTTTAATTTTTAGAGCTTCTGGTTTTGGAAGTTCATCTCTGGCTTCGATTGCGCAACGAAAATTCTCGTATGTACTTGGAATGCTATATAACATCAGGATAGCAAGGAGATCATCAGCAACGTTGATTTCCATTTCTTTCAACTTATCGACAGTATTTGAGAATGAAGTTAAATGATCTGCCATATTGTCATTATCGCCCATTTTGGTAAAAAGTAACTTCTTCAGCAACGTAGCTTTTCTCACAGGACCTTTTGACTGGTAAACTTCCTGTAATTTATTCCATACTTCAGATGATGTTTGACAATTTTTAACGAGGCATAATTTTTGATCAATTTTCTTCCAAGAATCTTGTTGGTTAATATCTAGCGGTTTTTGGGTTTCGCCATTAACATAAGCCCAATGGTCATTTTTGACTAGTATTGCTTCCATTTGCATTTTCCACGTGTCGTAGTTGTCTTTAGACAATTTCTCCACTTGCATGACGGTCGACATTATTTCTCACTACTTTTGTTATCTGTTTTACTGGAATATCACTACTAATGTCCTGGGCCCATAACCTGATAGATTATGTGGAATAAACTGAAGAAACTTTTTAAGTAGAATATATTGACAACACTCTACAAATTGTAATGTCAAGTCTTCTTTTTTATAAACAAATCTATATAAACATTTATTTCAACTGTTAATAATATTCATAAGCATATACAGTGAGATATCAGTCGTTGCACGAACTCCAACACATACCCCCTATATTTAAAGTACTGTGTTTTCAAAGTACCATTTTTGAAACGCATTGCATAATCAATGACAGAAAGGTACTTGCGTTTATTCAATTTACGCATTTGTTTTTTACGACGGGGGATTCGCAGTATACCAGGGTTTATTGTTGGGACTTTTTTTTTGTTCATTTGTTTCCAGATACTCTATTATGAGGGGGAAACTACTCTTTCATTTTAGGTGTACATCATAACATTTTCATTCATTCATTATTAATTATAATTAAATTCATTATTCGAAATGTCGAAAACTCGCCAGAAATTATTTTTGTGCAAAAAAAACATTTGAAAACTGATTCAGAGCTGACCAACTTGAGAACGGTTAGAGATAGACGAATTCTGCGAAAGCCAGTCTATTCAGAACGGCCGAATTAGCATATACCTACTAAGAATTGGAACGAAAAAAATCTACGGACAAAAAAGTCGAGTAAGTCATGATAGATTTTTTGAACTTCTTTATTTTTCACTTTTCGAATTTCATATTTTTGTCCCCGAACGTATTTTGACGTGCTGATTCCGAATCTTCGAACGAAAATATCGAAAACTGATCAGAAATTTTGGCAACAAAAAACGATTTGAAAACTGATTCAGAGCTCACCAACTCGAGAATGTTTACAGAAAGACGAATTCTGCTAACGCCAATCGATTCAGAATTGCTGAGTTAGTATTTTTAGAATAAAATTTAAACGAAAAAAATCGACGGACAAAAAAGGCAAGTATATCATGATAAATAATTTTTTGAACTTTTTAAATTTTAATTTTTCAAAGCTGACCAACTCGAGAACGGTTAGAGATAGACAAATTCTGCGAACGCCGGTCAATTCAAAATGGCCGAATTAGTATGTATTGTGAATTTCGAGTCAATCGAAAGAAATTAAAAATTACTCGAAAAAGTTGCAAGGGTTACCCCTAAAAATCATGAAAAATACCAAGTCGTCACATCGACTTGAAATTCGCACTGTATACGTAAAATTTTATGCTCATTCCAAAAATGTATGATTTTTATATGCTCAGATATACGATTTAACCAGAAAAGGGTGTTTAAGGTAAAAAATACTATTTTGACGTGCTGATTCCGAAATTTTTGACAAAAATGTACAAAGCTCATCAGAAATATTTTTGGCGGCAAAAAAACATCTGAAAACTTATTCAAAGCTGACCAACTCGAGAACGGTTAGAGATAGACAAATTCTGCGAACGCCAATCGATTCAGAATGGTCGAATTAGTATATATTATGAATTTCATTCAATCGAAAAAAATTAAAAATTACTCGAAAAAAGTTGCAAGGGGGTCACCCTTCGAAATCATGAAAAATACACATCGACTTGAAATTTGCACTGTATACGATTTTTATGTGCTCAGATATAAGATTCAGCCGAAAAAGGGTGTTTAAGGTAGAAAATCCAATTTTTAATATTTCGAATTTCAAACTCTTGTCTTCAAACGTATGTTGACGTGCTGATTCCGAGAGATAGACCAATTTAGCGAACGCCAATCGATTCAGAATGGCCGAATTAGTATATACTGAGGATTTGAACAGAAAAAATCGACGGACATAAAAGTCGAGTATATTATTTATTTACCATAAATAATTTTTTGCACTTTTTTATTTTTCATTTTTTTTATTTCAAATATTTGTCCTCCAACGTATTTTGACGTGCTGATTCCGAATCTTTGAACGAAAATGTCGAAAACACATCAGAAATATTTTTGGCGGCAAAAAAACCCTTTGAAAACTGATTCAGAGCTGACCAACTCGAGAACGGTTAGAGATAGACCAATTTAGCGAACGCCAATCGATTCAGAATGGCCGAATTAGTATATACTGAGGATTTGAACAGAAAAAATCGACGGACATAAAAGTCGAGTATATTATTTATTTACCATAAATAATTTTTTGCACTTTTTTATTTTTCATTTTTTTTATTTCAAATATTTGTCCTCCAACGTATTTTGACGTGCTGATTCCGAATCTTTGAACGAAAATGTCGAAAACTCATCAGAAATATTTTTGGCGCCAAAAAAAACATTTGAAAACTGATTCAGAGTTGACCAAGTCGAGATCGGTTAGACATAGACCAATTTTGCGAACGCCAATCGATTCAGAATGGCCGAATTAGTATATACTGAGAATTTGAAAAAAAAATCGACGGACTAAAAAGTCGAGTAAATCATGATAGATGATTTTCTTGAACTTTTTTTATTTTTCATTTTCCGTATTTCAAATTTTTGTCCTCGTACGTATTTTGACGTGCTGATTCCGAATGCTCGAACGAAAATGTCGAAAACTCATCGGAAATATTTTTGGCGGCAAAAAAAACCCTTTGAAAACTGATTCAGAGCTGACCAACTCGAGAATGGTTAGAGATAGACCAATTTAGCGAACGCCAATCGATTCAGAATGGCCGAATTAGTATATACTGAGGATTTGAACAGAAAAAATCGACGGACATAAAAGTCGAGTATATTATTTATTTACCATAAATAATTTTTTGCACTTTTTTATTTTTCATTTTTTTTATTTCAAATATTTGTCCTCCAACGTATTTTGACGTGCTGATTCCGAATCTTTGAACGAAAATGTCGAAAACTCATCAGAAATATTTTTGGCGCCAAAAAAAACATTTGAAAACTGATTCAGAGTTGACCAAGTCGAGATCGGTTAGAGATAGACCAATTTTGCGAACGCCAATCGATTCAGAATGGCCGAATTAGTATATACTGAGAATTTGAAAAAAAAAATCGACGGACTTAAAAGTCGAGTAAATCATGATAGACGATTTTCTTGAACTTTTTTTATTTTTCATTTTTCGTATTTCAAATTGTTGTCCTCGTACGTATTTTGACGTGCTGATTCCGAATTCTCGAACGAAAATGTCGAAAACTCATCGGAAATATTTTTGGCGCCAAAAAAAAACCATTTGAAAACCGATTCAGAGCTGACCAACTCGAGAAAGGTTAGAGATAGACGAATTCTGCTAACGCCAATCGATTTAAAATGGCTGAATTAGTATGTATTGGGTGTGTATTTGGGAATTATTTTATGACAAGGTACTAAAATGAACCTTTCTCCTGTTCTCCTTATGTAACCATCCAATCTCTTTCAATTTATTTGATACTCGTTGTCGCCTACTTACACCAAAAATCATACGTGGGCATGAGTTTCGAACTTTCTGGATCTTATTTTTATACATAAAGAGTTAAATTATGTCCATACAACGTATCCGCGTAATTGAATGGTAATTATTTTTCAATGCCCCCTAAAACTTTTTCATTATTTTAAAATGACTAGTTCTTTTCCCCTCGCTCTACTACTCATATTCAGTTGCATTCTGTTGCTATTGTTGGAAACACCTCGGCAAATACGTTAATTTATTTTTATCGACGTTACGCGGCATTTTTGCTGGTTCGTTGCTAAGTTGGCCAACATCACATTAACAATTGCATGCTCAATAAGTACCTACTCATTCCTTGTGTTAGGTTTTTATTATTATTCTGTATTTTATCTTTAGGTGGCAAAATCATTGCAAGATTAGAATCTTTCAACACACCTACGTGTATAATGAGATAAATTACGTGTTAGGTGATTCAATCATTAAATTACCAACAGTTATACCCAAATAATTCAATTTCCTGTTATTCAAAAATTGTATGTTTTCTTCATTTACCTGTTTTTTTCTCATAACTATTTAGCATGGATAATATGTCCAAGAAATCTTGTAATTTTTATAATTTTTGTTTGTCAAGTATAAACTTGCAAGGCAATGAAACAAAAGTCACTGAATTCACTGAATTTTTAGGAGTATATATAGATAATTTTTTGAAATGGAATAGGCATTGGATAAAAAGTGCAGAGAATTGAATTTTCTTTGTCCGTATAGACAATGGAAGTGAAACGTTGTCGACCACCTTCAAACAAAGACAGACTGATTTCGTGTATCAAAAACTAAATAAGGTCATTAATGCATTTACCATGCAAATTTTGAGTCAGTGCTAGGATATGGAATCATGTTCTAGGGAACTGAGCAGAATCTAAAAAAAATATTTATTGTACAAAAAACAGTTTTGAGAACTATGTATAAAATGCCATTCAGACAATCTAGTAGAAGTTAATTAAATTTAACATTTGTACAAAAACACAAGGAAACACAGATAATGACATGAATTTCGACTACAATACATACTTGAAGTTGATCTCTTCAAAAGAGAAATACATAAGAGTACAAGTGTTATAGAGAGATTAACATGTGAAAGAGATCTCAATCAACTAGAGCAGTGTTCAATGAACAAGCCTCATGAATCATCAATATTAACTTCCCTATACAGACTAGCACAGAAAAAAATCTTTTTATATGTGCATCAGAATATCATCAGGAATCCTGAAGTCTGCAAGAGCAAAGTAAAACAGCTTCTATTGAATCTGGAACAACCCATATGATTAGAAAAAATATTTTGAAGCAAGTCACTAGGTTATAAAATTATTGTTTGTTATTTGACGTCTTTTCTTTCAATGTTTTTATGTACCACATATATGTATATAGTGTGTTGTATATATAAATGTTTATATGAAATAAAGAAGAAGAAGAAGAATTAATATTATGTTTGGCCATAATAGACTATCACGTTTCTGACAGATAATTTCCTAAATTCCAGATTTATTACAATAGTTGCATTTCAGGACAAAGTTTCATATTACTTTTCTATTCGAAATAATTGAAGAAATAATTTGCAGTTGTTATTTTCTCTTCTGTTGATCTTCATTTAGATAAACAATGCCCAATAAAAAATCTTACTAGTTTCTTCAAAATAAATTCCCAAAGTAGTGCTCCTTATCCAAATTGTGTGCATCTGTTCTACAAAGACAAACTTGGGCAAAATTAACAAAGCAACGTTTCCCAGAAACTTTAAGTAGGTACATCAAATTTTCTGTCAAAGAACAAGGACACTCCTTCAAAAAAACTTGGAACGATGAAGCTCTTCAATAACATTTTCAAATATTTTATATTTGGGTGAGAAGAAATTGCTGAATTACAAACATTTACCTTTCCAAAATTTAGTATATTAATTTGCCTGGATAAGATAGGAGATCTGGCTGGATCTCTGTCTTTGTTGCAACCTTCACACTGGACATCCTGCACAACCTCAGGTGTGACAAAGTTGGTCAGAAGTTGATGAAGCTTGTGTCTGCCACAACCCAAGTCCCCTGCCCCTGTCGGAAGCGCAAGTGATAAGCTATCGAATTTGTCGTATCGCACTGCAGACTGAAAGTTAATTAAATTTAAAGCGTGTGATATGACTTACACTTTTATATACCAAAAATCCATATAGAGACAAAATTGAACTAACCTTAAAACCACATTCAGTGCATCGAAGCTGACTAGTGTGACTGGCTGAGAAGGTGGACCCATCATCTGAAGAGCCCTACATGACCTGGATATCCATCTGTTTCTTCTTACTGCTCCTTAACGCCAGCTGAGGCTGTAGGCCTACACAACTCTCAAAGACATTACACTACCAAGAGAGCTGTATTCTCCTTGATCCTCTTCCTCAGTTTCAAGTTCTAGTTCGTTCATACCCGCAAGGCATCCGACAAATAACTAGTCTGAAAAAACAGACAAATTTTTTAAATGGAATAGGACAGTTTCAGCTGAATGTTCAAATAACTAAACAGAAGGTTATGAATGATAGCCTTTCTACCAATTTTTTGCGTTTCCTCATCCAAAGTGGTCAAAATGACATTCAACAATTCGTGAGCAAAAGTCTCTTGGACAGATTAATTTGTGCCATTGACAACTTAAAATTAAATAACTTCCTTATTAACTGCTCCTCCTACCTACAAATTTCAATCCTATCTGAAAATACTGTGGCAAGGGTGCTCCGCAAGCTGGATTCTTTTATACACATTGGCGAGCATTTTGCGAGCATGTGTAGTGTAGTGTAGTGTAGTGTAGTGTAGTGTAGTGTAGTGTAGTGTAGTGTAGTGTAGTGTAGTGTAGTGTAGTGTAGTGGAGCGTAGTGTAGCGTAGCGTAGCGTAGTGGAGTGGAGTGGAGTGGAGTGGAGTGGAGTGGAGTGGAGTGGAGTGGAGTGGAGTGGAGTGGAGTGGAGTGGAGTGGAGTGGAGTGGAGTGGAGTGGAGTGGAGTGGAGTGGAGTGGAGTGGAGTGGAGTGGAGTGGAGTGGAGTGGAGTGGAGTGGAGTGGAGTGGAGTGGAGTGGAGTGGAGTGGAGTGGAGTGGAGTGGAGTGGAGTGGAGTGGAGTGGAGTGGAGTGGAGTGGAGTGGAGTGGAGTGGAGTGGAGTGGAGTGGAGTGGAGTGGAGTGGAGTGGAGTGGAGTGGAGTGGAGTGGAGTGGAGTGGAGTGGAGTGGAGTGGAGTGGAGTGGAGTGGAGTGCTGTGCAGTGTAGTATAGTGTAGTGCTGAGTAGTCAGTGCTGTCCCAAAGCACGGTGCTTAGTGCTCGTGAAAGTGCTTGAAGCACTTTTGTACTTCTAAGCACTGTGCTCCCGAGCACTTTCCTAATTCAGTGCTTAGTGCTCAGTGCTCCGAAGCATTTAACGAGAAGGCTTAGTGCAATTTTCGGGATAACTAAGCCTTTGCATATAAATTAATCTTGTCGAAACATGAAGTCGCGGCAGATGGCACTCCGCGGCACCCCCCACCAAAAAATCAATTTTCTACGATAAGTACTGCGTTTAGAATATTACTGTTGTTTTGAAGGTTGTAGACGATGTAGTAACATGATTACTTGTTGAAAAGGGGAACATTCTCCATGAAAATGGTTGAAAGATTTCTACTTCTTTCAATTTTTCACTACGTTTCAATTGCTTGAATCTGCAATCGTCTTCAGGTGAATACAGTATTCACCTAATCTAGAATATTACTGTCTTGAAAAAATAGTACAATTTCGTCAGTTACTTTTCCTATCTAAAAAAATGAGTTCAAAATAATTGAATTTTACTTCTTCTTTTCAAACTACGTTGACGTATCGGAGACCAAATCTTTTTCCGTTATCAAAACCTTTAAAACAATTTTTTTTTTATTATCGAGTCAAATTGTTATCTAAGTCAAAGTCTTAAAAAAAATTCGTATGGCATTTGCTATCTTGATACAGGGGATGTGCGGTATATCAATTACCAATTCTGTTATTAACTTCTTTTCTGTGTAACCATAGGACGAATTCATTAGTTACCGTGAATGTAAATGTTACCAAAAATATTTGATCTTCTTCTTCTGTACCTGTATCCTTATTGGAATGGTTTTCTTGTGCGTTATCTTTAAGTATCCAACATGTCAAGTTGCAGACGACTCTGATTATTAACACTGTGAGTGACCTGTAGTAAATAAATAAATGAAAATTCAATATTGCAATTGGGGGTTCCAGAGACGTTATGTACGAAAAAACGTACCTACACTAATAACGTGATATTCACATGACGTAAACAATTTTGTTGGGCAATGGAGCAAACGAATGAATTCAATATCTGAATGAGTGATTCATTGTTTATAATTATTTTAAGTGTATTTGCGCCATGTTGCCGCACTTCTCTTCGGTAAAATCTTCATCAGTTTTCAACGTTCTGTTATGATTTTATCGCCAATCGAATTTTCATACACAGACCTCCCAACGGATAGGTATATCAGATTTATGATATAATTTTTTCAACGTTTTTTTTCTCAATAATGATTTGGTATAGGTATAGGACCAGTTGCGAAAAATAAAATTGTGTACTAGTATATCATGAGGAGATACATGTGTGCAATTTCATAGCAATCCGTGATGATCTATATAATTTTTTGTTCGTCAACCTCCAAATCTCCGCCACTGATTCGTACATATATGCTTTGACTCTCCGCCTACGATCTCTCGATGTTCGGGGGGGAGATTTTTGTTATTTTGTAAACTAACTGCTACTTCGCGCCTTATCGCGTAATTTTATCTACAAACGGGTATTATTTGATTTGTTATCCACGCAGAATGCATGGTTATTCAAGGGATTCTTAATTGAATCAATAAATGATGTTGTTGAGTTATAAATCAGATGAAAAAATGCCATTCTGTGGAGAAATTCCTGACCTGGATAGTTTTGGAAATTTCGAAAAAAAAATTGATTACCTCACCGTTGATACTTAGTATATGTGTTCTTCAAGTCGAGTTGAACATGGCCGATCGACCATGTTTATGACGTCATAAAATTTGGTACTCCTCATCTCATTTTTTCAGAATCGGTTGATACAAATATAGAAAATTTAGTGGTAATATTGTCGGACAAATCGTTTTGGGCATTCTTGTTGTCCGACAGTCCAAAAAGTTTGCGGTTCCCTAAAAAAAAAACGCCCCGCTACCGAGAATTGCCGCAAATTTCATGCTGTTCAACTCGACATGAAGAACACATACCTATACAAAGTATCAATAAGCTTATAATAATTGAGATTGTCATCGGACATTTCATCTCCTACAGTGTGACCCACTTAAGACTAGAGCACCCTTATAAAATATACATTTTCCAACCGATTGGAATGATTTTTTTTTCATTAGGTAGACATTCAAAAAGTCTACTAGGGCACCAAACTTCATGAATAAATCTTCATTTCCAGGGCCTACTAATCTGATTTTTCAAAAATATAAAAAAATCTTGGCGATTTTTTTAGAAAAATTCTAACTACTACTGAGATTCCCGAAATTTTCAAATGGTTTATATGAGAATGAAGTTGAAATGCATCAATTAATGAAAAAGTTATAAGGAAATGAAATTTGAAAAATATGCGCCATTCAATCAACCCAACAATTCAATTTCAGAACTTTTATTAGAACTTTGACTACACCACTGGATTCAGGGAGTCTTGAAATATAAAATAAAAAAGTATGACAACGTGTTTCCTTACTACGGTATAAAACAGAAGGTAGTTTTGAGGAAAAAGTTCATAAGTACATATGAGATACAGGGCGTTGAAGTTTTTTCTTTAAATGTCCTGTATCTCAGAAACCAAGCAACTCCGGACATATGTTCATGTTCATGGAACTTTTTTTCTAAAAACGACCAATCACGACGACGAATCACCCTCTGTTGTTTTGCACCGTAATTAGGAACCACGAGGAAAACAGTAAAAAAATTCGGATTTTATTTTTCGAAAAATTCCCCGCAACAAAAAATGTCACAAAGAAAAACGGTTTGGAAAGACCATCTATCAGTAAAATTTTTGCCGATGGGCACTCTAACTAATATATTATCTAGGTACCTATTACTTTTTTTTTTTTCAACTTTTTTTGACAAGTTGCACAGCCTTCCACCACCCACCGCGGTTCCAATCCTTCTTCGAAAATTGTCTCGCAGAACTCCCATAATGACTTGCCAAGGTCAACAGAGCCGTGTAAATGAATGTGCATAATATTTATCAAAGGTGACGCACAAATATTCAAATTTACGAGTCGTATCTCACACCAATTCGTATGTGCTGCAATCATTGTCGTTAGAGCGCCGACGGAAGCTTGAAACCGTCAATTACCAGAGAAATGCGATAAATACTTCTCAGTCGCGGCCATTTCTGTGAGTTGGCAGTTGACTTTGAAGGACTTACTGTCTGAACTTCAATCTGAGAAAAATATAACTAGATGGGGCAACTACTCCCTATAATATTAACTCTTATTCGTCTCTTCTGTAGCCTGTGGCTGTTCCTATTCGGATTATTTCCATAATTGAATTCTGGCAATTTGATGATTTCATAAATCGGATTATCATTCGAATTGAATATCACTTGAATAGTTGTCACTTGTCACTAGTTAGTTGTCATGTGTCACGTCAGTTGTCGTTGTCACTTTGATTAGTTGATTAGTCAGTGACAGGGTAGGTCGGAAAACATTAGAGTCGTGCTGCCCCAGCCCAATGAATTATAATCCACTGTATAACTAATATTTCCTCAGTAAAGTCAGTCGTAGCGCCACCCGCGGTGAAACCAATAAGCAATCCTCGTAGCAAATACACCAGGAAGTAAACAGAGTTCGAGAATTTTTGCCGGAGAGTATTAAATAAATGAAATAGTAAAATCGACAATCTCGAAGTACCCTTATTCTCTCCAAATATTTTCACCAAGGGCTGGGGCAGGACGACTTTAATGTTGTCCGACCTACCCTGTCACTGACGAGCGGCAAGAACCACGAAACGCGTCTGCAGGTGGTCTTCCCCAGCCAAATGAAGGATAATTTGCTGTATAATTACCATAAGCAATTGCAACTGGGTTTTCTTAGAAGAACGTTGCACAAATATCTGTCAGATGTAACTCAATTTCCGTCGTTGTATTAGCCAGGGAAGTAGTTTTTTTCTGTAAGATGTTTCCCTCATACTTTCTACATGGTGGAAATATTTGGACAGAAGGGTACCTCGACATTTTTGATTTTACTATTTCATTTTGTTGAGACTAGTTGAGACGCCAAATTGACGTTTCTGAATTTACGGTGATTGTTGTAACTATGGTAACGTATAAATAAGGAAGAGGCGAAACACCGATTTGAAAATACCATGGGCTGAAGCCAGTGTTTTGAAAAAGTCCCTTTTCTCATTGGTTTGAAAAAAATATTTTCAATCTTGTTGAACTATTGATTGAAACTCTGTATATAGCTATAAGAGTTGATCTCGGCCTGATTCAAGAGATGAGATTCCCGCTGGAGGTCGATAAAACATTTATGGAATTATAATTTTCCGACCGGAAACTCGATTCAGTTTATCTCGTGAGATTTCCGCGATCCAATTTTTCTGTTTTTCTGTCTCTCTGTTCTGCCCACGACAAACTCTCCTGAAGCACATTTACCAACTTTGCTCCATTTGAGATACCTTCTATTCATATAATCGAGTAAAACCAGTATCTCATTTGCTTTTGATCATTGAATTAGTTGTCATTATTCTCTCAGATATAAGAAAAATCAAAGAAAACTACAGTGCCTACTTGATATATTCATTTAATATAGTTTTTTTTTGCAAAATCCTTTCTACAACAATGCTGTATATGCTAATGATACAACATTCTTGTTTTCTGTCAATTTACACGATTAACTTTGCATGTGCACATTTGAATATAACAATTACCTTTATCATGTCGGTTTTTATTTATGGCATTGGGTCACAGCAGAGGTAGGTTGAGAGTATATTGCAGAAAAGGTAATGTTAATATAACAAAAATTGGTTTTAGTTGGGAAAACTGGTAGGTAATTCTTGACCAAAGTTTGTCTTTCAGCCGCGGATGATTCCAAAAAACCTTCTGATGGCTTTTGTCGTCATAGGTCGGATATCGCCATCAGTTGTTCATCTCAAGTTTTCTCCGACCAAATGTATGTATGTTCTGCCTCCGTCCAGGATTGTCTTCTTGCATTCATCTTTTCTGTTTTTTCTTTCGCCTGTTCATCATTTCCGCACGGTATAAATTATGGATCTGTTTCCAAACTCAGAACTCAGATCGAGTTACCCACAAGCTTTCATGATGTCAACAACCAGTATGCCAAAACACTTGATCTTTTTCTTACCACCAATCCTGATCCATATAGTGACGTCTAAATGACGTCCCCAATCGGTCAAATAATTGACCAACTGACGTCAAAGAGTGACGACTCAGAGACTCTGAAAAGACGTCAAAATGTTACAGTCATAGGACGTCATCAGCAGGAAGTCACCCTAAAGTATGAAAAAAGACTATAGAATACGTCTATTTGAAGACCATCAGAAGACGTCGGTAGAATGTCCAATAAATGACGTCATATGGAGGACTTCCACTTATTAGTTTGAAGTTGATATAGTTTTGGGGAAGTGGATTAAAATAAACTGAGACACATTATTGAATTTATTAAATTTTAAACAATTCATATTTTGGTGTATACTTGGTGGCATAGTATTTCTTTCGCCATCTGAAATATATAAACAACAATAAAAATAGTGGTTGATGAACAAATAATTTTTTTAAAACAAACTTTCAGTGTTGTTGGCATTAGTATTCAATGAACATCCACTGTATTTATGAGAAAAAAGAATACCTCCTGTTCCATTCTGAAAATAGTAAATACTTATGAAATAATAACAGCATTTGAATATGAGGAGATTACCTTGATCAACAAGTTTCAATTTTTTTTGAGGGATTTTTTCAAGGGTGGTGGTTAAAATAACCAGAATCGTCCTCCAAAGGTCCTTATTCTTTCAATGGTAGCCATAAGACTTCCTACTTTCTTGACGTTAGCCTTCTTATGGTAACAATGGGACCCCTCCGCCGTCCTCCTCGGAGAACTCCCAGCAACTACAGACCTATCGCACTACTATCTGTTACTACTACTAACTGATTGAGATTGATTTATAAGGCACAGATTCGACCTGTTTTGGAATACTGTTCCCATATATGGAGTGCAGCACCCAAACACACTTTGAAACTTTCAGATTCGGTCCAAAAGAGAGCCATTCGTCTCGTCGGTGATTCTTCGCTCACAAGCTGGCTTACTTATCTGGAACATAGCAGTAAGGTCTCTGTCTCTGTTTTATAGATGTTTTCATGGACGATGTTCTTCCGAAATATCATCAATCGTTCCACCGTTAGCGAGATTGACCCGTCGAGCTCAGTGCTCACATCCATATGCCGTCACTTTGGAGACATGCCGCACATCTGCTTCCCAGGGCTTGTTTTTTTACAGAACGGCAAAGCTTTGGAGCTCGCTGCCTCGGGAGGTGTTCCTAGGATGTACAAATTCATGAAAATAGCTATTTGTATTACTAGGGAGGAAAGTGCTACTTTTCATCCCGCAGGATGTAGTTTAATGCCCGACGCGTAAGCGTACTTTCCTCCCTAGGAAGGAAAAGTATGAGTTTCCTCCCTGGTTTGAGGGAGGAAAGTGTGTACTTTCTATAGGGGTAGGAGGAAACACCAATTCCTACCTACTTTTCCTCGGCTCTCACAAAATTCGCTGAACATTACAGGATTTCTTTGATGAAACGAAAGAACACCCTTTTGTCTTATTTCCACTAGATTTTTATTGTTACGACCGGTTTCGGGTTTTATCCCATTATCAAGTATAAACACTAATTAATACAATTGAACTCTAAGCCTAGTTATATAGGGAGTTTGCAGGTAGGCTGGATGGAGAGGTAATTAGGAGAACAAGGGTGAAACAATATAAATTTGGACCCTGGAGGTGATGGAAATTACCTGGGTTGTCAAATTTATAAATTCAAAAGTGGAGACCTACACAAATCGAGTTGCTCGTTGAGGGTTCTAAATTTCGGGTTTTTAATTGATTTATTAATTTCCATGACTTCCAACAGATTCATAGTCTTCCCTTTATTACATGTGTGTAGAATTTTGAGGTTATCTTTACTTATCTTGTGTTTGGAGTCTTGTAGATGTTCGTACATTGTTGATTTTTTGTCTAAACCGACGTGTTCACGGAACCTTACGTCAAAATTTCTACCGGTTTGGCCTGTATATACTGCAGAGCATTCCCCGCATTCTAATCTATATATCCCTGATTTTTTCATTCTGTCTCGTTTAGGGTTTGCATTGAATAGAATTCTGCCTAAATTATTATTACTTATAAAAGCTGTTGTTATTTTGAATTTAGAAAAATAATTTTGGATGTTTTCTGAAAGTTTACCTGAGTAAGTAATGCTACCATATTTACGTGTATTACGTTTTTCAATATTTGGGTATAGTTCATTCATAAGAAGCTTAACTTCTTAGATCTGAGTATTTCAAGAGTTAATAATAGTTTTCAATTTAATATATACCGGAAAAACACCTTCACAGACTGTACAATTCCCTTTGAATCTTTCAGTCCGATCTCACACAAATTGTCTGCGTTTAGGTCATTGATACACAGAGCTTTCGCGATCCCTTTACCTGATAAGAATTTCCAGGATGAACTAAACATCATTAAACAAATTGCGGTAAAAAATCAAGTACCAGTTTCTTTAATAGAGAAATTAATATCTGGTAAAACTCAAAAAATGATTAAGAATGAACTATACCCAAATATTGAAGAACGTAATACACGTAAATATGGTAGCATTACTTACTCAGGTAAACTTTCAGAAAACATCCAAAATTATTTTTGTTAATTCAAAATAACAACAGCTTTTATAAGTAATAATAATTTAGGCAGAATTCTATTCAATGCAAAACCTAAACGAGACAGAATGAAAAAATCAGGGATATATAGATTAGAATGCGGGGAATGCTCTGCAGTATATACAGGCCAAACCGGTAGAAATTTCGACGTAAGGTCCCGTGAACACGTCGGTTTAAACAAAAAAACAACAATGTACGAACATCTACAAGAATCCAAACACAAGATAAGTAATTCTACACACATGTAATAAAGGGAAGACAATGAATCTGTTGGAAAGCCATGGAAATTAATAAATCAATTAAAGACCCGAAATTTAGAACCCTCAACGAGCAACTCGTTTTGTGTAGGTCTCCACTTTTGAATTTATAAATTTGACAACCCAGGTAATTTCCATCACCTCCAGGGTCTAAATTTATATTGTTTCACCCTTGTTCTCTTAATTACCTCTCCATCCAGCCTACCTGCAAACTCCCTATATAACTAGGCTTAGAGTTCAATTGTATTAGTTAGTTTTTATACTTGATAATGGGATAAAATCCGAAACCGGTCGTAACAATAAAAATCTAGTGGAAATAAGACAAAAGAGTGTTCTTTCGTTTCATCAAAGTGATCATGAATTTCCACAAAATAAACAAGTCATCAATCACACAACTTACAGGATTTATAACGTAACAGGACAGTGCGATCTGTGTGAAAATGTGAAGAATTTATCAAACGGGAAATGCAATCAGATTTGTTGAATGTATGTACAAACAAACACTCATTTGCAGGCACTGTTATCTATTTGTTGCGAACTGAAACTATTTGAAGGTTACCCTGACGTGATGACAAATAATGGTACTGCAAAGACGTTCCAAACGAGATAGATTCGTTAGATGCTATTAGATTTATGAAGGCGCGTATCGAAATTCAATGTATTGTTCTCGCAATTTTTGAATTACTTACTCCGTTTTACCTTGAAATAACAATAAAGAGTAATGGTGAGCATTAATGCTTGTATCCGTGGGTCAATACTGAATGGATTCTGTTACATTCTGCAGCGATGCAAAGACAATTCAACTCTATTATTGCTATCTCATTTTAATAACAATCAGACCTGACACCTAATACATGGAATCAATGCGATTTTTTTTTGTAACAATGGCAAGTTATTCTTATGTATTTTGACCCGAATTTCGAGGGAAATCGAAAAATTCATTTTTCCAAAAACAAACGCTATAATATTCCATAAAATTCTCTACAAAAGAAGGTCTTCACACATTTTTCTTTTAAATGCACCGTTTTCGAGTAAAACGTGCTCAAAATTCGAAAAAATGCGACTTTCTCAATTTTTAGTGTTCTCATTCAGTCACATAATGATATTTTCAGGATCACCTTGTCCCAAATTATTCCTATAGGTATGTCTCGACTATGGATAACAAAGGAGGCATTCCTGAAAAAATCATTCGTGAGAATTTTCCGGCATTGAATGTCCCGATACTTTAAAAAATATAAGGCAAAGGTCGTGGTCGGTTAGCAAGGAAAATTTACATGTATGTACACCAGGGAGCGCTAAGGATGAGGCTCACAGTAAAGATGTTGGCCATCCACAGACAAAAATAATTTGACTGAACCTTATCCTTAGGCCAGTCCCTGTAGAACGATCGTGATGTCCTGCAAAGAAATCATCAGATCAACAAATAAAATACGATTTTCTGTTTAGAGAATGATTTAAAATTCAATTCAGTATTAGTTGTAAGTTCTGAACAATAAGCACATTTTGATTTGTGAAAGAAATGGAACGCTGTGCCTCAGGCACCTATTGAACAGTAATTCGGGAAGAGCCTGTTTTCCAATTCTAGCAATCTCCCTGATGAGCGAAATAGATTTTCGTCGACCGGAAAATGTATTGAGGATTTAATGCGAGAGAAGCGAACCTTGCTTCAATGAAATGAAGTGATGTGAGTGATATTTTTAATAATCCCTAACTAACTAATTTCTTTACAGAATTTCCAAATAAATCAACCCATCTGAATGAAAATGCGAATTTTCACTTTCAGATTTTTTTTCAGTTCTAGTCTTTTTACAATATTTATCAGATGTAGTTCAATGTCCAGCGTGGCTTGTGCCCGGGAAGTAGTTGTTTTTTCTTAGATATTACAAATAAATCACATTTTTCATTTTTTTTATTTCATGGAGAATACTCCTCTTTTCAACGTGAATACCTCCCAAGAGGTTATCTTGAACGATGAAAATAGCTAAAGTAAATTTTATGAATATCCTATTCATATTTTCGAACAAAAATCGGTAGTCAGGAAATTGATGCACCAACGGCCAAATTCAGGGCAAGGGGGATAAATGCATTTATAACCCATACCCTATATTTCTGCGCTGATACTATCATACTCTATCTCACTCCTCATGATGTGTAGTTTTCCTAAGCGTCCATGGGCCACAACTATTCCATTGGCGCATTGGGGAGGGGGGGGGGGCTGCAGCCCCAGAGCCCCCCCTCAAGCCACCAAATGACTATTAAAATGATGGCGCAGAATACAGAAAAATATTGAAAAAATTCTAGAAGTATTTTTTTTAGCGGCTTTATGTGCATTTTGCGACCATAAAGAGACACATTCATTAAATACATAGGTATACAGAAAAAAAGCTAAGAAAATTTCCTACAAGAGATCGTTATTGCTTGCTGGCCTAATAGTTCGCTTGTAGGTGTTACAGGTAGCTTTGTGTGCTAGGATTCCGGTTTCTAGAGCTCTTTTACATTTTTCGAATTTTGTGACCATAACGAGACACATTCGTTAAATACATAGGTTTATAGAAAAAAAGCTAAGAAAATTTCCTACAAGAGGATGTTATTGCTCGCTGACCTAACAGTTCGCTTGTAGGTGTTATAGGTGGTTTTGTGTGCTAGGATGACGGATTCGTGCGATACAATTTTTGTTGCACATTTATCTTTATTTTATGGTACACCGTGTATCCGAACATATTCAAATCATACATTTTCGAAATCAGCATAAAATTTTGAATATATCGGTAGTAATTTG
Source organism: Chrysolina haemoptera (assembly GCA_958298965.1). Classification (NCBI taxonomy): domain Eukaryota; kingdom Metazoa; phylum Arthropoda; class Insecta; order Coleoptera; family Chrysomelidae; genus Chrysolina; species Chrysolina haemoptera. The sequence continues at coordinate 29,154,611 of OY282598.1, forward strand.
GAGTGAATCTGATGACTTTGGATTTTTGACCATTTTTAAGGTATTGATGTTTTTTCGGCTGAAAATTCATTGTTTGCCGATAGACTTGAAAATCACAGCATATACTAATTTTGACATGCTGAATCAATTGGCGTTCGCAGAATTGCTCTATCTCGATCCGGTCGTCGGTTGAAAATGTTATCTAGAGGTTGTAGCTTCCGTTTTCTCGCCAAATATTTCTAATTTTTTTCTATATTATATTCGTTGAATTCATTCTTTTTTCCATACGCTGACCGAATTAGAAATCGATTGCTAGTCAAAAATTGATTTGGTGGGCGTTTTTACGAGCGTGTGCACTTTGAGTTGGACCGATTTTTAAATCCATAATTTTTAATTTCTTGAATACTGTGTCATATTTAATGGACCGCGTAGAATACGGCAAAAATATTGAAAAAATTCTAGAACTCTCGAAAGTATTTTTTTTGCGGTTTTATGGTCTAGGATGCCGGATCCTAGCGCACCTTTTACATTTTATAACTAGACACATTCGTTAAATACATAGATATATAAAAAGAAAGATAAGAAAATTTTCTACAAGATATTATTATCGTTCGCGTGCCTAACAGTTCGCTTGTCTTGTAGGTGTTATTCATAACATCCGGCTGACGAAAAAAAAAAGCTCCGGTAACTGATAATTGTATGTTCAGCCCTCCAAACTAAAATCTTGGCTGCGCCACTGGGCTATTCCATAGTATTTATGCTGGAATTTCGATTCACATCAATGCTGATGTTGGGTACTATCTATTTATATGACACCTAGGGGGATTAACAACCATAAAAATATCCCTCATGACCAGTTTATGAAGGAATAGTTATTAACTCTGTGGTTTGTGGAGGATCTTAACGGATTAATCTCGTTCTTAATGTACTCATTCGAACTTCAGGTACTTTTAGTACTTTTTGCACCTTTCATACCTTTCGTACTCTGAGTACTTCTTTACTTTTCGCTTGGCAGAACTCTGACGAGAAAGAAACAAAATTGTTTGAGGCTTGATTCAACAAACACTCAGAATAGGTGAAAACTAATTTCACCCATCGTTTTCAAAGAACTAATAATCAAATACTTACCTTGAATCGGCGTGAATGAGTTATGAAGAAGTCGGTTTTCAGAAATTCAATTATTCTTATAACATAACCAACTCTATGAGCTCATAAGTGGGCCAAGCACAAAATGGACACTATAAATATTTCCGGCCTTTTAAATATCCTCATAATTATATAAAAAAATTCGCTCAAAACGGCCAAAACAAGTATTCTTCTTCTTTCAAATATTTTCAACCAAGGTATTAATGAATCTAAAGGTCGCCATAAATGAATGGCGCCATCATACTTGTTGATGTAGAAACCTATAACTGAACTCTTACTTATAACCTTGATCATGACACTCATAATACATAAAAACAGATAAACAGACTATTCGAATCTTGAAACTGATCAAGATAATGAATGTAAATAATCAAGTGAATAACAGCTTTTGAGAGTTAGAGATATCAGATATGTACAGAACGTACAGCGTTCTATTCTTTTGTTTGCGATACATTCACTTCCAAGAAGGAAGTCAGATAGGTCCTTTCTTTTTTGGTACAGGTATGTCCAGTGTAGCGCCTGTTTGTTTAGAACTTCCCTGCTCCCTGCTCAAGTAGAATGCCAGAATAACACTAATCAAAGGTCACCCCGTGTCACCCTGTCTCAAGTCTCAATGCTCGGATTTCTCTACCATCCATGGTCTGCTCACATGAAGGCGGCAGATCAAGAGTAGTTACTGCTAAACCAAAGTTAAAAGTTATTCTTGACGTGTTTGGCATATATTATATGTTTGCATTCTCAGAATAATGTTGGGTCTCCAGATGAGAAATACACTTAGGAATTTTAGTGCCCCGAAGGTGTAGAACGAGTTTCCAAGTGGAGAAAACATTTCCATATTATTTGAATCGGAATTGGTGGTGATAAATAGATCAAGTGTATGGTAAAATTCTGTTTATAGGGCGCCACAAGCTATCAAAAAAATTTTTTTTGGTTCTTACGTATTTTGGTCTCCTGAACAAAGAATCCAAATGAAATTTTCGGCGTTCTCTAGTAATTTCAGAGATATGGCCTTTTCTGATTTAAATGTTAGCGAATAATAGCTGCGGTTTTTTGGTCTCCTACGATAGTAACAGAACTACATGTGACAGCTCTAGATCCAATCACATTAATCAAAAAAATTGTGCAGTTAGATCAGGACGAAAAGCCGGATTTTCATGCATACGATATGATCTTATTAACTGAAAGAACATTTTTGTACCATCGGATCGTCGGATATCATATGCATGAAAATCCGGCCTAATAAGAGCGAGCGAAGCGGGCCTATCAACGGCGAGCGCAGCGAGCACTTATATTTATTTAAGTTTTAGGTTAGGTTGGTTTAGGTAGGTTGGGTTAGGTAGGGTAGGTTAGGTTAGGTTAGGTTAGGTTAGGTGGGTGGTTAAGGTTGTTTTCCCTTCTTTTGCCTTAAAAGTTTGGATCTGCGTGCAGTTAGGTCGAGAAGTAATAAGGACGAGCGAAGCGAGCCTAACGAAGGTAAGCGCAGCGAGCGGCTTCTTTTATTTACGTTTCAGGTTAGGTTAGGCTCGCTTCGCTCGCCCTTACAACGTACCGACCTAACTGAACACAGATCCAATCTTTTAATGCAAAAGAAGAGAACATAACCTAACTCAGCCACCTAACCTACCCTACTTAACATACCCTACCACCTGCCTAACCTACCTAACCCAACCTAACTTAAAACGTAAATTAAAATAGATGCTCACTGCGCTCGTCGTCGTTAGGCTCGCTTCGCTCGTCCTTATTACGTCCCGACCTAACTGCACACAGATTCAATCTTTCCTGATGAATGCGATTGGATCTGGATCTGGAGCTGAAAAGTTGGCAGTAATTGATTTCAGTGTTACCAACCATACATTATAATTCGATTTCACCAATACTTATCTGTCATTTTAGTTCGAAAATATGAAAGACAAACTTTAGTCGCTATTTTCCATCGTTCAATTTTTATGGAGAATGTTCCCCTTTTCTATCTGTCATATTCGCTAGTTTATAGTCTCTGACATGATTAGAAAAAAACACGTTTTTTTAAGTGCCGTTTCCAATGAAAGAAAAGTGGGTTGGACGAAACAGGATGTGTATATCGGGCTGGTGAAAAGAAGGAAACTTACTGAGTGTTTTTTTCCCGGTAGGAACTCGTCTAGAAAATGTCAGTCAAAATCCAAAAATAGGCCATATCTCCGAAATTACTTGAGACCGCCGACAATTTCATTTGGATTTTTTGTTCAGGAGACTAAAATACGTAAGTACCAAATGCTATCAAAAATTTTTTTTGATAGCTTGTGACCCCCGATAAACGGAATTTTACCAGTGATACGAAATCGAAGACTGGTTCATAAAGTGATAATTAACTTAAACCGCTTCAGGTCAAAGTCTTTGGGCTTCAAACCCCAGTCAAAAACATTTTGTGAATTTTCCCCCCTACAAAATCATCAATATAGGCTGGATTTGTAACTACAATGAGTGTTGTCCACATTTTGAGCGGAAAATATATTTGTGATTTGCATTTTCAAGTACGATATTAATCAGTGAAAATATTTGCATAATGTTTGATACTAGAAGCCGGGGGTTGATAGTCAAAATATAAAATTTTATCTGATAATTAATTATATTATATCGCATAAACACTACTTGTGCCGTGCTTGATAATTATTGAGCAAATTAGATAATTAAATGTATTCAACAGTGTAGTAAACAAAAAGATAGCTAATTAGCATAGTAATAAATTTAAACTGCTTTCAAAAGGTTTTTTTACGACATTCAATTCTTATGTTAAGTAAAAATAATTGATTTTCTTCGCTGCTAAAATGAAAAAAAAAAACCTTTTTACTTTACGTCTCTACATAATAAAAAAAATGTTCGAGACCTCATAGTTATAGACGGGGAGATTTTAGGTGACGATTTTCTCGTTTATGTTTTGAGAGGACTGAAAGATATGAAAGTACTGATGAAAATGATGATTTCTACCCTTATGCCTATCGTTTTTCAGTGCTAGAATCTATCCTAACATTCTGTTGATGAATAGCGACGATGAAATCAGTCAAAGGCATAAACGAGAAAATCCTCGAAAATGGATGTTTGGAACTTTTGGTATGAATGAAATTCAAGAAATAGAATCTACCAAAAACACCAAAACTACGTCACTTTCACTCGACGCACGTTTCGCTAACAAACTTAGCATTCTCAAGAGCTATTCGCTTACTACAAGTAAGGCAGTAAGGAATTCTTTTCGTTCATGTACTTTTCATCACCGACGCATTCACCATTTATTGAAGTCGAATAATGTTCTAATCTCATTTATTAGTACAATAACCACAGACAAATGTAAGCCACGAGTGAAGAATGGATCGTAGCACTTTGAAACTCGGCACATAACTTCTTGACATCATATATTGTTAGAAAAAAAATTGTTTACCAAAATATCAGGGCTGGAATCCAAAAAAATCTTTATTTAAAAAAATTATATTTGTTTTTTGTTGTTTCGGAAAGTATAAGATTTATCAAGAAACAATTTCAACAACTTCTTGACATCATATATTGTTAGAAAAAAAATTGTTTACCAAAATATCAGGGGTGGAATCCAAAAAAATCTTTATTTAAAAAAATTATATTTGTTTTTTGTTGTTTCGGAAAGTATAAGATTTATCAAGAAACAATTTCAACAACTTCTTGACATCATATATTGTTAGAAAAAAAATTGTTTACCAAAATATCAGAGGTGGAATTCAAAAAAATCTTTATTTAAAAAATTTTTTTTTTCTGTTGTTTCGGAAAGTATAAGATTTATCAAGAAACAATTTCAACAAGGCGAAAGATAATTCAAATCTCCACAAGAAATATACTCAGTAATTTCTCAAAAAATGCACTCGTTTTCTCAGAAAATCTGATTGAATTCCGATATAAAATTTCAGGTTCGCCTTAATCTGCCACTGCAATTCCGGCAGGTCCAAAAATTAGATTTATTATAACTTTGCTAAAAATTATAGTGGAAGGAAAAGAAATAGTGTATATCATTCCTGAAGACTTGTACTTCCTCATGCAAATATAACATGTGAATATCTAAGTACCTAAAATGTGTTTTGTCCCACTTCACATAACCCATCCATGGAGGATCCGAAAGTGAGGGATATTTTAATTGATATGAAATAATTATACTGAAGCAGGAATCAGTAGCCTCTCTTGACCATATGCAACGATTTTAGACTAGTGAGACACGTCTCACTTAGACATGCCAAAGAAAAAACTGGGTCTTACTCCTGCCTCAGTTTTCAACTCACCCATAATCCCGGTAATTTCTTCAGTAAATGTTGAGAATCTCTCATACACATCCTACATGAAAAATGAAGTAGGTATGTGATTTCAAGCTTGAGGTTTGCACTTCATAATAATGTTATTTTTATGGGTAAGTTGAAAATGAGTAAAACAAAGTTTTTATTTTGACATGTATAAGTAGGACCTGTTACACTACTTTAAAGTTGTTGCATACAGTTCAAAGAGGGTATGCTGCTTCAGTATAATAATTCCATATTTACTAAATCATTCATGATTTTTGGATCATCCGCAAACATTTCCGTGAAGTGCGACAAAATACATTTTAGGTACTCAAATACTCGTATATTATATTTGCATGAGAAGGTAGGAGTCTTCAGAAACGATATGAACTTTTCCTTTTCCGATCATTTTTAGCAGAGTTATGACCAATCAAATATTCGGCTCCGCCAGAACTTTCAGCGGCGGGTATGCGTGAACCTGAAATTTGATGGCGGCGTTCAATCACGTTTTCTGAGAAAACGAGCGTATTTCATAAGAAATTACTGAGAATAATTTTTGTGGACAATTGAATTGTCTTTTATTTGGTCGAGTTTTTTTTCGATAAATCATATACTCTCCAAAAATTTTTAAAAGAAAAAAAAATTATGTTCCACCTCTGGAATTTTGGTACACAATTTTTTCTCGTGTTTATCATAGTTTCAACTACTAGCATACCAAGTTTGGTGGTGCTACAATCCATTCTCGTCTCAAAACCCAATCGTACTGGATTATATTTCAATGCGGTCTGGCAATTTGTGCCTTGGGATGAAATGAATTTTGGATATACAATTTGAACATTATGCATGTGGTTACATATGACATTTACAAACACTTGACTACAGTAGGAAAAATATCGGAAAGTTGTATCGAAAGTACAGTGTGGCTGAACATATTTGGAATTGGCGGTTTATTGGAAATATTGCTTTATTTTGCTGTTTCTATCAAAAAGTTCTAGCAACTTTATTTTTTTAAACTGAACATCCCGTATATTAACAATTTTTTAGAATCGTTCTTTTATTGTAATATTTTATTGTTAATATCCTATGCTTATCTCTATCAGTTTTCGAAATAAAAAATAATTTCTGTTAAATATGGTCCAAAACATTGCTCTAATTGAATGTAAATACAACAGTACTCTCAATTCATGAAAAGTTGGTATTTTGATGATAGTTTGGACAAACTCAAAATATTTAATCAACACCAAGAAATCGACTAAAATTACTATTATCTCCATTATACATAAGAGTGGTCAAAAGTTAATTTTTTCAAATGGAACCCCCCATATATTACTTGGTACATTGAAAGATGAATAAAAATGCATCAAGATGACATATCACTTCTCTATACGTAAATCAACAAGTTTTCTTAATAAAGCTGTTTTTGTCAAATTCTGACACTTCCTCATCTACGATATATTTTGAGCCGCTTCTTTGAAAAGGTTCCGATTCCATTACGGACAAATCACTTAAATCAGAACGTTGTCACTTACACTTCGTTTTTTTTGCAGTGTGGTCGTCGTCAGGAGAGATGGGAAGTGAGCACTACTGTCTGAGGTGGAACAATCATCAGAGCAACCTTCTCGGTGTATTCAGTCAGTTGCTGCGAGACGAAAGTCTAGTGGACGTAACTCTGGCCTGCTCGGAGGGCCATTCAATCAGAGCTCACAAAGTAGTGCTGTCCGCTTGCTCCTCCTATTTCCAAACGCTTTTCGTCGACCATCCCAGCAGACATCCCATCGTTATCCTGAAGGACGTGAGGTTCGCCGAGCTGAGGACCCTCATCGAGTTTATGTACAAGGGGGAGGTGAACGTGGAGTATTGTCAATTATCCGCTTTGCTGAAGACGGCGGAAAGTCTGAAGGTTAAGGGTGAGTTTCCTAATATATACCGGGTGTCCGTATTCCTAGCTCCACCATGGGGATTTCAGTTATTATGAGAGATACAAGGTCGGTTAAATCAGGGCAAAGTTGCGCGTTTTTATGCTGACAAAATATCTGAAAGGAAATTTGATGTGTCATTTTTAGGTTTTGAATAAAAAGAAAATATTCGTTTTTATTTTTTCAAGCGAAAACCAAAAGAACTAGACGTTTTTAATTGGGACGTTCTTGAGACACTTTTTTACAAGGAATCTAAATCTATCATCGTATTTTTCAAGGCGTCCTTGATGCCAGAGTTACAACACTCAACTTTGGTTTTTCTTATGAGCGCCATATTGGATTTTTTCATTTTTGAATAGTATTTTTTTTCCTGATTACAACGATGTAATCACACAATGATCTAATCTTACATGCAGATCAAAATCAGGAAAAAAATCGTTTTTGCGAAGAGTGCTTTGACAAGAACTCCAACAATTTTGTGTTTAAGAACTAAATTCTGACAGTTCAGTTAAATATTCAAGCAGAACCTTTGAATTATTTCAAGTTCCAATGCCATTTTCAAATGAAGAAAAGCGTGATGTGCTTCAGATTTATTACTCCTCGCATCGAAATGCCCAAATTACGTCCGGAACGTATCTACAGCGGCATCAAGAGAGAGAGAGCAACCATCTCAGAATTATTTTTTATTGTTCCATAGAAATTTATCCAATTACGGTTCATTTCTAAAGCCTAGACGAAGGTACAACGATCACGCTTTTCTTCATTTGAAAATGGCATTAGAACTTGAAAGAATTCAAAAGTTCTGATCGAATATTCAACTGAACTGTCAAAATTTAGTTTGTTAAAAAAAATTGTGGGCGTTATTTCCAAAGCACTCTTCGCAAAAACGATTTTTTCCTAATTTTGATCAGCATGTAAGATTCGATAATACTGTGTGATACATAGTTGTAATCAGGAAAAAAAGTGCTTTTCAAAAATACAGAAATGAAATATGGCGCTTATAAGAATAACCAAAGTTGAGTGTTGAACTCTGGCATCAAGAACGACTTGGAAAACACGATTTCTTGTAAAAAATGCCTTAAGAACGTCCTAGTAAAAACGTACAAATTTCCATTTTTTTACAACAATTCAATAACTGAAAGGGACAGATCGAATTTTCTTTCAGATAATTGTTCAGCATGATAATGCGCAACTTTGCCCTAATTTAACAGACCTCGTATCTCTTATAATAACTGAGATCCCAATGGTGGAGCTCATATCATCAAAAATTATTCTTTACCAGCTATAAAAATGGTATTTTTTCATATATAAAATTATTTAAACATTTTTCATTAATAGGCCAACAGTGGTGTTAGGGGGCAACGTATCTATTGCATAAAAATGAGATAGGCTCTCGAAGAAGCTCCAAGTTACCCCTTTTTTTAATCTTCTTAAATAACCAAATCTTGAAGGTTCTTAACTCAAACAAAATAAATGAGGAGCAGACAACCAAAATGAGCTTTGTATAAAACTTCAGACTTTGAGATAAAGATGGCGTTCAGTTCTCTGCCTAAGACGCATCTTCCAACACTACCATGAACATTCAAATCGCTTTTAGGCTCATGTGAAATCAAAAGAGAAACAAGATGCCCTGCAATACCAAGACCACGCTTATTGCCATAATCCTATACAATAAGAATAATTGGGTCAGAAAACAACTACTTTCCTGGCTAATACCACAGTGCAATGCAGATTTCTTTAATTTGTATTTAGATTAATCACGCAAATCCTGGGTATTGCTTTGGTTGAGGGGCTGAAGTTCAGATGGCGCCCGTGGTTTAGTGAACGCTAGGCTGCGGGCGGTGTCTTAGCTTCTGCCTGTACATTGGAATTTTGTTGAATCGTTTGTTGCAGACATTAGTTATTGTCTGCAGAGACCTACCCTATACTGATGAGGGCAAGAACCCAGAAATCGATCTATAGGTGGTCCAAATGTTTCAATGAACATTTCCATGCAACTAGCAATTGCGGAGACATCCTTGTAGGGCTCTGCACGGAAATTCATTAGATGTAATTCAACGTTCGTCGTGGTATTAGCCAGGAAAGTAGTTGTTTTCTGATGGATTTTGGCAATAAGCGTGGTCATGGTAGGGCAGGACATGTTGTTTCTCTCTTGACAAGCTTATTGTGAACAGTGCAATGCAGATTTCTTCAATCATGTGAAATCGTCAGTGAAAATTAGTGCATTTTATCCACTACACGTCATAGACTTTCAAAACGCTTGTTTTTGCAATTTCGTGTTAGAGTTATGCTTCAAATGGTTTTTGAAAGAATTTCATTTCAAACAACCAACTTCAGTCTTAGTTTGATAAAGGAAGTGCGACAGGCTGTCCGCACGTGTGAAAATCCAGGCGCGGCGCATTTTTACACTCATACCAGGTGTTTTTTTTAATCCAAATTACCAAATTTTGACTAAGCTTTCCACTATTTTTGGTGGGGAGAGCACACTGCAGGTTTTGGTAAGTGGACGTATTACAAATAATAATAATAATAAACTTCTTGGTCTTATTTTCGACATTGAACAGGGTAATTCAAATTCTTTTTAACCGAATTCGAATAAGGTCAGCAAAAGGCTCAGAATTCAGATACTAATAACGCGAAATTTTTATAGCTGAAGTGCGACCAGAAATCTAAGAAGGTCAAAAATCACCAACCACTTGAGTGTCAGCAGGCGGTCGATTCGGGAGTTTGCTTTTTGGGCACCAAGGCAATAAAAGGACTAATTCAACATGCATTTTGGGCACCGATCCAAAAGGTCCCCATTACAAAAATTGCATTTTGGGACCGAGCCTTATTATTCATTCGTATCTTATTTATTGACATAACAATGGAATGACAAACATTTAATAAAGTGTAGCCTATTAATTTCCTTATTTTGGTATTTAATAATCATTGATTCAATAAATTTCTGTCTTTTTTTAACTTTCCTGTCATGGATTTGTATAGGTTTTTGAAGACTTTGAATTTTAATATATGTGTCTCTCTAATCCGACAGGCCTTTTCGACACCATTCCTTAAACAACTGTAATCAGGTAGGGAACAATAATATAATTATATTCTTTTCCTATTCCTATCGATATTTCGATGACAATAATTCATGATTTGCCTTCTTGTTTCTCACACCCAATTAAAATTCATTTGTTCAATTTCCACGCACTCAAGTGTCTACGTAAGGTTAGTTCGTTCTGGTTCAATTATACTAAATAATTACTTTTCGCAAAATGTATGTATGCAAGTTCCACGCACTCAAATGTCTACGTAAGGTTAGTTCGTTCTAGTTCAATTATACTAAAGTAGCTCATTGGTTGAGACTGTCGCGTTCAAAACCGTTGACAAAACTTTTAAGATTTTTGGTTTTACTTTACAAAAGGATCATTATCCAAATCAATAACCATGCACTGCTATCTCGTCGTTGAATGATTCCACCGTAATGCAGTTCAGCTATCGATCACAACAAATAATTACATATTCTCATGGGAAATTTATTAATGTTATACTCATCAGTCTTAAGTATGTTGAACTCATTACTAGGAGCCATAGTCAGCGATTTTCAATATTTGTATACGGTTGATTTTTTTTTCATACAGGGTCCTCTGGCAGTATATAAAAACAGTATTATTCTGTACAAGGTTAGAATGAAAAATTCGATGCGAGTTCCGAGCGCGAGCTGAAAGCCAGCGCGAGGAACCACGAGCATAATATGATTTCAGAATTGGCAAATTCTGTGAAGTTTGTGGAGAAAGATCCTTTCTGATGTTCATCTGAATATCATTTATGCATTTTATATCATTGCAAAAATGGCATTTGAAGTAATACAACCGTAATATGCACATAGTGATAGCTTGAACTCAATGAACAAAAATAATATAAAAAAATTTAAAGATGAGCTTCTATTCAAATGCGCTAAAATGTAAAAAATAATTTCTTTAGATGATAGTTATACAGATTCAAAAGCGTGGCGCCTGTTTTCGGTTCGAATGCGAAAGCAAAAATATGTTCTGAAGTAGAAGGCCAATCACTCTAGTAAAAATGGAGAAAAAATAACAAAACAAAGAAAACATCCACAAAAGTTTTAATATTTTTTCAGGAATAGCCCAAAGGAGGGGATTTTTTTCCCTCGGATGCTGTACCTTCGCTGGCTACACCTCATCCTCTTGGTCTTTTTGCGTTTTTCGGATTTTTGGGATTCTGTGTACCATAGAATTCTATTGTCGACAGTTTTGTCTCTTTTTCTCCCATTATTTCAACCATACTGTCATCTCACTTTTTCTATCGACAATAGAATTCCATGGTACACAGAATCCCACCCCTGGTTCTTCACCGGTTGACTGCTGTATTCTTCGGGAGTTACTCGGGAGGTTTCCCGAATATTGCCTGTCTCTTGCGGTCTAAAGCATCACATTCTAACAGTACATGTCTGGCTGTTTCTGCCCCTTTACCACATTGTCTGCAGGAAAGTTCTCCGTTGTACAGCCCCATTTTTGAGGTGTTTTCTCATTGGGCTGTAACCAGTGAGAAGGCCTGTTATTGTTCTAACTTGATTCCTGCTCAACTTGAGTAGTTCTTCAGAGTGCCGGTTCTGGGCCAATGTATGGAGTTGATGAGCCCACTCTGGCTACCTCATTAGCTGTTTCATTGCCCTCGATTCCACAGTGTCCTGGAACCCACATCAAAGTTAATTTGTTGTGTTCTGTAAGAACAGAGTTCTTCTCAGCATTCCCGTACCAGTCTTGATGTCACTTTCGGATTCATGAGCGTCTTCAGTATTTTGATCCGTGCATTGTGCATTTCACTCATATTGATTTATCTCACGCATTGCAAGATGGCGTACATCTCTGCTTGAAATACGGAGGTGTTTGTTCCTAGTGAGACGCTTGTTTGGGAGTTTCTCCCCTCACTGTATATTCTAGCACCAGTTCCTTCCCTGGTTTTAGATCCGTCCGTGTACCAGATCCTCTCTTCTCCAGGTTTATCCCTGATGTTGTCGTATGTCCATTCCTTTCGACCTTGTATAATAACCTCGAAGTTGATGTTGAAAAAGTACCTGGGAGTTATATGGTCCGTTGGTTTCATTTCGAGAATGTTGCCTCCCACCATCTCCTTTATCTTATTGTGGTCCGAGCTTTTGATACGGAAATTTGTGCTATTCATGAAATTCATTTAAATTTCTTCAGATGCTTAGAAATGAGTAATATAGTGGTACATTTCAATTTTTTTCAATCTAAAATAAGTTATTTTCTATAATATGTTCCAACTATGTTAGCTGCAGGAGGATATGCAAATCCCCTTTAGAACGAGACAGAGATCGTGACCGTGATCGAGATCGAGATCACGATAGGGAGAGGGACAGAGATCGAGAAAAAGTGAAAGATGAAAAGAGATCTCCGTCTGTAGCAAAAAACGAAGATATTCCATTTTTTCGCATCGTTCTTGTCAAATTAATCTGTTCTGTTGATATGTCAATTTAGACATACGAGATTTTACTATACCTAATACAGAAAGAAATTCCAGAAGAGTTTATAAAAAAAAGTCTAGTTTTATATAATTTTATTGCAGGTCTTGCCGAGATGACGAGAGAATACAAACCCCCACCAGAACAGCTGGAGCCCAAAGAACTGACCACCAGAAGAACGTTGAGTCAATCGCGGCCTTTAACCCCTGATGAAATGAACGATTCGCAACACTCGCCTTCTCCGGTTCAGAATCTGAGGATATGCAAATCCCCTTTAGAACGAGACAGAGATCGTGACCGTGATCGAGACAGAGATCGTGACCGTGATCGAGACAGAGATCGTGACCGTGATCGAGACAGAGATCGTGACCGTGATCGAGATCGAGATCGCGATAGGGAGAGGGACAGAGATCGAGAAAAAGTGAAGGATGAAAAAAGATCTCCGTCTGTAGAAAACGCCCCCCTCCCCGCGTCTAGTGATTGTGGTGCTAGTGATATGACCATTCACAATAGTAATAATTTAGTTGCAACATGTTCCTCAATTAGTCAACCTCCTATTTGTAGTAGGCTATCTTCGCCTTTGAACTGTGAACCTCTTCCTGGTCCTTCGAATTTGCCTCCAGTTCAACAAGTGCCTCTGGTAAGTTTTTCGTTCCAGATATACCACCTGTCAGAAGCAAGTACTATTATTAATCCAGTACGATTGGGTTTTGAGACAAGAATCATTTGTAGCACCACCAAATTTGGTATGCTAGTAGTTGGAAACATGATAAACACGAAAAAAAATTGTTTACCAAAATTCCAGGGGTGGAACACAAAACAACTCAACAGGGTGAAGTACAATTCAATTTTCCACAAAAATTATCTCTAGTAATTTATTATGAAATGCGCTCGTTTTCCCAGAAAACGTGATTGAACGCCGACATCAAATTTCACGTTCACCCTTACCCACCGCTGAAAATTTTGGCGGAGCCGAATATTTGATCGGTCATTACTCTGCTAAAAATGATCGGAGAAGGAAAAGGAAAAGTTCATATCGTTTCTGTAGACTCCTACTTTCTTATGCAAATATAATATGCGAGTATTTGAGTACATAAAATGTGTTTTGTCGCACTTCACGGAGATGATCCGAAAATCATGTATAATTTAGTAAATATGGAATTATTATACTGAAGCAGCAACCCATACCCTCTTTAGACTATATGCAACAATTTTAAAGTAGTGTGACAAGTCCCACTTATATATGCCAAAAAAAAAACTTTGTTTTACTCCTGCCTCATTTTCAACTTACCCATAAAATCGGCATTCTCCACTAAATGTTGAAAATAATCGATTATTCATATCCTGTATTTATATATTTAATAACACTATTGTGAAGTGCAAACCTCAAGCTTGAAATCACATACTTCATTTCTTATGTAGGATGTATATGAGCGATTATTTTCAACATTTACTGAAGATATTGCCGAGATTATGGGTGAGTTGAAAACTGAGGCAGGAGTGAAACCCAGTTTTTTCTTTGGCATATATAAGTAAGACTTATCTCACTAGTCTTAAATCGTTGCATATCGTCCAAAGAGGATACAGGCAAGTCTCACTTATATGCATGCCAAAAGAAAAAACTGGGTTTTACTCCTGCCTCAGTTTTCAACTCACTCATAGTCCCGGCAATTTCTTCAGTAAATGTTGAAAATAATCGCTCATACAAATTGGCGCAGCCAGGGGGGGGGCGGCGGGCTAGCCAGGGGGGGGCTTTGGTGCTGAAGCCCCCCCTCCAAGTCAACAAATGATTATTAAAATGATGGCGTAGAATACGGAAAAAATATTGAAAACATTCTAGGGAGTATTTTTTTTTGCGGTTTTATGTGCTAGGATGGGATACTTGCACAACTTTTACATTTATCGCATTTTGCGACCATAACGAGACACATTCGTTAAATACATAGATATATAAATAGAAAGCTAAGAAAATTTTCTGCAAGAAGATGTTATTGTTTGCTGGCCTTACAGTTCGCTTGTAGGTGTTATAGGTGGTAGCGTGTGCTAAGATGCCGGATTCGTATGATACAATTTTTGTTGCACATTTATCTTTGTTTTATGGTACACCGTGTATCCGAACTTATTCATATCATACATTTTCGGAATCAGCATTAAATTTTGAGTATATTGGTGGTAATTTCGAATGAATCTGATGACATTGGATTTTTGGCGATTTTTAACCCACTTTGATGTTTTTTCGGCTGAAAATTCATTTTGTGCCGATCGACTTGAAAATCACAGCATATACTAATTTTGGCATGCTGAATCGATTGGCGTTCGCAGAATTGCTCTATCTCGATTCGGTCGTCGGTTGAAAATGTTTCCTAGAGGTTGCAGGTGCCGTTTTCCCACCAAATTTTTTTCTAATTCCTTTATATGTTATATTCGTTAAATTTTATCTTTTTTCTATACGCTGACCGAATTTGAAACCAACTGCTAGTCAAACATAGATTTGGTAGGCGTTTATACTAACGTGTGCACTTTGAGTTGGACCGATTTTTAAATTTAATATTTTTCGTTTTTTGAATACTGTGTTATAATGAATTGATGGCGTAGAATACGGGAAAAATATTGAAAAAATTCTAAAGTTTTCGGAAGTATTTTTCGTTGGCCGTTTTATGTGCAAGGATGCCGGATCCTAGCGCACCTTTTACATTTTTCGCATTTTGCGACTATAAAGAGACACATTCGTTAAATACATAGGTATATAGAAAGAAAGCTTAGAAAATTTCCTACGAAAGGACGTTATTGTTCGCTGGCCTAACAGTTCGCTTGTAGGTGTAATAGGCGGTTTTATGTGCTAGTGTGACGGATCCTAGTACATCTTTTACGTTTTTCGCATTTTGCGACCATAACGAGACACATTCGTTAAATACATAGGTATATAGAAAGAAAGCTAAGAAAATTTCCTACAAGAGAATGTTATTGTTCTCTGGCCTAACAGTTCGCTTGTAGCTGTAATAGGCGGTTTTATGTGCTAGTGTGACGGATCCTAGTACATCTTTTACGTTTTTCGCATTTTGCGACCATAACCAGGAACATTCGTTAAATACATAACATCCGGCTGACAAAAAAAAAAGGGTTTGGTAACTCTGGTATGTTCAGCCCCCACAAACTGAAATCCTGGCTACGCCACTGCTCATACACATCCTACATAACAAAAAAAATCACTCGATTGAAATTGAAAACGATACCAATGACTTTGACTTTTCAGTGAGGTTACAATTATTAATGAGTTCGATATGACATAACGTTAAACCAGTTAATTTATTATTTGACTCATTGATCAGTACATTAAAACAAATCTAGCGATATCTAGCTATAGATTTTAAATTGCACGTTCGGGATCAAGTTGAGTGTCTTATTACTGGATATATTACAGACTATATTCCGTTGTCCGACAAGTGCGCAGCACGTTTTCACATCTAAAGCTAGGCTCGTTTTACTGTACCTAGTTTGCGATTGATCCTGTTCTCATTTTATTACGTTTCAGAGTCTTAAGAAAGAAGTGGATTGGGGAGGAGGAGGAGGAGGAGGAGGGAGTGAAGATCTAAAGCCTCCTGGAGATAGCGTATCTGATTACACTCGGAATCCTCAAGATTCGGTGAGTTCAATAATTTTCTACCGTTTTCCATATATTCGAACATTCTGCTTTTTTTTTAGAGGTTATAGGTATTTAAAAAAAGCAGCATTAAAAAAAATCGTGATTGTCAGTCATTCATATCTGAACATGATTTAAAATCTGAAGGTTGATTTTTTGGCTGAGTTTTTAAAGTTTGCCCAAAAATATGCGAATGGGAGTTTTGTATCAACAGAATGTTGTGTGGTTGGGCTACTATTCTTGAGGCAGTTTCTCCCAATGTTTTTAATTCTGCCCTACATTACTTGGAAGGACATCTAAAGAAACTCAGAAACTGGAAATAGTAGAGGAAAGAGAAGGCATATTCTGCCAGAATCTCCGATATCCTCAGAAACTGTGTAGCAGAGCTTTGAGTATATCCAAATATATGCGTAAAGTTTTACGTGTGATAATGAAGGATAACTCATCATCGGCGGCCATATTACTAAGTTTCACTGTGTACGAACAGAATCAACTGAAATAGAAAAAAAATCGGTTTTCACTTCTACTGCCAAAATGACGGATCTGGGAGGCAGAGTAGGTTGGGAAGCCCAATGCACTCCCCCTACTTCTCCCACCAACAGCGGTGGATTCAGTGATAATTTTCCCCTTACTACACAAACGCACGAGGAACAAGTCAAAGCGATGTTCGCTGACGTACACCATTCTATGTACCAAAGAATTCTATTGTCGACAGTTTTGTCTCTTTTTCTCCCATGAATTCAACCATAATGTCATCTCACTTTTTATATGATCACCACTGAGGCGAATATCAAATAGTGAAATAAGTATGGCATTGTAAGCAGTACATTAATGATTTTTGTTCGAAAATATGAATAGGATATTCATAAAATCTGTTGTGGAGTCATCTGCAAACAGTCGCAATTTTCCATCATTCAAGATAACCTCTTGGGAAGTATTCATGTTGAAAAGGGAAACATTCTCTATGAAAATGAAGAAATGAAAAATGTGATTTATTTGTAATATCTAACAGAAAACAACTACTTCCCCGGCTAAAGCCACGCCGGACATTGAACTACGGTTGATAGATATTGTGAAAAGACTCTGAAAAGAAAAAATCTGAAAGTGAAAATTCGCATTTTCGTTCAGATAGTTGATTTTTTTTAAATTTTCTCTAGTTTTCATTAAAAATTCATTAAACAAATTAGATGGGGAGAATGTTATTGAAAAGTATCACTCACAGAAATCGTTCAATTCATCGAAGCAAGGTTCGCTTCTCTCGCATTCAATCCCCAATACATTTCGGTCGACAAAAATCTATTTCGCTTTGCCAAGCTCATTAGCGAGATTGATAGAATTGGATAGCAGGCTCTTTAGAAGCAATTATACACAAGGATGGAATTGTTGGAAATATTTCTTCTACTTTGAAAGTTATTTTTTGACATAGACCTGTCATGGGCATTTTATTTCAATTTTTGTTCGAAAATATGTATAGGATATTATATAGTATATATAGTATAGGAAAAGACTAACTGAAAATAAATCTGAAAGTGAAAATTCTTTTCAGTTAGATTCTTTTCACAATATCTATCAGAATTTATTGACCCGCCAGAAAAAGTTTCTCTCTCCCACTCATTCGGCTTATGGAGATAGTAATAGGTGATATCTCCATAGTCTTTGGAGATAATAGCATAAAACTTGGTGTTGTTGGATTTTGAAACTTTTAGCTGGAATTTTCCCATGAAAAGTAGGTTTTTATCTCCTCTTCGAGCCTTCCAAATTTCGTTGCGATATACCAGGTGGTTCAAAAATTGGTATGGGGGAACGGACTTTAGACTAGCATTGTATAAACGTCATTTTCTCGGATAGCTCGACTTATATTATCAGCGACCCAATATTAAAACGACGTGCAGCCAATGTAGTGTTCCACTAGGGCTCAACCGTGTGCCGTCAAGAAGTTGACAATCATTTTGGCTATTAAGGATATATGTTCTTCCGTTTTAACAGTTCTTCAAATCGCGAAACGTTCCTATGAATGTCGAAGCAGAGAAAACCCAAAATTTTCTTTGGTGGCACACATATCTTTGCTCACTACAGCCAAACAAAATGAACGTCAACTTCTTGTGACGGCCCACTAGTATTTTATTTCCTCACCGAAACGAACGCCAAGAAGTTGATGTTCTTTTGTTTGGTTACAGGGGCTGGACGACAACGTCAGAGAAGATTCTCCACGCATGTACCCGTGCATGTACTGCGGAAACGCGTTTCCCCACCAGAGCAAACTCACCCGCCATATTTTGTCGCATAGTTTAGAAACGCTGAAGTACCGAGAGCAGAGGCCCCACGCCACCTCGCTCACCATACCTGAGCCTATTAGTTTCATGGATTTCAGCGGACGGTTATCGATGAATCCGCACGAACCGCCCGATCCGACGGACCAGCCTCCCACCCCCATGGATCTGGACATCAAGGAAGCGGCGGCGGCGGCGTTGGGGAGCGGAACCAGTGGCGTTGTGATTTGTAAATTTTGCGGGAAATCGTTCCCTGACGTGAGCTCGCTAATTACTCACTTACCTGTGCATACGGGGGATCGGCCGTTCAAGTGCGAATTTTGCGGCAAGGCGTTCAAATTGCGCCACCATATGAAAGACCATTGCCGGGTGCATACTGGCGAAAGGCCGTTTAGGTGTGCTTTGTGCGGGAAAAATTTCTCGCGGTCTACCATACTGAAGGCTCATGAAAAAACTCACTATCCAAAGTATGTTCGTAAGTTCCTGTCGCCCAGTCCGCTGGACACCGAGGAAGACAACCCCCATTAGAAATGCCCATTATATCAGTGTCAGTTTTATTATTAAATCACCATCTCCACGTAGATTTTCCTGTTTTTGGTGTGGACCCTCATATCAGATTTTCTTGTCAGTCAGAAAGGGCTCAAAAGCGACAGTTTATTTGGGATAGAAATGGCGAACAACAACTGATTGGAAGCTTTGATTTTTCTTCAGTATCAATTAACTACTAGACCAAGCTTTGGACATTTTTTCACCCACAAAATAAAAGACGCAAATGGCCTATGCTAATTTTTATAAAAAAATTCGACAAAGCGATTTTGCTGGGACGAAAACCGCAGGGTTTTCAATCACGAACTATCCCATAAAAAGTAGTCTGGGCCATTTCCGTCTTTTATTTTGTGTGAAAAGAGCCTCTTATTTTTTTTTGTCTAGGGCTTGGCCTACACCTTGGAAAGAATGATCGAAATTTCATTGGTAATATCATCAATCCAGAGTACCATTTGCAGTGATAATTCATGGATAAAAGTATATTCAAAATTATTTCCATAACTTCTCTAAACTTCAATGTTATCGTAGTAGAAAAGTAAATTTCTACAAATATCTCAGTATCTACTTTGTATTTCGGATCAATTATATGCCATGTAATGTCAGTATAGTTTAACTTCAACACATCAAAGTCAGTAGAAATTCATACGAAAGCAAAGACGTTTAAATGATAATAATTATATCTCTGACAACCCAATATTTTTTTTATGTTGATTTTTTGTGGAATTGCTCATTTTCTTGGAAAAGAAGGGCAACTAATACTGCAAGTTGTTCATAATAAGTTATTATTTGATTTTTAAAACTGAAATATTGGGTGAAATTGAAAGTTATTTACAGCTTTCATCAGACAAGAAGTCCTGATGAATAGATAATGAACTTACTAACAGTTCTGAGAATAGATATAATGTGGAAACGACTTCAGAATCCACAAATATATTAGGATCGGAACTCATTGAAACAAACCAGAAAATACGGAGAATACTGAAAACAGTATTTATACAAATAATGGTTAGACTTCAAAACAGTTGAAAGATTTCCAGAACAAGGATGAAAAATGTTAAAACAAAAGACACATTCGGGGTTCCAAATCACCTATTCCAACATATTATGGGAACCACACAGTAGAATAGCATAAACTGGAAACCAAATGCAGTAGTTGTCTTCAATGGAAAACTTTTTTCACTACTAATTTTGTTGAAAAATAGGTAGTCTTGATGTAATTTTCAGCATATCCCAGAACGTAAATCTTCAATAAAACTGTAAAAATCTTTTATATTATACGGAGGACGAAAATAATGTTGTTGTAGCTATTGAATCAATTTCAATTTGAAAAATATCAAAATATGTAGTTGAACTGAATTTGAAGTGACAGCTACTCCACCGGTTCAACTTTATTGATTTCGCCCAAATTTAGGATTTGTGATTTTTAAATGAGCATTAAATAAGCATTGAGGTGTCTGTATAACGATACAATACAAATTTGAATAGGATCAGCTTCTTCCTTTGTTGCACTCTCATCTTTCCGCTTTTCCTTTGTATACCTGTACTTGTCAACCTGTCAACCTGCCCTTGTCAAAATTCCTCCTTATACATTCCTCGGGAGTTGCATTTGAAGGTCGGGAGTTATATCTTGTTTCGTTCACATTTTTATCCTAATAAAATTATCCACATTTGTAAAAGACGTTCGTACTACCTTTTTTTAAGTCCCATGGAAGAAAGAAATTGAGAAGTGTCAGTTCCGGTGACCTTGCTGGCCAAAATACCTCCAAAAATCCTTAGTATTATTCCATGAAAAATTTTATATCAACATATTCTGTGTTATATTTTTTGAATATTCTTCGCCATCCTGTTGGAACTATATCTCATCAAAGCAATTGATTTCCTTTAAATTAAAGGTATCTTTCAGCTTCATAGATTCTCAAAAAATATATTTTTCGTTAGTTTCACACCTCAGATTGGTTTTGAAAGAGTACAGTTTACGTGAATTCATTGTAAAATTAGGACAACGACCATTCTACCAATGGCAATTTAGAGAACTAACTGTCTTGTTGGAGATATATTATAAGCGTTGCTCCGTCGGAAAAAATTATACATCTTACTTTGATAGCTGGACGAGTTTCAAACAGTCTATCAGATTCCGTTGGACATACAGGGTGTCCTAAAATTCAACGTCATCATTTGGAGGGCTGATAGTCCAGCTCGTGACAATCGAAACCTTTGATAAGTATTTTGAGTTTTGCACTTACAAAACTTCAAAGTTTGAGATTCTAATTTTTGTTATGCAACCCTGAATCAATCAATCAATGAATCAATAGGGGGGTTCTATTGATTACAGTGCAAAATAAAATGAATGCTGCTATATCTGTGGATAAAAAAAAAAGTATTTGTCCGATTCACGAGTTAATTCTTGTTATTAGCTCACTTAGACACGCTTTAACATTCTTCATCTTTCAGTAGGAGCCTATTTTGAAATTATTTCAATAATGAGTCTGAGTGTCTTAAAGCGACTCCTGTCCCCAGATTTAAACTCGCCTGATTTTTTCTACTGGGGTTGCATAAAGGAAAAGGTCTATACACACCCAGTGAATCATGAATATAAAGTGCCGAGGGAAGTACACGACGATAGTATTTTCCTCTTATTGTAATATGGACAGGATAATAATTATTGCTGAGACAATGCAAGGTATAACTCCTAACGTGATGAGGAATGTATACAGACATTTTTTTACGACTAAGTATATGTATAAAAAGGTGAGGTGATTATATCGATGCAAAGTGTAATGGAAGAAAAAGCTGGTACTTTGATAATTTAAATTTTACGACTAAGTATATTTATAAAAAGGTGAGGTGATTATATCGATGTCAAAGGACACCGCACCGTTTCAATGGCAAATTGGCCTTCGGTGAGTTTTTTCGAATTTTCTATATATTGTAGAACTCGTGATGCTGATCAAATGTCTACATTGCGCCAAAGCTCTAAATTCAACAATTTAGATTATACAGGGTGCTGAAGTTAATTTTTCCAAAATTCGTATGGCCGATACGAATCTTCTATTGAGTATAATATTTCCTGCACATGTCCACGATATACAGTGTGAGTTCAAAGCTAAAAAGTTTTTATTGCTTTCTAAAAAATTGAGCGGTGGAAATTAATTCATTTCCAGATATTTTGCAGAATACTGAGATCGAATCCAATTGATGATATTATCATCTCTTGAATAAGACTGACATATTATATACAAGATGATCTATTCCACATGAAGCAACACTCGTCCTGTTTGTTCGTCTATCCAAATGCCTGGAATTCCGTATAAATTGGTGACAAACTCGATTATATTTGAAGTTCACTCTGTAGATACACAAAATATACAGGGTCTAAACAAAATAGAGGCCTCAGCCGATGATTTCTTGAACTAGTCAGATTAAGTTTATTGATTCTGAAATTCCATATACCTTCATCTAGTATATCTAGAAAATCAAGCATCTGAAATTCTCTTTGGAATAAAGAAATTGGTTGTTGTTACGCCAATGTAATATACTCTGTATAGGTACGAAACGTCTTTTATAATGAAATATGTTAATTTTTGCAATATTCTACCTCTATCAATCAAGTTATTCTATTACCTATAGGATATATATATTTCTGTATATTATTCAAAATATTCCACAGTAAATTGTTCAAAGGAGATTCAATATTTGTGTCGAATAGAATGTGTTTATGGAAATGCATCAATCTCAAGCCGAACTACATCAAAAAAATCGTCAGTAAAGGCAACTACTTTTGATAGACCCTGTAAATTTGATTATCTGCAACGTGAACTGACATCATGAACGATCGAGTTTATCACTGATTATCTGGAATTCCAAGCATTTGGATGCATCAACAATCAGGACTGATGCGGTTTCATGAGAAGTAGAACATCTTGTATGTAATATGTTAGTCTGATTCAAGAGATGCTAATATCATTAATTGGATTCGATGTCAGAATCCTTCAAAATATCTGGGAATGAATGAATTTCCTCCGCTCAATTTTTTAGAAATCAATAAAAAACTTGCTAGCTTTGGACTCACTCTGTATATCGTAGATTTGTGTAGGAATTATTATAATCTATAGTGGATTAGTATCGTCTTTATGAATAATTGATGCTTAGTTGATTTGGTTTATATATTCGAAATAATGTATTTACAATGGCCATTTGAAATTTTGGAAAAGTCAACATCAGCACCCTGTATAATCTAAATTGTTAAATTTGGTTAAAATAATATTATTCTCTTAGAATATTATACATTAAAAAAGATTTTCATGAAATCAGTAACAAAAATAGTTCCCTTTGTTAACAGAAATATAAATAAAGTTCTACGTTGGAGACTGTTACTGCCAGTTTGTGTACTAAATTCAATTGGGAACAACTGTTCCAGATAGTATTTTTCAATATTCTTCGAATTGAAGATGCTTTACCCCATAGCTGAAATCATATTTTTGCGTTTAGGGACAACTAGAACTTTTCGTCAGGAGTTACTTTTTCCATAAAATCAGTAAGTAAGTAGTGGAAAACGTTTTTCATCCGTAGATTATTTAAGACTGAAATGGTTTTCTTTCATTTGGGCGGGAGTACTTTGAATACCTACTCATAAAAAGTGCTGGAATATCTTTTTGAGCAAACGTTTTTCAAAAACTGTTTTCCCGATAACTTGTGAATAACAAGAATCAAAGGTAACTTCTCACAAATATAAACTTTCCCGGATCCATGAAATTTCGACTGATTTTTTTCCAACTGAGAAAGATTGAAAATGAATCAAAGACTTCCACTATTTCCAGGACGTTGTCCCAAATAGATTTCACCTCTTTTAGACCATCCGCTCTGTCTCTTTAGAAAAAGCAATATAGTCGTGCGAATTCCTATTTTTCTGTTTTCAATATTTGATAGAAGGGTTCACTGCTGTTGCGTAAAAGCAATCAATGTTACTCAATTCTGGTCAGGCGATCCTGAATTTTAAATACGAGCTACTTTCATTTTTTTAGGAGACGTGAGAGCTGTGATAGTATTTTTACCTTATTTTGTTAATTTGATTGGTACTTTACTAATGAGTAGCATCAAAGGATTATTCCACCTGACCATATACCTTTTGTTACGACGAGCTGTTTCTTTTGACATGTTGGGGTGCGTTTTCATCAACATTCTGATTTTATCTGTACTAGTTTTTTTTATGTAGAAAACAACCGTTTGAAACAGGATGAAACATGAATATCCCGAATTGATTAAGAGATTCATCCCTTTTAATAGAAAGACATGAAGTGAGATATGAAAAAAAAAAGTTTATTATTAGAGTATTGGAAAATCGATTCTGACACATGGCATATTAGTGGTATGGCAGCAAATTGAAACAAATGACCTGAAGAGGCGAACAATATCGACAATTTAACTCACTATATGAAAGTCGCGTCTCCTGCGATATGAGGACCAATCAGAATGGGATTTCGCGAAAGTACACGCTTCCTTTCGCTTCCTTTCTTTCCGATCCGGAAAGACCACGTCCTCAAGTCAACCACAAATATAAACAGCAATGATACATCTTGTAATCTAATATGACATAAACGTCAGGTTGACAGACTTCATGTTTATTATTCATTAGTTGCAACTATTGAAGAATTCACTTTGTTTACTCGATCAAATTTCAAATAATAACTTGGTTGGTTCGTGAAATTATCTCAATAAATACGACCCGTGCTTACAATACAATCGATAATTCTGTCAGAAATCTTTAACTCGATCAAATTGCTTTGAGGTAACACCACTAGTCCCGTAGGCAATTTGATCTCGTTGATTTCTGACAGAATTATCGATGGTATTGCGACCACTCGTGGTATTACCCCCGATAAGAGTTGATTGGAGAAGGTACTGAGAATTTGATTTATTGCACGGAGTTTCAAAAAATTATTTGAAAAAATTGAAAATAGCATATTTTTCTGTCGATTTTTCAATCCATCAATCAGTTTTTTTTTCTGAATAACTTGACTGAAGTGGAACATTTGTATTTCAAAGATAATGACATAACTTCCTGTTCTTCACGACAGATGGCACTTTATTAAATAAATTGGTTCTTGCACGTGAAGTATAGAAAAATTTAAGGTGATATATTTATTTATTATAAGAAACTTCGGAATTATTAGAGAATGTCTGATGTGTGAAAGACCATATAAAATCATTGCGTGCAATTTCATATTGCTATCAATAAAATTGCAACAAAAACTTAAAAATGTCATTCAATATGACGCATATTTTCCAGTCTATGTGCGAAGTAAAATGGTCTTGTAGGGCTTTTCATGAAAACTTCGTTGTTATCAGGAAAACTGTTTTTTTTTAGTGCCGTATCATGACAACAATGCTACATATGAACCAAAGTATCAGCGAGGATCCTATAGCAACATTTTTGCAAATGAGTGCCATTTGCAAAAATATAAATTTTCCATTTCATTTGAGCTATTCACAAGACCAAAGTTGGGTACTTTCAAAGGGATCGAAAAATATCCAAATATAGAAAGCAATTTTCCAGTGATAAGGTGACACATGTCGAAAATGATTTTTAGGTTGTCAAAAATACACATTTGATCATCCATAATTTTTTTCGAATACTTTTTTCGATACTTTTTGTAACTGAACTTATTCCATATATTACCTACAACGGGGTGTGTCTCCTTTATTATGAGGATCCCTGTTTACTTTACTGAATTATTCCGAATATATTGAACCAAATTCTGAATCACATTGTACTTTGTGATTTTCAGTTAGGTCAGAACAACAATCTTTGTGCTGGATTGCAATTTCTGTTTATTCTACAGGAAACCGATCAGTCAGTATTTGCTAATTTCAATTTTAAAATAGTATTTTTTCAAGCTGACGAATAATGTATGGGTTTTTTTGAAATAATCTTTTTTGTGAATCAATTGGTACAAGAACAATATGTGTTTTCTTGTGCATTGGCTTTGCTTACTGAAGGATGGTGTATTTTAATTGACTATACATTTTCAAAAAATAATTATAATTCATCGAGTTTTTTTAGTTCATTAATTAAGAATATAAAAAGTTGTTTGCAGATATTCATAGACAGCATTCGATATTCCATGCTCTCAAACTAATAACAGTTTTTACTATCTGAGCAAATAATTTACGCAAAACAAAAAACACTGAAAAAAATCAATTAATATTCGGAAAATCAACTTTAAATTGACACGTTTCATAATCATATCGTTGTAATGAAATTTCTAATTAAGTATCTGAAATCAAAGTTATATGCAAAGTTTTTGTCACTTCCATTCAAACGTGGAAATGACATCAACACTGTTATGACAGTCTACTCACGTGATTTTCAGACTTTTCTCTATCCATTATTTGCGAAAATGTGTAATTGATTGTGAGCACGAGTCGTATTTATTGAGATAATTTCACGAACCAACCAAGTTATTATTTGAAATTTGATCGAGTAAACAAAGTGAATTCTTCAATAGTTGCAACTAATGAATAATAAACATGAAGTCTGTCAACCTGACGTTTATGTCATATGTCATATTATGTCATATTAGATTACAAGATGTATCATTGCTGTTTATATTTGTGGTTGACTTGACGACGTGGTCTTTCCGGATCGGAAAGAAAGGAAGCGAAAGGAAGCGTGTATTTTCGCGAAATCCCATTCTGATTGGTCCTCATATCGCAGGAGACGCGACTTTCATATAGTGAGTGAAATTGTCGGGGGTAATACCACGAGTGGTCGCAACACTATCGATAATTCTGACAGAATTATCGATTGTATTGTGAGCACGAGTCGTATTTATTGAGATAATTTCATGAACCAACCAAGTTATTAATTGAAATTTGATCGAGTAAACAAAGTGAATTCTTTTTCATCTTCTTTTATTTTGTTTGCAAGTTAATTGTCGTATAATAATATGCTATGGCTATCCCTTCAGAATATGAATCAAATAAGCATACCTGTATCGTGCATATAAAATTATTAAAGTGTAGAAATTATGAAGGGCAAAAAATATTTTAAAAAATTTGTGAGTTATAATATATAATTTTCGGCGAAGCAGAAGTTTCGGAAAGCCTATTACAGCTGCTTTCGTTGTTTAAATACAGAACTAACAGCCTAAAAAATTCTGTCTGATATTACAAAGGTTAATCACGTTTCAAATCTGATATTCATGTTTCAATACATTTTTCAACTCCTGACATAGTGTGTGTCTCACTTCTAATGGAAACACCTCCGTTTCTTTCGTAATTTTATACGTAGATCTGTGAAATAATTCAGTGTATATGACTGAAAGGGACTTACTTTCGCCATTTTGTTGATTTTTCTTGCATCTATCGATTGAATCGATCGAAAAATATCGTAAGTTACGTGGGTGTTTTCATGAGAAGTGAAACACACTGTATAAATTTCAGAATTATCCTGGATTTCAACAAAATTTACGAAAGATTTATTTTTCTTTTATTTTGTTCCTATACATGTTTGGTTATTCATGAGAATCGAAAATCTGAACATATCATGCGCATAGTAATAATAATTATTGTCACTCTTTATAAGTAGATTCTCACTGAATGACACATGTCAAAAGAAACGGTTATTATTTGGCGGCCACCTTCAGTTGTCAATCATTCCACTGGTCAGATGAGTTATGATGAGAGGCAGGAAAATGTTGTTTCCATATTGGAAATACAATCTTAGAAAAACTCCCCGATGACTTGCATTTCGGAAGGGCCCGTTGAGATAGTATATTATTCTAAAAAAAAATCATTTTTCTACTAGCGTGAGGAAAAATCCACTTTTCCGCACTCATTCTAGTGCGGAAAAAACATTTTAGTGCGGAAAAGTAGATTTGTTTAGTTTTTGCGGATTATACTGACATTTAAATATTGCGTCGCAGATGATTAAAATAGAAAGCTTACCAAGTATGGTTGTATAGTTTAATATATATTTAATAATAAATGTTCTTTATGTTAACTTTTGGGTGTTTTTTCCGCTAGTAGAAAAAATAGTGTACCTAACACGAGCGTAAAGTGTTTTTTCCACAAGTTTTCCAAACTCCGCTAACGCGACGTTCGACCATCTGCAATCGCATGTGGAAAAGTATCACTTTCCGCACTTGTTAGGTAAACTACTATTGTGTTGTCAATTGATTTTTCGTCCAATTTTAACTGATTGAAATTGACCTGGCGTGAATTGTACATGAATTTCCACCAGTTCGAGTTTCAGTTTTGGTCCATTTCTATGAATATGATGTATAATCAAATCGTTTTGATTCAATCATTACTCAAAATAAGCGTGAAAAATTGGAAAATCAAAAAACGTTACGCCTTTGATTTAATAATATCACTAGTGGCATAACCTCTCTTTTTTATTTGTTCTCGTTATGGAATCTCATAGAAGCAAACCAGATACATAGGTAGTAACTAATTTTACTATTTGGGGATGTAACCTCCAAGTTAATTCTCCAAATGGAATGCCCCATATTCTTTTATATACAAAGTGACCCATTTGAAAGCCGGCCACCTCTCTAGAACTGTTATTTATTATCCGATTCAGAAGTTTTTTTTTAATAGATAGAGCATTAATAGTTCTAATTGAGTGCCATAAATTCGAAATAAAAATAAAAATTTCAAGGCCTACTTCGATTTTTTTTCAAGGTCAAAAATCCAAAAAACATACTAGCCATTTTTTTAAATAGTATTTGGTGACGCCACTGGATTCATGTCATTTTCAAGTGGTTTATGTGAGAATTATGTAGTTATGCGTTCATCAATAAAATAGTTATATGTGTATAAAATTTGAAAATTTTGGCAATAAATCAATTCAGATTCAATTTCAGAACTTTTATCAAAATTCTGACAACACCACTGGATTCAAAATATTTCGAAATATATTTGGTCAGAATTTCATCGAAATCTATTCATAAATAAAAAAAATATAAAATAATAAATAATTTTCCTAAAATTCCACTAATTTCAAATTTTATTATTTTATAATTTCTTTATTTATAAACAGGTTCTCACCAAATGTATTTCAAAGTATTCTAAATCCAGTGGTGTAGTAAGAATTTCTATGAAAGTTCTGAAATTGATGAGGTGGGTTGACATAATTTTCAAATTTCATTCCCATATAACTTTTTCATTCATGGACACATTCCTACGTAATTTTCACATAAATCACTTGAGAATGACGTGATTCCAGTGGCGCCGACTAATTCTATCTAAAGAAATCGCTAGTATGTTTTTTGGATTTTTGACCTTGAAAAAAATTCGAAGTAGGACCTGAAATTTTTATTTTCATTCCGAATTTATGTCACTCAACTAGAACAATTGATGCTCTATCTATTGAAAAAAAAAACTTTTGAATCGGATAATAAATAACAGTTTTAGAGAGGTGGCCCGCTTTCAAATGGGTCACTCTGTACTCATTCGAAATTTGTTGATAATTCTCAACATTGGGCATTAATTTGAAAAAATTAGGTTTGTGTAATTTTGTGTTGAAAAATTTCTTAAAAAATTGAGGTAGTTTGGCTCATTTCCATATATTTGCAAGTGGTACGCCACTGGTAACTTATTGATAATCTATTTTATATTTGAAATGATGCACCTACTTTGAGCTGGAGAAATTAAAAAAAATCAACAAATTTATCCAACTTTAGTTGACACTCTATAGAAATATTTGGAACCTTTGGAATGAATTCAAATTCCGAGACGTGGAAATCTATTCAAACACGACTACGTTTGAGTTCGCTCCACGTGCGGTTCGCCTAAGAAGTTAGCATCATCAAGGGCTTTCTAATTGAAAATACTCCAACTTACTCTTTATATTCTTGTCTAAACTACTTATCCTAATTGGATATCATACAACTTAATCTAACATACTTGCTACCACAATCCTGCTCAGGTAAATACATTTGATCTAATTTACTACCCTAATTTGGGTTTCAATTGATGAATTTCATTTGATTGCAAATGACCTACATTAGGGAGTCATACTGACAAAAGTAGATGGGAAAAGTATGCTACTAAATTCATCGTATTACTGCAATATGGACTTGAATGATGAACTTTTTGAAATAGGCGCCCTATTATCTGCATTCATACTATTCTGACATTCCGGTTATTCCAGGTTCTCCACTCCAACTGTGAACATGTACTCGTCCAATTAATCTCAAACTTGTGTCATCAAATCAGTCATCGTTTTCAGGGCCTGTTGGGCAACACAAGATCTCGTATACCTAATATGAGCTATATGCTCTGATTGTCGCGTTTTCATGGCCCTTCTGGTTTGACCGACATACTTCATTTCACAACCCTCATAACCAATCTCATAAATCCTCGACATTTCACTCTTTTCATTCATCTTTGGGATTATCCAAGACTTGTTGAGATTATAGGAGGGTTTACATACAATTTTCGTATTGATATTCCACTTGAACTCATTGTCATATTGGTCAGAGCACACTTTCCATCTGACAATTCGTTTACAACGTCTGTTGTAACAATAAATGAAGTAATTCAATTTATATTTCATCTGAAAAGCTGAAAATCGTAATTAATCCAGTACGATTGGGTTTTGAAACGAGGATCGATTGTAACACCATCAAACTGGGTATGCTAGTATTTGGAACCATGATAAATACGAAAAAAATTGTATACCAGAATTCCTGGGGTGGACATATATATTTTTATTTTTCGTTAAAAAATAATTAAATAGATTTTTGTTGGAAAGTATATAATTCATCGGAAAAACAACTCAACAAGGTGAAAAACAATTTAAGTAACTTTTCCGCACGCTCGTAGGAAAAATAAAAATGCAATGATTAAATAACCAAAGAATGTTTAGAATTACCCAAACACAAAAATATATTGGATATTCCATTCAGCAAATTTACTCGGATTTCACTCCATGAAAAACTTCGCATCAAATTCTTCAATAAATCTGAAAATAATAGTATTTGAAACACATCAACTTCGATTCTCGTGGACAAACAAGTAAATAAAAATTAAAGAAATCTGCATGCATTGTTCACAATAAGCTTGTCAAGAGAGAAACAAGATGTCCTGCACTACCAGGAAGACGCTTATTGCCATAATCCTATACAATAGGAATAATTGGGTCGAAAATCCATCAGAAAACAACTACTTTCCTGGCTAATACCACGACGAACGTTGAATTACATCTTATTAATTTCCATTTTCCATGCAACTAGCAATTGCGTAGATATCCTTGTAGGACACGGAAATTCATTAGATGTAATTCAACGTTCGTCGTGGTATTAGTAAACAAGTAAATATCAAGCCTAATGACTAGAATGATCCATCTCCGTTAAAACCAAGAAGCGCTCTCATCATGGCTCTTGATCATCTTTTCTTGATGGGTAGAGTACCTATACAGTATTAGAATGCAGGAAGTAAGTGGTGTAGATGGTATACTCTGTTGACCACTGACCAGATTTTTTTAATGCCACCACCTCTGCCACAGCAATTGTCCTGCAGTGTTGTATGTTCCTTTTATGTTGATTAGAGAAGTTTGTTTACCACAGGAAATATATAGCAATAATCATTATACAAATAGTTTCATAGATATTAATATTTATATTATATACATATTTGTACGATATGTTGAAAGGTTCGTCAAAGAGATTTTACTTTAATATATTTGCATGCGGTGGATATCTGATAAAGTGGATTCGTTAATTTCCTTCATACACAGATTCATGGATGACTAGATGTTTAATATTCTCCAACTAAACATTTTGAAGAAACGAAATTTACTAGCTCTTAGGATGTTTCACGAATAATTTCCATTTACTTGAAATTCTTCGGTTTTGGGTTGCAGAATTTGGTACTATGAAATTTTTTTGCATGTCAAAACAAATGGGAACATTTTTTATTTTATTTAGTATCCAACTCACTATCTAGGAAAATGAATCTGTATATTTTTTCGGTAGTTGTTTCAAACTTTTATTAACCTCACACCTTCGACTCTTCTGATAACTTCCTGAATTCAATATTCATTTTCAGAACTCTAAGTACTTTTTGCTAAATGACAACTGGAAAATCTTTTTACCCGGACACTAGTTACTTCAAATTATGATAACTTACTATAGTTGTCAAAAATAGACATAAGTTTGATATAATTACCAATTATTTTCTGACTATTACCAACGTATGCTGTTGCAATAATTTTGCACTTCTGACCATTTCGGGGGAAAGAAATGTATCCCAACCCAGATATCCACTTTTTATCAGCACTTAGAGACGCCTTAGTCGTAAGTTTTGAACTACAATTTTTGTTTCCTACTTAAGAGAGTATATTTATAATATTTTTAATAGAGAAATATATATTATTGTACATAGATCACTTAGTTAAGTAGAATATTTATTATGACGTCTGAATACTTGGATCTTAGTCCAATTGACTTAGTTATCGACGATATGCTCTCGAACTTGAATCAAATAGTGAAAATTGTCAAGCTGTGTGCACGTTCCAATGTAATTGGATGAAGAAAAGGTTTGTGTTTCGTGCAGAAAGGACCCCGCACCAAATACATGGGAAAATGGCGTTCAGCCAATTTTGATAATTTTTTGGGATATTGTAGTACAAGTCACTAGAAGTTACCCATGCAAGTTTAAATTAGTTTCTATGTCCAGTTTCGGAGATACGAATTTTTGAAAATCATAAAAATTGCTGTTTTACCAAAACATAGCAAGGTTCACTCATCCAAAAGTATTACTTTTTAGATGATTAGTAACAAAATAGTAGCATTGTTGGTTTGAAGAAAGTCGAATAGCATGTCAGTCAGTCGGTTGCGATAGAAGAAGCCACCTATTATACAGGGTGGTTCAAAAATAGCGACAATTTAGGATATTTTGCCAATCTTTATCAACGGTCCCATTAGTGAGACTGAGCATTTTTCATTAGGAAAATACCTATTGGGATTCTTTTCTTATGACAAGAAGATTTTCTGTAGAAGTTTCGACTTTTTCACAACACAGTAATTTTTTTTCAAATGTTTGTTTTTTATACTACATGTTTTTAACAATAGACACACAAAATAGTCTTTTTGAGTCAATAAATCCGCTTTGGAGCCAAAACTATTTGGGAAAGACTTATGGTAATTGCTCGACGACATGATCAGCTTCAAAAAGATACGATCACATTTTATACGGGGGCTGTTTACAAATATTAGTTGAAATCGGTTTTGTACGTAATATATATGTCTGTTAATTATTTTTGAACGGATCTCCCAATTTGAATCATATTTTTCAGTTATACTTCCAAGTAAATTACCCTACACTCGGGTAAGTTTCATTCATTTCCTATGTCTGGTTTTTGAACTATAAATTAAGATTGATATTCTATAGAAGATATTATCCAATCTTATTTCTTGATGAAAATTCGGTATCCAGATCCATATAAATCGTTCTTTACACCTCGTAAAGATTCCCTTAATAGCTATAAATAGTTATCATGAACCCTTTCCGTAGAAGCCTATAGTGTTTTGTCAACACAAGATTAACAGCTAATGAACTACTGTTATTTTCAACTGAAGAACATACTACAAAATAACAGATTCTCATAAACTACATGTTTATACATAGGAAATGAATGAAACTTACCCGAGTGTAGGGTAATTTACTTGGAAGTATAACTGAAAAATATGATTCAAATTGGGAGATCCGTTCAAAAATAATTAACAAACATATATATTACGTACAAAACCGATTTCAACTAATATTTGTAAACAGCCCCCGTATAAAATGTGATCGTATCTTTTTGAAGCTGATCATGTCGAGCAATTGCCATAAGTCTTTCTCAAATAGTTTTGGCTCCAAAGCGGATTTATTGACTCAAAAAGACTATTTTGTGTGTCTATTGTTAAAAACATGTAGTATAAAAAACAAACATTTGAAAAAAAAATTACTGTGTTGTGAAAATGTCGAAACTTTTACAGAAAATCTTCCTGTCATAAGAAAATAATCCCAATAGGTATTTTCCTAATGAAAAATGCTCAGTCTCACTAATGGGATCGTTGATAAAGATTGGCAAAATATCCTAAATTGTCGCTATTTTTGAACCACCCTGTATAATAGGTGGCTTCTTCTATCGCAACGACCGACTGACTGACATGCTATTCGACTTTCTTCAAACCAACAATGCTACTATTTTGTTACTAATCATCTAAAAAGTAATACTTTTGGATGAGTGAACCTTGCTATGTTTTGGTAAAACAGCAATTTTTATGACTTTCAAAAATTCGTATCTCCGAAACTGGACATAGAAACTAATTCAAACTTGCATTGGTAACTTCTAGTGACTTGTACTACAATATCACAAAAAATTATCAAAATTGGCTGAACGCCATTTTCCCATGTATTTGGTGCGGGGTCCTTTATTTATAAAATAATAGCAAAGCGCTTTCGACTATAAAGTCATCATCAGTGCGTACTCGTCAGGTATACAAGAGCCAGACCATAAAAATAGGACATCATATGAATAACATTTAAAAAAATCCGTATTCCAGGATTACCTAAATAAAAGTTTCAACAGACAGAGTAACACATGTCTGCTGAAGCTTAGTCTAAAGTCTGTCTTGTTTTTAAATATTTACATGGTCCTCTGGACACATGATATTTTTATGGTCTGGCTCTTGTTCACCTGACGAGTACGCACTGATGATGACTTTATAGGCGAAAGCGCTTTGCTATTATTTTATAAATAAATTTCTGCACGAAATACAAACCTTTTCTTCATCCAATTGAATCAAATATTCATTCACCCGTTTAGTCGATCATATGCCAATAAATTTTATTTTGCGATTTGACAAAAATATAGATTGTTTTGATATGCAAATATTTATACAGTATCGGAAACTTTTTATCTGGGGTATAGACAAAAATCTAGGCGAGCAATAAGGAACGCAATGATATGATAATACCACATAAACAAGAGAGACGCACTACTGTTCGTCTCTCCTGTTACCCCACCCGACGCATTAACGGACCACGTTGCAATGCGACACACCGCACACAGCTCACGTTGATATCCCTTCCTCGAGCGAGTTGAGGAGAAATTGTAATGCTCTCTCAACATATAGCAAGCTATTCTTTACGCACTCATGAAACCACCATACCCAAGATGAAAACTTGCCGATACTGTATAATTACCAATTGTCAAGTGTCCTTGAAAGTGATTCAATTTGCTAATTTATAATAATACAGAATGACCCAAATAAGTGAATTTTTAAACGTTTTTAGTGAATCAACGTTAATTATGAATATTGAAATATTGCCAGTTGTATAAAAAATTTGCGATTACTTCGTTTTTCCAATGCATTTCTATGTAAACAGTGAGTTTCAAAAATTTTGCACCATATGGGAAACATTTTTATTATCCATTTGTCAAAAAAATGTATTGTTCAAAAACCTGACAAACATTTGATCGGTATTGAGAAAAAAGACAGTTTATATTCATAATCAGAATCAGAAAGGCAAAAAAATTGACGAATCGTATGCCCATTCAATTTCCTAAATTCATTATGAATCTATAAAAGTTTTGTTCAGTTGATTTTAAAACAGGCTTCACCTAATAAGGAGCTAGGTAATGAAAAAAATAACCAATATAGAAATTATTTCGAAAACGGTCGGCGATATAAAAAAATCATAACTGGTAATAAATCATTTGGAATTCAATGAAAAATGAAAACATTTATAATATGTATGTATGGTTCTCCCGTCAAAAAAATTACCTAATGGTGAAAGTCATGTTTCCTTTATAGTAATCTGAAAAACAGTTCGTACTATTGAAAGAATTGTAGAAAAAAAACTGAGTAAATTCTATTTAGAATTCAAAAATGTAAATACACCACTGACAATATTTTTACTAAACTTGGTACTAAAGAAACGTCAGCAAATGATACTTTCAAGAGAGAAGTCATCAATTGTAACTTCCAATAATATTTTTCAAAAATTCAAAATAACAATTTCGCAAAACAAGGGACTAGCGGTCAGTATTTTTGTCATTACCCAAACATCTATTCAAACTAAGTGAATGCTAATTCGCAATACAAAATCGAAAAATATTCACTGGCATCTTTTCATCATGATGTACTAAAGCTTGGTGATGTTCTTGAGAGTTTGAAATATCGACACTAAAAGTCAATGGGACTCAAGTCGGCAAAATGTGCCCGACGAATTCTCTATCAACTCGAGTGCCTCTACTTAACATAAAAACATGTTCAAGTCAAGTTAAAGGAATGTGGAGGA
This sequence comes from Chrysolina haemoptera, assembly GCA_958298965.1. Classification (NCBI taxonomy): domain Eukaryota; kingdom Metazoa; phylum Arthropoda; class Insecta; order Coleoptera; family Chrysomelidae; genus Chrysolina; species Chrysolina haemoptera. The sequence goes on from OY282598.1 coordinate 29,191,165, forward strand.
AAATGACCCACTTATCTGTTGATTGGAATATCAGTACACGTGGGTTGAAAATGAGACTATACCAATTTCGAAAAATTTTAAAATGCACTTTTTGCGGATACGGTGCCAAAAAGATTGAAGCAGCTGAATTTCGATATTCGAATCACGGAAATAATTGACATTTTGGTCGGTTTCATTTCCAAGCCCGACTGTACTGGAGCAAATTGTAATTTTCTGAAACTTTTGTCTGTTATTGTACTTAAGTAACTCGATATCTGCATAAAATGTGGAATTGCACGTACAGAACTGACTATGCTTTTTTTAATGAAATAATATTCTGGTTCAGTGGCATTGTTTCAAAGTGAGAGACAATTTTATTGTCGAAAGTGAGAGAGAGGACTGATGAATGACATCGAGAAACGGGGGGTTTCCGGTTATGTTGCGATAATAGTAATGTAGTTTATTTTTAGGACCACTTACTGGTTGGACAGTATTCAGAAAAAAATACACAAATTCAGAAAGAATTGAGGCGATGAGTGCGAATTTTTTAAATTTTTTCCTAAATGAAACACCAAATGCTCAATTCTTGTTTTCTTCGAATTGCATTTATTCCCATGTCCTTAAAATGTTTAAATTAACAAAACAAAATGGAATGAGATTTTTTTGACTAGTCATAATAAAATTTATATATTTTTTCGAAATATTATGGTTATATAAAAAAAGTAGTTGACGTTTTCAATAATTAATATATGTACGAGAACAGAGAATACAAAAGTGAAAAATAAATTAATTGTTTTTGGAAAAATGGTTGGATCGCGACCAATTATATTTCACCAATGATAACTCTGTATAACAGAAATCTAGCAAACTTTGGAAAACAAACACAAAGACACAAAAATAAATCTGTTTGTGCTTATTTTGTTGAAATTAAGTCCAAGCATATGGGCTTTTTCATAGGACAAATTTCGTAGATTTTCTCAACGGTTTCATATGTATTTTCAGTCGCTGAATTCGATTTTTGACTTTGCCACCTCGTACTGATATGAGTTTCGTAATGAGTTTCTCTTTTAAAAAGGCAGTCTATTTAATGGAAATGAATAACAAGAACTAATTTATTATAAACTTGAGTATCTATCCTGGGATTTATCAGGTAATAAGTTTTGAATTTTTTAATTTGTAGCGGATTCTATATCTGAATGTATTCTCTAATGGTCTGAACTAATGTCGATGAAATTTTACTAAATTGGAATGAACGTGTCAAAGTTGACAGTTCGCAAAATAAATCAACAATGGGCGCAACGCTTGCTTGTTGCATGATTCTAATATCATTAATTTAAGGAATATTGACTCATTTTTAGTAAAATAATTGACATTATGATAGTAGGTAAAATATTGTACAATATTTGTGTCGTAAATTCATATTACGATAATCGATTTGTTATCAAACTCCGCCTAAAGGCCTCGTTTGACAAATGTTCCATCTCATATTGTAATATGAATCTTTACGACACTTATATCGTAAATATCTATTACTCTATTGTCACGTAGGACAAACAACAGTTGGTAAGTGAAAAAAAAATATATATATATATGGTACACTGAATATACAGCGAATTTAATAGTATACGTGATACTTTTGAACATTTTCATTTTTTTATGACGCTTGAAAGGAATTCAAAAAAATAGACATTGCTGAATACATTTCGAAATTGCCCCATATTTCATTTAAAAAAATTGGGAGGGTGTTGTTACTTTGAGGGGAGTGGAAGAGGGATTTTTTTATGTCACAAATGGCTAATAACGTGGATAATGAATTTATCCGTCACTTTGGGTCCTCACTATATATAAAACCGTTGGGAAAAAAACTTTTTTTCTGCTTTCGTCAAGTTCGGATAGCATATGTATGGAATGGTTGGCGTTAGTTATAGAGAAAAAATCAATACAAGAAATGATATCATGAAAAAATAAATTGAAAGTTGTAAGGAAGTTTTGTAATAAAATAATTCTGTTTCAAGCAATCATTTCATTTTGTTCTGAATATCTGCGAATTAATTAATAATAATAAATTCCGGGCTTAGAATAAGCTCCATTTCAAAAATTCAAAAACAACTTTTTTTTCTGAATACGTCCAAGTTAAGAGTAATAAGTAATATAGAGAATTACAGATGTTTTCTGTGATAGTCTGTGATGAAAATACACTCGTGTAAAAGTTACTTGTTGATTTATTTGTAATTATCCAGATTGATTTCATATACTTCGTTCACTACTGTGCTAAACAAGTTGCTTATAGATCTGTATATGTTGAGACTATTCGTTGAATTTTGCTAACTAAAGGAACAGTACATACCTAATATAGTGTTAATATGGCTTGCTCACTCTAAGCTCACTTATTTTCAGAAGCATATCTCTTTTATTTTTAAAGCATTTTAGAACGTGGTGCTTGATTTACTTCAGCAAAGTTTTCGGAAATAAGTGCAGTGGTCAAAGCTCATTTGAGTAAGTCACTGTCTTTAGAACACCCTGTATATAATATAATGCAATAGAGTTTTTATTGAAACGTGGTAGCTCAGGGTCACTCACTTCCAATAACAATAGAGTTTTACAATAAATTTTAAAGAACAGAATTACATACACCACCATAGGCATTTTCTCTTGACTGAGTCTAAAAGAAATCTGTTCGGTCACAGCCGACTTAATCTCTCGAGCCGTGGTGAGAAAATCGGCAAAACCGCATGGAAGGCAATTTGACGTCCTACTCATTAATTCTTTAATGTGAATTTCTGGGCTTATTCGGAAAACTAGGAAAAACACATACGAGATTGAATTTTTAGAGAAAAGAACGACAATCGATGTGGATTTTTTCTTTTATTCATCTCAAACTGAAATCGCAATATATTCAATTTTTTATTCTGTCAAGTTTGGTTCCATGCTCTAAAATTCACATTTCGGGAGATTTTTTTTTTTAATATTTTCTGATAAGTGCAGAAACCACATAGATGATCTCTGATTTTTTTCAGATTTTTCATTTGAAATCTGACTGATGAAAATAATATTTTATTGGAAGGTACCTACACAGAATGTGCCAAACTACCTGAGTTTGGTACATTCTGTATAATGTGCCTGCCAATAACATATTATTTTCAATAGTCAGATTTTAAACGAAAAATCTGAAAAAAATCAGGGATCATCTATGTGGTTTCTACACTTATCAGAAAAAAAAGTTGGGAAAAATCTCTCAAAATGTGAATTTTAGGTCATGGAGAAACCAAACTTGACATATTTCCCATATCTAAGAAATTGAATATATTGCTATTCCAGTTTGTAATGAAAAAAATTAAATAACCACATTAATCCTCGTTCTTTTCTCTAAAAATTCAATCTCCCATGTTTTTTCCTAGTTTTCGGAATAAACTGAGAAATTCACATTAAAGAATTGATGAGCAGAACTTCAAATTGCTTTCTCTGCGGTGTTGCCGATTTTCTCACCATGGCTCGGTAGATTAAGTCGGCTGTGGTTTGGTTTATATCTTTGAAGGGTTGTTGTAGTGTAAAATTAAATTCACATTTGAATATCTGAAAACCTATTCACAAAATGAGTCCTTTCATGACTTTTTGAATAAATATCGACTGTTTGAAATCTGTAGTTTGTGGAGGAAATGCCTCTTGTGGAGTATCTATTTCACACAAATAACTGTTTTACACATACCTACCTACTTTTTATACACAACAGAACTATACCATTGTTAAATTTTTTAACAAAAACCCGGAAAATACAATAGAACTGGAATAATTTACTGATTTCTTTGCAAGAAGGTGCATAACAATCCAGGAAATTGATACCTACTAGTTGATTACAGTTCAGATGAAATGGTGACTTTCGTAATGACTTGAAATGAAAATTCTAAATTCAACTCTAGGAAGATTCAAACAAAGATAATGTTTTTCATTGAAAATGAAAGCTGTGTATGTCTAAGAGTGTTAGAAGAAGACTAAAATGTATCTTTTTCGCCTCCATAGCCCCATAAGTGAGAGACCTATGGATTTCGGACTTTTCAATCTCTCATTGTTAGAAGTTTTTGTAAATATCTTCCCTTCAATATAATATGTTGATTCTTCACTGGCAAATATAAGAGCTGATATTTAATTTTCTGTAACTTTTCCTTCAGCAAAATATGCCATATCGTATTCCTTGTTGGAAAGTATATGATTTATCGGAAGAACAACTCAACAGGGCGAAAGACAATTCAATTTTCCACAAAAATTATTCCTGGTAATTCCTTATGAAATGCGCTTGTTTTCTGGCAGAAAACGTGATGTGATTGAACTCCTTCATCAAATTTCAGGTTCACCCTTACCGCCGCTGAAAGTTCTGGTGGAGCCGAATATTTGATTGGTCATAACTCTGCTAAAAATGATCGGAGAAGGAAAAGGAAAAGTTCATATCGTTTCTGAAGACTCCTACCTTCTCATGCAAATATAATATACGAGTATTTGAGTACCTAAAATGTGTTTTGTCGCACTTCACGGAGATGTTTGCGGATGATCCGAAAATCATGAATAATTTAATAAACATGGAATTATTATACTAAAGCAGCAACCCATACCCTCTCTGGACTATATACAACAATTTTAAAGTAGTGTGACAGGTTATAAATGCAAAAAAAAAACTTTGTTTTTTTTTTCAATTTACCGATAAACCAGCATTCTCTTCAGTAAATGTTGAAAATAATCGCTTATTCATATCCTCCATATATTTTTAATAACACTATTGTGAAGCGCAAACCTCAAGTTCGAAATCACATACTTCATGTTTTATGTAGGATGTGTATGAGCGATTATTTTCAACATTTACTGAAGAAATTGCCGGGATTATGGGTGAGTTGAAAACTGAGGCAGGAATAAAACCCAGTTTTTCCTTTGGCATGTATGAGTGAGACTTGTCTCACTAGTCTTAAATCGTTGCATATGGTCCAAACAGGATACTGATTCCTGCTTCAGTATAACTATTTCATATCAACTAAAATTTCCATGACTTTCGGATCCTCCGTTAATATCGTAGAAGGGTTATGTGAAGTGGGAAAACACATTTTAGGTACTCAGATACTCACATGTTATATTTGCATGAGGAAGTAGAAGTCTTCAGGAACGATATGCACTTTTTCTTTTTCTTCTACTATAATTTTTAGCAAAGTTATGACAAATCTAATTTTCGGCCATGCCTGAACTTGCAGTGGCGGTTAGCGCGAGCCTGAAATGTGATGTCTGCGTTAAACCACGTTTTCTGAGAAAACGAGCGTATTTCATAAGGTATAACTGAAAATCATTCTTGTGGAGAATAGAATTATATCTCAACCTATCCAAATCGTTTTTTGATAAATCTTATATTTTCTAATATAATAACAAAAAAAAAATATATTTTTTTTAATGAAATTTTTTTTAGGTTCTGCCCCTGATTTTTTGGTATTTTTTTTTCTATCAGTACATGATGTCGAGATGTCATGTGCCGAGTTTCAGAATGCTACAATTCATTCTTCACTTTTTCCTCGAGTTTGTCTGTCGTTACTGGATTAAACAGAAATATTCAACAACACTTTTCATCTGAACCCTGTATAGATTTAGCCGATACTTGATGAAAATCAATGTTAACAATCATAATTAAACTTTTATGTTGATTTTCACAAATTTCTTGTTTTCAAAACTGCTGTCGAATATGTTTCGCCAATACGATGACTTTTTCAAGCGGAAAAATAAATCAACATTAAAGTTGTATTATAAAAGTTAACAAAAGTTGTTGTTATGAATCTTCTTTGTATTAATAAGTTGTTGAGTGCCAACTACCAGAAGCTAGTGATGTTAAGTTTTAGTATTTTATTACGAAAAATAACTAGCTGCAATTATTACTGACAGAAATTGATTAGTTTACAAATTCAGCTGAAATTTTTTTATGAGTAATCGTGAAGTTATTTCTGTGAACCATTGTAAATTAATTTTTAGAAAACAACATCCTTGGCAATGTAATAAATTAGTCTAAGTAATTGTAACGACTGGAATATACATCTATGAAATATACCGGTACTAGGAAAATCTTGGTTATTATTTATTTATTTCCCTTATAGGCCAATCATCAGGGCTATCAATCTCGACTTAAATTGCACCGCCGATAATTTTTTTTCAAATTGTATGTCACAACGTGCACATCACTTCTGAAAAAAATTATCCCCCCCTGGGGAGGTGCAACCCCCAAAAAACATTCATCCTCGGGAGAAAAAGTAGCAATAGGTCTTTGTATTACTCCCATGTAATACATATGATTTTTCCTCCTACCCACTTAATGAACCTTTTTTTGTAAATTTAAAACGCATCTCGACTGCTTTTGTCTAAAACGGACCTATACTTGCATGATGGAAAGTATAGACAATACAGTCACGTCCATCTGAGAATCTGCGGTGGTGCAATGGCTAGCGACTTGGGCTTGTCCTTCGACTCCGTATGGGTAGAGGGTCTTATTTCTAAAATGTTGTTGGCAGGCATGCCCTCATACTTGGTAAAGTTGATGAATTCTTACCTTGTTGGGAGGACTTTTGTGGTGCGTTTAAATAATACTCGCTCCGCGGAGTTCCCGATCGAAGCAGGTGTCCCGCAGGGTTCATGTTTATCCCCGCATCTGTACTCCATACATACCTATGATCTTCCTCAGTGCGAGAGATTGGATATGGGCACGGCTGTGTATGCAGATGACACATCCATTTTTGCCCATTCCTTCTCCAGTGCCGCTGCCCAGTATAGGATCCAAGTTCACTTGGATAGGAAGATCATACAGTATTTAGAGGAGAACAAGATCGAGGTTAATCCGGCCAAGTCGGAGACGATCAACTTCTCGAAAAAGTACACCCACTCAAAGATTTATCGGAAGTTGAGAATCAATGGCGAGGCCGTTGAGAACGTGAACCATGGGAGATGGGGATACCTAGACAAGCGTCTCAATTTCGGGCGTCATATCACCCTGGCTATCCAGAGGGCTGGAGCTGCGCTAAAGCGCACCTACCCTCTGATAGCCAGAGGCTCTAAACTCTCAACTGAGAACAAACTGTTGATATATAAACAACTCATAAAACCAACTATGACGTACGATTGTCCGGTGTTCTGTGACCTAAAGCCGACTCCTTTGGCGAGATTGGATAGGATGCAGAACAAATTACTCCGTATTTATCACCGGTAGCAGACGATACCTCCGATTGGAAGCTCTTAGGGAGCTTGCAGGCGTCGACTCGATCCCGACAGTTATAAACAACTTGTCTTACAAGTTTTATAAGTACATGCTCGATAGGAGTCCCCTCACCAGGAAAATCACCAAGCTCAGAATGTATGATAATGAGCCCCGCAAACACGGCGGGCTCATTTATCAAGCGCTCGATATCATTAAAGAACGAAGGGAGGAACCGGTTCCATAGGGAACCAAATCGACAGTATGACTGAAACGTAGAGTACCTCGTCCCGGTTTTTTGCTGCAGCCTTTTCCGGGATTCAACATTGAAACAACCAGCCTCATAATCTGCAATGAGCATTATCTGCATTGAATAACATTTAACAACACGCATGAGCTTTACAGGAGGCGTGTATCATGCTGAACTTCTACCGTGGTATAATGAAATGTCCGGCCAGCGTTACCATCAGCGCGGGCGGACTTCAGCGCCCTCTCACGGGGGTGGCTGTGTTCGCTTGGCAAGGCGCTCTTTTGCTCCTCTGACCGGGAGTAGATGAGACGCTACTTTAGCGCCCATTCTTCCATCCTTCCCCTGACCTCCTGGGTTGGGAGACAACAGGCAGACGCATAGCAGACGGTAAAGACATACACAACGCCGAATTAACAGCTATAAAATCAGCATTAGACAACATCAGAGTCACGGACAGGACAACAAAGGTACACACGGACTCACAAAGAGCCATTGCAAGAATAGAGAACCCAAGGACATGCGACAATATGACGATAAGTATACAGAAGATCATACAGGATAGATACGACCGAGGGCAAATCATAAAAATAATACATACAGCGAGAACGGCAATCGGAATCAAAAAAGCGGAAACGGAGGCCAAAGCACACAACAACGACGAAGACATTCAACACGCAAATAGAACCCGAAAGGAGCTGAGAACAATTAAGCGTCACAACGAAATACAAAAATGGCAGCAATTATGGGACTCATCACAGAAAGGTAGGAACACGTATAAGATCTTCCCAACAGCTGGAACAGAAAGGATTGCACTCTCTTGGAAAATCACCCAGCTTGTAACCGGACATGGAAATATGCAAGCATATTACAAACGCTTCGGTCTGAGGGACACGGGAGGTATCTGCAGTGTGGAAAAAAAGAAGAAAACACAGAACACATTATCAACACATGCACACTAACACAGAGACTAGACGCACGAGAAACTCTCCGGAGATTTCTACAAGACAAAAACATGACATACCCACCAACATTCAGAGACAGAAAACAAATAGACAAAAACACAATAATACACATAAACACCTGGGGCAGCTCCATGATCGCGGACTACGAATAAAAGCAGATAAAAGCAGATCTCATGCAAAAAGGTATCCCCATGTAAGCTAGAATCAGGCAAATGTAACTAGTAATTAAGTAACCCCTGTACCTCAATAAAAACAAATGTATGTAGAATTAGTCAATTATTAAATAGAAAAGAAAAATAAAGGATTTCCCCGCTAATTTTAGGAGTAGTGGTAGTTGGGATGGGTTTCCTTGCCGGGGATTTCGCTAGATGGATGGTAGCTCCACAGGCCTCATACCGAAAGGGAGGAGGGCCCTTCATGGGAAGAGACTTGTCTCTCCACATGGAAAACTATGTCGTCATGACATGAAATGATTTGTCATTATCCATGAAATGTCCAATTTGAAAATTTAAAATAAAAATCTTTTTAGTTAGTTAGTTAGTTTTGGGCTTGTAACCCGAAGGTCCCGGGTTCAGCTCCTGGCAATTGCAACTTTTTTTTAAGAACGTTATTCTACTTTTTTCTTGTTAGTGATTTGGATTATTGGATAATTAGATAGCATATACATTTCGGATTGCTATTGAGTGATTTCCTCATCAGTAATGTTATGTGCCTATTTGAATGAAGTATCGATAATTTTTTTTCTAAGAGCTGCGCTTGTAGAAAAAATAATGTGTGTATTTCGAGCACAAAGTGTCATTGTCGTTCTCCAAAGATTAATCTTTTTGTCGAGCGACAATCAATCACTTTGCGCTCTAAATACCAAAGAGATATTAAAGAACTAAAGTAGAAGTAACATTCATGTTTGATTTTTACCAGAATATCGGAAACAATTTGATTATAATAGATTCACGAGTTTCATCGTTTACAACTCACTTGAAATGAGGGGAAGGAAAAGTACTTTCCTCCCTATGGACGAAAATTTATGAGTTTCTTCCCTGGTTTGAGGGAAGAAAGTGTGTACTTTCTATAGGGGTTGGAGGAAAATAGCTATTCCGACTCTTTTCTTGATGGTGAAAACTTGTGAATTCATTTCTCCATACCCTTATCTCAATAACAACAGTTCTCAAAGATTTGTTACTTATATTTGTATCAAAGAGTAATAGTTTGAGAATTGATAGTTTTGTTGCTTATAATTTAACCCTCCGTGACGACCAAACTGCAAAAAAAATCACCGGTGCAATTGAGGTGAACTTTTATGAGTAAAAATGCTCTGTTTATCGAATTGTTCCATGTTATTGATGATCAAATGCAGAATGACAGGGGTACAGATATAAAGGTCAAGTACGTTGCAGCTTATTCAATGCTGATAGCTTCCCAAGCCTTTATTTCCATGTAAAGTCCGCTTTTGTCTCTATCCTCCCACTCACCGTCAACCTCACCTATTGAATGAATTTCCTCATTTCCAGAATACATGGCGTAGACGTTTAATTTGAGTTTGATAAAGGAGTTCAGGCAGTGTGAGCCAAAATGGAATGTTCTTCATGGAAAACATCTGAAAACGTAATGTGTATACAGTTGGGTAAACCGTTATTTGTGGAACTCGATATTACTTTTGGGCATTCCAAATTCAACCAAAGATTCAAACAAAGATAATGTTTTTCATTGAAACTGAAAGCTATGTATGTCTAAGAGTGTTAGAAGAACAATAAAATGTATCTTTTTCGCCTCCATAGTCCCATTTCGGACTTTTCAATCTCTTATTGTTAGAAGTTATTGTAAATATCTTCCCTTCAATATAATCTTTTGATTCTTCACTGGCAAATATAAGAGCTGATATTTAATTTTCTGTAACTTTTTCTTCAGCAAAATATGCCATATCGTATTCCTTGTTAGTTTGTATTTTCCTTATCTGATACGATTGGGTTTGGGGACAAGAATCGATTGTAGCACCACCAAACTTGGTTGGAACCATGATAAACACGAAAAAAATTGTTTACCAAAAATGGAAAATGGAAAACATCTGAAAACATAATGTGTATACAGTTGGGTAAACCGTCATTTGTGAAACTCGATATTACTTTTGGGTATTCCAAATACACTCCTTTGGTAATAGAATTATTTTATAGAAACATTTTACTTTCTGTCAAAAATGTTTCCATAATAAAATTATGGTAAAAGAAAAATATCTGAGGATATTTTCGGATATATTTTTCAAGAGTGATATTGGAGGTAACAAAACTACGTATCTTGGAGCGCCAATAAGGTCGTTTCGGTTTATTTGCGTAAAAACTAATGATTTTATATAAAAAAAAAATATTCTGGTTCTATAATTCCTTAATAATGCAGGAATCTACTTTTTTTTCATTTGTCAGACAAAAAAATATGTTTTCTTCGGAATCATCAAAACCAAAACTCAGTTACATAACAAAAAGAAATCTATTATTTAACAATGAGATGCTTATCAAGTTAGAAACTAGATGTCCTGCCATACCAGGATGCTCACAGCAATTTTCCTATATAATATAGAAATATATTTGGGTCAAAAGTCCATCAGAAAACAACTACTTTCCTGGCTAATACCACGACGAACGTTTAATTGCATGTAATGAATTTCCGTGCAGTGTTCCTACAAGGATGTCTCCGCAATTGCTAGTTGCATGGAAATGTTCATTGAAACATTTGGATCGATTTCTGGGTTCTTGCCCTCATCAGTATAGGGTAGGTCTCTGCAGAAGATAACTAATGTCTGCAACAAATGGTTCGTCGTCATGGTATTAGCCAGGAAAGTAGTTGTTTTCTGATAGATTATCGACCCAATTATTTCTATTCTATAGGATTATGACAATAAAGAATAACAAAGATAAAACGCAGAAATCTGAAAAATCAGAAGTTTATAAATTGAATTAAGGATCTTGCTCCAAAGTATATATCGGCCAGACAGGTAGACCATTTAAAAGCCGCATACGTGAACACCGTATGAATTATATAAACAATAAAGCACACTCATCATATGCCAATCATATTTCGGAGGAAGGCCATGACTTCGATGAAAACTTCGAAATTCTTCATGTGGAAAATAAGGGCATTAGGCTTAATTATTTAGAATTCTTAGAAATTAATAAATTGAAAAATTCATCTTGTGTATTGAATGATCAACTAGACCTGAACGGTTCCCCTTTGTTAAATTTATTCAATTAAGTGGTAACTTTGTTTTGAGATTTCCAGGTAGGTTCATTGTATGTCAATTTTATAAGTGTATGAGTCTAGGTATTAGCGATAATTATAGGTAGTCCCTAATTATGTTAATGGGTAAAATTTAAGTAATTTCAATGAAGAATAGTTTAATGTACTACATTCGCTTGAAAAAGATACTGTGTATCGAAACATGTCGCAAAGACAATAAATTTTGTGGAAATTTTAATCGTTTTTTACCTTAGTGTCATAACTATGGATTTCCATCAAGTAAAGGCCACGTCAATCCAAAATTTATGGTAATAAGCGTCGTCCTGGTAGTTCAGGACATCTTGTTTCTCTTGATAAGCTTATTGTGAACAATCTTTTTTATCAATGAGTTGAAGATACTTTTAATTTGGTTCCGACTATACCCTGTTTGTAATTTTTTTGAAATAAATAATTCAATAACCCCACTTTTATTGAAGGACAGGACACTGGTCGTATAGATCATCTCTACTTCAAAACCTTTATTTTTCGTGCGCAAAGACGGTCATAATGTCGATTATGGATGTGGCTAGATCTAGCCGTGAGACATCCACCAGAAGTAAGATCTCATTCATTTCTTGTGGTCATTTTTCCAGGCCACCATGGACGTGGACCGCTGCATCGGATCCCCTGTCCCGGATCGCCCTTCCAGCACTCAAAGCAGTAGATCTTCGACCCCCTTCACCCTACCGTTTCCGACCATTCCGACGTCTCTGCTAGAAGTGGGTCTTATGCATCCGGCGCTTCTCGGAGAAGAATTGTTTCGGTGTTCTTCGTGCATGGCAGCGTTTCCGTCGTTGTGGCTGCTCGAACAGCACACCGCGCTGCAGCACGTCGGATCCATCAGCTCCTTGGACAAGCCGTTCGTTTGCGAACAGTGCGGGCAGAGTTATAGGTATGTATAGAATGTGTAATATAACGTGTATAATTTATTTTCCCTACAAGCGTGCGTGATTCACCCTCTACCCGCACGCAATTCAGTTTGGAAAGTGTCATTTTCCCACAGTTGTGCGGGAAAAGTTTTCCCACACTAGTGCGGGAAATTTTTTCCCACACTAGTCCTGGAAAAACATTTATATGATATCCTCGTAAAATATAAGTGGTGGGTGACAAAATATGAAAGTTCAAGCTTTTTTGTTGCAATACTAAGTGAGTTTGTTCAAAATCATCCATCATTTTGCACTATTTATTGAAAAAATGAACAAATATTGATAAATAAAAATTTATTGTTATGAAAATCACCCTATATATAGGCTTTGATTGATCTGATAACGAGTAGGTAACAATTGATGTTGTCATGCCGATCAATACACAAATTTGTTTGTAATTGTCAGAGTGACAGACAAAGCGTTACTTATATAAAATTTTCGATTCAGTGAAATTGCCACAATGGATTATTCATCTGATGAAGAACTTCCACAAGAAATCGTGCAAGCAGCTACAGATGCGAACTTAGAGTTATTGCCAACGAAATCTAAACAAAGGTATGAGAAGCAATACACGAGTTTTATTGAATGGTGCTTATTTTCTAGAAATGTCTAAAACATGGAAGCCGAACACTTTATGGGCAAGATATTCAATGTTGAAGAGTGTATTCAAAGTGAAGCAAAATTTGGATATTAGCAAATTTTACAAAATAATTGCATTCATTAAAAGACAGAATGTCGGTTTTCGACCGAAAAAGGCCAAAATCTTCACTCAAGAAGACGTTTCAAAATTTATGACTGAAGCACCCGATGACATATACCTCATGATTAAGTTAGTAGCAATTTTTGGATTAGCTGGTGCTTGCAGACGAGAAGAGCTGACAAAACTCACCATTGACGACATAGACGACAAAGAAAACCTGATAATTGTTAATATCAAGGATTCCAAAAATCATTCCTCTAGATCCTTCGTGATATCTGAAGAAGCAAATGATTGTTATTTTTTGAACGTATACAGAAATTATGTATATTTGCGTCTAAAAGAGACTCCTCATCTCGTTTATTCTTGTATTACAAAAGTGGAAAATGTACTTTGCAATGTGTAGGAATCAATACCATAGGAAAGATACCCTCCGAAATAGCAGTATATCTGCGCCTTCAAAATCCAGAGCTTTACACTGGTCACAGCTTCAGGCGTTCCTCAGCCACTTTACTTGCTGACTGCGGTGTGGGTATACCTAATATAAAACGCCTAGGAGGATGGAAATCGACTTCAGTTGCAGAGGGGTATTTAGAAGACTCCACCAATCGAAAAAAAGAAATGTCCAACAAAATTCTCAATTTGAACACTACATCGTCTTCCGGGTGCATTTTAGAACCATCCACGTCTATATCGATCGGCGACGATTTGATGCCTGTGCCTGCACATTCGATTTCTTTCGATAATGTATTGCCCGAGTTACCTTCTTCTTCAGGAAATCAACCATCTTCAAAAAATATTCTGGCTTCCGCTATAAATTTACATAATGCATCAAATTGCACATTTACAATAAATATTACGAATAATTAGTGGATAGAAAATGTTACTCTTGTTAGTTGTTTCCATTTGCATGAATAAATAATTGAAAAAATGAATTTGTTTCCTACGCTTGTAGAAAAAGTATTGTTCCTAACTCATGCGGAAAGTGTCTTTCTGCACTTGTTAGGAAAATTACTATTACCTACGGCCACTATAGAAAATAGGCGAAAACACACGACGCGCCGCCGCAGTAAATAGCTCCTTACGCACGGTAAACAAATCGCACAGTTTTCGTAATCAAAACGCACAGTTTGAAATAATTCTGGAAGTAGGTCATGATCGCACAATCGCTCATCAACACCGTACTCATAGCAACTGTCAAAATGAAAATGATATAAACAAACATTTTGAAAGACAAATACGTTTTTTGGTTTTAATAATTATAGGATACTTACTTTTCAAAAAAGAATATGTCAAGTGATAGTGAAAACGAAAATTTAACTCCTCCCAACGTCATGGCAATGGCAGAAATGGCAACTAATGATTTACTGCCAAGTAAATCGCGCGAACGCTATGAAAATTGTTATAGTAGATTCATGGACTGGAGACTGAAACATATATGAATGGAAAATGCACCAAACAACCCGTTGGGATAAACAAATTAGGTAGTATACCAAAAGATATTGCAGAATTTCTCAAACTAGAAAATCCTAATGGCTACACAGGACACTGTTTTCGCAGATACTCGTTAGGACAACAAGAGGATTGTTCCGAATTCTTGGGGTATTTGTTGAATACTCTCCATGAGCAGGAAGATAACAAAATCGACGCTCCTGACCGCTCTGAATTGAATGACTCCGTACAATCTATCTCGTCTTGTGTTTATAGATCTTTTGCTGGAAAATCCTCACTGGTTTACGTTGTAGTACATGTTCAAGAGTTAGCAAAAACGTATGTGACTTTCTGAAGCTTCAACTGGCATTTCCTGATATAACTGATAACCAGTCCGTGCAAAGCTTACTGTCTCATCATCTGGAAATAGAACTTAACTGGTGATAATCGGCCGTATTGCCGAACTAACTGACAATTATAAGGTAGTAAGTATATCTGAGGCACCAGTCAATCTAATAATAACACTGATGCTCTTCAAATACGACTCGACCTGCGGAAGCACCAAATTCTTACGAAAGCTCGAAATAGATGAACAACTTAATCTAGCGGTCCACTATTATAATCTTTATGCAGTCATTGTCCACTGTGGTTCTACCGTTGAATGTGGTTTTAGTTTGATGATAGTTGTGTCACTGAATGTTCTGACGATGTCTTGAATTTATTGGAGCCTCTGGAGACGCCCTACATTTTATTTTATGAGAGATGACATTGGCAGATCCGGATTTTCAGATGATATGGTGCTGCAGGTTTTTCCGGGTTTTCCTGCAGCTGAAAAAGCAAATGCGCCACTGGAATCAATCAAGTCGCCTCGAAGCGCCAATTAATTTTTGTTGTTGTTCTATAAAAAATCATGACAAGAATCAAAAATTCCCGTTTTATTGAACTTTGTTACTGTTCATCTCTCGATTATTTGACAACATTCAACTTTTTTGGCATTCGTTTTTTATATTATATTTCATCTACTATATTGTTTATTGTTGTCGTTGGAATGGTTCCACATATGCTACTCAATACGGCTGCAAGTTATACAGAGCGACCATGAATTATGAAATAAATTCATTATTTCTGAATGTGAAAAATTAATGAACGAATCGGCGCATAGGTAGATTTTCTTTTCCGATTGGTCAGTTTTTATTCATGGTTAGCCAGGGTTCAATGGGATGAGAACTTTGCCGTTCAGGCCCAAATGCTTTTTCATACATCCGGATCGGTGTATTTTCCACTGAGAAAATCCGGGAAAACCTCGAAAAAGAGGCCATTTTTCAAAAATTCATAATTTTTATAAATCTGACGCTGGACAAACAATATTGCGGAAACAAGGAACACAATGATATGATAATACCACATAAATAAGAGATACTCAGTACTGTGCGCCTCTCTTGTTACCCCACCCGACGCATAACAGACACTCGTATGGTGTATACCGAATCTATTCTGTCACCCCCACCCTCAGGCAAATACGACCCAATGAGCTTGATGTAGTCCTTCTTGGCCATCAACGTAAGACTATTTTTGTCACAGTTTTGAGATCTTGCCAAAACTACTATTGTCTGAAAGGAGGAGGAACAACGAACTGAATATCAAGAATAAATCTTTGAACTTCGCAAGCTCTACCCAAACCTTTCTGTCAAAATGGTGGTTCTGCTCATATGGGTTCTTGTTGGAACTATGGACACACTACGAATCTGAAAACTATACCAGCTTGCCGTGATACGCTAGAAATCTCTGCCGAATGAATGCAAGAAGCTGTTATCCTTGGTTCACTTTATCTGCTCAGGGCACATGATTCTCAAACATTTATAGAAGTGAATCCACATGCCTTTATCTAATATGCTGCTGCATAAATTGGCAATGCTGTGTAAGTGTGCATTGTTGCACAAGGAAGACACGTATGACTTGTACGAACTTAATTTTTGTAATTAATTTATCCTAATCATAACAAAAGAGGACATAGTTTCATTATATTCAATACTCAAAATGAACCCGATGTTCCCAACAAAAGTATGTGGTCCAGTAAGTTAAGATTTTTCAATTATGGCGTGGTAAATCGTTATAACCCGCATTAAGGATCAATTGACCATACATTTTGCTATTTAGAATAGTCTTGTCTCTGTGCCTTTATCATTTATTTTATCTACAGCTTTTTTAGATTTGAGTCATTTCCATCGGTTGTTCAACTAGCATATTATTTAATGTTTCAGGTACAGGTCTGCGTACGTGAAACACAGAGAACAAAACCACAGGGCCAGACTTCCTGCAGATAAACTGTTCTCCTGCGATGTTTGCGGCATGCAGTTTCGTTACCTCAAGTCCTTCAAAAAGCACAGACTCAATCATGCCCTAGAAAAACTCCACGGAAAGAGCGGGGATATTCCCAAAGAAGTTAAGAGTACCGTTGCCGACGATAACATCGAGTGCATTCAGGATAACAGCAGCGATCAAGTGTCGAGCTCCAATGAAACGATAAATGTCGAGGAAGAAAGTAGTCCAATTGTTGTCAAAAAAGAGAATATTTCAGATGATGTGGCAGGTATAAATCCATTCACCAAGTAATGTTTTTAGCAATTGTATGTGTGTGAGGGAAATCTACATCGGGATCGGAGGGGGGAGGCTTTCATTTGTTTTAATTTTGAAATGAAGTTTACATTATATAGACATACTGTTAGGTTTAAATGTTTTGGTATTTGTTGAGTTCATTCTATAATATGGTAAGGATCTTAGTGATGGGATTATTGGCGAACAACAAGCTCATCTTAAAATTGATTACATCTTGAGGCATATAGACAGAAATCCCTAGAAAACAAAACAGAACTTCAACAAAGTTTTCTTTCCTTACTTTAAAGGCTTCAACTGGGGGACAGACAAAATCAGTCAAATTTTCAAAACCACAAATATAAAAACAATTTTTATCACAAAACAAAAACTATCTTACGTCATCATATCACCAATAGGCATTGCTTATACAGTGACCACCAAAAAGTATGTACCATATGGAAAAAAAGTTTATTATTAGAGTATTGGAAAAAAGATTCTTGGGAAAAGTTTGTGCGATAACTTAAAAATCGATTTTGACACGTGATCGTTGGTATGGCGGCAAATTGAAAAAAAAATGCTATGAAAAGGCAAAACGTGGGGTAAAATGGCAAGATATTGAAAAAAGTTATTTCAAAAAATTGCTTAGAATTGAATTTTATACACATATACAAAGTTTGAAAAGCTAATGAGCGAAAATTGAAAATAGCTATTTTTTAAATATTTTCCTGGCTGTATGAAAATATTAAATTATCATCTTATGAATAGCTTGACTATACTGAAACATTTGTATTTCAATGAGAATGACAAAATTTTCTCATTTTCTCGACACCAGTGAACACCAAATTAAAAAAATGGATTTTGTCAAAACCATGGCTTTACATTGATTCGTATCTAACAGTTATATCAGGATTTCACGACCATTGTGATGACATGACACTCCAGAAACGTGGTGTTTTCCAGATTATAATCAAGTTTCGATGATAATCGTGCCAGAGCGTTTCACTTCGCATTCAATGTTGAAAACTGTAGCCTCTTTAATTTGACGCACTATTTTTAAGATTATGTCCGAAGTGAAACGTTCGTGTACGATTATCATCGAAAATTGATTATAATCGAAAAAACACGATATTTTTGGATTTCTCCATCATCGCAATAATCGTGGAATTCTGATATAACTGTTAGATACGAACCAATGTAACAGCAAGGGTTCTGACAAAATTAAATTTTTTTAATTTAGTGCTTTCTAGTGTGGAGAAAATGAGAAAGTTTTGTTATTATCATTGCAATACAAATATTGCAGTATGGTCAAGCTATTCATAAGAAAATAATTTAATATTTTTATAAAGCTCGGAAAATATTTAATAAAATTACTATTTTCAATTTTCCCACATTATTTTGTCGAACTTTGTATATGTGTATAAAATTGAATTCCAAGCAACTTTTTCAAATGACTTTTTTCGATATGTTGCCATTTTACTCGAATTTTTGCCTATACATGTACATCATGTTTTCTGGAAATAAATCTATTCTATTCTATTCTATTCTATAAACGTTTTTCCCATGTGGTACATACTTTTTGGCGGTCATTGTATAGAGTTCCCTACATCCCTTACTGGAAAGACTCATTTTCGAAACAATCAACACTCCCTTTCAGCGGAGATATCAGCTCTGCATCTGCCCAACATTTCATCCAATCCAGTTGTTCCATAGATTTCAATGGCAGCAGAATTATCGATACATTACAGGCCACAACTTCCGGACTAATAATCTAATGAATTCAAAACACGAGTAAATTTTCTGAACATCAAGCATAGCAACTACCGCCCTACTCTACTACCCTGTCGGCGTTTAAGCTACGCTTCACGTACCCCTGGTGTGATTTGTCGTATACGGCTCCCCAACCACACAAGGACAAGAAACCTCCGTGGCCAGTCCATATTCCGAAGATTTTATGTTGCCTTCCTAGACAGAGTTATCTGGGTGATCCTACAAATTATGTAGCTTTCCTGTTTCCTGTTTCCTGCATCCCATTTGGTGTGCCATTTCAGGCTCACCCCTTCCCCTATTCTCTTTGGCTTTTAATTCTTACGATAGCTCTCCTTGAGATTCTCACTGACATCTTCTCCTTCCATTCTTCTGTTGCTCTCCTCTATGGGCTGTTTTGTTTCCTTCGTTCTTACAGTTACGCTCTTTTCTCCGCTCCTTTCCTGTTTCCACTTTCATCACTTCCTATGTTTGATGGACCCTGGCTACCATTTTATTCCTTGTTTTGTGCTGCGCCAATGACTCCACCGATATCCTGGAGTCACTCTACATCCATATGTACTCATTACTTTTGATGCAATAACCCTTTCGGTTGCTGCTGTCTTTAGCTCGTTGTGCGTTACCCACTTTTGCTCCTCCCATTTCTTACATTTATTCCACACTATTTAACCGACGGGCCTGTCAACATCACCATTCGGTGGTCAGCATAGGCTTGCCCTCATGTGACTTTCACCCTAGTCCTTTATGGGGTAAGTTTGCTGAAGTTTACTGAACTCATTCTTTCAAACCATTTTTATCTCAGAACAAGCCATAGCGTAGGACCAAAACTAGACCCTTGATAATTTGAGAATGCTGTTGCTCTATTCGATAGTTTGTTCTGTGGAATTCATAAAAAGTTTCTGTTTCAGCCGAAGGAACATCCTCAGACGCTGAGAAAACCGAGGCCGAGCAAGACGACACCATAGACTCGATAGCCTACTCTTTCCAAGGAAACCCTTCTACCTGCGCATCGGACCTACTGCGCACCTCCGAATCCTCCATCATCAACTTCCTTCGCGCGGACTCTGCCGAGCGCCAACGGGAGAGAAGATTCGCCTGTCCCTTCTGCGGAAAATGCGTCCGTTCCAAGGAAAATCTAAAGTTGCACGTAAGGAAACATACTGGGGAGCGGCCGTTCGTTTGTCTTTTTTGCGGCAGGGCCTTCGGCGGCAAGAGCGACTTGACGCGCCATCTTCGAATCCACACGGGCGAACGGCCCTATCACTGTGATATGTGCGGAAAATGCTTCGCCAGAGCTGACTATCTCTCGAAGCATCTCACGACGCACATAAATACTCCCCGCTAAAATAAATTCTAATGAATCGGTGAAAATATGCTTGAAAAGTGTAAAACAGGCCATCATTTCCAATAGGTTTTATTTTACGCGTGGTTAATAAAATCGCTTTACACACACTTGATTGTAAAGATACAGGTCACAACAATTAACTTACTTTTTGAGATACAAAATATAGTGATTGCTCAATAGGGGGCGCGGGGGGCCCATCAACTCAAAATTTTCAAATGACATGGGGGGGGCATGTGGCACATCGTTGAAAAGGAAATTCAATTCTCTTTACAACCATCTAAATATTTTTTAATTTTGTTTATAATTTTTTTCCAAATTTTAATTTTTATGCCTTTCGAAATTTTTAAGTTAATGTGCCCTCAGCGCCATCTATCGAGTAAGTGCAATGTTTCTTCTCTCAAAAAGTAGTGTCGGTAATACCCTTTGAAAACTTTTGGTTTCATTGTTCCACATTGAACCGTTTATTTTAACGAGGTATGAGTAGTATTCAGATCCGCAGTTATATTTGATATTTCGAATTTGAATTGCAAAAAAAAATTTGACGAAATTCAAAAAAATGTACATGGTTGTAAAGAGAATGGAATTTCCTTTTCGACGATGTGCCACTTGACCCCCATGCCATTTGAAAAATTTTGAGTTGATGTGTCCCCCGGCCCCCCTCCCTGTCGGGCAATCGCCATTTTTATACTACCTATTTTTTTTTGGCGTTTGTAGAAAAAAATTTGTTGGCATCTCGCGCGCGAAATACTTAGGTAATCTCGACTATTTTTTTTAACGAGGTGCAAGTAACTGAAAGCAATTTCATAAAAATTTCGAAAATTTTTGATTGCTTCCAAAATGAATTTTTTTAACATTAATTGTTACATTATGTTTGTTCCATATAACAACCCATTTTCTCAATTAATTTAAAAAATTAGATTAAAATGTGTTACACACACAATTCACATATTTAAACTATTATAGCAAACAATGCCATTTTAAAAACATATAACAACTAGCAATTTTCTATGCGCTAAAATGCTATATACTATGGGCAAGTTTTTAAACTCATAGATTGATCCATCGAAGAGCATTGCATATTTCATCCTTATTCAACTAATGGAAATTGACAATGACAGCACGCGCATTATCCGTCAATGAATTTAAAAACTTGTAGTTTTCAAAGGGTGCCTAAATATACCCAACACGCGGGGGGCCAATTTCATGAAAAAATGCATCTTTTTTAAAGATAATTTCATCTTATTCACTCCTGTGAAAATAGATTTTTGAAAAAATCCATGAAAAAGTAATCGCAAAAAAAAACTTGATTTTTGAATTTCAACAATAAATTTTTTTGGGTTCCTGAAGGCGAGAAACCACGAAACATTTTTTTTTTCGTTTTCCCAGTTCACCAACGAATTTTTAGCCCATTATGTATTTTGGCCTGGTTAGAAACCCCATTGACTGTGCTAGATCAACTTTGTATTTTGTGGAAAAAATTCTGCGCAAAATTCGAAGTTTCTTCCTTCAAGTAATGATATACAGGGTGACCCAGGGTTAAACCGCCAAACTTTCAGTAAAGTTTTTTTCAGTGAAAATAGGATGTTTTCTTCATACAAGCATGTGTCCCAATTTTCTTCGTTTTCAATATACAGAGTGTCAAAGTTTAAAAAAAAATGCTCTTTTTCAGTCTAAGTACAATAAAATAAGCCTTTTTTCACCACAAATAAGCATGCCAAATTTTATCAAAATTAGCCAGAAGATGTTGTGAATAAAAAACTGATTTTTTCTTAAAACTTTGACACCCTGTATCTCCAAAACGAAGCAAGTTGGGACACATGCTCATATGAAGAAAACATCCTATTTTCACCTAAAAAACCGATACTGAACGTTTTGCGGTTTAACCCTGGGTCACCCTGTATATTTGGCGACGTCATTTTTCCAATATGATTTAAACACAAGAATTCAAAAGTCGAAATATTAATCTTAATTGGATTAATGAATTTGACTGGTTTTTTGACCCTTTTTTACACTTTTTCAAAGCTTGCACATATTTTCACCGATCTCTACCAGTATTTCAAAACAAATATTTACCTGATTATACGTTCCAACTGTAAAAAGCTCTGTTAGATTTGTTTTAAAGATTAGTGATTCGTTTCAGAAAAGTACATACGAGTGGTCTTGGGAGAGAAAATGGTGAGTGATGAATAAACATTGTTTAGGTCGGGTTCCCACGAAACGAAAAATCATGTAATGATCAGAGAACATCGTGAGAGCCGAGGGAAAAATATGTTTTCCGAAAACTTCTGAGAAGGCTCATTACAAATTTATTCACCCTCAATCGAAAATCGACTAATCTTGTGACATTAGTAGGAATACTCGGGCTCAAAACTCTCCCGTGGGAAATAACATATAAATAAATAATGTTAGTAACGTATTATTAATATAGAAAATAGTGTGGTAAAGGAAAAACATATTTGTTCTGATTTCCCCAACTTTTATGTGGTAACCTCAAAAAACTTTCGTTGGTGATGAATAGGAGTGTATATAATTTCAAGTCGATTTAAAACACCTCTTTTTTCCTTACAGGAATCCTCTTCCATTGACGTTTACTGTAAGTTTCCGAAAGACCATTCTGTGTCCTTTTTTCCCGTGCCTTTGATTTACACTAGGAGTGTTTGTAACATAACAATCTCTAGGAACTTGACGTGTATTATGTTGAGAATATTTTTTCTTCAGTTTGAAACATATCTACAGGGCATTTTGATAAAACTTATCCGTTTCAGCGAAACCTCTGACATTTCTCAAACTTGATTTCGATGGAAACATGTTTGACATCAAACATTTTTTCAGTCCTCCTAACAACCACCTTCACCATAATTTCAGAGACAAGGGAGGGTCATTTAATATTTAGGAATCTCCTGTCAAATAATGGATTGTCTTGTGTCATTCAGCTTATTCATAAATAAGCGTATTTTTTTTTTTTTTGCTTACTACCAATTATTTTCGTTTGACTGCGATAGTGACTGAGTTCTTCCTGACTGGTACCATCAAAAAGTACCTAACTCTCAATACAGCAGTGAATACTTTCTTTAATGATTTAAATTTTTGAAACAGTATTTTCAGATATTAATCCATCTGAATTCTGGTACTTAAAGGGCCTTCAATCTGAGAGAACTTTTATATTTATTAACACATTCTCAAGAAGGTGGTTGTTGAGGATGAAAGAATAACTTGAAGAACCAAACAACCAAAAAATTACTAGTCAAATTTTGTTGACAAACGTCAGTTGTCTGAAATGGTGAGTTTGGCAGTTATTTTTGTTGGGGAATCTTAATATAGTTACCAAGGCAGAAATATAATTCCAATATCACATCCTAATTTTTTCATCTTAAACACAACAATTGATCTGAAACAAACTGAAAACGGATGGCCAGGGGTCTATAGCGAGATTGTGTCTCGTAGTGTAACATGAAATGTCCACTGCAATTTTGTACCGTATGCGTTGGTCATCCTCCCAAACGTGAATCAATTATTGAAACTGAACGATCAATTCGACATTTTTTGTGTACCGTCCACGTGCAAGTTGTTTTGCTCATTGGATCACTAACCACCTCATGTGGAAAGCATTGGTCCAAGAGAAAAACATTGCGTGCAACCAGCCTGAAAATCATCGATTTAACGTTTATTTGGCTGTGATTAAACTTTAGGTTTGTTGTGATATGCAATGTATTATTTTTAAGTTTAAGGGATTTACCAAAACCTAAGCAATATATAAGTGACATCGACGTGAAGTTATTGTCTAGTCAAAAGATATTGTAGAACTTGCCGTCGTCCCCTCCCCAGTATGAAAGAGAAATATAAACAAACATAGTGACTATTTATATAAACATGTCGTGCCAAAAATTGATGTACCACGTACCTCAAACGAATTAAATTATAGATGTGTAGGTTGTGCTGTGCTGTAAACTAGTAAAGTTTGGAAATACTTTTGTACAATTTTCCAGAACAACGTTCTATTACATAGACATATTTCAATTAAACCTTCAACATGTTTCCCAAAACCCAATAATTTCATTTGAAAAAGCATTTGCTGATGCTATAATTGCCAAAGTTTTGGCATTGAGTTAATATAATACGTGTGTTATCTATTTTATATATATTTATTATCATTATGGTTGTATATATTGTCATTATTATGGGCTTAGTCTGATGTTTGGAACACGTCATACCTTCCTATCTTTCAATTATGTCCCATTCTCAATGCGTCTTAATTTTTTGTGTGATTTGCATGGAGAAAATTACCAAAATGTATTTCTGAACTTCACTAGAACAATTTTATCTGTGTAATGTCATCTGAATTAAATGTTTAACATCGAAAATCCTGCCTCGATACAACATACAGACCGATATTTTTCTATAAATGTACAAAGTAACGTCCAAATACCATTAATTGTTAATCATTTCTTGAAACTTTGTTGCTCAATAGAATAACATTAAAATGAACTTTTATTAATCACAGTGATGTTAAACATTTATTGTTATTTTATTTATAAGGACTTCGATTTCTAGGAATGAAAATTCACCTAATAACTGGGGTGACTTTCCTGAAATTGTTGTAAAAACACAAAAGAGTTTCAATTCTAATTATGGTTTACCCTTAAAAAAAATTGAAAGAATTTCAAACAAATGAAATGAGATTTTCAATTTGTATTTCAAATATGTGAATATTTTATCACCAAAAAGTCAATATATACTTCATTTGAATACATTTTTCAATATGGCGGCTAGGTGTTGAATCACCTATTGTTTAGCGTTGAGGTACACCACAGTTAGATGCAAGCTCGTTTGTACTTAATGCACAATATATTATATTCATATTATATATTTATATGTGTGATATTTGAAGGCTTCAGGACAAAACTCAAGCAATTAATTTTCAAGCATTTGTGCCTTTACACAGTCAAGTTAATTTTACTGAAATATGATGTTTGTGATTTATTTTCACTGAAAGAATTTCCTGATCCCTATTATTTCAAAATGTGATCTGAGGTTTGAATGTGAATGATTTTATTGGATTATCTTTGTTCTTGGGGAAACGAAAATAAACGAGAAATTTTGAACGGCAATTAACAAATAAAGGATATTTAAATAAAATTTAATTTTAGGGAGTCTGTTCAATGGAGAAAAATTGCGAATGTGTGCTGATGATGAGAAATCTGGAATACTCAACAAAAAGTGACAAAAAGCAAAATTAGAAATATTTGGTGTACATCAGTCATTTTGAAAAGTACGAAAATAATGAAGAGATTATTTTATTTCAAAGTTCAGTTATAAAAGAAATAAGTAATTATATCATTTCTCTAGAATTTCACTTTGCCATTTTAATAAAATTTCAAATATAGTGATTTCTTGACAGAGAAAACATCGGAGGTATATCAAAAGAAGAGAAAATATAAATATGAATTATATGAAATAATTCGTATATGTTTCTTGGTAATTATAATTCAGATAAATAGAATTTAATGACAACCCACACAGTCTTTATGAAGAATTACATTTTTGTCGTCCTTGTGAGTAAAAGTATATTTCATGATGATTTTAATTTTTTGGGAAAAAAGGTTAATTTTAATGCTTTACTAAAATTTTTCAAGAATATCCATTGGTCATCCAATAAAGTCAAAGAATTAAGAGAAGGACTTGATGACAAAACTCATTTGAGTGTTTTGTTCAGTTTGAAACGTTTATTTATTCAGTTTTATGAAAAAATATCTAGATCAATGTCCTTGAGCACAAACAGTCCTTCCATATTTCCTAAAAAATATTACACTTGGTGGTTTTGCTATTTATATGTAAATATATGAAAAATTAAGAATAAATGTTCCTAAATGAAAGTGAAATAGTTGAAAATATTTTTGTGTATGTAAATATTCATTGACATTGTCGCCAGAATAATATTATGTTCACAATTTTTTAGGAGGGGCATAGACTTATAAATAAATGTGCTTAGATGTTGTTTCTTGGTGTTGTCCTATAGTTTGTGTTAGTAAAAAATTGATACTGTCAAATTACTGAAACGGGAATTGAAAAGACACGAAGTGTACAGTCTGATCAGAAAGGGGCAAGTGGGTACACATTTTGAGGTCTCAGAATTACTATTTTACTTTCAGGCGAATTGAATAAAGTTCTTTAACAGAAACTTTAAAATCGTAATAAAAGATACGCGACTCGATACCACTGGTGGCACCATCTATCGACCGTTAGCGAAACCGAAATAATTTTGAGTGACTATTAACGCGGTTCGCCGACAGATGGCGATATTGGTACCATTACCGAAGTTTGTGTTTCTTGCCAGCGGTTGTGTTTATATTTTGATTGTTCTTAGATTGTTAATCGATTTTTGGACAACAAATTGATAGCAAAGATTCATTGAAGAAAATACTACCCAAAATATTAAAGTTGAGGTAGTAGGTACCTGATGTCTGGTAGACTCATCAAAACTATTGGTTCGAGTTAGGTACGTTTTCTAATTAACTGTCATAAAAAAATTGTACATTCTAAATATAACATACGGAGTTGAACATGGCAACTAGATGTCAGCTATGAGAAGATTTGGGAATGCTGTCGAATCGGTTGTTAAAACACTCTGACTGCCAAGCCAATTCATGGTACTTTTTTATCCAGGCCACGTCAGGCATTTTCGACTGACTCAGCTCAGCATGGGAGCCATGTCAGTCGTATATTTGCTGATATGGATAGGTTTGTACAACCCCGCTTCTCGCGTCAGACAGTTGTGGTACAAAATACGTGCATGGATAGGCAAATTTTGTTACGGCACCGCAGAGCAACCTTTTATTAATTTTATTTTGAATTTTTCTCAATATAATGGACATCAACTTAGTTTTTTTTATTTGAACTCAATAAAACAAATAAGTTTCATTAAACAATATCTTTTGAAACAAAACATATAAAACAGACTCGAATCCATTGCACCGTGACACTGTTTACACATATTACCGGTAATAGATGCGTAAATTTCTTGGTAGTATCACTGAGATTTAATGATAATATAATATGATTTTTACGCAGACATTTTCTCGAAATGTGGACATCTTTACGTGATTTCCCGTTACTTCACAGTTCAACAATTATGAGGGGAATAATAAGAACACGAGTTGATTTGAACAGCTGAGGAAAATAACGATACGTGAGGCGCCTTGTCAGTCATATTGGCGTTTGCATAATCTTACTCCAAAGACAGGTTGCGCCATCTATCGTTCCCAGGCTGGTATGCAATCTTATAACTTAGAACAGCACATTTCATCACTTGGCGCCGCACATAAATTTTAGCGTTCGGTGGTCCGGCGCTACCGCAAACAATACTGTCAGTCGTTTCAGACTGACATGGCAGTCAGACTGTTAAAGAAAGAAATAAAGAGGTAAACAAAGTTGCTCGCACATTCATTACAGAAAGTGGTATACAGTCCAAATAAGTGGTGAAAAATTCAATTCTAGACACTATTTTTTCAGGGCAGAATTGGAGAAGACCTGTGAGTCAGCTGCTTATGCAAAATTTCGATTTTTTTTTGACATTTTTGATTTAATATAAAAATACTATTAATATCTATAAT
Organism: Chrysolina haemoptera; assembly: GCA_958298965.1. NCBI lineage: Eukaryota > Metazoa > Arthropoda > Insecta > Coleoptera > Chrysomelidae > Chrysolina > Chrysolina haemoptera. The sequence continues at coordinate 29,219,192 of OY282598.1, forward strand.
TGTAATAAGACTAATTCAAGATCAATTATAATTATTATTGCAATTCTTGAACAAGACAAAGGACCCCTTTTGAACTTTCGCTAAACCGACACTTTGTCATGAACTATAACGTTATGAAAAATAACCAATCTGAGAGAGATATTTTCTGTAACTCCCATAGAAATTATAATATATATACTTTCTTTAGAATGCCAATCCCCTCTTCGTGGGACACTGAAAAGTGTTGTAAAATTCCAAATGTTTTCATCAATGCGCATGCCCATAACCAGTCTCCTAGCTCTGCAGCGTTGACAAATTTCAGAAAATTTTATCTTTGCAGTCGAGATTCTGTCGAAAATAATCTAACATTACTGTGAAGCCTACCCAAATTCCCGTGTTATCAGTTTCCAATTGTCGCAGAGGAAGGAAGGTAGTTTGCCAGAGCCGGTTTGGGTTAGTTAGATGTGTTTTTCTAATTAGTGTTGTTTACTTCAATTATTCATCGGTTGTGTGTATGTTATTGGTTTTCGGGTTTTTCTGTAGTGAAATTTTAATTTTGACAATGTTGACGTGATTGGTTCTATGGTGTGGAAATAAAGGAAATATTTATTCCTGGAATCCATTATTTTTAGTAGGCACCTACTTGAATATGAATTGTTGATGGCAAATCTAATAAATAACATAAATAGAGCAGAAATAACTCCCATCTTTGATAAAACTGAGAATAATAATCCTTTCTTTACGTTTGGCTTATATAAATAATTTTAAGCTTGACGAGAGCAAGGCATGACATGGCCTGGTGATCCAACAACTTCACTCACAAGCTAGCTCACTCCTCTGGAACATCGCAGAAAGGTTGGCCATCCGTCTGTGTTTTATAGATATTTCCATGAACGATGCTCTTCCGAAATATTATCAATCGTTCCACCGTTAGCGGTCCCTTCGATACCGACCCGTCGAGCTCCAGTCCTCAGCACATCCATATGCCGTCACTTTGGAGACATGCCGAAGATCTGTTTCCCAGAATATCAATTCCTACCTACCTTCCTTTGGTTCTCACGATGTTGTCTGAACAATACAGGATGTTTGTTTCCGTGGGAACCAGAACTTAATCAATAGTTACCTACTCTAGATATATTTTTTCATTGTTATTTTATTCGATGAATTTCTCGGATATAATCAGTTTCACAACATAGGTATGCCCACCAAAACTTTTCGTGTCTCATAGACTGCCCTGACACCAACGTATTATCAAATCGATTTTACTCAATATCATGAATCATTTAAAAATCGCACTGAAACCCACCCTGGTATGAATGAAACTGGTCCTGATCATGCGCACTAAATAATGCATCGAACTTCCCATTTCGTCCCATTGAATTGGCATTCTAGAGTAAGTATATATATTATAATTTCTATGGTAACTCCCTCAAAATACATAATTTTGTTCTAAAATACGATAGTCCACTCGATTTGGGCGCTATCCTTTGAACACAAAAATAGGAAAAATAAAGGACATATTTATCAAAGGAATACATTCAATTCTTCTATTTGTGTACTTACTGCTTGTTTCAAATCGGCGATGATACATTTTATGTCTTCTGATATATTATTGTTGGAAATGGTCTCTTTCTAAAAAAAGACGTCAGTCAAACTTTCACGGCCTATTATATTTCTTCGAAGTTCTAAATAAAGGAGACCAGATTTTTTGTGATTTTCGATCACTCAACTCTGAGTGCTTTAGTTAAAAGTGATATTGGAAGATGGGTTTGCTCAGAAATTCAAAGCAAAATGGTGCTGTTACTGTGAAAGAATATGTGATATAGAAATGTTGATAAGTATAGTTTTACGATATATTTCTTCAAACTGGATGTTTTCGAAAATAACGAAGTACTATGAATGTTCGTTGAAAAATATTGTTTTAAAAGTATTTTTAACACTAGTGTTCAATGTAAAATGACAGATGAGATGATGGATACTCAGTAATATAGATCTAGATCTCTCTAATAGACACTTCAATCAGATATTATAATCAGAAAACCATTTATAAAAGTTCCCACATGTATTTGGTCGTTACTAATTCCTTTTGAAAATATAAACGAAGTAGTTAGTTCAACTATAGAAGGTCCTTTATCACTGACAAATAATGACATTCATAAATGAAGTCCGTTGGGGTTTATTATAGTTGGAGCATCTGCCTTCCAAAGATCGTGTGTTCGAATCCTCATGGATTTTTTTTTTCTCACTAGTAGTAACTGTTGAACAAAAAAATGTGTATGATACATTTGTTAAAAGTGCTCGTTTCGCAATATTCCCTACTCACAAAATAAAATGCCACTTTTAACACTTGTATCATTAATAAGAAAATAATACTAAAAATTATTATTCTTTTCGTATTACTTTCAACCAATCGTAACATCAAATTGAGTTGAGTCAACTCTTATAATTTCGATAATTCCTGATTATGCAACATTCTCTTACCGTGTTAATCTCTCCATCATGAAACTAGTTATTTTCGGAAAATCCGGTTATTATATACATAATAACAATGTAGGTGATTGAATTACTATATTTTTGAAACAATTCCTTGGGAAATTGAATGCATTATTCGATGAATGAATTTATGGACAAGTTGGCAGATTTTTGTGATATATTTTCTGGTCAACCAAGATATTGATCAATATGTCCAATCGCAGCGGTGGCTAATATAATATTTATGTTATAAATTTCTAAAAAGCTTGTGATGAAAAATTGATATTCAAATTTTTAGATTGAAATAAGTGCTTCTTTTAAAGGCATAACATCTATTTGGTATAATCTTAAAATTGGCACTGAATCATTGGACATGTTAATGAATGAAGTGACTAACCACTACTTGATCAGAATTGTTCCAGTGTCATCAGATACACAAATGACAAATTGTCATTAAAAAAATTATCTAGGAATTCTGATTAGTCCGCTAATTTCAAATTTAAATTATTATTCCATTTCATTCAATGTGGTTATTCTATAATAAGTATTGAAAATGTTTATATAAGTGTATACATTTTTTGATGTCGTGTAATATACAAACAAGTTCATAAAATTGTCATTTCCAGAATATGTACGTATAAATAAAGGTTTTAATTAATGTCAATCTTGCATGTTTACTATCATCATTTTCATTGCCAATTCAGACGAGAAAAAATCATTCAAAGGTTGGAGGTCTCTGGTTCGTAACAGTTCCATTATCATGTTCTAGAAGTGCTTTATAAATATGTAACAGAACAACCCCAACACCTAGGCCACTATCTTCAACGGTTTGCCAAAAATAACCTTTCACACAATAGGGCCATAATAGGTCAAGCAATAGAGATATTGTCCTTGACAAAAAGATCACCTGGAAGCCGCCTGTGCCATCCCGTGCAGGACAGTCCGTAGTTTATTCCCACCATGTCCTCTACTCGAAAATGCCATTTTTTTATTTGTTATAAACAATAAACCAAACCTTTAACAAGCTTACTGAAGACAAAACATTGATAGATTTCAGTGGGAATGGAGAAAAATTATAATTTTTTACTTTATCGCGGACTTTCGCTACTTATGGAAGATTTCAAGAAACGGTAAGATATAGAAACGCATCCAGAGCTGATTGAATTGATTAGAAAACATTTTTGCCATAAAATATTGTCAACATGCATGGCGTTTTGAAATAAAATGTCTGTTTCAAAGTAATTTCAGATTCTAAGTGGTGAGTACTCAATTTCTGTACTGAGTATAAATGAGTTACCTACTTTGTTCATCTTTCTGGATTGTCGGCACGAAAACGGAACATGATCAAATTATTAAAATATAAGGAAAATTAAGAAACACATCAATAATATAAGAAAATTGCACATTTTTTTATTACACCACAACTATTGACTTTCAGATGGTTTTTAGATTTTTTTGGAAAAAATTTCACAATTTTAGTAGTGTAATTTTTTCAATAAAACTTTTGATGTTCCATTTCGAGTATGGACTATTACTTTCGTATGGTAATAAAAAAATTTAATAAATTCTTTAAAATTCAGTTAGCAATCACAATCACCATTTCCTTGGAATGTTGACAGTGTTGACACGAGGAAGATGACGCCATCTCTGGAGTGGATTATAAAAGTAGACCATTAATTCATTTGTTTTGTCTTCAAAAAATTCTAAACAAAATCTAATCAGTCGGTACACCAGGGTTTTTAGACATCTTACAGCGAAATAAAGACTGACAGCTATTTGACATGCTAGCATAGCCGGTATAATGGAAGAGTCTTGGTATTTGTCTTTAAAAGTTGATGCATTTTCGGATGAACTCTGATTGTAAGTAAAGGTGGCAGTCGAAATGTTAGACCATCAGACATATTCTGAGTTCCTCGACTTTTTTTATAGATTGCTGCCAAATATGTGAGACATAAGCAAACAGGTCACCAGTTGAAGAAAGTATTTCAACATGTTTCAAATTATTTTATTTTTAATGAAACTTAACACTGTTTATCACCATCTTATGCACAATACATTCCTTATTGTTATAAAATCTAGGTAATAATCACATCATTCTGGAGAGTTCATGTAAACTATTCTATCGTAAAGCGGTTGAATTGGCCTGAAATTATGTTCCAGTTTTCCTTCTTGTCCTGATAGTTGCCTGAATTCCTGTATCTGAGAAAAAAAAAACTGGTTAAACTAAAATCTCATAGTTCTGATATTATTAAATATATACGAGAGTGTGCAAGACTTTCATCAAATATGATGAATACATAAACAGGGCCGATTCTAGCAGGTATGAAGCTCGTGCGCCGCACGGGGGTGCCTATAGAGAAATTAAAATATTGTTTTTGGGGGCGCCACAAAGCAAGGGGCGGTCGGCAACAATATCGGCACGCGGCTCGCAGTCTCCTTTGTTGAAGGGATGCAGCATTCTCATTTTTTCTGCTATTGTACCAGTATATACAGGGTGACCCAGGGTTGAACCGACAAATGTTCAGTATCGGTTTATTAGGTGAACACAAGGTTTTCTCTCTTTATAAGCATAAGTCTGACTTGCTCCTTTTTCGAGATAGAGAGTGTCAAAGATCTTAGAAGAAAAAAAACGGTTTTTCATTTATTATTAACAAATAGGTAAATAATAATTATTAGTAAAAAATAAAAGTTTCTAATTAGGTTAATGGATGAATGAAAGGTTGTACCGAGCTTTTGTAAGCGTGTTTTATATTTTATATTCATACTCATCATTAATCATCAATATCCAAATCAAATTCAAATCTATGTAATAATCACAAACAGAACGTCAAGCACACTTTCACCGTCCACACTGAACACGAAAAAATCGACAAAAACCGGATCAGGCCGAGCACCGCAAGCGCATTCTGTTCGTACTCAAATCAGCGTCCAGTGTCCGAGCATTCGCTCGTTCGGTGCTCATGCGGAACGAATGCTCTAGCTAATACGCAGCTTAAAGCGGGTGACACACTGAAAAAACGAATTTCGTGAAACTGTTTCAAGAAACATGCAAATCGTTTCAATATCAAATAAACCTTTTATTTTTCATTTTTAAAATTTCAAGTTTGTGTCTTCAAACGTATTTTGACGTGTTGATTCCGAATCTTTGAACGAAAATGTCGAAAACTCAACAGAAATATTTTTTGCGCCAAAAAACCATTTGAAAAGTGATTCAAAGCTGACCAACTCGAGAACAGTTAGAGATAGACGAATTGTGCGAACGCCACTCAGTTCAGAGTGGTCGAGAGTATATTCTGTGAAAGTTGTCACATCGACTTGAAATTTTCACTTATTAGGTACGTAAAATTTCATGCTCGTTCCGAAAATGTATGATTTTTGTATAAGATTCAGCCGGAAAAGGCTGTTATAGGTGGAAAATTCAATTTTCTGAGATTTTTCATTTTTCATTATTCGAATTTCAAATACTTGCCTTCGAACGTATTTTAACGTGCTGATTGTGAATCTTTGAACGAAATTCTGCGAACGCTACTCGATTCAGAATAGTCGAGTTAGAAAATATTGTGAATTTCGTTCAATCGAAAAAAATAAAAATTACTCGAAAAAAGTTGCAAGGGGTCCCCCTTCAAAATTATGAAAAATACTTAGTCGTCACATCGACTTGGAATTTGCACGTGAAATTTCATGCTTTTTCCGAAAATGTATGATTTTTATGTGCTCAGATATGAGATTCAGCCGGAAAAGAGTGTTTAAGGAAGAAAATCCAATTTTCCGAGATTTTTCATTTTTAATTTTTCGAATTTTAAATTCTTGTCTTCGAACGTACTTTAACGTGCTGATTCCGAATCTTTGAACGAATATGTCGAAAACACATCAGAAATATTTTTGGCGCCAAAAAAAACACTTGAATACTGATTCAGAGCTGTCCTACTCAAGAACGGTTAAAGATAGACAAATTCTGCGACCGCCACTCGATTCAGAATGGTCGAGTTAGTATATATTGTGGATTTCGTTCAATCGAAAAAAATAAAAATTACTCGAATAAAGTTGCAAGGGGTCCCCCTTCAAAATCATGAAAAATACTAAGTCGTCACATCGACTTGGAATTTGCACTGTAAACGTGAAACTTCATGCTTTTTCCGAAAATGTATGATTTTTATGTGCTCAGATATAAGATTCAGCTGGAAAAGGGTGTTTAAGTTAGAAAATCCAATTTTCCGAGATTTTTCATTTTTCATTTTTCGAATTTCAAACTCTTGTCTTCAAAGGTATTTTGACATGCTGATTCCGAATTTTTAAACGAAAATGTCGAAAACACATCAGAAATATTTTTGGCGCCAAAAAAAAACACTTGAATACTGATTCAGAGCTGACCTACTCAAGAACGGTTAGAGATAGACAAATTCTGCGAACGCCACTCGATTCAGAATGGTCGAGTTAGTATATATTGTGAATTTCGTTCAATCGAAAAAAATAAAAATTACTCGAAAAAAGTTGCAAGGGGTCCCCCTTCAAAATCATGAAAAATACTAAGTCGTCACATCGACTTGGAATTTGCACTGTAAACGTAAAATTTCATGCTCTTTCCGAAAATGTATGATTTTTATGTGCTCAGATATAAAATTCAGCCGGAAAAGGGTGTTTAAAGTAGAAATCCAATTTTCCGAGATTTTTCATTTTTCATTTTTCGAAATTCAAACTCTTGTCTTCAAAGGTATTTTGACATGCTGATTCCGAATCTTTAAACGAAAATGTCGAAAACATATCAGAAATATTTTTGGCGACAAAAAAAACACTTGAATACTGATTCAGAGCTGACCTACTCAAGAACGGTTAGAGATAGACAAATTCTGCGAACGCCACTCGATTCAGAATGGTCGAGTTAGTATATATTGTGAATTTCTTTCAATCGAAAAAAATAAAAATTACTCGAAAAAAGTTGCAAGGGGTCCGTCCCCCTTCAAAATCATGAAAAATACTAAGTCGTCACATCGACTTGGAATTTGCACTGTAAACGTAAAATTTCATGCTCTTTCCGAAAATGTATGATTTTTATGTGCTCAGATATAAGATTCAGCCGGAAAAGAGTGTTTAAGGTAGAAAATCCAATTTTCCGAGATTTTTCATTTTTGATTTTTCGAATTTTAAATTCTTGTCTTCAAAGGTATTTTGACATGCTGATTCCGAATCATTAAACGAAAATGTCGAAAACACATCAGAAATATTTTTGGCGCCAAAAAAAACACTTGAATACTGATTCAGAGCTGACCTACTCAAGAACGGTTAGAGATAGACAAATTCTGCGAACGCCACTCGATTCAGAATGGTCGAGTTAGTATATATTGTGAATTTCGTTCAATCGAAAAAAATAAAAATTACTCGAAAAAAGTTGCAAGGGGTGTCCCCCTTCAAAATCATGAAAAATACTAAGTCGTCACATCGACTTGGAATTTACACTGTGAACGTAAAATTTCATGCTCTTTCCGAAAATGTATTATTTTTATGTGCTCAGATATAAGATTCAGCCGGAAAAGAGTGTTTAAGGTAGAAAATCCAATTTTCCGAGATTTTTCATTTTTGATTTTTCGAATTTTAAATTCTTGTCTTCAAAGGTATTTTGACATGCTGATTCCGAATCATTAAACGAAAATGTCGAAAACACATCAGAAATATTTTTGGCGCCAAAAAAAACTTGAATACTGATTCAGAGCTGTCCTACTCAAGAACGGTTAAAGATAGACAAATTCTGCGACCGCCACTCGATTCAGAATGGTCGAATTAGTTTGTGGATTTCGTTCAATCGAAAAAAATAAAAATTACTCGAATAAAGTTGCAAGGGGTCCCCCTTCAAAATCATGAAAAATACTAAGTCGTCACATCGACTTGGAATTTGCACTGTAAACGTAAAATTTCATGCTCTTTCCGAAAATGTATGATTTTTATGTGTTCAGATATAAGATTCAGCCGGAAAAGAGTAAAGTAGAAAATCCAATTTTCCGAGATTTTTCATTTTTGATTTTTCGAATTTTAAATTCTTGTCTTCAAAGGTATTTTGACATGCTGATCCCGAATCATTCAACGAAAATGTCGAAAACCCATCAGAAATATTTTTGGCGCCAAAAAAAACACTTGAATACTGATTCAGAGCTGACCTACTCAAGAACGGTTAGAGAAAATTCTGCGAACGCCACTCGATTCAGAATGGTCGAGTTAGTATATATTGTGAATTTCGTTCAATCGAAAAAAATAAAAATTATTCGAAAAAAGTTGCAAGGGGTCCCCCTTCAAAATCATGAAAAATACTAAGACGCCACATCGACTTGGAATTTGCACTGTAAACGTAAAATTTCATGCTCTTTCCGAAAATGCATGATTTTTATGTGCTCAGATATAAAATTCAGCCGGAAAAGGGTGTTTAAGGTAGAAAATCCAATTTTCCGAGATTTTTCATTTTTGATTTTTCGAATTTTAAATTCTTGTCTTCAAAGGTATTTTAACATGCTGATTCCGAATCATTAAACGAAAATGTCGAAAACACATCAGAAATATTTTTGGCGCCAAAAAAAACACTTGAATACTGATTCAGAGCTGTCCTACTCAAGAACGGTTGAAGATAGACAAATTCTGCGACCGCCACTCGATTCAGAATGGTCGAGTTAGTATATATTGTGGATTTCGTTCAATCGAAAAAAATAAAAATTACTCGAATAAAGTTGCAAGGGGTCCCCCTTCAAAATCATGAAAAATACTAAGTCGTCACATCGACTTGGAATTTGCACTGTAAACGTGAAATTTCATGCTTTTTCCGAAAATGTATGATTTTTATGTGCTCAGATATAAGATTCAGCTGGAAAAGGGTGTTTAAGGTAGAAAATCCAATTTTCCGAGATTTTTCATTTTTCATTTTTCGAATTTCAAACTCTTGTCTTCAAAGGTATTTTTACATGCTGATTCCGAATTTTTAAACGAAAATGTCGAAAACACATCAGAAATATTTTTGGCGCCAAAAAAAAAACACTTGACTACTGATTCAGAGCTGACCTACTCAAGAACGGTTAGAGATAGACAAATTCTGCGAACGCCACTCGATTCAGAATGGTCGAGATAGTATATATTGTGAATTTCGTTCAATCGAAAAAAATAAAAATTACTCGAAAAAAGTTGCAAGGGGTCCCCCTTCAAAATCATGAAAAATACTAAGTCGTCACATCGACTTGGAATTTGCACTAAAAACGTAAAATTTCATGCTCTTTCCGAAAATGTATGATTTTTATGTGCTCAGATATAAAATTCAGCCGGAAAAGGGTGTTTAAGGTAGAAAATCCAATTTTCCGAGATTTTTCATTTTTCATTTTTCGCATTTCAAACTCTTGTCCTCAAAGGTATTTTGACATGCTGATTCCGAATCTTTAAACGAAAATGTCGAAAACACATCAGAAATATTTTTGGCGACAAAAAAAACACTTGAATACTGATTCAGAGCTGACCTACTCAAGAACGGTTAGAGATAGACAAATTCTGCGAACGCCACTCGATTCAGAATGGTCGAGTTAGTATATATTGTGAATTTCATTCAATCGAAAAAAATAAAAATTACTCGAAAAAAGTTGCAAGGGGTCCCCCTTCAAAATCATGAACAATACTAAGTCGTCACATCGACTTGGAATTTGCACTGTAAACGTAAAATTTCATGCTCTTTCCGAAAATGTATGATTTTTATGTGCTCAGATATAAGATTCAGCCGGAAAAGAGTGTTTAAGGTAGAAAATCCAATTTTCCGAGATTTTTCATTTTTGATTTTTCGAATTTTAAATTCTTGTCTTCAAAGGTATTTTGACATGCTGATTCCGAATCATTAAACGAAAATGTCGAAAACACATCAGAAATATTTTTGGCGCCAAAAAAAACACTTGAATACTGATTCAGAGCTGACCTACTCAATAACGGTTAGAGATAGACAAATTCTGCGAACGCCACTCGATTCAGAATGGTCGAGATAGTATATATTGTGAATTTCGTTCAATCGAAAAAAATAAAAATTACTCGAAAAAAGTTGCAAGGGGTCCCCCTTCAAAATCATGAAAAATACTAAGTCGTCACATCGACTTGGAATTTGCACTGTAAACGTAAAATTTCATGCTCTTTCCGAAAATGTATGATTTTTATGTGTTCAGATATAAGATTCAGCCGGAAAAGAGTGTTTAAAGTAGAAAATCCAATTTTCCGAGATTTTTCATTTTTGATTTTTCGAATTTTAAATTCTTGTCTTCAAAGGTATTTTGACGTGCTGATTCCGAATCATTAAACGAAAATGTCGAAAACCCATCAGAAATATTTTTGGCGCCAAAAAAAACACTTGAATACTGATTCAGAGCTGACCTACTCAAGAACGGTTAGAGAAAATTCTGCGAACGCCACTCGATTCAGAATGGTCGAGTTAGTATATATTGTGAATTTCGTTCAATCGAAAAAAATAAAAATTACTCGAAAAAAGTTGCAAGGGGTCCCCCTTCAAAATCATGAAAAATACTAAGTCGTCACATCGACTTGGAATTTGCACTGTAAACGTAAAATTTCATGCTCTTTCCGAAAATGTATGATTTTTGTGTGCTCAGATATAAGATTCAGCCGGAAAAGAGTGTTTAAGGTAGAAAATCCAATTTTCCGAGATTTTTCATTTTTGATTTTTCGAATTTTAAATTCTTGTCTTCAAAGGTATTTTGACATGCTGATTCCGAATAATTAAACGAAAATGTCGAAAACACATCAGAAATATTTTTGGCGCCAAAAAAAACACTTGAATACTGATTCAGAGCTGTCCTACTCAAGAACGGTTAAAGATAGACAAATTCTGCGACCGCCACTCGATTCAGAATGGTCGAGTTAGTATATATTGTGGATTTCGTTCAATCGAAAAAAATAAAAATTACTCGAATAAAGTTGCAAGGGGTCCCCCTTCAAAATCATGAAAAATACTAAGTCGTCACATCGACTTGGAATTTGCACTGTTAACGTGAAATTTCATGCTTTTTCCGAAAATGTATGATTTTTATGTGCTCAGATATAAGATTCAGCTGGAAAAGGGTGTTTAAGGTAGAAAATCCAATTTTCCGAGATTTTTCATTTTTCATTTTTCGAATTTCAAACTCTTGTCTTCAAAGGTATTTTGACATGCTGATTCCGAATTTTTAAACGAAAATGTCGAAAACACATCAGAAATATTTTTGGCGCCAAAAAAAAAACACTTGAATACTGATTCAGAGCTGACCTACTCAAGAACGGTTAGAGATAGACAAATTCTGCGAACGCCACTCGATTCAGAATGGTCGAGTTAGTATATATTGTGAATTTCGTTCAATCGAAAAAAATAAAAATTACTCGAAAAAAGTTGCAAGGGGTCCCCCTTCAAAATCATGAAAAATACTAAGTCGTCACATCGACTTGGAATTTGCACTGTAAACGTAAAATTTCATGCTCTTTCCGAAAATGTATGATTTTTGTGTGCTCAGATATAAGATTCAGCCGGAAAAGAGTGTTTAAGGTAGAAAATCCAATTTTCCGAGATTTTTCATTTTTGATTTTTCGAATTTTAAATTCTTGTCTTCAAAGGTATTTTGACATGCTGATTCCGAATAATTAAACGAAAATGTCGAAAACACATCAGAAATATTTTTGGCGCCAAAAAAAACACTTGAATACTGATTCAGAGCTGTCCTACTCAAGAACGGTTAAAGATAGACAAATTCTGCGACCGCCACTCGATTCAGAATGGTCGAGTTAGTATATATTGTGGATTTCGTTCAATCGAAAAAAATAAAAATTACTCGAATAAAGTTGCAAGGGGTCCCCCTTCAAAATCATGAAAAATACTAAGTCGTCACATCGACTTGGAATTTGCACTGTTAACGTGAAATTTCATGCTTTTTCCGAAAATGTATGATTTTTATGTGCTCAGATATAAGATTCAGCTGGAAAAGGGTGTTTAAGGTAGAAAATCCAATTTTCCGAGATTTTTCATTTTTCATTTTTCGAATTTCAAACTCTTGTCTTCAAAGGTATTTTGACATGCTGATTCCGAATTTTTAAACGAAAATGTCGAAAACACATCAGAAATATTTTTGGCGCCAAAAAAAAAACACTTGAATACTGATTCAGAGCTGACCTACTCAAGAACGGTTAGAGATAGACAAATTCTGCGAACGCCACTCGATTCAGAATGGTCGAGTTAGTATATATTGTGAATTTCGTTCAATCGAAAAAAATAAAAATTACTCGAAAAAAGTTGCAAGGGGTCCCCCTTCAAAATCATGAAAAATACTAAGTCGTCACATCGACTTGGAATTTACACTGTGAACGTAAAATTTCATGCTCTTTCCGAAAATGTATTATTTTTATGTGCTCAGATATAAGATTCAGCCGGAAAAGAGTGTTTAAGGTAGAAAATCCAATTTTCCGAGATTTTTCATTTTTGATTTTTCGAATTTTAAATTCTTGTCTTCAAAGGTATTTTGACATGCTGATTCCGAATAATTAAACGAAAATGTCGAAAACACATCAGAAATATTTTTGGCGCCAAAAAAAACACTTGAATACTGATTCAGAGCTGTCCTACTCAAGAACGGTTAAAGATAGACAAATTCTGCGACCGCCACTCGATTCAGAATGGTCGAGTTAGTATATATTGTGGATTTCGTTCAATCGAAAAAAATAAAAATTACTCGAATAAAGTTGCAAGGGGTCCCCCTTCAAAATCATGAAAAATACTAAGTCGTCACATCGACTTGGAATTTGCACTGTAAACGTGAAATTTCATGCTTTTTCCGAAAATGTATTATTTTTATGTGCTCAGATATAAGATTCAGCTGGAAAAGGGTGTTTAAGGTAGAAAATCCAATTTTCCGAGATTTTTCATTTTTGATTTTTCGAATTTTAAATTCTTGTCTTCAAAGGTATTTTGACATGCTGATTCCGAATAATTAAACGAAAATGTCGAAAACACATCAGAAATATTTTTGGCGCCAAAAAAAACACTTGAATACTGATTCAGAGCTGTCCTACTCAAGAACGGTTAAAGATAGACAAATTCTGCGACCGCCACTCGATTCAGAATGGTCGAGTTAGTATATATTGTGGATTTCGTTCAATCGAAAAAAATAAAAATTACTCGAATAAAGTTGCAAGGGGTCCCCCTTCAAAATCATGAAAAATACTAAGTCGTCACATCGACTTGGAATTTGCACTGTTAACGTGAAATTTCATGCTTTTTCCGAAAATGTATGATTTTTATGTGCTCAGATATAAGATTCAGCTGGAAAAGGGTGTTTAAGGTAGAAAATCCAATTTTCCGAGATTTTTCATTTTTCATTTTTCGAATTTCAAACTCTTGTCTTCAAAGGTATTTTGACATGCTGATTCCGAATTTTTAAACGAAAATGTCGAAAACACATCAGAAATATTTTTGGCGCCAAAAAAAAAACACTTGAATACTGATTCAGAGCTGACCTACTCAAGAACGGTTAGAGATAGACAAATTCTGCGAACGCCACTCGATTCAGAATGGTCGAGTTAGTATATATTGTGAATTTCGTTCAATCGAGAAAAATAAAAATTACTCGAAAAAAGTTGCAAGGGGTCCCCCTTCACAATCATGAAAAATACTAAGTCGTCACATCGACTTGGAATTTGCACTGTGAACGTAAAATTTCATGCTCTTTCCGAAAATGTATTATTTTTATGTGCTCAGATATAAGATTCAGCCGGAAAAGAGTGTTTAAGGTAGAAAATCCAATTTTCCGAGATTTTTCATTTTTGATTTTTCGAATTTTAAATTCTTGTCTTCAAAGGTATTTTGACATGCTGATTCCGAATCATTAAACGAAAATGTCGAAAACACATCAGAAATATTTTTGGCGCCAAAAAAAACTTGAATACTGATTCAGAGCTGTCCTACTCAAGAACGGTTAAAGATAGACAAATTCTGCGACCGCCACTCGATTCAGAATGGTCGAATTAGTTTGTGGATTTCGTTCAATCGAAAAAAATAAAAATTACTCGAATAAAGTTGCAAGGGGTCCCCCTTCAAAATCATGAAAAATACTAAGTCGTCACATCGACTTGGAATTTGCACTGTAAACGTAAAATTTCATGCTCTTTCCGAAAATGTATGATTTTTATGTGTTCAGATATAAGATTCAGCCGGAAAAGAGTGTTTAAAGTAGAAAATCCAATTTTCCGAGATTTTTCATTTTTGATTTTTCGAATTTTAAATTCTTGTCTTCAAAGGTATTTTGACGTGCTGATTCCGAATCATTAAACGAAAATGTCGAAAACCCATCAAAAATATTTTTGGCGCCAAAAAAAACACTTGAATACTGATTCAGAGCTGACCTACTCAAGAACGGTTAGAGAAAATTCTGCGAACGCCACTCGATTCAGAATGGTCGAGTTAGTATATATTGTGAATTTCGTTCAATCGAAAAAAATAAAAATTACTCGAAAAAAGTTGCAAGGGGTCCCCCTTCAAAATCATGAAAAATACTAAGTCGTCACATCGACTTGGAATTTGCACTGTAAACGTAAAATTTCATGCTCTTTCCGAAAATGTATGATTTTTATGTGCTCAGATATAAGATTCAGCCGGAAAAGAGTGTTTAAGGTAGAAAATCCAATTTTCCGAGATTTTTCATTTTTGATTTTTCGAATTTTAAATTCTTGTCTTCAAAGGTATTTTGACATGCTGATTCCGAATCATTAAACGAAAATGTCGAAAACACATCAGAAATATTTTTGGCGCCAAAAAAAACACTTGAATACTGATTCAGAGCTGTCCTACTCAAGAACGGTTAAAGATAAGACAAATTCTGCGACCGCCACTCGATTCAGAATGGTCGAGTTAGTATATATTGTGGATTTCGTTCAATCGAAAAAAATAAAAATTACTCGAATAAAGTTGCAAGGGGTCCCCCTTCAAAATCATGAAAAATACTAAGTCGTCACATCGACTTGGAATTTGCACTGTTAACGTGAAATTTCATGCTTTTTCCGAAAATGTATGATTTTTATGTGCTCAGATATAAGATTCAGCTGGAAAAGGGTGTTTAAGGTAGAAAATCCAATTTTCCGAGATTTTTCATTTTTCATTTTTCGAATTTCAAACTCTTGTCTTCAAAGGTATTTTGACATGCTGATTCCGAATTTTTAAACGAAAATGTCGAAAACACATCAGAAATATTTTTGGCGCCAAAAAAAAAACACTTGAATACTGATTCAGAGCTGACCTACTCAAGAACGGTTAGAGATAGACAAATTCTGCGAACGCCACTCGATTCAGAATGGTCGAGTTAGTATATATTGTGAATTTCGTTCAATCGAAAAAAATAAAAATTACTCGAAAAAAGTTGCAAGGGGTCCCCCTTCAAAATCATGAAAAATACTAAGTCGTCACATCGACTTGGAATTTGCACTGTGAACGTAAAATTTCATGCTCTTTCTGAAAATGTATGATTTTTATGTGCTCAGATATAAGATTCAGCCGGAAAAGAGTGTTTAAGGTAGAAAATCCAATTTTCCGAGATTTTTCATTTTTGATTTTTCGAATTTTAAATTCTTGTCTTCAAAGGTATTTTGACATGCTGATTCCGAATCATTAAACGAAAATGTCGAAAACACATCAGAAATATTTTTGGCGCCAAAAAAAACTTGAATACTGATTCAGAGCTGTCCTACTCAAGAACGGTTAAAGATAGACAAATTCTGCGACCGCCACTCGATTCAGAATGGTCAAGTTAGTTTGTGGATTTCGTTCAATCGAAAAAAATAAAAATTACTCGAATAAAGTTGCAAGGGGTCCCCCTTCAAAATCATGAAAAATACTAAGTCGTCACATCGACTTGGAATTTGCACTGTAAACGTAAAATTTCATGCTCTTTCCGAAAATGTATGATTTTTATGTGTTCAGATATAAGATTCAGCCGGAAAAGAGTGTTTAAAGTAGAAAATCCAATTTTCCGAGATTTTTCATTTTTGATTTTTCGAATTTTAAATTCTTGTCTTCAAAGGTATTTTGACATGCTGATCCCGAATCATTAAACGAAAATGTCGAAAACCCATCAGAAATATTTTTGGCGCCAAAAAAAACACTTGAATACTGATTCAGAGCTGACCTACTCAAGAACGGTTAGAGACAATTCTGCGAACGCCACTCGATTCAGAATGGTCGAGTTAGTATATATTGTGAATTTCGTTCAATCGAAAAAAATAAAAATTATTCGAAAAAAGTTGCAAGGGGTCCCCCTTCAAAATCATGAAAAATACTAAGTCGTCACATCGACTTGGAATTTGCACTGTAAACGTAAAATTTCATGCTCTTTCCGAAAATGCATGATTTTTATGTGCTCAGATATAAAATTCAGCCGGAAAAGGGTGTTTAAGGTAGAAAATCCAATTTTCCGAGATTTTTCATTTTTCATTTTTCGAATTTCAAACTCTTGTCCTCAAAGGTATTTTGACATGCTGATTCCGAATCTTTAAACGAAAATGTCGAAAACACATCAGAAATATTTTTGGCGACAAAAAAAACACTTGAATACTGATTCAGAGCTGACCTACTCAAGAACGGTTAGAGATAGACAAATTCTGCGAACGCCACTCGATTCAGAATGGTCGAGTTAGTATATATTGTGAATTTCGTTCAATCAAAAAAAATAAAAATTACTCGAAAAAAGTTGCAAGGGGTGTCCCCCTTCAAAATCATGAAAAATACTAAGTCGTCACATCGACTTGGAATTTGCACTGTGAACGTAAAATTTCATGCTCTTTCCGAAAATGTATTATTTTTATCTGCTCAGATATAAGATTCAGCCGGAAAAGAGTGTTTAAGTTAGAAAATCCAATTTTCCGAGATTTTTCATTTTTGATTTTTCGAATTTTAAATTCTTGTCTTCAAAGGTATTTTAACATGCTGATTCCGAATCATTAAACGAAAATGTCGAAAACACATCAGAAATATTTTTGGCGCCAAAAAAAACACTTGAATACTGATTCAGAGCTGTCCTACTCAAGAACGGTTAAAGATAGACAAATTCTGCGACCGCCACTCGATTCAGAATGGTCGAGTTAGTATATATTGTGGATTTCGTTCAATCGAAATAAATAAAAATTACTCGAATAAAGTTGCAAGGGGTCCCCCTTCAAAATCATGAAAAATACCAAGTCGTCACATCGACTTGGAATTTGCACTGTAAACGTGAAATTTCATGCTTTTTCCGAAAATGTATGATTTTTATGTGCTCAGATATAAGATTCAGCTGGAAAAGGGTGTTTAAGGTAGAAAATCCAATTTTCCGAGATTTTTCATTTTTCATTTTTCGAATTTCAAACTCTTGTCTTCAAAGGTATTTTTACATGCTGATTCCGAATTTTTAAACGAAAATGTCGAAAACACATCAGAAATATTTTTGGCGCCAAAAAAAAAACACTTGACTACTGATTCAGAGCTGACCTACTCAAGAACGGTTAGAGATAGACAAATTCTGCGAACGCCACTCGATTCAGAATGGTCGAGATAGTATATATTGTGAATATCGTTCAATCGAAAAAAATAAAAATTACTCGAAAAAAGTTGCAAGGGGTCCCCCTTCAAAATCATGAAAAATACTAAGTCGTCACATCGACTTGGAATTTGCACTAAAAACGTAAAATTTCATGCTCTTTCCGAAAATGTATGATTTTTATGTGCTCAGATATAAAATTCAGCCGGAAAAGGGTGTTTAAGGTAGAAAATCCAATTTTCCGAGATTTTTCATTTTTCATTTTTCGAATTTCAAACTCTTGTCCTCAAAGGTATTTTGACATGCTGATTCCGAATCTTTAAACGAAAATGTCGAAAACACATCAGAAATATTTTTGGCGACAAAAAAAACACTTGAATACTGATTCAGAGCTGACCTACTCAAGAACGGTTAGAGATAGACAAATTCTGCGAACGCCACTCGATTCAGAATGGTCGAGATAGTATATATTGTGAATTTCGTTCAATCGAAAAAAATAAAAATTACTCGAAAAAAGTTGCAAGGGGTCCCCCTTCAAAATCATGAAAAATACTAAGTCGTCACATCGACTTGTAATTTGCACTAAAAACGTAAAATTTCATGCTCTTTCCGAAAATGTATGATTTTTATTTGCTCAGATATAAAATTCAGCCGGAAAAGGGTGTTTAAGGTAGAAAATCCAATTTTCCGAGATTTTTCATTTTTGATTTTTCGAATTTTAAATTCTTGTCTTCAAAGGTATTTTGACATGCTGATCCCGAATCATTAAACGAAAATGTCGAAAACCCATCAGAAATATTTTTACCGCCAAAAAAAACACTTGAATACTGATTCAGAGCTGACCTACTCAATAACGGTTAGAGATAGACAAATTCTGCGAACGCCACTCGATTCAGAATGGTCGAGATAGTATATATTGTGAATTTCGTTCAATCGAAAAAAATAAAAATTACTCGAAAAAAGTTGCAAGGGGTCCCCCTTCAAAATCATGAAAAATACTAAGTCGTCACATCGACTTGGAATTTGCAATAAAAACGTAAAATTTCATGCACTTTCCGAAAATGTATGATTTTTATGTGCTCAGATATAAAATTCAGCCGGAAAAGGGTGTTTAAGGTAGAAAATCCAATTTTCCGAGATTTTTCATTTTTCATTTTTCGAATTTCAAACTCTTGTCTTCAAAGGTATTTTTACATGCTGATTCCGAATTTTTAAACGAAAATGTCGAAAACACATCAGAAATATTTTTGGCGCCAAAAAAAAAACACTTGAATACTGATTCAGAGCTGACCTACTCAAGAACGGTTAGAGATAGACAAATTCTGCGAACGCCACTCGATTCAGAATGGTCGAGATAGTATATATTGTGAATTTCGTTCAATCGAAAAAAATAAAAATTACTCGAAAAAAGTTGCAAGGTCCCCCTTCAAAATCATGAAAAATACTAAGTCGTCACATCGACTTGGAATTTGCACTGTGAACGTAAAATTTCATGCTCTTTCCGAAAATGTATTATTTTTATGTGCTCAGATATAAGATTCAGCCGGAAAAGAGTGTTTAAGGTAGAAAATCCAATTTTCCGAGAATTTTCATTTTTGATATTTCGAATTTTTAATTCTTGTCTTCAAAGGTATTTTGACATGCTGATTCCGAATCATTAAACGAAAATGTCGAAAACACATCAGAAATATTTTTGGCGCCAAAAAAAACACTTGAATACTGATTCAGAGCTGTCCTACTCAAGAACGGTTAAAGATAGACAAATTCTGCGACCGCCACTCGATTCAGAATGGTCGAGTTAGTATATATTGTGGATTTCGTTCAATCGAAAAAAATAAAAATTACTCGAATAAAGTTGCAAGGGGTCCCCCTTCAAAATCTTGAAAAATACTAAGTCGTCACATCGACTTGGAATTTGCACTGTAAACGTGAAATTTCATGCTTTTTCCGAAAATGTATGATTTTTATGTGCTCAGATATAAGATTCAGCTGGAAAAGGGTGTTTAAGGTAGAAAATCCAATTTTCCGAGATTTTTCATTTTTCATTTTTCGAATTTCAAACTCTTGTCTTCAACGGTATTTTGACATGCTGATTCCGAATTTTTAAACGAAAATGTCGAAAACACATCAGAAATATTTTTGGCGCCAAAAAAAAATAACTTGACTACTGATTCAGAGCTGACCTACTCAAGAACGGTTAGAGATAGACAAATTCTGCGAAAGCCACTCGATTCAGAATGGTCGAGATAGTATATATTGTGAATTTCGTTCAATCGAAAAAAATAAAAATTACTCGAAAAAAGTTGCAAGGGGTCCCCCTTCAAAATCATGAAAAATACTAAGTCGTCACATCGACTTGGAATTTGCAATAAAAACGTAAAATTTCATGCACTTTCCGAAAATGTATGATTTTTATGTGCTCAGATATAAAATTCAGCCGGAAAAGGGTGTTTAAGGTAGAAAATCCAATTTTCCGAGATTTTTCATTTTTGATTTTTCGCATTTCAAACTCTTGTCCTCAAAGGTATTTTGACATGCTGATTCCGAATCTTTAAACGAAAATGTCGAAAACACATCAGAAATATTTTTGGCGACAAAAAAAACACTTGAATACTGATTCAGAGCTGACCTACTCAAGAACGGTTAGAGATAGACAAATTCTGCGAACGCCACTCGATTCAGAATGGTCGAGTTAGTATATATTGTGAATTTCATTCAATCGAAAAAAATAAAAATTACTCGAAAAAAGTTGCAAGGGGTCCCCCTTCAAAATCATGAACAATACTAAGTCGTCACATCGACTTGGAATTTGCACTGTAAACGTAAAATTTCATGCTCTTTCCGAAAATGTATGATTTTTATGTGCTCAGATATAAGATTCAGCCGGAAAAGAGTGTTTAAGGTAGAAAATCCAATTTTCCGAGATTTTTCATTTTTGATTTTTCGAATTTTAACTTCTTGTCTTCAAAGGTATTTTGACATGCTGATTCCGAATCATTAAACGAAAATGTCGAAAACACATCAGAAATATTTTTGGCGCCAAAAAAAAACACTTGAATACTGATTCAGAGCTGTCCTACTCAAGAACGGTTAAAGATAAACAAATTCTGCGACCGCCACTCGATTCAGAATGGTCGAGTTAGTATTATATATTGTGGATTTCGTTCAATCGAAAAAAATAAGAATTACTCGAAAATCATGAAAAATACTAAGTCGTCACATCGACTTGGAATTTGCACTGTAAACGTAAAATTTCATGCTCTTTCCGAAAATGTATGATTTTTATGTGTTCAGATATAAGATTCAGCCGGAAAAGAGTGTTTAAAGTAGAAAATCCAATTTTCCGAGATTTTTCATTTTTGATTTTTCGAATTTTAAATTCTTGTCTTCAAAGGTATTTTGACATGCTGATCCCGAATCATTAAACGAAAATGTCGAAAACCCATCAGAAATATTTTTACCGCCAAAAAAAACACTTGAATACTGATTCAGAGCTGACCTACTCAATAACGGTTAGAGATAGACAAATTCTGCGAACGCCACTCGATTCAGAATGGTCGAGATAGTATATATTGTGAATTTCGTTCAATCGAAAAAAATAAAAATTACTCGAAAAAAGTTGCAAGGGGTCCCCCTTCAAAATCATGAAAAATATTAAGTCGTCACATCGGCTTGGAATTTGCACTGTAAACGTAAAATTTCATGCTCTTTCCGAAAATGTATGATTTTTATGTGTTCAGATATAAGATTCAGCCGGAAAAGAGTGTTTAAAGTAGAAAATCCAATTTTCCGAGATTTTTCATTTTTGATTTTTCGAATTTTAAATTCTTGTCTTCAAAGGTATTTTGACGTGCTGATTCCGAATCATTAAACGAAAATGTCGAAAACCCATCAGAAATATATTTGGCGCCAAAAAAACACTTGAATACTGATTCAGAGCTGACCTACTCAAGAACGGTTAGAGAAAATTCTGCGAACGCCACTCGATTCAGAATGGTCGAGTTAGTATATATTGTGAATTTCGTTCAATCGAAAAAAATAAAAATTACTCGAAAAAAGTTGCAAGGGGTCCCCCTTCAAAATCATGAAAAATACTAAGTCGTCACATCGACTTGGAATTTGCACTGTAAACGTGAAATTTCATGCTTTTTCCGAAAATGTATGATTTTTATGTGCTCAGATATAAGATTCAGCTGGAAAAGGGTGTTTAAGGTAGAAAATCCAATTTTCCGAGATTTTTCAATTTTCATTTTTCGAATTTCAAACTCTTGTCTTCAAAGGTATTTTTACATGCTGATTCCGAATTTTTAAACGAAAATGTCGAAAACACATCAGTAATATTTTTGGCGCCAAAAAAAAAACACTTGAATACTGATTCAGAGCTGACCTACTCAAGAACGGTTAGAGATAGACAAATTCTGCGAACGCCACTCGATTCAGAATGGTCGAGATAGTATATATTGTGAATTTCGTTCAATCGAAAAAAATAAAAATTACTCGAAAAAAGTTGCAAGGGGTCCCCCTTCAAAATCATGAAAAATACTAAGTCGTCACATCGACTTGGAATTTGCACTGTGAACGTAAAATTTCATGCTCTTTCCGAAAATGTATTATTTTTATGTGCTCAGATATAAGATTCAGCCGGAAAAGAGTGTTTAAGGTAGAAAATCCAATTTTCCGAGAATTTTCATTTTTGATATTTCGAATTTTAAATTCTTGTCTTCAAAGGTATTTTGACATGCTGATTCCGAATCATTAAACGAAAATGTCGAAAACACATCAGAAATATTTTTGGCGCCAAAAAAAACACTTGAATACTGATTCAGAGCTGTCCTACTCAAGAACGGTTAAAGATAGACAAATTCTGCGACCGCCACTCGATTCAGAATGGTCGAGTTAGTATATATTGTGGATTTCGTTCAATCGAAAAAAATAAAAATTACTCGAATAAAGTTGCAAGGGGTCCCCCTTCAAAATCTTGAAAAATACTAAGTCGTCACATCGACTTGGAATTTGCACTGTAAACGTGAAATTTCATGCTTTTTCCGAAAATGTATGATTTTTATGTGCTCAGATATAAGATTCAGCTGGAAAAGGGTGTTTAAGGTAGAAAATCCAATTTTCCGAGATTTTTCATTTTTCATTTTTCGAATTTCAAACTCTTGTCTTCAACGGTATTTTGACATGCTGATTCCGAATTTTTAAACGAAAATGTCGAAAACACATCAGAAATATTTTTGGCGCCAAAAAAAAATAACTTGACTACTGATTCAGAGCTGACCTACTCAAGAACGGTTAGAGATAGACAAATTCTGCGAAAGCCACTCGATTCAGAATGGTCGAGATAGTATATATTGTGAATTTCGTTCAATCGAAAAAAATAAAAATTACTCGAAAAAAGTTGCAAGGGGTCCCCCTTCAAAATCATGAAAAATACTAAGTCGTCACATCGACTTGGAATTTGCAATAAAAACGTAAAATTTCATGCACTTTCCGAAAATGTATGATTTTTATGTGCTCAGATATAAAATTCAGCCGGAAAAGGGTGTTTAAGGTAGAAAATCCAATTTTCCGAGATTTTTCATTTTTGATTTTTCGCATTTCAAACTCTTGTCCTCAAAGGTATTTTGACATGCTGATTCCGAATCTTTAAACGAAAATGTCGAAAACACATCAGAAATATTTTTGGCGACAAAAAAAACACTTGAATACTGATTCAGAGCTGACCTACTCAAGAACGGTTAGAGATAGACAAATTCTGCGAACGCCACTCGATTCAGAATGGTCGAGTTAGTATATATTGTGAATTTCATTCAATCGAAAAAAATAAAAATTACTCGAAAAAAGTTGCAAGGGGTCCCCCTTCAAAATCATGAACAATACTAAGTCGTCACATCGACTTGGAATTTGCACTGTAAACGTAAAATTTCATGCTCTTTCCGAAAATGTATGATTTTTATGTGCTCAGATATAAGATTCAGCCGGAAAAGAGTGTTTAAGGTAGAAAATCCAATTTTCCGAGATTTTTCATTTTTGATTTTTCGAATTTTAACTTCTTGTCTTCAAAGGTATTTTGACATGCTGATTCCGAATCATTAAACGAAAATGTCGAAAACACATCAGAAATATTTTTGGCGCCAAAAAAAAACACTTGAATACTGATTCAGAGCTGTCCTACTCAAGAACGGTTAAAGATAAACAAATTCTGCGACCGCCACTCGATTCAGAATGGTCGAGTTAGTATTATATATTGTGGATTTCGTTCAATCGAAAAAAATAAGAATTACTCGAAAATCATGAAAAATACTAAGTCGTCACATCGACTTGGAATTTGCACTGTAAACGTAAAATTTCATGCTCTTTCCGAAAATGTATGATTTTTATGTGTTCAGATATAAGATTCAGCCGGAAAAGAGTGTTTAAAGTAGAAAATCCAATTTTCCGAGATTTTTCATTTTTGATTTTTCGAATTTTAAATTCTTGTCTTCAAAGGTATTTTGACATGCTGATCCCGAATCATTAAACGAAAATGTCGAAAACCCATCAGAAATATTTTTACCGCCAAAAAAAACACTTGAATACTGATTCAGAGCTGACCTACTCAATAACGGTTAGAGATAGACAAATTCTGCGAACGCCACTCGATTCAGAATGGTCGAGTTAGTATATATTGTGAATTTCGTTCAATCGAAAAAAATAAAAATTACTCGAAAAAAGTTGCAAGGGGTCCCCCTTCAAAATCATGAAAAATACTAAGTCGTCACATCGGCTTGGAATTTGCACTGTAAACGTAAAATTTCATGCTCTTTCCGAAAATGTATGATTTTTATGTGTTCAGATATAAGATTCAGCCGGAAAAGAGTGTTTAAAGTAGAAAATCCAATTTTCCGAGATTTTTCATTTTTGATTTTTCGAATTTTAAATTCTTGTCTTCAAAGGTATTTTGACGTGCTGATTCCGAATCATTAAACGAAAATGTCGAAAACCCATCAGAAATATATTTGGCGCCAAAAAAACACTTGAATACTGATTCAGAGCTGACCTACTCAAGAACGGTTAGAGAAAATTCTGCGAACGCCACTCGATTCAGAATGGTCGAGTTAGTATATATTGTGAATTTCGTTCAATCGAAAAAAATAAAAATTACTCGAAAAAAGTTGCAAGGGGTCCCCCTTCAAAATCATGAAAAATACTAAGTCGTCACATCGACTTGGAATTTGCACTGTAAACGTGAAATTTCATGCTTTTTCCGAAAATGTATGATTTTTATGTGCTCAGATATAAGATTCAGCTGGAAAAGGGTGTTTAAGGTAGAAAATCCAATTTTCCGAGATTTTTCAATTTTCATTTTTCGAATTTCAAACTCTTGTCTTCAAAGGTATTTTTACATGCTGATTCCGAATTTTTAAACGAAAATGTCGAAAACACATCAGAAATATTTTTGGCGCCAAAAAAAAAACACTTGAATACTGATTCAGAGCTGACCTACTCAAGAACGGTTAGAGATAGACAAATTCTGCGAACGCCACTCGATTCAGAATGGTCGAGATAGTATATATTGTGAATTTCGTTCAATCGAAAAAAATAAAAATTACTCGAAAAAAGTTGCAAGGGGTCCCCCTTCAAAATCATGAAAAATACTAAGTCGTCACATCGACTTGTAATTTGCACTAAAAACGTAAAATTTCATGCTCTTTCCGAAAATGTATGATTTTTATTTGCTCAGATATAAAATTCAGCCGGAAAAGGGTGTTTAAGGTAGAAAATCCAATTTTCCGAGATTTTTCATTTTTCATTTTTCGCATTTCAAACTCTTGTCCTCAAAGGTATTTTGACATGCTGATTCCGAATCTTTAAACGAAAATGTCGAAAACACATCAGAAATATTTTTGGCGACAAAAAAAACACTTGAATACTGATTCAGAGCTGACCTACTCAAGAACGGTTAGAGATAGACAAATTCTGCGAACGCCACTCGATTCAGAATGGTCGAGTAAGTATATATTGTGAATTTCATTCAATCGAAAAAAATAAAAATTACTCGAAAAAAGTTGCAAGGGGTCCCCCTTCAAAATCATGAACAATAAGTCGTCACATCGACTTGGAATTCGCACTGTAAACGTAAAATTTCATGCTCTTTCCGAAAATGTATGATTTTTATGTGCTCAGATATAAGATTCAGCCGGAAAAGAGTGTTTAAGGTAGAAAATCCAATTTTCCGAGATTTTTCATTTTTGATTTTTCGAATTTTAAATTCTTGTCTTCAAAGGTATTTTGACATGCTGATTCCGAATCATTAAACGAAAATGTCGAAAACACATCAGAAATATTTTTGGCGCCAAAAAAAACACTTGAATACTGATTCAGAGCTGACCTACTCAATAACGGTTAGAGATAGACAAATTCTGCGAACGCCACTCGATTCAGAATGGTCGAGATAGTATATATTGTGAATTTCGTTCAATCGAAAAAAATAAAAATTACTCGAAAAAAGTTGCAAGGGGTCCCCCTTCAAAATCATGAAAAATACTAAGTCGTCACATCGACTTGGAATTTGCACTGTAAACGTAAAATTTCATGCTCTTTCCGAAAATGTATGATTTTTATGTGTTCAGATATAAGATTCAGCCGGAAAAGAGTGTTTAAAGTAGAAAATCCAATTTTCCGAGATTTTTCATTTTTGATTTTTCGAATTTTAAATTCTTGTCTTCAAAGGTATTTTGACGTGCTGATTCCGAATCATTAAACGAAAATGTCGAAAACCCATCAGAAATATTTTTGGCGCCAAAAAAACACTTGAATACTTGATTCAGAGCTGACCTACTCAAGAACGGTTAGAGAAAATTCTGCGAACGCCACTCGATTCAGAATGGTCGAGTTAGTATATATTGTGAATTTCGTTCAATCGAAAAAAATAAAAATTACTCGAAAAAAGTTGCAAGGGGTCCCCCTTCAAAATCATGAAAAATACTAAGTCGTCACATCGACTTGGAATTTGCACTGTAAACGTAAAATTTCATGCTCTTTCCGAAAATGTATGATTTTTATGTGCTCAGATATAAGATTCAGCCGGAAAAGAGTGTTTAAGGTAGAAAATCCAATTTTCCGAGATTTTACATTTTTGATTTTTCGAATTTTAAATTCTTGTCTTCAAAGGTATTTTGACATGCTGATTCCGAATAATTAAACGAAAATGTCGAAAACACATCAGAAATATTTTTGGCGCCAAAAAAAACACTTGAATACTGATTCAGAGCTGACCTACTCAAGAACGGTTAGAGATAGACAAATTCTGCGAACGCCACTCGATTCAGAATGGTCGATTTAGTATATATTGTGAATTTCGTTCAATCGAAAAAAATAAAAATTACTCGAAAAAAGTTGCAAGGGGTGTCCCCTTCAAAATCATGAAAAATACTAAGTCATCGACTTGGAATTTGCACTGTGAACGTAAAATTTCATGCTCTTTCCGAAAATGTATTATTTTTATGTGCTCAGATATAAGATTCAGCCGGAAAAGAGTGTTTAAGGTAGAAAATCCAATTTTCCGAGATTTTTCATTTTTGATTTTTCGAATTTTAAATTCTTGTCTTCAAAGGTATTTTGACATGCTGATTCCGAATCATTAAACGAAAATGTCGAAAACACATCAGAAATATTTTTGGCGCCAAAAAAAACTTGAATACTGATTCAGAGCTGTCCTACTCAAGAACGGTTAAAGATAGACAAATTCTGCGACCGCCACTCGATTCAGAATGGTCGAGTTAGTTTGTGGATTTCGTTCAATCGAAAAAAATAAAAATTACTCGAATAAAGTTGCAAGGGGTCCCCCTTCAAAATCATGAAAAATACTAAGTCGTCACATCGACTTGGAATTTGCACTGTAAACGTAAAATTTCATGCTCTTTCCGAAAATGTATGATTTTTATGTGCTCAGATATAAGATTCAGCCGGAAAAGGGTGTTTAAGGTAGAAAATCCAATTTTCCGAGATTTTTCATTTTTGATTTTCCGAATTTCAAACTCTTGTCTTCAAAGGTATTTTGACATGCTGATCCCGAATCATTAAACGAAAATGTCGAAAACCCATCAGAAATATTTTTGGCGCCAAAAAAAACACTTGAATACTGATTCAGAGCTGACCTACTCAAGAACGGTTAGAGAAAATTCTGCGAACGCCACTCGATTCAGAATGGTCGAGTTAGTATATATTGTGAATTTCGTTCAATCGAAAAAAATAAAAATTATTCGAAAAAAGTTGCAAGGGGTCCCCCTTCAAAATCATGAAAAATACTAAGTCGCCACATCGACTTGGAATTTGCACTGTAAACGTAAAATTTCATGCTCTTTCCGAAAATGCATGATTTTTATGTGCTCAGATATAAAATTCAGCCGGAAAAGGGTGTTTAAGGTAGAAAATCCAATTTTCCGAGATTTTTCATTTTTCATTTTTCGAATTTCAAACTCTTGTCTTCAAAGGTATTTTGACATGCTGATTCCGAATTTTTAAACGAAAATGTCGAAAACACATCAGAAATATTTTTGGCGCCAAAAAAAAAACACTTGAATACTGATTCAGAGCTGACCTACTCAAGAACGGTTAGAGATAGACAAGTTCTGCGAACGCCACTCGATTCAGAATGGTCGAGATAGTATATATTGTGAATTTCGTTCAATCGAAAAAAATAAAAATTACTCGAAAAAAGTTGCAAGGGGTGTCCCCCTTCAAAATCATGAAAAATACTAAGTCGTCACATCGACTTGGAATTTGCAATAAAAACGTAAAATTTCATGCACTTTCCGAAAATGTATGATTTTTATGTGCTCAGATATAAAATTCAGCCGGAAAAGGGTGTTTAAGGTAGAAAATCCAATTTTCCGAGATTTTTCATTTTTGATTTTTCGCATTTCAAACTCTTGTCCTCAAAGGTATTTTGACATGCTGATTCCGAATCTTTAAACGAAAATGTCGAAAACACATCAGAAATATATTTGGCGACAAAAAAAACACTTGAATACTGATTCAGAGCTGACCTACTCAAGAACGGTTAGAGATAGACAAATTCTGCGAACGCCACTCGATTCAGAATGGTCGAGTTAGTATATATTGTGAATTTCATTCAATCGAAAATAATAAAAATTACTCGAAAAAAGTTGCAAGGGGTCCCCCTTCAAAATCATGAACAATACTAAGTCGTCACATCGACTTGGAAATTGCACTGTAAACGTAAAATTTCATGCTCTTTCCGAAAATGTATGATTTTTATGTGCTCAGATATAAGATTCAGCCGGAAAAGAGTGTTTAAGGTAGAAAATCCAATTTTCCGAGATTTTTCATTTTTGATTTTTCGAATTTTAACTTCTTGTCTTCAAAGGTATTTTGACATGCTGATTCCGAATCATTAAACGAAAATGTCGAAAACACATCAGAAATATTTTTGGCGCCAAAAAAAACACTTGAATACTGATTCAGAGCTGTCCTACTCAAGAACGGTTAAAGATAAACAAATTCTGCGACCGCCACTCGATTCAGAATGGTCGAGTTAGTATTATATATTGTGGATTTCGTTCAATCGAAAAAAATAAAAATTACTCGAAAATCATGAAAAATACTAAGTCGTCACATCGACTTGGAATTTGCACTGTAAACGTAAAATTTCATGCTCTTTCCGAAAATGTATGATTTTTATGTGTTCAGATATAAGATTCAGCCGGAAAAGAGTGTTTAAAGTAGAAAATCCAATTTTCCGAGATTTTTCATTTTTGATTTTTCGAATTTTAAATTCTTGTCTTCAAAGGTATTTTGACATGCTGATCCCGAATCATTAAACGAAAATGTCGAAAACCCATCAGAAATATTTTTACCGCCAAAAAAAACACTTGAATACTGATTCAGAGCTGACCTACTCAATAACGGTTAGAGATAGACAAATTCTGCGAACGCCACTCGATTCAGAATGGTCGAGATAGTATATATTGTGAATTTCGTTCAATCGAAAAAAATAAAAATTACTCGAAAAAAGTTGCAAGGGGTCCTTCAAAATCATGAAAAATACTAAGTCGTCACATCGGCTTGGAATTTGCACTGTAAACGTAAAATTTCATGCTCTTTCCGAAAATGTATGATTTTTATGTGTTCAGATATAAGATTCAGCCGGAAAAGAGTGTTTAAAGTAGAAAATCCAATTTTCCGAGATTTTTCATTTTTGATTTTTCGAATTTTAAATTCTTGTCTTCAAAGGTATTTTGACGTGCTGATTCCGAATCATTAAACGAAAATGTCGAAAACCCATCAGAAATATATTTGGCGCCAAAAAAACACTTGAATACTGATTCAGAGCTGACCTACTCAAGAACGGTTAGAGAAAATTCTGCGAACGCCACTCGATTCAGAATGGTCGAGTTAGTATATATTGTGAATTTCGTTCAATCGAAAAAAATAAAAATTACTCGAAAAAAGTTGCAAGGGGTCCCCCTTCAAAATCATGAAAAATACTAAGTCGTCACATCGACTTGGAATTTGCACTGTAAACGTGAAATTTCATGCTTTTTCCGAAAATGTATGATTTTTATGTGCTCAGATATAAGATTCAGCTGGAAAAGGATGTTTAAGGTAGAAAATCCAATTTTCCGAGATTTTTCATTTTTAATTTTTCGAATTTCAAACTCTTGTTCCGAATTTTTAAACGAAAATGTCGAAAACACATCAGAAATATTTTTGGCGCCAAAAAAAAAACACTTGAATACTGATTCAGAGCTGACCTACTCAAGAACGGTTAGAGATAGACAAATTCTGCGAACGCCACTCGATTCAGAATGGTCGAGTTAGTATATATTGTGAATTTCATTCAATCGAAAAAAATAAAAATTACTCGAAAAAAGTTGCAAGGGGTCCCCCTTCAAAATCATGAACAATAAGTCGTCACATCGACTTGGAATTCGCACTGTAAACGTAAAATTTCATGCTCTTTCCGAAAATGTATGATTTTTATGTGCTCAGATATAAGATTCAGCCGGAAAAGAGTGTTTAAGGTAGAAAATCCAATTTTCCGAGATTTTTCATTTTTGATTTTTCGAATTTTAAATTCTTGTCTTCAAAGGTATTTTGACATGCTGATTCCGAATCATTAAACGAAAATGTCGAAAACACATCAGAAATATTTTTGGCGCCAAAAAAAACACTTGAATACTGATTCAGAGCTGACCTACTCAATAACGGTTAGAGATAGACAAATTCTGCGAACGCCACTCGATTCAGAATGGTCGAGATAGTATATATTGTGAATTTCGTTCAATCGAAAAAAATAAAAATTACTCGAAAAAAGTTGCAAGGGGTCCCCCTTCAAAATCATGAAAAATACTAAGTCGTCACATCGACTTGGAATTTGCACTGTAAACGTAAAATTTCATGCTCTTTCCGAAAATGTATGATTTTTATGTGTTCAGATATAAGATTCAGCCGGAAAAGAGTGTTTAAAGTAGAAAATCTAATTTTCCGAGATTTTTCATTTTTGATTTTTCGAATTTTAAATTCTTGTCTTCAAAGGTATTTTGACGTGCTGATTCCGAATCATTAAACGAAAATGTCGAAAACCCATCAGAAATATTTTTGGCGCCAAAAAAACACTTGAATACTGATTCAGAGCTGACCTACTCAAGAACGGTTAGAGAAAATTCTGCGAACGCCACTCGATTCAGAATGGTCGAGTTAGTATATATTGTGAATTTCGTTCAATCGAAAAAAATAAAAATTACTCGAAAAAAGTTGCAAGGGGTCCCCCTTCAAAATCATGAAAAATACTAAGTCGTCACATCGACTTGGAATTTGCTCTGTAAACGTAAAATTTCATGCTCTTTCCGAAAATGTATGATTTTTATGTGCTCAGATATAAGATTCAGCCGGAAAAGAGTGTTTAAGGTAGAAAATCCAATTTTACGAGATTTTTCATTTTTGATTTTTCGAATTTTAAATTCTTGTCTTCAAAGGTATTTTGACATGCTGATCCCGAATCATTAAACGAAAATGTCGAAAACCCATCAGAAATATTTTTGGCGCCAAAAAAAACACTTGAATACTGATTCAGAGCTGACCTACTCAAGAACGGTTAGAGAAAATTCTGCGAACGCCACTCGATTCAGAATGGTCGAGTTAGTATATATTGTGAATTTCGTTCAATCGAAAAAAATAAAAATTATTCGAAAAAAGTTGCAAGGGGTCCCCCTTCAAAATCATGAAAAATACTAAGTCGCCACATCGACTTGGAATTTGCACTGTAAACGTAAAATTTCATGCTCTTTCCGAAAATGCATGATTTTTATGTGCTCAGATATAAAATTCAGCCGGAAAAGGGTGTTTAAGGTAGAAAATCCAATTTTCCGAGATTTTTCATTTTTCATTTTTCGAATTTCAAACTCTTGTCCTCAAAGGTATTTTGACATGCTGATTCCGAATCTTTAAACGAAAATGTCGAAAACACATCAGAAATATTTTTGGCGACAAAAAAAACACTTGAATACTGATTCAGAGCTGACCTACTCAAGAACGGTTAGAGATAGACAAATTCTGCGAACGCCACTCGATTCAGAATGGTCGAGTTAGTATATATTGTGAATTTCGTTTAATCAAAAAAAATAAAAATTACTCGAAAAAAGTTGCAAGGGGTGTCCCCCTTCAAAATCATGAAAAATACTAAGTCGTCACATCGACTTGGAATTTGCACTGTGAACGTAAAATTTCATGCTCTTTCCGAAAATGTATTATTTTTATCTGCTCAGATATAAGATTCAGCCGGAAAAGAGTGTTTAAGTTAGAAAATCCAATTTTCCGAGATTTTTCATTTTTGATTTTTCGAATTTTAAATTCTTGTCTTCAAAGGTATTTAAACATGCTGATTCCGAATCATTAAACGAAAATGTCGAAAACACATCAGAAATATTTTTGGCGCCAAAAAAAACACTTGAATACTGATTCAGAGCTGTCCTACTCTAGAACGGTTAAAGATAGACAAATTCTGCGACCGCCATTCGATTCAGAATGGTCGATTTAGTATATATTGTGGATTTCGTTCAATCGAAATAAATAAAAATTACTCGAATAAAGTTGCAAGGGGTCCCCCTTCAAAATCATGAAAAATACCAAGTCGTCACATCGACTTGGAATTTGCACTGTAAACGTGAAATTTCATGCTTTTTCCGAAAATGTATGATTTTTATGTGCTCAGATATAAGATTCAGCTGGAAAAGGGTGTTTAAGGTAGAAAATCCAATTTTCCGAGATTTTTCATTTTTCATTTTTCGAATTTCAAACTCTTGTCTTCAAAGGTATTTTTACATGCTGATTCCGAATTTTTAAACGAAAATGTCGAAAACACATCAGAAATATTTTTGGCGCCAAAAAAAAAAACACTTGACTACTGATTCAGAGCTGACCTACTCAAGAACGGTTAGAGATAGACAAATTCTGCGAACGCCACTCGATTCAGAATGGTCGAGATAGTATATATTGTGAATTTCGTTCAATCGAAAAAAATAAAAATTACTCGAAAAAAGTTGCAAGGGGTCCCCCTTCAAAATCATGAAAAATACTAAGTCGTCACATCGACTTGGAATTTGCACTAAAAACGTAAAATTTCATGCTCTTTCCGAAAATGTATGATTTTTATGTGCTCAGATATAAAATTCAGCCGGAAAAGGGTGTTTAAGGTAGAAAATCCAATTTTCCGAGATTTTTCATTTTTCATTTTTCGAATTTCAAACTCTTGTCCTCAAAGGTATTTTGACATGCTGATTCCGAATCTTTAAACGAAAATGTCGAAAACACATCAGAAATATTTTTGGCGACAAAAAAAACACTTGAATACTGATTCAGAGCTGACCTACTCAAGAACGGTTAGAGATAGACAAATTCTGCGAACGCCACTCGATTCAGAATGGTCGAGATAGTATATATTGTGAATTTCGTTCAATCGAAAAAAATAAAAATTACTCGAAAAAAGTTGCAAGGGGTCCCCCTTCAAAATCATGAAAAATACTAAGTCGTCACATCGACTTGTAATTTGCACTAAAAACGTAAAATTTCATGCTCTTTCCGAAAATGTATGATTTTTATTTGCTCAGATATAAAATTCAGCCGGAAAAGGGTGTTTAAGGTAGAAAATCCAATTTTCCGAGATTTTTCATTTTTGATTTTTCGAATTTTAAATTCTTGTCTTCAAAGGTATTTTGACATGCTGATCCCGAATCATTAAACGAAAATGTCGAAAACCCATCAGAAAGATTTTTACCGCCAAAAAAAACACTTGAATACTGATTCAGAGCTGACCTACTCAAGAACGGTTAGAGATAGACAAATTCTGCGAACGCCACTCGATTCAGAATGGTCGAGATAGTATATATTGTGAATTTCGTTCAATCGAAAAAAATAAAAATTACTCGAAAAAAGTTGCAAGGGGTCCCCCTTCAAAATCATGAAAAATACTAAGTCGTCACATCGACTTGGAATTTGCAATAAAAACGTAAAATTTCATGCACTTTCCGAAAATGTATGATTTTTATGTGCTCAGATATAAAATTCAGCCGGAAAAGGGTGTTTAAGGTAGAAAATCCAATTTTCCGAGATTTTTCATTTTTGATTTTTCGCATTTCAAACTCTTGTCCTCAAAGGTATTTTGACATGCTGATTCCGAATCTTTAAACGAAAATGTCGAAAACACATCAGAAATATTTTTGGCGACAAAAAAAAACACTTGAATACTGATTCAGAGCTGACCTACTCAAGAACGGTTAGAGATAGACAAATTCTGCGAACGTCACTCGATTCAGAATGGTCGAGTTAGTATATATTGTGAATTTCATTCAATCGAAAAAAATAAAAATTACTCGAAAAAAGTTGCAAGGGGTCCGTCCCCCTTCAAAATCATGAACAATACTAAGTCGTCACATCGACTTGGAATTTGCACTGTAAACGTAAAATTTCATGCTCTTTCCGAAAATGTATGATTTTTATGTGCTCAGATATAAGATTCAGCCGGAAAAGAGTGTTTAAGGTAGAAAATCCAATTTTCCGAGATTTTTCATTTTTGATTTTTCGAATTTTAACTTCTTGTCTTCAAAGGTATTTTGACATGCTGATTCCGAATCATTAAACGAAAATGTCGAAAACACATCAGAAATATTTTTGGCGCCAAAAAAAAAACACTTGAATACTGATTCAGAGCTGTCCTACTCAAGAACGGTTAAAGATAAACAAATTCTGCGACCGCCACTCGATTCAGAATGGTCGAGTTAGTATTATATATTGTGGATTTCGTTCAATCGAAAAAAATAAAAATTACTCGAAAATCATGAAAAATACTAAGTCGTCACATCGACTTGGAATTTGCACTGTAAACGTAAAATTTCATGCTCTTTCCGAAAATGTATGATTTTTATGTGTTCAGATATAAGATTCAGCCGGAAAAGAGTGTTTAAAGTAGAAAATC
The DNA here is from genome assembly GCA_958298965.1 of Chrysolina haemoptera. Classification (NCBI taxonomy): domain Eukaryota; kingdom Metazoa; phylum Arthropoda; class Insecta; order Coleoptera; family Chrysomelidae; genus Chrysolina; species Chrysolina haemoptera. Next base: position 29,254,667 of record OY282598.1, read on the forward strand.
CAATTTTCCGAGATTTTTCATTTTTGATTTTTCGAATTTTAAATTCTTGTCTTCAAAGGTATTTTGACATGCTGATCCCGAATCATTAAACGAAAATGTCGAAAACCCATCAGAAATATTTTTACCGCCAAAAAAAACACTTGAATACTGATTCAGAGCTGACCTACTCAATAACGGTTAGAGATAGACAAATTCTGCGAACGCCACTCGATTCAGAATGGTCGAGATAGTATATATTGTGAATTTCGTTCAATCGAAAAAAATAAAAATTACTCGAAAAAAGTTGCAAGGGGTCCCCCTTCAAAATCATGAAAAATACTAAGTCGTCACATCGGCTTGGAATTTGCACTGTAAACGTAAAATTTCATGCTCTTTCCGAAAATGTATGATTTTTATGTGTTCAGATATAAGATTCAGCCGGAAAAGAGTGTTTAAAGTAGAAAATCCAATTTTCCGAGATTTTTCATTTTTGATTTTTCGAATTTTAAATTCTTGTCTTCAAAGGTATTTTGACGTGCTGATTCCGAATCATTAAACGAAAATGTCGAAAACCCATCAGAAATATATTTGGCGCCAAAAAAACACTTGAATACTGATTCAGAGCTGACCTACTCAAGAACGGTTAGAGAAAATTCTGCGAACGCCACTCGATTCAGAATGGTCGAGTTAGTATATATTGTGAATTTCGTTCAATCGAAAAAAATAAAAATTACTCGAAAAAAGTTGCAAGGGGTCCCCCTTCAAAATCATGAAAAATACTAAGTCGTCACATCGACTTGGAATTTGCACTGTAAACGTGAAATTTCATGCTTTTTCCGAAAATGTATGATTTTTATGTGCTCAGATATAAGATTCAGCTGGAAAAGGGTGTTTATGGTAGAAAATCCAATTTTCCGAGATTTTTCATTTTTCATTTTTCGAATTTCAAACTCTTGTCTTCAAAGGTATTTTTACATGCTGATTCCGAATTTTTAAACGAAAATGTCGAAAACACATCAGAAATATTTTTGGCGCCAAAAAAAAAACACTTGAATACTGATTCAGAGCTGACCTACTCAAGAACGGTTAGAGAAAATTCTGCGAACGCCACTCGATTCAGAATGGTCGAGTTAGTATATATTGTGAATTTCGTTCAATCGAAAAAAATAAAAATTACTCGAAAAAAGTTGCAAGGGGTCCCCCTTCAAAATCATGAAAAATACTAAGTCGTCACATCGACTTGGAATTTGCACTGTAAACGTAAAATTTCATGCTCTTTCCGAAAATGTATGATTTTTATGTGCTCAGATATAAGATTCAGCCGGAAAAGAGTGTTTAAGGTAGAAAATCCAATTTTCCGAGATTTTACATTTTTGATTTTTCGAATTTTAAATTCTTGTCTTCAAAGGTATTTTGACATGCTGATTCCGAATAATTAAACGAAAATGTCGAAAACACATCAGAAATATTTTTGGCGCCAAAAAAAACACTTGAATACTGATTCAGAGCTGACCTACTCAAGAACGGTTAGAGATAGACAAATTCTGCGAACGCCACTCGATTCAGAATGGTCGATTTAGTATATATTGTGAATTTCGTTCAATCGAAAAAAATAAAAATTACTCGAAAAAAGTTGCAAGGGGTGTCCCCTTCAAAATCATGAAAAATACTAAGTCATCGACTTGGAATTTGCACTGTGAACGTAAAATTTCATGCTCTTTCCGAAAATGTATTATTTTTATGTGCTCAGATATAAGATTCAGCCGGAAAAGAGTGTTTAAGGTAGAAAATCCAATTTTCCGAGATTTATCATTTTTGATTTTTCGAATTTTAAATTCTTGTCTTCAAAGGTATTTTGACATGCTGATTCCGAATCATTAAACGAAAATGTCGAAAACACATCAGAAATATTTTTGGCGCCAAAAAAAACACTTGAATACTGATTCAGAGCTGTCCTACTCAAGAACGGTTAAAGATAGACAAATTCTGCGACCGCCACTCGATTCAGAATGGTCGAGTTAGTATATATTGTGGATTTCGTTCAATCGAAAAAAATAAAAATTACTCGAATAAAGTTGCAAGGGGTCCCCCTTCAAAATCATGAAAAATACTAAGTCGTCACATCCACTTGGAATTTGCACTGTTAACGTGAAATTTCATGCTTTTTCCGAAAATGTATGATTTTTATGTGCTCAGATATAAGATTCAGCTGGAAAAGGGTGTTTAAGGTAGAAAATCCAATTTTCCGAGATTTTTTATTTTTCATTTTTCGAATTTCAAACTCTTGTCTTCAAAGGTATTTTGACATGCTGATTCCGAATTTTTAAACGAAAATGTCGAAAACACATCAGAAATATTTTTGGCGCCAAAAAAAAAACACTTGAATACTGATTCAGAGCTGACCTACTCAAGAACGGTTAGAGATAGACAAATTCTGCGAACGCCACTCGATTCAGAATGGTCGAGTTAGTATATATTGTGAATTTCGTTCAATCGAAAAAAATAAAAATTACTCGAAAAAAGTTGCAAGGGGTCCCCCTTCAAAATCATGAAAAATACTAAGTCGTCACATCGACTTGGAATTTGCACTGTGAACGTAAAATTTCATGCTCTTTCCGAAAATGTATGATTTTTATGTGCTCAGATATAAGATTCAGCCGGAAAAGAGTGTTTAAGGTAGAAAATCCAATTTTCCGAGATTTTTCATTTTTGATTTTTCGAATTTTAAATTCTTGTCTTCAAAGGTATTTTGACATGCTGATTCCGAATCATTAAACGAAAATGTCGAAAACACATCAGAAATATTTTTGGCGCCAAAAAAAACTTGAATACTGATTCAGAGCTGTCCTACTCAAGAACGGTTAAAGATAGACAAATTCTGCGACCGCCACTCGATTCAGAATGGTCGAGTTAGTTTGTGGATTTCGTTCAATCGAAAAAAATAAAAATTACTCGAAAAAAGTTGCAAGGGGTCCCCCTTCAAAATCATGAAAAATACTAAGTCGTCACATCGACTTGGAATTTGCACTGTAAACGTAAAATTTCATGCTCTTTCCGAAAATGTATGATTTTTATGTGTTCAGATATAAGATTCAGCCGGAAAAGAGTGTTTAAAGTAGAAAATCCAATTTTCCGAGATTTTTCATTTTTGATTTTCCGAATTTTAAATTCTTGTCTTCAAAGGTATTTTGACATGCTGATCCCGAATCATTAAACGAAAATGTCGAAAACCCATCAGAAATATTTTTGGCGCCAAAAAAAACACTTGAATACTGATTCAGAGCTGACCTACTCAAGAACGGTTAGAGAAAATTCTGCGAACGCCACTCGATTCAGAATGGTCGAGTTAGTATATATTGTGAATTTCGTTCAATCGAAAAAAATAAAAATTATTCGAAAAAAGTTGCAAGGGGTCCCCCTTCAAAATCATGAAAAATACTAAGTCGCCACATCGACTTGGAATTTGCACTGTAAACGTAAAATTTCATGCTCTTTCCGAAAATGCATGATTTTTATGTGCTCAGATATAAAATTCAGCCGGAAAAGGGTGTTTAAGGTAGAAAATCCAATTTTCCGAGATTTTTCATTTTTCATTTTTCGAATTTCAAACTCTTGTCTTCAAAGGTATTTTGACATGCTGATTCCGAATTTTTAAACGAAAATGTCGAAAACACATCAGAAATATTTTTGGCGCCAAAAAAAAAACACTTGAATACTGATTCAGAGCTGACCTACTCAAGAACGGTTAGAGATAGACAAATTCTGCGAACGCCACTCGATTCAGAATGGTCGAGTTAGTATATATTGTGAATTTCGTTCAATCGAAAAAAATAAAAATTACTCGAAAAAAGTTGCAAGGGGTCCCCCTTCAAAATCATGAAAAATACTAAGTCGTCACATCGACTTGGAATTTGCACTGTGAACGTAAAATTTCATGCTCTTTCCGAAAATGTATGATTTTTATGTGCTCAGATATAAGATTCAGCCGGAAAAGAGTGTTTAAGGTAGAAAATCCAATTTTCCGAGATTTTTCATTTTTGATTTTTCGAATTTTAAATTCTTGTCTTCAAAGGTATTTTGACATGCTGATTCCGAATCATTAAACGAAAATGTCGAAAACACATCAGAAATATTTTTGGCGCCAAAAAAAACTTGAATACTGATTCAGAGCTGTCCTACTCAAGAACGGTTAAAGATAGACAAATTCTGCGACCGCCACTCGATTCAGAATGGTCGAGTTAGTTTGTGGATTTCGTTCAATCGAAAAAAATAAAAATTACTCGAATAAAGTTGCAAGGGGTCCCCCTTCAAAATCATGAAAAATACTAAGTCGTCACATCGACTTGGAATTTACACTGTAAACGTAAAATTTCATGCTCTTTCCGAAAATGTATGATTTTTATGTGTTCAGATATAAGATTCAGCCGGAAAAGAGTGTTTAAAGTAGAAAATCCAATTTTCCGAGATTTTTCATTTTTGATTTTTCGAATTTTAAATTCTTGTCTTCAAAGGTATTTTGACATGCTGATCCCGAATCATTAAACGAAAATGTTGAAAACCCATCAGAAATATTTTTGGCGCCAAAAAAAACACTTGAATACTGATTCAGAGCTGACCTACTCAAGAACGGTTAGAGAAAATTCTGCGAACGCCACTCGATTCAGAATGGTCGAGTTAGTATATATTGTGAATTTCGTTCAATCGAAAAAAATAAAAATTATTCGAAAAAAGTTGCAAGGGGTCCCCCTTCAAAATCATGAAAAATACTAAGTCGCCACATCGACTTGGAATTTGCACTGTAAACGTAAAATTTCATGCTCTTTCCGAAAATGCATGATTTTTATGTGCTCAGATATAAAATTCAGCCGGAAAAGGGTGTTTAAGGTAGAAAATCCAATTTTCCGAGATTTTTCATTTTTCATTTTTCGAATTTCAAACTCTTGTCCTCAAAGGTATTTTGACATGCTGATTCCGAATCTTTAAACGAAAATGTCGAAAACACATCAGAAATATTTTTGGCGACCAAAAAAACACTTGAATACTGATTCAGAGCTGACCTACTCAAGAACGGTTAGAGATAGACAAATTCTGCGAACGCCACTCGATTCAGAATGGTCGAGTTAGTATATATTGTGAATTTCGTTCAATCAAAAAAAATAAAAATTACTCGAAAAAAGTTGCAAGGGGTGTCCCCCTTCAAAATCATGAAAAATACTAAGTCGTCACATCGACTTGGAATTTGCACTGTGAACGTAAAATTTCATGCTCTTTCCGAAAATGTATTATTTTTATCTGCTCAGATATAAGATTCAGCCGGAAAAGAGTGTTTAAGTTAGAAAATCCAATTTTCCGAGATTTTTCATTTTTGATTTTTCGAATTTTAAATTCTTGTCTTCAAAGGTATTTTAACATGCTGATTCCGAATCATTAAACGAAAATGTCGAAAACACATCAGAAATATTTTTGGCGCCAAAAAAAACACTTGAATACTGATTCAGAGCTGTCCTACTCAAGAACGGTTAAAGATAGACAAATTCTGCGACCGCCACTCGATTCAGAATGGTCGAGTTAGTATGTATGGTGGATTTCGTTCAATCGAAATAAATAAAAATTACTCGAATAAAGTTGCAAGGGGTCCCCCTTCAAAATCATGAAAAATACCAAGTCGTCACATCGACTTGGAATTTGCACTGTAAACGTGAAATTTCATGCTTTTTCCGAAAATGTATGATTTTTATGTGCTCAGATATAAGATTCAGCTGGAAAAGGGTGTTTAAGGTAGAAAATCCAATTTTCCGAGATTTTTCATTTTTCATTTTTCGAATTTCAAACTCTTGTCTTCAAAGGTATTTTTACATGCTGATTCCGAATTTTTAAATGAAAATGTCGAAAACACATCAGAAATATTTTTGGCGCAAAAAAAAAAACACTTGACTACTGATTCAGAGCTGACCTACTCAAGAACGGTTAGAGATAGACAAATTCTGCGAACGCCACTCGATTCAGAATGGTCGAGATAGTATATATTGTGAATTTCGTTCAATCGAAAAAAATAAAAATTACTCGAAAAAAGTTGCAAGGGGTCCCCCTTCAAAATCATGAAAAATACTAAGTCGTCACATCGACTTGGAATTTGCACTAAAAACGTAAAATTTCATGCTCTTTCCGAAAATGTATGATTTTTATGTGCTCAGATATAAAATTCAGCCGGAAAAGGGTGTTTAAGGTAGAAAATCCAATTTTCCGAGATTTTTCATTTTTGATTTTTCGAATTTTAAATTCTTGTCTTCAAAGGTATTTTGACATGCTGATTCCGAATCTTTAAACGAAAATGTCGAAAACACATCAGAAATATTTTTGGCGACAAAAAAAACACTTGAATACTGATTCAGAGCTGACCTACTCAAGAACGGTTAGAGATAGACAAATTCTGCGAACGCCACTCGATTCAGAATGGTCGAGTTAGTATATATTGTGAATTTCGTTCAATCGAAAAAAATAAAAATTACTCGAAAAAAGTTGCAAGGGGTCCCCCTTCAAAATCATGAAAAATACTAAGTCGTCACATCGACTTGGAATTTGCACTGTAAACGTGAAATTTCATGCTTTTTCCGAAAATGTATGATTTTTATGTGCTCAGATATAAGATTCAGCTGGAAAAGGGTGTTTAAGGTAGAAAATCCAATTTTCCGAGATTTTTCATTTTTGATTTTTCGAATTTTAAATTCTTGTCTTCAAAGGTATTTTGACATGCTGATTCCGAATCATTAAACGAAAATGTCGAAAACACATCAGAAATATTTTTGGCGCCAAAAAAAACACTTGAATACTGATTCAGAGCTGACCTACTCAATAACGGTTAGAGATAGACAAATTCTGCGAACGCCACTCGATTCAGAATGGTCGAGTTAGTTTGTGGATTTCGTTCAATCGAAAAAAATAAAAATTACTCGAATAAAGTTGCAAGGGGTCCCCCTTCAAAATCATGAAAAATACTAAGTCGTCACATCGACTTGGAATTTGCACTGTAAACGTAAAATTTCATGCTCTTTCCGAAAATGTATGATTTTTATGTGTTCAGATATAAGATTCAGCCGGAAAAGAGTGTTTAAAGTAGAAAATCCAATTTTCCGAGATTTTTCATTTTTGATTTTCCGAATTTTAAATTCTTGTCTTCAAAGGTATTTTGACATGCTGATCCCGAATCATTAAACGAAAATGTCGAAAACCCATCAGAAATATTTTTGGCGCCAAAAAAAACACTTGAATACTGATTCAGAGCTGACCTACTCAAGAACGGTTAGAGAAAATTCTGCGAACGCCACTCGATTCAGAATGGTCGAGTTAGTATATATTGTGAATTTCGTTCAATCGAAAAAAATAAAAATTATTCGAAAAAAGTTGCAAGGGGTCCCCCTTCAAAATCATGAAAAATACTAAGTCGCCACATCGACTTGGAATTTGCACTGTAAACGTAAAATTTCATGCTCTTTCCGAAAATGCATGATTTTTATGTGCTCAGATATAAAATTCAGCCGGAAAAGGGTGTTTAAGGTAGAAAATCCAATTTTCCGAGATTTTTCATTTTTCATTTTTCGAATTTCAAACTCTTGTCTTCAAAGGTATTTTGACATGCTGATTCCGAATTTTTAAACGAAAATGTCGAAAACACATCAGAAATATTTTTGGCGCCAAAAAAAATACACTTGAATACTGATTCAGAGCTGACCTACTCAAGAACGGTTAGAGATAGACAAATTCTGCGAACGCCACTCGATTCAGAATGGTCGAGTTAGTATATATTGTGAATTTCGTTCAATCGAAAAAAATAAAAATTACTCGAAAAAAGTTGCAAGGGGTCCCCCTTCAAAATCATGAAAAATACTAAGTCGTCACATCGACTTGGAATTTGCACTGTGAACGTAAAATTTCATGCTCTTTCCGAAAATGTATGATTTTTATGTGCTCAGATATAAGATTCAGCCGGAAAAGAGTGTTTAAGGTAGAAAATCCAATTTTCCGAGATTTTTCATTTTTGATTTTTCGAATTTTAAATTCTTGTCTTCAAAGGTATTTTGACATGCTGATTCCGAATCATTAAACGAAAATGTCGAAAACACATCAGAAATATTTTTGGCGCCAAAAAAAACTTGAATACTGATTCAGAGCTGTCCTACTCAAGAACGGTTAAAGATAGACAAATTCTGCGACCGCCACTCGATTCAGAATGGTCGAGTTAGTTTGTGGATTTCGTTCAATCGAAAAAAATAAAAATTACTCGAATAAAGTTGCAAGGGGTCCCCCTTCAAAATCATGAAAAATACTAAGTCGTCACATCGACTTGGAATTTACACTGTAAACGTAAAATTTCATGCTCTTTCCGAAAATGTATGATTTTTATGTGTTCAGATATAAGATTCAGCCGGAAAAGAGTGTTTAAAGTAGAAAATCCAATTTTCCGAGATTTTTCATTTTTGATTTTTCGAATTTTAAATTCTTGTCTTCAAAGGTATTTTGACATGCTGATCCCGAATCATTAAACGAAAATGTTGAAAACCCATCAGAAATATTTTTGGCGCCAAAAAAAACACTTGAATACTGATTCAGAGCTGACCTACTCAAGAACGGTTAGAGAAAATTCTGCGAACGCCACTCGATTCAGAATGGTCGAGTTAGTATATATTGTGAATTTCGTTCAATCGAAAAAAATAAAAATTACTCGAAAAAAGTTGCAAGGGGTCCCCCTTCAAAATCATGAAAAATACTAAGTCGTCACATCGACTTGGAATTTGCACTGTAAACGTGAAATTTCATGCTTTTTCCGAAAATGTATGATTTTTATGTGCTCAGATATAAGATTCAGCTGGAAAAGGGTGTTTAAGGTAGAAAATCCAATTTTCCGAGATTTTTCATTTTTGATTTTTCGAATTGTCTTCAAAGGTATTTTGACATGCTGATTCCGAATCATTAAACGAAAATGTCGAAAACACATCAGAAATATTTTTGGCGCCAAAAAAAACACTTGAATACTGATTCAGAGCTGACCTACTCAATAACGGTTAGAGATAGACAAATTCTGCGAACGCCACTCGATTCAGAATGGTCGAGATAGTATATATTGTGAATTTCGTTCAATCGAAAAAAATAAAAATTACTCGAAAAAAGTTGCAAGGGGTCCCCCTTCAAAATCATGAAAAATACTAAGTCGTCACATCGACTTGGAATTTGCACTAAAAACGTAAAATTTCATGCTCTTTCCGAAAATGTATGATTTTTATGTGCTCAGATATAAAATTCAGCCGGAAAAGAGTGTTTAAAGTAGAAAATCCAATTTTCCGAGATTTTTCATTTTTGATTTTCCGAATTTTAAATTCTTGTCTTCAAAGGTATTTTGACATGCTGATCCCGAATCATTAAACGAAAATGTTGAAAACCCATCAGAAATATTTTTGGCGCCAAAAAAAACACTTGAATACTGATTCAGAGCTGACCTACTCAAGAACGGTTAGAGAAAATTCTGCGAACGCCACTCGATTCAGAATGGTCGAGTTAGTATATATTGTGAATTTCGTTCAATCGAAAAAAATAAAAATTACTCGAAAAAAGTTGCAAGGGGTCCCCCTTCAAAATCATGAAAAATACTAAGTCGTCACATCGACTTGGAATTTGCACTGTAAACGTGAAATTTCATGCTTTTTCCGAAAATGTATGATTTTTATGTGCTCAGATATAAGATTCAGCTGGAAAAGGGTGTTTAAGGTAGAAAATCCAATTTTCCGAGATTTTTCATTTTTGATTTTTCGAATTTTAAATTCTTGTCTTCAAAGGTATTTTGACATGCTGATTCCGAATCATTAAACGAAAATGTCGAAAACACATCAGAAATATTTTTGGCGCCAAAAAAAACACTTGAATACTGATTCAGAGCTGACCTACTCAATAACGGTTAGAGATAGACAAATTCTGCGAACGCCACTCGATTCAGAATGGTCGAGATAGTATATATTGTGAATTTCGTTCAATCGAAAAAAATAAAAATTACTCGAAAAAAGTTGCAAGGGGTCCCCCTTCAAAATCATGAAAAATACTAAGTCGTCACATCGACTTGGAATTTGCACTAAAAACGTAAAATTTCATGCTCTTTCCGAAAATGTATGATTTTTATGTGCTCAGATATAAAATTCAGCCGGAAAAGGGTGTTTAAGGTAGAAAATCCAATTTTCCGAGATTTTTCATTTTTGATTTTTCGAATTTTAAATTCTTGTCTTCAAAGGTATTTTGACATGCTGATTCCGAATCTTTAAACGAAAATGTCGAAAACACATCAGAAATATTTTTGGCGACAAAAAAAACACTTGAATACTGATTCAGAGCTGACCTACTCAAGAACGGTTAGAGATAGACAAATTCTGCGAACGCCACTCGATTCAGAATGGTCGAGTTAGTATATATTGTGAATTTCGTTCAATCGAAAAAAATAAAAATTACTCGAAAAAAGTTGCAAGGGGTCCCCCTTCAAAATCATGAAAAATACTAAGTCGTCACATCGACTTGGAGTTTGCACTGTAAACGTGAAATTTCATGCTTTTTCCGAAAATGTATGATTTTTATGTGCTCAGATATAAGATTCAGCTGGAAAAGGGTGTTTAAGGTAGAAAATCCAATTTTCCGAGATTTTTCATTTTTGATTTTTCGAATTTTAAATTCTTGTCTTCAAAGGTATTTTGACATGCTGATTCCGAATCATTAAACGAAAATGTCGAAAACACATCAGAAATATTTTTGGCGCCAAAAAAAACACTTGAATACTGATTCAGAGCTGACCTACTCAATAACGGTTAGAGATAGACAAATTCTGCGAACGCCACTCGATTCAGAATGGTCGAGATAGTATATATTGTGAATTTCGTTCAATCGAAAAAAATAAAAATTACTCGAAAAAAGTTGCAAGGGGTCCCCCTTCAAAATCATGAAAAATACTAAGTCGTCACATCGACTTGGAATTTGCACTGTAAACGTAAAATTTCATGCTCTTTCCGAAAATGTATGATTTTTATGTGTTCAGATATAAGATTCAGCCGGAAAAGAGTGTTTAAAGTAGAAAATCCAATTTTCCGAGATTTTTCATTTTTGATTTTTCGAATTTTAAATTCTTGTCTTCAAAGGTATTTTGACGTGCTGATTCCGAATCATTAAACGAAAATGTCGAAAACCCATCAGAAATATTTTTGGCGCCAAAAAAACACTTGAATACTGATTCAGAGCTGACCTACTCAAGAACGGTTAGAGAAAATTCTGCGAACGCCACTCGATTCAGAATGGTCGAGTTAGTATATATTGTGAATTTCGTTCAATCGAAAAAAATAAAAATTACTCGAAAAAAGTTGCAAGGGGTCCCCCTTCAAAATCATGAAAAATACTAAGTCGTCACATCGACTTGGAATTTGCACTGTAAACGTAAAATTTCATGCTCTTTCCGAAAATGTATGATTTTTATGTGCTCAGATATAAGATTCAGCCGGAAAAGAGTGTTTAAAGTAGAAAATCCAATTTTCCGAGATTTTTCATTTTTGATTTTCCGAATTTTAAATTCTTGTCTTCAAAGGTATTTTGACATGCTGATCCCGAATCATTAAACGAAAATGTCGAAAACCCATCAGAAATATTTTTGGCGCCAAAAAAAACACTTGAATACTGATTCAGAGCTGACCTACTCAAGAACGGTTAGAGAAAATTCTGCGAACGCCACTCGATTCAGAATGGTCGAGTTAGTATATATTGTGAATTTCGTTCAATCGAAAAAAATAAAAATTATTCGAAAAAAGTTGCAAGGGGTCCCCCTTCAAAATCATGAAAAATACTAAGTCGCCACATCGACTTGGAATTTGCACTGTAAACGTAAAATTTCATGCTCTTTCCGAAAATGCATGATTTTTATGTGCTCAGATATAAAATTCAGCCGGAAAAGGGTGTTTAAGGTAGAAAATCCAATTTTCCGAGATTTTTCATTTTTCATTTTTCGAATTTCAAACTCTTGTCTTCAAAGGTATTTTGACATGCTGATTCCGAATTTTTAAACGAAAATGTCGAAAACACATCAGAAATATTTTTGGCGCCAAAAAAAAAACACTTGAATACTGATTCAGAGCTGACCTACTCAAGAACGGTTAGAGATAGACAAGTTCTGCGAACGCCACTCGATTCAGAATGGTCGAGATAGTATATATTGTGAATTTCGTTCAATCGAAAAAAATAAAAATTACTCGAAAAAAGTTGCAAGGGGTGTCCCCCTTCAAAATCATGAAAAATACTAAGTCGTCACATCGACTTGGAATTTGCACTGTAAACGTAAAATTTCATGCTCTTTCCGAAAATGTATGATTTTTATGTGCTCAGATATAAGATTCAGCCGGAAAAGAGTGTTTAAGGTAGAAAATCCAATTTTCCGAGATTTTTCATTTTTGATTTTTCGAATTTTAACTTCTTGTCTTCAAAGGTATTTTGACATGCTGATTACGAATCATTAAACGAAAATGTCGAAAACACATCAGAAATATTTTTGGCGCCAAAAAAAACACTTGAATACTGATTCAGAGCTGTCCTACTCAAGAACGGTTAAAGATAAACAAATTCTGCGACCGCCACTCGATTCAGAATGGTCGAGTTAGTATTATATATTGTGGATTTCGTTCAATCGAAAAAAATAAAAATTACTCGAAAATCATGAAAAATACTAAGTCGTCACATCGACTTGGAATTTGCACTGTAAACGTAAAATTTCATGCTCTTTCCGAAAATGTATGATTTTTATGTGTTCAGATATAAGATTCAGCCGGAAAAGAGTGTTTAAAGTAGAAAATCCAATTTTCCGAGATTTTTCATTTTTGATTTTTCGAATTTTAAATTCTTGTCTTCAAAGGTATTTTGACATGCTGATCCCGAATCATTAAACGAAAATGTCGAAAACCCATCAGAAATATTTTTACCGCCAAAAAAAACACTTGAATACTGATTCAGAGCTGACCTACTCAATAACGGTTAGAGATAGACAAATTCTGCGAACGCCACTCGATTCAGAATGGTCGAGATAGTATATATTGTGAATTTCGTTCAATCGAAAAAAATAAAAATTACTCGAAAAAAGTTGCAAGGGGTCCCCCTTCAAAATCATGAAAAATACTAAGTCGTCACATCGGCTTGGAATTTGCACTGTAAACGTAAAATTTCATGCTCTTTCCGAAAATGTATGATTTTTATGTGTTCAGATATAAGATTCAGCCGGAAAAGAGTGTTTAAAGTAGAAAATCCAATTTTCCGAGATTTTTCATTTTTGATTTTTCGAATTTTAAATTCTTGTCTTCAAAGGTATTTTGACGTGCTGATTCCGAATCATTAAACGAAAATGTCGAAAACCCATCAGAAATATATTTGGCGCCAAAAAAACACTTGAATACTGATTCAGAGCTGACCTACTCAAGAACGGTTAGAGAAAATTCTGCGAACGCCACTCGATTCAGAATGGTCGAGTTAGTATATATTGTGAATTTCGTTCAATCGAAAAAAATAAAAATTACTCGAAAAAAGTTGCAAGGGGTCCCCCTTCAAAATCATGAAAAATATCAAGTCGTCACATCGACTTGGAATTTGCACTGTAAACGTGAAATTTCATGCTTTTTCCGAAAATGTATGATTTTTATGTGCTCAGATATAAGATTCAGCTGGAAAAGGATGTTTAAGGTAGAAAATCCAATTTTCCGAGATTTTTCATTTTTCATTTTTCGAATTTCAAACTCTTGTTCCGAATTTTTAAACGAAAATGTCGAAAACACATCAGAAATATTTTTGGCGCCAAAAAAAAAACACTTGAATACTGATTCAGAGCTGACCTACTCAAGAACGGTTAGAGATAGACAAATTCTGCGAACGCCACTCGATTCAGAATGGTCGAGTTAGTATATATTGTGAATTTCATTCAATCGAAAAAAATAAAAATTACTCGAAAAAAGTTGCAAGGGGTCCCCCTTCAAAATCATGAACAATAAGTCGTCACATCGACTTGGAATTCGCACTGTAAACGTAAAATTTCATGCTCTTTCCGAAAATGTATGATTTTTATGTGCTCAGATATAAGATTCAGCCGGAAAAGAGTGTTTAAGGTAGAAAATCCAATTTTCCGAGATTTTTCATTTTTGATTTTTCGAATTTTAAATTCTTGTCTTCAAAGGTATTTTGACATGCTGATTCCGAATCATTAAACGAAAATGTCGAAAACACATCAGAAATATTTTTGGCGCCAAAAAAAACACTTGAATACTGATTCAGAGCTGACCTACTCAATAACGGTTAGAGATAGACAAATTCTGCGAACGCCACTCGATTCAGAATGGTCGAGATAGTATATATTGTGAATTTCGTTCAATCGAAAAAAATAAAAATTACTCGAAAAAAGTTGCAAGGGGTCCCCCTTCAAAATCATGAAAAATACTAAGTCGTCACATCGACTTGGAATTTGCACTGTAAACGTAAAATTTCATGCTCTTTCCGAAAATGTATGATTTTTATGTGTTCAGATATAAGATTCAGCCGGAAAAGAGTGTTTAAAGTAGAAAATCTAATTTTCCGAGATTTTTCATTTTTGATTTTTCGAATTTTAAATTCTTGTCTTCAAAGGTATTTTGACGTGCTGATTCCGAATCATTAAACGAAAATGTCGAAAACCCATCAGAAATATTTTTGGCGCCAAAAAAACACTTGAATACTGATTCAGAGCTGACCTACTCAAGAACGGTTAGAGAAAATTCTGCGAACGCCACTCGATTCAGAATGGTCGAGTTAGTATATATTGTGAATTTCGTTCAATCGAAAAAAATAAAAATTACTCGAAAAAAGTTGCAAGGGGTCCCCCTTCAAAATCATGAAAAATACTAAGTCGTCACATCGACTTGGAATTTGCTCTGTAAACGTAAAATTTCATGCTCTTTCCGAAAATGTATGATTTTTATGTGCTCAGATATAAGATTCAGCCGGAAAAGAGTGTTTAAGGTAGAAAATCCAATTTTCCGAGATTTTCCATTTTTGATTTTTCGAATTTTAAATTCTTGTCTTCAAAGGTATTTTGACATGCTGATCCCGAATCATTAAACGAAAATGTCGAAAACCCATCAGAAATATTTTTGGCGCCAAAAAAAACACTTGAATACTGATTCAGAGCTGACCTACTCAAGAACGGTTAGAGAAAATTCTGCGAACGCCACTCGATTCAGAATGGTCGAGTTAGTATATATTGTGAATTTCGTTCAATCGAAAAAAATAAAAATTATTCGAAAAAAGTTGCAAGGGGTCCCCCTTCAAAATCATGAAAAATACTAAGTCGCCACATCGACTTGGAATTTGCACTGTAAACGTAAAATTTCATGCTCTTTCCGAAAATGCATGATTTTTATGTGCTCAGATATAAAATTCAGCCGGAAAAGGGTGTTTAAGGTAGAAAATCCAATTTTCCGAGATTTTTCATTTTTCATTTTTCGAATTTCAAACTCTTGTCCTCAAAGGTATTTTGACATGCTGATTCCGAATCTTTAAACGAAAATGTCGAAAACACATCAGAAATATTTTTGGCGACAAAAAAAACACTTGAATACTGATTCAGAGCTGACCTACTCAAGAACGGTTAGAGATAGACAAATTCTGCGAACGCCACTCGATTCAGAATGGTCGAGTTAGTATATATTGTGAATTTCGTTTAATCAAAAAAAATAAAAATTACTCGAAAAAAGTTGCAAGGGGTGTCCCCCTTCAAAATCATGAAAAATACTAAGTCGTCACATCGACTTGGAATTTGCACTGTGAACGTAAAATTTCATGCTCTTTCCGAAAATGTATTATTTTTATCTGCTCAGATATAAGATTCAGCCGGAAAAGAGTGTTTAAGTTAGAAAATCCAATTTTCCGAGATTTTTCATTTTTGATTTTTCGAATTTTAAATTCTTGTCTTCAAAGGTATTTAAACATGCTGATTCCGAATCATTAAACGAAAATGTCGAAAACACATCAGAAATATTTTTGGCGCCAAAAAAAAACACTTGAATACTGATTCAGAGCTGTCCTACTCTAGAACGGTTAAAGATAGACAAATTCTGCGACCGCCATTCGATTCAGAATGGTCGATTTAGTATATATTGTGGATTTCGTTCAATCGAAATAAATAAAAATTACTCGAATAAAGTTGCAAGGGGTCCCCCTTCAAAATCATGAAAAATACCAAGTCGTCACATCGACTTGGAATATGCACTGTAAACGTGAAATTTCATGCTTTTTCCGAAAATGTATGATTTTTATGTGCTCAGATATAAGATTCAGCTGGAAAAGGGTGTTTAAGGTAGAAAATCCAATTTTCCGAGATTTTTCATTTTTCATTTTTCGAATTTCAAACTCTTGTCTTCAAAGGTATTTTTACATGCTGATTCCGAATTTTTAAACGAAAATGTCGAAAACACATCAGAAATATTTTTGGCGCCAAAAAAAAAACACTTGACTACTGATTCAGAGCTGACCTACTCAAGAACGGTTAGAGATAGACAAATTCTGCGAACTCCACTCGATTCAGAATGGTCGAGATAGTATATAATGTGAATTTCGTTCAATCGAAAAAAATAAAAATTACTCGAAAAAAGTTGCAAGGGGTCCCCCTTCAAAATCATGAAAAATACTAAGTCGTCACATCGACTTGGAATTTGCACTAAAAACGTAAAATTTCATGCTCTTTCCGAAAATGTATGATTTTTATGTGCTCAGATATAAAATTCAGCCGGAAAAGGGTGTTTAAGGTAGAAAATCCAATTTTCCGAGACTTTTCATTTTTCATTTTTCGAATTTCAAACTCTTGTCCTCAAAGGTATTTTGACATGCTGATTCCGAATCTTTAAACGAAAATGTCGAAAACACATCAGAAATATTTTTGGCGACAAAAAAAACACTTGAATACTGATTCAGAGCTGACCTACTCAAGAACGGTTAGAGATAGACAAATTCTGCGAACGCCACTCGATTCAGAATGGTCGAGATAGTATATATTGTGAATTTCGTTCAATCGAAAAAAATAAAAATTACTCGAAAAAAGTTGCAAGGGGTCCCCCTTCAAAATCATGAAAAATACTAAGTCGTCACATCGACTTGTAATTTGCACTAAAAACGTAAAATTTCATGCTCTTTCCGAAAATGTATGATTTTTATTTGCTCAGATATAAAATTCAGCCGGAAAAGGGTGTTTAAGGTAGAAAATCCAATTTTCCGAGATTTTTCATTTTTGATTTTTCGAATTTTAAATTCTTGTCTTCAAAGGTATTTTGACATGCTGATCCCGAATCATTAAACGAAAATGTCGAAAACCCATCAGAAATATTTTTACCGCCAAAAAAAACACTTGAATACTGATTCAGAGCTGACCTACTCAATAACGGTTAGAGATAGACAAATTCTGCGAACGCCACTCGATTCAGAATGGTCGAGATAGTATATATTGTGAATTTCGTTCAATCGAAAAAAATAAAAATTACTCGAAAAAAGTTGCAAGGGGTCCCCCTTCAAAATCATGAAAAATACTAAGTCGTCACATCGACTTGGAATTTGCAATAAAAACGTAAAATTTCATGCACTTTCCGAAAATGTATGATTTTTATGTGCTCAGATATAAAATTCAGCCGGAAAAGGGTGTTTAAGGTAGAAAATCCAATTTTCCGAGATTTTTCATTTTTGATTTTTCGCATTTCAAACTCTTGTCCTCAAAGGTATTTTGACATGCTGATTCCGAATCTTTAAACGAAAATGTCGAAAACACATCAGAAATATTTTTGGCGACAAAAAAAACACTTGAATACTGATTCAGAGCTGACCTACTCAAGAACGGTTAGAGATAGACAAATTCTGCGAACGTCACTCGATTCAGAATGGTCGAGTTAGTATATATTGTGAATTTCATTCAATCGAAAAAAATAAAAATTACTCGAAAAAAGTTGCAAGGGGTCCCCCTTCAAAATCATGAACAATACTAAGTCGTCACATCGACTTGGAATTTGCACTGTAAACGTAAAATTTCATGCTCTTTCCGAAAATGTATGATTTTTATGTGCTCAGATATAAGATTCAGCCGGAAAAGAGTGTTTAAGGTAGAAAATCCAATTTTCCGAGATTTTTCATTTTTGATTTTTCGAATTTTAACTTCTTGTCTTCAAAGGTATTTTGACATGCTGATTCCGAATCATTAAACGAAAATGTCGAAAACACATCAGAAATATTTTTGGCGCCAAAAAAAAACACTTGAATACTGATTCAGAGCTGTCCTACTCAAGAACGGTTAAAGATAAACAAATTCTGCGACCGCCACTCGATTCAGAATGGTCGAGTTAGTATTATATATTGTGGATTTCGTTCAATCGAAAAAAATAAAAATTACTCGAAAATCATGAAAAATACTAAGTCGTCACATCGACTTGGAATTTGCACTGTAAACGTAAAATTTCATGCTCTTTCCGAAAATGTATGATTTTTATGTGTTCAGATATAAGATTCAGCCGGAAAAGAGTGTTTAAAGTAGAAAATCCAATTTTCCGAGATTTTTCATTTTTGATTTTTCGAATTTTAAATTCTTGTCTTCAAAGGTATTTTGACATGCTGATCCTGAATCATTAAACGAAAATGTCGAAAACCCATCAGAAATATTTTTACCGCCAAAAAAAACACTTGAATACTGATTCAGAGCTGACCTACTCAATAACGGTTAGAGATAGACAAATTCTGCGAACGCCACTCGATTCAGAATGGTCGAGATAGTATATATTGTGAATTTCGTTCAATCGAAAAAAATAAAAATTACTCGAAAAAAGTTGCAAGGGGTCCCCCTTCAAAATCATGAAAAATACTAAGTCGTCACATCGGCTTGGAATTTGCACTGTAAACGTAAAATTTCATGCTCTTTCCGAAAATGTATGATTTTTATGTGTTCAGATATAAGATTCAGCCGGAAAAGAGTGTTTAAAGTAGAAAATCCAATTTTCCGAGATTTTTCATTTTTGATTTTTCGAATTTTAAATTCTTGTCTTCAAAGGTATTTTGACGTGCTGATTCCGAATCATTAAACGAAAATGTCGAAAACCCATCAGAAATATATTTGGCGCCAAAAAAACACTTGAATACTGATTCAGAGCTGACCTACTCAAGAACGGTTAGAGAAAATTCTGCGAACGCCACTCGATTCAGAATGGTCGAGTTAGTATATATTGTGAATTTCGTTCAATCGAAAAAAATAAAAATTACTCGAAAAAAGTTGCAAGGGGTCCCCCTTCAAAATCATGAAAAATACTAAGTCGTCACATCGACTTGGAATTTGCACTGTAAACGTGAAATTTTATGCTTTTTCCGAAAATGTATGATTTTTATGTGCTCAGATATAAGATTCAGCTGGAAAAGGGTGTTTATGGTAGAAAATCCAATTTTCCGAGATTTTTCATTTTTCATTTTTCGAATTTCAAACTCTTGTCTTCAAAGGTATTTTTACATGCTGATTCCGAATTTTTAAACGAAAATGTCGAAAACACATCAGAAATATTTTTGGCGCCAAAAAAAAAACACTTGAATACTGATTCAGAGCTGACCTACTCAAGAACGGTTAGAGATAGACAAATTCTGCGAACGCCACTCGATTCAGAATGGTCGAGATAGTATATATTGTGAATTTCGTTCAATCGAAAAAAATAAAAATTACTCGAAAAAAGTTGCAAGGGGTCCCCCTTCAAAATCATGAAAAATACTAAGTCGTCACATCGACTTGGAATTTGCTCTGTAAACGTAAAATTTCATGCTCTTTCCGAAAATGTATGATTTTTATGTGCTCAGATATAAGATTCAGCCGGAAAAGAGTGTTTAAGGTAGAAAATCCAATTTTCCGAGATTTTTCATTTTTGATTTTTCGAATTTTAAATTCTTGTCTTCAAAGGTATTTTGACATGCTGATTCCGAATCATTAAACGAAAATGTCGAAAACACATCAGAAATATTTTTGGCGCCAAAAAAAACACTTGAATACTGATTCAGAGCTGACCTACTCAATAACGGTTAGAGATAGACAAATTCTGCGAACGCCACTCGATTCAGAATGGTCGAGATAGTATATATTGTGAATTTCGTTCAATCGAAAAAAATAAAAATTACTCGAAAAAAGTTGCAAGGGGTCCCCCTTCAAAATCATGAAAAATACTAAGTCGTCACATCGACTTGGAATTTGCACTGTAAACGTAAAATTTCATGCTCTTTCCGAAAATGTATGATTTTTATGTGTTCAGATATAAGATTCAGCCGGAAAAGAGTGTTTAAAGTAGAAAATCCAATTTTCCGAGATTTTTCATTTTTGATTTTTCGAATTTTAAATTCTTGTCTTCAAAGGTATTTTGACGTGCTGATTCCGAATCATTAAACGAAAATGTCGAAAACCCATCAGAAATATTTTTGGCGCCAAAAAAACACTTGAATACTGATTCAGAGCTGACCTACTCAAGAACGGTTAGAGAAAATTCTGCGAACGCCACTCGATTCAGAATGGTCGAGTTAGTATATATTGTGAATTTCGTTCAATCGAAAAAAATAAAAATTACTCGAAAAAAGTTGCAAGGGGTCCCCCTTCAAAATCATGAAAAATACTAAGTCGTCACATCGACTTGGAATTTGCACTGTAAACGTAAAATTTCATGCTCTTTCCGAAAATGTATGATTTTTATGTGCTCAGATATAAGATTCAGCCGGAAAAGAGTGTTTAAGGTAGAAAATCCAATTTTCCGAGATTTTACATTTTTGATTTTTCGAATTTTAAATTCTTGTCTTCAAAGGTATTTTGACATGCTGATTCCGAATAATTAAACGAAAATGTCGAAAACACATCAGAAATATTTTTGGCGCCAAAAAAAACACTTGAATACTGATTCAGAGCTGACCTACTCAAGAACGGTTAGAGATAGACAAATTCTGCGAACGCCACTCGATTCAGAATGGTCGATTTAGTATATATTGTGAATTTCGTTCAATCGAAAAAAATAAAAATTACTCGAAAAAAGTTGCAAGGGGTGTCCCCATCAAAATCATGAAAAATACTAAGTCATCGACTTGGAATTTGCACTGTGAACGTAAAATTTCATGCTCTTTCCGAAAATGTATTATTTTTATGTGCTCAGATATAAGATTCAGCCGGAAAAGAGTGTTTAAGGTAGAAAATCCAATTTTCCGAGATTTTTCATTTTTGATTTTTCGAATTTTAAATTCTTGTCTTCAAAGGTATTTTGACATGCTGATTCCGAATCATTAAACGAAAATGTCGAAAACACATCAGAAATATTTTTGGCGCCAAAAAAAACACTTGAATACTGATTCAGAGCTGTCCTACTCAAGAACGGTTAAAGATAGACAAATTCTGCGACCGCCACTCGATTCAGAATGGTCGAGTTAGTATATATTGTGGATTTCGTTCAATCGAAAAAAATAAAAATTACTCGAATAAAGTTGCAAGGGGTCCCCCTTCAAAATCATGAAAAATACTAAGTCGTCACATCGACTTGGAATTTGCACTGTTAACGTGAAATTTCATGCTTTTTCCGAAAATGTATGATTTTTATGTGCTCAGATATAAGATTCAGCTGGAAAAGGGTGTTTAAGGTAGAAAATCCAATTTTCCGAGATTTTTCATTTTTCATTTTTCGAATTTCAAACTCTTGTCTTCAAAGGTATTTTGACATGCTGATTCCGAATTTTTAAACGAAAATGTCGAAAACACATCAGAAATATTTTTGACGCCAAAAAAAAAACACTTGAATACTGATTCAGAGCTGACCTACTCAAGAACGGTTAGAGATAGACAAATTCTGCGAACGCCACTCGATTCAGAATGGTCGAGTTAGTATATATTGTGAATTTCGTTCAATCGAAAAAAATAAAAATTACTCGAAAAAAGTTGCAAGGGGTCCCCCTTCAAAATCATGAAAAATACTAAGTCGTCACATCGACTTGGAATTTGCACTGTGAACGTAAAATTTCATGCTCTTTCCGAAAATGTATGATTTTTATGTGCTCAGATATAAGATTCAGCCGGAAAAGAGTGTTTAAGGTAGAAAATCTAATTTTCCGAGATTTTTCATTTTTGATTTTTCGAATTTTAAATTCTTGTCTTCAAAGGTATTTTGACATGCTGATTCCGAATCATTAAACGAAAATGTCGAAAACACATCAGAAATATTTTTGGCGCCAAAAAAAACTTGAATACTGATTCAGAGCTGTCCTACTCAAGAACGGTTAAAGATAGACAAATTCTGCGACCGCCACTCGATTCAGAATGGTCGAGATAGTATATATTGTGAATTTCGTTCAATCGAAAAAAATAAAAATTACTCGAAAAAAGTTGCAAGGGGTCCCCCTTCAAAATCATGAAAAATACTAAGTCGTCACATCGACTTGGAATTTGCACTGTAAACGTAAAATTTCATGCTCTTTCCGAAAATGTATGATTTTTATGTGTTCAGATATAAGATTCAGCCGGAAAAGAGTGTTTAAAGTAGAAAATCCAATTTTCCGAGATTTTTCATTTTTGATTTTTCGAATTTTAAATTCTTGTCTTCAAAGGTATTTTGACGTGCTGATTCCGAATCATTAAACGAAAATGTCGAAAACCCATCAGAAATATTTTTGGCGCCAAAAAAACACTTGAATACTGATTCAGAGCTGACCTACTCAAGAACGGTTAGAGAAAATTCTGCGAACGCCACTCGATTCAGAATGGTCGAGTTAGTATATATTGTGAATTTCGTTCAATCGAAAAAAATAAAAATTACTCGAAAAAAGTTGCAAGGGGTCCCCCTTCAAAATCATGAAAAATACTAAGTCGTCACATCGACTTGGAATTTGCACTGTAAACGTAAAATTTCATGCTCTTTCCGAAAATGTATGATTTTTATGTGCTCAGATATAAGATTCAGCCGGAAAAGAGTGTTTAAGGTAGAAAATCCAATTTTCCGAGATTTTACATTTTTGATTTTTCGAATTTTAAATTCTTGTCTTCAAAGGTATTTTGACATGCTGATTCCGAATAATTAAACGAAAATGTCGAAAACACATCAGAAATATTTTTGGCGCCAAAAAAAACACTTGAATACTGATTCAGAGCTGACCTACTCAAGAACGGTTAGAGATAGACAAATTCTGCGAACGCCACTCGATTCAGAATGGTCGATTTAGTATATATTGTGAATTTCGTTCAATCGAAAAAAATAAAAATTACTCGAAAAAAGTTGCAAGGGGTGTCCCCTTCAAAATCATGAAAAATACTAAGTCATCGACTTGGAATTTGCACTGTGAACGTAAAATTTCATGCTCTTTCCGAAAATGTATTATTTTTATGTGCTCAGATATAAGATTCAGCCGGAAAAGAGTGTTTAAGGTAGAAAATCCAATTTTCCGAGATTTTTCATTTTTGATTTTTCGAATTTTAAATTCTTGTCTTCAAAGGTATTTTGACATGCTGATTCCGAATCATTAAACGAAAATGTCGAAAACACATCAGAAATATTTTTGGCGCCAAAAAAAACACTTGAATACTGATTCAGAGCTGTCCTACTCAAGAACGGTTAAAGATAGACAAATTCTGCGACCGCCACTCGATTCAGAATGGTCGAGTTAGTATATATTGTGGATTTCGTTCAATCGAAAAAAATAAAAATTACTCGAATAAAGTTGCAAGGGGTCCCCCTTCAAAATCATGAAAAATACTAAGTCGTCACATCGACTTGGAATTTGCACTGTTAACGTGAAATTTCATGCTTTTTCCGAAAATGTATGATTTTTATGTGCTCAGATATAAGATTCAGCTGGAAAAGGGTGTTTAAGGTAGAAAATCCAATTTTCCGAGATTTTTCATTTTTCATTTTTCGAATTTCAAACTCTTGTCTTCAAAGGTATTTTGACATGCTGATTCCGAATTTTTAAACGAAAATGTCGAAAACACATCAGAAATATTTTTGGCGCCAAAAAAAAAAACACTTGAATACTGATTCAGAGCTGACCTACTCAAGAACGGTTAGAGATAGACAAATTCTGCGAACGCCACTCGATTCAGAATGGTCGAGTTAGTATATATTGTGAATTTCGTTCAATCGAAAAAAATAAAAATTACTCGAAAAAAGTTGCAAGGGGTCCCCCTTCAAAATCATGAAAAATACTAAGTCGTCACATCGACTTGGAATTTGCACTGTGAACGTAAAATTTCATGCTCTTTCCGAAAATGTATGATTTTTATGTGCTCAGATATAAGATTCAGCCGGAAAAGAGTGTTTAAGGTAGAAAATCCAATTTTCCGAGATTTTTCATTTTTGATTTTTCGAATTTTAAATTCTTGTCTTCAAAGGTATTTTGACATGCTGATTCCGAATCATTAAACGAAAATGTCGAAAACACATCAGAAATATTTTTGGCGCCAAAAAAAACTTGAATACTGATTCAGAGCTGTCCTACTCAAGAACGGTTAAAGATAGACAAATTCTGCGACCGCCACTCGATTCAGAATGGTCGAGTTAGTTTGTGGATTTCGTTCAATCGAAAAAAATAAAAATTACTCGAATAAAGTTGCAAGGGGTCCCCCTTCAAAATCATGAAAAATACTAAGTCGTCACATCGACTTGGAATTTACACTGTAAACGTAAAATTTCATGCTCTTTCCGAAAATGTATGATTTTTTTGTGTTCAGATATAAGATTCAGCCGGAAAAGAGTGTTTAAAGTAGAAAATCCAATTTTCCGAGATTTTTCATTTTTGATTTTTCGAATTTTAAATTCTTGTCTTCAAAGGTATTTTGACATGCTGATCCTGAATCATTAAACGAAAATGTCGAAAACCCATCAGAAATATTTTTACCGCCAAAAAAAACACTTGAATACTGATTCAGAGCTGACCTACTCAATAACGGTTAGAGATAGACAAATTCTGCGAACGCCACTCGATTCAGAATGGTCGAGATAGTATATATTGTGAATTTCGTTCAATCGAAAAAAATAAAAATTACTCGAAAAAAGTTGCAAGGGGTCCCCCTTCAAAATCATGAAAAATACTAAGTCGTCACATCGGCTTGGAATTTGCACTGTAAACGTAAAATTTCATGCTCTTTCCGAAAATGTATGATTTTTATGTGTTCAGATATAAGATTCAGCCGGAAAAGAGTGTTTAAAGTAGAAAATCCAATTTTCCGAGATTTTTCATTTTTGATTTTTCGAATTTTAAATTCTTGTCTTCAAAGGTATTTTGACGTGCTGATTCCGAATCATTAAACGAAAATGTCGAAAACCCATCAGAAATATATTTGGCGCCAAAAAAACACTTGAATACTGATTCAGAGCTGACCTACTCAAGAACGGTTAGAGAAAATTCTGCGAACGCCACTCGATTCAGAATGGTCGAGTTAGTATATATTGTGAATTTCGTTCAATCGAAAAAAATAAAAATTACTCGAAAAAAGTTGCAAGGGGTCCCCCTTCAAAATCATGAAAAATACTAAGTCGTCACATCGACTTGGAATTTGCACTGTAAACGTGAAATTTTATGCTTTTTCCGAAAATGTATGATTTTTATGTGCTCAGATATAAGATTCAGCTGGAAAAGGGTGTTTATGGTAGAAAATCCAATTTTCCGAGATTTTTCATTTTTCATTTTTCGAATTTCAAACTCTTGTCTTCAAAGGTATTTTTACATGCTGATTCCGAATTTTTAAACGAAAATGTCGAAAACACATCAGAAATATTTTTGGCGCCAAAAAAAAAACACTTGAATACTGATTCAGAGCTGACCTACTCAAGAACGGTTAGAGATAGACAAATTCTGCGAACGCCACTCGATTCAGAATGGTCGAGATAGTATATATTGTGAATTTCGTTCAATCGAAAAAAATAAAAATTACTCGAAAAAAGTTGCAAGGGGTCCCCCTTCAAAATCATGAAAAATACTAAGTCGTCACATCGACTTGTAATTTGCACTAAAAACGTAAAATTTCATGCTCTTTCCGAAAATGTATGATTTTTATTTGCTCAGATATAAAATTCAGCCGGAAAAGGGTGTTTAAGGTAGAAAATCCAATTTTCCGAGATTTTTCATTTTTCATTTTTCGCATTTCAAACTCTTGTCCTCAAAGGTATTTTGACATGCTGATTCCGAATCTTTAAACGAAAATGTCGAAAACACATCAGAAATATTTTTGGCGACAAAAAAAACACTTGAATACTGATTCAGAGCTGACCTACTCAAGAACGGTTAGAGATAGACAAATTCTGCGAACGCCACTCGATTCAGAATGGTCGAGTTAGTATATATTGTGAATTTCATTCAATCGAAAAAAATAAAAATTACTCGAAAAAAGTTGCAAGGGGTCCCCCTTCAAAATCATGAAAAATACTAAGTCGTCACATCGACTTGGAATTTGCTCTGTAAACGTAAAATTTCATGCTCTTTCCGAAAATGTATGATTTTTATGTGCTCAGATATAAGATTCAGCCGGAAAAGAGTGTTTAAGGTAGAAAATCCAATTTTCCGAGATTTTTCATTTTTGATTTTTCGAATTTTAAATTCTTGTCTTCAAAGGTATTTTGACATGCTGATTCCGAATCATTAAACGAAAATGTCGAAAACACATCAGAAATATTTTTGGCGCCAAAAAAAACACTTGAATACTGATTCAGAGCTGACCTACTCAATAACGGTTAGAGATAGACAAATTCTGCGAACGCCACTCGATTCAGAATGGTCGAGATAGTATATATTGTGAATTTCGTTCAATCGAAAAAAATAAAAATTACTCGAAAAAAGTTGCAAGGGGTCCCCCTTCAAAATCATGAAAAATACTAAGTCGTCACATCGACTTGGAATTTGCACTGTAAACGTAAAATTTCATGCTCTTTCCGAAAATGTATGATTTTTATGTGTTCAGATATAAGATTCAGCCGGAAAAGAGTGTTTAAAGTAGAAAATCCAATTTTCCGAGATTTTTCATTTTTGATTTTTCGAATTTTAAATTCTTGTCTTCAAAGGTATTTTGACGTGCTGATTCCGAATCATTAAACGAAAATGTCGAAAACCCATCAGAAATATTTTTGGCGCCAAAAAAACACTTGAATACTGATTCAGAGCTGACCTACTCAAGAACGGTTAGAGAAAATTCTGCGAACGCCACTCGATTCAGAATGGTCGAGTTAGTATATATTGTGAATTTCGTTCAATCGAAAAAAATAAAAATTACTCGAAAAAAGTTGCAAGGGGTCCCCCTTCAAAATCATGAAAAATACTAAGTCGTCACATCGACTTGGAATTTGCACTGTAAACGTAAAATTTCATGCTCTTTCCGAAAATGTATGATTTTTATGTGCTCAGATATAAGATTCAGCCGGAAAAGAGTGTTTAAGGTAGAAAATCCAATTTTCCGAGATTTTACATTTTTGATTTTTCGAATTTTAAATTCTTGTCTTCAAAGGTATTTTGACATGCTGATTCCGAATAATTAAACGAAAATGTCGAAAACACATCAGAAATATTTTTGGCGCCAAAAAAAACACTTGAATACTGATTCAGAGCTGACCTACTCAAGAACGGTTAGAGATAGACAAATTCTGCGAACGCCACTCGATTCAGAATGGTCGATTTAGTATATATTGTGAATTTCGTTCAATCGAAAAAAATAAAAATTACTCGAAAAAAGTTGCAAGGGGTGTCCCCTTCAAAATCATGAAAAATACTAAGTCATCGACTTGGAATTTGCACTGTGAACGTAAAATTTCATGCTCTTTCCGAAAATGTATTATTTTTATGTGCTCAGATATAAGATTCAGCCGGAAAAGAGTGTTTAAGGTAGAAAATCCAATTTTCCGAGATTTTTCATTTTTGATTTTTCGAATTTTAAATTCTTGTCTTCAAAGGTATTTTGACATGCTGATTCCGAATCATTAAACGAAAATGTCGAAAACACATCAGAAATATTTTTGGCGCCAAAAAAAACACTTGAATACTGATTCAGAGCTGTCCTACTCAAGAACGGTTAAAGATAGACAAATTCTGCGACCGCCACTCGATTCAGAATGGTCGAGTTAGTATATATTGTGGATTTCGTTCAATCGAAAAAAATAAAAATTACTCGAATAAAGTTGCAAGGGGTCCCCCTTCAAAATCATGAAAAATACTAAGTCGTCACATCGACTTGGAATTTGCACTGTTAACGTGAAATTTCATGCTTTTTCCGAAAATGTATGATTTTTATGTGCTCAGATATAAGATTCAGCTGGAAAAGGGTGTTTAAGGTAGAAAATCCAATTTTCCGAGATTTTTCATTTTTCATTTTTCGAATTTCAAACTCTTGTCTTCAAAGGTATTTTGACATGCTGATTCCGAATTTTTAAACGAAAATGTCGAAAACACATCAGAAATATTTTTGGCGCCAAAAAAAAAACACTTGAATACTGATTCAGAGCTGACCTACTCAAGAACGGTTAGAGATAGACAAATTCTGCGAACGCCATTCGATTCAGAATGGTCGAGTTAGTATATATTGTGAATTTCGTTCAATCGAAAAAAATAAAAATTACTCGAAAAAAGTTGCAAGGGGTCCCCCTTCAAAATCATGAAAAATACTAAGTCGTCACATCGACTTGGAATTTGCACTGTGAACGTAAAATTTCATGCTCTTTCCGAAAATGTATGATTTTTATGTGCTCAGATATAAGATTCAGCCGGAAAAGAGTGTTTAAGGTAGAAAATCTAATTTTCCGAGATTTTTCATTTTTGATTTTTCGAATTTTAAATTCTTGTCTTCAAAGGTATTTTGACATGCTGATTCCGAATCATTAAACGAAAATGTCGAAAACACATCAGAAATATTTTTGGCGCCAAAAAAAACTTGAATACTGATTCAGAGCTGTCCTACTCAAGAACGGTTAAAGATAGACAAATTCTGCGACCGCCACTCGATTCAGAATGGTCGAGATAGTATATATTGTGAATTTCGTTCAATCGAAAAAAATAAAAATTACTCGAAAAAAGTTGCAAGGGGTCCCCCTTCAAAATCATGAAAAATACTAAGTCGTCACATCGACTTGGAATTTGCACTGTAAACGTAAAATTTCATGCTCTTTCCGAAAATGTATGATTTTTATGTGTTCAGATATAAGATTCAGCCGGAAAAGAGTGTTTAAAGTAGAAAATCCAATTTTCCGAGATTTTTCATTTTTGATTTTTCGAATTTTAAATTCTTGTCTTCAAAGGTATTTTGACGTGCTGATTCCGAATCATTAAACGAAAATGTCGAAAACCCATCAGAAATATTTTTGGCGCCAAAAAAACACTTGAATACTGATTCAGAGCTGACCTACTCAAGAACGGTTAGAGAAAATTCTGCGAACGCCACTCGATTCAGAATGGTCGAGTTAGTATATATTGTGAATTTCGTTCAATCGAAAAAAATAAAAATTACTCGAAAAAAGTTGCAAGGGGTCCCCCTTCAAAATCATGAAAAATACTAAGTCGTCACATCGACTTGGAATTTGCACTGTAAACGTAAAATTTCATGCTCTTTCCGAAAATGTATGATTTTTATGTGCTCAGATATAAGATTCAGCCGGAAAAGAGTGTTTAAGGTAGAAAATCCAATTTTCCGAGATTTTACATTTTTGATTTTTCGAATTTTAAATTCTTGTCTTCAAAGGTATTTTGACATGCTGATTCCGAATAATTAAACGAAAATGTCGAAAACACATCAGAAATATTTTTGGCGCCAAAAAAAACACTTGAATACTGATTCAGAGCTGACCTACTCAAGAACGGTTAGAGATAGACAAATTCTGCGAACGCCACTCGATTCAGAATGGTCGATTTAGTATATATTGTGAATTTCGTTCAATCGAAAAAAATAAAAATTACTCGAAAAAAGTTGCAAGGGGTGTCCCCTTCAAAATCATGAAAAATACTAAGTCATCGACTTGGAATTTGCACTGTGAACGTAAAATTTCATGCTCTTTCCGAAAATGTATTATTTTTATGTGCTCAGATATAAGATTCAGCCGGAAAAGAGTGTTTAAGGTAGAAAATCCAATTTTCCGAGATTTTTCATTTTTGATTTTTCGAATTTTAAATTCTTGTCTTCAAAGGTATTTTGACATGCTGATTCCGAATCATTAAACGAAAATGTCGAAAACACATCAGAAATATTTTTGGCGCCAAAAAAAACACTTGAATACTGATTCAGAGCTGTCCTACTCAAGAACGGTTAAAGATAGACAAATTCTGCGACCGCCACTCGATTCAGAATGGTCGAGTTAGTATATATTGTGGATTTCGTTCAATCGAAAAAAATAAAAATTACTCGAATAAAGTTGCAAGGGGTCCCCCTTCAAAATCATGAAAAATACTAAGTCGTCACATCGACTTGGAATTTGCACTGTTAACGTGAAATTTCATGCTTTTTCCGAAAATGTATGATTTTTATGTGCTCAGATATAAGATTCAGCTGGAAAAGGGTGTTTAAGGTAGAAAATCCAATTTTCCGAGATTTTTCATTTTTCATTTTTCGAATTTCAAACTCTTGTCTTCAAAGGTATTTTGACATGCTGATTCCGAATTTTTAAACGAAAATGTCGAAAACACATCAGAAATATTTTTGGCGCCAAAAAAAAAACACTTGAATACTGATTCAGAGCTGACCTACTCAAGAACGGTTAGAGATAGACAAATTCTGCGAACGCCACTCGATTCAGAATGGTCGAGTTAGTATATATTGTGAATTTCGTTCAATCGAAAAAAATAAAAATTACTCGAAAAAAGTTGCAAGGGGTCCCCCTTCAAAATCATGAAAAATACTAAGTCGTCACATCGACTTGGAATTTGCACTGTGAACGTAAAATTTCATGCTCTTTCCGAAAATGTATGATTTTTATGTGCTCAGATATAAGATTCAGCCGGAAAAGAGTGTTTAAGGTAGAAAATCCAATTTTCCGAGATTTTTCATTTTTGATTTTTCGAATTTTAAATTCTTGTCTTCAAAGGTATTTTGACATGCTGATTCCGAATCATTAAACGAAAATGTCGAAAACACATCAGAAATATTTTTGGCGCCAAAAAAAACTTGAATACTGATTCAGAGCTGTCCTACTCAAGAACGGTTAAAGATAGACAAATTCTGCGACCGCCACTCGATTCAGAATGGTCGAGTTAGTTTGTGGATTTCGTTCAATCGAAAAAAATAAAAATTACTCGAAAAAAGTTGCAAGGGGTCCCCCTTCAAAATCATGAAAAATACTAAGTCGTCACATCGACTTGGAATTTGCACTGTAAACGTAAAATTTCATGCTCTTTCCGAAAATGTATGATTTTTATGTGTTCAGATATAAGATTCAGCCGGAAAAGAGTGTTTAAAGTAGAAAATCCAATTTTCCGAGATTTTTCATTTTTGATTTTCCGAATTTTAAATTCTTGTCTTCAAAGGTATTTTGACATGCTGATCCCGAATCATTAAACGAAAATGTCGAAAACCCATCAGAAATATTTTTGGCGCCAAAAAAAACACTTGAATACTGATTCAGAGCTGACCTACTCAAGAACGGTTAGAGAAAATTCTGCGAACGCCACTCGATTCAGAATGGTCGAGTTAGTATATATTGTGAATTTCGTTCAATCGAAAAAAATAAAAATTATTCGAAAAAAGTTGCAAGGGGTCCCCCTTCAAAATCATGAAAAATACTAAGTCGCCACATCGACTTGGAATTTGCACTGTAAACGTAAAATTTCATGCTCTTTCCGAAAATGCATGATTTTTATGTGCTCAGATATAAAATTCAGCCGGAAAAGGGTGTTTAAGGTAGAAAATCCAATTTTCCGAGATTTTTCATTTTTCATTTTTCGAATTTCAAACTCTTGTCTTCAAAGGTATTTTGACATGCTGATTCCGAATCATTAAACGAAAATGTCGAAAACACATCAGAAATATTTTTGGCGCCAAAAAAAAAACACTTGAATACTGATTCAGAGCTGACCTACTCAAGAACGGTTAGAGATAGACAAATTCTGCGAACGCCACTCGATTCAGAATGGTCGAGTTAGTATATATTGTGAATTTCGTTCAATCGAAAAAAATAAAAATTACTTGAAAAAAGTTGCAAGGGGTCCCCCTTCAAAATCATGAAAAATACTAAGTCGTCACATCGACTTGGAATTTGCACTGTGAACGTAAAATTTCATGCTCTTTCCGAAAATGTATGATTTTTATGTGCTCAGATATAAGATTCAGCCGGAAAAGAGTGTTTAAGGTAGAAAATCCAATTTTCCGAGATTTTTCATTTTTGATTTTTCGAATTTTAAATTCTTGTCTTCAAAGGTATTTTGACATGCTGATTCCGAATCATTAAACGAAAATGTCGAAAACACATCAGAAATATTTTTGGCGCCAAAAAAAACTTGAATACTGATTCAGAGCTGTCCTACTCAAGAACGGTTAAAGATAGACAAATTCTGCGACCGCCACTCGATTCAGAATGGTCGAGTTAGTTTGTGGATTTCGTTCAATCGAAAAAAATAAAAATTACTCGAATAAAGTTGCAAGGGGTCCCCCTTCAAAATCATGAAAAATACTAAGTCGTCACATCGACTTGGAATTTACACTGTAAACGTAAAATTTCATGCTCTTTCCGAAAATGTATGATTTTTTTGTGTTCAGATATAAGATTCAGCCGGAAAAGAGTGTTTAAAGTAGAAAATCCAATTTTCCGAGATTTTTCATTTTTGATTTTTCGAATTTTAAATTCTTGTCTTCAAAGGTATTTTGACATGCTGATCCCGAATCATTAAACGAAAATGTTGAAAACCCATCAGAAATATTTTTGGCGCCAAAAAAAACACTTGAATACTGATTCAGAGCTGACCTACTCAAGAACGGTTAGAGAAAATTCTGCGAACGCCACTCGATTCAGAATGGTCGAGTTAGTATATATTGTGAATTTCGTTCAATCGAAAAAAATAAAAATTATTCGAAAAAAGTTGCAAGGGGTCCCCCTTCAAAATCATGAAAAATACTAAGTCGCCACATCGACTTGGAATTTGCACTGTAAACGTAAAATTTCATGCTCTTTCCGAAAATGCATGATTTTTATGTGCTCAGATATAAAATTCAGCCGGAAAAGGGTGTTTAAGGTAGAAAATCCAATTTTCCGAGATTTTTCATTTTTCATTTTTCGAATTTCAAACTCTTGTCCTCAAAGGTATTTTGACATGCTGATTCCGAATCTTTAAACGAAAATGTCGAAAACACATCAGAAATATTTTTGGCGACAAAAAAAACACTTGAATACTGATTCAGAGCTGACCTACTCAAGAACGGTTAGAGATAGACAAATTCTGCGAACGCCACTCGATTCAGAATGGTCGAGTTAGTATATATTGTGAATTTCGTTCAATCAAAAAAAATAAAAATTACTCGAAAAAAGTTGCAAGGGGTGTCCCCCTTCAAAATCATGAAAAATACTAAGTCGTCACATCGACTTGGAATTTGCACTGTGAACGTAAAATTTCATGCTCTTTCCGAAAATGTATTATTTTTATCTGCTCAGATATAAGATTCAGCCGGAAAAGAGTGTTTAAGTTAGAAAATCCAATTTTCCGAGATTTTTCATTTTTGATTTTTCGAATTTTAAATTCTTGTCTTCAAAGGTATTTTAACATGCTGATTCCGAATCATTAAACGAAAATGTCGAAAACACATCAGAAATATTTTTGGCGCCAAAAAAAACACTTGAATACTGATTCAGAGCTGTCCTACTCAAGAACGGTTAAAGATAGACAAATTCTGCGACCGCCACTCGATTCAGAATGGTCGAGTTAGTATGTATGGTGGATTTCGTTCAATCGAAATAAATAAAAATTACTCGAATAAAGTTGCAAGGGGTCCCCCTTCAAAATCATGAAAAATACCAAGTCGTCACATCGACTTGGAATTTGCACTGTAAACGTGAAATTTCATGCTTTTTCCGAAAATGTATGATTTTTATGTGCTCAGATATAAGATTCAGCTGGAAAAGGGTGTTTAAGGTAGAAAATCCAATTTTCCGAGATTTTTCATTTTTCATTTTTCGAATTTCAAACTCTTGTCTTCAAAGGTATTTTTACATGCTGATTCCGAATTTTTAAACGAAAATGTCGAAAACACATCAGAAATATTTTTGGCGCAAAAAAAAAAAACACTTGACTACTGATTCAGAGCTGACCTACTCAAGAACGGTTAGAGATAGACAAATTCTGCGAACGCCACTCGATTCAGAATGGTCGAGATAGTATATATTGTGAATTTCGTTCAATCGAAAAAAATAAAAATTACTCGAAAAAAGTTGCAAGGGGTCCCCCTTCAAAATCATGAAAAATACTAAGTCGTCACATCGACTTGGAATTTGCACTAAAAACGTAAAATTTCATGCTCTTTCCGAAAATGTATGATTTTTATGTGCTCAGATATAAAATTCAGCCGGAAAAGGGTGTTTAAGGTAGAAAATCCAATTTTCCGAGATTTTTCATTTTTGATTTTTCGAATTTTAAATTCTTGTCTTCAAAGGTATTTTGACATGCTGATTCCGAATCTTTAAACGAAAATGTCGAAAACACATCAGAAATATTTTTGGCGACAAAAAAAACACTTGAATACTGATTCAGAGCTGACCTACTCAAGAACGGTTAGAGATAGACAAATTCTGCGAACGCCACTCGATTCAGAATGGTCGAGTTAGTATATATTGTGAATTTCGTTCAATCGAAAAAAATAAAAATTACTCGAAAAAAGTTGCAAGGGGTCCCCCTTCAAAATCATGAAAAATACTAAGTCGTCACATCGACTTGGAATTTGCACTGTAAACGTGAAATTTCATGCTTTTTCCGAAAATGTATGATTTTTATGTGCTCAGATATAAGATTCAGCTGGAAAAGGGTGTTTAAGGTAGAAAATCCAATTTTCCGAGATTTTTCATTTTTGATTTTTCGAATTTTAAATTCTTGTCTTCAAAGGTATTTTGACATGCTGATTCCGAATCATTAAACGAAAATGTCGAAAACACATCAGAAATATTTTTGGCGCCAAAAAAAACACTTGAATACTGATTCAGAGCTGACCTACTCAATAACGGTTAGAGATAGACAAATTCTGCGAACGCCACTCGATTCAGAATGGTCGAGATAGTATATATTGTGAATTTCGTTCAATCGAAAAAAATAAAAATTACTCGAAAAAAGTTGCAAGGGGTCCCCCTTCAAAATCATGAAAAATACTAAGTCGTCACATCGACTTGGAATTTGCACTGTTAACGTGAAATTTCATGCTTTTTCCGAAAATGTATGATTTTTATGTGCTCAGATATAAGATTCAGCTGGAAAAGGGTGTTTAAGGTAGAAAATCCAATTTTCCGAGATTTTTCATTTTTCATTTTTCGAATTTCAAACTCTTGTCTTCAAAGGTATTTTGACATGCTGATTCCGAATTTTTAAACGAAAATGTCGAAAACACATCAGAAATATTTTTGGCGCCAAAAAAAAAACACTTGAATACTGATTCAGAGCTGACCTACTCAAGAACGGTTAGAGATAGACAAATTCTGCGAACGCCACTCGATTCAGAATGGTCGAGTTAGTATATATTGTGAATTTCGTTCAATCGAAAAAAATAAAAATTACTCGAAAAAAGTTGCAAGGGGTCCCCCTTCAAAATCATGAAAAATACTAAGTCGTCACATCGACTTGGAATTTGCACTGTGAACGTAAAATTTCATGCTCTTTCCGAAAATGTATGATTTTTATGTGCTCAGATATAAGATTCAGCCGGAAAAGAGTGTTTAAGGTAGAAAATCCAATTTTCCGAGATTTTTCATTTTTGATTTTTCGAATTTTAAATTCTTGTCTTCAAAGGTATTTTGACGTGCTGATTCCGAATCATTAAACGAAAATGTCGAAAACCCATCAGAAATATTTTTGGCGCCAAAAAAACACTTGAATACTGATTCAGAGCTGACCTACTCAAGAACGGTTAGAGAAAATTCTGCGAACGCCACTCGATTCAGAATGGTCGAGTTAGTATATATTGTGAATTTCGTTCAATCGAAAAAAATAAAAATTACTCGAAAAAAGTTGCAAGGGGTCCCCCTTCAAAATCATGAAAAATACTAAGTCGTCACATCGACTTGGAATTTGCACTGTAAACGTAAAATTCCATGCTCTTTCCGAAAATGTATGATTTTTATGTGCTCAGATATAAGATTCAGCCGGAAAAGAGTGTTTAAGGTAGAAAATCCAATTTTCCGAGATTTTTCATTTTTGATTTTTCGAATTTTAAATTCTTGTCTTCAAAGGTATTTTGACATGCTGATTCCGAATCATTAAACGAAAATGTCGAAAACACATCAGAAATATTTTTGGCGCCAAAAAAAACACTTGAATACTGATTCAGAGCTGACCTACTCAAGAACGGTTAGAGATAGACAAATTCTGCGAACGCCACTCGATTCAGAATGGTCGAGTTAGTATATATTGTGAATTTCGTTCAATCGAAAAAAATAAAAATTACTCGAAAAAAGTTGCAAGGGGTGTCCCCTTCAAAATCATGAAAAATACTAAGTCATCGACTTGGAATTTGCACTGTGAACGTAAAATTTCATGCTCTTTCCGAAAATGTATTATTTTTATGTGCTCAGATATAAGATTCAGCCGGAAAAGAGTGTTTAAGGTAGAAAATCCAATTTTCCGAGATTTTTCATTTTTGATTTTTCGAATTTTAAATTCTTGTCTTCAAAGGTATTTTGACATGCTGATTCCGAATCATTAAACGAAAATGTCGAAAACACATCAGAAATATTTTTGGCGCCAAAAAAAAACACTTGAATACTGATTCAGAGCTGTCCTACTCAAGAACGGTTAAAGATAGACAAATTCTGCGACCGCCACTCGATTCAGAATGGTCGAGTTAGTTTGTGGATTTCGTTCAATCGAAAAAAATAAAAATTACTCGAATAAAGTTGCAAGGGGTCCCCCTTCAAAATCATGAAAAATACTAAGTCGTCACATTGACTTGGAATTTGCACTGTAAACGTAAAATTTCATGCTCTTTCCTAAAATGTATGATTTTTATGTGTTCAGATATAAGATTCAGCCGGAAAAGAGTGTTTAAAGTAGAAAATCCAATTTTCCGAGATTTTTCATTTTTGATTTTTCGAATTTTAAATTCTTGTCTTCAAAGGTATTTTGACATGCTGATCCCGAATCATTAAACGAAAATGTCGAAAACCCATCAGAAATATTTTTGGCGCCAAAAAAAACACTTGAATACTGATTCAGAGCTGACCTACTCAAGAACGGTTAGAGAAAATTCTGCGAACGCCACTCGATTCAGAATGGTCGAGTTAGTATATATTGTGAATTTCGTTCAATCGAAAAAAATAAAAATTATTCGAAAAAAGTTGCAAGGGGTCCCCCTTCAAAATCATGAAAAATACTAAGTCGCCACATCGACTTGGAATTTGCACTGTAAACGTAAAATTTCATGCTCTTTCCGAAAATGCATGATTTTTATGTGCTCAGATATAAAATTCAGCCGGAAAAGGGTGTTTAAGGTAGAAAATCCAATTTTCCGAGATTTTTCATTTTTCATTTTTCGAATTTCAAACTCTTGTCCTCAAAGGTATTTTGACATGCTGATTCCGAATCTTTAAACGAAAATGTCGAAAACACATCAGAAATATTTTTGGCGACAAAAAAAACACTTGAATACTGATTCAGAGCTGACCTACTCAAGAACGGTTAGAGATAGACAAATTCTGCGAACGCCACTCGATTCAGAATGGTCGAGTTAGTATATATTGTGAATTTCGTTCAATCAAAAAAAATAAAAATTACTCGAAAAAAGTTGCAAGGGGTGTCCCCCTTCAAAATCATGAAAAATACTAAGTCGTCACATCGACTTGGAATTTGCACTGTGAACGTAAAATTTCATGCTCTTTCCGAAAATGTATTATTTTTATCTGCTCAGATATAAGATTCAGCCGGAAAAGAGTGTTTAAGTTAGAAAATCCAATTTTCCGAGATTTTTCATTTTTGATTTTTCGAATTTTAAATTCTTGTCTTCAAAGGTATTTTAACATGCTGATTCCGAATCATTAAACGAAAATGTCGAAAACACATCAGAAATATTTTTGGCGCCAAAAAAAACACTTGAATACTGATTCAGAGCTGTCCTACTCAAGAACGGTTAAAGATAGACAAATTCTGCGACCGCCACTCGATTCAGAATGGTCGAGTTAGTATATATTGTGGATTTCGTTCAATCGAAATAAATAAAAATTACTCGAATAAAGTTGCAAGGGGTCCCCCTTCAAAATCATGAAAAATACCAAGTCGTCATATCGACTTGGAATTTGCACTGTAAACGTGAAATTTCATGCTTTTTCCGAAAATGTATGATTTTTATGTGCTCAGATATAAGATTCAGCTGGAAAAGGGTGTTTAAGGTAGAAAATCCAATTTTCCGAGATTTTTCATTTTTCATTTTTCGAATTTCAAACTCTTGTCTTCAAAGGTATTTTTACATGCTGATTCCGAATTTTTAAACGAAAATGTCGAAAACACATCAGAAATATTTTTGGCGCCAAAAAAAAAACACTTGACTACTGATTCAGAGCTGACCTACTCAAGAACGGTTAGAGATAGACAAATTCTGCGAACGCCACTCGATTCAGAATGGTCGAGATAGTATATATTGTGAATTTCGTTCAATCGAAAAAAATAAAAATTACTCGAAAAAAGTTGCAAGGGGTCCCCCTTCAAAATCATGAAAAATACTAAGTCGTCACATCGAGTTGGAATTTGCACTAAAAACGTAAAATTTCATGCTCTTTCCGAAAATGTATGATTTTTATGTGCTCAGATATAAAATTCAGCCGGAAAAGGGTGTTTAAGGTAGAAAATCCAATTTTCCGAGATTTTTCATTTTTGATTTTTCGAATTTTAAATTCTTGTCTTCAAAGGTATTTTGACATGCTGATTCCGAATCTTTAAACGAAAATGTCGAAAACACATCAGAAATATTTTTGGCGACAAAAAAAACACTTGAATACTGATTCAGAGCTGACCTACTCAAGAACGGTTAGAGATAGACAAATTCTGCGAACGCCACTCGATTCAGAATGGTCGAGTTAGTATATATTGTGAATTTCGTTCAATCGAAAAAAATAAAAATTACTCGAAAAAAGTTGCAAGGGGTCCCCCTTCAAAATCATGAAAAATACTAAGTCGTCACATCGACTTGGAATTTGCACTGTGAACGTAAAATTTCATGCTCTTTCCGAAAATGTATGATTTTTATGTGCTCAGATATAAGATTCAGCCGGAAAAGAGTGTTTAAGGTAGAAAATCCAATTTTCCGAGATTTTTCATTTTTGATTTTTCGAATTTTAAATTCTTGTCTTCAAAGGTATTTTGACATGCTGATTCCGAATCATTAAACGAAAATGTCGAAAACACATCAGAAATATTTTTGGCGCCAAAAAAAACTTGAATACTGATTCAGAGCTGTCCTACTCAAGAACGGTTAAAGATAGACAAATTCTGCGACCGCCACTCGATTCAGAATGGTCGAGTTAGTTTGTGGATTTCGTTCAATCGAAAAAAATAAAAATTACTCGAATAAAGTTGCAAGGGGTCCCCCTTCAAAATCATGAAAAATACTAAGTCGTCACATCGACTTGGAATTTACACTGTAAACGTAAAATTTCATGCTCTTTCCGAAAATGTATGATTTTTTTGTGTTCAGATATAAGATTCAGCCGGAAAAGAGTGTTTAAAGTAGAAAATCCAATTTTCCGAGATTTTTCATTTTTGATTTTTCGAATTTTAAATTCTTGTCTTCAAAGGTATTTTGACATGCTGATCCTGAATCATTAAACGAAAATGTCGAAAACCC
This sequence comes from Chrysolina haemoptera, assembly GCA_958298965.1. Classification (NCBI taxonomy): domain Eukaryota; kingdom Metazoa; phylum Arthropoda; class Insecta; order Coleoptera; family Chrysomelidae; genus Chrysolina; species Chrysolina haemoptera. The sequence continues at coordinate 29,294,673 of OY282598.1, forward strand.
ATCAGAAATATTTTTACCGCCAAAAAAAACACTTGAATACTGATTCAGAGCTGACCTACTCAATAACGGTTAGAGATAGACAAATTCTGCGAACGCCACTCGATTCAGAATGGTCGAGATAGTATATATTGTGAATTTCGTTCAATCGAAAAAAATAAAAATTACTCGAAAAAAGTTGCAAGGGGTCCCCCTTCAAAATCATGAAAAATACTAAGTCGTCACATCGGCTTGGAATTTGCACTGTAAACGTAAAATTTCATGCTCTTTCCGAAAATGTATGATTTTTATGTGTTCAGATATAAGATTCAGCCGGAAAAGAGTGTTTAAAGTAGAAAATCCAATTTTCCGAGATTTTTCATTTTTGATTTTTCGAATTTTAAATTCTTGTCTTCAAAGGTATTTTGACGTGCTGATTCCGAATCATTAAACGAAAATGTCGAAAACCCATCAGAAATATATTTGGCGCCAAAAAAACACTTGAATACTGATTCAGAGCTGACCTACTCAAGAACGGTTAGAGAAAATTCTGCGAACGCCACTCGATTCAGAATGGTCGAGTTAGTATATATTGTGAATTTCGTTCAATCGAAAAAAATAAAAATTACTCGAAAAAAGTTGCAAGGGGTCCCCCTTCAAAATCATGAAAAATACTAAGTCGTCACATCGACTTGGAATTTGCACTGTAAACGTGAAATTTTATGCTTTTTCCGAAAATGTATGATTTTTATGTGCTCAGATATAAGATTCAGCTGGAAAAGGGTGTTTATGGTAGAAAATCCAATTTTCCGAGATTTTTCATTTTTCATTTTTCGAATTTCAAACTCTTGTCTTCAAAGGTATTTTTACATGCTGATTCCGAATTTTTAAACGAAAATGTCGAAAACACATCAGAAATATTTTTGGCGCCAAAAAAAAAACACTTGAATACTGATTCAGAGCTGACCTACTCAAGAACGGTTAGAGATAGACAAATTCTGCGAACGCCACTCGATTCAGAATGGTCGAGATAGTATATATTGTGAATTTCGTTCAATCGAAAAAAATAAAAATTACTCGAAAAAAGTTGCAAGGGGTCCCCCTTCAAAATCATGAAAAATACTAAGTCGTCACATCGACTTGTAATTTGCACTAAAAACGTAAAATTTCATGCTCTTTCCGAAAATGTATGATTTTTATTTGCTCAGATATAAAATTCAGCCGGAAAAGGGTGTTTAAGGTAGAAAATCCAATTTTCCGAGATTTTTCATTTTTCATTTTTCGCATTTCAAACTCTTGTCCTCAAAGGTATTTTGACATGCTGATTCCGAATCTTTAAACGAAAATGTCGAAAACACATCAGAAATATTTTTGGCGACAAAAAAAACACTTGAATACTGATTCAGAGCTGACCTACTCAAGAACGGTTAGAGATAGACAAATTCTGCGAACGCCACTCGATTCAGAATGGTCGAGTTAGTATATATTGTGAATTTCATTCAATCGAAAAAAATAAAAATTACTCGAAAAAAGTTGCAAGGGGTCCCCCTTCAAAATCATGAAAAATACTAAGTCGTCACATCGACTTGGAATTTGCTCTGTAAACGTAAAATTTCATGCTCTTTCCGAAAATGTATGATTTTTATGTGCTCAGATATAAGATTCAGCCGGAAAAGAGTGTTTAAGGTAGAAAATCCAATTTTCCGAGATTTTTCATTTTTGATTTTTCGAATTTTAAATTCTTGTCTTCAAAGGTATTTTGACATGCTGATTCCGAATCATTAAACGAAAATGTCGAAAACACATCAGAAATATTTTTGGCGCCAAAAAAAACACTTGAATACTGATTCAGAGCTGACCTACTCAATAACGGTTAGAGATAGACAAATTCTGCGAACGCCACTCGATTCAGAATGGTCGAGATAGTATATATTGTGAATTTCGTTCAATCGAAAAAAATAAAAATTACTCGAAAAAAGTTGCAAGGGGTCCCCCTTCAAAATCATGAAAAATACTAAGTCGTCACATCGACTTGGAATTTGCACTGTAAACGTAAAATTTCATGCTCTTTCCGAAAATGTATGATTTTTATGTGTTCAGATATAAGATTCAGCCGGAAAAGAGTGTTTAAAGTAGAAAATCCAATTTTCCGAGATTTTTCATTTTTGATTTTTCGAATTTTAAATTCTTGTCTTCAAAGGTATTTTGACGTGCTGATTCCGAATCATTAAACGAAAATGTCGAAAACCCATCAGAAATATTTTTGGCGCCAAAAAAACACTTGAATACTGATTCAGAGCTGACCTACTCAAGAACGGTTAGAGAAAATTCTGCGAACGCCACTCGATTCAGAATGGTCGAGTTAGTATATATTGTGAATTTCGTTCAATCGAAAAAAATAAAAATTACTCGAAAAAAGTTGCAAGGGGTCCCCCTTCAAAATCATGAAAAATACTAAGTCGTCACATCGACTTGGAATTTGCACTGTAAACGTAAAATTTCATGCTCTTTCCGAAAATGTATGATTTTTATGTGCTCAGATATAAGATTCAGCCGGAAAAGAGTGTTTAAGGTAGAAAATCCAATTTTCCGAGATTTTACATTTTTGATTTTTCGAATTTTAAATTCTTGTCTTCAAAGGTATTTTGACATGCTGATTCCGAATAATTAAACGAAAATGTCGAAAACACATCAGAAATATTTTTGGCGCCAAAAAAAACACTTGAATACTGATTCAGAGCTGACCTACTCAAGAACGGTTAGAGATAGACAAATTCTGCGAACGCCACTCGATTCAGAATGGTCGATTTAGTATATATTGTGAATTTCGTTCAATCGAAAAAAATAAAAATTACTCGAAAAAAGTTGCAAGGGGTGTCCCCTTCAAAATCATGAAAAATACTAAGTCATCGACTTGGAATTTGCACTGTGAACGTAAAATTTCATGCTCTTTCCGAAAATGTATTATTTTTATGTGCTCAGATATAAGATTCAGCCGGAAAAGAGTGTTTAAGGTAGAAAATCCAATTTTCCGAGATTTTTCATTTTTGATTTTTCGAATTTTAAATTCTTGTCTTCAAAGGTATTTTGACATGCTGATTCCGAATCATTAAACGAAAATGTCGAAAACACATCAGAAATATTTTTGGCGCCAAAAAAAACACTTGAATACTGATTCAGAGCTGTCCTACTCAAGAACGGTTAAAGATAGACAAATTCTGCGACCGCCACTCGATTCAGAATGGTCGAGTTAGTATATATTGTGGATTTCGTTCAATCGAAAAAAATAAAAATTACTCGAATAAAGTTGCAAGGGGTCCCTCTTCAAAATCATGAAAAATACTAAGTCGTCACATCGACTTGGAATTTGCACTGTTAACGTGAAATTTCATGCTTTTTCCGAAAATGTATGATTTTTATGTGCTCAGATATAAGATTCAGCTGGAAAAGGGTGTTTAAGGTAGAAAATCCAATTTTCCGAGATTTTTCATTTTTCATTTTTCGAATTTCAAACTCTTGTCTTCAAAGGTATTTTGACATGCTGATTCCGAATTTTTAAACGAAAATGTCGAAAACACATCAGAAATATTTTTGGCGCCAAAAAAAAAACACTTGAATACTGATTCAGAGCTGACCTACTCAAGAACGGTTAGAGATAGACAAATTCTGCGAACGCCACTCGATTCAGAATGGTCGAGTTAGTATATATTGTGAATTTCGTTCAATCGAAAAAAATAAAAATTACTCGAAAAAAGTTGCAAGGGGTCCCCCTTCAAAATCATGAAAAATACTAAGTCGTCACATCGACTTGGAATTTGCACTGTGAACGTAAAATTTCATGCTCTTTCCGAAAATGTATGATTTTTATGTGCTCAGATATAAGATTCAGCCGGAAAAGAGTGTTTAAGGTAGAAAATCCAATTTTCCGAGATTTTTCATTTTTGATTTTTCGAATTTTAAATTCTTGTCTTCAAAGGTATTTTGACATGCTGATTCCGAATAATTAAACGAAAATGTCGAAAACACATCAGAAATATTTTTGGCGCCAAAAAAAACTTGAATACTGATTCAGAGCTGTCCTACTCAAGAACGGTTAAAGATAGACAAATTCTGCGACCGCCACTCGATTCAGAATGGTCGAGTTAGTTTGTGGATTTCGTTCAATCGAAAAAAATAAAAATTACTCGAAAAAAGTTGCAAGGGGTCCCCCTTCAAAATCATGAAAAATACTAAGTCGTCACATCGACTTGGAATTTGCACTGTAAACGTAAAATTTCATGCTCTTTCCGAAAATGTATGATTTTTATGTGTTCAGATATAAGATTCAGCCGGAAAAGAGTGTTTAAAGTAGAAAATCCAATTTTCCGAGATTTTTCATTTTTGATTTTCCGAATTTTAAATTCTTGTCTTCAAAGGTATTTTGACATGCTGATCCCGAATCATTAAACGAAAATGTCGAAAACCCATCAGAAATATTTTTGGCGCCAAAAAAAACACTTGAATACTGATTCAGAGCTGACCTACTCAAGAACGGTTAGAGAAAATTCTGCGAACGCCACTCGATTCAGAATGGTCGAGTTAGTATATATTGTGAATTTCGTTCAATCGAAAAAAATAAAAATTATTCGAAAAAAGTTGCAAGGGGTCCCCCTTCAAAATCATGAAAAATACTAAGTCGCCACATCGACTTGGAATTTGCACTGTAAACGTAAAATTTCATGCTCTTTCCGAAAATGCATGATTTTTATGTGCTCAGATATAAAATTCAGCCGGAAAAGGGTGTTTAAGGTAGAAAATCCAATTTTCCGAGATTTTTCATTTTTCATTTTTCGAATTTCAAACTCTTGTCTTCAAAGGTATTTTGACATGCTGATTCCGAATCATTAAACGAAAATGTCGAAAACACATCAGAAATATTTTTGGCGCCAAAAAAAAAACACTTGAATACTGATTCAGAGCTGACCTACTCAAGAACGGTTAGAGATAGACAAATTCTGCGAACGCCACTCGATTCAGAATGGTCGAGTTAGTATATATTGTGAATTTCGTTCAATCGAAAAAAATAAAAATTACTTGAAAAAAGTTGCAAGGGGTCCCCCTTCAAAATCATGAAAAATACTAAGTCGTCACATCGACTTGGAATTTGCACTGTGAACGTAAAATTTCATGCTCTTTCCGAAAATGTATGATTTTTATGTGCTCAGATATAAGATTCAGCCGGAAAAGAGTGTTTAAGGTAGAAAATCCAATTTTCCGAGATTTTTCATTTTTGATTTTTCGAATTTTAAATTCTTGTCTTCAAAGGTATTTTGACATGCTGATTCCGAATCATTAAACGAAAATGTCGAAAACACATCAGAAATATTTTTGGCGCCAAAAAAAACTTGAATACTGATTCAGAGCTGTCCTACTCAAGAACGGTTAAAGATAGACAAATTCTGCGACCGCCACTCGATTCAGAATGGTCGAGTTAGTTTGTGGATTTCGTTCAATCGAAAAAAATAAAAATTACTCGAATAAAGTTGCAAGGGGTCCCCCTTCAAAATCATGAAAAATACTAAGTCGTCACATCGACTTGGAATTTACACTGTAAACGTAAAATTTCATGCTCTTTCCGAAAATGTATGATTTTTTTGTGTTCAGATATAAGATTCAGCCGGAAAAGAGTGTTTAAAGTAGAAAATCCAATTTTCCGAGATTTTTCATTTTTGATTTTTCGAATTTTAAATTCTTGTCTTCAAAGGTATTTTGACATGCTGATCCCGAATCATTAAACGAAAATGTTGAAAACCCATCAGAAATATTTTTGGCGCCAAAAAAAACACTTGAATACTGATTCAGAGCTGACCTACTCAAGAACGGTTAGAGAAAATTCTGCGAACGCCACTCGATTCAGAATGGTCGAGTTAGTATATATTGTGAATTTCGTTCAATCGAAAAAAATAAAAATTATTCGAAAAAAGTTGCAAGGGGTCCCCCTTCAAAATCATGAAAAATACTAAGTCGCCACATCGACTTGGAATTTGCACTGTAAACGTAAAATTTCATGCTCTTTCCGAAAATGCATGATTTTTATGTGCTCAGATATAAGATTCAGCCGGAAAAGGGTGTTTAAGGTAGAAAATCCAATTTTCCGAGATTTTTCATTTTTCATTTTTCGAATTTCAAACTCTTGTCTTCAAAGGTATTTTTACATGCTGATTCCGAATTTTTAAACGAAAATGTCGAAAACACATCAGAAATATTTTTGGCGCAAAAAAAAAAAACACTTGACTACTGATTCAGAGCTGACCTACTCAAGAACGGTTAGAGATAGACAAATTCTGCGAACGCCACTCGATTCAGAATGGTCGAGATAGTATATATTGTGAATTTCGTTCAATCGAAAAAAATAAAAATTACTCGAAAAAAGTTGCAAGGGGTCCCCCTTCAAAATCATGAAAAATACTAAGTCGTCACATCGACTTGGAATTTGCACTAAAAACGTAAAATTTCATGCTCTTTCCGAAAATGTATGATTTTTATGTGCTCAGATATAAAATTCAGCCGGAAAAGGGTGTTTAAGGTAGAAAATCCAATTTTCCGAGATTTTTCATTTTTGATTTTTCGAATTTTAAATTCTTGTCTTCAAAGGTATTTTGACATGCTGATTCCGAATCTTTAAACGAAAATGTCGAAAACACATCAGAAATATTTTTGGCGACAAAAAAAACACTTGAATACTGATTCAGAGCTGACCTACTCAAGAACGGTTAGAGATAGACAAATTCTGCGAACGCCACTCGATTCAGAATGGTCGAGTTAGTATATATTGTGAATTTCGTTCAATCGAAAAAAATAAAAATTACTCGAAAAAAGTTGCAAGGGGTCCCCCTTCAAAATCATGAAAAATACTAAGTCGTCACATCGACTTGGAATTTGCACTGTAAACGTGAAATTTCATGCTTTTTCCGAAAATGTATGATTTTTATGTGCTCAGATATAAGATTCAGCTGGAAAAGGGTGTTTAAGGTAGAAAATCCAATTTTCCGAGATTTTTCATTTTTGATTTTTCGAATTTTAAATTCTTGTCTTCAAAGGTATTTTGACATGCTGATTCCGAATCATTAAACGAAAATGTCGAAAACACATCAGAAATATTTTTGGCGCCAAAAAAAACACTTGAATACTGATTCAGAGCTGACCTACTCAATAACGGTTAGAGATAGACAAATTCTGCGAACGCCACTCGATTCAGAATGGTCGAGATAGTATATATTGTGAATTTCGTTCAATCGAAAAAAATAAAAATTACTCGAAAAAAGTTGCAAGGGGTCCCCCTTCAAAATCATGAAAAATACTAAGTCGTCACATCGACTTGGAATTTGCACTGTTAACGTGAAATTTCATGCTTTTTCCGAAAATGTATGATTTTTATGTGCTCAGATATAAGATTCAGCTGGAAAAGGGTGTTTAAGGTAGAAAATCCAATTTTCCGAGATTTTTCATTTTTCATTTTTCGAATTTCAAACTCTTGTCTTCAAAGGTATTTTGACATGCTGATTCCGAATTTTTAAACGAAAATGTCGAAAACACATCAGAAATATTTTTGGCGCCAAAAAAAAAACACTTGAATACTGATTCAGAGCTGACCTACTCAAGAACGGTTAGAGATAGACAAATTCTGCGAACGCCACTCGATTCAGAATGGTCGAGTTAGTATATATTGTGAATTTCGTTCAATCGAAAAAAATAAAAATTACTCGAAAAAAGTTGCAAGGGGTCCCCCTTCAAAATCATGAAAAATACTAAGTCGTCACATCGACTTGGAATTTGCACTGTGAACGTAAAATTTCATGCTCTTTCCGAAAATGTATGATTTTTATGTGCTCAGATATAAGATTCAGCCGGAAAAGAGTGTTTAAGGTAGAAAATCCAATTTTCCGAGATTTTTCATTTTTGATTTTTCGAATTTTAAATTCTTGTCTTCAAAGGTATTTTGACGTGCTGATTCCGAATCATTAAACGAAAATGTCGAAAACCCATCAGAAATATTTTTGGCGCCAAAAAAACACTTGAATACTGATTCAGAGCTGACCTACTCAAGAACGGTTAGAGAAAATTCTGCGAACGCCACTCGATTCAGAATGGTCGAGTTAGTATATATTGTGAATTTCGTTCAATCGAAAAAAATAAAAATTACTCGAAAAAAGTTGCAAGGGGTCCCCCTTCAAAATCATGAAAAATACTAAGTCGTCACATCGACTTGGAATTTGCACTGTAAACGTAAAATTCCATGCTCTTTCCGAAAATGTATGATTTTTATGTGCTCAGATATAAGATTCAGCCGGAAAAGAGTGTTTAAGGTAGAAAATCCAATTTTCCGAGATTTTTCATTTTTGATTTTTCGAATTTTAAATTCTTGTCTTCAAAGGTATTTTGACATGCTGATTCCGAATCATTAAACGAAAATGTCGAAAACACATCAGAAATATTTTTGGCGCCAAAAAAAACACTTGAATACTGATTCAGAGCTGACCTACTCAAGAACGGTTAGAGATAGACAAATTCTGCGAACGCCACTCGATTCAGAATGGTCGAGTTAGTATATATTGTGAATTTCGTTCAATCGAAAAAAATAAAAATTACTCGAAAAAAGTTGCAAGGGGTGTCCCCTTCAAAATCATGAAAAATACTAAGTCATCGACTTGGAATTTGCACTGTGAACGTAAAATTTCATGCTCTTTCCGAAAATGTATTATTTTTATGTGCTCAGATATAAGATTCAGCCGGAAAAGAGTGTTTAAGGTAGAAAATCCAATTTTCCGAGATTTTTCATTTTTGATTTTTCGAATTTTAAATTCTTGTCTTCAAAGGTATTTTGACATGCTGATTCCGAATCATTAAACGAAAATGTCGAAAACACATCAGAAATATTTTTGGCGCCAAAAAAAACACTTGAATACTGATTCAGAGCTGTCCTACTCAAGAACGGTTAAAGATAGACAAATTCTGCGACCGCCACTCGATTCAGAATGGTCGAGTTAGTTTGTGGATTTCGTTCAATCGAAAAAAATAAAAATTACTCGAATAAAGTTGCAAGGGGTCCCCCTTCAAAATCATGAAAAATACTAAGTCGTCACATTGACTTGGAATTTGCACTGTAAACGTAAAATTTCATGCTCTTTCCTAAAATGTATGATTTTTATGTGTTCAGATATAAGATTCAGCCGGAAAAGAGTGTTTAAAGTAGAAAATCCAATTTTCCGAGATTTTTCATTTTTGATTTTTCGAATTTTAAATTCTTGTCTTCAAAGGTATTTTGACATGCTGATCCCGAATCATTAAACGAAAATGTCGAAAACCCATCAGAAATATTTTTGGCGCCAAAAAAAACACTTGAATACTGATTCAGAGCTGACCTACTCAAGAACGGTTAGAGAAAATTCTGCGAACGCCACTCGATTCAGAATGGTCGAGTTAGTATATATTGTGAATTTCGTTCAATCGAAAAAAATAAAAATTATTCGAAAAAAGTTGCAAGGGGTCCCCCTTCAAAATCATGAAAAATACTAAGTCGCCACATCGACTTGGAATTTGCACTGTAAACGTAAAATTTCATGCTCTTTCCGAAAATGCATGATTTTTATGTGCTCAGATATAAAATTCAGCCGGAAAAGGGTGTTTAAGGTAGAAAATCCAATTTTCCGAGATTTTTCATTTTTCATTTTTCGAATTTCAAACTCTTGTCCTCAAAGGTATTTTGACATGCTGATTCCGAATCTTTAAACGAAAATGTCGAAAACACATCAGAAATATTTTTGGCGACAAAAAAAACACTTGAATACTGATTCAGAGCTGACCTACTCAAGAACGGTTAGAGATAGACAAATTCTGCGAACGCCACTCGATTCAGAATGGTCGAGTTAGTATATATTGTGAATTTCGTTCAATCAAAAAAAATAAAAATTACTCGAAAAAAGTTGCAAGGGGTGTCCCCCTTCAAAATCATGAAAAATACTAAGTCGTCACATCGACTTGGAATTTGCACTGTGAACGTAAAATTTCATGCTCTTTCCGAAAATGTATTATTTTTATCTGCTCAGATATAAGATTCAGCCGGAAAAGAGTGTTTAAGTTAGAAAATCCAATTTTCCGAGATTTTTCATTTTTGATTTTTCGAATTTTAAATTCTTGTCTTCAAAGGTATTTTAACATGCTGATTCCGAATCATTAAACGAAAATGTCGAAAACACATCAGAAATATTTTTGGCGCCAAAAAAAACACTTGAATACTGATTCAGAGCTGTCCTACTCAAGAACGGTTAAAGATAGACAAATTCTGCGACCGCCACTCGATTCAGAATGGTCGAGTTAGTATATATTGTGGATTTCGTTCAATCGAAATAAATAAAAATTACTCGAATAAAGTTGCAAGGGGTCCCCCTTCAAAATCATGAAAAATACCAAGTCGTCATATCGACTTGGAATTTGCACTGTAAACGTGAAATTTCATGCTTTTTCCGAAAATGTATGATTTTTATGTGCTCAGATATAAGATTCAGCTGGAAAAGGGTGTTTAAGGTAGAAAATCCAATTTTCCGAGATTTTTCATTTTTCATTTTTCGAATTTCAAACTCTTGTCTTCAAAGGTATTTTTACATGCTGATTCCGAATTTTTAAACGAAAATGTCGAAAACACATCAGAAATATTTTTGGCGCCAAAAAAAAAACACTTGACTACTGATTCAGAGCTGACCTACTCAAGAACGGTTAGAGATAGACAAATTCTGCGAACGCCACTCGATTCAGAATGGTCGAGATAGTATATATTGTGAATTTCGTTCAATCGAAAAAAATAAAAATTACTCGAAAAAAGTTGCAAGGGGTCCCCCTTCAAAATCATGAAAAATACTAAGTCGTCACATCGACTTGGAATTTGCACTAAAAACGTAAAATTTCATGCTCTTTCCGAAAATGTATGATTTTTATGTGCTCAGATATAAAATTCAGCCGGAAAAGGGTGTTTAAGGTAGAAAATCCAATTTTCCGAGATTTTTCATTTTTGATTTTTCGAATTTTAAATTCTTGTCTTCAAAGGTATTTTGACATGCTGATTCCGAATCTTTAAACGAAAATGTCGAAAACACATCAGAAATATTTTTGGCGACAAAAAAAACACTTGAATACTGATTCAGAGCTGACCTACTCAAGAACGGTTAGAGATAGACAAATTCTGCGAACGCCACTCGATTCAGAATGGTCGAGTTAGTATATATTGTGAATTTCATTCAATCGAAAAAAATAAAAATTACTCGAAAAAAGTTGCAAGGGGTCCCCCTTCAAAATCATGAAAAATACTAAGTCGTCACATCGACTTGAAATTTGCACTGTAAACGTGAAATTTCATGCTTTTTCCGAAAATGTATGATTTTTATGTGCTCAGATATAAGATTCAGCTGGAAAAGGGTGTTTAAGGTAGAAAATCCAATTTTCCGAGATTTTTCATTTTTCATTTTTCGAATTTCAAACTTTTGTCTTCAATGGTATTTTGACATGCTGATTCCGGATTTTTAAACGAAAATGTCGAAAACACATCAGAAATATTTTTGGCGCCAAAAAAAAACACTTGAATACTGATTCAGAGCTGACCTACTCAAGAACGGTTAGAGATAGACAAATTCTGCGAACGCCACTCGATTCAGAATGGTCGAGTTAGTATATATTGTGAATTTCGTTCAATCGAAAAAAATAAAAATTACTCGAAAAAAGTTGCAAGGGGTCCCCCTTCAAAATCATGAAAAATACTAAGTCGTCACATCGACTTGGAATTTGCACTGTAAACGTAAAATTTCATGCTCTTTCCGAAAATGTATGATTTTTATGTGCTCAGATATAAAATTCAGCCGGAAAAGGGTGTTTAAGGTAGAAAATCCAATTTTCCGAGATTTTTCATTTTTCATTTTTCGAATTTCAAACTCTTGTCCTCAAAGGTATTTTGACATGCTGATTCCGAATCTTTAAACGAAAATGTCGAAAACACATCAGAAATATTTTTGGCGACAAAAAAAACACTTGAATACTGATTCAGAGCTGACCTACTCAAGAACGGTTAGAGATAGAGAAATTCTGCGAACGCCACTCGATTCAGAATGGTCGAGTTAGTATATATTGTGAATTTCGTTCAATCGAAAAAAATAAAAATTACTCGAAAAAAGTTGCAAGGGGTCCCCCTTCAAAATCATGAAAAATACTAAGTCGTCACATCGACTTGGAATTTGCACTGTAAACGTAAAATTTCAGGCTCTTTCCGAAAATGTATGATTTTTATGTGCTCAGATATAAGATTCAGCCGGAAAAGAGTGTTTAAGGTAGAAAATCCAATTTTCCGAGATTTTTCATTTTTGATTTTTCGAATTTTAAATTCTTGTCTTCGAAGGTATTTTGACATGCTGATTCCGAATCATTAAACGAAAATGTCGAAAACACATCAGAAATATTTTTGGCGCCAAAAAAATACTTGAATACTGATTCAGAGCTGACCTACTCAATAACGGTTAGAGATAGACAAATTCTGCGAACGCCACTCGATTCAGAATGGTCGAGATAGTATATATTGTGAATTTCGTTCAATCGAAAAAAATAAAAATTACTCGAAAAAAGTTGCAAGGGGTCCCCCTTCAAAATCATGAAAAATACTAAGTCGTCACATCGACTTGGAATTTGCACTGTAAACGTAAAATTTCATGCTCTTTCCGAAAATGTATGATTTTTATTTGCTCAGATATAAAATTCAGCCGGAAAAGGGTGTTTAAGGTAGAAAATCCAATTTTCCGAGATTTTTCATTTTTCATTTTTCGCATTTCAAACTCTTGTCCTCAAAGGTATTTTGACATGCTGATTCCGAATCTTTAAACGAAAATGTCGAAAACACATCAGAAATATTTTTGGCGACAAAAAAAACACTTGAATACTGATTCAGAGCTGACCTACTCAAGAACGGTTAGAGATAGACAAATTCTGCGAACGCCACTCGATTCAGAATGGTCGAGTTAGTATATATTGTGAATTTCATTCAATCGAAAAAAATAAAAATTACTCGAAAAAAGTTGCAAGGGGTCCCCCTTCAAAATCATGAACAATAAGTCGTCACATCGACTTGGAATTCGCACTGTAAACGTAAAATTTCATGCTCTTTCCGAAAATGTATGATTTTTATGTGCTCAGATATAAGATTCAGCCCGAAAAGAGTGTTTAAGGTAGAAAATCCAATTTTCCGAGATTTTTCATTTTTGATTTTTCGAATTTTAAATTCTTGTCTTCAAAGGTATTTTGACATGCTGATTCCGAATCATTAAACGAAAATGTCGAAAACACATCAGAAATATTTTTGGCGCCAAAAAAAACACTTGAATACTGATTCAGAGCTGACCTACTCAATAACGGTTAGAGATAGACAAATTCTGCGAACGCCACTCGATTCAGAATGGTCGAGATAGTATATATTGTGAATTTCGTTCAATCGAAAAAAATAAAAATTACTCGAAAAAAGTTGCAAGGGGTCCCCCTTCAAAATCATGAAAAATACTAAGTCGTCACATCGACTTGGAATTTGCACTGTAAACGTAAAATTTCATGCTCTTTCCGAAAATGTATGATTTTTATGTGTTCAGATATAAGATTCAGCCGGAAAAGAGTGTTTAAAGTAGAAAATCCAATTTTCCGAGATTTTTCATTTTTGATTTTTCGAATTTTAAATTCTTGTCTTCAAAGGTATTTTGACGTGCTGATTCCGAATCATTAAACGAAAATGTCGAAAACCCATCAGAAATATTTTTGGCGCCAAAAAAACACTTGAATACTGATTCAGAGCTGACCTACTCAAGAACGGTTAGAGAAAATTCTGCGAACGCCACTCGATTCAGAATGGTCGAGTTAGTATATATTGTGAATTTCGTTCAATCGAAAAAAATAAAAATTACTCGAAAAAAGTTGCAAGGGGTCCCCCTTCAAAATCATGAAAAATACTAAGTCGTCACATCGACTTGGAATTTGCACTGTAAACGTAAAATTTCATGCTCTTTCCGAAAATGTATGATTTTTATGTGCTCAGATATAAGATTCAGCCGGAAAAGAGTGTTTAAGGTAGAAAATCCAATTTTCCGAGATTTTTCATTTTTGATTTTTCGAATTTTAAATTCTTGTCTTCAAAGGTATTTTGACATGCTGATTCCGAATAATTAAACGAAAATGTCGAAAACACATCAGAAATATTTTTGGCGCCAAAAAAAACACTTGAATACTGATTCAGAGCTGACCTACTCAAGAACGGTTAGAGATAGACAAATTCTGCGAACGCCACTCGATTCAGAATGGTCGAGTTAGTATATATTGTGAATTTCGTTCAATCGAAAAAAATAAAAATTACTCGAAAAAAGTTGCAAGGGGTGTCCCCTTCAAAATCATGAAAAATACTAAGTCATCGACTTGGAATTTGCACTGTGAACGTAAAATTTCATGCTCTTTCCGAAAATGTATTATTTTTATGTGCTCAGATATAAGATTCAGCCGGAAAAGAGTGTTTAAGGTAGAAAATCCAATTTTCCGAGATTTTTCATTTTTGATTTTTCGAATTTTAAATTCTTGTCTTCAAAGGTATTTTGACATGCTGATTCCGAATCATTAAACGAAAATGTCGAAAACACATCAGAAATATTTTTGGCGCCAAAAAAAACACTTGAATACTGATTCAGAGCTGTCCTACTCAAGAACGGTTAAAGATAGACAAATTCTGCGACCGCCACTCGATTCAGAATGGTCGAGTTAGTATATATTGTGGATTTCGTTCAATCGAAAAAAATAAAAATTACTCGAATAAAGTTGCAAGGGGTCCCCCTTCAAAATCATGAAAAATACTAAGTCGTCACATCGACTTGGAATTTGCACTGTTAACGTGAAATTTCATGTTTTTTCCGAAAATGTATGATTTTTATGTGCTCAGATATAAGATTCAGCTGGAAAAGGGTGTTTAAGGTAGAAAATCCAATTTTCCGAGATTTTTCATTTTTCATTTTTCGAATTTCAATCTCTTGTCTTCAAAGGTATTTTGACATGCTGATTCCGAATTTTTAAACGAAAATGTCGAAAACACATCAGAAATATTTTTGGCGCCAAAAAAAAAACACTTGAATACTGATTCAGAGCTGACCTACTCAAGAACGGTTAGAGATAGACAAATTCTGCGAACGCCACTCGATTCAGAATGGTCGAGTTAGTATATATTGTGAATTTCGTTCAATCGAAAAAAATAAAAATTACTCGAAAAAAGTTGCAAGGGGTCCCCCTTCAAAATCATGAAAAATACTAAGTCGTCACATCGACTTGGAATTTGCACTGTGAACGTAAAATTTCATGCTCTTTCCGAAAATGTATGATTTTTATGTGCTCAGATATAAGATTCAGCCGGAAAAGAGTGTTTAAGGTAGAAAATCCAATTTTCCGAGATTTTTCATTTTTGATTTTTCGAATTTTAAATTCTTGTCTTCAAAGGTATTTTGACATGCTGATTCCGAATCATTGAACGAAAATGTCGAAAACACATCAGAAATATTTTTGGCGCCAAAAAAAACTTGAATACTGATTCAGAGCTGTCCTACTCAAGAACGGTTAAAGATAGACAAATTCTGCGACCGCCACTCGATTCAGAATGGTCGAGTTAGTTTGTGGATTTCGTTCAATCGAAAAAAATAAAAATTACTCGAATAAAGTTGCAAGGGGTCCCCCTTCAAAATCATGAAAAATACTGAGTCGTCACATCGACTTGGAATTTGCACTGTAAACGTAAAATTTCATGCTCTTTCCGAAAATGTATGATTTTTATGTGTTCAGATATAAGATTCAGCCGGAAAAGAGTGTTTAAAGTAGAAAATCCAATTTTCCGAGATTTTTCATTTTTGATTTTTCGAATTTTAAATTCTTGTCTTCAAAGGTATTTTGACATGCTGATCCCGATTCATTAAACGAAAATGTCGAAAACCCATCAGAAATATTTTTGGCGCCAAAAAAAACACTTGAATACTGATTCAGAGCTGACCTACTCAAGAACGGTTAGAGAAAATTCTGCGAACGCCACTCGATTCAGAATGGTCGAGTTAGTATATATTGTGAATTTCGTTCAATCGAAAAAAATAAAAATTATTCGAAAAAAGTTGCAAGGGGTCCCCCTTCAAAATCATGAAAAATACTAAGTCGCCACATCGACTTGGAATTTGCACTGTAAACGTAAAATTTCATGCTCTTTCCGAAAATGCATGATTTTTATGTGCTCAGATATAAAATTCAGCCGGAAAAGGGTGTTTAAGGTAGAAAATCCAATTTTCCGAGATTTTTCATTTTTCATTTTTCGAATTTCAAACTCTTGTCCTCAAAGGTATTTTGACATGCTGATTCCGAATCTTTAAACGAAAATGTCGAAAACACATCAGAAATATTTTTGGCGACAAAAAAAACACTTGAATACTGATTCAGAGCTGACCTACTCAAGAACGGTTAGAGATAGACAAATTCTGCGAACGCCACTCGATTCAGAATGGTCGAGTTAGTATATATTGTGAATTTCGTTCAATCAAAAAAAATAAAAATTACTCGAAAAAAGTTGCAAGGGGTGTCCCCCTTCAAAATCATGAAAAATACTAAGTCGTCACATCGACTTGGAATTTGCACTGTGAACGTAAAATTTCATGCTCTTTCCGAAAATGTATTATTTTTATCTGCTCAGATATAAGATTCAGCCGGAAAAGAGTGTTTAAGTTAGAAAATCCAATTTTCCGAGATTTTTCATTTTTGATTTTTCGAATTTTAAATTCTTGTCTTCAAAGGTATTTTAACATGCTGATTCCGAATCATTAAACGAAAATGTCGAAAACACATCAGAAATATTTTTGGCGCCAAAAAAAACACTTGAATACTGATTCAGAGCTGTCCTACTCAAGAACGGTTAAAGATAGACAAATTCTGCGACCGCCACTCGATTCAGAATGGTCGAGTTAGTATATATTGTGGATTTCGTTCAATCGAAATAAATAAAAATTACTCGAATAAAGTTGCAAGGGGTCCCCCTTCAAAATCATGAAAAATACCAAGTCGTCACATCGACTTGGAATTTGCACTGTAAACGTGAAATTTCATGCTTTTTCCGAAAATGTATGATTTTTATGTGCTCAGATATAAGATTCAGCTGGAAAAGGGTGTTTAAGGTAGAAAATCCAATTTTCCGAGATTTTTCATTTTTCATTTTTCGAATTTCAAACTCTTGTCTTCAAAGGTATTTTTACATGCTGATTCCGAATTTTTAAACGAAAATGTCGAAAACACATCAGAAATATTTTTGGCGCCAAAAAAAAAACACTTGACTACTGATTCAGAGCTGACCTACTCAAGAACGGTTAGAGATAGACAAATTCTGCGAACGCCACTCGATTCAGAATGGTCGAGATAGTATATATTGTGAATTTCGTTCAATCGAAAAAAATAAAAATTACTCGAAAAAAGTTGCAAGGGGTCCCCCTTCAAAATCATGAAAAATACTAAGTCGTCACATCGACTTGGAATTTGCACTAAAAACGTAAAATTTCATGCTCTTTCCGAAAATGTATGATTTTTATGTGCTCAGATATAAAATTCAGCCGGAAAAGGGTGTTTAAGGTAGAAAATCCAATTTTCCGAGATTTTTCATTTTTGATTTTTCGAATTTTAAATTCTTGTCTTCAAAGGTATTTTGACATGCTGATTCCGAATCTTTAAACGAAAATGTCGAAAACACATCAGAAATATTTTTGGCGACAAAAAAAACACTTGAATACTGATTCAGAGCTGACCTACTCAAGAACGGTTAGAGATAGACAAATTCTGCGAACGCCACTCGATTCAGAATGGTCGAGTTAGTATATATTGTGAATTTCATTCAATCGAAAAAAATAAAAATTACTCGAAAAAAGTTGCAAGGGGTCCCCCTTCAAAATCATGAAAAATACTAAGTCGTCACATCGACTTGAAATTTGCACTGTAAACGTGAAATTTCATGCTTTTTCCGAAAATGTATGATTTTTATGTGCTCAGATATAAGATTCAGCTGGAAAAGGGTGTTTAAGGTAGAAAATCCAATTTTCCGAGATTTTTCATTTTTCATTTTTCGAATTTCAAACTTTTGTCTTCAATGGTATTTTGACATGCTGATTCCGGATTTTTGAACGAAAATGTCGAAAACACATCAGAAATATTTTTGGCGCCAAAAAAAAACACTTGAATACTGATTCAGAGCTGACCTACTCAAGAACGGTTAGAGATAGACAAATTCTGCGAACGCCACTCGATTCAGAATGGTCGAGTTAGTATATATTGTGAATTTCGTTCAATCGAAAAAAATAAAAATTACTCGAAAAAAGTTGCAAGGGGTCCCCCTTCAAAATCATGAAAAATACTAAGTCGTCACATCGACTTGGAATTTGCACTGTAAACGTAAAATTTCATGCTCTTTCCGAAAATGTATGATTTTTATGTGCTCAGATATAAAATTCAGCCGGAAAAGGGTGTTTAAGGTAGAAAATCCAATTTTCCGAGATTTTTCATTTTTCATTTTTCGAATTTCAAACTCTTGTCCTCAAAGGTATTTTGACATGCTGATTCCGAATCTTTAAACGAAAATGTCGAAAACACATCAGAAATATTTTTGGCGACAAAAAAAACACTTGAATACTGATTCAGAGCTGACCTACTCAAGAACGGTTAGAGATAGAGAAATTCTGCGAACGCCACTCGATTCAGAATGGTCGAGTTAGTATATATTGTGAATTTCGTTCAATCGAAAAAAATAAAAATTACTCGAAAAAAGTTGCAAGGGGTCCCCCTTCAAAATCATGAAAAATACTAAGTCGTCACATCGACTTGGAATTTGCACTGTAAACGTAAAATTTCAGGCTCTTTCCGAATATGTATGATTTTTATGTGCTCAGATATAAGATTCAGCCGGAAAAGAGTGTTTAAGGTAGAAAATCCAATTTTCCGAGATTTTTCATTTTTGATTTTTCGAATTTTAAATTCTTGTCTTCGAAGGTATTTTGACATGCTGATTCCGAATCATTAAACGAAAATGTCGAAAACACATCAGAAATATTTTTGGCGCCAAAAAAATACTTGAATACTGATTCAGAGCTGACCTACTCAATAACGGTTAGAGATAGACAAATTCTGCGAACGCCACTCGATTCAGAATGGTCGAGATAGTATATATTGTGAATTTCGTTCAATCGAAAAAAATAAAAATTACTCGAAAAAAGTTGCAAGGGGCCCCCCTTCAAAATCATGAAAAATACTAAGTCGTCACATCGACTTGGAATTTGCACTGTAAACGTAAAATTTCATGCTCTTTCCGAAAATGTATGATTTTTATTTGCTCAGATATAAAATTCAGCCGGAAAAGGGTGTTTAAGGTAGAAAATCCAATTTTCCGAGATTTTTCATTTTTCATTTTTCGAATTTCAAACTTTTGTCTTCAATGGTATTTTGACATGCTGATTCCGGATTTTTAAACGAAAATGTCGAAAACACATCAGAAATATTTTTGGCGCCAAAAAAAAACACTTGAATACTGATTCAGAGCTGACCTACTCAAGAACGGTTAGAGATAGACAAATTCTGCGAACGCCACTCGATTCAGAATGGTCGAGTTAGTATATATTGTGAATTTCATTCAATCGAAAAAAATAAAAATTACTCGAAAAAAGTTGCAAGGGGTCCCCCTTCAAAATCATGAACAATAAGTCGTCACATCGACTTGGAATTCGCACTGTAAACGTAAAATTTCATGCTCTTTCCGAAAATGTATGATTTTTATGTGCTCAGATATAAGATTCAGCCCGAAAAGAGTGTTTAAGGTAGAAAATCCAATTTTCCGAGATTTTTCATTTTTGATTTTTCGAATTTTAAATTCTTGTCTTCAAAGGTATTTTGACATGCTGATTCCGAATCATTAAACGAAAATGTCGAAAACACATCAGAAATATTTTTGGCGCCAAAAAAAACACTTGAATACTGATTCAGAGCTGACCTACTCAATAACGGTTAGAGATAGACAAATTCTGCGAACGCCACTCGATTCAGAATGGTCGAGATAGTATATATTGTGAATTTCGTTCAATCGAAAAAAATAAAAATTACTCGAAAAAAGTTGCAAGGGGTCCCCCTTCAAAATCATGAAAAATACTAAGTCGTCACATCGACTTGGAATTTGCACTGTAAACGTAAAATTTCATGCTCTTTCCGAAAATGTATGATTTTTATGTGTTCAGATATAAGATTCAGCCGGAAAAGAGTGTTTAAAGTAGAAAATCCAATTTTCCGAGATTTTTCATTTTTGATTTTTCGAATTTTAAATTCTTGTCTTCAAAGGTATTTTGACGTGCTGATTCCGAATCATTAAACGAAAATGTCGAAAACCCATCAGAAATATTTTTGGCGCCAAAAAAACACTTGAATACTGATTCAGAGCTGACCTACTCAAGAACGGTTAGAGAAAATTCTGCGAACGCCACTCGATTCAGAATGGTCGAGTTAGTATATATTGTGAATTTCGTTCAATCGAAAAAAATAAAAATTACTCGAAAAAAGTTGCAAGGGGTCCCCCTTCAAAATCATGAAAAATACTAAGTCGTCACATCGACTTGGAATTTGCACTGTAAACGTAAAATTTCATGCTCTTTCCGAAAATGTATGATTTTTATGTGCTCAGATATAAGATTCAGCCGGAAAAGAGTGTTTAAGGTAGAAAATCCAATTTTCCGAGATTTTTCATTTTTGATTTTTCGAATTTTAAATTCTTGTCTTCAAAGGTATTTTGACATGCTGATTCCGAATAATTAAACGAAAATGTCGAAAACACATCAGAAATATTTTTGGCGCCAAAAAAAACACTTGAATACTGATTCAGAGCTGACCTACTCAAGAACGGTTAGAGATAGACAAATTCTGCGAACGCCACTCGATTCAGAATGGTCGAGTTAGTATATATTGTGAATTTCGTTCAATCGAAAAAAATAAAAATTACTCGAAAAAAGTTGCAAGGGGTGTCCCCTTCAAAATCATGAAAAATACTAAGTCATCGACTTGGCATTTGCACTGTGAACGTAAAATTTCATGCTCTTTCCGAAAATGTATTATTTTTATGTGCTCAGATATAAGATTCAGCCGGAAAAGAGTGTTTAAGGTAGAAAATCCAATTTTCCGAGATTTTTCATTTTTGATTTTTCGAATTTTAAATTCTTGTCTTCAAAGGTATTTTGACATGCTGATTCCGAATCATTAAACGAAAATGTCGAAAACACATCAGAAATATTTTTGGCGCCAAAAAAAACACTTGAATACTGATTCAGAGCTGTCCTACTCAAGAACGGTTAAAGATAGACAAATTCTGCGACCGCCACTCGATTCAGAATGGTCGAGTTAGTATATATTGTGGATTTCGTTCAATCGAAAAAAATAAAAATTACTCGAATAAAGTTGCAAGGGGTCCCCCTTCAAAATCATGAAAAATACTAAGTCGTCACATCGACTTGGAATTTGCACTGTTAACGTGAAATTTCATGCTTTTTCCGAAAATGTATGATTTTTATGTGCTCAGATATAAGATTCAGCTGGAAAAGGGTGTTTAAGGTAGAAAATCCAATTTTCCGAGATTTTTCATTTTTCATTTTTCGAATTTCAAACTCTTGTCTTCAAAGGTATTTTGACATGCTGATTCCGAATTTTTAAACGAAAATGTCGAAAACACATCAGAAATATTTTTGGCGAAAAAAAAAACACTTGAATACTGATTCAGAGCTGACCTACTCAAGAACGGTTAGAGATAGACAAATTCTGCGAACGCCACTCGATTCAGAATGGTCGAGTTAGTATATATTGTGAATTTCGTTCAATCGAAAAAAATAAAAATTACTCGAAAAAAGTTGCAAGGGGTCCCCCTTCAAAATCATGAAAAATACTAAGTCGTCACATCGACTTGGAATTTGCACTGTGAACGTAAAATTTCATGCTCTTTCCGAAAATGTATGATTTTTATGTGCTCAGATATAAGATTCAGCCGGAAAAGAGTGTTTAAGGTAGAAAATCCAATTTTCCGATATTTATCATTTTTGATTTTTCGAATTTTAAATTCTTGTCTTCAAAGGTATTTTGACATGCTGATTCCGAATCATTAAACGAAAATGTCGAAAACACATCAGAAATATTTTTGGCGCCAAAAAAAACTTGAATACTGATTCAGAGCTGTCCTACTCAAGAACGGTTAAAGATAGACAAATTCTGCGACCGCCACTCGATTCAGAATGGTCGAGTTAGTTTGTGGATTTCGTTCAATCGAAAAAAATAAAAATTACTCGAATAAAGTTGCAAGGGGTCCCCCTTCAAAATCATGAAAAATACTAAGTCGTCACATCGACTTGGAATTTGCACTGTAAACGTAAAATTTCATGCTCTTTCCGAAAATGTATGATTTTTATGTGTTCAGATATAAGATTCAGCCGGAAAAGAGTGTTTAAAGTAGAAAATCCAATTTTCCGAGATTTTTCATTTTTGATTTTTCGAATTTTAAATTCTTGTCTTCAAAGGTATTTTGACATGCTGATCCCGAATCATTAAACGAAAATGTCGAAAACCCATCAGAAATATTTTTGGCGCCAAAAAAAACACTTGAATACTGATTCAGAGCTGACCTACTCAAGAACGGTTAGAGAAAATTCTGCGAACGCCACTCGATTCAGAATGGTCGAGTTAGTATATATTGTGAATTTCGTTCAATCGAAAAAAATAAAAATTATTCGAAAAAAGTTGCAAGGGGTCCCCCTTCAAAATCATGAAAAATACTAAGTCGCCACATCGACTTGGAATTTGCACTGTAAACGTAAAATTTCATGCTCTTTCCGAAAATGCATGATTTTTATGTGCTCAGATATAAAATTCAGCCGGAAAAGGGTGTTTAAGGTAGAAAATCCAATTTTCCGAGATTTTTCATTTTTCATTTTTCGAATTTCAAACTCTTGTCCTCAAAGGTATTTTGACATGCTGATTCCGAATCTTTAAACGAAAATGTCGAAAACACATCAGAAATATTTTTGGCGACAAAAAAAACACTTGAATACTGATTCAGAGCTGACCTACTCAAGAACGGTTAGAGATAGACAAATTCTGCGAACGCCACTCGATTCAGAATGGTCGAGTTAGTATATATTGTGAATTTCGTTCAATCAAAAAAAATAAAAATTACTCGAAAAAAGTTGCAAGGGGTGTCCCCCTTCAAAATCATGAAAAATACTAAGTCGTCACATCGACTTGGAATTTGCACTGTGAACGTAAAATTTCATGCTCTTTCCGAAAATGTATTATTTTTATCTGCTCAGATATAAGATTCAGCCGGAAAAGAGTGTTTAAGTTAGAAAATCCAATTTTCCGAGATTTTTCATTTTTGATTTTTCGAATTTTAAATTCTTGTCTTCAAAGGTATTTTAACATGCTGATTCCGAATCATTAAACGAAAATGTCGAAAACACATCAGAAATATTTTTGGCGCCAAAAAAAACACTTGAATACTGATTCAGAGCTGTCCTACTCAAGAACGGTTAAAGATAGACAAATTCTGCGACCGCCACTCGATTCAGAATGGTCGAGTTAGTATATATTGTGGATTTCGTTCAATCGAAATAAATAAAAATTACTCGAATAAAGTTGCAAGGGGTCCCCCTTCAAAATCATGAAAAATACCAAGTCGTCACATCGACTTGGAATTTGCACTGTAAACGTGAAATTTCATGCTTTTTCCGAAAATGTATGATTTTTATGTGCTCAGATATAAGATTCAGCTGGAAAAGGGTGTTTAAGGTAGAAAATCCAATTTTCCGAGATTTTTCATTTTTCATTTTTCGAATTTCAAACTCTTGTCTTCAAAGGTATTTTTACATGCTGATTCCGAATTTTTAAACGAAAATGTCGAAAACACATCAGAAATATTTTTGGCGCCAAAAAAAAAACACTTGACTACTGATTCAGAGCTGACCTACTCAAGAACGGTTAGAGATAGACAAATTCTGCGAACGCCACTCGATTCAGAATGGTCGAGATAGTATATATTGTGAATTTCGTTCAATCGAAAAAAATAAAAATTACTCGAAAAAAGTTGCAAGGGGTCCCCCTTCAAAATCATGAAAAATACTAAGTCGTCACATCGACTTGGAATTTGCACTAAAAACGTAAAATTTCATGCTCTTTCCGAAAATGTATGATTTTTATGTGCTCAGATATAAAATTCAGCCGGAAAAGGGTGTTTAATGTAGAAAATCCAATTTTCCGAGATTTTTCATTTTTGATTTTTCGAATTTTAAATTCTTGTCTTCAAAGGTATTTTAACATGCTGATTCCGAATCATTAAACGAAAATGTCGAAAACACATCAGAAATATTTTTGGCGCCAAAAAAAACACTTGAATACTGATTCAGAGCTGTCCTACTCAAGAACGGTTAAAGATAGACAAATTCTGCGACCGCCACTCGATTCAGAATGGTCGAGTTAGTATATATTGTGGATTTCGTTCAATCGAAATAAATAAAAATTACTCGAATAAAGTTGCAAGGGGTCCCCCTTCAAAATCATGAAAAATACCAAGTCGTCACATCGACTTGGAATTTGCACTGTAAACGTGAAATTTCATGCTTTTTCCGAAAATGTATGATTTTTATGTGCTCAGATATAAGATTCAGCTGGAAAAGGGTGTTTAAGGTAGAAAATCCAATTTTCCGAGATTTTTCATTTTTCATTTTTCGAATTTCAAACTCTTGTCTTCAAAGGTATTTTTACATGCTGATTCCGAATTTTTAAACGAAAATGTCGAAAACACATCAGAAATATTTTTGGCGCCAAAAAAAAAACACTTGACTACTGATTCAGAGCTGACCTACTCAAGAACGGTTAGAGATAGACAAATTCTGCGAACGCCACTCGATTCAGAATGGTCGAGATAGTATATATTGTGAATTTCGTTCAATCGAAAAAAATAAAAATTACTCGAAAAAAGTTGCAAGGGGTCCCCCTTCAAAATCATGAAAAATACTAAGTCGTCACATCGACTTGGAATTTGCACTAAAAACGTAAAATTTCATGCTCTTTCCGAAAATGTATGATTTTTATGTGCTCAGATATAAAATTCAGCCGGAAAAGGGTGTTTAATGTAGAAAATCCAATTTTCCGAGATTTTTCATTTTTGATTTTTCGAATTTTAAATTCTTGTCTTCAAAGGTATTTTGACATGCTGATTCCGAATCTTTAAACGAAAATGTCGAAAACACATCAGAAATATTTTTGGCGACAAAAAAAACACTTGAATACTGATTCAGAGCTGACCTACTCAAGAACGGTTAGAGATAGACAAATTCTGCGAACGCCACTCGATTCAGAATGGTCGAGTTAGTATATATTGTGAATTTCGTTCAATCGAAAAAAATAAAAATTACTCGAAAAAAGTTGCAAGGGGTCCCCCTTCAAAATCATGAAAAATACTAAGTCGTCACATCGACTTGGAATTTGCACTGTAAACGTGAAATTTCATGCTTTTTCCGAAAATGTATGATTTTTATGTGCTCAGATATAAGATTCAGCTGGAAAAGGGTGTTTAAGGTAGAAAATCCAATTTTCCGAGATTTTTCATTTTTCATTTTTCGAATTTCAAACTTTTGTCTTCAATGGTATTTTGACATGCTGATTCCGGATTTTTAAACGAAAATGTCGAAAACACATCAGAAATATTTTTGGCGCCAAAAAAAAACACTTGAATACTGATTCAGAGCTGACCTACTCAAGAACGGTTAGAGATAGACAAATTCTGCGAACGCCACTCGATTCAGAATGGTCGAGTTAGTATATATTGTGAATTTCGTTCAATCGAAAAAAATAAAAATTACTCGAAAAAAGTTGCAAGGGGGACGTCCCCCTTCAAAATCATGAAAAATACTAAGTCGTCACATCGACTTGGAATTTGCACTGTAAACGTAAAATTTCATGCTCTTTCCGAAAATGTATGATTTTTATGTGCTCAGATATAAAATTCAGCCGGAAAAGGGTGTTTAAGGTAGAAAATCCAATTTTCCGAGATTTTTCATTTTTCATTTTTCGAATTTCAAACTCTTGTCCTCAAAGGTATTTTGACATGCTGATTCCGAATCTTTAAACGAAAATGTCGAAAACACATCAGAAATATTTTTGGCGACAAAAAAAACACTTGAATACTGATTCAGAGCTGACCTACTCAAGAACGGTTAGAGATAGAGAAATTCTGCGAACGCCACTCGATTCAGAATGGTCGAGTTAGTATATATTGTGAATTTCGTTCAATCGAAAAAAATAAAAATTACTCGAAAAAAGTTGCAAGGGGTCCCCCTTCAAAATCATGAAAAATACTAAGTCGTCACATCGACTTGGAATTTGCACTGTAAACGTAAAATTTCAGGCTCTTTCCGAAAATGTATGATTTT
This sequence comes from Chrysolina haemoptera, assembly GCA_958298965.1. Lineage (NCBI taxonomy): Eukaryota > Metazoa > Arthropoda > Insecta > Coleoptera > Chrysomelidae > Chrysolina > Chrysolina haemoptera. The sequence continues at coordinate 29,321,195 of OY282598.1, forward strand.
TATGTGCTCAGATATAAGATTCAGCCGGAAAAGAGTGTTTAAGGTAGAAAATCCAATTTTCCGAGATTTTTCATTTTTGATTTTTCGAATTTTAAATTCTTGTCTTCGAAGGTATTTTGACATGCTGATTCCGAATCATTAAACGAAAATGTCGAAAACACATCAGAAATATTTTTGGCGCCAAAAAAATACTTGAATACTGATTCAGAGCTGACCTACTCAATAACGGTTAGAGATAGACAAATTCTGCGAACGCCACTCGATTCAGAATGGTCGAGATAGTATATATTGTGAATTTCGTTCAATCGAAAAAAATAAAAATTACTCGAAAAAAGTTGCAAGGGGTCCCCCTTCAAAATCATGAAAAATACTAAGTCGTCACATCGACTTGGAATTTGCACTGTAAACGTAAAATTTCATGCTCTTTCCGAAAATGTATGATTTTTATGTGTTCAGATATAAGATTCAGCCGGAAAAGAGTGTTTAAAGTAGAAAATCCAATTTTCCGAGATTTTTCATTTTTGATTTTTCGAATATTAAATTCTTGTCTTCAAAGGTATTTTGACGTGCTGATTCCGAATCATTAAACGAAAAAGTCGAAAACCCATCAGAAATATTTTTGGCGCCAAAAAAAACACTTGAATACTGATTCAGAGCTGACCTACTCAAGAACGGTTAGAGATAGACAAATTCTGCGAACGCCACTCGATTCAGAATGGTCGAGTTAGTATATATTGTGAATTTCGTTCAATCGAAAAAAATAAAAATTACTCGAAAAAAGTTGCAAGGGGTCCCCCTTCAAAATCATGAAAAATACTAAGTCGTCACATCGACTTGGAATTTGCACTGTAAACGTAAAATTTCATGCTCTTTCCGAAAATGTATGATTTTTATGTGCTCAGATATAAGATTCAGCCGGAAAAGAGTGTTTAAGGTAGAAAATCCAATTTTCCGAGATTTTTCATTTTTGATTTTTCGAATTTTAAATTCTTGTCTTCAAAGGTATTTTAACATGCTGATTCCGAATCATTAAACGAAAATGTCGAAAACACATCAGAAATATTTTTGGCGCCAAAAAAAACACTTGAATACTGATTCAGAGCTGACCTACTCAAGAACGGTTAGAGATAGACAAATTCTGCGAACGCCACTCGATTCAGAATGGTCGAGTTAGTATATATTGTGAATTTCGTTCAATCGAAAAAAATAAAAATTACTCGAAAAAAGTTGCAAGGGGTCCCCCTTCAAAATCATGAAAAATACTAAGTCGTCACATCGACTTGGAATTTGCACTGTAAACGTAAAATTTCATGCTCTTTCCGAAAATGTATGATTTTTATGTGTTCAGATATAAGATTCAGCCGGAAAAGAGTGTTTAAAGTAGAAAATCCAATTTTCCGAGATTTTTCATTTTTGATTTTTCGAATTTTAAATTCTTGTCTTCAAAGGTATTTTGACATGCTGATTCCGAATCATTAAACGAAAATGTCGAAAACCCATCAGAAATATTTTTGGCGCCAAAAAAAACACTTGAATACTGATTCAGAGCTGACCTACTCAAGAACGGTTAGAGAAAATTCTGCGAAAGCCACTCGATTCAGAATGGTCGAGTTAGTATATATTGTGAATTTCGTTCAATCGAAAAAAATAAAAAATACTCGAAAAAAGTTGCAAGGGGTCCCCCTTCAAAATCATGAAAAATACTAAGTCATCGACTTGGAATTTGCACTGTGAACGTAAAATTTCATGCTCTTTCCGAAAATGTATTATTTTTATGTGCTCAGATATAAGATTCAGCCGGAAAAGAGTGTTTAAGGTAGAAAATCCAATTTTCCGAGATTTTTCATTTTTGATTTTTCGAATTTTAAATTCTTGTCTTCAAAGGTATTTTGACATGCTGATTCCGAATCATTAAACGAAAATGTCGAAAACACATCAGAAATATTTTTGGCGCCAAAAAAAACACTTGAATACTGATTCAGAGCTGTCCTACTCAAGAACGGTTAAAGATAGACAAATTCTGCGACCGCCACTCGATTCAGAATGGTCGAGTTAGTATATATTGTGGATTTCGTTCAATCGAAAAAAATAAAAATTACTCGAATAAAGTTGCAAGGGGTCCCCCTTCAAAATCATGAAAAATACTAAGTCGTCACATCGACTTGGAATTTGCACTGTTAACGTGAAATTTCATGCTTTTTCCGAAAATGTATGATTTTTATGTGCTCAGATATAAGATTCAGCTGGAAAAGGGTGTTTAAGGTAGAAAATCCAATTTTCCGAGATTTTTCATTTTTCATTTTTCGAATTTCAAACTCTTGTCTTCAAAGGTATTTTGACATGCTGATTCCGAATTTTTAAACGAAAATGTCGAAAACACATCAGAAATATTTTTGGCGCCAAAAAAAAAACACTTGAATACTGATTCAGAGCTGACCTACTCAAGAACGGTTAGAGATAGACAAATTCTGCGAACGCCACTCGATTCAGAATGGTCGAGTTAGTATATATTGTGAATTTCGTTCAATCGAAAAAAATAAAAATTACTCGAAAAAAGTTGCAAGGGTTCCCCCTTCAAAATCATGAAAAATACTAAGTCGTCACATCGACTTGGAATTTGCACTGTGAACGTAAAATTTCATGCTCTTTCCGAAAATGTATGATTTTTATGTGCTCAGATATAAGATTCAGCCGGAAAAGAGTGTTTAAGGTAGAAAATCCAATTTTCCGATATTTATCATTTTTGATTTTTCGAATTTTAAATTCTTGTCTTCAAAGGTATTTTGACATGCTGATTCCGAATCATTAAACGAAAATGTCGAAAACACATCAGAAATATTTTTGGCGCCAAAAAAAACTTGAATACTGATTCAGAGCTGTCCTACTCAAGAACGGTTAAAGATAGACAAATTCTGCGACCGCCACTCGATTCAGAATGGTCGAGTTAGTTTGTGGATTTCGTTCAATCGAAAAAAATAAAAATTACTCGAATAAAGTTGCAAGGGGTCCCCCTTCAAAATCATGAAAAATACTAAGTCGTCACATCGACTTGGAATTTGCACTGTAAACGTAAAATTTCATGCTCTTTCCGAAAATGTATGATTTTTATGTGTTCAGATATAAGATTCAGCCGGAAAAGAGTGTTTAAAGTAGAAAATCCAATTTTCCGAGATTTTTCATTTTTGATTTTTCGAATTTTAAATTCTTGTCTTCAAAGGTATTTTGACATGCTGATCCCGAATCATTAAACGAAAATGTCGAAAACCCATCAGAAATATTTTTGGCGCCAAAAAAAACACTTGAATACTGATTCAGAGCTGACCTACTCAAGAACGGTTAGAGAAAATTCTGCGAACGCCACTCGATTCAGAATGGTCGAGTTAGTATATATTGTGAATTTCGTTCAATCGAAAAAAATAAAAATTATTCGAAAAAAGTTGCAAGGGGTCCCCCTTCAAAATCATGAAAAATACTAAGTCGCCACATCGACTTGGAATTTGCACTGTAAACGTAAAATTTCATGCTCTTTCCGAAAATGCATGATTTTTATGTGCTCAGATATAAAATTCAGCCGGAAAAGGGTGTTTAAGGTAGAAAATCCAATTTTCCGAGATTTTTCATTTTTCATTTTTCGAATTTCAAACTCTTGTCCTCAAAGGTATTTTGACATGCTGATTCCGAATCTTTAAACGAAAATGTCGAAAACACATCAGAAATATTTTTGGCGACAAAAAAAACACTTGAATACTGATTCAGAGCTGACCTACTCAAGAACGGTTAGAGATAGACAAATTCTGCGAACGCCACTCGATTCAGAATGGTCGAGTTAGTATATATTGTGAATTTCGTTCAATCAAAAAAAATAAAAATTACTCGAAAAAAGTTGCAAGGGGTGTCCCCCTTCAAAATCATGAAAAATACTAAGTCGTCACATCGACTTGGAATTTGCACTGTGAACGTAAAATTTCATGCTCTTTCCGAAAATGTATTATTTTTATCTGCTCAGATATAAGATTCAGCCGGAAAAGAGTGTTTAAGTTAGAAAATCCAATTTTCCGAGATTTTTCATTTTTGATTTTTCGAATTTTAAATTCTTGTCTTCAAAGGTATTTTAACATGCTGATTCCGAATCATTAAACGAAAATGTCGAAAACACATCAGAAATATTTTTGGCGCCAAAAAAAACACTTGAATACTGATTCAGAGCTGTCCTACTCAAGAACGGTTAAAGATAGACAAATTCTGCGACCGCCACTCGATTCAGAATGGTCGAGTTAGTATATATTGTGGATTTCGTTCAATCGAAATAAATAAAAATTACTCGAATAAAGTTGCAAGGGGTCCCCCTTCAAAATCATGAAAAATACCAAGTCGTCACATCGACTTGGAATTTGCACTGTAAACGTGAAATTTCATGCTTTTTCCGAAAATGTATGATTTTTATGTGCTCAGATATAAGATTCAGCTGGAAAAGGGTGTTTAAGGTAGAAAATCCAATTTTCCGAGATTTTTCATTTTTCATTTTTCGAATTTCAAACTCTTGTCTTCAAAGGTATTTTTACATGCTGATTCCGAATTTTTAAACGAAAATGTCGAAAACACATCAGAAATATTTTTGGCGCCAAAAAAAAAACACTTGACTACTGATTCAGAGCTGACCTACTCAAGAACGGTTAGAGATAGACAAATTCTGCGAACGCCACTCGATTCAGAATGGTCGAGATAGTATATATTGTGAATTTCGTTCAATCGAAAAAAATAAAAATTACTCGAAAAAAGTTGCAAGGGGTCCCCCTTCAAAATCATGAAAAATACTAAGTCGTCACATCGACTTGGAATTTGCACTGTAAACGTAAAATTTCATGCTCTTTCCGAAAATGTATGATTTTTATGTGCTCAGATATAAAATTCAGCCGGAAAAGGGTGTTTAAGGTAGAAAATCCAATTTTCCGAGATTTTTCATTTTTCATTTTTCGAATTTCAAACTCTTGTCCTCAAAGGTATTTTGACATGCTGATTCCGAATCTTTAAACGAAAATGTCGAAAACACATCAGAAATATTTTTGGCGACAAAAAAAACACTTGAATACTGATTCAGAGCTGACCTACTCAAGAACGGTTAGAGATAGAGAAATTCTGCGACCGCCACTCGATTCAGAATGGTCGAGTTAGTATATATTGTGAATTTCGTTCAATCGAAAAAAATAAAAATTACTCGAAAAAAGTTGCAAGGGGTCCCCCTTCAAAATCATGAAAAATACTAAGTCGTCACATCGACTTGGAATTTGCACTGTAAACGTAAAATTTCAGGCTCTTTCCGAATATGTATGATTTTTATGTGCTCAGATATAAGATTCAGCCGGAAAAGAGTGTTTAAGGTAGAAAATCCAATTTTCCGAGATTTTTCATTTTTGATTTTTCGAATTTTAAATTCTTGTCTTCGAAGGTATTTTGACATGCTGATTCCGAATCATTAAACGAAAATGTCGAAAACACATCAGAAATATTTTTGGCGCCAAAAAAATACTTGAATACTGATTCAGAGCTGACCTACTCAATAACGGTTAGAGATAGACAAATTCTGCGAACGCCACTCGATTCAGAATGGTCGAGATAGTATATATTGTGAATTTCGTTCAATCGAAAAAAATAAAAATTACTCGAAAAAAGTTGCAAGGGGCCCCCCTTCAAAATCATGAAAAATACTAAGTCGTCACATCGACTTGGAATTTGCACTGTAAACGTAAAATTTCATGCTCTTTCCGAAAATGTATGATTTTTATTTGCTCAGATATAAAATTCAGCCGGAAAAGGGTGTTTAAGGTAGAAAATCCAATTTTCCGAGATTTTTCATTTTTCATTTTTCGAATTTCAAACTTTTGTCTTCAATGGTATTTTGACATGCTGATTCCGGATTTTTAAACGAAAATGTCGAAAACACATCAGAAATATTTTTGGCGCCAAAAAAAAACACTTGAATACTGATTCAGAGCTGACCTACTCAAGAACGGTTAAAGATAGACAAATTCTGCGAACGCCACTCGATTCAGAATGGTCGAGTTAGTATATATTGTGAATTTCATTCAATCGAAAAAAATAAAAATTACTCGAAAAAAGTTGCAAGGGGTCCCCCTTCAAAATCATGAACAATAAGTCGTCACATCGACTTGGAATTCGCACTGTAAACGTAAAATTTCATGCTCTTTCCGAAAATGTATGATTTTTATGTGCTCAGATATAAGATTCAGCCCGAAAAGAGTGTTTAAGGTAGAAAATCCAATTTTCCGAGATTTTTCATTTTTGATTTTTCGAATTTTAAATTCTTGTCTTCAAAGGTATTTTGACATGCTGATTCCGAATCATTAAACGAAAATGTCGAAAACACATCAGAAATATTTTTGGCGCCAAAAAAAACACTTGAATACTGATTCAGAGCTGACCTACTCAATAACGGTTAGAGATAGACAAATTCTGCGAACGCCACTCGATTCAGAATGGTCGAGATAGTATATATTGTGAATTTCGTTCAATCGAAAAAAATAAAAATTACTCGAAAAAAGTTGCAAGGGGTCCCCCTTCAAAATCATGAAAAATACTAAGTCGTCACATCGACTTGGAATTTGCACTGTAAACGTAAAATTTCATGCTCTTTCCGAAAATGTATGATTTTTATGTGTTCAGATATAAGATTCAGCCGGAAAAGAGTGTTTAAAGTAGAAAATCCAATTTTCCGAGATTTTTCATTTTTGATTTTTCGAATTTTAAATTCTTGTCTTCAAAGGTATTTTGACGTGCTGATTCCGAATCATTAAACGAAAATGTCGAAAACCCATCAGAAATATTTTTGGCGCCAAAAAAACACTTGAATACTGATTCAGAGCTGACCTACTCAAGAACGGTTAGAGAAAATTCTGCGAACGCCACTCGATTCAGAATGGTCGAGTTAGTATATATTGTGAATTTCGTTCAATCGAAAAAAATAAAAATTACTCGAAAAAAGTTGCAAGGGGTCCCCCTTCAAAATCATGAAAAATACTAAGTCGTCACATCGACTTGGAATTTGCACTGTAAACGTAAAATTTCATGCTCTTTCCGAAAATGTATGATTTTTATGTGCTCAGATATAAGATTCAGCCGGAAAAGAGTGTTTAAGGTAGAAAATCCAATTTTCCGAGATTTTTCATTTTTGATTTTTCGAATTTTAAATTCTTGTCTTCAAAGGTATTTTGACATGCTGATTCCGAATAATTAAACGAAAATGTCGAAAACACATCAGAAATATTTTTGGCGCCAAAAAAAACACTTGAATACTGATTCAGAGCTGACCTACTCAAGAACGGTTAGAGATAGACAAATTCTGCGAACGCCACTCGATTCAGAATGGTCGAGTTAGTATATATTGTGAATTTCGTTCAATCGAAAAAAATAAAAATTACTCGAAAAAAGTTGCAAGGGGTGTCCCCTTCAAAATCATGAAAAATACTAAGTCATCGACTTGGCATTTGCACTGTGAACGTAAAATTTCATGCTCTTTCCGAAAATGTATTATTTTTATGTGCTCAGATATAAGATTCAGCCGGAAAAGAGTGTTTAAGGTAGAAAATCCAATTTTCCGAGATTTTTCATTTTTGATTTTTCGAATTTTAAATTCTTGTCTTCAAAGGTATTTTGACATGCTGATTCCGAATCATTAAACGAAAATGTCGAAAACACATCAGAAATATTTTTGGCGCCAAAAAAAACACTTGAATACTGATTCAGAGCTGTCCTACTCAAGAACGGTTAAAGATAGACAAATTCTGCGACCGCCACTCGATTCAGAATGGTCGAGTTAGTATATATTGTGGATTTCGTTCAATCGAAAAAAATAAAAATTACTCGAATAAAGTTGCAAGGGGTCCCCCTTCAAAATCATGAAAAATACTAAGTCGTCACATCGACTTGGAATTTGCACTGTTAACGTGAAATTTCATGCTTTTTCCGAAAATGTATGATTTTTATGTGCTCAGATATAAGATTCAGCTGGAAAAGGGTGTTTAAGGTAGAAAATCCAATTTTCCGAGATTTTTCATTTTTCATTTTTCGAATTTCAAACTCTTGTCTTCAAAGGTATTTTGACATGCTGATTCCGAATTTTTAAACGAAAATGTCGAAAACACATCAGAAATATTTTTGGCGAAAAAAAAAACACTTGAATACTGATTCAGAGCTGACCTACTCAAGAACGGTTAGAGATAGACAAATTCTGCGAACGCCACTCGATTCAGAATGGTCGAGTTAGTATATATTGTGAATTTCGTTCAATCGAAAAAAATAAAAATTACTCGAAAAAAGTTGCAAGGGGTCCCCCTTCAAAATCATGAAAAATACTAAGTCGTCACATCGACTTGGAATTTGCACTGTGAACGTAAAATTTCATGCTCTTTCCGAAAATGTATGATTTTTATGTGCTCAGATATAAGATTCAGCCGGAAAAGAGTGTTTAAGGTAGAAAATCCAATTTTCCGATATTTATCATTTTTGATTTTTCGAATTTTAAATTCTTGTCTTCAAAGGTATTTTGACATGCTGATTCCGAATCATTAAACGAAAATGTCGAAAACACATCAGAAATATTTTTGGCGCCAAAAAAAACTTGAATACTGATTCAGAGCTGTCCTACTCAAGAACGGTTAAAGATAGACAAATTCTGCGACCGCCACTCGATTCAGAATGGTCGAGTTAGTTTGTGGATTTCGTTCAATCGAAAAAAATAAAAATTACTCGAATAAAGTTGCAAGGGGTCCCCCTTCAAAATCATGAAAAATACTAAGTCGTCACATCGACTTGGAATTTGCACTGTAAACGTAAAATTTCATGCTCTTTCCGAAAATGTATGATTTTTATGTGTTCAGATATAAGATTCAGCCGGAAAAGAGTGTTTAAAGTAGAAAATCCAATTTTCCGAGATTTTTCATTTTTGATTTTTCGAATTTTAAATTCTTGTCTTCAAAGGTATTTTGACATGCTGATCCCGAATCATTAAACGAAAATGTCGAAAACCCATCAGAAATATTTTTGGCGCCAAAAAAAAACACTTGAATACTGATTCAGAGCTGACCTACTCAAGAACGGTTAGAGAAAATTCTGCGAACGCCACTCGATTCAGAATGGTCGAGTTAGTATATATTGTGAATTTCGTTCAATCGAAAAAAATAAAAATTATTCGAAAAAAGTTGCAAGGGGTCCCCCTTCAAAATCATGAAAAATACTAAGTCGCCACATCGACTTGGAATTTGCACTGTAAACGTAAAATTTCATGCTCTTTCCGAAAATGCATGATTTTTATGTGCTCAGATATAAAATTCAGCCGGAAAAGGGTGTTTAAGGTAGAAAATCCAATTTTCCGAGATTTTTCATTTTTCATTTTTCGAATTTCAAACTCTTGTCCTCAAAGGTATTTTGACATGCTGATTCCGAATCTTTAAACGAAAATGTCGAAAACACATCAGAAATATTTTTGGCGACAAAAAAAACACTTGAATACTGATTCAGAGCTGACCTACTCAAGAACGGTTAGAGATAGACAAATTCTGCGAACGCCACTCGATTCAGAATGGTCGAGTTAGTATATATTGTGAATTTCGTTCAATCAAAAAAAATAAAAATTACTCGAAAAAAGTTGCAAGGGGTGTCCCCCTTCAAAATCATGAAAAATACTAAGTCGTCACATCGACTTGGAATTTGCACTGTGAACGTAAAATTTCATGCTCTTTCCGAAAATGTATTATTTTTATCTGCTCAGATATAAGATTCAGCCGGAAAAGAGTGTTTAAGTTAGAAAATCCAATTTTCCGAGATTTTTCATTTTTGATTTTTCGAATTTTAAATTCTTGTCTTCAAAGGTATTTTAACATGCTGATTCCGAATCATTAAACGAAAATGTCGAAAACACATCAGAAATATTTTTGGCGCCAAAAAAAACACTTGAATACTGATTCAGAGCTGTCCTACTCAAGAACGGTTAAAGATAGACAAATTCTGCGACCGCCACTCGATTCAGAATGGTCGAGTTAGTATATATTGTGGATTTCGTTCAATCGAAATAAATAAAAATTACTCGAATAAAGTTGCAAGGGGTCCCCCTTCAAAATCATGAAAAATACCAAGTCGTCACATCGACTTGGAATTTGCACTGTAAACGTGAAATTTCATGCTTTTTCCGAAAATGTATGATTTTTATGTGCTCAGATATAAGATTCAGCTGGAAAAGGGTGTTTAAGGTAGAAAATCCAATTTTCCGAGATTTTTCATTTTTCATTTTTCGAATTTCAAACTCTTGTCTTCAAAGGTATTTTTACATGCTGATTCCGAATTTTTAAACGAAAATGTCGAAAACACATCAGAAATATTTTTGGCGCCAAAAAAAAAACACTTGACTACTGATTCAGAGCTGACCTACTCAAGAACGGTTAGAGATAGACAAATTCTGCGAACGCCACTCGATTCAGAATGGTCGAGATAGTATATATTGTGAATTTCGTTCAATCGAAAAAAATAAAAATTACTCGAAAAAAGTTGCAAGGGGTCCCCCTTCAAAATCATGAAAAATACTAAGTCGTCACATCGACTTGGAATTTGCACTAAAAACGTAAAATTTCATGCTCTTTCCGAAAATGTATGATTTTTATGTGCTCAGATATAAAATTCAGCCGGAAAAGGGTGTTTAATGTAGAAAATCCAATTTTCCGAGATTTTTCATTTTTGATTTTTCGAATTTTAAATTCTTGTCTTCAAAGGTATTTTAACATGCTGATTCCGAATCATTAAACGAAAATGTCGAAAACACATCAGAAATATTTTTGGCGCCAAAAAAAACACTTGAATACTGATTCAGAGCTGTCCTACTCAAGAACGGTTAAAGATAGACAAATTCTGCGACCGCCACTCGATTCAGAATGGTCGAGTTAGTATATATTGTGGATTTCGTTCAATCGAAATAAATAAAAATTACTCGAATAAAGTTGCAAGGGGTCCCCCTTCAAAATCATGAAAAATACCAAGTCGTCACATCGACTTGGAATTTGCACTGTAAACGTGAAATTTCATGCTTTTTCCGAAAATGTATGATTTTTATGTGCTCAGATATAAGATTCAGCTGGAAAAGGGTGTTTAAGGTAGAAAATCCAATTTTCCGAGATTTTTCATTTTTCATTTTTCGAATTTCAAACTCTTGTCTTCAAAGGTATTTTTACATGCTGATTCCGAATTTTTAAACGAAAATGTCGAAAACACATCAGAAATATTTTTGGCGCCAAAAAAAAAACACTTGACTACTGATTCAGAGCTGACCTACTCAAGAACGGTTAGAGATAGACAAATTCTGCGAACGCCACTCGATTCAGAATGGTCGAGATAGTATATATTGTGAATTTCGTTCAATCGAAAAAAATAAAAATTACTCGAAAAAAGTTGCAAGGGGTCCCCCTTCAAAATCATGAAAAATACTAAGTCGTCACATCGACTTGGAATTTGCACTAAAAACGTAAAATTTCATGCTCTTTCCGAAAATGTATGATTTTTATGTGCTCAGATATAAAATTCAGCCGGAAAAGGGTGTTTAATGTAGAAAATCCAATTTTCCGAGATTTTTCATTTTTGATTTTTCGAATTTTAAATTCTTGTCTTCAAAGGTATTTTGACATGCTGATTCCGAATCTTTAAACGAAAATGTCGAAAACACATCAGAAATATTTTTGGCGACAAAAAAAACACTTGAATACTGATTCAGAGCTGACCTACTCAAGAACGGTTAGAGATAGACAAATTCTGCGAACGCCACTCGATTCAGAATGGTCGAGTTAGTATATATTGTGAATTTCGTTCAATCGAAAAAAATAAAAATTACTCGAAAAAAGTTGCAAGGGGTCCCCCTTCAAAATCATGAAAAATACTAAGTCGTCACATCGACTTGGAATTTGCACTGTAAACGTGAAATTTCATGCTTTTTCCGAAAATGTATGATTTTTATGTGCTCAGATATAAGATTCAGCTGGAAAAGGGTGTTTAAGGTAGAAAATCCAATTTTCCGAGATTTTTCATTTTTCATTTTTCGAATTTCAAACTTTTGTCTTCAATGGTATTTTGACATGCTGATTCCGGATTTTTAAACGAAAATGTCGAAAACACATCAGAAATATTTTTGGCGCCAAAAAAAAACACTTGAATACTGATTCAGAGCTGACCTACTCAAGAACGGTTAGAGATAGACAAATTCTGCGAACGCCACTCGATTCAGAATGGTCGAGTTAGTATATATTGTGAATTTCGTTCAATCGAAAAAAATAAAAATTACTCGAAAAAAGTTGCAAGGGGGACGTCCCCCTTCAAAATCATGAAAAATACTAAGTCGTCACATCGACTTGGAATTTGCACTGTAAACGTAAAATTTCATGCTCTTTCCGAAAATGTATGATTTTTATGTGCTCAGATATAAAATTCAGCCGGAAAAGGGTGTTTAAGGTAGAAAATCCAATTTTCCGAGATTTTTCATTTTTCATTTTTCGAATTTCAAACTCTTGTCCTCAAAGGTATTTTGACATGCTGATTCCGAATCTTTAAACGAAAATGTCGAAAACACATCAGAAATATTTTTGGCGACAAAAAAAACACTTGAATACTGATTCAGAGCTGACCTACTCAAGAACGGTTAGAGATAGAGAAATTCTGCGAACGCCACTCGATTCAGAATGGTCGAGTTAGTATATATTGTGAATTTCGTTCAATCGAAAAAAATAAAAATTACTCGAAAAAAGTTGCAAGGGGTCCCCCTTCAAAATCATGAAAAATACTAAGTCGTCACATCGACTTGGAATTTGCACTGTAAACGTAAAATTTCAGGCTCTTTCCGAAAATGTATGATTTTTATGTGCTCAGATATAAGATTCAGCCGGAAAAGAGTGTTTAAGGTAGAAAATCCAATTTTCCGAGATTTTTCATTTTTGATTTTTCGAATTTTAAATTCTTGTCTTCGAAGGTATTTTGACATGCTGATTCCGAATCATTAAACGAAAATGTCGAAAACACATCAGAAATATTTTTGGCGCCAAAAAAATACTTGAATACTGATTCAGAGCTGACCTACTCAATAACGGTTAGAGATAGACAAATTCTGCGAACGCCACTCGATTCAGAATGGTCGAGATAGTATATATTGTGAATTTCGTTCAATCGAAAAAAATAAAAATTACTCGAAAAAAGTTGCAAGGGGTCCCCCTTCAAAATCATGAAAAATACTAAGTCGTCACATCGACTTGGAATTTGCACTGTAAACGTAAAATTTCATGCTCTTTCCGAAAATGTATGATTTTTATGTGTTCAGATATAAGATTCAGCCGGAAAAGAGTGTTTAAAGTAGAAAATCCAATTTTCCGAGATTTTTCATTTTTGATTTTTCGAATATTAAATTCTTGTCTTCAAAGGTATTTTGACGTGCTGATTCCGAATCATTAAACGAAAAAGTCGAAAACCCATCAGAAATATTTTTGGCGCCAAAAAAAACACTTGAATACTGATTCAGAGCTGACCTACTCAAGAACGGTTAGAGATAGACAAATTCTGCGAACGCCACTCGATTCAGAATGGTCGAGTTAGTATATATTGTGAATTTCGTTCAATCGAAAAAAATAAAAATTACTCGAAAAAAGTTGCAAGGGGTCCCCCTTCAAAATCATGAAAAATACTAAGTCGTCACATCGACTTGGAATTTGCACTGTAAACGTAAAATTTCATGCTCTTTCCGAAAATGTATGATTTTTATGTGCTCAGATATAAGATTCAGCCGGAAAAGAGTGTTTAAGGTAGAAAATCCAATTTTCCGAGATTTTTCATTTTTGATTTTTCGAATTTTAAATTCTTGTCTTCAAAGGTATTTTAACATGCTGATTCCGAATCATTAAACGAAAATGTCGAAAACACATCAGAAATATTTTTGGCGCCAAAAAAAACACTTGAATACTGATTCAGAGCTGACCTACTCAAGAACGGTTAGAGATAGACAAATTCTGCGAACGCCACTCGATTCAGAATGGTCGAGTTAGTATATATTGTGAATTTCGTTCAATCGAAAAAAATAAAAATTACTCGAAAAAAGTTGCAAGGGGTCCCCCTTCAAAATCATGAAAAATACTAAGTCGTCACATCGACTTGGAATTTGCACTGTAAACGTAAAATTTCATGCTCTTTCCGAAAATGTATGATTTTTATGTGTTCAGATATAAGATTCAGCCGGAAAAGAGTGTTTAAAGTAGAAAATCCAATTTTCCGAGATTTTTCATTTTTGATTTTTCGAATTTTAAATTCTTGTCTTCAAAGGTATTTTGACATGCTGATTCCGAATCATTAAACGAAAATGTCGAAAACCCATCAGAAATATTTTTGGCGCCAAAAAAAACACTTGAATACTGATTCAGAGCTGACCTACTCAAGAACGGTTAGAGAAAATTCTGCGAAAGCCACTCGATTCAGAATGGTCGAGTTAGTATATATTGTGAATTTCGTTCAATCGAAAAAAATAAAAAATACTCGAAAAAAGTTGCAAGGGGTCCCCCTTCAAAATCATGAAAAATACTAAGTCATCGACTTGGAATTTGCACTGTGAACGTAAAATTTCATGCTCTTTCCGAAAATGTATTATTTTTATGTGCTCAGATATAAGATTCAGCCGGAAAAGAGTGTTTAAGGTAGAAAATCCAATTTTCCGAGATTTTTCATTTTTGATTTTTCGAATTTTAAATTCTTGTCTTCAAAGGTATTTTGACATGCTGATTCCGAATCATTAAACGAAAATGTCGAAAACACATCAGAAATATTTTTGGCGCCAAAAAAAACACTTGAATACTGATTCAGAGCTGTCCTACTCAAGAACGGTTAAAGATAGACAAATTCTGCGACCGCCACTCGATTCAGAATGGTCGAGTTAGTATATATTGTGGATTTCGTTCAATCGAAAAAAATAAAAATTACTCGAATAAAGTTGCAAGGGGTCCCCCTTCAAAATCATGAAAAATACTAAGTCGTCACATCGACTTGGAATTTGCACTGTTAACGTGAAATTTCATGCTTTTTCCGAAAATGTATGATTTTTATGTGCTCAGATATAAGATTCAGCTGGAAAAGGGTGTTTAAGGTAGAAAATCCAATTTTCCGAGATTTTTCATTTTTCATTTTTCGAATTTCAAACTCTTGTCTTCAAAGGTATTTTGACATGCTGATTCCGAATTTTTAAACGAAAATGTCGAAAACACATCAGAAATATTTTTGGCGCCAAAAAAAAAACACTTGAATACTGATTCAGAGCTGACCTACTCAAGAACGGTTAGAGATAGACAAATTCTGCGAACGCCACTCGATTCAGAATGGTCGAGTTAGTATATATTGTGAATTTCGTTCAATCGAAAAAAATAAAAATTACTCGAAAAAAGTTGCAAGGGTTCCCCCTTCAAAATCATGAAAAATACTAAGTCGTCACATCGACTTGGAATTTGCACTGTGAACGTAAAATTTCATGCTCTTTCCGAAAATGTATGATTTTTATGTGCTCAGATATAAGATTCAGCCGGAAAAGAGTGTTTAAGGTAGAAAATCCAATTTTCCGATATTTATCATTTTTGATTTTTCGAATTTTAAATTCTTGTCTTCAAAGGTATTTTGACATGCTGATTCCGAATCATTAAACGAAAATGTCGAAAACACATCAGAAATATTTTTGGCGCCAAAAAAAACTTGAATACTGATTCAGAGCTGTCCTACTCAAGAACGGTTAAAGATAGACAAATTCTGCGACCGCCACTCGATTCAGAATGGTCGAGTTAGTTTGTGGATTTCGTTCAATCGAAAAAAATAAAAATTACTCGAATAAAGTTGCAAGGGGTCCCCCTTCAAAATCATGAAAAATACTAAGTCGTCACATCGACTTGGAATTTGCACTGTAAACGTAAAATTTCATGCTCTTTCCGAAAATGTATGATTTTTATGTGTTCAGATATAAGATTCAGCCGGAAAAGAGTGTTTAAAGTAGAAAATCCAATTTTCCGAGATTTTTCATTTTTGATTTTTCGAATTTTAAATTCTTGTCTTCAAAGGTATTTTGACATGCTGATCCCGAATCATTAAACGAAAATGTCGAAAACCCATCAGAAATATTTTTGGCGCCAAAAAAAACACTTGAATACTGATTCAGAGCTGACCTACTCAAGAACGGTTAGAGAAAATTCTGCGAACGCCACTCGATTCAGAATGGTCGAGTTAGTATATATTGTGAATTTCGTTCAATCGAAAAAAATAAAAATTATTCGAAAAAAGTTGCAAGGGGTCCCCCTTCAAAATCATGAAAAATACTAAGTCGCCACATCGACTTGGAATTTGCACTGTAAACGTAAAATTTCATGCTCTTTCCGAAAATGCATGATTTTTATGTGCTCAGATATAAAATTCAGCCGGAAAAGGGTGTTTAAGGTAGAAAATCCAATTTTCCGAGATTTTTCATTTTTCATTTTTCGAATTTCAAACTCTTGTCCTCAAAGGTATTTTGACATGCTGATTCCGAATCTTTAAACGAAAATGTCGAAAACACATCAGAAATATTTTTGGCGACAAAAAAAACACTTGAATACTGATTCAGAGCTGACCTACTCAAGAACGGTTAGAGATAGACAAATTCTGCGAACGCCACTCGATTCAGAATGGTCGAGTTAGTATATATTGTGAATTTCGTTCAATCAAAAAAAATAAAAATTACTCGAAAAAAGTTGCAAGGGGTGTCCCCCTTCAAAATCATGAAAAATACTAAGTCGTCACATCGACTTGGAATTTGCACTGTGAACGTAAAATTTCATGCTCTTTCCGAAAATGTATTATTTTTATCTGCTCAGATATAAGATTCAGCCGGAAAAGAGTGTTTAAGTTAGAAAATCCAATTTTCCGAGATTTTTCATTTTTGATTTTTCGAATTTTAAATTCTTGTCTTCAAAGGTATTTTAACATGCTGATTCCGAATCATTAAACGAAAATGTCGAAAACACATCAGAAATATTTTTGGCGCCAAAAAAAACACTTGAATACTGATTCAGAGCTGTCCTACTCAAGAACGGTTAAAGATAGACAAATTCTGCGACCGCCACTCGATTCAGAATGGTCGAGTTAGTATATATTGTGGATTTCGTTCAATCGAAATAAATAAAAATTACTCGAATAAAGTTGCAAGGGGTCCCCCTTCAAAATCATGAAAAATACCAAGTCGTCACATCGACTTGGAATTTGCACTGTAAACGTGAAATTTCATGCTTTTTCCGAAAATGTATGATTTTTATGTGCTCAGATATAAGATTCAGCTGGAAAAGGGTGTTTAAGGTAGAAAATCCAATTTTCCGAGATTTTTCATTTTTCATTTTTCGAATTTCAAACTCTTGTCTTCAAAGGTATTTTTACATGCTGATTCCGAATTTTTAAACGAAAATGTCGAAAACACATCAGAAATATTTTTGGCGCCAAAAAAAAAACACTTGACTACTGATTCAGAGCTGACCTACTCAAGAACGGTTAGAGATAGACAAATTCTGCGAACGCCACTCGATTCAGAATGGTCGAGATAGTATATATTGTGAATTTCGTTCAATCGAAAAAAATAAAAATTACTCGAAAAAAGTTGCAAGGGGTCCCCTTCAAAATCATGAAAAATACTAAGTCGTCACATCGACTTGGAATTTGCACTAAAAACGTAAAATTTCATGCTCTTTCCGAAAATGTATGATTTTTATGTGCTCAGATATAAAATTCAGCCGGAAAAGGGTGTTTAATGTAGAAAATCCAATTTTCCGAGATTTTTCATTTTTGATTTTTCGAATTTTAAATTCTTGTCTTCAAAGGTATTTTGACATGCTGATTCCGAATCTTTAAACGAAAATGTCGAAAACACATCAGAAATATTTTTGGCGACAAAAAAAACACTTGAATACTGATTCAGAGCTGACCTACTCAAGAACGGTTAGAGATAGACAAATTCTGCGAACGCCACTCGATTCAGAATGGTCGAGTTAGTATATATTGTGAATTTCGTTCAATCGAAAAAAATAAAAATTACTCGAAAAAAGTTGCAAGGGGTCCCCCTTCAAAATCATGAAAAATACTAAGTCGTCACATCGACTTGGAATTTGCACTGTAAACGTGAAATTTCATGCTTTTTCCGAAAATGTATGATTTTTATGTGCTCAGATATAAGATTCAGCTGGAAAAGGGTGTTTAAGGTAGAAAATCCAATTTTCCGAGATTTTTCATTTTTCATTTTTCGAATTTCAAACTTTTGTCTTCAATGGTATTTTGACATGCTGATTCCGGATTTTTAAACGAAAATGTCGAAAACACATCAGAAATATTTTTGGCGCCAAAAAAAAACACTTGAATACTGATTCAGAGCTGACCTACTCAAGAACGGTTAGAGATAGACAAATTCTGCGAACGCCACTCGATTCAGAATGGTCGAGTTAGTATATATTGTGAATTTCGTTCAATCGAAAAAAATAAAAATTACTCGAAAAAAGTTGCAAGGGGGACGTCCCCCTTCAAAATCATGAAAAATACTAAGTCGTCACATCGACTTGGAATTTGCACTGTAAACGTAAAATTTCATGCTCTTTCCGAAAATGTATGATTTTTATGTGCTCAGATATAAAATTCAGCCGGAAAAGGGTGTTTAAGGTAGAAAATCCAATTTTCCGAGATTTTTCATTTTTCATTTTTCGAATTTCAAACTCTTGTCCTCAAAGGTATTTTGACATGCTGATTCCGAATCTTTAAACGAAAATGTCGAAAACACATCAGAAATATTTTTGGCGACAAAAAAAACACTTGAATACTGATTCAGAGCTGACCTACTCAAGAACGGTTAGAGATAGAGAAATTCTGCGAACGCCACTCGATTCAGAATGGTCGAGTTAGTATATATTGTGAATTTCGTTCAATCGAAAAAAATAAAAATTACTCGAAAAAAGTTGCAAGGGGTCCCCCTTCAAAATCATGAAAAATACTAAGTCGTCACATCGACTTGGAATTTGCACTGTAAACGTAAAATTTCAGGCTCTTTCCGAAAATGTATGATTTTTATGTGCTCAGATATAAGATTCAGCCGGAAAAGAGTGTTTAAGGTAGAAAATCCAATTTTCCGAGATTTTTCATTTTTGATTTTTCGAATTTTAAATTCTTGTCTTCGAAGGTATTTTGACATGCTGATTCCGAATCATTAAACGAAAATGTCGAAAACACATCAGAAATATTTTTGGCGCCAAAAAAATACTTGAATACTGATTCAGAGCTGACCTACTCAATAACGGTTAGAGATAGACAAATTCTGCGAACGCCACTCGATTCAGAATGGTCGAGATAGTATATATTGTGAATTTCGTTCAATCGAAAAAAATAAAAATTACTCGAAAAAAGTTGCAAGGGGTCCTTCAAAATCATGAAAAATACTAAGTCGTCACATCGACTTGGAATTTGCACTGTAAACGTAAAATTTCATGCTCTTTCCGAAAATGTATGATTTTTATGTGTTCAGATATAAGATTCAGCCGGAAAAGAGTGTTTAAAGTAGAAAATCCAATTTTCCGAGATTTTTCATTTTTGATTTTTCGAATATTAAATTCTTGTCTTCAAAGGTATTTTGACGTGCTGATTCCGAATCATTAAACGAAAATGTCGAAAACCCATCAGAAATATTTTTGGCGCCAAAAAAAACACTTGAATACTGATTCAGAGCTGACCTACTCAAGAACGGTTAGAGATAGACAAATTCTGCGAACGCCACTCGATTCAGAATGGTCGAGTTAGTATATATTGTGAATTTCGTTCAATCGAAAAAAATAAAAATTACTCGAAAAAAGTTGCAAGGGGTCCCCCTTCAAAATCATGAAAAATACTAAGTCGTCACATCGACTTGGAATTTGCACTGTAAACGTAAAATTTCATGCTCTTTCCGAAAATGTATGATTTTTATGTGCTCAGATATAAGATTCAGCCGGAAAAGAGTGTTTAAGGTAGAAAATCCAATTTTCCGAGATTTTTCATTTTTGATTTTTCGAATTTTAAATTCTTGTCTTCAAAGGTATTTTAACATGCTGATTCCGAATCATTAAACGAAAATGTCGAAAACACATCAGAAATATTTTTGGCGCCAAAAAAAACACTTGAATACTGATTCAGAGCTGACCTACTCAAGAACGGTTAGAGATAGACAAATTCTGCGAACGCCACTCGATTCAGAATGGTCGAGTTAGTATATATTGTGAATTTCGTTCAATCGAAAAAAATAAAAATTACTCGAAAAAAGTTGCAAGGGGTCCCCCTTCAAAATCATGAAAAATACTAAGTCGTCACATCGACTTGGAATTTGCACTGTAAACGTAAAATTTCATGCTCTTTCCGAAAATGTATGATTTATATGTGCTCAGATATAAGATTCAGCCGGAAAAGGGTGTTTAAGGTAGAAAATCCAATTATCTGAGATTTTTCATTTTTCATTTTTCGAATTTCAAACTCTTGTCTTCAAAGGTATTTTGCCATGTTGATTCCGAATCTTTAAACGAAAAAGTCGAAAACACATCAGAAATATTTTTGGCGCCAAAAAAAAACACTTGAATACTGATTCAGAGCTGACCTACTCAAGAACGGTTGGAGATAGACAAATTCTGCGAACGCCACTCGATTCAGAATGGTCGAATTAGTATGTATTGTGAATTTCGTTCAATCGAAAAAAATAAAAACACATCAGAAATATTTTTGGCGCCAAAAAAACCATTTAAAAACTGATTCAGAGCTGACCAACTCGAGAACGGCGAAGGAGACAAATTCTGCGAACTCCAATCGATTCAAAATGGCAGACCTAGTATGTACTGAGAATTTGAACGAAAAAAATAGACTAACAAAAAAGTCGAGTATATCATGATAGATACTTTTTTGAACTTTTTTATTTTTCATTTTTCGAATTTCAAATTTTTGTCCTCAAATGTATTTTGACATGCTATAAACATCAAGCTATAAGTAATCGAAACGTAAGATGTTATCCGTTCGACACAACGAGAACTAGGAATTCCAGAACTATCAAGAGTTATGACTATGGATATAAATAACACGTGAGTAGCGAACCGGATATTGAATTAGCATACATATCAGTTTTCAAATAAATTAGTATATACTTGTAGGAATCTCAGAAAATTAATTTGACAGAAACAGTTTTAGTGCATTTTTTAGTCAGGAAAGGATATTGTTTGGGTGAGGTTTGATTTCATAACAATATATAAAATTATTATGAGCTGAATTTCGCCATTTATAATCATTCACAATGTCACCCAATGATTGATGTAAATAATCCCACATCACATTCAATTTTCGGTTTAAAATCACATCAGTAACTGGTGCCGATCCCCAAATTATATAGTAATTTGTAACCAGAAAATGGTTTCGAATAAATCATGGACCTTGAATCAAATTCTCTGTTATTATTCATGAAGGAAGGCGCAGGGTGTGATCTGAATGAAAAAGTATAAACGTTCTTTAAATTCACTCTTATGGTTTTTTAAATTAGATGAATACTTGGTTGTTTCTGGAATGTAACATTTCATCATAATTCGGGTATAACAGACCAAATAAGGTGAAATTTTGCATTTTTTGTAATTTTTTAGCGAATTTTGAAACATGACTTTTTTTCGACACGCCATATCTTGGTAGCGAATCCACATACAAACATGTTTCATGGGACAAAATTGTAGAAAATTTAACGCTCTACAAAAAAGTAAACATATGTATTTGCCGTAGGACTTCAGGGAAAAAGTAATCGAGGAAAAACCGGAAAGAGGTCGAAAATTTTGCAGTTCTTCCCCTCCTACCCAAGTAGCATTTTGGCGACGACAACCACATAATACACCAAAATTAACGTTGTAGTTGGTATAGAAATTAGTCATTTATGAAACGACGCTCTCTAAACCACCGGTCAACGTTGTTTCAACGTTGAGCATGACATCAGTCAAGCTTCGACGTTGTCATAACGTTTACTCAACCGACTACAAGTAGTAAATATTCTGGGAATGGGAATAACGTTCTAAAAACGTTTAAGTGACAACTTTAGTTATTTCAAACGTTTTTCCGACAGTAAATCGACCTTGCGAGATTCAACTAAGCAGTGGGTAATTTTTCAGATAAATTGAAAAAGTTTTCACAACTAACCTTCCTTCAAATAATTACTGCAGAGAACGTGTAGGCCAAATTTAAATAATAATTATTTACCCAATTTATTATATATTTTTTAATTCAGTGACAAGAACCATTGCTTGCTAAATTGTTTGACAGAAAATGTATTTATAGTAAAGGAAAAACGAGTAGAATGATCCTAACCTTACTTTCGAATCGGAAATGAAAAGTGCTTACAAATTGACTGTCTTCTATTACAGATAAAAAAAAAGTCGTGAAGAAACTTCACGGGCAAAAGCTAACATGAAGACAGACAGTTTGGAAATATTAAGGTTAATTTCTTCAGGAACAAGTGCCAACCTGAATAGAGAGATATTGAGAAAAGCAGCTACTTTTTCAGAGGAACCACTGTATTATAGCCAGGAGAAACAACTTGATTATGACCATGTACAACAGTTTAATAATTTGGAAGAACTGAGGGAGAAACGCGAAAGAGACGGGTTACAAAATGTGTAGCGGAATGTATTCGTTAGTTGGAATTGGTTCAGTTTTTGGTCCCATAAGCAACTCCAGTCGCGATTCGGGTATAAAGTTGGTTGTATGGCAGACTAACGTTAAAAGTTAGTATATTTTTAGTTACCTGACAACCAAGGTCGCGTTGACGACTTGTATACTCCTACGCCATATTGGAAGGGTAATTCTATTTGGAAACAAGGTCGGCCATTAAAACTTGGGGTGTAAAATAAACATTTACAAAGGATTTTAAAGCCTCTTTTTATTTTTCTAGAAATAATTCATAGGTATTCCGTATTTAGTTCACGCCTGAATCGATATTTGAAAACTTCGCAACAGATTGAAAGCCCACGTGTTTTTTAGCATGAAACAATAGTATATTTGACAGTAAAATGTAATGCGTTGGCAATTTCTGTTTCGTAATCGTTATTTTTCGGTAATATTGAGCATGAAATATTTCGATAATAACTTGCGGTAACAGTTGCCAGCAAGTTTTTTCTTAGTTTCCATCTTGGCCATCAGTAATTATTTGGTTGATAAATCAACTATTTTCTGAACACCATAGAAAATAAACTGTCATTGCTGCTTGAGAGGGCGCTGGTGTGCAGTTGTTCCTAAGTAAATTCAGCAACGTTTAGGAAACGACCAACTGCTACCTACAGTTGCAGCAGAAACGTTGTAAAAACCCAAAAATCATTGACCAAATGGGTGTAATACAGGGTTGTGATAACGTTGTGTTGACGTCGGCAACCCAACTTATGTTTGGTTACACAACTTTTTCGAACACGTTGCCGCAACGTTGAATAATTACTTGGGTACTTTCTATCGCACAGTGTCCTCGAGGTTCAATACCTGAGAAAATGTTAATTAACCATCCCTGAACAACATCCTAAAGTTTCATTAACTTCCGACCTTTTCCCATCTAACCCCACTTCTTTCAACCTGTCGAATGAACTATTTGTTCAAATCCACAACTAAATATTTCCTACTTGCCTACTATAAGTCTCACTCAAGACATCCACTTACTTGATTATGAGAAAGCGGTATAGTCTCCCTGAATTCTATCCAAATGACTACTTCTGAGCACGGTGGTGTTGTCAGAGATCCCCTATAAGTGAAATATTGATTTCTGTCGATTGTGGTGAAATCATCCAACGAAGCAAATCCAACTGTATCTACCCTGGATGCAAGGTCCTGAACTGAGAGTAATAGTTCTTCGAATTGCGCGTATTTTTCGTTATCTTCATCTGTAGCCTGAAATAAAAGAATAATGATTATTGCAAAGTAAATGGGGATGATCGATTTAATTTTTATTTGACCATTCAATAATGAAAACCCTAACAGCATTTTATACTACTACCGACCGAGAAAGAAAAGAAAAGAAAAGAAAAGAAAAGAAAAGAAAAGAAAAGAAAAGAAAAGAAAAGAAAAGAAAAGAAAAGAAAAGAAAAGAAAAGAAAAGAAAAGAAAAGAAAAGAAAAGATATTGGTATAAAAAGTGGCTACAACAAAATAATTATATAATAAAATAAATATATAATAGTTTAAAATAACTAAACACGCACTAAAAAGTAAAAAATAATTGAAAATTCAATTTCTCAAATGTTAAAAAAAACGTGGGGTGTTTGATAAAGCTCTCTTGAGCTCTTGAACGCTCTGTATTATTAAATTGAACTAATAAAAAATATGAGAATATACATCGAAAGCACCCACGCTTTTTTTACATTTGAGAAATTGAATTGTCAATTATTTTTTACTTTTTAGTCCATGGGAAGTAAAGCGTGTTCTTTAGTTTTTTTAAACTATAATTTTTTTATAGATGGCACCACTCACATGATATAAGAAAGAGAGCACTGTCAGTCCATCTGATTCATTAGCAGCTACGTCGAAGGTTCCATAATCAGTCTTGAACATCACCATATGTAATTCCAATGGAAAGCTGGAACAAAAAATATTGAACATTTAATAGTGCTAAGATTCATTTTTGAACTAACAGGAGAAAACGAAAATATAAAATTTAAATGGTTGAGTTGGCGGGAATTTCCGTCCAAAGGTTGAAGAAAACCAATTACTATAATGTCGACGTTTCGAAACTTTACTGGTTCATCTTCAGGACTCTGAAGTATAGGAACAAAAACATACAGATTGAAATAGAATTCTTACGTGAAGTTCAGATAAAAACAAAATAAATTACTTGAAATGACAATCGCTATAAAAGGAAAACGCTTTGAACAGTATCTTACATAAAAACAACTTCAACAAATACTCACATTTAGTGGCTGAGCGGAGTAAAATAAATAAATACGACTAAAATAGTAATTTATTGTAATTTAAGTGAGTAAAGTGATACTTTTTTTTACGAGTAGGAAATATTGGCGCACGATATCGTAGGCGGAGTGCGGCATTCCTACGAGTAAAAAAACACTTTACTCACGAGTTTCATACAGTATTTTTTCTACAACTATCAAAAACACAACCAATTCATATTTTTTTGCAAATATGGAATTAATTTGGCATATTTTTATTGATTCATTATTCGAACAAAGTTCGAAGATTATGCCGGAGAGTTGAGTTTCAAACAAATGAAACGAATAATTTCGACAGAGTCGAAATCCCTTTCTCTTCACACTATCCCGCAAAATGAAAAATTTTAAGCGAATATTAAAATAACATATTCATCGAGGTCAATATTATTATTTCATTTTTCATTTTCTTAGATTTGTACTCAAAATAAATGAACAATCCTCGTGAAGCAACGAATACCTTTTTCTTTCTTTGAACTATGTCAAGGAAATCTTATATTTGCACTATCCTCGATATTCTCCGTTCAATCTTCATTCCTTTTCATTTCTACTTAAATTAAATTTATAGTTATCAAGAATTCGTTATCTGGATAGATGCCTAATTTTACAAATTTCATTAATTATTGGTGTTAACTAGTTTCTGAAGGCCAAACAGCCATAGCTACCTTGGATTACCTAGTGTAGATTAGGTCCAATAGTTCCTTCGAGGTATATGCTATTATTTTGAATATATTCGCCGCGATAGTTTGGAATTTGTATAAAACTTAAAGTTTTTCAAGGGATCTTCTTTAATTTATATTCGTTCTCTATCTGCTGAAAAATATTCGAAATCATTACCTGTGATTATTTATAAAATTTTCTGATCCTTCTTCGTCTGTTCTACCCCAATGGAAATGTAGCTGGGAAAAATTATATACACCCTCAAGAGGTCCTCCAGATACAGACGGGACAGTTCCTCCAGTGATGGACGCCACAACTGAAAAAAAATGAAAATAAATTATGGGAATTGATGAATACAAGAGAAGTTGATCAAAATAAAATTGAATGGAATTATCACATTCATACAGAGTTAGTTAATCACTATGAATTAGCAATAATCTTTATCATTGCGCTTTATCACGTAGTCTAATATGGCGCCGTCTATGCATTTCTAGAGTTCCGCACTTTCCGAAAAGTCTTTCTTAAAAAAAAATTATGTAGGCTAACTAATCGATTAATGAAAACACTTTTTTAATACGAAAGAAATAGTTCATACTCGAAGTGGAAACCCATTTTTTTTTGAAAAATTAAGTCTTCACGAATAGTTTTGCAAAGATTCGGTATAAACTGCAATAAAGGAAGTAAAGTGCCATTCTCATATATAATTTAACGTCCAAGTACAGTACCTTGAGGAACACCTATTTGGATGGATTTGGATCAGGTAGCTTTCAAAAACTTTGAACACTGAGTGTCTGACACCATAATATTTGGGAACATCAAGCAATCTGTCGTGCGGGACCGTGTAAAAAAAACACCTTTGCCAGGTCTATGGATACCTATACAATTTTTTTTCTTGAATCTACAATAAATTGTGGTAAGCAGGAAACCAGTTATGGTAGAAGTCATTCACAATTTACGTCAGTTTTCAGTTTGACAATATTTTTGGTTAAGGGCCTCATATGCATTTTGTTTCTCTGAATAAGAACCGAAAGTCAAAATGTGGCATTAGTACTTCGAAAAATCCGTTATATATTATGATTGTACTGTGATGCAAGAAATAATTAATTTTTCATTCCCCTCTGTCACGTGCATATCCAAAAGAACTACAGAAAACGTCAAATTGCGACTTCAGGTGCTTATGGAAATTAGAGCGAAATTCAGCCAAAATAAGAACCATAAAAAATTATGGGAATAAAATCACAAACTTTTATTGAAATAAAAAGAACGCTACCTTCAGAAGTTGTTTCATAAATGTTCCATACAGTTCTTTAAACCAGTCAAAGGGGGTAAAGAAGTGGGGTTAGAATCCACGTGGCCCCCTTACATAGGGTCTCCAAGTACCCTATGAAAGCTAGTGCCATTACATTGAAACGAATAAATGCACCTTTTGCTCTTCTTGCACCAAAACAAAACATAACTTATTCTGTCGAATCTCTGTGATAATCTAGCAGAATACATATATCCGTACTTGAGTTAGTAGATATTTTATTTGCAGTGTGATAATTGCATGTGCCAGTCTACCAAAAACTGTAAATAAAGTTATAGTAAGATTTTTTTTAAACTGCAAGGAACGTGAATCAGTTTTACGAAGGAAGATTGTAATGACTTTTCATTTGGAAATTAAAAAACAGATTTACAGTAAACCCACATCAATTTTCAAAAGATATATTACAAATGTAAACATCATTTATACTTGCTGCAATATTTTGTAATTTACAATGTTTAGTGGGTCGAGACAATTGTAAGTTTTTGATAAAAAAAATATTCCGTACACTTCGATTGGTTGCGAACTTGATTTGTGATATAAAATAATAATATATTTGATACTACTCAAATTTTTTCAACGAGTATACAGCAAAATTCAAGTTCATTGCAATTTTGACAATGTTGCGTATTTCGGAACAGGTTGCAAAATTTTATGTTTTTTTTTTAACCTTTCCCGACCTTGCTTGTATTCAAGTTTGAAAACTTTTGGAATTTTAATGAATTGATTGTCTATTTCTTCTGGCCTGCTGTGTGTGATGTGGATATCATAGGACACCATTCATAAAATTCTCATACGTTCAGTTTTGCTGACCCCTAACAAAACAATTATGATTTTCTGACCTCTGAAATTACTTTCAGATAATACACAATGCTATCAAGATTACTTTGTATTGTTAGTATTTGTTGTTCTAGACCCCTAGTTTAGACCTGTTTCAATTCGTCTTGCATTTTGGACTTTCTTTCTTCAAATTTTGTTTTTTATCGTTTTCATTCTCAAGTTGCCTTTGCACAAAAGAATTATTTATTGCATGTAAAATTCATAAGCCAGACTTTGACCAGAAATTGTCTTGATATATATTTTTTTATGATGAATTATTAAAATATACATCAAAGTTGCTCAACAGGTTGTAACACTTCACAGTTTACGGGTGTTCTTAATAGCCTAAGATCCTAATTAGAGACGACCTTCACCATCTGTTTAATGGAGGAAAAGTGTTTTATATCAAATTTAGTAGGTAAGAAATATGTAGCGAGTGGGTTGTCTGAAATATTCCTGGCTAGACTATGATAATTAAAAATTCAATGAAATTGGGAACACATTTGAATCATTATACTCATGCCACGTTCTCGCATATGGATGTTTACAGTAGGCTGTGTAGTGCCCGCTTTAGGTAGTCCCAATATGATTAGACAATGCATACAGACTATAACGACAAGGAGCTACGTTGTCTGATGCATAATTACTCATGTCCAATCCCTCTAAAGAAAAACCAATTATAACATTCAATTTTCCTTGAAATCTGTTTGTTAGAGAAAAATGTTTCGAATGGAATACAAAAATTTTCGGGAGTTTTTGAATTGCTAAAGATTTCATGCACTTCCTTCTCATCTTGGACTTCGCACATGTCAGCTTCTCGTCACCATCCAAAGTTTCTTCCTTTCTGAATGAATCCAAACAATGTGAAAGTTGTAATTGGCCTGTTCTTTGAGGTATCGATGAGGAGAGGTCCTAGAATGGATCGAAGGATATTGAACAGTGAGTGACCACAATGAACAGACCAACGAAGGTATCTACAATTTTGGAATTGTTCGTTTTTAAATATCTTGACCATGACTCCTGAGTCTTCTCCCTGCAACTTAATTTCTCATCTATCTCTGTCATAATGGGTTTTGGCTTCGTTACTCTATTCACGTCTTCATGTAAACTCTCTGAAACAGAGGCGGATTCAGGTCCTCTGACGCCCTAGGCTACCAAAATTTTGCCACCCTTTTGAACTCTAAATAAGTTTATAAAAAGTTTTAATAATGCACATAGATAATTTTTAAGTGTACTTGGCTTTATTAATTTCTGTATTTGTTAAACGTGAAAAAAGTAGGATAAAAAATAATAACGAAAAAAATTGTATTTTTCTAATTATCATTTCGAAAACATACAAATATATATATTTGCACTTCTGAAAATCCACGTCTCGATTTTTTGGTAGCAAATTCATTTATCACGTCTTCGTAATCTAGGATTTTGACAACTGTGATTCTATACTGAGTACGGCGAGATCATTGAGTCTACCTTCTGTCATTCTTGAACGCAAATAGTTTTTGACACGTCGTAACCAAGAAAAGCTGCGTTCTCCCGAGCAATTTGTTATCGGAACACAAACACACATGCGTAGTGCGATGTCGACGTTAGGATACACGGTCTGTAGATCTTCTTCGTGAAGCCATTTCAACAATTTTAAAGCTGTTTCCGATTTTTCGGGAATTAAGGAGCAGTGTGCACCGAAATGAACACATTCATCAGCAATGCTTTCTTCGAGATCAAACGGATATATATTCTGTAAACTGACTGCTTTAACTCGGGTTTCAGTTGGGTTTAATTTAGATAAGTTGGTCAGGAAGGCAAATTTATCGTGAACTTTTTGATAAGCATTGCGTCGCTTTTCAAACTCAAAGTTTTTTCTATTACATTAAACTTGAGTAGTTTGATTCTGTTACGAGAGGTAATAGGAATTGGCCACCTGAAGCCGGTTCATCCATACTAGAGATTCGTCATCCACACATGTGGGTAAATAACGTGAATTCCTTGGCGCATGGCAAAATTTTTACTTTATATAATTTTCCTTCGGTGTTTGTATATTTCAAAATTTACAAAAAAAAAAATCCTTTCCTGCAAAATCTGCCGCCCTCTAGATTTTGCAGCCCTAGGCTGTAGCCTACTTAGCCTAGTGGGAAATCCGCCTCTGCTCTGAAAGGCATCTTAAGAACTCCTGAGCATCTTCCTGGGCATAACCGATGAAACGAGGAGCCAATCTTTGGATTTGAATTTTCAAGGAGACAGTATTTACAACTCGATCTGACGAATCTTCTGACCAAAGTTCCTTGATCACCTCAGCAAATGCTGTGATTAAAGCTTCATTTCTAGATATGCTTGTGTTTAAATCCTTTGTGTAGACGTATCTATTCAAATACTCCAATAACCATCTTGTGTTCGATAAACACTGTACAGCACAGTTCATAAAGCAAGTGTTCCCAATATTTCTCAACCCTTTGAGACCAAGAGTTTGGAAAGTACTATGTACAAATCAACAAATCAATATATCTTTGAATGGAAAAAAGTACGTAGCGCGTTTATGAAATCCTCTAGATAAACTTTCATCAAACATTCGCTAGGAATCGCACGTAAAAAGGTAAGACATCGTTAATCCTTGGCTCGCACAAGTTTTGACTTCTGAGGGCTGCCGTTCGTAAGGGGACGACAGCTGGTTAACGGAAAAAACAATTTTAACAATTTTAACAATAGGCTGTGCTCTTTCTGAAATGACGTTTATAACACTTTCTACAGAGTATACTGTTTCAATATCAAAAACCTATTATTCTTTGGACGAATGCCCATTAGACAGAAATATTTATATATTGGTTACAATTTAATCTGATAAGTTGACAGGGTAGGGTGTATTAGAATTGTTCCTATCAACAGGTCCGCCAAATATGATAATTCTCCCTATAGTGCAAAAAATAGTGTATGTTCTCTTGAGTAGTTGTTTCCCCAGGAAATCCATCAGTCCTACTTTCTAACCAAATTATTTATTCACACTTACCAGTATGTCCATTGTTCTTGAGCTGCACACTTTCCAATGGTTTATCGAAATCTTCAAAAACTAGAGGCGGAAAATTCTGTACGACTACATTGTTTTCTTCAATATCTATAGGGCTCTGAAGTTTTCCTCCACCGCAGTTTTGATATCTTTCTCCCCAAAAACTTGGACCTATATTATAAAAAATATATTTTCATTCACAGAATAGATATGATAAAATCTATTTTTTTTTAGATTTATTTGGTGGAAGCAGAAGAAAATGAATACGAACAAGTTGGAAATAGCTACTTGTATTACTAGGAAGGAAAAGGCACTTTACTTTCATGTAATACCTACATTTGATTTTTCCTTCTACCCACTTAATGAACCTTTTTTCGTAAATTTAAAACGCATCTCAACTGCTTTTGTCCAAAACGGACTTATACTTGCATGATGGAAAGTATAGACAATACAGTCATGTCCATCTGAGAATCTGCGGTGGTGCAATGGCTAGCGTTTTGGGCTTGTACACCTCTAGCGAGGTTGGACAGGATGCAGAACAAAGTGCTTCGTATCATAACCAACAGCAGAAGATACATTCGGTTGGAAACTCTTAGGGAGCTTGCTGGCGTCGACTCAGTTCCGACATACATTAGAAACTTGTCTTACAAGTTCTATAAATACTACATTGATAAAAGTCCTCTCACCAAGGACATTACTAAGCTTAGGGTGTACGATAATGAGCCCCGCAAACACGGCGGGCTCATCTATCAAGCGCTGGATATCTTCCAGGAGAGAAGGGAAGAACCGGTTCCTTAGGGAACCAAATCGAAAGTCAACTCTTAAGCGCAAGTACCTCGACCCGGTTTTTTGCCTCAGCCTTTTCCGGGATGATCATCGAAATAACCAACCTCAGCAACTTATTGCAAGCAAGTATCTACATTGAATAACAATGATACGACACGCATAAGCTTTGCAGGAGGCGTGTGTCTTGCTGATTAATATCTCCGCGAGTGATGAAATGTCCGGCTTTACGTTAACATCAGCGTGGCCGGACAACGGTACCCCTCCCCGGGGATGACTAAGTTCGGTCTGGCAGGGCGCTCTCCTGTTCCCCTGATCGGGATCAGGAGAGTTGCTACTTCTGCGCCATCTCCCACTCCTTCCTTTCCCCCCTGGGTTAGAAGTGTGTGGATAATGAGTTATGTGGCATGTTATCACTCGTGACATGTAGTCATTAATTTTACAAAATAAACCTCTATTTATTTATTTATTTATTTATCTTGGGCTTGTAATCCGAAGGTCCCGGGTTCAGCTCCTGGCACTTGCAACTTTTTTTTAAGAACGTTCTTTTACTTTTTTCTTCTTAGTGATTTGAATTATTGGACTTTTAGGTAGCTTATACATTTTGAAGTGTCGATCATTTTTTTTTTCTAAGACTGCGCTTGTTGAAAAATAATGTGTGTATTTCGAGCACAAACTGTCATTGTCGTTCTCCAAAGATTAATCCTTTTGTCGAGCGACAATCAATCACTTTGCACTCTAAATACACAAAAAGCTATCAAAGAACTAAAGTAGGAGTAACATTCATGTTTGATTTTTACTAGAATACAGGGTATATAAGATGTTCTAGAAATTACGGAAACAATTTGATTATAATAGATTCACGAGTTTCATCGTTTACAAGTTACTTAAAATGAGGGGAAGGAAAAGTATGAGTTTCCTCCCTGGTTTGAGGGAGGAAAGTGTGTACTTTCTATAGGGGTGGGAGGAAATGAATATTTTCGTAGAATATATGTATATGATGAGTTTCAATCAAGGTTTTTTTTAAATAGAAATTCTCTATTTTTTCAATCGATGTCTAGGTGAAAATTTCATCAAAATCTGTTCCTAAATAAGAAAATCATAAGATAATAGAATTTGAAAAAATTTCAGGGAAATGTCATTTTATATCATAATTTCTTATTTTTTCATTTTCTATGAAATTATGGTCAGTGACATTTGGCTACTCCCTGAATCCGGTGGTATAGTCAAAGTTTTATTGAAAGTTTTGAAATTGAAGTGGTGGGTTGATTAAACGGCATATTTCTTAAATTTAATTCCCCTATAACTTTTTTATTGATAGACGCATTTCAACGTAATTTACATATGAACCATTTAAAAATGTCGCGAATTCAGCGGTGTAGTCAGAATTTTCAGAAAAAATAAAAAAGTAATTTTTTTAAATTTTTGACCTTGAAAAATGAGATTAGTTGGCCCTGGAAATGGAGAGTTATGCATGAAATTTGGTGTCCTACAGTGAACTTTTTAAACATCTACCTTGAGGAAAAAAATAATTCCAATTGGTTGAAATATGTAAGTTTTATAAGGGTGCTTCCATCTTAAATGGGTCACACTGTATGTACTGTTAGTATACCACGTATTGCTCTGGGCTTGTGGATTTTCAGTTAATTTAAAAAAAAATTGTATTTTGATTCTTAAATGAACATTATTATTAAAACTATCATTATTGTCATACTACTGAAAATTGAAAAATAAAGAATAAGTAAAAATTGAAGAGAGGGCCTTGATTTGAGCAATTTCTTCACATGGATACCAGTTCTTGAAATGTTAACCAGGCATTTTGGTATTTATTACCTGTTTATTACTTATGTAGGCATATTTCCATCAGCGTCCAAATCATAGAAACACCCAGAATAGAACTTTGCCCCATTGACTTACTAGTTATTTTTATTATTGAAGTCTATTATCTTATCAACTCAGCCTTTCAAACTAATCCCATATGAATTCAATGATATGTATTAATTTTAAACAACGCTTGATTGATATAACCACATTCCAAAAGAATATTTACATATTTATATATTATGTTTCAAAAGGAATTCAGAGATTTATGACGAATTTTCTTTTGGTTGTCATCCATATTAAAAATTTGTCTCGTGTTCATCTTAACAGCCTATGGAGCAAAAGGCCAGCAATCATCAGTAAGTTTTACCGGGGCGCCACAATTAGTAATAGCAATAGAAGTCCTTTGCTGTCACAGACAAACTGGCAGAGGACTCACCTCTCTAAGTGTTTATGACGGAAAATATTATTAGTATATGTTTCTGTCACTCACCAATCATCCCATCATATCCAAAATCTTGACAGGAACCTACAAAAAATAAAAATAATTAATGTGAGTAATTTTTGAAAAACACGCTTTTTTATGAACACAGACATTTACTTGGACAGGAAATTCTAGCTAGCTTGATAAAAAATGGCTGTCTCGTTTGCATACGTTAACAATTTTTTTGTTGTTTGGATTAAAAATAATTTATTTAGGTAGATATCAAACAGAATTTGAACCAAGAGTCCTCACTGGGGTACGTTATATTCTTTAAAACTGCAAAACTTTTATTCAAACATTAACGAAAGGTATACTGATATAACATCAGGAATTCAACCATTTCACATTTAAGTTATTATTTCCATTAGTTGTAATAATGAAACTAGTAATTATGATTTTAAAGTGCACCAGAGAGATATTTCACATATGGTTTTGCTTGTTGGTTGTATAATAAACACTAAAAATTCAATTGCTGTCAAAAACAGAAATAGTATATATTATATAATGTATGATACATATAAATATATATACATATATAATAAATTTTTCAAACTGTCCTCAATATTATGTGGGTCAAACTGGTCGAGAAGTTATGCGAACACGAGAGAAATATATAAAAATAAAATGAATACCTAAAATCTGAGCGTACTCGTTGAACATTTTAGAGAATAAGGTCATTGTTTCCACATTTCATACCCAACAATCCTTTATGTGTGTACAACTTTTCCTTTCAAAAAAATCATACCAGATATTGGGGGTTTGGATAGGGCTTTGCCGAGTGCTTTTCTCAACCTGATAAGTCAAATTTCGAAATAATTTTTCTAGCATTTGTGTCTAAACCTGCTTGATAAAATTGTAACTAATTTTTTTTGACCAATTTCAAAAACAACTGTTCTGTATATGTTAATCGTTGAATGTCTTTGAAAGCAGGTTGTTCGTCTTGTGTCTGTAATGTGTGAAAGTTCATCTATAACTACTTTCTGTCTCTCGTTTTAGACAATGTGTTTGAACTAATTCTGATAAAGACAGAATTTTTTGGTGAAACTTTTTTCCTCTGCACTTTTCACTGTCCTCCAAACGAGTCATAATAACACAAGTGCGATACACTTCATTTTGTGTCGTGTCAGTCGGAAAAGAATTTTTTCAAATGAAAAACATTCAATGAAAAAAAAGAGTCGATTTTGAACTGTAAAGGTTGAAGTGATTTCAATTATCGGCATTTAAAAAATCGTCAAAATCGAAGAAGTTTAACTTGTTACGAGAAAACGCGCTTTTTTTTCTAACGCTCGCTCGTCCACTATTGTATTTGTTTTATTATTGGTACTTAAGTTGTGACCAATTACCGAAAATGAATTGGTGTACTAGTCTATCATGTGCAAACATACCTGTGAACCTTCAGAGCAACCCATGAAGATTTATATAATTGTTTTGTACGCCTACCTCCTTAAAAGCGCTACGATCTTTCCCGAAGGGATTTGTGCTCGAAAGACAAATTTATTTGCGTTCGCGGAAAGTTGAGTAGAGGCGTTTAATTTATTTACTTCAAGTTTCATTTCGTGCCAAGTTATGTATGCTCTCAAAAAGTCATTCTAAAACTTCATTTGAAAACACCAGCATCAGTATCACGTTTGAAGGAAGAGAAGAAACGGAGAAATACTGAGTATGACTGGTCATATCCAGGGGCGTCGCTTTCCTACATATGCAAAAGGTCACTTATTTGGTACTAAATTTCACTTAGTTTTCAACCTCTTTTGGTAGGGAAATCACACTATATAGTTTCCTAGCTATGGTCGCATTTAACCCTGTATAATTATAATTCATAAGAATTTGTCCTGCAGAGTATCCTTTGTAATACCATTAGTTCGAGGTTCGAGGTCTGCTATTCGAGGGACACCCCGTATAGGTATATAATTTGTAATTGTTATTTTGCAATTGCTATAATTTCCTATTTTTTCCCATCAGAATATAAACACAACCATTTGAATTCATCCTACAAAAGTATCAATGATTCAATTACCTCAAAATTACCATAAGTTCAAGGTGAAAATGTCATGCAACAAGAATGTTCTCCAGCTGGCAGAATTTGTGACTTTTTGTTAATAAATTCGACACTTTCATATAATTCTATAAGGTGAGATTCGCAACTACTACGACAGAATTTTTAATAAACGTGTTCTACAGTTTTACCCAAATTAATTTCTTTATTTTTTTTTATTTTAGTGAAAATCTCACATACTCTACTTGGGTCTGACCGAATGACGAAATGTCAAAGCAAAAAAAATTGTCGTCGTATTGTCAAATGCCGAAAAATATTTGACGCAAAATAGTGTGATTTTCTAAAATGTTTATAAGTCTGCACAGTGTGTAAAAATCTACTTTGCACCCAGGTGTTTTTTTTTACGCATTTGGGCGGAAAAGCATCACTTAACGCACTTGGTTTACCCATTTGTCGTAGAAAAATATAACTATTATTTGGGAACTACAAAACAAATCCAGAAATAAACGCAAGCATTAGTGTCAAAACTTCCTTTTGAATATTAATTATAACGAAATGGGTAATCAGGATCGTTAGAAATCCTCAAATCTGAATTTTTTTCAAAATTAAAAACATATTTTTGAAAAGTTCTGAAAAATATATCACCCAATTTCAGTAATATGAAAAACTAGAGCATCAAGTCCAACATGGAATTTATTTTTCATTAAAATGTCATCAGAATATACGAAACCGATTCCTTATTCAGAGAATATTTCATCACCATATGTCGAGTTTTCTCGCCTGAATTAAAAAATAAATCTACTCTAAGCTAAACACGCTGTTTAGGAAATACTTAAAATATTTTTGAAATTTTGGTTACGGATTCATTTGATTCACTAGCACTGAATACAGCAAAACAATTCAATAAACTCACCATTGTATAAGTCAGTCAAAAACCACAACACAAAAATGCCACTTTTAAATTCCATTCTGTTGGAGCGCCCGGTTGATTTACTCTCTGTATACAACGGAAGATAACATTGCAATGATTGGAGATTTTTGCAACTGTTTGAAGCTGCTGGACGCATTAGAGGTGAAACCACGTGTGGACATAGGAAGGATTTCACTTAGATACACTGAATGGATCAATTAATTCTGTCCAAATAATGTCCAGACTAGTTTCATCTATTCTGTCGATATATTTGTCCCAATAGATCACAGCGCAACATCAAA
This sequence comes from Chrysolina haemoptera, assembly GCA_958298965.1. Taxonomy (NCBI): domain Eukaryota; kingdom Metazoa; phylum Arthropoda; class Insecta; order Coleoptera; family Chrysomelidae; genus Chrysolina; species Chrysolina haemoptera. Next base: position 29,358,298 of record OY282598.1, read on the forward strand.
GATTTCGCTGTTATCTTACGGCCATTCTGAGAAGTGTGATTGGTAATATATGTATATTTATTTTATGGCGTTGATTTCCATGGTATGTACCAGTTTAGTGATCTTTGGACAAGGTAAGTGAAATAAAATTGAATGTTATTGTTTGGTCTTCCTCTAGAACCAACATTTTACCCAGATTCTAGGTCTAGAGGAATCTATCTTTTCTGAAAAGAAAGGTATGTTTCTGTTATGTTATAAAGTAGTACATTTTAATTTTTGTCAAAAAATCAGAGGTGGAAACGAAAAAATTTTGTTAAAAAAATTTATAATTTTTTTTTGCTGTTGTTTCGGGAAGTATAAGATTTATCAAGAAATAATTTCAACGAGGCGAAAGATAATTCAATTCTCCACAAGAAATATACTTAGTAATTTCTCACAAAATGCGCTCGTTTTCTCAGAAAACCTAATTGACTTCTGGTATCAAATTTCAGTCTCGCATTAACCTGCCACTGCCATTTCGAGCAGGGCCAAAAATTAGATTTGTCATAACTTTGCTAAAAATTATAGTAGAAGAAAAAGAAAAAGTGTATATCGTTCCTGAATACTTCTACATCCTCATGCAACTATAATATGTGAGTATCTGAATACCCAAAATGTGTTTTATTCCACTTCACATAACCCTTCTACGATATTTACGGACGATCCGAAAGTCATGAATATTTTAGTTGATATGAAATAATTATACTGAAGCAGGAATCAGTACACTCTTTGGACCATATGCAACGATTTAAGACTAGTGAGACAAGTCTCACTTATACATGCCAAAGTAAAAACTGGGTTTTACTCCTGCCTCAGTTTTAAACTCACCCATAATCCCGGCAATTTCTTCAGTAAATGTTGAAAATAATTGCTTATACACATCCTACATAAAAATTTAAGTATTTGATTTTAAGCTTGAGGTTTGCACTTCACAATAGTGTTATTAAACATATATGCAGGATATGAATAAACGACTATTTTCAACATTTACTGAAGAGTATGCCGGTTTTATGGGTAAGTTTAAAATGAGGCAGGAGTAAAACAAAGTTTTTTTTTGGCATGTATAAGTGGGACCTGTCACACTACTTTAAAATTGTCGTATATAGTCCAAAGAAAATATGGGTTGCTGCTTTAGTATAATAATTCCATATTTATTGAATTATTCATGATTTTCGGATCATCCGCAAACATCTCCGTGAAGTGCGATAAAACACATTTTAGGTAGGTACTCAAATACTCGCATATTATATTTGCATGAGAAGGTAGGAGTCTTCAGAGACGATATGAGCTTTTCATTTTCCTTCTCCGATCTTTTTTAGCAGAGTTATGACCAATTAAATATTCGACTCCGCCAGAAATTCCAGCGGCGGGTAAGGGTGAACCTGAAATTTGATGTCGGCGAATCACGTTTTCTGAAAAAACTAGCGCATTTCATAAAAAATTACTGGGAATCATTTTTGAGAGGAATTGAATTTTCTTTCACCTCGTTCCGATAAATTATATACTTTCAATTTTTTATTTTTAAACGAAAAAAATATATATGTTCCATCCCTGGAATTTCGGTAAACAATTTTTTTTTGTATTTATCATGGTTCCAACAACTAGCGTACCAAGTTTGGTGGTGCTACAATCGATCCTCGTCTCAAAACCCAATCGTACTGGATTAAATGAACATGCAGTCTATAGAGAATATATTAATAACCGGAAATAGCAATTTTCTAGAAGTACTTTGATCCAATTGTTTGTAGGCAATCAGCCGTTCTTATAATAACGATAATCTCCCATCAAGTGTGTCTTGAATTGGGCACGTCCGCATGTACTGATACGTACTCCATTTACAGTTGAAAACATTGTCATGCCAATATCTTGCAAAAATTGAGAAGTTAATTCTCGTACACCAAATAAAGTGTTTTCGGAAAAAAACAGTAATATCTAGTTTGAAGAAGTTTAAAGCTTCGTACAGACGTGAACATCATGCCGAACGACAAACTGAACAACGAACCGAACGGCGAACAGAAAACTAATTTGGACGGGCCTACAAACGCGTTTGCAAACAATTCCGCAAATCCTGGCCGTTCGGCGAACGGTTCGCGGCGTTCCCATCACTTGTCGGTTTTCTCTCAGACATCAAAGAAAATGCTCGCGAATGCATTCGCAGGTTTGGACGGGTTGAAACAAAACGGCGAATAGACCATTGCTGGTCCAGTAAACGGAGCACTATGAAAATATTCTGGGAACAACTCGAACGTTCCGTTTGTTGTTCGGCTCGTTGAAATCGAATACGTTCCTTCGCCGTTCTGTTTGCGTTCGGTTCGTTGCTCTGTTTGTTGTTCGGCTCGTTGAAATCGAATACGTCCATTCGCCGTTCTGTTTGCGTTCGGTTCGTTGCTCTGTTTGTTGTTCGGCTCGTTGAAATCGAATACGTCCATTCGCCGTTCTGTTTGCGTTCGGTTCGTTGCTCTGTTTGTTGTTCGGCTCGTTGAAATCGAATACGTCCATTCGCCGTTCTGTTTGCGTTCGGTTCGTTGCTCTGGTTGTTGTTCGGCTCGTTGAAATCGAATACGTCCATTCGCCGTTCTGTTTTCGGTTCGTTGCTCTGTTTGTTGTTCGGCTCGTTGAAATCGAATACGTCCATTCGCCGTTCTGTTTGCGTTCGGTTCGTTGCTCTGTTTGTTGTTCGGCTCGTTGAAATCGAATACGTCCATTCGCCGTTCTGTTCTGTTCGGCGAAATGCTCAGGTCTGTACGAAGCTTTAAGCTTTATGCTTCGTGCAATCATACTCATCTCCCTTTTTGAATATTGGGACAATCATTGCTACTTTCCAGTCATTGGGAATCTGGTCTTCGGACCATGCTTTATTAAATATGTTTCTCATTATTTTCAGCGCAGTTTCTCCCATATATTTGAACATTTCTGTGGTTAGTTTGTCTTCCACAGGTGATTTTCCATTTTTTGTTTTTGTATAACTTTTTTCATTTCTTTCTTTCATTTTTTGAACTTTTTTATTTTTATTTTTAATTTTTCGAATTTCAAACTCTCGTCTTCAAACGTATTTTGACGTGCTGATTCCGAATCTTTGAACGAAAATGTCGAAAACACATCGGAAATATTTTTGTCGGCAAAAAAACATCTAAAAACAGATTCAGAGCCGACCAACTCGAGAACGTTTATAGATAGACGAATTCTGCGAACGCCAATCGATTCAGAGTGGTCGAATTAGTATACATTGTGAATTTCGTTCAATCGAAAAAAATCAAAATTACTCGAAAAAGTTGCAAGGGGTCACCCTTCAAAATCATGAAAAATACCAAGTCGTCACATCGACTTGGAATTTGCACTGTTAACGTAAAATTTCATGCTCTTTCCGAAAATGTATAATTTTTATGTGCTCAGATATAAGATTCAGCCGGAAAAGGGTGTTAAGGTAGAAAATCCGATTATCTGAGATTTTTCAATTTTCATTTTTCGAATTTAAAATTCTTGACTTCGAACGTATTTTGACGTACTGATTCCGAATCTTTGAACGAAAAGGTCGAAAACACATCAGAAATATTTTTGGCGGCAAAAAAACATCTAAAAACTGATTTGGAGCTGACCAACTCGAGAACGGTTAGAGATAAACAAATTCTGCGAATGCTAATCGAATCAGAATGGTCGAATTAGTATATATTGTGAATTTTGTTCAATCGAAAAAAATTTAAAATTACTCGAAAAAAGTTGCAAGGGGTTACCCTTCAAAATCATGAAAAATACTAAGTCATCACATCGATTTGGAATTTGCACTGTATACGTGAAATTTCATGCTCTTTCCGAAAATGTATGATTTTTATGTGCTCAGATATAAGATTCAGCCGGAAAAGAGTGCTTAAGGTAGAAAATACAATTTTCTGAGATTTTTTATTTTTCATTTTTCGAATTTCAAATTTTTGTCCTCAAACGTATTTTGTCGTGCTGATTTCGAATCTTTGAACAAAAATATCGAAAACTCATCAGAAATATTTTTGGCGCCAAAAAAAAAACATTTGAAAACAGATTCAGAGCCGACCAACTCGAGATCGGTTATAGATAGACGAATTCTACGAACACCAATCGATTCAGAGTGGTCGAATTAGTATATATTGTGAATTTCGTTCAATTTCAAAACAAATTAAAAATTACTCGAAAAAAGTTGCAAGGGGTCAAAATCATGAAAAATACTAAGTCGTCACATCGACTTGGAATTTGCACTGTAAACGTAAAATTTCATGCTCTTTCCGAAAACGTATGATTTTTATGTGCTCAGATATAAGATTCAGCCGGAAAAGGGTGTTTAAGGTAGAAAATCTGAGATTTTTCAATTTTCATTTTTCGAATTTCAAATTCATGATACAGAATTTTTTGAACTTTTACATTTTTCATTTTTTGAATTTTAAATGTTTGTCCTCAAACGTATTTTGACGTGCTAATTCCGAATCTTTGAACGAAAAGTCGAAAACTCATTAGAATTATTTTTGGCGCCAAAAAAACCATTTGAAAACTGATTCAGAGCTGACCAACTCAAAAACGGTCAAAGATAGAAGAATTCTGCGAACGCCAATCGATTCAAAATTGCCAAATTAGTATATACTGAGAATTTGAACAAAAACAATCTACGGACAAAAAAGTCGAGTATATCATGATAGACAATTTTTTGAACTTTTTTATTTTTCACTTTTCGAATTTCAAATTTTTGTTCTCAAACGTATTTTGACGTGCTAATTCCGAATCTTCGAACGAAAATGTCGCAAACTCATCAGACATATTTTTGGCGCCAAAAAAAACATTTGAAAACTGATTCAGAGCTGACCTACTCGAGAACGGTTAGAGATAGACGAATTCTGCGAAGGCCAATCGATTCAGAATGGCCAAATCAGTATGTACTGAAAATTTGAACAAAAAAAAATCGATGGACAAAAAAGTCGAGTATATCATGGTAGATGATTTTTTGAACTTTTTTATTTTTCATTTTTCGAATTTCAAATTTTTGTCCTCAAACGTATTTTGACGTGCTAATTTCGAATCTTTGAACGAAAATGTCGAAAACTCATCAGAAATATTTTTGGCGCCAAAAAAAACATTTGAAAACTGATTCAGAGCTGACCTACTCGAGAACGGTTAGAGATAGACGAATTCTGCGAACGCCAATCGATTCAGAATGGCCAAATCAGTATGTACTGAAAATTTGAACAAAAAAAATCGGTGGACAAAAAAGTCGAGTATATCATGATATATGACTTTTTGAACTTTTTTATTTTTCATTTTTCGAATTTCAAATTTTTGCCCTCAAACGTATTTTGACGTGCTTATTCCGAATCTCTTAACGAAAATGTCGAAAACTTATCAGAAACATTTTTGGCGTCAAGAAAAACATTTGAAAACCGATTCAGAGCTGACCAACTCGAAAACGGTTGAAGATAGATGACTTCTGCGAACGCCAATGGATTTAGAATGGCCAAATCAGTATGTACTGAAAATTTGAACAAAACAAATCGACGGACAAAAAGTCGAGTATATCATTATAGATGATTTTTTGAACTTTTTTATTTTTCATATTTCGAATTTCAAATTTCTGTCCTCAAACGTATTTTGACGTGCTTATTATGAATCTTTGAACGAAAATGTCGAAAACTCATCAGAAATATTTTTGGCGCTAAAAAAACCATTTGAAAACTGATTCAGAGCTGACCTACTCGAGAACGGTTAGAGATAGACAAATTCTGCGAACGCTAATCGATTTAGAATGGCCAAATCAGTATGTACTGAAAATTTGAACAAAAAAAATCGACGGACAAAAAAGTCGAGTATATCATGATAGATGATTTTTTGAACTTTTTTATTTTTCATTTTTCGAATTTCAAATTTTTGTCCTCAAACGTATTTTGACGTGCTAATTTCGAATCTTTGAACGAAACTGTCGAAAACTCATCAGAAATATTTTTGGCGCCAAAAAACCATTTGAAAACTGATTCAGAGCTGACCTACTCGAGAACGGTTAGAGATAGACAAATTCTGCGAACGCTAATCGATTTAGAATGGCCAAATCAGTATGTACTGAAAATTTGAACAAAAAAAATCGACGGACAAAAAAGTCGAGTATATCATGATAGATGATTTTTTGAACTTTTTTATTTTTCATTTTTCGAATTTCAAATTTTTGTCCTCAAACGTATTTTGACGTGCTAATTTCGAATCTTTGAACGAAACTGTCGAAAACTCATCAGAAATATTTTTGGCGCCAAAAAACCATTTGAATATTGATTCAGAGCTGACCTACTCGAGAATGGTTAGAGATAGACAAATTCTGCGAACGCCAATCAATTCAGAATGGCAGAATTAGGATATACTGAAAATTTAAACAAAAAAAATCCACGGACAAAAAAGTCGAGTATATCATGATTATTTTGCGTATTTTGCTGACTGCTAGTGAGCAGCATGAGGTTCCGTTCGATGAACGGGGGTTCTGGTAAAGGGCGTCCGTTCAATGGGTCTAATGAATAAACCTTAAGCAAATGCTTTTATTTAGATTTCTTAAAACATACCTATCTATTTTATCAACTAATGAGAGAGACAAACCTATAGTAAAAGCTTTTGCTAGTTTTTATTCATAACACCCATTGTTTTGGTGGAGGTGGATGGTGACTCTTCCTCCTGGGCCTCTACCCATGGGGATGCATGGTGGTAGCAGAGCACTCAGTCGACGCTTTCATCGAAAAAAGTTTTTTTCGGCAACCGTCCGAAATATAAAAAATAAATTTGTCTCAATTTGTTATTCTACACGGTTGCCGAAAAAATTGTGTACGCAACACGTCCGAAAACAGTTTTTTTAGACTCGCAGACTTCCAGAACTCGCTACGCTTGTCCTAGAATCTTGTCCACTCGTCCAAAAAAACAGTGTTTTCCGAACTTGTCACGTAAATTACTATTATGGGCTTCTGCCTGCCTGTGGTGCTCTTTCATTGTTCAATTCACAGCATCCATCATGTATGTAAATCCGAACTCATAATAGACTCATAATTCATTTTAGAGCAACCTCTTTGTTTTTAGTTTGGAGAATTAACATACATTTTTATTCGTTTCAATAGATTAGTTATCATGTCACATTTAAGTATCTCCTCTGAATTTATAATTATTCAAAATAAGTGCAGAAACTTTCACTAGTCCGCGAGATTTGACATCAATAATAGAAATATTCATTATCGAATAAATTAAATAACTTTCGCTAATCGTCGAATTCATTTCGTTTTAAAGGTATTACTCATTCAAAAAGTGACGAAATAGCTTTCGTTAATTTCGAGATGATTTCAATTTCGATTTCTATGTACTTCAATTTGTTGGTTTGTGAAGAATAAATCGTAGCACTTTGAAACTCGCAACAGAACTAATTGACATCATATATTGTTAGAAAAAAATGTCTACCAAAATATCAAAGGTAGAAACCAAAAAAAAATTATTTAAAAAAATTATAATTTTTTTTTGCTGTTGTTTGGGAAAGTATAAGATTTATAAAGAAACAATTTCAACAAAGCGAAAGATAATTCAATTCTCCACAAGATATATACTTAGTAATTTTTCACAAAATGCACTCTTTTCTCAGAAAACCTGATTGGAATTCCGGTATCAAATTTCATGCTCGCGTTAACTCGCCACTGCAAATTAAATTTGTCATAACTTGGCTAAAAATTATAGTAGAGGGAAAAGAAAAAGTGTATATCGTTCCTGAAGACTTCTACTTGTTCATGCAAAATAACATGTGAGTATCTGGGTACCCAAAATGTGTTTTGTCCCACTTCACATAACCCTTCTATGATATTTACGGAGGATCCGAAAGTCATGGATATTTTAGTTGATATGGAATAGTTATACTGAAGCAGGAATCAGTACCTTCGTTGGACCATATGCAACGATTCTGGACTAGTGAGGCACGTCTCACTTAAACATGCCAAAGAAAAAACTGGATTTTACTCCTGCCTCAGTTTTCAACTCACCCATAATCCCGGCAATTTCTTCAGTAAATGTTGAAAATAATCGCTCATACAAATCCTACATAAAAAATGAGGTATGTGATTTCAAGCTTGAGGTTTGCACTTCACAATAGTGTTATTAAACATATATACAGCATATGAATAAGCAATTATTTTCAACATTTACTGAAGAGAATGCCGGTTTTATGGGTAAGTTGAAAATGAGACTGGAGTAAAACAAAGTTTTTTTGGCATGTATAAGTAGGACCTGTCACACTACTTTAAAATTGTTGCATATAGTCCAAAGAGGGTATGGGCTGCTGCTTCAGTATAATAATTTCACATTTACTAAATTATTCATGATTTTCGGATCATCCGCAAACATCTCGATGAAGTGCGACAAAACACATTTCAGGTACACAAATACTCGTTTGCGTGAGAATGTAGGAGTCTTCAGAAACGATATGAACTCTCCCTTTTTCTTCTCAGATCATTTTTAGCAGAGTTATGACCAATCAAATATTCGGCTCCGCCAGAACTTTCAGTGGCGGGTCAGCGTGAACCTGAAAGCAAACAACATACGTTGGAGCCGAAACAGGCCAATAATTTTTGCAGTAATGGGGAAAAAATTTCAAAAGAAAGAAAACTTTCACAAAAGTTGCATTTCAATGCTCAATAAAACTATACAAATTTTCCCCCCTCGTACACACCCGGCAACATCGTTGAAAAATACTTATTATAAACAATTGTAGTTATTTATTTGTAGAGAAAAGAATGCAAAAGAGTCATAAAATGATGGAAACAAAGAAAATATCATCCCATTTTTGGTTTTCAATGCTGAAATGATTGGCATAAAAGTGCACTCAACTAGAAAATGCCAAAAGGTGGAGTTATCTTGTTTTTACAGTAACTCGACGATATCTACTTTTTCGGTTTTGTTATAAACTGCCAATTAAAGTCTGTCGAAACGCCAAAATGTGATTTGTGTTCCATAGCCACTTTGATAAATTATTATTAATGACCCGAGAAAATTTTCGAATTACTTTTTTGGCACGTATTTCGAACCAATATACTATTTTAATGAAAATTGCGATAGTGTAGCATTATATTGATTATTTGGAATAATTGTATGGAGGTATCATTGGATTCGGATAATTACGAATATTTTAGAAGTGTAGAAAATTTATAAAGAATCCTTGTGAAAGACCAGTTGATTTTCCAAGTTCAGCATTAAATTTTTATCTTCAAATCAATTTCTGAGTAACATAGGTATCTACTACCATTCAAAGGTCCATCAAATATCATGGGACCAATTATTTGATCTCCAAATACTATAATAATAATAATAATAATAATAATATAATAATATTCCCTCATAAACACTCGTAGAGTGTACCCAAAGACATAGCCTGTGCGGGTAAAAGACGGCTATTATTATTATTTGCCGTGGCGCTCCTTACATTAAACCAAAAAAGGTCTTGGAAATTCGCCTAATAAATGATTTTTTTCCCAATTTCGATTTTTATGCCTTTCGAAAATTTAAAGTAGATGTTCCCCCAGCGCCACCTGTAATTGCAATCTTTCTTCTCTCAAGAAGTAGTGTCGGTAATACCCTATAAAAACTTTTGGTTTCATTGTTCCACATTGAACCGTTCAAATTCATCGATGTATGAGTAGTATTCAGAACCGTGTTTATATTTGATATTTCGAATTTGAATTGTCAAAAAAAAACTTTACGAAATTCAAAAAAATTCAGATGTGACACTTGACCCCCCATGCCATTTAAAATTTTTGAGTTGATGTGTCCCCCCCCACTGTCGAGCAATCACCATATTTTTTATTTCAAAAAGTAGTATGAATGAAACTCTCGAAATGTTTTTTTTTTATGTTTAAACTGTTCAAAAGTTAACAGGGGGGGGCTATTAAAAGCAGCACTAATAATATACAGGGTGACCTATTCGAAAATCGAAAGTTGATATCATCAAAATGTGTTTTTTTCGAAATATGTCAAAAGTACCGTCTAGTGATTATATTCAATGTGAAATGAAGCTATAGAAACAAAGGAGAAGAGGGGAAGTTCTATGAGTCTGTGTCCATGAGATCACATCCATGGTGCCTGAGTGAATAATAATGCTTCGTAAAACCTCATCATTTTGTAGTAGGTGAAAATATTGACTTTATATTCGCCATCTTGGAAGTTTCATCTATCAGTTTTACTCCAAAATATAGTATTCATGCATCAATTTCATTATCCCAAGTTTCAATTTTTTGAGTTGACACGTTCAAAAAATAAAAGGGGGTGGGCATTAAAGAAAAGAACTGTATATTTGCTAAGGGGGCACAATGTGAGAAGTTTCAATTTTTCATAGGTGATCTCTGGAATATTCAACAGTCTTATGATTGATTTCACTTCTTTTTTCAACAATACAAGGAGAAATCCACTTCGTGATGGATTTTTCTTTCGAAAATCAGTACAATTGAGCCGAACAGGTTATTGCGTGATTATCATTATTATCTATTCTATTCAGTACAATCAAATTGCATTTGAAAGGACAAATTAGTTAATTTGACTTCCCATGAAACCATTAGGAATATTTTCAATATTTATCTGTATTGTTAAGTGAAAACCGCATCTACAGTTGGATGGCTACCAAATTACTATAATATCTTCAACCCATAAAGAAAATTAAATATTCTTAACCAATTGAGAGAATCGAATGACCATGTGGAATGAATACACTCTTAGAAACACAATCCATTATTGATATTAATATGCATATTTTTGCCCTTGGTTTGATCTCAGCGATGACTACTATTCACAACAAAATATTAGTCCAACCTATAATTTGATCTCATAATTTTTAATGGAATATCATCTTTCGAGGAAGCTGTTTCATCTCTTCAAAGTAAAAATTTAGCATTTTAATATTAATTATCTCCCCTATAGTATGTGTTAATACCAAAAAATCTCAATTATTAGATTCTTAGGTTATATTGAAGCACTTCGACCTATCAGATCTTTCAATAAATCTAATCGAGGTAAAATTTTGGATACGTTTTACTGAGGCCAATTCGGTTATACCCTCGCGCATTTCTGCTTCTCGATTTTCTGAGTTCTTCACTATACTCAGAAAGAGCTGTTTTGTGAACTTCCCAGTGTCCCAGACTAGCTTTATTGGAAGGTCTTTTGAATTTTTCCAAAGTTTTGCAAGTGCCTTATTCCACCAAGGCACGTATCCGGTGATTGCCCTCTGTTTTCCAAGACAGCTTAATTCATATGCTTTCGGTAATTGATTATTTTGTTGAGGCTGTGTCAATTCCCAGTTGGTCAACTTTGGTACCCTGTATCATTCGGATCGTGTCTATGATGTCTCCAAGTCATCAGAGTCATCAGACACATGCCAAATAGAAAGGTGATTTGTTACGAATAGATCCGCCAGTGTTGAAACAAGAACCTAGTACAATGGAGTTACTCACACGTTTCAATGTTGAGTCCTCGTATTCATTCGTCTTCCGTTTAACCAAGGCCCTTGGAATAGCTCCATATGAACATTGTCTTCAGTAAGCCTCCATCTAAGCACGCCTGTGATTGCTGGAGGTTTATTTGAAGGCAATTGAGCTTTTGGCTCATTTTGTCGGAGCTTCAGAAGAAGCTTTTGGCTCCCCCTTCTTCCTAGCTCTGTCGGCATGGGTGCTGTCCTTGGTTCGAGGCACATTCTTGCCTTTCCTGCCATCTACACTTTGTTTGGTACCTGAGGTAACAGGTTCTGAAGACCCTGAGGAATTTGTGTTCTGTATATTTTGGGGTTTTCATCACGTTGTTTTTTCCCCTCGATTTGCATGTATATGGTAACACGAGAAGCTAGAGGAGAGTCATATGAAACCATAGGGCACCAGTTAGCATAATAGCAACTTGTCTACCCACTAGTCATGCAGTATTTGGCTTATGCTGTTCCACGATGAGCTTGGGGATATTCTGATTGTAGTTGTCATTTATTTGGTCGGCTGTTTGAGACAGTTCTATGCACGCGGTATGTACCAGGTAACTTTTAGCAGAGAGAGCACCTTCTCCTACACATCCAGGCCACTTTGGGCAAGGTATCCAGCTGCCTCATCGAGCACTGGAGAACGTGTTCTCTTCTCCATGCTGTGGTTCCTGATACTCGCCCTCGATTTCTCAGCTTACCTCTCAGAGTAATAAAAGACCATAGAGATGCCTTCTCCATCCTTGTCTTGAAGTCAACATAACTTTGTTTGTTTACAAGCGAGGGCCTTATAAATGGTAAGTCCGTATTGAATCGGGTAGTTTCGTGTATGCCCGCTCGTTTCATTCGGATCAAGTTGTCATTCTTTGTATGTATTATTGTCCTTCTTACTCTAAATGTATAAACCGTCCATAACATTTCCCCACCCGTCACCCCCCTCGCCCACAAATTGACTCTTGACTCGTTCAACTTCCAGTTTGAGCTTTAAAGTACGATTAGTTTTCAAAACACACAAAACAGTTACTCAAAGAATAGTTTTGAAACTGAATCGGAAACGTTAATTGAAGATTAATTAATTCATGATGAATAGTTATTGTTAAATAATTACCTCCCATTTCATTCAGAAATGAATTATCTGGCTTTTGTTTTGTTTAGAATATAATGTGGTTTTCCACAGCTTTCTGGCAGTTTTTGAGATACATAATCATATACATATTATATTTTATTATGTATCCACGTTGAAACTAACCTATTTAAAAATATTTTCCAATCATAACAGAAAGGAATCTATTATTTAATAGTGAGCTTATCAAGTTAGAAACTAGATGTCCTGCCATGCCCGGATGCTCACTGCTATATAATATAGGAATATATTTGGGTCAAAAATCCATCAGAAAACCACCACTTTCTTGGCTGATACCACGACGAACGTTGAATTACATCTAATGAATTTCCGTGCAGAATTCCTAACAAGGCTATCTCCCCAATTGCTAATATTTTCAAGACAAAAGCTGATACACCACCCGCAGATCGTTGTTAACCAACCTACGAGCACCATCTCTACCTCAGCCCAACTAAACAATACCCACTTGTTCGCAAAGAACGAACGTATCATAACAGAAAGGAATCTATTATTTAACAGTGAGCTTATCAAGTTAGAAACTAGATGTCCTGCCATCCCAGGGTGCAATTTTCCTATATACTATAGGAATATATTTGGGTCAAAAATCCTTCAGAAAACAACCACTTTCCTGGCTAATACCACGACGAACGTTGAATTACATCCAATGAATTTCCGTGAAGAGTTACTAACAAGGCTATCTCCGCAATTGCTAGTAGCATGGAAAATGACTAATTTTTCCAATACCTTTAACTATATTGGTTACTCGTCATTTCATCGTTTTTGCTAAACAAAATATCATCTCGTACAATATGAGATATTATATCATGTGAAATAATTGAATATTTTACGTGTGGGATTGGGCGTACTTGACCGTAGGACACAATTTCATAACAAGAGAATGGAATATAAATAAATACTATACGGATTTTGTAGGCAAGTATCGAACAGAAAATAAGTGAACAGCGCCATATGATTTCAAACCTAAAAGATTTGATTAGTTTACATTATGTGATTTTCGTTGGCTTCATTCGAAATCTGAGCTCTAGTCGGAGTGCTTATAGAAAAACTTTGCCAGGTATTGGGCAGAGGTGATTTGACACTCGTATGGGGTTATTGAATTGATTTCTGTTCGATGTTTCCCCACGAAATTCCTGTAGAATAAAAAAATTAGGAAAGATTCATGTTACAATATAAGAGATTCGAAACTCTTTCCACCCGCAGAATAGTAGCAAGTAAACATCACAGTGATATCACAAAAATACTTTATTAGCTATCGACAAGTAAAACCCTGTATACTTTCAGAACTATGAGGAGTACTAACGTGGACATACACAACTCTACTTTGGACGTCGACGATATGTAGGGAGAATTCATGTAAACCACCCTATCGTAGAGTGGTTGCGTAGGTCGAAAATTATGTTCCAATCTTCCTCCTTGGCCCGAGAGGAGCCGAAATTCTTGTATCTGAAACGAAAAAGATAAAAATATGTAGAGTAAGTTCGACGCAGGTTCTTTTTTTATACACCCTTCTCTCCAAATATTTCCACTATGTGGAAAATATGAGGCGAACATCTGACAGAAAACAACTACTTCGCTGGCTAATACCACGACGGACATTGAATTACATCTGACAGAATATATATATATATATATATATATATATGCAATGTTCTTCCAAGAAGACCTAGTTACAATTGCTTATTGTAATTATACAGCAGATTATCCTTCATTTGGCTGGGGAAGACCATCTGCAGACGCGTTTCGCCAGGGTAGGTCGGACAACATTGAAGTCGAAATATTTGGAGAGAAGGATACATTGTCGATTTTACTATTTTATTTAATTGATACTCTCCGGCAAAAATTCTCGAGCTCTGTTCACTTCATGGTGTATTTGCTACCGAGGATTGCTTGTTGGTTTCCCCACGGGTGGCGCTGCGACTGACTTTTACTGTGAGTCGCTGCTTCATTTGTGAGGAATTATTAGTTATACAGTGGATTATAATTTATTGGGCTGGGGCAGGACGACTCTAATGTTGTAAATTGAAATAACAAGCCAATTTAAATTAGGGGGAACGCATGCCTTAGTAAGTTTATGACAATAAGAATAGTATATTGTGGAACAAGTGGAGAAAGTAACTTTCCCCACATGTTGGACACTATACTTTTTCTACACCTGCACAAATTTAAAGAATACAAGTATTGTAACTAAATATTTTTTTTATTGTTAGAAAAACTAAAATAGCAATAAAATATTCCTACCTCTTAACAGTTGAAAAATTTAAAATTGACTTAGTGAAAATATCAAGATGTAAATTAAAATGAAAAAAAAGCCTGGCCCGGGTGTAGAACCCGGACCGCTCCATTACACCATGGAGCTCTTGGTACTTCTTATTTGTTCAATAGTACATATACGTATCTAAGATAATTTGAAATAGAATCTTCAAAACGAGTTTAAAAAGCTATGTTATTTCGAAGAAAAAAGCGAAAGAAATTCTGAAAATAGTTTACTTCTTCATCAAAACACGAATAAAAACTACCATAAGAATTTAAAAAACTTCTATAGGTAATCTGACAGTTCTTGACAGCTGTGACAACTATTCAAAGCTGGACAGCGGCTAAGTAGTTTTTGTCGATATTTGTTGATTCTCCATATAAATGTATCTGGTGTGGGCAAAATGCCGTGAGAAATAATAGTTCTCACAGTATGAGCAAAACATGGTTTTCAAAGTAAGTAAGCCATGAGAAATGCGCTGCTTTTGATAGCAGTTGTAGAAAAAATATATTTCCATTATCTTGTCATTTCGTTGGTCGGTCTATCTAGAGTTTGACAAGTGTTTCACTACCTTTTTATTAATAAAGAACGATCGCTTCAATTGTCACTATTTTCGATCATTTTTATTCTTGTTAATAATTGAAATTTTTTGCAGCTTTCTTATTTTTTCAGTATTTCAATGGGTGGCTATAGAAAAATATGCATGAGACCTATTGTGCTTTTCTTGAGTTGGAAAGTGAAGAGGTGTTATTGGTGTGACTGTAAGACAAATGCTCTGAAACTGAACAACCAACTCACCTGACTATGTGATAAAGGTATTGTTTGGACGAATTCTATCCAAGTGACAACTTCCGAGCAAGGCGGAGTAGTCAGAGATCCCTTGTAGGTGAAGTATGTGTCTCTTAGAGACGTAGTGAAATTATCTAGAGAACCAAAATCAATCATTCGGACTGTTGATCCTATTTTCCGTACTTTCAGTAATTTGTCCTCAAATATTTCATAATTATGGTTTTCCTCGTCGCTTTTCTGGAACAAAAGAGCGTCAATAGTATATAACAGAATTTTCTTGGTATGATTGCCCATGTATTCTACATCATGAGAAATTTTATGAGTATTATTTGTTTTGCATACATGAATACAAGAATTCAATCTTAATTTATTTCTGCCAAGTAAGAAGGTTCAAATTGTTTTCTGATTCAAACAAGGTTCAAAAAGAAACTATTTCTCAAAGCGGTGTTGAAATTGCCTATAATATACCAGTTGTACGCGAAAAGAACTCGTCCCTATAACTTCTTCGTTTTAAAAATATTGCAATGAAATTCAGATGAAACTGCATTTTTGACATGTGATTCATTTTCATAGAACTTCCTGTTTATAGGGGAGTGATATACATTTTCTATTTTAAAACGGGACACGATATATTGTCACTTCTTTGGTTTCCAATGTTTCTTTATTCGTTTGTTTTTTCAGCTAGAGGGCTTTGGATACATTCACTTTCAATTTCACTTTCAGCATTATTTCTCATCTTGTAGGTAGTACGGGTTTTATCTAAGAATGGTAAAATTGGTAAAATCCTATCCTGGCCATCTATAATGAGGATCATCAGAAACACGCATCTAATATTCTCATTTTCATTTTTAAATGGCAGGTAGTATACTATTTTACGCTTGCAAATTATAAAATCAAGAAAGTATTTTTAGTGTCTTTTTTACAAATTTTTCAGTGAAATTCCCATTGAAGATTTAAGGGTTTAAGGTTGAGAATATTCGCAAAAGATGTCCCATTTGCAATAAAAATCGACGGGTCCAAGCATTTTTTTCCTGCGATCGATAAATATGAATGTCCGCCTTGTTTCGTTTTCGCTGGGTCATCCTGTATATTTCAGGTATAGTATTTACGTTGTCCTTCAATTCATGTCCCGGCGATTTCTCATAAAATCATTATTTTATTAGATATTCACGAAGGATCGTTTTCAAATGCAGAACACAGTGTACGTATATTATTTTATTGAAATCCAGTCATTTGGTTGATGAGAAATAAGAAAAAGTAAGAAACTTCCGTATTTGTACAGCTCAGATAAATTGAATATAAACAAACTCACGTGATATAAGAAAGACAAAACCGTTAAACCATCTGTCTCATTGGCAGCTGCTCCAAAATTTCCATAACGTGTATTGAAGAACACCATATGTAACTCCAACGGAAAACTGCAAAAAAATACATCACAAATGATGATGATTTTTTTACCTGCTTCTTTCGTTTAGTGCTTTCTTTGATATATTTTATACTAGTTTACAATATCATTGTTGAAAATTGCCATTTCCGTCAACCGGCTGCCGCTTTACGAGCAACCCTCAGAAGTCTCCGAGAGACTTGTACCAGCTAGGGAAGACGCAGCCCTCACCTTCTCACGTGTGATGCCATACACGAAACCAGTGACGGCAAAGAGGTAAAAAATCCAAAACTTTTGACTGATAAAATCGAATTATCCCCAAAATATTCCGATTTTAAATGACTTTTTGCAAGTTTTGTATTCATATTAATAATTTGGTTACACTAAGAAAAAGTAGGTACACCTATGACAAGTTATATGTACTGAGTTTATATAAGAATCAATTTTTTTTATTGATTTGATGAACTCTATTGATAATACCTGTGATTATTAATCAAATTTTCTGATCCTTCGGTATCCGTTTTCCCCCAGTGAAAATGAAGTTGAGCGAAATGGTATATTTCTGTCAGTGGCCCTCCTCGTACCACTGGAATGCTTCCTTTTTCTATGGATAATTGCACTGTGAACGGGAATAACAAGAATCATTAACAACTCAAATACAGTGCGGCTTTTTATAGTCCCCCCCCCCCCCTGTTAACTTTTGAACGGTTCGACGTAGAAACATAAGTGAAAAACCGTTTCGAGGGTTTCACCAATAGTACTTTTTGAAATAAAACATTTGGTGATTGCTCAATAAGGGACGCGGGGGGGGGGGGGCATCGACTCAAAATTTTCAAATGGCATGGGGGTCAAGTGGCACATCGTTGAAAAGAGAATTCAATTCTCTTCACAACCATCTAAATATTTTTGAATTTTCTTCCCCATTTCGATTTTTATGCCTTTCGATTGTTTTTTAGTAAATGTTCCTCCAGCGCCATATGTCGAGTAATTGCAATGTTTTCTCTCTCAAAAAGTAGTATCGGTAATACCCTTCAAAAAAATTTTAGTTTCATTGTTCTACATCAAACCGTTCAAATTTATCGAGGTATGAGTAGTATTCAGTTCCATATTTATATTTGATATTTCCAATTGAAATTGCAAAAAAAATAATAACGAAATTCAAAAAAATTCAGATGTTTGTGAAGAGAATGGAATTTCCTTCTCGACGATGTGCCACCTGACCCCCCATGGCATTAAAAAAATTTTGATTTGATGGCCCCCCCGCGCCCCCTATTTGGTAATCACCATATTTTTTATTTCAAAAAGTAGTATTGGAAACGGTTTTTTATTCATGTTCCTACGTCAAACCGTTCAAAAGTTAACAGGAGGGGGGGGGGGGGAACTATTGAAAGCCGCACTATATACATATAATTCACATCAACGATTACTTTTTCAAACTCGAACCAATAACAAATACAAAAATCTCAAAGGGTGTGGACTAGACCGGCTACCAAAGGTACATAACATCTAGTTATTTTCAAAGATACACTTGAATTTTGAATATGTTATAATATCAGAATTATGATTTTAGTTCGAAAATATGCATAGGACGTTCAAATAAATCACATTTTTTAATTTTCATGTTCCAATTTTTCATCAGAATTATATTTTTATAATTTTTCAGTTTGAATTGGGACTTCCGGTTTCACGGGGAGTGCCATCAACCGTCAGATTTTAAATGTAATAGGTACAGTTGTGTGCATAAAAAAGTCGTGCAGCAGTTATAGGCTTTTTCCGTCGACCGTTCATTTATGATGCATTTTAACGCACTCAAAATCGTTGATTAATGACCCCTGTTAATGAATGATTTTCTATTAATCAACGATTTGTTTATATGCAACCCAACATACATTGCTCTTATACATTTTATATTGGTTAGTACTATCTGTCATTATTTATTTGTAAATTTTCAAATAAAATTTCAGAAAATGTTCATTACACCAGTTGTCACTCAAAACCATATCTGATCCCGTGGCGTAACGGTAAAGTTCACGTGTCATGCAACACTAAGGTCGAGAGTTCAAAACCCATCGATGGTAAATTTTTTTTTTTTATTTCAATTTGAAAATAAATAATAAAAAATTATACAAAACTACCACTAAGAAAAATTAAACTATCTTTGAGTAGTTAATATAAATAGGAAATAGTGATTGTTTTTTATCGTAACGTTAGATAAATAAACATTGAAAGTGAGATATCTCTATTTTCGAAAACTACTGTCGACGGAAAAGTTTTGTAACAAACTCGTGAATTAAAATGGCGATTAACAATCTCAAACATTAACGCGCTCGCTCCGCTCACGCGTTAAATTATCTCGATTGTTAATCGTCCTTATTAATACACTTGTTCGTTAAATAACCATTATGAGTCAGGCTTGTCAATATTAATTAAACTTCTTATCAACTCTGACAAGTAGTGTTAAAATTCAAACTATTTTTGTCAGTAACGCACCTTTAATATTTTTCTAGTATAATTAGTGCTATGCCTCAACTAGATACCATACAAATCTTCTACGACTTTCTTGTGCACACAACTGTACTCCCAATTTTTTCTTCAATTTTTTTATTCCATTCTGAATTCGATTTTTAAACGATACACCTTGTATTGTGTCACTTTTTTTGTCTCTATATGATATTCTGAATACAACATAGTATCACTTGTACTTTCTGTAAATTATTTCTGAATATTGAAGATTGAGAAAACTTTTCTCTCACTGGCATCAATTGAGTTCTTGGAATTGTAAGCCATTTTGTCAGGCAGCTATAATTGCCATGCATTGAGACTGACTCCCTAATAATATCTTAGCTCCAAAATTGTTATTATAACTTTCGTTAATGCGAATTACTTGACATTAATGAAAACACAAAGTTTTGGGTTGAATCCCGAACAATACACCTTTGAAACTACAATTTTCCTTAATTATAATAATAATATTCAACGTGGATTTCCTAAAAGCTCACAACCTCCAATCTACACCCCTACACATGATATTCTGTATTTGTATGAACCCAAATCGAGATAAATACTTTGATATGAGCGCACCATATTATAATGTAGCAAATTATTATTATCAAAGCCATTGATGCTAGTGATCGGGTAGGTTCAAATCGTATCGGCTACAGATTTTTTTCTGATGGCCCGAGAAAGTGCTAGGAATCGCACGTTAAAAGGTAAGACCACGTTAATTCTTGGCTCGCACAAGTTTCGACTTTTGAAGGCTGCCGTTCGTAAGGGGACGACAGCTGGTTAACGGAAAAAATAATAGAGCACTGTTAGTGACGTAGTATGACAGTTGCGGAACAGTGTCATAGGGGGACAAACAAACCAAACTGAACAAAAACAAGCCCATTTGAACTCATTTTTCATAAGGCTTCGTGAATCCACAAAAAACGAATTTTAATTTTATCAAATGTCAAATGCTTTGTTTGTCCCCCCATGACCGCCATGTTGTGACGTCAGCCGTCAGCTTACTCTATTGTTTTAACAATCTCGCCAAACAAAAGACCTCTTTTTCCTAAACACAAAGCCTCACAATAAGAGAGTTTCGTTAAAAATTTTTTCAAACTAGATCCTACTGGAATTAAGTGCCAAAGCCAGAAAAATTTAGTGTATGTATATAGGTGAAATTATATCACTCTATTTTTAGAAAAATACTTGAATGGGTTATTGTTTAGTAATAACTAAAGTAAATGAAGTTTAAGAATATACCACTATGAAATATCTCTTGAAAATTAACACTTCATTCTCAAGTGTTCAGATATTTATTTATCCACTTATCATTCTTCTTGCCTAATTCATCAAATCAAACTATAAAAAAGCAATGATAATACATGGCAATGAGTACTGACACCGATTTGTATGTATGCTATAGTACAAAAATATTGCATATTTTAAATAAAATTTTTCATATAAGTACATTTTTTTATAAATGTCATGCAGAAGTGTTCAACATATATCAATGGCCAAATAATTTACATATTGAAGCCTTCAACAGTTTTTTGGAAAAATTTATTGTAGATTGTGGGGAGGGGGGTTGTACAGGCACTTCGATCTATGAGATCTTGTGTGCGTGACACTTAATCTAAATGAGACATGAGATATCGAGACTTCGTATGACGTTTGACAGTTTCCTGAGAGATATTTTCCTGAGGGCGTTAAGAAGTCCCCTTGCAGGAAAGCGCCGGGCGTTCGTAAAACAAATGTTGTACAGTTTCAGCAAAGGTCTCGCAGTAACGTTAACTATCACTCTCTGATTTGCCTTTTTGTAGGTGATATATTTCAAGTCTTTTTTGTCCTACTCGAGAAGCTCTTTTATATTTTGATTTTGTGCCTGTATCTGTACATATTATAATACACATTTCATTGTTTTTAGAAATTCCACCATTAAAGGGGTTGAATGGAGGATGAAAATTTGTAGAGGATTTATTTTAAAGCTTGAGCTATGGAACTTTCATTATACATACTTTTGGCAATGGCAGTCTTAAGGATGACATTGGGGATGAAAATTTTTATGGAATTTTTCATTTTTAGAAGCAAGTATAGAACCTACCTGCTTAATGTAAATTTAAATTATCCAAAATTATCCAAAAAAATTATTACCACGAAATTTTTTCAGTTGCCATGGTAACTAGTCAAAATTAAGGCATCTTATTGGTTAAAAAGTAGAGGTGTGAAATTTTCAAAAAAGTTATTACCAGGAATGTAATTCGGCTTGATTATTTTTTTACCTGGCATTTGTCAGTGTCATCTTGACAACCCAAATCAATGGCTAAGTTTCTCATGCATTCATTTGAACAATGATCCAATCAAACCACGTGAAAATATTATCACTGTAATTTGCTACTAACAAATTATCACTTATAATATCACAAGAGCTTAAATCATTTCCGGAATTTTTTTCAGTTGCAATGGTAACTAGTCAAAATTGAGGCATCCTATTGGTTAAAAAAGTAGAGGTGTAAAATTTTCAAAAAAAATTATTACCAGGAATGTAATTCGGCTTGATTATTTTTTTACCTGACATTTGTCAGTGTCATCTTGACAACCCAAATCAATGGCTAAGTTTATTATGCATTCATTTGAACAATGATCCAATCAAACAACGTGAAAATATCGCTGTAATTTGCTACTAACAAATTATCACTTATAATATCACAAGAGCTTAAATTATTTCCGGAAATTTTTTGAGTTGCCATGGTAACTAGTCAAAATTGAGGCATCCTATTGGTTAAAAAGTAGAGGTGTGAAATTTTCAAAAAAAAATTATTACCAGGAATGTAATTCGGCTTGATTATTTTTTTACCTGACATTTGTCAGTGTCATCTTGACAACCCAAATCAATGGCTAAGTTTCTTATGCATTCATTTGAACAATGATCTAATCAAACAACGTGAAAACATTATCGCTGTAATTTGCTACTAACAAATTATCAGTGTAATTTTGATGCTATTGGTCGATTTCAAATGTTCTCTCATTACGATTGTCTGCCAGCATCGTATAAAAAATAATCAGTATAATTGACAGTTGATTGGCCGATTCTACGAAATTGAAGGAATATTGGCTATCCAGGATAGACAGTAATCGTTGGTAAACCGTATTTGCGAATAAGCTGCTATAATGCAACCTATTTTACACTAAGTAACAATTCCAACTTGGTATTTTGACAAAAACAATTATGTTGTTGGTGGCATGTTGTGGAATAAACATAAATCTCAGAATTCAACTCGTTACATTTCAGTTGAAAAAATTACTCGCTGATAAACGAGGTCTTGTTACTTATATTACCCACGAATAAGTAAGCATAAATCACGCGAAGTTTTTACAGATTAAAGACAGGTACAATCCATGTGCAACTTTATGATTGTTATTTAGTATGTTATATTTCTCGTGGCAACTTCATTTGCATATCTTAAATCATAATACCCTTGTACGACACTTCTATGAGTCTTTTTAATGATTATGGTTCTTTATATGACTTCTGGTTATTAAGATACCACCAAAATGAAGATTTCACTTACCGGTGTGCCCATTGTTGAGTAAAATAACTTTTTTCAAGTGATGATCGAAATTTTCCAGTATCAGTGGTGGAAACTTAACCAAAGTCACGTTATTCTCTTCTATATCTATTGGACTTTGAAGTTTTCCGAAGGCACAGCTCTGAAATTTTCTGCCCCAGAATTTTGGACCTGAAAATAATAGGATGTTTCATATCCACTTTGGTTTTGATTGGCGAAATACAGTTAACTTGATGTCCGAAAATATTCTGATTGTTTCAGATATTTCACTTAGTGTGGTGATATTTTTTATGAAAATTTCTAGAAAATGGCATGGCAATGAGCCGAATTAATCAGCTTCAGTGAATGTGATGAAGGTTATGCTCGTTACTGTATTATCTTCAAATATTGGATTCAAAGACGCATCCACTGTTATACAGGATGGACATCCTCCCACAAAACTTAATGTTCTATTATTATAGAGTAAGATCTGTGAGCTTTAAGACATAACTTATTTTCACAAAGATGAAACCTTAGGTTCTGAGTAATGTCCCATGTACTTTTAATACCTGCGAGTTTGTGATTTATCGAAAAAACAGCTCAACAGTGTGAAAAACAATTGAATTTTCCACAAAAATTCCAGAAAACGTGATTGAACGCCGACATCAAATTTCAGGTTCACCCTCACCCGCCGAGGGAAGTTGTGGCGGAGCCGAATATTTGATTGGTCATAACTCTGCTAAAAAATGATCGGAGAAGTAAAAGAAAGAGTTCATATCGTTTCTAAAGACTCCTACCTTCTCATGCGAATATAATATGCTAGTATTTGAGTACCTAAAATGTGTTTTGTCGCACTTCACGGAGATGTTTGCGGATGATCCGAAAATCATGAATAATTTAGTAAATATGGAATTATTATACTGAAGCAGCAACCCATACCCTCTTTGGACTATATGCAACAATTTTAAAGTAGTGTGACAGGTTCCACTTATACATGCAAAAAAAAACCTTTGTTTTACTACTGCCTCATTTTCAACTTACCCATAAAATCGGCATTCTCTTCTCTAAATGTTGAAAATAATCGCTTATTCATATCCTGCATAAATATATATTTAATAACACTATTGTGAAGTGCAAACATCAAGCTTGAAATCACATACTTCATTTTTTATGTAGGATGTGTTTGAGCGATTATTTTCAACATTTACTGAAGAAATTTCCGGGATTATGGGTGAGTTGAAAACTGAGGCAGGAGTGAAACTCAGCTTTTTCTTTGGCATGTATAAGTGAGACTTGTCTCAGTAGCCTTAAATAGTTGCATATGGTCCAGTTAGGGTACTGATTCCTGCTTCAGTATAATTATTTCATATCAACTAAAATATCCATGACTTTCAGATCTTTCGTAAATATCGTAGAAGGATTTTGATTTTATTTCGAAAATATGAATATGAAATTCATAAAATCTTTTGTGGAATCATCTGCGACTGAAAGACAAACTTTAGTCGCTATTTTCCATCGTTCAAGATAACCTCTTGGGAGGTATTCATGTTGAAAAGGGAAACATTCTCCATAAAAATTGAAAAATGAAAAATGTGACTTATTTGTAATATCTAACAGAAAACAACTACTTCCCCGGCACAAGCCACGCTGGACATTGAACTACATCTGATAGATATTGTGAAAAGACTCTAACTGAAAAGGAAAGAAAAAATCTGAAAGTGAAAATTTGCATTTTCATTCAGATAGCTGACTTTTTTAATTCTTTCTAGTTTTCCTTGAACAAATCATTAAATAAATTAGATAAGGAGAATGTTATTAAAGAAATATCACTCACAGAAATCGTTCATTTCATTGAAGCAAGGTTCGCTTCTCTCGCATTTAATCCCCAATACATAATTTTCAAAGTGTCACCGCAGAAGAAATGTTTCTCTCATATCCATCCCTGATGTGTATGCTTCTGAAGAGCCTGTTTTATTTCAATCCTATATCAATCCTCCTGAAGAGCTTGGCAAAGCGAAATAGATTTTTGTCGACCAAAATGTATTGGGGATTAAATGCGAGAGAAGCGAACCTTGCTTCAATGAAATGAACGATTTCTGTGAGTGATATTTCTTTAATAACATTCTCCTTATCTAATTTATTTAATGATTTGTTCAAGGAAAACTAGAAAGAATTAAAAAAGTCAGCTATCTGAATGAAAATGCAAATTTTCACTTTCAGATTTTTTCTTTCCTTTTCAGTTAGAGTCTTTTCACAATATCTATCAGATGTAGTTCAATGTCCAGCGTGGCTTGTGCCGGGGAAGTAGTTGTTTTCTGTTAGATATTACAAATAAGTCACATTTTTCATTTTTCAATTTTTATGGAGAATGTTTCCCTTTTCAATCGTAGAAGGGTTATGTGAAGTGGGACAAAACACATTTTAGGTACTCAAATATTCACATGTTATATTTTAATGAGGAAGTAGAAGTCTTCAGGATCGATATGCAATCTTTCTTTTCCTTCTACTATAATTTTTAGCAAAGTTATGACAAATCTAATTTTCGGCCCTGACTGAACTTGCAGTGGCGGTTAGCGTGAGCATGAAATGTGACGTCAGCGTTAAACCACGTTTTCTGAGAAAAGGAGCGTATTTCATGAGGTATTACTGAAAATCATTCTTGTGAAGAATTGAATTATTCCTCAACCTATCGAAAACTTTTTTTGATAAAATTTATATTTTCTGAAATAACAAATTTTTTGGTAAACATTTTTTTTTCTAATAATAAATTGTCGAGATGTTATGTGCCAAGTTTCAGAGTATGTACTACAATTCATTCTTCACTTTTTGCTCGAGTTTTTCTGTCGTTACTGGATTAATTGTATATAAGCAGATAATTGCAAAGAAACAAGTCTAGAGCAGATTATCAACTCGTTATACACACTAGTTTTAGTACTAAGTTATATTGAAACAACAAAATTGTATTTTTTCAGTTGATTTATCTTAGGTTATCATTCAATTGACAGACGGAGACCTAATAGAAGCGTTTTATTTATCTGATTCCAACAAGTGAAAAAAATATATAAAAGTGTTGAAATTTCTGTTATTGAAAAAGAAAAACGTTCCTAAGTACATAATAATAGAAATCGTTTCAAAGATATCATAGATAATTTCTTCGACCGTTATCTTCGATATATTTTCCTCAAGCTGAACAAATTATAATTGAATTTTACCGAAGTTTTGGGTGAATACACTTCAATATACTCATTGAAAATGAAACAACAAAAAATTTTATATGGTGAACTTGTTCTACTTACCTACATTGCCGTCGTAACCAAATTCTTGGCCATAACCTGTAAGAATATTTGTTTTTATATGAATTCGTGGTACCCGGTACAAAACAAACTTTCCATTCACTCAAATAAAAATGTACCTGAACCTGTAAAATGGTAGGTACATGAGTAGTTCCAAAATAACAATTACCGATTGACAAAAACTAAAAGCTTGTGAAAGATAAAGCAAGGACAAGAAGAATTGTTTCTGAATGCAATTCGAGTTTCTAATATTATGAACAAGATAAAAACAATCTTGCATGAGTCAAACGTATATAAGAGTAATTTCTTATTGACTTTTAGGAACCATGACAGCTGCTAATAATTTGAAGGAAAAACCCACAATCATATCAGGGTATATATTGAATTAACATTCGTTACAGTATTGGATGATGGAAATTATCATACATTTCATCAGTAAGCCTATTATTAGTCAGAGGAGGACTACATTTAGTTTGATATGAAAATTTTTCTCTTTAGATATATTGTATTTTGTACTTAATTTCCTTATAGGTATTGTTCGGACTCTTCAAATAAATCACATTCAAAATATTTTTGTTTTCGTTTAAAAAATTATCATTTTCTTAAAATGAAATAAAAAAATTCTGTCAGCCAGTTTTTCCGATGCTCCGATACATTCAGAGGGCGCGCTGGACTTTTACTACCCAAAAATTACTCCACAAACTTTGGGGTAAACACCCTGTTCAGTAACGATAGTCGTCGCCGACCGATGTTTTTACCCTTTTTACTCCCATATACACCTACTACGTAGGCTAATTGTGGCAAATACCTGCCAGAAAACAACTACTCCCTTGGCTTATACCACGGCGGGTATTGAATTATATCCAACATATACTTTTGTGCAATGTACCTCATTGCAGAGGAAACAATTGCAAGCGGTCCCTGTAACCAAATGGCAGAATTTTGTTTTGATTCGAACAGGGGGACCACCTGCAG
The DNA here is from genome assembly GCA_958298965.1 of Chrysolina haemoptera. Lineage (NCBI taxonomy): Eukaryota > Metazoa > Arthropoda > Insecta > Coleoptera > Chrysomelidae > Chrysolina > Chrysolina haemoptera. The sequence continues at coordinate 29,385,648 of OY282598.1, forward strand.
ACTAGTTTCGAGGTTCTTGCCTCGTCATCAGTACAGGGTAGGTTACTACAGACAGCTTTGAAGCCATCTGTTCCCTGTCTGAATAATCCCACAATTCCATCATTTGGTTACAGCCCAGGTAGCAGAGTGACCCAAGAAGACGTCATATTGACGTCGTTTATTCGCCAGTTTTGGTCCACGACGTCTTGGGCCAATAAATGACGTATAAAGTACGTCACACTAGGTGACTTATAAAGACGTCATTATATTTGACGACTATTAGACGTCAAATATACGTTAAAGGTTGGTGAAACATAAATTTCGAATATGTTATACCTATTTGAGGAGGATTTCAATTTTCATGATATGAGGTGTTATACCTTTGCGTTCCATGAATGATCTCCGTTGTCTTCATTATGTTTGTTTAGTTGTTTACAAGAAAAGAAAAAGATAAATGTGTATAAACCACGTAACAACGATAATGTTCGTAATAATAGAATTCAATGAAACCAATGGCACCGGTGATAATAGTGTGGCGATCGTGAGGAAAAGCTGGTTATCACCACGAAAACGTGATGTTTTCTGGCCTCCAATTAAAAACCAGAAAGCCTTCGACAGAACCCTAGAAAGTCAAACTAATGATGAGGAAATTGAAACGTGGGAAATGTACCCTATTGCAAGATGCCTGTATGAAACTGGTTAGTTATATCTGCACAAACCACAATTTTTTATAAAATTCTTCCAGGAATCTGTCCGACAGTCCCAAAACATTGCGGGGGCCCTAAAAAAATGCCCCACTACCGAGAACTGCCGCAAATTGCATGTTTTTCAAATCTACATGAAGAACACGTATACGAAGTATCAATAGTTGAGTAATAATTTTTTTCCTGGTATCGGGCCTGAGGCCTATAATTATTCTTTGTGAAATTTCTTTTATTTCTTTGTCATTTTTAGTTTTTTAAATAAAAATCAATATTTTTTCTAGTAGATTTTTTTGACAAAAACAATAAATTTTCAATGACAAAAAACCCACATAATCCATTTCCAGCATTTCCTTGTTTCAAGTTTTTCAATAAAATATTATTCTACCTATGTATTTTTTTTATTTAAGAACAACCTATACAACTAAAAATGTATAATAATAAGTATGTACAAAAAATTAACAGGTGATTTTAGATTTTCCTACTGAAAAATATGTTTTCAAGGTTAAAATGACAAGTCTATATTTTTTTGATGAATTCAAATTTGAATTGTTTTGGATTAATATATCTAGATAAACTATTTATATTCACTTATTTAGAATCGCCTGGCAATTTTCTTCACGTGCATTGGAAACATCTGGTATACTGGGACGTAAACGGTCTATTTAAATGACGTCATATCTAGAGCCGTCATTTTAACGTAAAAATATGACGTCTTGTGGCTGTGACATGTTGACGTCATTGTAAGGTCTCTCGGACGTTTTTTAAGGACGTCCAAAAATTGACGTCATTTAGACGTCATTCTGCTGCCTGTGGGAGGGAGCGCTAACAATTATTTCCTCTGCAATGAGGTACATTGCATTGCACAAGTATCTGTTGGATATAATTCAATACCCGTCGTAGTATTACCCAGGGGAGTAGTTGTTTTCTGACAGGTATTTGCCACAATTAGCCTACGTAGTAGGTGTATATGGGAGTAAAAAGGGTAAAAACATCGGTCGGCGACGACTATCGTTAACAAACGATCTCTGCGCTTTGTTTCAGATATTTGACCCTCTTCAGCATTAGGTATCGGAATCTGACTGGCCAGCTTGCGTATTGAATGGGGCAACCCCAGTCAACTCGCTCAGAGTTAGATGAGCAACCTCCAAACCAATTAGTGAGCAGGTACGGCACTGGCGTCCTCGTCACCGAAAGGGGACTTCGTTTCAGAAGATTTCTATGAACCAGCTGAAAAGACGATTAGCGTTTTTCGAAAAAGAGAAGTATTTTTTGGTTAATTTGGACTAATTTTTTTCAGATAGGCAAATTCAGTGTAGGATACGTTACTGACAAAAATCATAATTTCATTCACGACAGCAGTCTTGTGAACGTAGTAACTTATCGGGCATATTTATTAATTTGCCCTTCTATACTTGTACAAACTTCCTTGGATTAACATTTTTTTCATTTTCAGATTGTGGAAGGTTGGTTAAACACTCAAACAAACTTTCAATCAATAAAAATCATTATGTTTCAATAGGACTCCAGGCCCTCTGACTTCTCGGGCTCGGGACATTTGCCCCTCATGCCCCCCTCTCTCGGGGCCTGAAAAACCTAAGGAGAACCAAAAACAAGTAGGGAATAGGTCTTATTTTCAATTTATGAAACTGAATTGAAATTATATTGTATAGTCTGATGAACAACTTCGTAGAAATGAAATAGGGACTTTTTCAGGATCAGAAAAAATATCATGCTGATTTTATTTAACAAATTATTCGCATCAAATACATCAGAGACATCTCTTGATCAAGCATTTCATTTCAATATTTGAAACAACCATAGGTTAATATCAATGCAGAAGGATTGCAAAAATTTGCAACATTGTTATATTATTGGAATTTTGAAGAGAATGAGAGATAACAATTCCTTCACTGCATTTTTTTCATTAAAAAAAATGTACGATGGCATTTTTAGAATTGAATAGACAATTCGTAGTTCCCAGAACTTAATTCAAACAATAAACATGAAATTCGCTGAATTAATTGAATAAAAAATCTACAGTTTAAAATATATTGGGCTAGTTTAATTGGAATTATAATTTAAGCAATTTCAGGAAAAATTCACATGTACTTACCACAGTTAATAATTTGTAATATAAAACATAACAAAACATTTTTATAAGGCATTATTTTAGTTGACTCCACAAAGAATCTGGTATTTCTGAACACGACGAGAGTTAACAATCAAATAAGGTATTCGTTGCAATATCCGTTATTGACTCAAAAATTTGTCATAGTTGATTCAGTATCGGTGAGACGTTGTAGAAACTATAGGTCAATAAGTGATCATGTTTCAGGATGAAATATCACCGACCAGGACCGACGGAATAACGTGACTTTCGCTAAATCATCAAATTTGTCTCAGCTACAGGGTGATGGCAATCCCAATTCTCAAGCGCTTACTTGAGGATATCAATAACGCCAATAATCAAAAACATTGCAAGCCATTTTTTAAGGTATGAAGGGGTGGACCCCTAGTCACGAGTTTTGCCCCCCCCCAGTGGAAGCCGTTTGCCTAGAAAAAATGGCTTTACGAGCTCTCTATTTGTATAAACAGATAAGTTTGGTTCCCGATAACGGCGTTCCTTTTTCAGTAAAAATTCGGCCGGTCGTGGGTCGTAATTTACCGTTTCAGTTCCATTTAATGCTATGCACATTATGGCATTGATTGTTTCCTCGGATGTAGATATTCCACGTGTTGATTTCATTTGATTGTTATGAGAAATCTTTTTTTCGACTGTCATGGAATATTGCGATGACACCATGAGTGCGCAGATCAATCTCTGTATCACTCCCATCGTTACAGAAATAAGTTTCCTTAATTTACGAGACATTTTTACGCCTACATCAGAAATGTCAAGGTCACCGATTTCTTCTATTTGAGGCCAGCAATCACAAACGTTTAACGAGAACTCAGATACAGTATATTCTCCACTAAAAATGTTCTCAACCAATGTTCTGCCTCCATAAATCATCTCATTAGGCGTCTTGGAACAAAGTGGACACTTTCATAACGCTGCTTCCTTCTATATTTGAACGGTCCTCAAAAAAAATGTATGAACGACAAAAACAATTTCGTTCCTGACTGCCGACCATTCTCTGACGCCTGTGGTGTTGAACATGTTACCAATTTTTCGCTTTTTCCTTGCTAACGAGCTTTGCGCACCCTCACCATGCGTCTCATCATTCATCAGCTTTTCTTCGTGACCCCCTGGAAACGGATTATCCACCATAAACTGCAAGTTTCGCAAGACGTTGTTTTTTACAGTTATTACGTCAGGCAATATTAAATTTCCTGCAAAGTTTGTGAAATCGCCGTGATATCCGCCATCAAACACAAAGCATTCCTATAAAATGACTGCGAACTACTCATGGAAACACCCCCGTAATTTCCGTAATTATGACATAGAATTGTGGAATTTGCAGAATCGATTGATCATCTATAGAGAACCGTTTATTTTTGAACTCACTTCCACACTTTGGCAATGAAAAAAGCTACGACCAGCTTTAAAATAGACCAGCAGATTTTATTTTATACTTACCAAAACTTTCTTCGTCAAGGCCACAGGTGGAAGGCCTAATTTCTGGTTCAGTTTCAGAAGGAAAAATAACTGCATTCTGTATATTGGATGCTGTTACAGTAATTGGAACATAACTTTTGGTCGCCTCCGCAAATTTGTTTTTATCTGATCTTATCTATTCCTGATCTGACACATTTTTCACATCGATAGGTTTCTTTTCAAGGGACGGGGGTATACAGTAAGTATGGTAGAATTGAGATAGGTGATAGCCGATAGGTGAAAGGTAATTGGGTTCATACTATAGACAAGATTACCTATGAACATCCAGTGCCCCCCCAGTGAAAGTTTTTAAAACAATGGCTTGCATGGATGGTTAAAATATTGCATATTTTTATTACAAGCTTTTATTTAACTTTCTTCTGTTTTTGTCTTTCAGGTTCAAAGCATGCAGTTCATTTTTCAAGCAGTTGCTGGCATCCCATTGAGCTGCAATCTTGCACACGTATTAATAATAATAATAAAATGTCTTTATTTTAATTATCCTCCGCGAAATCCAGATAAACTGCTCTACTTAACCGACACAAAATAAAAGAAACGTGAACAAGTTTTAAAACAAATGAAGATTTGTACATAAATGAAATGCATGGAAGGAAAAACATTAATAATGTACCTATTTTCAAGAATATAAAACCAAGTATTAAAGAACCAGAAAATAGTCCTTATAAGCTCTCTTATGGTATAGAGTTGAGTATTTTTGAATACGAAAATGACCTCTTGAACGCAGCAGTTGTATGCCTGGGTATTACAAGAAGATTCCTATTTCTGGTGTTTACATCATGAACAACCGACCGTTATGTCATGTTCTTCTAATGTACGAAGGAATTCCTTTTCCTAACACTTTATGGGCAAAACATGCAAGGTGAAGATTCCTTCTGTCCTGCATTAAGCCATCCAAGTTCCGTTATATATTCTCAAAGAACAAATGAAACGAATACATGAGTTTTGACTTCTTTGAATTCTGGTTGAAGTTCGAATATCGAGGCACGGTCCATAAATCAAATCGCCATAGATTGAGTGACTCAATGCATAGTGTAAAGTAAATACAGGAGCGGGCCTAGTATTGAGCCCTGTGGAACTCCTCGTGGTAATGGCATTGTTTTTATAGACGGAATTTTTCGCATAAGGTGGGCCAGTTTTGTGATTATACCTCCCATTTTTTGCTTGTTTTTTCATCCTACTGATTGTGCAAATTAACAGTCAAAATACTCCTTTAAAGAAATAATTCATAGAAATTTGTTCGAAAATGGATGTTTGGAACCTTTGGTGTGAATACAATTCAGGAAATAGAAATATTTTGATTAATAAGTCGGAAAATGTGCGTTATAATAATATGTAAAAAATGTGATTTTAAGGTTATTAAAAAAAAATTGGGTATTTGCAATCCGGAAGACAATAATTGATAAGTAAATTTGTTATGTAAATATGACGAAAAACATTTAGGATAATATGCTCGATTACTTTTGAAGTACATATGCATCGAGAGAATATTTCTAAAATCATTCAGTCGAATTTGAATTACCCTACATTTTTTTTATTGTATCATGACATTTACAACTATAATTGCCAATATATAAAGGTTATTTAACGATCGTACGCAACGTAGTAAATTCATAAGTACGATAAATCATACTTTATGATAAGATGGCAAATTTTCAGAATAACTAGTTGGATAATTAGTTTAAAAATAACTAAGTAGGACGCTCTTATCTTATTATTTGTTTTATATTCGATTTTTTTTTCACAATATTCTAACAACTTTTGCTTACCAAAGCAAGCTTATTCATGATATTCAGTAAAAACTATGGCAATTGCGACATATCAGCTAGTTATCCACCCCAACACAAACGTCTAGATGTTACTCTCTTGATTATTGTGGTAACAAAATGAGTTTATTTTAGACATTACTGTTACCACTTAGTGATGCCAAATGTTATGAATTGTTCACAAATTACTCTTCATAAGTGTCGCTTTGAGGTACAAAATATTAAGAAACTATATTGTGAAAAGACTCTAACTGAAAAGAAAAATCTGGAAGTGAAAAACTCGCATTTTCATTCAGATAGTTGATTTTTTTAAATTCAACACTAGATGTCCTGCCGTACCAGGATGCTCACTGCAATATTCCTATACGATATAGGAATATATTTCAGAAAACAACTACTTTCCTGGCTAATACCACGACGAACGTTGAATTACATCCAATGAATTTCCGTGCAGAGTTCCTACAAGGCTATCTCCGCAATTGCTAAATACATGGAAATGTTAATCGAAACATTTGGACCACCTATAGATCGATTATTTCTGGGTTCTTGCCCTCATCAGTATAGGGTAGGTCTCCGCAGACAATAACTAATGTCTGCAACAAATGATTCGGTTTCGATTAACATTTCCATGTATTTAGCAATTGCGGAGATAGCCTTGTAGGAACTCTGCACGGAAATTCATTGGATGTAATTCAACGTTCGTCGTGTTATTAGCCAGGAAAGTAGTTGTTTTCTGATGGATTTTTGACCCAAATATATTCCTATATCGTATAGGAATATTGCAGTGAGCATCCTGGTATGGCAGGACATCTAGTGTTGAACTTGATTAGCTCATTGTTAAATAGATTTCTTCTATTTTTGATCTATTTTTGATTTTTTTAAATTTTCTCTAGTTTTCATTGAAAATTCATTAAATAAATCAGATGTTATTAAAAAATACTCACAGATATCGTTCATTTCATTGAAGCAAGGTTCGCTTCTCTCGCATTTAATCCCAATCCCCAATACATTTTGGTAGATGAAAATCTATTTCGCTTTGCCAAGCTCATCAGGGAGATTGATAAAATTGGAAAACAGTGTCTTCAGAAGCAATTATACTCATCACAGATATCGTTCATTTCATTGAAGCAAGGTTCGCTTCTCTCGCATTTAATCCCAATCCCCAATACATTTTGGTAGATGAAAATCTATTTCGCTTTGCCAAGCTCATCAGGGAGATTGATAAAATTGGAAAACAGTGTCTTCAGAAGCAATTATACTCATCACAGATATCGTTCATTTCATTGAAGCAAGGTTCGCTTCTCTCGCATTTAATCCCAATCCCCAATACATTTTGGTAGATGAAAATCTATTTCGCTTTGCCAAGCTCATCAGGGAGATTGATAAAATTGGAAAACAGTGTCTTCAGAAGCAATTATACTCATCACAGATATCGTTCATTTCATTGAAGCAAGGTTCGCTTCTCTCGCATTTAATCCCAATCCCCAATACATTTTGGTAGATGAAAATCTATTTCGCTTTGCCAAGCTCATCAGGGAGATTGATAAAATTGGAAAACAGTGTCTTCAGAAGCAATTATACTCATCACAGATATCGTTCATTTCATTGAAGCAAGGTTCGCTTCTCTCGCATTTAATCCCAATCCCCAATACATTTTGGTAGATGAAAATCTATTTCGCTTTGCCAAGCTCATCAGGGAGATTGATAAAATTGGAAAACAGTGTCTTCAGAAGCAATTATACTCATCACAGATATCGTTCATTTCATTGAAGCAAGGTTCGCTTCTCTCGCATTTAATCCCAATCCCCAATACATTTTGGTAGATGAAAATCTATTTCGCTTTGCCAAGCTCATCAGGGAGATTGATAAAATTGGAAAACAGTGTCTTCAGAAGCAATTATACTCATCACAGATATCGTTCATTTCATTGAAGCAAGGTTCGCTTCTCTCGCATTTAATCCCAATCCCCAATACATTTTGGTAGATGAAAATCTATTTCGCTTTGCCAAGCTCATCAGGGAGATTGATAAAATTGGAAAACAGTGTCTTCAGAAGCAATTATACTCATCACAGATATCGTTCATTTCATTGAAGCAAGGTTCGCTTCTCTCGCATTTAATCCTAATCCCCAATACATTTTGGTAGATGAAAATCTATTTCGCTTTGCCAAGCTCATCAGGGAGATTGATAAAATTGGAAAACAGTGTCTTCAGAAGCAATTATACTCATCACAGATATCGTTCATTCCATTGAAGCAAGGTTCGCTTCTCTCGCATTTAATCCCAATCCCCAATACATTTTGGTAGATGAAAATCTATTTCGCTTTGCCAAGCTCATCAGGGAGATTGATAGAATTGGAAAACAGTGTCTTCAGAAGCAATTATACTCATCACGGACGGAAATGATAAAAATATTTCTTCTGTGGAAACACTTTGAAAGTTATTTTTTGACATAGACCTGTCATGGGTATTGCATTTTAATTTTTGTTTGAAAATATGAAAGATAACCTCTTGAACGATGGAAAATAGCGACTAAAGTTTGTCTTTCATCCGCAGATGATTCCACAACAGATTTTATGAATATCCCATTCATATTCTCGAACAAAAATAAAAAAAATTTCATATTCAAACGAAAAAAAATTCTTCATTTCCAAGTTTCGCGTTAATGAAAATGTCACCAGCAATATCATGTATGAGCCGTTCTTGCTTTGTGGAAGAAAGAAAAAAACTGTAGAAGGGCTATTTAGGTATTTGGAACGCTAGAATCGTTTTCTTACAAATTCCATGAAAATTTGATATGATGTTTCTCGACAGTGACTACATCAGCTGAAATCAGCTGATTTTTTTTTAGAATTTTCGTCCGTTTAGAATCTAAAATAATTGGACTCAAAGTTGCTTCCCAATAAACTTTTATATCATAGCACCATGGCCAAATGCAATCATTGTTTCAAATAACACGCTGTACAGAAGAAACGCGTCTTACAAATTTGATGGAAAACTAACACAAGCCCATAAACTTGATAACAATGCTAATAACCAAATCTGGAAAAATTCGTTCTAATTATCGAAATACAAGCCTCTAAAGTCGGAATGTTTTGATCGATTAGAGTACAAAAATGGCAACAACGCGCTGCAGCTGGTAAGGAAATTGAAAAATATATCCCGAAATAAGAGCAATAAGCGATCTAATCGTGGAATTGAACTCTGCCATTTGAGTGTCATATCGACATAATTTCATTTATGTATTATGCTCTGTATGTCTACTTAATGAAATCATTTATTATTATTATTAAATAGACCAGGAAATACCTATATAAAATTGAGAATAGAGAATTGGGCAGCCTCGTTGCCCATATTGACGTCAGAATAAGAATTAGGGAATTTTGGAAAAGATTAGACGTGAATTAAGACGAAGTAGCGTAATAATTTTCTGAACAAAATGGTCAAAGACAATTTGTGGTAACTCATTTGGTTTTCGAAGTATATTTCACCTCACTTTCTAGTTTGACCGATAGCATTCACTTCGGAAATCGTAATATCCTACGGAGTTGAAATATCACATGTTCTTTCAGTTCCGATGACATAATGTCAAAAAAATTATCCTTCCCTGATCCCCGAAAGCTATATACAGGATGAGTAGGGTTTCGAAAGGTTTTTGTCGAATTTGATCACGGAGAAAAAAAAATTGGTAGGGGTGCTCGTCCCCCTACCCTTTTCTCGAAAAAAGTTCATACATGAAAAATTACGGCGAAAACTATCTCTGTCGGTGGGCTCGCCACACCCCTCTTGCAAAAATCTGTAAAAATAGTGAAAAATATCTAACCGTCTTTGTTCAAATAGCTTTTTTTAATGAAACATGCTTTGTGAACAAAATTGGTTGGAGGCATCGCGTTAACAATTTTTTCTACTAGCGTGCCGAAAAGTCCACTTTTCCGCACTCATTTTAGTTTTTACAGGTTTCTGGCCGAACGACGCGTTAGCAATCGCGTGCGGAAAAGTATCACTTTCCGCACTTATTAGGTAAACTACTATATCAGTTTTCACTCACTTTCAAGCTATCGGATCGTCAGAACTATAAAAGTTACTGACACTGACACTAGTGACAGAGCAGTGTTGCCTAGCCTCCGATACAAGATTGGATGGTTTAAATGGTGGAAAAATCGTACAGTCAGAACACCAAATTTACTTTTATGATCGACTTATGTCTAATAGGCCGTGAATGGAAAACTTTTAGCGCATACCGTACCGTTCCAAATACCTTTAAAAAAAACAATGCTTCTAAAAGGAATTGTTTATTTTAAATGCATACAGTCGACTGCATATTGTTTGCAGAATCACAGACTACTTCCTCAAATTTACTCTCAGCTAGAGACCAACGAAATCAATATGACCTATTTACAATTATTATTTTTGTACAACTGAATAAATGCAAAAGTTAACAGATGATGGAAGATTTAACAGACTGCCAAAGTCATTTTTTTATTGTACCCATTCTTTATAAGATAAAATCTTCGAAAAATTGCAGACGAACACTTTTAAGTGAAATTGTCAAGCTGTGTGCACGCTTCAATATACTTGAAGGAAGAAACTTTGTATTTCGTGCAAAATATTTTTATTTTAAAAATTGTAGCAAAGCGCTTTCGACTGTTAAGTCATCATCAGTGCGTACCTGCAAGTAAGTAATGATTGAAAATGAATTTGATAAAATTGAAAATTATGAAAAGTGAGGTTACTTACTCGTCAGGTGTACAAGAAGCCATATAAAAACATCATGTCCATGGACCAAATTAAAATGTTACAAAATATAAAACAAATTTGAAATTGAATAATTTTCATCCTGTTCAAGGATTATTAAAGATAAAGATATGGGATACTACATCATATCTGTCCGAATGTTGAAGCGGAAGTGGAAAAGAAATTTAAATTGACAATGTATGCCAATGACACTATTGACAAGTGACAGTGACCATTGACATTTGTGACATAGATTCAAAGAACTCAAATAGAAATTGAACTAATCCAGACATGAGTCTAAAAAGGAAACGTAAATCTGAAAGTGATTAATAGAGTGAAAAATACGCTACCAAAGAAAACTCTATCAAGATTACGAATAAATTATCAAATTTAGTAATGGGTGAAAAATAATGAGTAATAATCAGAAAGAAAATAGGGGGGTGGGTTCTCTATGGATCTGTCCATCCTCAACCAAATATTGCTAAGACACCGAGAAGTCTAATGAGAACTTCACTCAATATACCTGCATACTGGGAAGACAAACTGAACCTAAGAGGTGACCCAAGTTAAGTGGGTCACCTCTTAGGTTCAGTTTGTCTTCCCAGTATGCAGGTATATTGAGTGAAGTTCTCATTAGACTTCTTCTCGGTGTCTTAGCAATATTTTGTTGAGGATGGACAGATCCATAGAGAACCCACCCCCCTATTTTCTTTCTGATTATTACTCATTATTTTTCACCCATTACTAAATTTGATAATTTATTCGTAATCTTGATAGAGTTTTCTTTGGTAGCGTATTTTTGGAAAACGAAACGTTCCCATTAGACTAATCACTTTCAGATTTAGGTTTCCTTTTTAAACTCATGTCTGGATTAGTTCAATTTCTATTTGAGTTCTTTGAATCTATGTCACAAATGTCAATGGTCACTGTCACTTGTCAATAGTGTCATTGGCATACATTGTCAATTTAAATTTCTTTTCCACTTCCGCTTCAACATTCAGACAGATATGATGTAGTATCCCATATCTTTATCTTTAATAATCCTTAAACAGGATGAAAATTATTCAATTTTAAATATGTTTTATATTTTGTAACATTTTAATTTGGTCCATGGACATGATGTTTTTATATGGCTTCTTGTACACCTGACGAGTAAGTAACCTCACTTTTCATAACTTTCAAATTTCAAAAATTTTCAATTTTATCAAATTCATTTTCAATCATTACTTACTTGCAGGTACGCACTGATGATGACTTAACAGTCGAAAGCGCTTTGCTACAATTTTTAAAATAAAAATATTTTGCACGAAATACAAAGTTTCTTCCTTCAAGAACACTTTTATGTTATTGATCACTTTGTGGAATTAATCCCTTCAATAATGTCCTCCCATAAGCACGACAACCAGCGCAGTCCACCCTGTGAAAGGACGACATCCACTTCCTTCCCCGGTTTTGTCATTGTACTGCTCCCAAATATAGCCTGTCCTATGATACTGTTTCATCACATTATTTATCACATTTTCCCTCAACTCCTTATATATTTTCCCGGCAAGAGACCTGTATGGCCCTGCCACGGTCGAATAGTGGTGCAGAGCCCTCGCCGCCAAAAAATTAATATTCACCCAAATCTGCCCCCTCCAGTACGGGGGATCGTGTTCCGTATTCCGTTTCATATACAGCGGAGAGGATTTCGACAAGGAACGTAAACCATAATGAGTCCACAGCAGGTCGGGGTCGTGTAAATCGTTCAAAATTTTCTCTAGCTTCGGAGAATCGGCGTCTAGAATCTGCAACAGAAACGGAAACAAACTAACGTAACCGAATGTGGAATCTACCAGTCTATACTCGGGCGTTTTGAGTACCACTCTGTACATCTCCAAGTTTTGGTTTTGCGACCTCGGTAGAGGCTTGGGCCGCTCGAGACGAACTGCGTCCGTATGCAGTCCATAATCCGAGTAAGTTTCCGCAAAGTCTGACCAATGTAAACTGTCCATAACGCTGGCCAGATAGTCAGCAGTCTGTTCGTATTTATATCCGTCTATATCCAGAATTTGAGCTAACCTGGCCATGGTTTTCGCAGCTATGGCGATCCAACAGTATAAGTCAATGTGGCGTTCATTTTCTGTGGGGTGTGAAGCTCTAGGATAATCATCCAGACCCGATGTTAGGGTTTTGGGGTTTAGTTCTCTGTTGGAATGAGCATCGCGACCGCGCCATCTATAAGAGCCTGGAAGGATACCTTTCTGAGTGGTGTTGAACCAGTTGAACCAAGCCTAGGAAACAAAAGCATAATTGATTTTTCCACTTGGCATAAATTGCCACTTGGCAAATTATAGTTTTGGTGTCCATCAAATACAACCAGTATAGTTAAAAATATGTGTAATTACTGTCAGAGTTCTCCAGGAGGTCACTGCGGTTTGACTTTGGTTGTTGCTGAGAATGGCAGATACAGATGAACAGTGACTAAAATGAAACTCACGCAAGATGAGATGTTATTCAAGAACAGGTGAACAAGAACAGTTAAAAAGAACAGGTTTTAGATAAGAACTGGAACAGTTCGAACAAGTTCTTCAATTTTAACTGTTCAGTGCCATCTCTAGTTGGTGGAAAATTGACGGACGACAGAGGTAGATATAGAATGACAGGAATTTTCGACAGCTGACTTATTGGGATACAAGAGGTGCGTTCGAATAGTCCTTGCGTTCGGTTTTGCAGTACCACAACTGAGTGAATGGTTATAAACAAATGAACGAACGCTCCATAGGCCGGATCATAATCTACGAGAGTCGGACTCGCCTACTCCGTACCAACGTTGCCAAGTTACTGCGGGGTGCTTCAACCATTGCCAAGTTTTACTCATTATACTGCGAATGCATGCGAGGTGTTTAGATGACAAAAGAGGAAGGAAAACTTAGTTGAAAATGCGTACATTTGTTTTTTGCTCGCAATTGACACCCAAACCTAACCTGAGCAAGCTAATCTAGCTTGCCAGACTCGAAAATGCGTGAAACAGCTGCAGGCAAACCGAGTTGATGATGAGTAAAACTTGGCAACGTTGGTACGGAGTGGGTGAATTAGACGTTCGTTTCATTCGATCTCTTCAATGGTTTAAGTTTCATTTATACAGAGTGTCTCAAAAAAGCGCAGCGACTGAGAAGTTTATTTTTTAGATTGATATTAATTTAGTAGGTTACCCTACATACAAAATTTCATTTTACAAGATTTATAAATACTAATTGATAGAAATAAAAATTTAAAAGATTAATAGTAATATAGATATATACAGAGGGACCCATTTGAAAGCGGGCCACCTCTCTAAAACTGTTATTTATTATCCAATTCAGAAGTTTTTGTTTTTCAATAGATAGAGGTTTATTAGTTCTAATTGAGTGCCATAAATTCGAGATAAAAACAAAAATTTCAAGGCCTGCTTCGAATTTTTTTCAAGGTCAAAAATCCAAAAAAAATACTAGCGATTTTTTAAAATAGAATTTGGCGACGCCACTGGATTCACGATATTTTCAAATGGTTTATGTGAAAATTAAATAGGAATCCGTCCATCAATAAAAAAGTTATATGGGTATAATATTTGTCAATAAATCAACCCACCACTTCAATAAAATAAAAAATTCCTAAAATTCCACTAATTTCAAATTTTACTATTTTATAATTTTTTTATTTATGAACAGATTTTGATGAAATTCTGACAAAATGTATTTCGAAGTATTCTGAATCCAGTGGTGTAGTCAGAGTTTTGATGAAAATTCTGAAGTTAGGTGGGCTGATTTATTGACATAATTTTCAAATTTCATTCCCATATAACTGTGTGAGAGAGAATTTAATAACCAGTCAGAAAAAGGTTCTCCAACACCCTGTATACACAACAAACAAAAAAACAATTTTACCTGTAATCGTGGATACAGCCTTTCTAAAGTGAGCAGCCTTTCTTCTGTTAAATTATTTCCATATCTATTCAGAATGCTATCGAGCGTAAGGAAAAATGTTGGAGGGTTGGCATTGGTGTTTCTTTGGACAACAAACTCATCAGGTACTTTGGCTAAAGCTTCCACACCCAGAATTTGTTCCCTGGGAATCCATCCTTCGACATTGATCAGGTCAAACCAATGACTTATGATGTCCAACTCAATGTCAATATCCCACTGGGAAATCAGAAGACCGTGAAATCCTTCGTCCCATAAAAATCCTCTTGGGAAAAAACTCCTGGATTAAAAAAAATTCAAGATAACTTGTTATATAGCTCTTGAATGATATTCTCATTATAACAAAGCTAATTATCGAGAGTTGGATTTCTATCGATAATAGTAAACCTTCTAAAATGTATTTTTTCTACAACTGTCAAAATAGTGCCTTTTTGTGTAGTTTGTATGCCTGTATAATTGCAATATTTCAATATCGAAATATGATGTCATTATTTTACGGAAAACGTGAAAAACCGCACTTTTTTCATTACAGATCCGAATAAAATCCGATAATAAAAATTTCAGCCATTTTCAAGCCTAAAAATTTGGCCTCTCTCTGTTGTCGAACTGATCCATTTATTGATTTGATCAGCAAACTGTGATCAAGACTAGTCCTTTAATGATTAAAACATAAGAGTACAGTTTTTTGACATTCAAAACAAGGCCACTATATAAGAACCATTTTTGAGTTTTCCTA
The DNA here is from genome assembly GCA_958298965.1 of Chrysolina haemoptera. Classification (NCBI taxonomy): domain Eukaryota; kingdom Metazoa; phylum Arthropoda; class Insecta; order Coleoptera; family Chrysomelidae; genus Chrysolina; species Chrysolina haemoptera. Next base: position 29,401,123 of record OY282598.1, read on the forward strand.
ATTTGTTCAGTTGATAGTTGATGGGACATTTTTTTCCGTTATTAATAGAGATTCAATATTACGAAATGATCACTAAAAAAATCATTTACATATATTATATACAAGAGTGGGCCCAAAATAGATCCTTGTGGTACCCCAATAGAACAGATTTTTGATACTGACTTTTTACTGTTTACCTTTACATATTGTTTTCTGTCCTTCAAATAACTGTCAAATCATTCATAAGATACTCTCCTGATACCATACATTTGAAGTTTTGTGGGGAGAATTTCATGAATCAAAAGCTTTACTCAGATCTAAAAAAATTCTCAAAGCCTTTTTTTCTTCATCTAAATTTTTGTACAGATTGTTAACAAAATTTGTGATAGCTAGGCTTGTTGATATTCCCTTACGAAAAACAAACTAAAAATTAAAATTACTCGAAAAAAGCTGCAAGGGGTCACCCTTCAAAATCATGAAAAATACTAAAACGTCACAACGACTTGGAATTTGCACTGTATACGTGAAATTTCATGCTCTTTCCGAAAATGTATGATTTTTATGTGCTCAGATATAAGATTCAGCCGGAAAATAGTGTTTAAGGTGGAAAATCCAATTTTCTGAGATTTTTCATTTTTAATATTTCGAATTTCAAATTCTTGTCTTCAAACGTATTTTAACGTGCTGATTCCGAATCTTTGAACGAAAAGGTCGAAAACACATGAGAAATATTTTTGGCGGCAAAAAAAACATCTAAAAACTGATTTAGAGCTGACCAACTCGAGAACGGTTAGAGGTAGACAAATTCTGCGAACGCCAATCGAATCAGAATGGTCGAATTAGTATATATAGTAAATTTCGTTCTATCGAAAAAAATCAAAATTAATCGAAAAAAGTTGCAAGGGGTCACCCTTCAAAATCATGAAAAATACTAAGTCGTCACAACGACTTGGAATTTGCACTGTATACATGAAATTTCATGCTCTTTCCGAAAATGTATGATTTTTATGTGCTCAGACATAAGATTCAGCCGGAAAATAGTGTTTAAGGTGGAAAATCCAATTTACTGAGATTTTTCATTTTTAATATTTCGAATTTCAAATTCTTGTCTTCAAACGTATTTTAACGTGCTGATTCCGAATATTTGAACGAAAAGGTCGAAAACACATGAGAAATATTTTTGGCGGCAAAAAAAACATCAAAAAACTGATTTAGAGCTGACCAACTCGAGAACGGTTAGAGATAGGCAAATTCTGCGAACGTCAATCGATTCAGAATAGTCGAATTAGTATATATTGTGAATTTCGTTCAATCGAAAAAAATCAAAATTAATCAAAAAAAGTTGCAAGGGGTCACCCTTCAAAATCATGAAAAATACTAAGTCGTCACAACGACTTGGAATTCGCACTGTATACGTGAAATTTCATGCTCTTTTCGACAATGTTTGATTTTTATGTGCTCAGATATAAGATTCAGCCGGAAAATAGTGTTTAAGGTGGAAAATCCAATTTTCTGAGATTTTTCATTTTTAATATTTCGAATTTCAAATTCTTGTCTTCAAACGTATTTTAACGTGCTGATTCCGAATCTTTGAACGAAAAGGTCGAAAACACATGAGAAATATTTTTGGCGGCAAAAAAAACATCTAAAAACTGATTTAGAGCTGACCAACTCGAGAACGGTTAGAGGTAGACAAATTCTGCGAACGCCAATCGAATCAGAATGGTCGAATTAGTATATATTGTAAATTTCGTTCAATCGAAAAAAATCAAAATTAATCGAAAAAAGTTGCAAGTTTCAAAATCATGAAAAATACTAAGTCGTCACAACGACTTGGAATTTGCACTGTATACGTGAAATTTCATGCTCTTTCCGAAAATGTATGATTTTTATGTGCTCAGATATAAGATTCAGCCGGAAAAAAATGTTTAAGGTGGAAAATCCAATTTTCTGAGATTTTTCATTTTTAATATTTCGAATATCAAATTCTTGTCCTCAAACGTATTTCAACGTGCTGATTCCGAATCTTTGAACGAAAAGTTCAAAAACACATGAGAAATATTTTTGGCGGCAAAAAAACATCAAAAAACTGATTTAGAGCTGACCAACTCGAGAACGGTTAGAGATAGGCAAATTCTGCGAACGTCAATCGATTCAGAATGGTCGAATTAGTATATATTATGAATTTCGTTCAATCGAAAAAAATCAAAATTAATCGAAAAAAGTTGCAAGGGGTCACCCTTCAAAATCATGAAAAATACTAATTCGTCACAACGACTTGGAATTTGCACTGTATACGTGAAATTTCATGCTCTTTTGGAAAATGTATGATTTTTATGTGCTCAGATATAAGATTCAGCCGGAAAATAGTGTTTAAGGTGGAAAATCCAATTTTCTGAGATGTTTCATTTTTAATATTTCGAATTTCAAATTCTTGTCTTCAAACGTATTTTAACGTGCTGATTCCGAATCTTTGAAGGAAAAGTTCGAAAACACATGAGAAATATTTTTGGCGGCAAAAAAAACATCTAAAAACTGATTAAGAGCTGACCAACTCGAGAACGGTTAGAGATAGACGAATTCTGCGAACGTCAATCGATTCAGAATGGTCGAATTAGTATATATTGTGAATTTCGTTCAATCAAAAAAAGTCAAAATTAATCGAAAAAAGTTGCAAGGGGTCACCCTTCGAAATCATGAAAAATACTAAGTCGTCACAACGACTTCGAATTTGCACTGTATACGTGAAATTTCATGCTCTTTCCGATAATGTATGATTTTTATGTGCTCAGATATAAGATTCAGCCGGAAAATAGTGTTTAAGGTGGAAAATCCAATTTTCTGAAATTTTTCATTTTTAATATATCGAATTTCAAATTCTTGTCTTCAAACGTATTTTAACGTGCTGATTCCGAATCTTTGAACGAAAAGTTCGAAAACACATGAGAAATATTTTTAGCGGCAAAAAAACATCAAAAAACTGATTTAGAGCTGACCAACTCGAGAACGATTAGAGATAGGCAAATTCTGCGACCGTCAATCGATTCAAAATGGTCGAATTAGTATATATTGTGAATTTCGTTCAATCAAAAAAAATCAAAATTAATCGAAAAAAGTTGCAAGGGGTCTTCAAAATCGTGAAAAATACTAAGTCGTCACAACGACTTGGAATTTGCACTGTATACGTGAAATTTCATGCTCTTTCCGAAAATGCATGATTTTTATGTGCTCAGATATAAGATTCAGCCGGAAAAAAGTGTTTAAGGTGGAAAATCCAATTTTCTGAGATTTTTCATTTTTAATATTTCGAATTTCAAATTCTTGTCTTCAAACGTATTTTAACGTGCTGATTCCGAATCTTTGAACGAAAAGGTCAAAAACACATGAGAAATATTTTTGGCGGCAAAAAAAACATCTAAAAACTGATTTCGAGCTGACCAACTCGAGAACGGTTAGAGGTAGACAAATTCTGCGAACGCCAATCGAATCAGAATGGTCGAATTAGTATATATTGTAAATTTCGTTCAATCGAAAAAAATCAAAATTAATCGAAAAAAGTTGCAAGGGGTCACCCTTCAAAATCATGAAAAATACTAAGTCGTCACAACGACTTGGAATTTGCACTGTATACGTGAAATTTCATGCTCTTTCCGAAAATGCATGATTTTTATGTGCTCAGATATAAGATTCAGCCGGAAAAAAGTGTTTAAGGTGGAAAATCCAATTTTCTGAGATTTTTCATTTTTAATATTTCGAATTTCAAATTCTTGTCTTCAAACGTATTTTAACGTGCTGATTCCGAATCTTTGAACGAAAAGGTCAAAAACACATGAGAAATATTTTTGGCGGCAAAAAAAACATCTAAAAACTGATTTAGAGCTGACCAACTCGAGAACGGTTAGAGATAGGCAAATTCTGCGAACGTCAATCGATTCAGAATGGTCGAATTAGTATATATTGTGAATTTCGTTCAATCGAAAAAAATCAAAATTAATCGAAAAAAGTTGCAAGGGGTCACCCTTCAAAATCATGAAAAATACTAAGTCGTCACAACGACTTGGAATTTGCACTGTATACGTGAAATTTCATGCTCTTTCCGAAAATGTATGATTTTTATGTGCTCAGATATAAGATTCAGCCGGAAAATAGTGTTTAAGGTGGAAAATACAATTTTCTGAGATTTTTCATTTTTAATATTTCGAATTTCAAATTCTTGTCCTCAAACGTATTTCAACGTGCTGATTCCGAATCTTTGAATGAAAAGGTCGAAAACACATGAGAAATATTTTTGACGGCAAAAAAAACATCAAAAAACTGATTTAGAGCTGACCAACTCGAGAACAGTTAGAGAGAGGCAAATTCTGCGAGCGTCAATCGATTCAGAATGGTCGAATTAGTATATATTGTGAATTTCGTTCAATCGAAAAAAATCAAAATTACTCGAAAAAAGTTGGAAGGGGTCACCCTTCAAAATCATGAAAAATACTAAGTCGTCACAACGACTTGGAATTTGCACTGTATACGTGAAATTTCATGCTCTTTCCGAAAATGCATGATTTTTATGTGCTCAGATATAAGATTCAGCCGGAAAAAAGTGTTTAAGGTGGAAAATACAATTTTCTGAGATTTTTCATTTTTAATATTTCGAATTTCAAATTCTTGTCCTCAAACGTATTTCAACGTGCTGATTCCGAATCTTTGAATGAAAAGGTCGAAAACACATGAGAAATATTTTTGACGGCAAAAAAAACATCAAAAAACTGATTTAGAGCTGACCAACTCGAGAACAGTTAGAGAGAGGCAAATTCTGCGAGCGTCAATCGATTCAGAATGGTCGAATTAGTATATATTGTAAATTTCGTTCAATCGAAAAAAATCAAAATTAATCGAAAAAAGCTTCAAAATCATGAAAAATACTAAGTCGTCACAACGACTTGGAATTTGCACTGTATACGTGAAATTTCATGCTCTTTCCGAAAATGTATGATTTTTATGTGCTCAGATATAAGATTCAGCCGGAAAATAGTGTTTAAGGTGGAAAATCCAATTTTCTGAGATTTTTCATTTTTAATATTTCGAATTTCAAATTCTTGTCTTCAAACGTATTTTAACGTGCTGATTCCGAATCTTTTAACGAAAAGGTCGAAAACACATGAGAAATATTTTTGGCGGCAAAAAAAACATCAAAAAACTGATTTAGAGCTGACCAACTCGAGAACGGTTAGTGATAGGCAAATTCTGCGAACGTCAATCGATTCAGAATGGTCGAATTAGTATATATTGTGAATTTCGTTCAATCGAAAAAAATCAAAATTAATCGAAAAAAGTTGCAAGGGGTCACCCTTCAAAATCATGAAAAATACTAAGTCGTCACAACGACTTGGAATTTGCACTGTATACGTGAAATTTCATGCTCTTTCCGAAAATGTATGATTTTTATGTGCTCAGATATAAGATTCAGCCGGAAAATAGTGTTTAAGGTGGAAAATCCAATTTTCTGAGATTTTTCATTTTTAATATTTCGAATTTCAAATTCTTGTCTTCAAACGTAATTTAACGTGCTGATTCCGAATCTTCGAACGAAAAGGTCGAAAACACATGAGAAATATATTTGGCGGCAAAAAAAACATCAAAAAACTGATTTAGAGCTGACCAACTCGAGAACGGTTAGAGATAGGCAAATTCTGCGAACGTCAATCGATTCAGAATGGTCGAATTAGTATATATTGTAAATTTCGTTCAATCGAAAAAAATCAAAATTAATCGAAAAAAGCTTCAAAATCATGAAAAATACTAAGTCGTCACAACGACTTGGAATTTGCACTGTATACGTGAAATTTCATGCTCTTTCCGAAAATGTATGATTTTTATGTGCTCAGATATAAGATTCAGCCGGAAAATAGTGTTTAAGGTGGAAAATCCAATTTTCTGAGATTTTTCATTTTTAATATTTCGAATTTCAAATTCTTGTCTTCAAACGTATTTTAACGTGCTGATTCCGAATCTTTTAACGAAAAGGTCGAAAACACATGAGAAATATTTTTGGCGGCAAAAAAAACATCAAAAAACTGATTTAGAGCTGACCAACTCGAGAACGGTTAGTGATAGGCAAATTCTGCGAACGTCAATCGATTCAGAATGGTCGAATTAGTATATATTGTGAATTTCGTTCAATCGAAAAAAATCAAAATTAATCGAAAAAAGTTGCAAGGGGTCACCCTTCAAAATCATGAAAAATATTAAGTCGTCACAACGACTTGGAATTTGCACTGTATACGTGAAATTTCATGCTCTTTCCGAAAATGTATGATTTTTATGTGCTCAGATATAAGATTCAGCCGGAAAATAGTGTTTAAGGTGGAAAATACAATTTTCTGAGATTTTTCATTTTTAATATTTCGAATTTCAAATTCTTGTCTTCAAACGTATTTTAACGTGCTGATTCCGAATCTTTTAACGAAAAGGTCGAAAACACATGAGAAATATTTTTGGCGGCAAAAAAAACATCAAAAAACTGATTTAGAGCTGACCAACTCGAGAACGGTTAGTGATAGGCAAATTCTGCGAACGTCAATCGATTCAGAATGGTCGAATTAGTATATATTGTGAATTTCGTTCAATCAAAAAAAGTCAAAATTAATCGAAAAAAGTTGCAAGGGGTCACCCTTCGAAATCATGAAAAATACTAAGTCGTCACAACGACTTCGAATTTGCACTGTATACGTGAAATTTCATGCTCTTTCCGATAATGTATGATTTTTATGTGCTCAGATATAAGATTCAGCCGGAAAATAGTGTTTAAGGTGGAAAATCCAATTTTCTGAAATTTTTCATTTTTAATATATCGAATTTCAAATTCTTGTCTTCAAACGTATTTTAACGTGCTGATTCCGAATCTTTGAACGAAAAGTTCGAAAACACATGAGAAATATTTTTAGCGGCAAAAAAACATCAAAAAACTGATTTAGAGCTGACCAACTCGAGAACGATTAGAGATAGGCAAATTCTGCGACCGTCAATCGATTCAAAATGGTCGAATTAGTATATATTGTGAATTTCGTTCAATCAAAAAAAATCAAAATTAATCGAAAAAAGTTGCAAGGGGTCTTCAAAATCGTGAAAAATACTAAGTCGTCACAACGACTTGGAATTTGCACTGTATACGTGAAATTTCATGCTCTTTCCGAAAATGCATGATTTTTATGTGCTCAGATATAAGATTCAGCCGGAAAAAAGTGTTTAAGGTGGAAAATCCAATTTTCTGAGATTTTTCATTTTTAATATTTCGAATTTCAAATTCTTGTCTTCAAACGTATTTTAACGTGCTGATTCCGAATCTTTGAACGAAAAGGTCAAAAACACATGAGAAATATTTTTGGCGGCAAAAAAAACATCTAAAAACTGATTTCGAGCTGACCAACTCGAGAACGGTTAGAGGTAGACAAATTCTGCGAACGCCAATCGAATCAGAATGGTCGAATTAGTATATATTGTAAATTTCGTTCAATCGAAAAAAATCAAAATTAATCGAAAAAAGTTGCAAGGGGTCACCCTTCAAAATCATGAAAAATACTAAGTCGTCACAACGACTTGGAATTTGCACTGTATACGTGAAATTTCATGCTCTTTCCGAAAATGCATGATTTTTATGTGCTCAGATATAAGATTCAGCCGGAAAAAAGTGTTTAAGGTGGAAAATCCAATTTTCTGAGATTTTTCATTTTTAATATTTCGAATTTCAAATTCTTGTCTTCAAACGTATTTTAACGTGCTGATTCCGAATCTTTGAACGAAAAGGTCAAAAACACATGAGAAATATTTTTGGCGGCAAAAAAAACATCTAAAAACTGATTTAGAGCTGACCAACTCGAGAACGGTTAGAGATAGGCAAATTCTGCGAACGTCAATCGATTCAGAATGGTCGAATTAGTATATATTGTGAATTTCGTTCAATCGAAAAAAATCAAAATTAATCGAAAAAAGTTGCAAGGGGTCACCCTTCAAAATCATGAAAAATACTAAGTCGTCACAACGACTTGGAATTTGCACTGTATACGTGAAATTTCATGCTCTTTCCGAAAATGTATGATTTTTATGTGCTCAGATATAAGATTCAGCCGGAAAATAGTGTTTAAGGTGGAAAATACAATTTTCTGAGATTTTTCATTTTTAATATTTCGAATTTCAAATTCTTGTCCTCAAACGTATTTCAACGTGCTGATTCCGAATCTTTGAATGAAAAGGTCGAAAACACATGAGAAATATTTTTGACGGCAAAAAAAACATCAAAAAACTGATTTAGAGCTGACCAACTCGAGAACAGTTAGAGAGAGGCAAATTCTGCGAGCGTCAATCGATTCAGAATGGTCGAATTAGTATATATTGTGAATTTCGTTCAATCGAAAAAAATCAAAATTACTCGAAAAAAGTTGGAAGGGGTCACCCTTCAAAATCATGAAAAATACTAAGTCGTCACAACGACTTGGAATTTGCACTGTATACGTGAAATTTCATGCTCTTTCCGAAAATGCATGATTTTTATGTGCTCAGATATAAGATTCAGCCGGAAAAAAGTGTTTAAGGTGGAAAATACAATTTTCTGAGATTTTTCATTTTTAATATTTCGAATTTCAAATTCTTGTCCTCAAACGTATTTCAACGTGCTGATTCCGAATCTTTGAATGAAAAGGTCGAAAACACATGAGAAATATTTTTGACGGCAAAAAAAACATCAAAAAACTGATTTAGAGCTGACCAACTCGAGAACAGTTAGAGAGAGGCAAATTCTGCGAGCGTCAATCGATTCAGAATGGTCGAATTAGTATATATTGTAAATTTCGTTCAATCGAAAAAAATCAAAATTAATCGAAAAAAGCTTCAAAATCATGAAAAATACTAAGTCGTCACAACGACTTGGAATTTGCACTGTATACGTGAAATTTCATGCTCTTTCCGAAAATGTATGATTTTTATGTGCTCAGATATAAGATTCAGCCGGAAAATAGTGTTTAAGGTGGAAAATCCAATTTTCTGAGATTTTTCATTTTTAATATTTCGAATTTCAAATTCTTGTCTTCAAACGTATTTTAACGTGCTGATTCCGAATCTTTTAACGAAAAGGTCGAAAACACATGAGAAATATTTTTGGCGGCAAAAAAAACATCAAAAAACTGATTTAGAGCTGACCAACTCGAGAACGGTTAGTGATAGGCAAATTCTGCGAACGTCAATCGATTCAGAATGGTCGAATTAGTATATATTGTGAATTTCGTTCAATCGAAAAAAATCAAAATTAATCGAAAAAAGTTGCAAGGGGTCACCCTTCAAAATCATGAAAAATACTAAGTCGTCACAACGACTTGGAATTTGCACTGTATACGTGAAATTTCATGCTCTTTCCGAAAATGTATGATTTTTATGTGCTCAGATATAAGATTCAGCCGGAAAATAGTGTTTAAGGTGGAAAATCCAATTTTCTGAGATTTTTCATTTTTAATATTTCGAATTTCAAATTCTTGTCTTCAAACGTAATTTAACGTGCTGATTCCGAATCTTCGAACGAAAAGGTCGAAAACACATGAGAAATATATTTGGCGGCAAAAAAAACATCAAAAAACTGATTTAGAGCTGACCAACTCGAGAACGGTTAGAGATAGGCAAATTCTGCGAACGTCAATCGATTCAGAATGGTCGAATTAGTATATATTGTAAATTTCGTTCAATCGAAAAAAATCAAAATTAATCGAAAAAAGCTTCAAAATCATGAAAAATACTAAGTCGTCACAACGACTTGGAATTTGCACTGTATACGTGAAATTTCATGCTCTTTCCGAAAATGTATGATTTTTATGTGCTCAGATATAAGATTCAGCCGGAAAATAGTGTTTAAGGTGGAAAATCCAATTTTCTGAGATTTTTCATTTTTAATATTTCGAATTTCAAATTCTTGTCTTCAAACGTATTTTAACGTGCTGATTCCGAATCTTTTAACGAAAAGGTCGAAAACACATGAGAAATATTTTTGGCGGCAAAAAAAACATCAAAAAACTGATTTAGAGCTGACCAACTCGAGAACGGTTAGTGATAGGCAAATTCTGCGAACGTCAATCGATTCAGAATGGTCGAATTAGTATATATTGTGAATTTCGTTCAATCGAAAAAAATCAAAATTAATCGAAAAAAGTTGCAAGGGGTCACCCTTCAAAATCATGAAAAATATTAAGTCGTCACAACGACTTGGAATTTGCACTGTATACGTGAAATTTCATGCTCTTTCCGAAAATGTATGATTTTTATGTGCTCAGATATAAGATTCAGCCGGAAAATAGTGTTTAAGGTGGAAAATCCAATTTTCTGAGATTTTTCATTTTTAATATTTCGAATTTCAAATTCTTGTCTTCAAACGTATTTTAACGTGCTGATTCCGAATCTTTTAACGAAAAGGTCGAAAACACATGAGAAATATTTTTGGCGGCAAAAAAAACATCAAAAAACTGATTTAGAGCTGACCAACTCGAGAACGGTTAGTGATAGGCAAATTCTGCGAACGTCAATCGATTCAGAATGGTCGAATTAGTATATATTGTGAATTTCGTTCAATCAAAAAAAGTCAAAATTAATCGAAAAAAGTTGCAAGGGGTCACCCTTCGAAATCATGAAAAATACTAAGTCGTCACAACGACTTCGAATTTGCACTGTATACGTGAAATTTCATGCTCTTTCCGATAATGTATGATTTTTATGTGCTCAGATATAAGATTCAGCCGGAAAATAGTGTTTAAGGTGGAAAATCCAATTTTCTGAAATTTTTCATTTTTAATATATCGAATTTCAAATTCTTGTCTTCAAACGTATTTTAACGTGCTGATTCCGAATCTTTGAACGAAAAGTTCGAAAACACATGAGAAATATTTTTAGCGGCAAAAAAACATCAAAAAACTGATTTAGAGCTGACCAACTCGAGAACGATTAGAGATAGGCAAATTCTGCGACCGTCAATCGATTCAAAATGGTCGAATTAGTATATATTGTGAATTTCGTTCAATCAAAAAAAATCAAAATTAATCGAAAAAAGTTGCAAGGGGTCTTCAAAATCGTGAAAAATACTAAGTCGTCACAACGACTTGGAATTTGCACTGTATACGTGAAATTTCATGCTCTTTCCGAAAATGCATGATTTTTATGTGCTCAGATATAAGATTCAGCCGGAAAAAAGTGTTTAAGGTGGAAAATCCAATTTTCTGAGATTTTTCATTTTTAATATTTCGAATTTCAAATTCTTGTCTTCAAACGTATTTTAACGTGCTGATTCCGAATCTTTGAACGAAAAGGTCAAAAACACATGAGAAATATTTTTGGCGGCAAAAAAAACATCTAAAAACTGATTTCGAGCTGACCAACTCGAGAACGGTTAGAGGTAGACAAATTCTGCGAACGCCAATCGAATCAGAATGGTCGAATTAGTATATATTGTAAATTTCGTTCAATCGAAAAAAATCAAAATTAATCGAAAAAAGTTGCAAGGGGTCACCCTTCAAAATCATGAAAAATACTAAGTCGTCACAACGACTTGGAATTTGCACTGTATACGTGAAATTTCATGCTCTTTCCGAAAATGCATGATTTTTATGTGCTCAGATATAAGATTCAGCCGGAAAAAAGTGTTTAAGGTGGAAAATCCAATTTTCTGAGATTTTTCATTTTTAATATTTCGAATTTCAAATTCTTGTCTTCAAACGTATTTTAACGTGCTGATTCCGAATCTTTGAACGAAAAGGTCAAAAACACATGAGAAATATTTTTGGCGGCAAAAAAAACATCTAAAAACTGATTTAGAGCTGACCAACTCGAGAACGGTTAGAGATAGGCAAATTCTGCGAACGTCAATCGATTCAGAATGGTCGAATTAGTATATATTGTGAATTTCGTTCAATCGAAAAAAATCAAAATTAATCGAAAAAAGTTGCAAGGGGTCACCCTTCAAAATCATGAAAAATACTAAGTCGTCACAACGACTTGGAATTTGCACTGTATACGTGAAATTTCATGCTCTTTCCGAAAATGTATGATTTTTATGTGCTCAGATATAAGATTCAGCCGGAAAATAGTGTTTAAGGTGGAAAATACAATTTTCTGAGATTTTTCATTTTTAATATTTCGAATTTCAAATTCTTGTCCTCAAACGTATTTCAACGTGCTGATTCCGAATCTTTGAATGAAAAGGTCGAAAACACATGAGAAATATTTTTGACGGCAAAAAAAACATCAAAAAACTGATTTAGAGCTGACCAACTCGAGAACAGTTAGAGAGAGGCAAATTCTGCGAGCGTCAATCGATTCAGAATGGTCGAATTAGTATATATTGTGAATTTCGTTCAATCGAAAAAAATCAAAATTACTCGAAAAAAGTTGGAAGGGGTCACCCTTCAAAATCATGAAAAATACTAAGTCGTCACAACGACTTGGAATTTGCACTGTATACGTGAAATTTCATGCTCTTTCCGAAAATGCATGATTTTTATGTGCTCAGATATAAGATTCAGCCGGAAAAAAGTGTTTAAGGTGGAAAATACAATTTTCTGAGATTTTTCATTTTTAATATTTCGAATTTCAAATTCTTGTCCTCAAACGTATTTCAACGTGCTGATTCCGAATCTTTGAATGAAAAGGTCGAAAACACATGAGAAATATTTTTGACGGCAAAAAAAACATCAAAAAACTGATTTAGAGCTGACCAACTCGAGAACAGTTAGAGAGAGGCAAATTCTGCGAGCGTCAATCGATTCAGAATGGTCGAATTAGTATATATTGTAAATTTCGTTCAATCGAAAAAAATCAAAATTAATCGAAAAAAGCTTCAAAATCATGAAAAATACTAAGTCGTCACAACGACTTGGAATTTGCACTGTATACGTGAAATTTCATGCTCTTTCCGAAAATGTATGATTTTTATGTGCTCAGATATAAGATTCAGCCGGAAAATAGTGTTTAAGGTGGAAAATCCAATTTTCTGAGATTTTTCATTTTTAATATTTCGAATTTCAAATTCTTGTCTTCAAACGTATTTTAACGTGCTGATTCCGAATCTTTTAACGAAAAGGTCGAAAACACATGAGAAATATTTTTGGCGGCAAAAAAAACATCAAAAAACTGATTTAGAGCTGACCAACTCGAGAACGGTTAGTGATAGGCAAATTCTGCGAACGTCAATCGATTCAGAATGGTCGAATTAGTATATATTGTGAATTTCGTTCAATCGAAAAAAATCAAAATTACTCGAAAAAAGTTGGAAGGGCTTCAAAATCATGAAAAATACTAAGTCGTCACAACGACTTGGAATTTGCACTGTATACGTGAAATTTCATGCTCTTTCCGAAAATGTATGATTTTTATGTGCTCAGATATAAGATTCAGCCGGAAAATAGTGTTTAAGGTGGAAAATCCAATTTTCTGAGATTTTTCATTTTTAATATTTCGAATTTCAAATTCTTGTCTTCAAACGTAATTTAACGTGCTGATTCCGAATCTTCGAACGAAAAGGTCGAAAACACATGAGAAATATATTTGGCGGCAAAAAAAACATCAAAAAACTGATTTAGAGCTGACCAACTCGAGAACGGTTAGAGATAGGCAAATTCTGCGAACGTCAATCGATTCAGAATGGTCGAATTAGTATATATTGTAAATTTCGTTCAATCGAAAAAAATCAAAATTAATCGAAAAAAGCTTCAAAATCATGAAAAATACTAAGTCGTCACAACGACTTGGAATTTGCACTGTATACGTGAAATTTCATGCTCTTTCCGAAAATGTATGATTTTTATGTGCTCAGATATAAGATTCAGCCGGAAAATAGTGTTTAAGGTGGAAAATCCAATTTTCTGAGATTTTTCATTTTTAATATTTCGAATTTCAAATTCTTGTCTTCAAACGTATTTTAACGTGCTGATTCCGAATCTTTTAACGAAAAGGTCGAAAACACATGAGAAATATTTTTGGCGGCAAAAAAAACATCAAAAAACTGATTTAGAGCTGACCAACTCGAGAACGGTTAGTGATAGGCAAATTCTGCGAACGTCAATCGATTCAGAATGGTCGAATTAGTATATATTGTGAATTTCGTTCAATCGAAAAAAATCAAAATTAATCGAAAAAAGTTGCAAGGGGTCACCCTTCAAAATCATGAAAAATATTAAGTCGTCACAACGACTTGGAATTTGCACTGTATACGTGAAATTTCATGCTCTTTCCGAAAATGTATGATTTTTATGTGCTCAGATATAAGATTCAGCCGGAAAATAGTGTTTAAGGTGGAAAATACAATTTTCTGAGATTTTTCATTTTTAATATTTCGAATTTCAAATTCTTGTCTTCAAACGTATTTCAACGTGCTGATTCCGAATCTTTGAACGAAAAGGTCGAAAACACATGAGAAATATATTTGGCGGCAAAAAAAACATCAAAAAACTGATTTAGAGCTGACCAACTCGAGAACGGTTAGAGATAGGCAAATTCTGCGAACGTCAATCGATTCAGAATGGTCGAATTAGTATATATTGTAAATTTCGTTCAATCGAAAAAAATCAAAATTAATCGAAAAAAGTTGCAAGGGGTCATTCAAAATCATGAAAAATACTAAGTCGTCACAACGACTTGGAATTTGCACTATATACGTGAAATTTCAAGCTCTTTTCGAAAATGTATGATTTTTATGTGCTCAGATATCAGATTCAGCCGGAAAATAGTGTTTAAGGTGGAAAATCCAATTTTCTGAGATATTTCATTTTTAATATTTCGAATTTCAAATTCTTGTCTTCAAACGTATTTTAACGTGCTGATTCCGAATCTTTGAACGAAAAGGTCGAAAACACATGAGAAATATTTTTGGCGGCAAAAAAAACATCTAAAAACTGATTTAGAGCTGACCAACTCGAGAACGGTTAGAGGTAGACAAATTCTGCGAACGCCAATCGAATCAGAATGGTCGAATTAGTATATATTGTAAATTTCGTTCAATCGAAAAAAATCAAAATAAATCGAAAAAAGTTGCAAGGGGTCACCCTTCAAAATCATGAAAAATACTAGGTCGTCACAACGACTTGGAATTTGCACTGTATACATGAAATTTCATGCTCTTTCCGAAAATGTATGATTTTTAAGTGCTCAGATATAAGATTCAGCCGGAAAATAGTGTTTAAGGTGGAAAATCCAATTTTCTGAGATTTTTCATTTTTAATATTTCGAATTTCAAATTCTTGTCTTCAAACGTAATTTAACGTGCTGATTCCGAATCTTTGAACGAAAAGGTCGAAAACACATAAGAAATATTTTTGGCGGCAAAAAAAACATCTGAAAACTGATTTAGAGCTGACCAACTCGAGAACGGTTAGAGGTAGACAAATTCTGCGAACGCCAATCGAATCAGAATGGTCGAATTAGTATATATTGTAAATTTCGTTCAATCGAAAAAAATCAAAATTAATCGAAAAAAGTTGCAAGGGGTCACCCTTCAAAATCATGAAAAATACTAAGTCGTCACAACGACTTGGAATTTGCACTGTATACGTGAAATTTCATGCTCTTTCCGAAAATGTATGATTTTTATGTGCTCAGATATAAGATTCAGCCGGAAAATAGTGTTTAAGGTGGAAAATCCAATTTTCTGAGATTTTTCATTTTTGATATTTCGAATTTCAAATTCTTGTCTTCAAACGTAATTTAACGTGCTGATTCCGAATCTTTGAACGAAAAGGTCGAAAACACATAAGAAATATTTTTGGCGGCAAAAAAAACATCTGAAAACTGATTTAGAGCTGACCAACTCGAGAACGGTTAGAGGTAGACGAATTCTGCGAACGCCAATCGAATCAGAATGGTCGAATTAGTATATATTGTAAATTTCGTTCAATCGAAAAAAATCAAAATTAATCGAAAAAAGTTGCAAGGGGTCACCCTTCAAAATCATGAAAAATACTAAGTCGTCACAACGACTTGGAATTTGCACTGTATACGTGAAATTTCATGCTCTTTCCGAAAATGTATGATTTTTATGTGCTCAGATATAAGATTCAGCCGGAAAATAGTGTTTAAAGTGGAAAATCCAATTTTCTGAGATTTTTCATTTTTAATATTTCGAATTTCAAATTCTTGTCTTCAAACGTATTTTAACGTGCTGATTCCGAATCTTTTAACGAAAAGGTCGAAAACACATGAGAAATATTTTTGGCGGCAAAAAAAACATCAAAAAACTGATTTAGAGCTGACCAACTCGAGAACGGTTAGAGATAGGCAAATTCTGCGAACGTCAATCGATTCAGAATGGTCGAATTAGTATATATTGTGAATTTCGTTCAATCGAAAAAAATCAAAATTAATCGAAAAAAGTTGCAAGGGGTCACCCTTCAAAATCATGAAAAATACTAAGTCGTCACAACGACTTGGAATTTGCACTGTATACGTGAAATTTCATGCTCTTTCCGAAAATGTATGATTTTTATGTGCTCAGATATAAGATTCAGCCGGAAAATAGTGTTTAAGGTGGAAAATACAATTTTCTGAGATTTTTCATTTTTAATATTTCGAATTTCAAATTCTTGTCCTCAAACGTATTTCAACGTGCTGATTCCGAATCTTTGAATGAAAAGGTCGAAAACACATGAGAAATATTTTTGACGGCAAAAAAAACATCAAAAAACTGATTTAGAGCTGACCAACTCGAGAACAGTTAGAGAGAGGCAAATTCTGCGAGCGTCAATCGATTCAGAATGGTCGAATTAGTATATATTGTGAATTTCGTTCAATCGAAAAAAATCAAAATTACTCGAAAAAAGTTGGAAGGGGTCACCCTTCAAAATCATGAAAAATACTAAGTCGTCACAACGACTTGGAATTTGCACTGTATACGTGAAATTTCATGCTCTTTCCGAAAATGTATGATTTTTATGTGCTCAGATTTAAGATTCAGCCGGAAAATAGTGTTTAAGGTGGAAAATCCAATTTTCTGAGATTTTTCATTTTTAATATTTCGAATTTCAAATTCTTGTCTTCAAACGTAATTTAACGTGCTGATTCCGAATCTTCGAACGAAAAGGTCGAAAACACATGAGAAATATATTTGGCGGCAAAAAAAACATCAAAAAACTGATTTAGAGCTGACCAACTCGAGAACGGTTAGAGATAGGCAAATTCTGCGAACGTCAATCGATTCAGAATGGTCGAATTAGTATATATTGTAAATTTCGTTCAATCGAAAAAAATCAAAATTAATCGAAAAAAGCTTCAAAATCATGAAAAATACTAAGTCGTCACAACGACTTGGAATTTGCACTGTATACGTGAAATTTCATGCTCTTTCCGAAAATGTATGATTTTTATGTGCTCAGATATAAGATTCAGCCGGAAAATAGTGTTTAAGGTGGAAAATCCAATTTTCTGAGATTTTTCATTTTTAATATTTCGAATTTCAAATTCTTGTCTTCAAACGTATTTTAACGTGCTGATTCCGAATCTTTTAACGAAAAGGTCGAAAACACATGAGAAATATTTTTGGCGGCAAAAAAAACATCAAAAAACTGATTTAGAGCTGACCAACTCGAGAACGGTTAGTGATAGGCAAATTCTGCGAACGTCAATCGATTCAGAATGGTCGAATTAGTATATATTGTGAATTTCGTTCAATCGAAAAAAATCAAAATTAATCGAAAAAAGTTGCAAGGGGTCACCCTTCAAAATCATGAAAAATATTAAGTCGTCACAACGACTTGGAATTTGCACTGTATACGTGAAATTTCATGCTCTTTCCGAAAATGTATGATTTTTATGTGCTCAGATATAAGATTCAGCCGGAAAATAGTGTTTAAGGTGGAAAATACAATTTTCTGAGATTTTTCATTTTTAATATTTCGAATTTCAAATTCTTGTCTTCAAACGTATTTCAACGTGCTGATTCCGAATCTTTGAACGAAAAGGTCGAAAACACATGAGAAATATATTTGGCGGCAAAAAAAACATCAAAAAACTGATTTAGAGCTGACCAACTCGAGAACGGTTAGAGATAGGCAAATTCTGCGAACGTCAATCGATTCAGAATGGTCGAATTAGTATATATTGTAAATTTCGTTCAATCGAAAAAAATCAAAATTAATCGAAAAAAGTTGCAAGGGGTCACCCTTCAAAATCATGAAAAATACCAGGTCGTCACAACGACTTGGAATTTGCACTGTATACATGAAATTTCATGCTCTTTCCGAAAATATATGATTTTTATATTCTCAGATATAAGATTCAGCCGGAAAATAGTGTTTAAGGTAGAAAATCCAATTTTCTGAGATTTTTCATTTTTAATATTTCGAATTTCAAATTCTTGTCTTCAAACGTATTTTAACGTGCTGATTCCGAATCTTTGAACGGAAAGTTCGAAAACACATGAGAAATATTTTTGGCGGCAAAAAAAACATCAAAAAACTGATTTAGAGCTGACCAACTCGAGAACGGTTAGAGATAGGCAAATTCTGCGAACGTCAATCGATTCAGAATGGTCGAATTAGTATATATTATAAATTTCGTTCAATCGAAAAAAATCAAAATTAATCGAAAAAAGTTGCAAAGGGTCACCCTTCAAAATCATGAAAAATACTAAGTCGTCACAACGACTTGGAATTTGCACTGTATACGTGAAATTTCATGCTCGTTCCGAAAATGTATGATTTTTATGTGCTTCATCAATTATTGCCTATGCACAATACTTTTTTGAACTTATATCAACAACTATTATTTGTAAGCTTAATTTATTTAGGTATTAGTCTATGTTAACAATTGATTGATGTTTGGTAGAGTGAGTCTACCAAAGAGTTTCTGTAAACTTTCACAGGAGATAAAATTTGGCTGTACAATGTCAATTGAGAAAGGGATGCCCAAACATTCATGTTTTCTTATCATTGAGACGCGTAACAATTTGATATCGAAAAAATAACAAGTATAGTTGAAACACCTGCAAATCTGATCATAACTCTGAAGCTCTTCAGTTATGACTCAGCAACCCAAAGATGCATCAAACTATTTCAACGAATCAAACTAGAAGAACACCCCAATCTAGCTGACTGCAATTACGAGCTTTACGCAGTCATTGTTCACTTTGGTTCTGGAGCAGATTTTGGCCACTATTACACCTTAGCCAAAGATAAAACTGGTACAAATTTGATGACAATTGCGTAAATAGAAAACCTTCTTTGGAACTGGACCTTTTGGAGCCTTCGAAGACACCATACATCCTATTTTACCGTAGAGCAGATTGTCACAATTCGTCGGACCTCTTTAGAAGTTCTCTATCAAGGAATTCCAACTCTTCAGATGATGTGGTGTTGCAGGTTTTTCCGGGTTTCCATGCAGCTCTGAAAGCGAATGCGCCACCAATACCATTTAAGCCGCCCCGGAGCGCAGATCAATCATTTTATGTTTTTACTTTGTCAGATTTCAACTTGATTCAAATCGAAGTCTCAGTGTGCTTGGAACAGCTAGATACCACAAATTGAATTTCAATAATTTTCATGGCTAACAGCGACGACAGAAAGCAACATCCAAGATATCACAGAGAGAGAATAATTTTCATCTAAAGAATAACTGTTGTGTTGCTTAACAAACGAGTAGAATAGAGGATTCGGACTCTTTTTTGGAATTCAGTGTGATACTTTTCGCATGTCGGAGAACCAACGAAAGCATTTGCATTCGAGAGAATAGTCAAGGAATATACTCGAAAATGCATTTCAAGTCAGGAAAATTATTTTGATATTTAATCAGCAAGAATTGATCTTTTCTTTTGATAATCAAATTGGCGAGGTAAAAAATTGTTTTGTCATCCATCATAACAATTTCTGTTAGTACATCTTTTTGCTCGAAGTTAATAAGGGAATTGAATCAGGTATAATTTTTCTGTAATATACAGGGTGTTCCAAATTAAGTCGGCACCATTGCCAACTCCGTTATTATTGATGCTACGAATTCGGTTAAATAGTAGCATTTTTAATGGGCTTCTCGACGCCGAAAACAAAAAAAAAATTGACAGTCGCGTTTTCGAAATATTTCGTAAAATGATATTTTTTTAAATGGAACACTCTATATTTTATCATGCATTTCGACTCGTAACTACATTCTCAATAACAAAGCTCCTATGACTTTTTTTCCTAAAGTTGAAAATAAGTCAGTTTTGTCAATAGGAAACATTTATAAAAATGGATTTGATAAAGCCCTATAAAATCTCGAGTAAATGTTCAAAAATACCGCCTTCTCTTTGGTCTAGAGGCTCCTTCACCTCACGCCGGCGACCCGTGTTCAAATCGTGGTCGAGCCATTTTTTTTTTATGTGTTAGAGATATGGATTGTATAGCCAGTAATTTGGATACCGACTTTGGCTATATCTATTAAAAATTGTCAGAATTGTACATTCAATTTTAATCTAGTAAATAATAAAAGAAATGAATATTATTATAAGGTAATCAATGATCAATAAAGTATCGAGTGTATTGTTTGTATCTGTGATCTGCGTTTGTCGAAAAAATATTGTGTGAAGTTCGAGCACAAAGTGTAATTGCCACTCTCTTTGTTCGAGCGGCAATCCATCACTTTGCGCTCTAAATACACAAATAGCTATTTCCAACCGCATTAATATGACGCTCCAGCATTTTCTGTTCTGTACAAAAACGGCTTCAAAGTTATCATTATGGCAGAAATGTTTTGATTCACAAACTAAATACGGCTAGTGGAATGGTTTTAAGATGGAAATTATCGTTAAGTAAATTAATACCAAATAGCTCAGTTGTGTAGATTGACGGGTTTCACGAGTTCAAATCCCAGCGCAACTTTTTACTGTGTTATTTTGCTGTTAGTAACAAAATATTGTCATTAGTATAAATACCAAAATTGGGTGTTTGGACAATCATGAGATTTTATTCGCCAAAACAAAGAAATTTTTTGTGCTAGTGAAAAAAACATTTAAAAAAATATCATTTTATGAAATATTTCGAAAACGCGACTGTCAATTTTTTTTTGTTTTCGTCGTCGAGAAGGCCATTAAAAATGCTACTAGTTTGCCCATTTAACCGAATTCGTAGCATCAATAATAACGGAGTTGGCAATGGTGCCGACTTAATTTGGAACACCCTGTATGTAGCTTTCTATCTAAGGGCAGTGTGAGACTAGGATTTTGTCCTGGGAGGGGCTAAGGTTAAAAAAGAAAGGTAATGAAAGGTAGAAAATAAGGAAAAACAAGTTATTTTTCAACAATTATTGTTCTCTTTCCTGGGGGGAAGGACTGCAGCCAGAGCCGGCCTTAAGGGTGGCCAAACGGGGCTCCGGCCCCGGGCCTCGCGCCTGTAGAAGCCTCGCGCTACCGAAGGTTTCGTTAATAAAATCACTGATTACAAATTAAAAAAAACAAGCAAACGAAACTGACTTTACCACTCTCCCGCCTATCTACATTTAGGATGATCACGTGTTAGGACATTTCAATAGTTGGGTTCAAGCGTTTAACATCATAGTTTCGTATTTAATAATAACTGAATATTTTTTGTACATATATTGAAGACATTAACGTGAACGTGTTTATGTAGTCGCAGACAGATTCATTATCGTTATTATGGGCCGAGATCGCGATAAATTTAGAAAATTCACCAGAGGAAACATAAAATAAAATTACGTAATATATTATATAATTGTTTTGTTTAGATGTTGTTACCTTTCTCATATCATTTTATCTAGTATTAATTATTATATTGTCAAAACATTCAAAAGGGTTTTTCCCGCCTAATAAATTATTGATTTAAATTATGTGTTTTATATTTTGAACATATATTTAGTAGGCACATCCGATAGGTAGTAAGGGGAAGGTGAATATATAAGAACATTCAGTAGGAATTTCTTCAAAGGATAAAAATATCAATTAATAAATAAAATATATAAGGGCCTCGCCTTTACTAAGGCCGGCTCTGACTGCAGCCCAATAGCTCCACCTCAGATTTTCCTATGCTCACAGAAAAAGTGATTAACTCAATTAAAATATTGTTGAATATTGTTCAATTATTTCGATTTTTCCCTTACGAAAACACTTCATTTGTATTTCTCACCTTGAGGGTACAGCTGTATAAAGAGGAGCGCTCCAATAATATACTGGCTCTTTCGTATAGACACTTTGGACTTTCGATGCCCCATAAAAGTAGCCGATTCCACCAACCATATTGCTCAAAGCTGCTTGGGCGAAGGCAATTTGTTCCTGATTATAGCTAGAAATAAATTTCAATCAACTTCTTTAATGTCAAAATATTCCACAAAAATTACTCACCCTTTCTCTTTCAAGCTGAATGTTTTTTCGAATTTATCGGTAAAGCGCTTTGTGTGCCACTTTAAAGATTTGGTGTAGGTGTCTCCGACCAACGTCTCCTGTTTGTTTGTAACGCTACCAGACTCGTAAACAATATCAATACTGAATGGCACCTTTCCAGTTAGTTGTATTGCTACGAAATTTGTATCTGTCTAAAATGCATACAAATACCTACTGTGATCTCAAAATTTCGAAATTGTTTATACAAAAAGACATTTGAAAACATTTTGAGAAGTTGGTGGGATATAGATCCTGAATTTTTGTTCGAAAATATGAATATGATATTCATAAAATCATCTGCGGCCGAAAGACAAACTTTAGTCGCTATTTTCCATCGTTCAAGATAACCTCTTGGGACTTGGGAGGTATTCATGTTGAAAAGGGGCACATTCTCAATGAAAATTCAAAAATGAAAAATGTTATATCTAACAGAAAACAACTACTTCCCCGGCTAAAGACACGCTGGACATTGAACTATATCTGATATATATATATATATATATATATATATATATATATATATATATATATAGATCCTGAAATTTAAACTCTTTTGAAGAACTGTAACAGTTTTTCAGCAGCAGTAGATTTTACAAACAGAAAAAAAATATATTGTTAAAAGTATTCAGAAGATACATAGACAGATAAGCTTTATTGTGTGAAATGAAAACATTGTGTCGAGTAAGTCAATATAAGTCAATAACTTTTATAATACAGTAACAGAAAATGAAAATATTTACTTATATGTGTAGATGAAATGAGCATGCATAATTTAGGGCATATGAAAAACGTACTACAGCGATTATGACATTTTCAAACTTAATACTAACTTCTCGTTGTTGAATCTCACAAATCATAGGACTAGAATTGATATATGAAGAATTGGAGCAACTTCAAGTGGTCTTGAGATTGAATGAATATAGTGTAGCCGAGGTCAACAAGGTTATGAAACTGAAGACTTCCACAAGTCAAAATAATTGATAGAATCGGAAAACTCTTGTATCAAGTACGATTGGGTTTTGAGACAAGAATCGATTGTAGCACCACCAAACTTGGTAGGCTAGTAGTTGGAACCATGATAAACACGAAAAAAAATTGTTTACCAAAATTCCAGGGGTGGAACATTTTTTTTTTCGTTCAAAAATATATAAATAGATTTTTGATGTAATCTTGGAAAGTATATGATTTATCGAAAAAACAACTGAACAAGATGAAAGACAATTCAATTCTTCACAAAAATTATTCCTAGTAACTTCTTATGAAATGCGCTCGTTTTCTCAGAAAACGTGGTTGAACGCCGACATCAAATTTCAGGTTCACCGTTACCGCCGCTGAAAGTTCTGGCGGAGCAAAATATTTGATTGGTCATAACTCTGCTAAAAATGATCGGAGAAGGAAAAGTTCATATCGTTTCTGAAGACTCCTACCTTCTCATGCAAATATAATATACGACTATTTGAGTACCTAAAATGTGTTTTGTCGCACTTCACGGAGATGTTTGCGGATGATCCGAAAATCATGAATAATTTAGTAAATATGGAATTATTATACTGAAGCAGCAACTCATACCGTCTTTGGACTATATGCAACAATTTTAAAGTAGTGTGACAGGTTCCACTTATACATGCCAAAAAAAACTTTGTTTTACTCCTGCCTCATTTTCAATTCACCCATAAAACCGGCATTCTCTTCAGTAAATGTTGAAAATAATCGTTTATTCATATGCTGTATATATGTTTAATAACACTATTGTGAAGTGCAAACCTCAAGCTTGAATTCACATTCTTCATTTTTTATGTAGGTTGTGTATGAGCGATTATTTTCAACATTTATTGAAGAAATTGCCGGGATTATGGGTGAGTTGAAAACTGAGGCAGGAGTAAAACCAAGTTTTTTTTCTTTGGCATGTATAAATGAGACTTGTCTCAGTAGTCTTAAATCGTTGCATATGGTCCAAAGAAAAGAGAGTACTGATTCCTGCTTCAGTATAATTATTTCATATCAACTAAAATATCCATGACTTTCGGATCCTCCGTATATATCGTAGAAGGGTTATGTGAAGTGGGACGAAACACATTTTAGTTACTCAAATACTCACATGTTATATTTCCATGAGGAAGTAGAAGTCTTCAGGAACGATATGCACTTTTTCTTTTCCTTCTACTATAATTTTTAGCAAAGTTATGACAAATCTAATTTCTGGCCATGCCTGAACTTGCGTGGTGGCGAGCATGAAATGTGACGTCGGCGTTAAACCACGTTTTCTGAGAAAACGAGCGTATCTCATAAGGTATTACTGAAGATCATTCTTGTGGAGAATTGAATTCTCTCAACCTATCGAAATCGTTTTTTGATAAATCTTATATTTTCTGAAATAACAACAAAAAAAATATATTTTTTTTTAAATGAAAATTTATTTAGGTTCCACCCCTGATTTTTTTGTAAACAATTTTTTTCTAATAATAGATGATGTCGAGATGTCATGTGCCGAGTTTCAGAATGCTACAATTCATTCTTCACTTTTTGCTCGAGTTTGTCTGTCGTTACTGGATTATTGGGGAAACACAAAATAAAAACGCCAACCAAAAAATTACAACAAAACTTTAGGTCGCTCACCGTGCACGTATCGATAGAAACTAAACTTGAAAATTTCATCGAATGTAATGAAATTTATCGTTACAGAAAAATACCGGCAACAACACAGGTCCAGAAATTCACTTATTGAGGAATCTAAATCTTCATATTTTTTGTTACCTTTTCATGTCCGGCAAAGGCCGGCAGTTGACCAGCTAAAATAATTCTCTTAGCTGACCTCGGATTATCTTGAGCAAGTCTAAGAGACGAAATCACAGTTTCTTTGAGAAGATTTAATCCAGGTGCGGCGGTGCTTAAAAATGACTCGTGACTCAATGAACCTGAAAGTGTGAAATGAAAGATCCAATTGACCAACAATTAGTTCAACCGTACCAGTAGTGTTGGTGAATTTTAGAGTAAAAGGGCCCAAAGTAGAGGTTTCACCCCTGATTCCAGTTATTCTTGTAGCTGAATTTGTTGGTTCAATGAATCCCTTTGTTTCTGCATCCAAAGCTACGTACCAAATGAGCGATACCTCTTCTTCTTTTGTTAAATTATTTTTCATCTGAAAATAAAAAATCAACCGAATGGTAAGAGTTCAGTTTACTGGGTATTCCAAACTCGATAGCCTATTACCTAGTCGTTTCTGTAGAACAAACAGAATTAAAAACTTTAAATTTTGTCTTGTGTGACAAGAGACTGCGATCTAGCTCGTGAAAATAGGTTCACGATTGCAGTGTTGCCACATCTATCAGTAATTGAATTCAAACTTTCTCATTTCAAATTGAACACTCGGTATATCATAACTGTACTGATGATTCGAAATAAATTTTACTCAACATGTCCCGTATCTATCTCTTACCGTTTCTTGAATATTGAAAACATTGAAAATTACCGTCCCATATGTATAATTCTCAACTTTGGCAAAATATTTGAGACCATTTTGAAAGACCGGCTATTTCCCCAAAAATAATTTACTAAACCCAAGCCAATTCGGATTCAGAAAATCGTCATCTACGATACATGCGTTGAAGAGAGTTGTTGATGATATTATAGAGGGATTTGAAAATGGTAGACACGCTGCAGCTGCTCTGTGACTTGACCAAAGCGTTTGACTGCGTATCACACTCCATTCTCATAAAAAAACTAGAGGAGTATGGAATCAGAGGAGTAACTCTCTCCCTCTTCTCATCCTACTTATCGAACAGACAAGTATGCGTTTCTCTAGACTCAAATAGTGTATCCGACTTTGAGGTAATGAAATTCGGGGTTCCACAGGGCTCCGTATTAGGTCCATTATTATTTATCATATATATGAACGACCTTTGGCTGTATTGCTTTCGCGGATGACACAACTCTAACAAGCTCTTGTAATAATAAGGCAGACTTAATGACCAGTATAAAACTGGCACAAGAAAGAGCTGAAACTTGGTTCAGAATAAATGACCTCAAATTGAATTCTAATAAAATACAACACATCCTATTCTCCACCAATACCACTGAAGTACATGGCAATAGTGTAAAAATGCTTGGCATCAATCTTGAGGACAAACTAAATTGGTTAAGTCACACAGAGCAGCTGTGTGATAATCTCTCAAAATACCTATTTCTACTGAGGAAATTAAGAAATATTATCAGTCAGCATGCCCTTTTATCAGCAAACTATGCCTTTTTCCCTACCCGAATTTCTTACGGCACAATACTATGGGGAAACAGTGTCCATGCTAAGAATGTCTTTATACTACAAAAAAAAGCCATAAGAAATTTTCTGTTATACCTACTTGACTTCGAAACTCAAGCTTTTGAAAATTTGATATTTGACTTGACTTGATTTACGGTGAGAACTACTTAACTTGATATCAAGTAAAATCAAACTACTTGATAGCGATACGTGAAATGCACACCAAAACGTTAAAATAGGGAATTCACCGAGGTTACAACAACAGGCCCCGGATTGCTGGATGACGACGTGCTGTTAAATAGTAGAGCAGCGTTGATCAAGAATAAACAGTGGCGGCTAGAGAATAATTGTTTGTCTGATTTAAGTCATTTGTCCGTAATGGAATCGGAACCTTTTCAAAGCAGCGGCTCAGAATATATCGTAGATGAAAAAATGTCGGAATTTGATGACATCGAAACAGAAGTAGAAAGTACAGGGTCGGCGCCATCGAAGGCCAAACGAGTTGAAGTTAATAAAAGGGTATATAATAAAACATATACATAAGAAGGTAAAACAATAATTAGATTTTAGTTTTAACTATCTAGTAGTTTGTGACACATCTTATTTATTTTAATAATTTTTAATCTGTTTCTCAAGAAAAAGAAAGTAGATAGCTTGATTTACAAATACTTGATGTGCAACTACTTGACTAGACTTGAATTTCAAAAATAAATACTTGCCTTGAGCTTGTCTTGATTTCAAGTCAAATCAAGTAGTTAGAAAATCAAGTCAAGTAGTGAATCTCTGACTCTAATTTAACCACTATCCAGAAAATATAAAGTAATTTCGGTAAGTTTGGATGATTCAACACTAGTTTATACAGGGTGTCTGAGAAACATGTTTGTGTTGGCAATTAGGATAAACGGACATAAGTCAATTTATTTAAATGGTTCACCCTGTATATTATTTGATTTTCCGGTCCTACAGGCTAAATTCCAAGCAATTCCTATACCTTCCCCCTACCCTTCCTGGAATATTAATTATTTTTAATTTTTTGTCAACATTTCAATTTTATGGAATAGTTTCTGAAAAATCAAATGATCTACAATATTTTCATAGTTTCTAGAAATCATCCAATTTGAAATTTGGAAGTACGTTCACGTATTTATTTTCAAATTTAATCATCATTTAAACTCATTGCTCATGATTTAAAGGCTCACTTATACATTTGTAACATAATATAATATTAAACGATTTCTAGTAAAAAATCAAATCCAGTCTAGGATGCTTTACTCCAATAGATTCCTACTTCGGAAGGTATAGCAGAAACTCGAATTTTCTGTTTGTCTATTTATCATACCATGAAGTATTTGGTTTTAGGAATAGTTTGAAATAGATATGGAACATTATTCAATAAAAATAATTTATAATTGGGAGTTACTGAGGTGATGTGCAGGATGATTCATTCGAAAAAAAAGACACGAGAGTTTTTACAAATTTTAGACGTTTTTCAGACACCAGGTATAAAATATAGTTTAATCGCCTAATTTTCATTATGTTCGATGTTGATCAAAAATAACTCCTGTGAGTGAGTGAAAAAAAAAATAAAGAATTATTAATAATTAAGAAATGGTAGGAGATAGGTTGTAGAACATGCTCAGTGAAAGTTATTGGTATCTGTCTGCAGAATCTGAAAATGAAATAATATACAGGGTGTTTCATTAAAATGAAATTATTTATGACTGTTTATCCTAATGGCCAAGATGAACATGTTTTTGAGACACTCCATATAAAATATTGTCGAATCTTTCAAAATTACCAAAATTTGTTTATTTTTTCTGGATGATAGTAAAATTAGTGTCCCGCGTCCATTTTCCAGAAACAATAAGCCAATGAGTTTGGAATACCCTGTATATTATTATGAACGTTATAAAAATGAGTTAAGGAACATTAACAGGGAAAATACATTTTCAAGGATTTTTAAAAAAACTATATACATATACAGCAAGTATTAAGAGGAGTCATAATAGGGCATCACAAACGACTCGACCATTGATATGTCTGTTTCTATTGCCTCAAACTCTCAGTCTTCACCCCTAGGTTAGGTCAGGTTTAAATGTGAGTGAGCCCATATCAGGCTCTCCACTGCGGCCAATGGCCTATTGTGGCTCACCCCTAATTACAATGAATAAGAAAAATGAATTCATTGAAATTGATAAAATTTCAATTTTTTATTTTTCATACTGACGAATAACTAGCTCAGAGAAGTTACAATATACTCAAAACCCGTTATGAGAGTACTGATACAAATTATAAAATCTAATCTGAAACAATGTAGATATTTTTGATATTGACAGGGTCATTCAAAAATTCCGTATTATCACAGCAATTGATAATTGCCCAGAACATTAACCAGTTATAACTGAGTCATTATTTGAAAGATTACCAGAAAATCAACTGTTACTCTAGAGGTCCATTCACCACCACTATATCCCCCTGGCCTTTTCACAAAAGAAGTTTGTAGTTTGAATGGGCCATCAATTATCTCTTGAATTCCGAAATTGTGGCCATCATGCTGCAACCATCCGTATTTTCCTAAATTGTCTCCTTGTTCACACCAATGCCTATAATAAATATACAATATACAAGAAAGATCAGATAGTAAGCAAAATAATATTGATGAAGCACATGAAAAAATTCAACACAAGAGGTAGTTATATAAATATTTTTTAGTATTTTATATTAATTTAAATGGGTATCTTGCCGTGTAATAAATAAATAAATAAATAAATGAAAAGTCACCAAAAAAATGTTTTCCTTCCATATTAAAGAAAATGAGTATACTGATGGGTGATTCAGCCAGGTTTTCGCGGCTCTATAACTTTCTTAATTGAAGAAAAAATCATAAATACCATATACAGTTTTTCAATTTGCACAAGAATTTGTTTAATTTTTTTGTATGCGGCCTATAAAGAAAATTAAATTTTTCGAAGAGCAAAGAGCTTCAATATAATTTATAAAAGTGTTCAATCAGAGCTGAATGATATAAGATTGATGCACAAAAGATAAAATATTAAAATGTTTATTTTTTACGGAAATATTGGAAAAAACACGAAAATGGGGAAAATTTATTCGGTATTGTTTCCACGTCAATTCATAAATTTTTCAACTTACAATTGAACAGAGGAGTTTTTCCATTCTTTATTTTCTTAAATAATATATTTTCCTTGGATATGAGTGTTTGAAAGTTATTTGAATAGAAATTAAGGTAAGGCTCCATACTATAAGTTCATGAAATTTAGAATCATAATAATACATGCGTCAGGCTAAAAAAAAAATCGCATAGTTTTCATATACTGACAGAAACCTGGCAGTAAAAACATGTAAAAACAAATGTATTTTTGTTTGTTTGTTTGGCACAAATTTTGTAGTCAAATTTGAACCCCTGATGATCTTAGCAGGTGTTCATAATTCCAGTGATAATGCATTATGAAATTATTGGGTTTTAGCGATTTTCTCGTTAATTTTGAAATTATGTTGAAAAATGTTTGAAACAAAAGTTTTAGATTTTTTAATTATCTATAACTTTTACATCAAACTTTTTCAGATAGGATTTCTAAATTAAACTAAACTAAACTAAACACACCTTAACAATATAAATAATATATATTTTTCGACCATCCACATACTGCTTGGAATTATTTGTTTGAAAAATTATTGGCACTGGTCTATATGTCAAAAGTTGACAAAGATATACAATTTTTTTCCATATTTGGGAATGTCATTTCCATTTTCATGTAAACAACTGATAATACACAAAAATAGAAAGAAAACTTTTTTTCAAAAAATTCACAAAGCATCCTCTTTTGTAATAAATACTTTGTCAATTTTTAATCCAAGCGGTGTTTTTTTTTTTGGTGGAAAGACATGTCCTCCCATAACGGATCTATGTGGTTTTATGATATGGAACATCTACCAACATTTTATGAAGGAAAATTTCAATGCCGATTTACTGGATAGTTATAATAAATATTTCACTCCAGCTACTGTATATACTACTACATCTTAACTGAACTGCAAGTCAAGTCGGTAAATAGGTATTATTTTTTTTTCCATCCTTTAATGAGCCCTAAAAAACAAGAGTTTATAAAAGGACACTCTGCTGCTGTCTACATTTACAATATTAATACATTATACAGCAAAAAAAAGTAATATTACAATACAATATACAGTTTATATGCACATACGCTAATTTTACATATATACAAGTATAAAAAAAATCTTTAACCTGATACCATCTCCTCCAGGCCTTAGTCTTCTGGGAAAATACCACATTAGACCAGTAACCAGTGAGTGGTGATCTCTGGTTTTTAAGCCAAAATAGGTGCCAGGTCTATAAGTTCCCCAAAATAAATCCGGCACATCCAAACCACTTTTTAATACAACCTTGAATAAATTCGACTGTGTTGGCTTGAACAGTTCAAGTTTGTATCAGCATACTCACTTTTTTATCATCAAAATGAGTGTTTATTCTAGTCTCTAAATATCCTATATAGCCAAAGTATACTGCTACACTCAAAACTGCTACAACAAAAATATGTTTCCAATAAGAGGAAAAACTAATTTTTTTGGACGATTTGCTCTTAGATGTTGTGCTCCCATTGCTGCTACTACTATTTGTACCTTTGTCGGCCTTATTGCTATCTGAAATTACTTGAGATCTGCGTTGACGAACCATTTTATCTTTTTTTAACTCAATATAACTACGAACACGTATCCTCAATTTCTTTAGTGACGAGCATCCTGATTATATATTTCAACATTTGAAAATTAAAATTTAAAATAATAACATATGAGGAGCCTTCTACATCCTTCCACTGTTCCACTATTCAACTTGTCATTTCATTGGACGATTTGATTTGACGTTTTGGTTTTGGTGAAATGTGAAATTCGCAGCCTGCGCAAAGGGTGCGACATCTATAAACATCTGGTTGAACTGATAAAAAGTAGATCCGGTGTTTCTTGTCATAAGCGGTAGTGTATCTATTTTAATTGTTTATTTCTCATTATTACTCGATTTTTGGAAAATGAATTGAGTTCAGTGATATTCTTTAGTGTTCTCATTTTCAGAATGAGTCAACTTGATGTGGCGGCAGAGGTCAAAAGTTCCATTAATGAGCGTATTTGCTTAGTGCCGCAATGCTGAATGTACTATCAATAGTACCAAAAAGACAAGTTTCTTCACATTATTTGCCTTTAAAAAACAAAGAGTTCGGCCAAACATTGGCCATCTCGTCACAAATGAAAATATATGATAAACTTATTTCAACTTTCGATATCACGAATACTTCATTCACATTTGAATGAGACTGAAATTAAACACTATGGTCTCCTATGGAATTTAGCAGCTGATCACCATTATATTATTTCACGCCTAAATTTTTTGCGTCACCTAGCGGGAACGCATTTCGCGAATTGACACCGCAAGGAGTCAGAAAATAAGGAAGACCAATGTCAAGCGTCAAGCGTCAATAGTCACACTATTGCTGTGGATCCACCATAATTACGCCGGATTTTCATGCATACGATATCTGAAGATCTGATGGTTCAAAAATGTTCTGATTGGTTGAATTGGTAGGCGTGAAAATGATAATGAAATTGTTGTCGCGCTTACCAATTCAACTAATCAGAACATTTTCGTACCATCGGATCGTCGGGTATCGTATGCATGAAAATCTGGCCTCATGATTCATGTCGTTTTATTGAACTGTTATTTCCATTCTGTTACATGTGATTGGTTCTAGAACGTTGCTGATGGTCATCCAACTTATCTTCTCTCTTTTGAAAATATCAACTTGAAGTAGAGCAATCAGAGTACGTCTTAACGAACGACACTATGAACTCACCATTTGTCGTTGGGAAAAATTCATTTTCGTTCACAGGTGAAAAGTCGCCCATCGATCATCTTTTTAACCTCAAACTACTAATTGGTCGGTGAGTTTTGGATTGACATGGCCGTTACATGATGGTTGAAGATTTTTTGGGTTGGAGGTATTGTTTCGAGCAAGATCCCTCCATCTTACTGATAAAGTCTCCGAAAATTACGCTGGTAACTAGGCCGGGACGAGACGGATTCCCATCTAGTATCAGGAAGGAGGACTTGAAGAATAGCGACGATATATAAGCTCTTCCAAGAATTGAGAAGACTTCCGACCAGTGTTGCCGGTTGGCGGATAATTTGATGGGTTTGCGGATATTTTTCTCACCCTGTCAAAAATCGGATGAAAAACGGATAATTAGAATCTGACTAAATGCTAAAATTATAAGCTGTTTTCTTAGAAATGATATATTTTTTTTTAAAGTAGAGCTTTATAATGGAAGATTTCATTTTAGATTTGACAACATATGGCACAATATTTCGTGTTGAAGCTAAAAGGTCCGATCCTGTGAAACGAAATATTCTATGGTCGTCTGTTATCTCTCTGTCTTCGTCTCTCACATGAAGGCAACTATTATGTCATTTCCCTTATTCGATGAAAAGTAAATTTCTGTGGTACATGAAATCCCATCGTAGATTGTCATGCAAGGTCATGAGCCGTGATATGCTTTTTATTCCGTAATTTCCGTTCCGCTATTCACTATCAGATGTCGCGAATAGAGCGGATCTTTCCTCACTGTCGTTTCATATTCATTTAGACGAAATTGTTCACGTTTTCTATAAAGAATAAACATTAAATAAGAAAATAGGTACGCGTTTATTTTTTAGTGTATTTTATTGTTACTAAATATATAAAATACCTTATTTTTTTCTATTATTGCTACAAAATACCTATACATGCCTTCTATTTGGTAGAAAACCTTAATATACGGCATTAATTTACTATTTTTTATTTTTTTTTCGGACCAAGCGGATATTTTCATCCTTTTAAGTTCAAAAGAGTTTTCATCCTCATCCATTGGCAACACTGCAGTTCCGACTGTCTTGTTTTTGTTTTCTGTTTTGGTCATTTTTAAGGTTAGGACTTGTGTCGGTGATTCTTTAAATCTATTTTTACCTCATACCTTTTATTGATTTTCCTATGCAAACATGAGTGAAACAAAATTGAATGGTGTACCTAAAATAAATGGTGTTGAAGGTAAAACGCCGTTTTTAATAGGTGTTTCAGGGGGTACAGCTAGTGGCAAGGTATTTTTTTTCTGTAAAGTATAGAAGAACTCGACCAAGTCACTTCTTTTGTAGAGCACCGTTTGCAAAAGAATTATGGAGAAGTTGGGACAAGTTGACGTGGACCAGAAACAGAGACAGGTGGTTTGCATATCACAAGACAGCTTTTATCGAGAATTGTCTGCTTCTGAAATCACAAAAGCTGAGAAGGGACAGTTCAATTTTGATCATCCTGGGGCTTTCAATGAATCATTGATGTATGATGTATTAACTGATATACTGGCTGGTAAAATGGTCCAAGTTCCAACATATGACTATAGAAATCATGCTCTGTAAGTGCATCATGCATTACTATAGTAATTGAAATTGAAGTATTATGGTTCTGAAAGTAGGTATTTTGCTTATAGTTGTTCGCATATTCCCTTGATCCCTTGAAATAATCATCAAAAATACTAAAATGAGTTAATCAGAAGTACACGTATACACTCCAATGGTAGAATTCTCACTTCATTTCAAGGCTATAAGTTCCAATAAACATGTACCCTCAGATGAATAATAACTGAGTTACTGTTGAAAAAAATTATATGTTTTCTGGAATAACTCCATAACGGCTCAACTTTTCTTATTGAAATTTGGTACGTCACTTGATAGCATTCAGTTCCAAATTTCAATGAAAATCATATGTTTGTAACTTCAAACAGACATATGACAGGTGGGTACCCCTAAACGACCTGCCTCAACTTTCATGCCACTGGATTGATATCGATTTCGTTTTATTTTTCTTAATCCACAATATTTCCTTTACAAAAAGGGATAGGTTTCATTATCAAAAATATCAACAGTTTTCAAGATATTTGAAGTTGAATAAGTGTGTGTGTGTATCAAAATTTCCTGATTTTTTAAAGAAATGTATTTATGTATATGGTGTATATAGGTGTAAATGTATATTTATAACAATATAACTAAGAGATTTCATACCTTGCAATCAGTATAAATTCAAATATTTTGAAAGTTGTTTGCATTTTCCAGGGATTTTGTTTACAAAATTTCCCTGATATTCAAAACTTACATAGTAACCAACAAAATAATCAATAATGAGTATCAACTTCATATATCTTGAAACTCCTTGATATTTTTGATAATAAAACCTATTCGTAGATATTGAGGATTAAGAAAAAAAAGACTAAATCTTTATTAATCCAGTGGTGTGAAAGTTGGGGAGGGTTGATTAGCAGTACCCAACTGCTGTACGCCCCTGTTTAGAGTCACAAACACACGATTTGCATTAAAATTTGAAACTAAATGCTGTCAAGTGACATACCAAATTTTATTAAGAGAAGTTGGGCCGTTATAGAGTTATTCTGGAAAACATTTTTTTTTTGTTACTTTCAACACTCTGTTAATACTCATATTGGGGCATATGTTAATTGAAACTTTCGGCCTTAGAATGAAGTGAGGATTTTACCATCGGAGTTTGTCCTCTTTTTTCTTGGACACCCTGTATATTAGAGAAAATGATATATTTTCCATCACAAATAAATTTATACTTTCACTTGCTTTTGAGACGCATTGATTGTAATCTTTGTGTAACAGGTTTGCCGTTGTATTTGTATGTTTCAGGCGCAAAGACGAAATACTTACAATTTATCCTGCAGATGTTGTTCTCTTTGAAGGCATATTGGTTTTCTATTTTCCTGAAGTTCGCAAATTATTTCACATGAAGTTGTTCGTTGACACGGATTCAGATACCAGACTTGCCAGAAGAGGTAGATCACTTGATTTTTCTTGTTTCATGACAGTTAGTGGTTCATTTTTGTTTCAGTGCCACGTGATATAAATGAAAGGGGACGAGACTTGGATCAGGTTTTGAATCAGTATATGAACTATGTGAAACCAGCGTTTGATGAATTCTGTTCACCAGTAAGTGTAAATTGTGAATATCAATTTAGAAAAAAAAAAAAAAAAAATACAGAAACACAGGGATCACTTCTCTGTGAATATTCATATCAGGTTTTTTACCGACAATGGAACCATATTCGTTTTGCTCTGAAGATGAATTTATAAAAGTAGAATATTTTCTAGATAAAAATATTACCAACAATTATTGTGTAAGATAAAAAATTATGTGTAAACCACTACAGTAAAGTGCTTTTTTTAGGCCTCAAGAAATATCTTCTTTCGGCCTGAAAAATACCACTTGGCACCTAGGTATACAATATACTATTTCTATATCATTTCACTTCATGTATTGACAACTATTTTTTTCTTAGAAATTCATGTAGAACTTTTGCTTTTTCTTTCATATGCAAGCTACTCAAATAAATACATCTTCAAATGTTTTATTTCCAGACCAAAAAATTTGCAGATGTTATCATACCAAGAGGAGCTGATAACTATGGTAAGCGATTATTGACTTTTTATTCAGAAATTGCGGAGACATGAACAGAATATATTGGAATCATCATTAATAATTTTCATTAAATTCATTATTCGAAATGTCGAAAACTCAGCAGAAATTATTTTTGGCGCCAAATAAACCATTCGAAAATTAAAATTTTGGTCCTCAAATGTATTTTGACGTGCTAATTCCGAAACTTCAAAGTCAAGTCGTGCTGATTCCGAATCTTTGAACGAAAATGTCGAAAACTCATCAGAAATATTTTTGGCGCCAAAAAAACCATTTGAAAACTGATTCAGAGCTGACCAACTCGAGAACGGTTAGAGATAGACCAATTTTGCGAACGCCAATCGATTCAGAATGGCCGAATTAGTATATACTGAGAATTTGAACAGAAAAAATCGACGGACATAAAAGTCGAGTATATTATTCATTTACCATACATAATTTTTTGCACTTTTTTATTTTTCATTTTTCGAATTTCAAATTTTTGTCCTCCAACGAATTTTGACGTGCTGATTCCGAATCTTTGAACGAAAATGTCGAAAACTCATCAGAAATATTTTTGCCACCAAAAAAACCATTTGAATACTGCTTCAGAGCTGACCTACTCGAAAACGGTCAGAGATAGAATAATTCTGCGAACTCCAATCGATTCAGAATGGCCGACTTAGTATATACTGAGAATTTGAACGAAAAAAATCGACGGGCAAAAAAGTCGAGTAAATCATGATAGACAATTTTTTGAACTTTTTTATTTTTCATTTTTCGAATTACAAATTTTTGTCCTCCAACGAATTTTGACGTGCTGATTCCGAATCTTTGAACGAAAATGTCGAAAACTCATCAGAAATATTTTTGGCGCCAAAAAAACCATTTGAAAACTGATTCAGAGCTGACCAACTCGAGAATGGTTAGAGATTGACCAATTTTGCGAACGCCAATCGATTCAGAATGGCCGAATTAGTATATACTGAGAATTTGAACAGAAAAAATCGACGGCCACAAAAGTCGAGTATATTATTTATTTACCATACATAATTTTTTGCACTTTTTTATTTTTCATTTTTTTAATTTCAAATTTTTGTCCTCCAACGTATTTTGACGTGCTGATTCCGAATCTTTGAACGAAAATGTCGAAAACTCATCAGAAATATTTTTGGCGCCAAAAAAACCGTTTGAAAACTGATTCAGAGCTGACCAACTCGAGAACGGTTAGAGATAGACCAATTTTGCGAACGCCAATCGATTCAGAATGGCCGAATTAGTATATACTAAGAATTTGAACATAAAAAATCGACGGACATAAAAGTCAAGTATATTATTTATTTACCATACATAATTTTGTGCACTTTTTCATTTTTCATTTTTTTAATTTCAAATATTTGTCCTCCAACGTATTTTGACGTGCTGATTCCGAATCTTTGAACGAAAATGTCGAAAACTCATCAGAAATATTTTTGGCGCCAAAAAAACCGTTTGAAAACTGATTCAGAGCTGACCAACTCGAGAGCCGTTAGAGATAGACCAATTTTGCGAACGCCAATCGATTCAGAATGGCTGAATTAGTATATACTGTGAATTTGAACAGAAAAAATCGACGGACACAAAAGTCGAGTATATTATTTATTTACCATACATAATTTTTTGCACTTTTTTATTTTTCATTTTTTTAATTTCAAATTTTTGTCCTCCAACGTATTTTGACGTGCTGATTCCGAATCTTTGAACGAAAATGTCGAAAACTCATCAGAAATATTTTTGGCGCCAAAAAAACCGTTTGAAAACTGATTCAGAGCTGACCAACTCGAGAACGGTTAGAGATAGACCAATTTTGCGAACGCCAATCGATTCAGAATGGCCGAATTAGTATATACTAAGAATTTGAACAGAAAAAATCGACGGACATAAAAGTCGAGTATATTATTTATTTACTTACCATACATAATTTTTTGCACTTTTTCATTTTTCATTTTTTTAATTTCAAATATTTGTCCTCCAACGTATTTTGACGTGCTGATTCCGAATCTTTGAACGAAAATGTCGAAAACTCATCAGAAATATTTTTGGCGCCAAAAAAACCGTTTGAAAACTGATTCAGAGCTGACCAACTCGAGAACCGTTAGAGATAGACCAATTCTGCGAACGCCAATCGATTCAGAATGGTCGAATCAGTATATATTGTGAATTTTGAGTCAATGGAAAAATTAAAAATTACTCGAAAAAAGTGAAAGGGGGTTACCCCTAAAAATCATACAAGTCGTCACATCGATTTGGAATTTGCACTATATACGTGAAACTTCATGCTCATTCCGAAAATGTATGATTTCTATAGGCTCAGATAAGTCAGATATAAGATTTAGCCGGAAAAGTGTGTTTAAGGTAGAAGATCCAATTTTATGAGATTTTTTATTTTTCATTTTTCGAATTTCAAATTTTTGTCCTCCAACGAATTTTTACGTGCTGATTCCGAATCTTTGAACGAAAATGTCGAAAACTCATCAGAAATATTTTTGGCGCCAAAAAAACCATTTTCAAAACTGAATCAGAGCTGACCAACTCGAGAACGGTTAGAGATAGACCAATTTTGCGAACGCCAATCGATTCAGAATGGACGAATTAATATATACTAAGAATTTGAACAGAAAAAATCGACGGACATAAAAGTCGAGTATATTATTTATTTACCATACATAATTTTTTGCACTTTTTCATTTTTCATTTTTTTAATTTCAAATATTTGTCCTCCAACGTATTTTGACGTGCTGATTCCGAATCTTTGAACGAAAATGTCGAAAACTCATCAGAAATATTTTTGGCGCCAAAAAAACCGTTTGAAAACTGATTCAGAGCTGACCAACTCGAGAGCCGTTAGAGATAGACCAATTTTGCGAACGCCAATCGATTCAGAATGGCTGAATTAGTATATACTGAGAATTTGAACAGAAAAAATCGACGGACATAAAAGTTGAGTATATTATTTATTTACCATACATAATTTTTTGCACTTTTTTATTTTTCATTTTTCGAATTTCAAATTTTTGTCCTCCAACGAATTTTGACGTGCTGATTCAGAATCTTTGAACGAAAATGTCGAAAACTCATCAGAAATATTTTTGGCGCCAAAAAAACCATTTGAAAACTGAATCAGAGCTGACCAACTCGAGAACGGTTAGAGATAGACCAATTTTGCGAACGCCAATCGATTCAGAATGGCCGAATTAGTATATACTGAGAATTTGAACTGAAAAAATCGACGGACACAAAATTCGAGTATATTATTTATTTACCATACATAATTTTTTGCACTTTTTTATTTTTCATTTTTCGAATTTCAAATTTTTGTCCTCCAACAAATTTTGACGTGCTGATTCAGAATCTTTGAACGAAAATGTCGAAAACTCATCAGAAATATTTTTGGCGCCAAAAAAACCATTTGAAAACTGATTCAGAGCTGACCAACTCGAGAACGGTTAGAGATAGACCAATTTTGCGAACGCCAATCGATTCAGAATGGCCGAATCAGTATATATTGTGAATTTCGAGTCAATGGAAAAATTAAAAATTACTCGAAAAAAGTTGAAAGGGGGTTACCCCTAAAAATCATAAAAAATACTAAGTCGTCACATCGATTTGGAATTTGCACTATATACGTGAAATTTCATGCTCATTCCGAAAATGTATGATTTCTATAGGCTCAGATAAGTCAGATATAAGATTTAGCCGGAAAAGTGTGTTTAAGGTAGAAGATCCAATTTTATGAGATTTTTTATTTTTCATTTTTCGAATTTCAAATTTTTGTCCTCCAACGAATTTTTACGTGCTGATTCCGAATCTTTGAACGAAAATGTCGAAAACTCATCAGAAATATTTTTGACGCCAAAAAAACCATTTTCAAAACTGAATCAGAGCTGACCAACTCGAGAACGGTTAGAGATAGACCAATTTGGCGAACGCCAATCGATTCAGAATGGACGAATTAGTATATACTGAGAATTTGAACAGAAAAAATCGACGGACATAAAAGTCGAGTATATTATTCATTTACCATACATAATTTTTTGCACTTTTTTATTTTTCATTTTTCGAATTTCAAATTTTTGTCCTCCAACGAATTTTGACGTGCTGATTCAGAATCTTTGAACGAAAATGTCGAAAACTCATCAGAAATATTTTTGGCGCCAAAAAAACCATTTGAAAACTGAATCAGAGCTGACCAACTCGAGAACGGTTAGAGATAGACCAATTTTGCGAATGCCAATCGATTCAGAATGGCCGAATTAGTATATACTGAGAATTTGAACTGAAAAAATCGACGGACACAAAAGTCGAGTATATTATTTATTTACCATACATAATTTTTTGCACTTTTTTATTTTTCATTTTTTTAATTTCAAATTTTTGTCCTCCAACGTATTTTGCTGATTCCGAATCTTTGAACGAAAATGTCGAAAACTCATCAGAAATATTTTTGGCGCCAAAAAAACCATTTGAAAACTGATTCAGAGCTGACCAACTCGAGAACGGTTAGAGATAGACCAATTCTGCGAACGCCAATTGATTCAGAATGGCCGAATCAGTATATATTGTGAATTTCGAGTCAATGGAAAAATTAAAAATTACTCGAAAAAAGTTGAAAGGGGGTTACCCCTAAAAATCATGAAAAATACTAAGTCGTCACATCGATTTGGAATTTGCACTATATACGTGAAATATCATGCTCATTCCGAAAATGTATGATTTCTATAGGCTCAGATAAGTCAGATATATGATTTAGCCGGAAAAGTGTGTTTAAGTTAGAAGATCCAATTTTATGAGATTTTTTATTTTTCATTTTTCATTTTTCGAATTTCAAATTTTTGTCCTCCAACGAATTTTGACGTGCTGATTCCGAATCTTTGAACGAAAATGTTGAAAACTCATCAGAAATATTTTTGGCGCCAAAAAAACCATTTGAAAACTGATTCAGAGCTGACCAACTCGAGAAGGGTTAGAGATTGACCAATTTTGCGAACGCCAATCGATTCAGAATGGCCGAATTAGTATATACTGAGGATTTGAACAGAAAAAATCGACGGACACAAAAGTCGAGTATATCATTTATTTACCATACATAATTTTTTCCACTTTTTTATTTTTCATTTTTTTAATTTCAAATTTTTGTCCTCCAACGTATTTTGACGTGCTGATTCCGAATCTTTGAACGAAAATGTCGAAAACTCATGAGAAATATTTTTGGCGCCAAAAAAACCGTTTGAAAACTGATTCAGAGCTGACCAACTCGAGAACTGTTAGAGATATACCAATTGTGCGAACGCCAATCGATTCAGAATGGCCGAATTAGTATATACTGAGAATTTGAACAGAAAAAATCGACGGACATAAAAGTCGAGTATATTATTTATTTACCATACATAATTTTTTTCACTTTTTCGTTTTTAATTTTTTTAATTTCAAATATTTGTCCTCCAACGTATTTTGACGTGCTGATTCCGAATCTTTGAACGAAAATGTCGAAAACTCATCAGAAATATTTTTGGCGCCAAAAAAACCGTTTGAAAACTGATTCAGAGCTGACCAACTCGAGAGCCGTTAGAGATAGACCAATTTTGCGAACGCCAATCGATTCAGAATGGCTGAATTAGTATATACTGAGAATTTGAACAGAAAAAATCGACGGACACAAAAGTCGAGTATATTATTTATTTACCATACATAATTTTTTCCACTTTTTTATTTTTCATTTTTTTAATTTCAAATTTTTGTCCTCCAACGTATTTTGACGTGCTGATTCCGAATCTTTGAACGAAAATGTCGAAAACTCATGAGAAATATTTTTGGCGCCAAAAAAACCATTTGAAAACTGATTCAGAGCTGACCAACTCGAGGACGGTTAGAGATAGACCAATTCTGCGAACGCTAATCGATTCAGAATGGCCGAATCAGTATATATTGTGAATTTCGAGTCAATGGAAAAATTAAAAATTACTCGAAAAAAGTTGAAAGGGGGTTACCCCTAAAAAACATGAAAAATAATACTAAGTCGTCACATCGATTTGGAATTTGCACTATATACGTGAAATTTCATGCCCATTCAGAAAATGTATGATTTCTATAGACTCAGATAAGTCAGTTAAAAGATTTAGCCGGAAAAGAGTGTTTAAGGTAGAAGATCCAATTTTATGAGATTTTTTATTTTTCATTTTTCGAATTTCAAATTTTTGTCCTCCAACGAATTTTGACGTGCTGATTCCGAATCTTTGAACGAAAATGTCGAAAACTTATCAGAAATATTTTTGCCACCAAAAAAACCATTTGAATACTGCTTCAGAGCTGACCTACTCGAAAACGGTCAGAGATAGAATAATTCTGCGAACTCCAATCGATTCAGAATGGCCGTCTTAGTATATACTGAGGATTTGAACGAAAAAAATCGACGGGCAAAAAAGTCGAGTAAATCATGATAGACAATTTTTTGAACTTTTTTATTTTTCATTTTTCGAATTACAAATTTTTGTCCTCCAACGAATTTTGACGTGCTGATTCCGAATCTTTGAACGAAAATGTCGAAAACTCATCAGAAATATTTTTGGCGCCAAAAAAACCATTTGAAAACTGATTCAGAGCTGACCAACTCGCGAACGGTTAGAGATAGACCAATTTTGCGAACGCCAATCGATTCAGAATGGCCGAATTAGTATATACTGAGAATTTGAAAAGAAATAATCGACGGACATAAAAGTCGAGTATATTATTCATTTACCATACATAATTTTTTGCACTTTTTTATTTTTCATTTTTTTAATTTCAAATATTTGTCCTCCAACGTATTTTGACGTGCTGATTCCTAATCTTTGAACGAAAATATCGAAGACTCATCAGAAATATTTTTGGCGCCAAAAAAACCATTTGAAAACTGAATCAGAGCTGACCAACTCGAGAACCGTTAGAGATAGACCAATTTTGCGAACGCCAATCGATTCAGAATGGCCGAATTAGTATATATTGTGAATTTCGAGTTGATGGAAAAATTAAAAATTACTCGAAAAAAGTTGAAAGGGGGTTACCCCTAAAAATCATGAAAAATACTAAGTCGTCACATCGATTTGGAATTTGCACTATAGACGTGAAATTTCATGCTCATTCCGAAAATGTATGATTTCTATAGGCTCAGATAAGTCAGATATAAGATTTAGCCGGAAAAGTGTGTTTAAGTTAGAAGATCCAATTTTATCAGATTTTTTATTTTTCATTTTTCATTTTTCGAATTTCAAATTTTTGTCCTCCAACTAATTTTGACGTGCTGGTTCCGAATTTTTGAACGAAAATGTCGAAAACTCATCAGAAATATTTTTGGCGCCAAAAAAACCATTTGAAAACTGATTCAGAGCTGACCAACTCGCGAACGGTTAGAGATAGACCAATTTTGCGAACGCCAATCGATTCAGAATGGCCGAATTAGTATATACTGAGAATTTGAACAGAAAAAATCGACGGACATAAAAGTCGAGTATATTATTCATTTACCATACATAATTTTTTGCACTTTTTTATTTTTCATTTTTCGAATTTCAAATTTTTGTCCTCCAACGAATTTTGACGTGCTGATTCAGAATCTTTGAACGAAAATGTCGAAAACTCATCAGAAATATTTTTGGCGCCAAAAAAACCATTTGAAAACTGAATCAGAGCTGACCAACTCGAGAACGGTTAGAGATAGACCAATTTTGCGAACGCCAATCGATTCAGAATGGCCGAATTAGTATATACTGAGAATTTGAACTGAAAAAATCGACGGACACAAAAGTCGAGTATATTATTTATTTACCATACATAATTTTTTGCACTTTTTTATTTTTCATTTTTTTAATTTCAAATTTTTGTCCTCCAACGTATTTTGCTGATTCCGAATCTTTGAACGAAAATGTCGAAAACTCATCAGAAATATTTTTGGCGCCAAAAAAACCATTTGAAAACTGATTCAGAGCTGACCAACTCGAGAACGGTTAGAGATAGACCAATTCTGCGAACGCCAATTGATTCAGAATGGCCGAATCAGTATATATTGTGAATTTCGAGTCAATGGAAAAATTAAAAATTACTCGAAAAAAGTTGAAAGGGGGTTACCCCTAAAAATCATGAAAAATACTAAGTCGTCACATCGATTTGGAATTTGCACTATATACGTGAAATATCATGCTCATTCCGAAAATGTATGATTTCTATAGGCTCAGATAAGTCAGATATATGATTTAACCGGAAAAGTGTGTTTAAGTTAGAAGATCCAATTTTATGAGATTTTTTATTTTTCATTTTTCATTTTTCGAATTTCAAATTTTTGTCCTCCAACGAATTTTGACGTGCTGATTCCG
This sequence comes from Chrysolina haemoptera, assembly GCA_958298965.1. NCBI lineage: Eukaryota > Metazoa > Arthropoda > Insecta > Coleoptera > Chrysomelidae > Chrysolina > Chrysolina haemoptera. Next base: position 29,445,640 of record OY282598.1, read on the forward strand.
AATCTTTGAACGAAAATGTTGAAAACTCATCAGAAATATTTTTGGCGCCAAAAAAACCATTTGAAAACTGATTCAGAGCTGACCAACTCGAGAAGGGTTAGAGATTGACCAATTTTGCGAACGCCAATCGATTCAGAATGGCCGAATTAGTATATACTGAGGATTTGAACAGAAAAAATCGACGGACACAAAAGTCGAGTATATCATTTATTTACCATACATAATTTTTTCCACTTTTTTATTTTTCATTTTTTTAATTTCAAATTTTTGTCCTCCAACGTATTTTGACGTGCTGATTCCGAATCTTTGAACGAAAATGTCGAAAACTCATCAGAAATATTTTTGGCGCCAAAAAAACCGTTTGAAAACTGATTCAGAGCTGACCAACTCGAGAGCCGTTAGAGATAGACCAATTTTGCGAACGCCAATCGATTCAGAATGGCTGAATTAGTATATACTGAGAATTTGAACAGAAAAAATCGACGGACACAAAAGTCGAGTATATTATTTATTTACCATACATAATTTTTTCCACTTTTTTATTTTTCATTTTTTTAATTTCAAATTTTTGTCCTCCAACGTATTTTGACGTGCTGATTCCGAATCTTTGAACGAAAATGTCGAAAACTCATGAGAAATATTTTTGGCGCCAAAAAAACCATTTGAAAACTGATTCAGAGCTGACCAACTCGAGGACGGTTAGAGATAGACCAATTCTGCGAACGCTAATCGATTCAGAATGGCCGAATCAGTATATATTGTGAATTTCGAGTCAATGGAAAAATTAAAAATTACTCGAAAAAAGTTGAAAGGGGGTTACCCCTAAAAAACATGAAAAATAATACTAAGTCGTCACATCGATTTGGAATTTGCACTATATACGTGAAATTTCATGCCCATTCAGAAAATGTATGATTTCTATAGACTCAGATAAGTCAGTTAAAAGATTTAGCCGGAAAAGAGTGTTTAAGGTAGAAGATCCAATTTTATGAGATTTTTTATTTTTCATTTTTCGAATTTCAAATTTTTGTCCTTCAACGAATTTTGACGTGCTGATTCCGAATCTTTGAACGAAAATGTCGAAAACTTATCAGAAATATTTTTGCCACCAAAAAAACCATTTGAATACTGCTTCAGAGCTGACCTACTCGAAAACGGTCAGAGATAGAATAATTCTGCGAACTCCAATCGATTCAGAATGGCCGTCTTAGTATATACTGAGGATTTGAACGAAAAAAATCGACGGGCAAAAAAGTCGAGTAAATCATGATAGACAATTTTTTGAACTTTTTTATTTTTCATTTTTCGAATTACAAATTTTTGTCCTCCAACGAATTTTGACGTGCTGATTCCGAATCTTTGAACGAAAATGTCGAAAACTCATCAGAAATATTTTTGGCGCCAAAAAAACCATTTGAAAACTGATTCAGAGCTGACCAACTCGCGAACGGTTAGAGATAGACCAATTTTGCGAACGCCAATCGATTCAGAATGGCCGAATTAGTATATACTGAGAATTTGAAAAGAAATAATCGACGGACATAAAAGTCGAGTATATTATTCATTTACCATACATAATTTTTTGCACTTTTTTATTTTTCATTTTTTTAATTTCAAATATTTGTCCTCCAACGTATTTTGACGTGCTGATTCCTAATCTTTGAACGAAAATATCGAAGACTCATCAGAAATATTTTTGGCGCCAAAAAAACCATTTGAAAACTGAATCAGAGCTGACCAACTCGAGAACCGTTAGAGATAGACCAATTTTGCGAACGCCAATCGATTCAGAAAGGCCGAATTAGTATATATTGTGAATTTCGAGTTGATGGAAAAATTAAAAATTACTCGAAAAAAGTTGAAAGGGGGTTACCCCTAAAAATCATGAAAAATACTAAGTCGTCACATCGATTTGGAATTTGCACTATAGACGTGAAATTTCATGCTCATTCCGAAAATGTATGATTTCTATAGGCTCAGATAAGTCAGATATAAGATTTAGCCGGAAAAGTGTGTTTAAGTTAGAAGATCCAATTTTATCAGATTTTTTATTTTTCATTTTTCATTTTTCGAATTTCAAATTTTTGTCCTCCAACTAATTTTGACGTGCTGGTTCCGAATTTTTGAACGAAAATGTCGAAAACTCATCAGAAATATTTTTGGCGCCAAAAAAACCATTTGAAAACTGATTCAGAGCTGACCAACTCGCGAACGGTTAGAGATAGACCAATTTTGCGAACGCCAATCGATTCAGAATGGCCGAATTAGTATATACTGAGAATTTGAACAGAAAAAATCGACGGACATAAAAGTCGAGTATATTATTCATTTACCATACATAATTTTTTGCACTTTTTTATTTTTCATTTTTCGAATTTCAAATTTTTGTCCTCCAACGAATTTTGACGTGCTGATTCAGAATCTTTGAACGAAAATGTCGAAAACTCATCAGAAATATTTTTGGCGCCAAAAAAACCATTTGAAAACTGAATCAGAGCTGACCAACTCGAGAACGGTTAGAGATAGACCAATTTTGCGAACGCCAATCGATTCAGAATGGCCGAATTAGTATATACTGAGAATTTGAACTGAAAAAATCGACGGACACAAAAGTCGAGTATATTATTTATTTACCATACATAATTTTTTGCACTTTTTTATTTTTCATTTTTTTAATTTCAAATTTTTGTCCTCCAACGTATTTTGCTGATTCCGAATCTTTGAACGAAAATGTCGAAAACTCATCAGAAATATTTTTGGCGCCAAAAAAACCATTTGAAAACTGATTCAGAGCTGACCAACTCGAGAACGGTTAGAGATAGACCAATTCTGCGAACGCCAATTGATTCAGAATGGCCGAATCAGTATATATTGTGAATTTCGAGTCAATGGAAAAATTAAAAATTACTCGAAAAAAGTTGAAAGGGGGTTACCCCTAAAAATCATGAAAAATACTAAGTCGTCACATCGATTTGGAATTTGCACTATATACGTGAAATATCATGCTCATTCCGAAAATGTATGATTTCTATAGGCTCAGATAAGTCAGATATATGATTTAGCCGGAAAAGTGTGTTTAAGTTAGAAGATCCAATTTTATGAGATTTTTTATTTTTCATTTTTCATTTTTCGAATTTCAAATTTTTGTCCTCCAACGAATTTTGACGTGCTGATTCCGAATCTTTGAACGAAAATGTTGAAAACTCATCAGAAATATTTTTGGCGCCAAAAAAACCATTTGAAAACTGATTCAGAGCTGACCAACTCGAGAAGGGTTAGAGTTTGACCAATTTTGCGAACGCCAATCGATTCAGAATGGCCGAATTAGTATATACTGAGGATTTGAACAGAAAAAATCGACGGACACAAAAGTCGAGTATATCATTTATTTACCATACATAATTTTTTCCACTTTTTTATTTTTCATTTTTTTAATTTCAAATTTTTGTCCTCCAACGTATTTTGACGTGCTGATTCCGAATCTTTGAACGAAAATGTCGAAAACTCATCAGAAATATTTTTGGCGCCAAAAAAACCGTTTGAAAACTGATTCAGAGCTGACCAACTCGAGAGCCGTTAGAGATAGACCAATTTTGCGAACGCCAATCGATTCAGAATGGCTGAATTAGTATATACTGAGAATTTGAACAGAAAAAATCGACGGACACAAAAGTCGAGTATATTATTTATTTACCATACATAATTTTTTCCACTTTTTTATTTTTCATTTTTTTAATTTCAAATTTTTGTCCTCCAACGTATTTTGACGTGCTGATTCCGAATCTTTGAACGAAAATGTCGAAAACTCATGAGAAATATTTTTGGCGCCAAAAAAACCATTTGAAAACTGATTCAGAGCTGACCAACTCGAGGACGGTTAGAGATAGACCAATTCTGCGAACGCTAATCGATTCAGAATGGCCGAATCAGTATATATTGTGAATTTCGAGTCAATGGAAAAATTAAAAATTACTCGAAAAAAGTTGAAAGGGGGTTACCCCTAAAAAACATGAAAAATAATACTAAGTCGTCACATCGATTTGGAATTTGCACTATATACGTGAAATTTCATGCCCATTCAGAAAATGTATGATTTCTATAGACTCAGATAAGTCAGTTAAAAGATTTAGCCGGAAAAGAGTGTTTAAGGTAGAAGATCCAATTTTATGAGATTTTTTATTTTTCATTTTTCGAATTTCAAATTTTTGTCCTCCAACGAATTTTGACGTGCTGATTCCGAATCTTTGAACGAAAATGTCGAAAACTTATCAGAAATATTTTTGCCACCAAAAAAACCATTTGAATACTGCTTCAGAGCTGACCTACTCGAAAACGGTCAGAGATAGAATAATTCTGCGAACTCCAATCGATTCAGAATGGCCGTCTTAGTATATACTGAGGATTTGAACGAAAAAAATCGACGGGCAAAAAAGTCGAGTAAATCATGATAGACAATTTTTTGAACTTTTTTATTTTTCATTTTTCGAATTACAAATTTTTGTCCTCCAACGAATTTTGACGTGCTGATTCCGAATCTTTGAACGAAAATGTCGAAAACTCATCAGAAATATTTTTGGCGCCAAAAAAACCATTTGAAAACTGATTCAGAGCTGACCAACTCGCGAACGGTTAGAGATAGACCAATTTTGCGAACGCCAATCGATTCAGAATGGCCGAATTAGTATATACTGAGAATTTGAAAAGAAATAATCGACGGACATAAAAGTCGAGTATATTATTCATTTACCATACATAATTTTTTGCACTTTTTTATTTTTCATTTTTTTAATTTCAAATATTTGTCCTCCAACGTATTTTGACGTGCTGATTCCTAATCTTTGAACGAAAATATCGAAGACTCATCAGAAATATTTTTGGCGCCAAAAAAACCATTTGAAAACTGAATCAGAGCTGACCAACTCGAGAACCGTTAGAGATAGACCAATTTTGCGAACGCCAATCGATTCAGAATGGCCGAATTAGTATATATTGTGAATTTCGAGTTGATGGAAAAATTAAAAATTACTCGAAAAAAGTTGAAAGGGGGTTACCCCTAAAAATCATGAAAAATACTAAGTCGTCACATCGATTTGGAATTTGCACTATAGACGTGAAATTTCATGCTCATTCCGAAAATGTATGATTTCTATAGGCTCAGATAAGTCAGATATAAGATTTAGCCGGAAAAGTGTGTTTAAGTTAGAAGATCCAATTTTATCAGATTTTTTATTTTTCATTTTTCATTTTTCGAATTTCAAATTTTTGTCCTCCAACTAATTTTGACGTGCTGGTTCCGAATTTTTGAACGAAAATGTCGAAAACTCATCAGAAATATTTTTGGCGCCAAAAAAACCATTTGAAAACTGATTCAGAGCTGACCAACTCGCGAACGGTTAGAGATAGACCAATTTTGCGAACGCCAATCGATTCAGAATGGCCGAATTAGTATATACTGAGAATTTGAACAGAAAAAATCGACGGACATAAAAGTCGAGTATATTATTCATTTACCATACATAATTTTTTGCACTTTTTTATTTTTCATTTTTCGAATTTCAAATTTTTGTCCTCCAACGAATTTTGACGTGCTGATTCAGAATCTTTGAACGAAAATGTCGAAAACTCATCAGAAATATTTTTGGCGCCAAAAAAACCATTTGAAAACTGAATCAGAGCTGACCAACTCGAGAACGGTTAGAGATAGACCAATTTTGCGAACGCCAATCGATTCAGAATGGCCGAATTAGTATATACTGAGAATTTGAACTGAAAAAATCGACGGACACAAAAGTCGAGTATATTATTTATTTACCATACATAATTTTTTCCACTTTTTTATTTTTCATTTTTTTAATTTCAAATTTTTGTCCTCCAACGTATTTTGACGTGCTGATTCCGAATCTTTGAACGAAAATGTCGAAAACTCATCAGAAATATTTTTGGCGCCAAAAAAACCGTTTGAAAACTGATTCAGAGCTGACCAACTCGAGAGCCGTTAGAGATAGACCAATTTTGCGAACGCCAATCGATTCAGAATGGCTGAATTAGTATATACTGAGAATTTGAACAGAAAAAATCGACGGACACAAAAGTCGAGTATATTATTTATTTACCATACATAATTTTTTCCACTTTTTTATTTTTCATTTTTTTAATTTCAAATTTTTGTCCTCCAACGTATTTTGACGTGCTGATTCCGAATCTTTGAACGAAAATGTCGAAAACTCATGAGAAATATTTTTGGCGCCAAAAAAACCATTTGAAAACTGATTCAGAGCTGACCAACTCGAGGACGGTTAGAGATAGACCAATTCTGCGAACGCTAATCGATTCAGAATGGCCGAATCAGTATATATTGTGAATTTCGAGTCAATGGAAAAATTAAAAATTACTCGAAAAAAGTTGAAAGGGGGTTACCCCTAAAAAACATGAAAAATAATACTAAGTCGTCACATCGATTTGGAATTTGCACTATATACGTGAAATTTCATGCCCATTCAGAAAATGTATGATTTCTATAGACTCAGATAAGTCAGTTAAAAGATTTAGCCGGAAAAGAGTGTTTAAGGTAGAAGATCCAATTTTATGAGATTTTTTATTTTTCATTTTTCGAATTTCAAATTTTTGTCCTCCAACGAATTTTGACGTGCTGATTCCGAATCTTTGAACGAAAATGTCGAAAACTTATCAGAAATATTTTTGCCACCAAAAAAACCATTTGAATACTGCTTCAGAGCTGACCTACTCGAAAACGGTCAGAGATAGAATAATTCTGCGAACTCCAATCGATTCAGAATGGCCGTCTTAGTATATACTGAGGATTTGAACGAAAAAAATCGACGGGCAAAAAAGTCGAGTAAATCATGATAGACAATTTTTTGAACTTTTTTATTTTTCATTTTTCGAATTACAAATTTTTGTCCTCCAACGAATTTTGACGTGCTGATTCCGAATCTTTGAACGAAAATGTCGAAAACTCATCAGAAATATTTTTGGCGCCAAAAAAACCATTTGAAAACTGATTCAGAGCTGACCAACTCGCGAACGGTTAGAGATAGACCAATTTTGCGAACGCCAATCGATTCAGAATGGCCGAATTAGTATATACTGAGAATTTGAAAAGAAATAATCGACGGACATAAAAGTCGAGTATATTATTCATTTACCATACATAATTTTTTGCACTTTTTTATTTTTCATTTTTTTAATTTCAAATATTTGTCCTCCAACGTATTTTGACGTGCTGATTCCTAATCTTTGAACGAAAATATCGAAGACTCATCAGAAATATTTTTGGCGCCAAAAAAACCATTTGAAAACTGAATCAGAGCTGACCAACTCGAGAACCGTTAGAGATAGACCAATTTTGCGAACGCCAATCGATTCAGAATGGCCGAATTAGTATATATTGTGAATTTCGAGTTGATGGAAAAATTAAAAATTACTCGAAAAAAGTTGAAAGGGGGTTACCCCTAAAAATCATGAAAAATACTAAGTCGTCACATCGATTTGGAATTTGCACTATAGACGTGAAATTTCATGCTCATTCCGAAAATGTATGATTTCTATAGGCTCAGATAAGTCAGATATAAGATTTAGCCGGAAAAGTGTGTTTAAGTTAGAAGATCCAATTTTATCAGATTTTTTATTTTTCATTTTTCATTTTTCGAATTTCAAATTTTTGTCCTCCAACTAATTTTGACGTGCTGGTTCCGAATTTTTGAACGAAAATGTCGAAAACTCATCAGAAATATTTTTGGCGCCAAAAAAACCATTTGAAAACTGATTCAGAGCTGACCAACTCGCGAACGGTTAGAGATAGACCAATTTTGCGAACGCCAATCGATTCAGAATGGCCGAATTAGTATATACTGAGAATTTGAACAGAAAAAATCGACGGACATAAAAGTCGAGTATATTATTCATTTACCATACATAATTTTTTGCACTTTTTTATTTTTCATTTTTCGAATTTCAAATTTTTGTCCTCCAACGAATTTTGACGTGCTGATTCAGAATCTTTGAACGAAAATGTCGAAAACTCATCAGAAATATTTTTGGCGCCAAAAAAACCATTTGAAAACTGAATCAGAGCTGACCAACTCGAGAACGGTTAGAGATAGACCAATTTTGCGAACGCCAATCGATTCAGAATGGCCGAATTAGTATATACTGAGAATTTGAACTGAAAAAATCGACGGACACAAAAGTCGAGTATATTATTTATTTACCATACATAATTTTTTGCACTTTTTTATTTTTCATTTTTTTAATTTCAAATTTTTGTCCTCCAACGTATTTTGCTGATTCCGAATCTTTGAACGAAAATGTCGAAAACTCATCAGAAATATTTTTGGCGCCAAAAAAACCATTTGAAAACTGATTCAGAGCTGACCAACTCGAGAACGGTTAGAGATAGACCAATTCTGCGAACGCCAATTGATTCAGAATGGCCGAATCAGTATATATTGTGAATTTCGAGTCAATGGAAAAATTAAAAATTACTCGAAAAAAGTTGAAAGGGGGTTACCCCTAAAAATCATGAAAAATACTAAGTCGTCACATCGATTTGGAATTTGCACTATATACGTGAAATATCATGCTCATTCCGAAAATGTATGATTTCTATAGGCTCAGATAAGTCAGATATATGATTTAGCCGGAAAAGTGTGTTTAAGTTAGAAGATCCAATTTTATGAGATTTTTTATTTTTCATTTTTCATTTTTCGAATTTCAAATTTTTGTCCTCCAACGAATTTTGACGTGCTGATTCCGAATCTTTGAACGAAAATGTTGAAAACTCATCAGAAATATTTTTGGCGCCAAAAAAACCATTTGAAAACTGATTCAGAGCTGACCAACTCGAGAAGGGTTAGAGATTGACCAATTTTGCGAACGCCAATCGATTCAGAATGGCCGAATTAGTATATACTGAGGATTTGAACAGAAAAAATCGACGGACACAAAAGTCGAGTATATCATTTATTTACCATACATAATTTTTTCCACTTTTTTATTTTTCATTTTTTTAATTTCAAATTTTTGTCCTCCAACGTATTTTGACGTGCTGATTCCGAATCTTTGAACGAAAATGTCGAAAACTCATCAGAAATATTTTTGGCGCCAAAAAAACCGTTTGAAAACTGATTCAGAGCTGACCAACTCGAGAGCCGTTAGAGATAGACCAATTTTGCGAACGCCAATCGATTCAGAATGGCTGAATTAGTATATACTGAGAATTTGAACAGAAAAAATCGACGGACACAAAAGTCGAGTATATTATTTATTTACCATACATAATTTTTTCCACTTTTTTATTTTTCATTTTTTTAATTTCAAATTTTTGTCCTCCAACGTATTTTGACGTGCTGATTCCGAATCTTTGAACGAAAATGTCGAAAACTCATGAGAAATATTTTTGGCGCCAAAAAAACCATTTGAAAACTGATTCAGAGCTGACCAACTCGAGGACGGTTAGAGATAGACCAATTCTGCGAACGCTAATCGATTCAGAATGGCCGAATCAGTATATATTGTGAATTTCGAGTCAATGGAAAAATTAAAAATTACTCGAAAAAAGTTGAAAGGGGGTTACCCCTAAAAAACATGAAAAATAATACTAAGTCGTCACATCGATTTGGAATTTGCACTATATACGTGAAATTTCATGCCCATTCAGAAAATGTATGATTTCTATAGACTCAGATAAGTCAGTTAAAAGATTTAGCCGGAAAAGAGTGTTTAAGGTAGAAGATCCAATTTTATGAGATTTTTTATTTTTCATTTTTCGAATTTCAAATTTTTGTCCTTCAACGAATTTTGACGTGCTGATTCCGAATCTTTGAACGAAAATGTCGAAAACTTATCAGAAATATTTTTGCCACCAAAAAAACCATTTGAATACTGCTTCAGAGCTGACCTACTCGAAAACGGTCAGAGATAGAATAATTCTGCGAACTCCAATCGATTCAGAATGGCCGTCTTAGTATATACTGAGGATTTGAACGAAAAAAATCGACGGGCAAAAAAGTCGAGTAAATCATGATAGACAATTTTTTGAACTTTTTTATTTTTCATTTTTCGAATTACAAATTTTTGTCCTCCAACGAATTTTGACGTGCTGATTCCGAATCTTTGAACGAAAATGTCGAAAACTCATCAGAAATATTTTTGGCGCCAAAAAAACCATTTGAAAACTGATTCAGAGCTGACCAACTCGCGAACGGTTAGAGATAGACCAATTTTGCGAACGCCAATCGATTCAGAATGGCCGAATTAGTATATACTGAGAATTTGAAAAGAAATAATCGACGGACATAAAAGTCGAGTATATTATTCATTTACCATACATAATTTTTTGCACTTTTTTATTTTTCATTTTTTTAATTTCAAATATTTGTCCTCCAACGTATTTTGACGTGCTGATTCCTAATCTTTGAACGAAAATATCGAAGACTCATCAGAAATATTTTTGGCGCCAAAAAAACCATTTGAAAACTGAATCAGAGCTGACCAACTCGAGAACCGTTAGAGATAGACCAATTTTGCGAACGCCAATCGATTCAGAAAGGCCGAATTAGTATATATTGTGAATTTCGAGTTGATGGAAAAATTAAAAATTACTCGAAAAAAGTTGAAAGGGGGTTACCCCTAAAAATCATGAAAAATACTAAGTCGTCACATCGATTTGGAATTTGCACTATAGACGTGAAATTTCATGCTCATTCCGAAAATGTATGATTTCTATAGGCTCAGATAAGTCAGATATAAGATTTAGCCGGAAAAGTGTGTTTAAGTTAGAAGATCCAATTTTATCAGATTTTTTATTTTTCATTTTTCATTTTTCGAATTTCAAATTTTTGTCCTCCAACTAATTTTGACGTGCTGGTTCCGAATTTTTGAACGAAAATGTCGAAAACTCATCAGAAATATTTTTGGCGCCAAAAAAACCATTTGAAAACTGATTCAGAGCTGACCAACTCGCGAACGGTTAGAGATAGACCAATTTTGCGAACGCCAATCGATTCAGAATGGCCGAATTAGTATATACTGAGAATTTGAACAGAAAAAATCGACGGACATAAAAGTCGAGTATATTATTCATTTACCATACATAATTTTTTGCACTTTTTTATTTTTCATTTTTCGAATTTCAAATTTTTGTCCTCCAACGAATTTTGACGTGCTGATTCAGAATCTTTGAACGAAAATGTCGAAAACTCATCAGAAATATTTTTGGCGCCAAAAAAACCATTTGAAAACTGAATCAGAGCTGACCAACTCGAGAACGGTTAGAGATAGACCAATTTTGCGAACGCCAATCGATTCAGAATGGCCGAATTAGTATATACTGAGAATTTGAACTGAAAAAATCGACGGACACAAAAGTCGAGTATATTATTTATTTACCATACATAATTTTTTGCACTTTTTTATTTTTCATTTTTTTAATTTCAAATTTTTGTCCTCCAACGTATTTTGCTGATTCCGAATCTTTGAACGAAAATGTCGAAAACTCATCAGAAATATTTTTGGCGCCAAAAAAACCATTTGAAAACTGATTCAGAGCTGACCAACTCGAGAACGGTTAGAGATAGACCAATTCTGCGAACGCCAATTGATTCAGAATGGCCGAATCAGTATATATTGTGAATTTCGAGTCAATGGAAAAATTAAAAATTACTCGAAAAAAGTTGAAAGGGGGTTACCCCTAAAAATCATGAAAAATACTAAGTCGTCACATCGATTTGGAATTTGCACTATATACGTGAAATATCATGCTCATTCCGAAAATGTATGATTTCTATAGGCTCAGATAAGTCAGATATATGATTTAGCCGGAAAAGTGTGTTTAAGTTAGAAGATCCAATTTTATGAGATTTTTTATTTTTCATTTTTCATTTTTCGAATTTCAAATTTTTGTCCTCCAACGAATTTTGACGTGCTGATTCCGAATCTTTGAACGAAAATGTTGAAAACTCATCAGAAATATTTTTGGCGCCAAAAAAACCATTTGAAAACTGATTCAGAGCTGACCAACTCGAGAAGGGTTAGAGTTTGACCAATTTTGCGAACGCCAATCGATTCAGAATGGCCGAATTAGTATATACTGAGGATTTGAACAGAAAAAATCGACGGACACAAAAGTCGAGTATATCATTTATTTACCATACATAATTTTTTCCACTTTTTTATTTTTCATTTTTTTAATTTCAAATTTTTGTCCTCCAACGTATTTTGACGTGCTGATTCCGAATCTTTGAACGAAAATGTCGAAAACTCATCAGAAATATTTTTGGCGCCAAAAAAACCGTTTGAAAACTGATTCAGAGCTGACCAACTCGAGAGCCGTTAGAGATAGACCAATTTTGCGAACGCCAATCGATTCAGAATGGCTGAATTAGTATATACTGAGAATTTGAACAGAAAAAATCGACGGACACAAAAGTCGAGTATATTATTTATTTACCATACATAATTTTTTCCACTTTTTTATTTTTCATTTTTTTAATTTCAAATTTTTGTCCTCCAACGTATTTTGACGTGCTGATTCCGAATCTTTGAACGAAAATGTCGAAAACTCATGAGAAATATTTTTGGCGCCAAAAAAACCATTTGAAAACTGATTCAGAGCTGACCAACTCGAGGACGGTTAGAGATAGACCAATTCTGCGAACGCTAATCGATTCAGAATGGCCGAATCAGTATATATTGTGAATTTCGAGTCAATGGAAAAATTAAAAATTACTCGAAAAAAGTTGAAAGGGGGTTACCCCTAAAAAACATGAAAAATAATACTAAGTCGTCACATCGATTTGGAATTTGCACTATATACGTGAAATTTCATGCCCATTCAGAAAATGTATGATTTCTATAGACTCAGATAAGTCAGTTAAAAGATTTAGCCGGAAAAGAGTGTTTAAGGTAGAAGATCCAATTTTATGAGATTTTTTATTTTTCATTTTTCGAATTTCAAATTTTTGTCCTCCAACGAATTTTGACGTGCTGATTCCGAATCTTTGAACGAAAATGTCGAAAACTTATCAGAAATATTTTTGCCACCAAAAAAACCATTTGAATACTGCTTCAGAGCTGACCTACTCGTAAACGGTCAGAGATAGAATAATTCTGCGAACTCCAATCGATTCAGAATGGCCGTCTTAGTATATACTGAGGATTTGAACGAAAAAAATCGACGGGCAAAAAAGTCGAGTAAATCATGATAGACAATTTTTTGAACTTTTTTATTTTTCATTTTTCGAATTACAAATTTTTGTCCTCCAACGAATTTTGACGTGCTGATTCCGAATCTTTGAACGAAAATGTCGAAAACTCATCAGAAATATTTTTGGCGCCAAAAAAACCATTTGAAAACTGATTCAGAGCTGACCAACTCGCGAACGGTTAGAGATAGACCAATTTTGCGAACGCCAATCGATTCAGAATGGCCGAATTAGTATATACTGAGAATTTGAAAAGAAATAATCGACGGACATAAAAGTCGAGTATATTATTCATTTACCATACATAATTTTTTGCACTTTTTTATTTTTCATTTTTTTAATTTCAAATATTTGTCCTCCAACGTATTTTGACGTGCTGATTCCTAATCTTTGAACGAAAATGTCGAAAACTCATCAGAAATATTTTTGGCGCCAAAAAAACCATTTGAAAACTGATTCAGAGCTGACCAACTCGCGAACGGTTAGAGATAGACCAATTTTGCGAACGCCAATCGATTCAGAATGGCCGAATTAGTATATACTGAGAATTTGAAAAGAAATAATCGACGGACATAAAAGTCGAGTATATTATTCATTTACCATACATAATTTTTTGCACTTTTTTATTTTTCATTTTTTTAATTTCAAATATTTGTCCTCCAACGTATTTTGACGTGCTGATTCCTAATCTTTGAACGAAAATATCGAAGACTCATCAGAAATATTTTTGGCGCCAAAAAAACCATTTGAAAACTGAATCAGAGCTGACCAACTCGAGAACCGTTAGAGATAGACCAATTTTGCGAACGCCAATCGATTCAGAAAGGCCGAATTAGTATATATTGTGAATTTCGAGTTGATGGAAAAATTAAAAATTACTCGAAAAAAGTTGAAAGGGGGTTACCCCTAAAAATCATGAAAAATACTAAGTCGTCACATCGATTTGGAATTTGCACTATAGACGTGAAATTTCATGCTCATTCCGAAAATGTATGATTTCTATAGGCTCAGATAAGTCAGATATAAGATTTAGCCGGAAAAGTGTGTTTAAGTTAGAAGATCCAATTTTATCAGATTTTTTATTTTTCATTTTTCATTTTTCGAATTTCAAATTTTTGTCCTCCAACTAATTTTGACGTGCTGGTTCCGAATTTTTGAACGAAAATGTCGAAAACTCATCAGAAATATTTTTGGCGCCAAAAAAACCATTTGAAAACTGATTCAGAGCTGACCAACTCGCGAACGGTTAGAGATAGACCAATTTTGCGAACGCCAATCGATTCAGAATGGCCGAATTAGTATATACTGAGAATTTGAACAGAAAAAATCGACGGACATAAAAGTCGAGTATATTATTCATTTACCATACATAATTTTTTGCACTTTTTTATTTTTCATTTTTCGAATTTCAAATTTTTGTCCTCCAACGAATTTTGACGTGCTGATTCAGAATCTTTGAACGAAAATGTCGAAAACTCATCAGAAATATTTTTGGCGCCAAAAAAACCATTTGAAAACTGAATCAGAGCTGACCAACTCGAGAACGGTTAGAGATAGACCAATTTTGCGAACGCCAATCGATTCAGAATGGCCGAATTAGTATATACTGAGAATTTGAACTGAAATAATCGACGGACACAAAAGTCGAGTATATTATTTATTTACCATACATAATTTTTTGCACTTTTTTATTTTTCATTTTTTTAATTTCAAATTTTTTTCCTCCAACGTATTTTGCTGATTCCGAATCTTTGAACGAAAATGTCGAAAACTCATCAGAAATATTTTTGGCGCCAAAAAAACCATTTGAAAACTGATTCAGAGCTGACCAACTCGCGAACGGTTAGAGATAGACCAATTTTGCGAACGCCAATCGATTCAGAATGGCCGAATTAGTATATACTGAGAATTTGAACAGAAAAAATCGACGGACATAAAAGTCGAGTATATTATTCATTTACCATACATAATTTTTTGCACTTTTTTATTTTTCATTTTTTTAATTTCAAATATTTGTCCTCCAACGTATTTTGACGTGCTGATTCCTAATCTTTGAACGAAAATGTCGAAAACTCATCAGAAATATTTTTGGCGCCAAAAAAACCATTTGAAAACTGAATCAGAGCTGACCAACTCGAGAACGGTTAGAGATAGACCAATTTTGCGAACGCCAATCGATTCAGAATGGCCGAATTAGTATATACTGAGAATTTGAACTGAAATAATCGACGGACACAAAAGTCGAGTATATTATTTATTTACCATACATAATTTTTTGCACTTTTTTATTTTTCATTTTTTTAATTTCAAATTTTTTTCCTCCAACGTATTTTGCTGATTCCGAATCTTTGAACGAAAATGTCGAAAACTCATCAGAAATATTTTTGGCGCCAAAAAAACCATTTGAAAACTGATTCAGAGCTGACCAACTCGAGAACGGTTAGAGATAGACCAATTCTGCGAACGCCAATTGATTCAGAATGGCCGAATCAGTATATATTGTGAATTTCGAGTCAATGGAAAAATTAAAAATTACTCGAAAAAAGTTGAAAGGGGGTTACCCCTAAAAATCATGAAAAATACTAAGTCGTCACATCGATTTGGAATTTGCACTATATACGTGAAATTTCATGCTCATTCCGATAATGTATGATTTCTATAGGCTCAGATAAGTCAGATATAAGATTTAGCCGGAAAAGTGTGTTTAAGTTAGAAGATCCAATTTTATGAGATTTTTTATTTTTCATTTTTCATTTTTCGAATTTCAAATTTTTGTCCTCCAACTAATTTTGACGTGCTGGTTCCGAATTTTTGAACGAAAATGTCGAAAACTCATCAGAAATATTTTTGGCGCCAAAAAAACCATTTGAAAACTGATTCAGAGCTGACCAACTCGCGAACGGTTAGAGATAGACCAATTTTGCGAACGCCAATCGATTCAGAATGGCCGAATTAGTATATACTGAGAATTTGAACAGAAAAAATCGACGGACATAAAAGTCGAGTATATTATTCATTTACCATACATAATTTTTTCCACTTTTTTATTTTTCATTTTTTTAATTTCAAATTTTTGTCCTCCAACGTATTTTGACGTGCTGATTCCGAATCTTTGAACGAAAATGTCGAAAACTCATGAGAAATATTTTTGGCGCCAAAAAAACCATTTGAAAACTGATTCAGAGCTGACCAACTCGAGGACGGTTAGAGATAGACCAATTCTGCGAACGCTAATCGATTCAGAATGGCCGAATCAGTATATATTGTGAATTTCGAGTCAATGGAAAAATTAAAAATTACTCGAAAAAAGTTGAAAGGGGGTTACCCCTAAAAAACATGAAAAATAATACTAAGTCGTCACATCGATTTGGAATTTGCACTATATACGTGAAATTTCATGCCCATTCAGAAAATGTATGATTTCTATAGACTCAGATAAGTCAGTTAAAAGATTTAGCCGGAAAAGAGTGTTTAAGGTAGAAGATCCAATTTTATGAGATTTTTTATTTTTCATTTTTCGAATTTCAAATTTTTGTCCTCCAACGAATTTTGACGTGCTGATTCCGAATCTTTGAACGAAAATGTCGAAAACTTATCAGAAATATTTTTGCCACCAAAAAAACCATTTGAATACTGCTTCAGAGCTGACCTACTCGTAAACGGTCAGAGATAGAATAATTCTGCGAACTCCAATCGATTCAGAATGGCCGTCTTAGTATATACTGAGGATTTGAACGAAAAAAATCGACGGGCAAAAAAGTCGAGTAAATCATGATAGACAATTTTTTGAACTTTTTTATTTTTCATTTTTCGAATTACAAATTTTTGTCCTCCAACGAATTTTGACGTGCTGATTCCGAATCTTTGAACGAAAATGTCGAAAACTCATCAGAAATATTTTTGGCGCCAAAAAAACCATTTGAAAACTGATTCAGAGCTGACCAACTCGCGAACGGTTAGAGATAGACCAATTTTGCGAACGCCAATCGATTCAGAATGGCCGAATTAGTATATACTGAGAATTTGAAAAGAAATAATCGACGGACATAAAAGTCGAGTATATTATTCATTTACCATACATAATTTTTTGCACTTTTTTATTTTTCATTTTTTTAATTTCAAATATTTGTCCTCCAACGTATTTTGACGTGCTGATTCCTAATCTTTGAACGAAAATGTCGAAAACTCATCAGAAATATTTTTGGCGCCAAAAAAACCATTTGAAAACTGATTCAGAGCTGACCAACTCGCGAACGGTTAGAGATAGACCAATTTTGCGAACGCCAATCGATTCAGAATGGCCGAATTAGTATATACTGAGAATTTGAAAAGAAATAATCGACGGACATAAAAGTCGAGTATATTATTCATTTACCATACATAATTTTTTGCACTTTTTTATTTTTCATTTTTTTAATTTCAAATATTTGTCCTCCAACGTATTTTGACGTGCTGATTCCTAATCTTTGAACGAAAATATCGAAGACTCATCAGAAATATTTTTGGCGCCAAAAAAACCATTTGAAAACTGAATCAGAGCTGACCAACTCGAGAACCGTTAGAGATAGACCAATTTTGCGAACGCCAATCGATTCAGAAAGGCCGAATTAGTATATATTGTGAATTTCGAGTTGATGGAAAAATTAAAAATTACTCGAAAAAAGTTGAAAGGGGGTTACCCCTAAAAATCATGAAAAATACTAAGTCGTCACATCGATTTGGAATTTGCACTATAGACGTGAAATTTCATGCTCATTCCGAAAATGTATGATTTCTATAGGCTCAGATAAGTCAGATATAAGATTTAGCCGGAAAAGTGTGTTTAAGTTAGAAGATCCAATTTTATCAGATTTTTTATTTTTCATTTTTCATTTTTCGAATTTCAAATTTTTGTCCTCCAACTAATTTTGACGTGCTGGTTCCGAATTTTTGAACGAAAATGTCGAAAACTCATCAGAAATATTTTTGGCGCCAAAAAAACCATTTGAAAACTGATTCAGAGCTGACCAACTCGCGAACGGTTAGAGATAGACCAATTTTGCGAACGCCAATCGATTCAGAATGGCCGAATTAGTATATACTGAGAATTTGAACAGAAAAAATCGACGGACATAAAAGTCGAGTATATTATTCATTTACCATACATAATTTTTTGCACTTTTTTATTTTTCATTTTTCGAATTTCAAATTTTTGTCCTCCAACGAATTTTGACGTGCTGATTCAGAATCTTTGAACGAAAATGTCGAAAACTCATCAGAAATATTTTTGGCGCCAAAAAAACCATTTGAAAACTGAATCAGAGCTGACCAACTCGAGAACGGTTAGAGATAGACCAATTTTGCGAACGCCAATCGATTCAGAATGGCCGAATTAGTATATACTGAGAATTTGAACTGAAATAATCGACGGACACAAAAGTCGAGTATATTATTTATTTACCATACATAATTTTTTGCACTTTTTTATTTTTCATTTTTTTAATTTCAAATTTTTTTCCTCCAACGTATTTTGCTGATTCCGAATCTTTGAACGAAAATGTCGAAAACTCATCAGAAATATTTTTGGCGCCAAAAAAACCATTTGAAAACTGATTCAGAGCTGACCAACTCGCGAACGGTTAGAGATAGACCAATTTTGCGAACGCCAATCGATTCAGAATGGCCGAATTAGTATATACTGAGAATTTGAACAGAAAAAATCGACGGACATAAAAGTCGAGTATATTATTCATTTACCATACATAATTTTTTGCACTTTTTTATTTTTCATTTTTTTAATTTCAAATATTTGTCCTCCAACGTATTTTGACGTGCTGATTCCTAATCTTTGAACGAAAATGTCGAAAACTCATCAGAAATATTTTTGGCGCCAAAAAAACCATTTGAAAACTGAATCAGAGCTGACCAACTCGAGAACGGTTAGAGATAGACCAATTTTGCGAACGCCAATCGATTCAGAATGGCCGAATTAGTATATACTGAGAATTTGAACTGAAATAATCGACGGACACAAAAGTCGAGTATATTATTTATTTACCATACATAATTTTTTGCACTTTTTTATTTTTCATTTTTTTAATTTCAAATTTTTTTCCTCCAACGTATTTTGCTGATTCCGAATCTTTGAACGAAAATGTCGAAAACTCATCAGAAATATTTTTGGCGCCAAAAAAACCATTTGAAAACTGATTCAGAGCTGACCAACTCGAGAACGGTTAGAGATAGACCAATTCTGCGAACGCCAATTGATTCAGAATGGCCGAATCAGTATATATTGTGAATTTCGAGTCAATGGAAAAATTAAAAATTACTCGAAAAAAGTTGAAAGGGGGTTACCCCTAAAAATCATGAAAAATACTAAGTCGTCACATCGATTTGGAATTTGCACTATATACGTGAAATTTCATGCTCATTCCGATAATGTATGATTTCTATAGGCTCAGATAAGTCAGATATAAGATTTAGCCGGAAAAGTGTGTTTAAGTTAGAAGATCCAATTTTATGAGATTTTTTATTTTTCATTTTTCATTTTTCGAATTTCAAATTTTTGTCCTCCAACTAATTTTGACGTGCTGGTTCCGAATTTTTGAACGAAAATGTCGAAAACTCATCAGAAATATTTTTGGCGCCAAAAAAACCATTTGAAAACTGATTCAGAGCTGACCAACTCGCGAACGGTTAGAGATAGACCAATTTTGCGAACGCCAATCGATTCAGAATGGCCGAATTAGTATATACTGAGAATTTGAACAGAAAAAATCGACGGACATAAAAGTCGAGTATATTATTCATTTACCATACATAATTTTTTGCACTTTTTTATTTTTCATTTTTCGAATTTCAAATTTTTGTCCTCCAACGAATTTTGACGTGCTGATTCAGAATCTTTGAACGAAAATGTCGAAAACTCATCAGAAATATTTTTGGCGCCAAAAAAACCATTTGAAAACTGAATCAGAGCTGACCAACTCGAGAACTGTTAGAGATATACCAATTGTGCGAACGCCAATCGATTCAGAATGGCCGAATTAGTATATACTGAGAATTTGAACAGAAAAAATCGACGGACACAAAAGTCGAGTATATTATTTATTTACCATACATAATTTTTTGCACTTTTTTATTTTTCATTTTTTTAATTCCAAATTTTTGTCCTCCAACGTATTTTGACGTGCTGATTCCTAATCTTTGAACGAAAATGTCGAAAACTCATCAGAAATATTTTTGACGCCAAAAAAACCATTTGAAAACTGAATCAGAGCTGACCAACTCGAGAACGGTTAGAGATAGACCAATTTTGCGAACGCCAATCGATTCAGAATGGCCGAATCAGTATATATTGTGAATTTCGAGTCAATGGAAAAATTAAAAATTACTCGAAAAAAGTTGAAAGGGGGTTACCCCTAAAAATCATGAAAAATACTAAGTCGTCACATCGATTTGGAATTTGCACTATATACGTGAAATTTCATGCTCATTCCGATAATGTATGATTTCTATAGGCTCAGATAAGTCAGATATAAGATTTAGCCGGAAAAGTGTGTTTAAGTTAGAAGATCCAATTTTATGAGATTTTTTATTTTTCATTTTTCATTTTTCGAATTTCAAATTTTTGTCCTCCAACTAATTTTGACGTGCTGATTCCGAATCTTTGAACGAAAATGTTGAAAACTCATCAGAAATATTTTTGGCGCCAAAAAAACCATTTGAAAACTGATTCAGAGCTGACCAACTCGAGAAGGGTTAGAGATTGACCAATTTTGCGAACGCCAATCGATTCAGAATGGCCGAATTAGTATATACTGAGGATTTGAACAGAAAAAATCGACGGACACAAAACTCGAGTATATCATTTATTTACCATACATAATTTTTTCCACTTTTTTATTTTTCATTTTTTTAATTTCAAATTTTTGTCCTCCAACGAATTTTGACGTGCTGATTCAGAATCTTTGAACGAAAATGTCGAAAACTCATCAGAAATATTTTTGGCGCCAAAAAAACCGTTTGAAAACTGAATCAGAGCTGACCAACTCGAGAACCGTTAGAGATAGACCAATTTTGCGAACGCCAATCGATTCAGAATGGCCGAATTAGTATATACTGAGAATTTGAACTGAAAAAATCGACGGACACAAAAGTCGAGTATATTATTTATTTACCATACATAATTTTTTGCACTTTTTTATTTTTCATTTTTTTAATTTCAAATTTTTGTCCTTCAACGTATTTTGCTGATTCCGAATCTTTGAACGAAAATGTCGAAAACTCATCAGAAATATTTTTGGCGCCAAAAAAACCATTTGAAAACTGATTCAGAGCTGACCAACTCGAGAACGGTTAGAGATAGACCAATTCTGCGAACGCCAATTGATTCAGAATGGCCGAATCAGTATATATTGTGAATTTCGAGTCAATGGAAAAATTAAAAATTACTCGAAAAAAGTTGAGAGGGGGTTACCCCTAAAAATCATGAAAAATACTAAGTCGTCACATCGATTTGGAATTTGCACTATATACGTGAAATATCATGCTCATTCCGAAAATGTATGATTTCTATAGGCTCAAATAAGTCAGATATATGATTTAGCCGGAAAAGTGTGTTTAAGTTAGAAGATCCAATTTTATGAGATTTTTTATTTTTCATTTTTCGAATTTCAAATTTTTGTCCTCCAACGAATTTTGACGTGCTGATTCCGAATCTTTGAACGAAAATGTTGAAAACTCATCAGAAATATTTTTGGCGCCAAAAAAACCATTTGAAAACTGATTCAGAGCTGACCAACTCGAGAAGGGTTAGAGATTGACCAATTTTGCGAACGCCAATCGATTCAGAATGGCCGAATTAGTATATACTGAGGATTTGAACAGAAAAAATCGACGGACACAAAAGTCGAGTATATCATTTATTTACCATACATAATTTTTTCCACTTTTTTATTTTTCATTTTTTTAATTTCAAATTTTTGTCCTCCAACGTATTTTGACGTGCTGATTCCGAATCTTTGAACGAAAATGTCGAAAACTCATCAGAAATATTTTTGGCGCCAAAAAAACCGTTTGAAAACTGATTCAGAGCTGACCAACTCGAGAGCCGTTAGAGATAGACCAATTTTGCGAACGCCAATCGATTCAGAATGGCTGAATTAGTATATACTGAGAATTTGAACAGAAAAAATCGACGGACACAAAAGTCGAGTATATTATTTATTTACCATACATAATTTTTTCCACTTTTTTATTTTTCATTTTTTTAATTTCAAATTTTTGTCCTCCAACGTATTTTGACGTGCTGATTCCGAATCTTTGAACGAAAATGTCGAAAACTCATGAGAAATATTTTTGGCGCCAAAAAAACCATTTGAAAACTGATTCAGAGCTGACCAACTCGAGGACGGTTAGAGATAGACCAATTCTGCGAACGCTAATCGATTCAGAATGGCCGAATCAGTATATATTGTGAATTTCGAGTCAATGGAAAAATTAAAAATTACTCGAAAAAAGTTGAAAGGGGGTTACCCCTAAAAAACATGAAAAATAATACTAAGTCGTCACATCGATTTGGAATTTGCACTATATACGTGAAATTTCATGCCCATTCAGAAAATGTATGATTTCTATAGACTCAGATAAGTCAGTTAAAAGATTTAGCCGGAAAAGAGTGTTTAAGGTAGAAGATCCAATTTTATGAGATTTTTTATTTTTCATTTTTCGAATTTCAAATTTTTGTCCTCCAACGAATTTTGACGTGCTGATTCCGAATCTTTGAACGAAAATGTCGAAAACTTATCAGAAATATTTTTGCCACCAAAAAAACCATTTGAATACTGCTTCAGAGCTGACCTACTCGAAAACGGTCAGAGATAGAATAATTCTGCGAACTCCAATCGATTCAGAATGGCCGTCTTAGTATATACTGAGGATTTGAACGAAAAAAATCGACGGGCAAAAAAGTCGAGTAAATCATGATAGACAATTTTTTGAACTTTTTTATTTTTCATTTTTCGAATTACAAATTTTTGTCCTCCAACGAATTTTGACGTGCTGATTCCGAATCTTTGAACGAAAATGTCGAAAACTCATCAGAAATATTTTTGGCGCCAAAAAAACCATTTGAAAACTGATTCAGAGCTGACCAACTCGCGAACGGTTAGAGATAGACCAATTTTGCGAACGCCAATCGATTCAGAATGGCCGAATTAGTATATACTGAGAATTTGAAAAGAAATAATCGACGGACATAAAAGTCGAGTATATTATTCATTTACCATACATAATTTTTTGCACTTTTTTATTTTTCATTTTTTTAATTTCAAATATTTGTCCTCCAACGTATTTTGACGTGCTGATTCCTAATCTTTGAACGAAAATATCGAAGACTCATCAGAAATATTTTTGGCGCCAAAAAAACCATTTGAAAACTGAATCAGAGCTGACCAACTCGAGAACCGTTAGAGATAGACCAATTTTGCGAACGCCAATCGATTCAGAATGGCCGAATTAGTATATATTGTGAATTTCGAGTTGATGGAAAAATTAAAAATTACTCGAAAAAAGTTGAAAGGGGGTTACCCCTAAAAATCATGAAAAATACTAAGTCGTCACATCGATTTGGAATTTGCACTATAGACGTGAAATTTCATGCTCATTCCGAAAATGTATGATTTCTATAGGCTCAGATAAGTCAGATATAAGATTTAGCCGGAAAAGTGTGTTTAAGTTAGAAGATCCAATTTTATCAGATTTTTTATTTTTCATTTTTCATTTTTCGAATTTCAAATTTTTGTCCTCCAACTAATTTTGACGTGCTGGTTCCGAATTTTTGAACGAAAATGTCGAAAACTCATCAGAAATATTTTTGGCGCCAAAAAAACCATTTGAAAACTGATTCAGAGCTGACCAACTCGCGAACGGTTAGAGATAGACCAATTTTGCGAACGCCAATCGATTCAGAATGGCCGAATTAGTATATACTGAGAATTTGAACAGAAAAAATCGACGGACATAAAAGTCGAGTATATTATTCATTTACCATACATAATTTTTTGCACTTTTTTATTTTTCATTTTTCGAATTTCAAATTTTTGTCCTCCAACGAATTTTGACGTGCTGATTCAGAATCTTTGAACGAAAATGTCGAAAACTCATCAGAAATATTTTTGGCGCCAAAAAAACCATTTGAAAACTGAATCAGAGCTGACCAACTCGAGAACGGTTAGAGATAGACCAATTTTGCGAACGCCAATCGATTCAGAATGGCCGAATTAGTATATACTGAGAATTTGAACTGAAAAAATCGACGGACACAAAAGTCGAGTATATTATTTATTTACCATACATAATTTTTTCCACTTTTTTATTTTTCATTTTTTTAATTTCAAATTTTTGTCCTCCAACGTATTTTGACGTGCTGATTCCGAATCTTTGAACGAAAATGTCGAAAACTCATCAGAAATATTTTTGGCGCCAAAAAAACCGTTTGAAAACTGATTCAGAGCTGACCAACTCGAGAGCCGTTAGAGATAGACCAATTTTGCGAACGCCAATCGATTCAGAATGGCTGAATTAGTATATACTGAGAATTTGAACAGAAAAAATCGACGGACACAAAAGTCGAGTATATTATTTATTTACCATACATAATTTTTTCCACTTTTTTATTTTTCATTTTTTTAATTTCAAATTTTTGTCCTCCAACGTATTTTGACGTGCTGATTCCGAATCTTTGAACGAAAATGTCGAAAACTCATGAGAAATATTTTTGGCGCCAAAAAAACCATTTGAAAACTGATTCAGAGCTGACCAACTCGAGGACGGTTAGAGATAGACCAATTCTGCGAACGCTAATCGATTCAGAATGGCCGAATCAGTATATATTGTGAATTTCGAGTCAATGGAAAAATTAAAAATTACTCGAAAAAAGTTGAAAGGGGGTTACCCCTAAAAAACATGAAAAATAATACTAAGTCGTCACATCGATTTGGAATTTGCACTATATACGTGAAATTTCATGCCCATTCAGAAAATGTATGATTTCTATAGACTCAGATAAGTCAGTTAAAAGATTTAGCCGGAAAAGAGTGTTTAAGGTAGAAGATCCAATTTTATGAGATTTTTTATTTTTCATTTTTCGAATTTCAAATTTTTGTCCTCCAACGAATTTTGACGTGCTGATTCCGAATCTTTGAACGAAAATGTCGAAAACTTATCAGAAATATTTTTGCCACCAAAAAAACCATTTGAATACTGCTTCAGAGCTGACCTACTCGAAAACGGTCAGAGATAGAATAATTCTGCGAACTCCAATCGATTCAGAATGGCCGTCTTAGTATATACTGAGGATTTGAACGAAAAAAATCGACGGGCAAAAAAGTCGAGTAAATCATGATAGACAATTTTTTGAACTTTTTTATTTTTCATTTTTCGAATTACAAATTTTTGTCCTCCAACGAATTTTGACGTGCTGATTCCGAATCTTTGAACGAAAATGTCGAAAACTCATCAGAAATATTTTTGGCGCCAAAAAAACCATTTGAAAACTGATTCAGAGCTGACCAACTCGCGAACGGTTAGAGATAGACCAATTTTGCGAACGCCAATCGATTCAGAATGGCCGAATTAGTATATACTGAGAATTTGAAAAGAAATAATCGACGGACATAAAAGTCGAGTATATTATTCATTTACCATACATAATTTTTTGCACTTTTTTATTTTTCATTTTTTTAATTTCAAATATTTGTCCTCCAACGTATTTTGACGTGCTGATTCCTAATCTTTGAACGAAAATATCGAAGACTCATCAGAAATATTTTTGGCGCCAAAAAAACCATTTGAAAACTGAATCAGAGCTGACCAACTCGAGAACCGTTAGAGATAGACCAATTTTGCGAACGCCAATCGATTCAGAATGGCCGAATTAGTATATATTGTGAATTTCGAGTTGATGGAAAAATTAAAAATTACTCGAAAAAAGTTGAAAGGGGGTTACCCCTAAAAATCATGAAAAATACTAAGTCGTCACATCGATTTGGAATTTGCACTATAGACGTGAAATTTCATGCTCATTCCGAAAATGTATGATTTCTATAGGCTCAGATAAGTCAGATATAAGATTTAGCCGGAAAAGTGTGTTTAAGTTAGAAGATCCAATTTTATCAGATTTTTTATTTTTCATTTTTCATTTTTCGAATTTCAAATTTTTGTCCTCCAACTAATTTTGACGTGCTGGTTCCGAATTTTTGAACGAAAATGTCGAAAACTCATCAGAAATATTTTTGGCGCCAAAAAAACCATTTGAAAACTGATTCAGAGCTGACCAACTCGCGAACGGTTAGAGATAGACCAATTTTGCGAACGCCAATCGATTCAGAATGGCCGAATTAGTATATACTGAGAATTTGAACAGAAAAAATCGACGGACATAAAAGTCGAGTATATTATTCATTTACCATACATAATTTTTTGCACTTTTTTATTTTTCATTTTTCGAATTTCAAATTTTTGTCCTCCAACGAATTTTGACGTGCTGATTCAGAATCTTTGAACGAAAATGTCGAAAACTCATCAGAAATATTTTTGGCGCCAAAAAAACCATTTGAAAACTGAATCAGAGCTGACCAACTCGAGAACGGTTAGAGATAGACCAATTTTGCGAACGCCAATCGATTCAGAATGGCCGAATTAGTATATACTGAGAATTTGAACTGAAAAAATCGACGGACACAAAAGTCGAGTATATTATTTATTTACCATACATAATTTTTTGCACTTTTTTATTTTTCATTTTTTTAATTTCAAATTTTTGTCCTCCAACGTATTTTGCTGATTCCGAATCTTTGAACGAAAATGTCGAAAACTCATCAGAAATATTTTTGGCGCCAAAAAAACCATTTGAAAACTGATTCAGAGCTGACCAACTCGAGAACGGTTAGAGATAGACCAATTCTGCGAACGCCAATTGATTCAGAATGGCCGAATCAGTATATATTGTGAATTTCGAGTCAATGGAAAAATTAAAAATTACTCGAAAAAAGTTGAAAGGGGGTTACCCCTAAAAATCATGAAAAATACTAAGTCGTCACATCGATTTGGAATTTGCACTATATACGTGAAATATCATGCTCATTCCGAAAATGTATGATTTCTATAGGCTCAGATAAGTCAGATATATGATTTAGCCGGAAAAGTGTGTTTAAGTTAGAAGATCCAATTTTATGAGATTTTTTATTTTTCATTTTTCATTTTTCGAATTTCAAATTTTTGTCCTCCAACGAATTTTGACGTGCTGATTCCGAATCTTTGAACGAAAATGTTGAAAACTCATCAGAAATATTTTTGGCGCCAAAAAAACCATTTGAAAACTGATTCAGAGCTGACCAACTCGAGAAGGGTTAGAGATTGACCAATTTTGCGAACGCCAATCGATTCAGAATGGCCGAATTAGTATATACTGAGGATTTGAACAGAAAAAATCGACGGACACAAAAGTCGAGTATATCATTTATTTACCATACATAATTTTTTCCACTTTTTTATTTTTCATTTTTTTAATTTCAAATTTTTGTCCTCCAACGTATTTTGACGTGCTGATTCCGAATCTTTGAACGAAAATGTCGAAAACTCATCAGAAATATTTTTGGCGCCAAAAAAACCGTTTGAAAACTGATTCAGAGCTGACCAACTCGAGAGCCGTTAGAGATAGACCAATTTTGCGAACGCCAATCGATTCAGAATGGCTGAATTAGTATATACTGAGAATTTGAACAGAAAAAATCGACGGACACAAAAGTCGAGTATATTATTTATTTACCATACATAATTTTTTCCACTTTTTTATTTTTCATTTTTTTAATTTCAAATTTTTGTCCTCCAACGTATTTTGACGTGCTGATTCCGAATCTTTGAACGAAAATGTCGAAAACTCATGAGAAATATTTTTGGCGCCAAAAAAACCATTTGAAAACTGATTCAGAGCTGACCAACTCGAGGACGGTTAGAGATAGACCAATTCTGCGAACGCTAATCGATTCAGAATGGCCGAATCAGTATATATTGTGAATTTCGAGTCAATGGAAAAATTAAAAATTACTCGAAAAAAGTTGAAAGGGGGTTACCCCTAAAAAACATGAAAAATAATACTAAGTCGTCACATCGATTTGGAATTTGCACTATATACGTGAAATTTCATGCCCATTCAGAAAATGTATGATTTCTATAGACTCAGATAAGTCAGTTAAAAGATTTAGCCGGAAAAGAGTGTTTAAGGTAGAAGATCCAATTTTATGAGATTTTTTATTTTTCATTTTTCGAATTTCAAATTTTTGTCCTTCAACGAATTTTGACGTGCTGATTCCGAATCTTTGAACGAAAATGTCGAAAACTTATCAGAAATATTTTTGCCACCAAAAAAACCATTTGAATACTGCTTCAGAGCTGACCTACTCGAAAACGGTCAGAGATAGAATAATTCTGCGAACTCCAATCGATTCAGAATGGCCGTCTTAGTATATACTGAGGATTTGAACGAAAAAAATCGACGGGCAAAAAAGTCGAGTAAATCATGATAGACAATTTTTTGAACTTTTTTATTTTTCATTTTTCGAATTACAAATTTTTGTCCTCCAACGAATTTTGACGTGCTGATTCCGAATCTTTGAACGAAAATGTCGAAAACTCATCAGAAATATTTTTGGCGCCAAAAAAACCATTTGAAAACTGATTCAGAGCTGACCAACTCGCGAACGGTTAGAGATAGACCAATTTTGCGAACGCCAATCGATTCAGAATGGCCGAATTAGTATATACTGAGAATTTGAAAAGAAATAATCGACGGACATAAAAGTCGAGTATATTATTCATTTACCATACATAATTTTTTGCACTTTTTTATTTTTCATTTTTTTAATTTCAAATATTTGTCCTCCAACGTATTTTGACGTGCTGATTCCTAATCTTTGAACGAAAATATCGAAGACTCATCAGAAATATTTTTGGCGCCAAAAAAACCATTTGAAAACTGAATCAGAGCTGACCAACTCGAGAACTGTTAGAGATAGACCAATTTTGCGAACGCCAATCGATTCAGAAAGGCCGAATTAGTATATATTGTGAATTTCGAGTTGATGGAAAAATTAAAAATTACTCGAAAAAAGTTGAAAGGGGGTTACCCCTAAAAATCATGAAAAATACTAAGTCGTCACATCGATTTGGAATTTGCACTATAGACGTGAAATTTCATGCTCATTCCGAAAATGTATGATTTCTATAGGCTCAGATAAGTCAGATATAAGATTTAGCCGGAAAAGTGTGTTTAAGTTAGAAGATCCAATTTTATCAGATTTTTTATTTTTCATTTTTCATTTTTCGAATTTCAAATTTTTGTCCTCCAACTAATTTTGACGTGCTGGTTCCGAATTTTTGAACGAAAATGTCGAAAACTCATCAGAAATATTTTTGGCGCCAAAAAAACCATTTGAAAACTGATTCAGAGCTGACCAACTCGCGAACGGTTAGAGATAGACCAATTTTGCGAACGCCAATCGATTCAGAATGGCCGAATTAGTATATACTGAGAATTTGAACAGAAAAAATCGACGGACATAAAAGTCGAGTATATTATTCATTTACCATA
Source organism: Chrysolina haemoptera (assembly GCA_958298965.1). NCBI lineage: Eukaryota > Metazoa > Arthropoda > Insecta > Coleoptera > Chrysomelidae > Chrysolina > Chrysolina haemoptera. Next base: position 29,475,496 of record OY282598.1, read on the forward strand.
CATAATTTTTTGCACTTTTTTATTTTTCATTTTTCGAATTTCAAATTTTTGTCCTCCAACGAATTTTGACGTGCTGATTCAGAATCTTTGAACGAAAATGTCGAAAACTCATCAGAAATATTTTTGGCGCCAAAAAAACCATTTGAAAACTGAATCAGAGCTGACCAACTCGAGAACGGTTAGAGATAGACCAATTTTGCGAACGCCAATCGATTCAGAATGGCCGAATTAGTATATACTGAGAATTTGAACTGAAAAAATCGACGGACACAAAAGTCGAGTATATTATTTATTTACCATACATAATTTTTTGCACTTTTTTATTTTTCATTTTTTTAATTTCAAATTTTTGTCCTCCAACGTATTTTGCTGATTCCGAATCTTTGAACGAAAATGTCGAAAACTCATCAGAAATATTTTTGGCGCCAAAAAAACCATTTGAAAACTGATTCAGAGCTGACCAACTCGAGAACGGTTAGAGATAGACCAATTCTGCGAACGCCAATTGATTCAGAATGGCCGAATCAGTATATATTGTGAATTTCGAGTCAATGGAAAAATTAAAAATTACTCGAAAAAAGTTGAAAGGGGGTTACCCCTAAAAATCATGAAAAATACTAAGTCGTCACATCGATTTGGAATTTGCACTATATACGTGAAATATCATGCTCATTCCGAAAATGTATGATTTCTATAGGCTCAGATAAGTCAGATATATGATTTAGCCGGAAAAGTGTGTTTAAGTTAGAAGATCCAATTTTATGAGATTTTTTATTTTTCATTTTTCATTTTTCGAATTTCAAATTTTTGTCCTCCAACGAATTTTGACGTGCTGATTCCGAATCTTTGAACGAAAATGTTGAAAACTCATCAGAAATATTTTTGGCGCCAAAAAAACCATTTGAAAACTGATTCAGAGCTGACCAACTCGAGAAGGGTTAGAGTTTGACCAATTTTGCGAACGCCAATCGATTCAGAATGGCCGAATTAGTATATACTGAGGATTTGAACAGAAAAAATCGACGGACACAAAAGTCGAGTATATCATTTATTTACCATACATAATTTTTTCCACTTTTTTATTTTTCATTTTTTTAATTTCAAATTTTTGTCCTCCAACGTATTTTGACGTGCTGATTCCGAATCTTTGAACGAAAATGTCGAAAACTCATCAGAAATATTTTTGGCGCCAAAAAAACCGTTTGAAAACTGATTCAGAGCTGACCAACTCGAGAGCCGTTAGAGATAGACCAATTTTGCGAACGCCAATCGATTCAGAATGGCTGAATTAGTATATACTGAGAATTTGAACAGAAAAAATCGACGGACACAAAAGTCGAGTATATTATTTATTTACCATACATAATTTTTTCCACTTTTTTATTTTTCATTTTTTTAATTTCAAATTTTTGTCCTCCAACGTATTTTGACGTGCTGATTCCGAATCTTTGAACGAAAATGTCGAAAACTCATGAGAAATATTTTTGGCGCCAAAAAAACCATTTGAAAACTGATTCAGAGCTGACCAACTCGAGGACGGTTAGAGATAGACCAATTCTGCGAACGCTAATCGATTCAGAATGGCCGAATCAGTATATATTGTGAATTTCGAGTCAATGGAAAAATTAAAAATTACTCGAAAAAAGTTGAAAGGGGGTTACCCCTAAAAAACATGAAAAATAATACTAAGTCGTCACATCGATTTGGAATTTGCACTATATACGTGAAATTTCATGCCCATTCAGAAAATGTATGATTTCTATAGACTCAGATAAGTCAGTTAAAAGATTTAGCCGGAAAAGAGTGTTTAAGGTAGAAGATCCAATTTTATGAGATTTTTTATTTTTCATTTTTCGAATTTCAAATTTTTGTCCTCCAACGAATTTTGACGTGCTGATTCCGAATCTTTGAACGAAAATGTCGAAAACTTATCAGAAATATTTTTGCCACCAAAAAAACCATTTGAATACTGCTTCAGAGCTGACCTACTCGTAAACGGTCAGAGATAGAATAATTCTGCGAACTCCAATCGATTCAGAATGGCCGTCTTAGTATATACTGAGGATTTGAACGAAAAAAATCGACGGGCAAAAAAGTCGAGTAAATCATGATAGACAATTTTTTGAACTTTTTTATTTTTCATTTTTCGAATTACAAATTTTTGTCCTCCAACGAATTTTGACGTGCTGATTCCGAATCTTTGAACGAAAATGTCGAAAACTCATCAGAAATATTTTTGGCGCCAAAAAAACCATTTGAAAACTGATTCAGAGCTGACCAACTCGCGAACGGTTAGAGATAGACCAATTTTGCGAACGCCAATCGATTCAGAATGGCCGAATTAGTATATACTGAGAATTTGAAAAGAAATAATCGACGGACATAAAAGTCGAGTATATTATTCATTTACCATACATAATTTTTTGCACTTTTTTATTTTTCATTTTTTTAATTTCAAATATTTGTCCTCCAACGTATTTTGACGTGCTGATTCCTAATCTTTGAACGAAAATGTCGAAAACTCATCAGAAATATTTTTGGCGCCAAAAAAACCATTTGAAAACTGATTCAGAGCTGACCAACTCGCGAACGGTTAGAGATAGACCAATTTTGCGAACGCCAATCGATTCAGAATGGCCGAATTAGTATATACTGAGAATTTGAAAAGAAATAATCGACGGACATAAAAGTCGAGTATATTATTCATTTACCATACATAATTTTTTGCACTTTTTTATTTTTCATTTTTTTAATTTCAAATATTTGTCCTCCAACGTATTTTGACGTGCTGATTCCTAATCTTTGAACGAAAATATCGAAGACTCATCAGAAATATTTTTGGCGCCAAAAAAACCATTTGAAAACTGAATCAGAGCTGACCAACTCGAGAACCGTTAGAGATAGACCAATTTTGCGAACGCCAATCGATTCAGAAAGGCCGAATTAGTATATATTGTGAATTTCGAGTTGATGGAAAAATTAAAAATTACTCGAAAAAAGTTGAAAGGGGGTTACCCCTAAAAATCATGAAAAATACTAAGTCGTCACATCGATTTGGAATTTGCACTATAGACGTGAAATTTCATGCTCATTCCGAAAATGTATGATTTCTATAGGCTCAGATAAGTCAGATATAAGATTTAGCCGGAAAAGTGTGTTTAAGTTAGAAGATCCAATTTTATCAGATTTTTTATTTTTCATTTTTCATTTTTCGAATTTCAAATTTTTGTCCTCCAACTAATTTTGACGTGCTGGTTCCGAATTTTTGAACGAAAATGTCGAAAACTCATCAGAAATATTTTTGGCGCCAAAAAAACCATTTGAAAACTGATTCAGAGCTGACCAACTCGCGAACGGTTAGAGATAGACCAATTTTGCGAACGCCAATCGATTCAGAATGGCCGAATTAGTATATACTGAGAATTTGAACAGAAAAAATCGACGGACATAAAAGTCGAGTATATTATTCATTTACCATACATAATTTTTTGCACTTTTTTATTTTTCATTTTTCGAATTTCAAATTTTTGTCCTCCAACGAATTTTGACGTGCTGATTCAGAATCTTTGAACGAAAATGTCGAAAACTCATCAGAAATATTTTTGGCGCCAAAAAAACCATTTGAAAACTGAATCAGAGCTGACCAACTCGAGAACGGTTAGAGATAGACCAATTTTGCGAACGCCAATCGATTCAGAATGGCCGAATTAGTATATACTGAGAATTTGAACTGAAATAATCGACGGACACAAAAGTCGAGTATATTATTTATTTACCATACATAATTTTTTGCACTTTTTTATTTTTCATTTTTTTAATTTCAAATTTTTTTCCTCCAACGTATTTTGCTGATTCCGAATCTTTGAACGAAAATGTCGAAAACTCATCAGAAATATTTTTGGCGCCAAAAAAACCATTTGAAAACTGATTCAGAGCTGACCAACTCGCGAACGGTTAGAGATAGACCAATTTTGCGAACGCCAATCGATTCAGAATGGCCGAATTAGTATATACTGAGAATTTGAACAGAAAAAATCGACGGACATAAAAGTCGAGTATATTATTCATTTACCATACATAATTTTTTGCACTTTTTTATTTTTCATTTTTTTAATTTCAAATATTTGTCCTCCAACGTATTTTGACGTGCTGATTCCTAATCTTTGAACGAAAATGTCGAAAACTCATCAGAAATATTTTTGGCGCCAAAAAAACCATTTGAAAACTGAATCAGAGCTGACCAACTCGAGAACGGTTAGAGATAGACCAATTTTGCGAACGCCAATCGATTCAGAATGGCCGAATTAGTATATACTGAGAATTTGAACTGAAATAATCGACGGACACAAAAGTCGAGTATATTATTTATTTACCATACATAATTTTTTGCACTTTTTTATTTTTCATTTTTTTAATTTCAAATTTTTTTCCTCCAACGTATTTTGCTGATTCCGAATCTTTGAACGAAAATGTCGAAAACTCATCAGAAATATTTTTGGCGCCAAAAAAACCATTTGAAAACTGATTCAGAGCTGACCAACTCGAGAACGGTTAGAGATAGACCAATTCTGCGAACGCCAATTGATTCAGAATGGCCGAATCAGTATATATTGTGAATTTCGAGTCAATGGAAAAATTAAAAATTACTCGAAAAAAGTTGAAAGGGGGTTACCCCTAAAAATCATGAAAAATACTAAGTCGTCACATCGATTTGGAATTTGCACTATATACGTGAAATTTCATGCTCATTCCGATAATGTATGATTTCTATAGGCTCAGATAAGTCAGATATAAGATTTAGCCGGAAAAGTGTGTTTAAGTTAGAAGATCCAATTTTATGAGATTTTTTATTTTTCATTTTTCATTTTTCGAATTTCAAATTTTTGTCCTCCAACTAATTTTGACGTGCTGGTTCCGAATTTTTGAACGAAAATGTCGAAAACTCATCAGAAATATTTTTGGCGCCAAAAAAACCATTTGAAAACTGATTCAGAGCTGACCAACTCGCGAACGGTTAGAGATAGACCAATTTTGCGAACGCCAATCGATTCAGAATGGCCGAATTAGTATATACTGAGAATTTGAACAGAAAAAATCGACGGACATAAAAGTCGAGTATATTATTCATTTACCATACATAATTTTTTCCACTTTTTTATTTTTCATTTTTTTAATTTCAAATTTTTGTCCTCCAACGTATTTTGACGTGCTGATTCCGAATCTTTGAACGAAAATGTCGAAAACTCATGAGAAATATTTTTGGCGCCAAAAAAACCATTTGAAAACTGATTCAGAGCTGACCAACTCGAGGACGGTTAGAGATAGACCAATTCTGCGAACGCTAATCGATTCAGAATGGCCGAATCAGTATATATTGTGAATTTCGAGTCAATGGAAAAATTAAAAATTACTCGAAAAAAGTTGAAAGGGGGTTACCCCTAAAAAACATGAAAAATAATACTAAGTCGTCACATCGATTTGGAATTTGCACTATATACGTGAAATTTCATGCCCATTCAGAAAATGTATGATTTCTATAGACTCAGATAAGTCAGTTAAAAGATTTAGCCGGAAAAGAGTGTTTAAGGTAGAAGATCCAATTTTATGAGATTTTTTATTTTTCATTTTTCGAATTTCAAATTTTTGTCCTCCAACGAATTTTGACGTGCTGATTCCGAATCTTTGAACGAAAATGTCGAAAACTTATCAGAAATATTTTTGCCACCAAAAAAACCATTTGAATACTGCTTCAGAGCTGACCTACTCGTAAACGGTCAGAGATAGAATAATTCTGCGAACTCCAATCGATTCAGAATGGCCGTCTTAGTATATACTGAGGATTTGAACGAAAAAAATCGACGGGCAAAAAAGTCGAGTAAATCATGATAGACAATTTTTTGAACTTTTTTATTTTTCATTTTTCGAATTACAAATTTTTGTCCTCCAACGAATTTTGACGTGCTGATTCCGAATCTTTGAACGAAAATGTCGAAAACTCATCAGAAATATTTTTGGCGCCAAAAAAACCATTTGAAAACTGATTCAGAGCTGACCAACTCGCGAACGGTTAGAGATAGACCAATTTTGCGAACGCCAATCGATTCAGAATGGCCGAATTAGTATATACTGAGAATTTGAAAAGAAATAATCGACGGACATAAAAGTCGAGTATATTATTCATTTACCATACATAATTTTTTGCACTTTTTTATTTTTCATTTTTTTAATTTCAAATATTTGTCCTCCAACGTATTTTGACGTGCTGATTCCTAATCTTTGAACGAAAATGTCGAAAACTCATCAGAAATATTTTTGGCGCCAAAAAAACCATTTGAAAACTGATTCAGAGCTGACCAACTCGCGAACGGTTAGAGATAGACCAATTTTGCGAACGCCAATCGATTCAGAATGGCCGAATTAGTATATACTGAGAATTTGAAAAGAAATAATCGACGGACATAAAAGTCGAGTATATTATTCATTTACCATACATAATTTTTTGCACTTTTTTATTTTTCATTTTTTTAATTTCAAATATTTGTCCTCCAACGTATTTTGACGTGCTGATTCCTAATCTTTGAACGAAAATATCGAAGACTCATCAGAAATATTTTTGGCGCCAAAAAAACCATTTGAAAACTGAATCAGAGCTGACCAACTCGAGAACCGTTAGAGATAGACCAATTTTGCGAACGCCAATCGATTCAGAAAGGCCGAATTAGTATATATTGTGAATTTCGAGTTGATGGAAAAATTAAAAATTACTCGAAAAAAGTTGAAAGGGGGTTACCCCTAAAAATCATGAAAAATACTAAGTCGTCACATCGATTTGGAATTTGCACTATAGACGTGAAATTTCATGCTCATTCCGAAAATGTATGATTTCTATAGGCTCAGATAAGTCAGATATAAGATTTAGCCGGAAAAGTGTGTTTAAGTTAGAAGATCCAATTTTATCAGATTTTTTATTTTTCATTTTTCATTTTTCGAATTTCAAATTTTTGTCCTCCAACTAATTTTGACGTGCTGGTTCCGAATTTTTGAACGAAAATGTCGAAAACTCATCAGAAATATTTTTGGCGCCAAAAAAACCATTTGAAAACTGATTCAGAGCTGACCAACTCGCGAACGGTTAGAGATAGACCAATTTTGCGAACGCCAATCGATTCAGAATGGCCGAATTAGTATATACTGAGAATTTGAACAGAAAAAATCGACGGACATAAAAGTCGAGTATATTATTCATTTACCATACATAATTTTTTGCACTTTTTTATTTTTCATTTTTCGAATTTCAAATTTTTGTCCTCCAACGAATTTTGACGTGCTGATTCAGAATCTTTGAACGAAAATGTCGAAAACTCATCAGAAATATTTTTGGCGCCAAAAAAACCATTTGAAAACTGAATCAGAGCTGACCAACTCGAGAACGGTTAGAGATAGACCAATTTTGCGAACGCCAATCGATTCAGAATGGCCGAATTAGTATATACTGAGAATTTGAACTGAAATAATCGACGGACACAAAAGTCGAGTATATTATTTATTTACCATACATAATTTTTTGCACTTTTTTATTTTTCATTTTTTTAATTTCAAATTTTTTTCCTCCAACGTATTTTGCTGATTCCGAATCTTTGAACGAAAATGTCGAAAACTCATCAGAAATATTTTTGGCGCCAAAAAAACCATTTGAAAACTGATTCAGAGCTGACCAACTCGCGAACGGTTAGAGATAGACCAATTTTGCGAACGCCAATCGATTCAGAATGGCCGAATTAGTATATACTGAGAATTTGAACAGAAAAAATCGACGGACATAAAAGTCGAGTATATTATTCATTTACCATACATAATTTTTTGCACTTTTTTATTTTTCATTTTTTTAATTTCAAATATTTGTCCTCCAACGTATTTTGACGTGCTGATTCCTAATCTTTGAACGAAAATGTCGAAAACTCATCAGAAATATTTTTGGCGCCAAAAAAACCATTTGAAAACTGAATCAGAGCTGACCAACTCGAGAACGGTTAGAGATAGACCAATTTTGCGAACGCCAATCGATTCAGAATGGCCGAATTAGTATATACTGAGAATTTGAACTGAAATAATCGACGGACACAAAAGTCGAGTATATTATTTATTTACCATACATAATTTTTTGCACTTTTTTATTTTTCATTTTTTTAATTTCAAATTTTTTTCCTCCAACGTATTTTGCTGATTCCGAATCTTTGAACGAAAATGTCGAAAACTCATCAGAAATATTTTTGGCGCCAAAAAAACCATTTGAAAACTGATTCAGAGCTGACCAACTCGAGAACGGTTAGAGATAGACCAATTCTGCGAACGCCAATTGATTCAGAATGGCCGAATCAGTATATATTGTGAATTTCGAGTCAATGGAAAAATTAAAAATTACTCGAAAAAAGTTGAAAGGGGGTTACCCCTAAAAATCATGAAAAATACTAAGTCGTCACATCGATTTGGAATTTGCACTATATACGTGAAATTTCATGCTCATTCCGATAATGTATGATTTCTATAGGCTCAGATAAGTCAGATATAAGATTTAGCCGGAAAAGTGTGTTTAAGTTAGAAGATCCAATTTTATGAGATTTTTTATTTTTCATTTTTCATTTTTCGAATTTCAAATTTTTGTCCTCCAACTAATTTTGACGTGCTGGTTCCGAATTTTTGAACGAAAATGTCGAAAACTCATCAGAAATATTTTTGGCGCCAAAAAAACCATTTGAAAACTGATTCAGAGCTGACCAACTCGCGAACGGTTAGAGATAGACCAATTTTGCGAACGCCAATCGATTCAGAATGGCCGAATTAGTATATACTGAGAATTTGAACAGAAAAAATCGACGGACATAAAAGTCGAGTATATTATTCATTTACCATACATAATTTTTTGCACTTTTTTATTTTTCATTTTTCGAATTTCAAATTTTTGTCCTCCAACGAATTTTGACGTGCTGATTCAGAATCTTTGAACGAAAATGTCGAAAACTCATCAGAAATATTTTTGGCGCCAAAAAAACCATTTGAAAACTGAATCAGAGCTGACCAACTCGAGAACTGTTAGAGATATACCAATTGTGCGAACGCCAATCGATTCAGAATGGCCGAATTAGTATATACTGAGAATTTGAACAGAAAAAATCGACGGACACAAAAGTCGAGTATATTATTTATTTACCATACATAATTTTTTGCACTTTTTTATTTTTCATTTTTTTAATTCCAAATTTTTGTCCTCCAACGTATTTTGACGTGCTGATTCCTAATCTTTGAACGAAAATGTCGAAAACTCATCAGAAATATTTTTGACGCCAAAAAAACCATTTGAAAACTGAATCAGAGCTGACCAACTCGAGAACGGTTAGAGATAGACCAATTTTGCGAACGCCAATCGATTCAGAATGGCCGAATCAGTATATATTGTGAATTTCGAGTCAATGGAAAAATTAAAAATTACTCGAAAAAAGTTGAAAGGGGGTTACCCCTAAAAATCATGAAAAATACTAAGTCGTCACATCGATTTGGAATTTGCACTATATACGTGAAATTTCATGCTCATTCCGATAATGTATGATTTCTATAGGCTCAGATAAGTCAGATATAAGATTTAGCCGGAAAAGTGTGTTTAAGTTAGAAGATCCAATTTTATGAGATTTTTTATTTTTCATTTTTCATTTTTCGAATTTCAAATTTTTGTCCTCCAACTAATTTTGACGTGCTGATTCCGAATCTTTGAACGAAAATGTTGAAAACTCATCAGAAATATTTTTGGCGCCAAAAAAACCATTTGAAAACTGATTCAGAGCTGACCAACTCGAGAAGGGTTAGAGATTGACCAATTTTGCGAACGCCAATCGATTCAGAATGGCCGAATTAGTATATACTGAGGATTTGAACAGAAAAAATCGACGGACACAAAACTCGAGTATATCATTTATTTACCATACATAATTTTTTCCACTTTTTTATTTTTCATTTTTTTAATTTCAAATTTTTGTCCTCCAACGAATTTTGACGTGCTGATTCAGAATCTTTGAACGAAAATGTCGAAAACTCATCAGAAATATTTTTGGCGCCAAAAAAACCGTTTGAAAACTGAATCAGAGCTGACCAACTCGAGAACCGTTAGAGATAGACCAATTTTGCGAACGCCAATCGATTCAGAATGGCCGAATTAGTATATACTGAGAATTTGAACTGAAAAAATCGACGGACACAAAAGTCGAGTATATTATTTATTTACCATACATAATTTTTTGCACTTTTTTATTTTTCATTTTTTTAATTTCAAATTTTTGTCCTTCAACGTATTTTGCTGATTCCGAATCTTTGAACGAAAATGTCGAAAACTCATCAGAAATATTTTTGGCGCCAAAAAAACCATTTGAAAACTGATTCAGAGCTGACCAACTCGAGAACGGTTAGAGATAGACCAATTCTGCGAACGCCAATTGATTCAGAATGGCCGAATCAGTATATATTGTGAATTTCGAGTCAATGGAAAAATTAAAAATTACTCGAAAAAAGTTGAGAGGGGGTTACCCCTAAAAATCATGAAAAATACTAAGTCGTCACATCGATTTGGAATTTGCACTATATACGTGAAATATCATGCTCATTCCGAAAATGTATGATTTCTATAGGCTCAAATAAGTCAGATATATGATTTAGCCGGAAAAGTGTGTTTAAGTTAGAAGATCCAATTTTATGAGATTTTTTATTTTTCATTTTTCGAATTTCAAATTTTTGTCCTCCAACGAATTTTGACGTGCTGATTCCGAATCTTTGAACGAAAATGTTGAAAACTCATCAGAAATATTTTTGGCGCCAAAAAAACCATTTGAAAACTGATTCAGAGCTGACCAACTCGAGAAGGGTTAGAGATTGACCAATTTTGCGAACGCCAATCGATTCAGAATGGCCGAATTAGTATATACTGAGGATTTGAACAGAAAAAATCGACGGACACAAAACTCGAGTATATCATTTATTTACCATACATAATTTTTTCCACTTTTTTATTTTTCATTTTTTTAATTTCAAATTTTTGTCCTCCAACGTATTTTGACGTGCTGATTCCGAATCTTTGAACGAAAATGTCGAAAACTCATGAGAAATATTTTTGGCGCCAAAAAAACCGTTTGAAAACTGATTCAGAGCTGACCAACTCGAGAACTGTTAGAGATATACCAATTGTGCGAACGCCAATCGATTCAGAATGGCCGAATTAGTATATACTGAGAATTTGAACAGAAAAAATCGACGGACATAAAAGTCGAGTATATTATTTATTTACCATACATAATTTTTTGCACTTTTTTATTTTTCATTTTTTTAATTCCAAATTTTTGTCCTCCAACGTATTTTGACGTGCTGATTCCTAATCTTTGAACGAAAATGTCGAAAACTCATCAGAAATATTTTTGACGCCAAAAAAACCATTTGAAAACTGAATCAGAGCTGACCAACTCGAGAACGGTTAGAGATAGACCAATTTTGCGAACGCCAATCGATTCAGAATGGCCGAATCAGTATATATTGTGAATTTCGAGTCAATGGAAAAATTAAAAATTACTCGAAAAAAGTTGAAAGGGGGTTACCCCTAAAAATCATGAAAAATACTAAGTCGTCACATCGATTTGGAATTTGCACTATATACGTGAAATTTCATGGTCATTCCGATAATGTATGATTTCTATAGGCTCAGATAAGTCAGATATAAGATTTAGCCGGAAAAGTGTGTTTAAGTTAGAAGATCCAATTTTATGAGATTTTTTATTTTTCATTTTTCATTTTTCGAATTTCAAATTTTTGTCCTTCAACGAATTTTGACGTGCTGATTCCGAATCTTTGAACGAAAATGTCGAAAACTCATCAGAAATATTTTTGGCGACAAAAAAACCGTTTGAAAACTGATTCAGAGCTGACCAACTCGAGAACTGTTAGAGATATAACAATTGTGCGAACGCCAATCGATTTAGAATGGCCGAATTAGTATATACTAAGAATTTGAACAGAAAAAATCGACGGACATAAAAGTCGAGTATATTATTTATTTACCATACATAATTTTTTGCACTTTTTCATTTTTCATTTTTCGAATTTCAAATTTTTGTCCTCCAACGAATTTTTACGTGCTGATTCCGAATCTTTGAACGAAAATGTCGAAAACTCATCAGAAATATTTTTGGCGCCAAAAAAACCATTTTCAAAACTGAATCAGAGCTGACCAACTCGAGAACGGTTAGAGATAGACCAATTTTGCGAACGCCAATCGATTCAGAATGGCCGAATTAGTATATACTAAGAATTTGAACAGAAAAAATCGACGGACATAAAAGTCGAGTATATTATTTATTTACCATACATAATTTTTTCACTTTTTCATTTTTAATTTTTTTAATTTCAAATATTTGTCCTCCAACGTATTTTGACGTGCTGATTCCGAATCTTTGAACGAAAATGTCGAAAACTCATCAGAAATATTTTTGGCGCCAAAAAAACCGTTTGAAAACTGATTCAGAGCTGACCAACTCGAGAGCCGTTAGAGATAGACCAATTTTGCGAACGCCAATCGATTCAGAATGGCTGAATTAGTATATACTGAGAATTTGAACAGAAAAAATCGACGGACACAAAAGTCGAGTATATTATTTATTTACCATACATAATTTTTTCTACTTTTTTATTTTTCATTTTTTTAATTTCAAATTTTTGTCCTCCAACGTATTTTGACGTGCTGATTCCGAATCTTTGAACGAAAATGTCGAAAACTCATGAGAAATATTTTTGGCGCCAAAAAAACCATTTGAAAACTGATTCAGAGCTGACCAACTCGAGGACGGTTAGAGATAGACCAATTCTGCGAACGCCAATCGATTCAGAATGGCCGAATCAGTATATATTGTGAATTTCGAGTCAATGGAAAAATTAAAAATTACTCGAAAAAAGTTGAAAGGGGGTTACCCCTAAAAAACATGAAAAATAATACTAAGTCGTCACATCGATTTGGAATTTGCACTATATACGTGAAATTTCATGCCCATTCAGAAAATGTATGATTTCTATAGACTCAGATAAGTCAGTTAAAAGATTTAGCCGGAAAAGAGTGTTTAAGGTAGAAGATCCAATTTTATGAGAATTTTTTATTTTTCATTTTTCGAATTTCAAATTTTTGTCCTCCAACGAATTTTGACGTGCTGATTCCGAATCTTTGAACGAAAATGTCGAAAACTTATCAGAAATATTTTTGCCACCAAAAAAACCATTTGAATACTGCTTCAGAGCTGACCTACTCGAAAACGGTCAGAGATAGAATAATTCTGCGAACTCCAATCGATTCAGAATGGCCGTCTTAGTATATACTGAGGATTTGAACGAAAAAAATCGACGGGCAAAAAAGTCGAGTAAATCATGATAGACAATTTTTTGAACTTTTTTATTTTTCATTTTTCGAATTACAAATTTTTGTCCTCCAACGAATTTTGACGTGCTGATTCCGAATCTTTGAACGAAAATGTCGAAAACTCATCAGAAATATTTTTGGCGCCAAAAAAACCATTTGAAAACTGATTCAGAGCTGACCAACTCGCGAACGGTTAGAGATAGACCAATTTTGCGAACGCCAATCGATTCAGAATGGCCGAATTAGTATATACTGAGAATTTGAAAAGAAATAATCGACGGACATAAAAGTCGAGTATATTATTCATTTACCATACATAATTTTTTGCACTTTTTTATTTTTCATTTTTTTAATTTCAAATATTTGTCCTCCAACGTATTTTGACGTGCTGATTCCTAATCTTTGAACGAAAATATCGAAGACTCATCAGAAATATTTTTGGCGCCAAAAAAACCATTTGAAAACTGAATCAGAGCTGACCTACTCGAAAACGGTCAGAGATAGAATAATTCTGCGAACTCCAATCGATTCAGAATGGCCGTCTTAGTATATACTGAGGATTTGAACGAAAAAAATCGACGGGCAAAAAAGTCGAGTAAATCATGATAGACAATTTTTTGAACTTTTTTATTTTTCATTTTTCGAATTACAAATTTTTGTCCTCCAACGAATTTTGACGTGCTGATTCCGAATCTTTGAACGAAAATGTCGAAAACTCATCAGAAATATTTTTGGCGCCAAAAAAACCATTTGAAAACTGATTCAGAGCTGACCAACTCGCGAACGGTTAGAGATAGACCAATTTTGCGAACGCCAATCGATTCAGAATGGCCGAATTAGTATATACTGAGAATTTGAAAAGAAATAATCGACGGACATAAAAGTCGAGTATATTATTCATTTACCATACATAATTTTTTGCACTTTTTTATTTTTCATTTTTTTAATTTCAAATATTTGTCCTCCAACGTATTTTGACGTGCTGATTCCCAATCTTTGAACGAAAATATCGAAGACTCATCAGAAATATTTTTGGCGCCAAAAAAACCATTTGAAAACTGAATCAGAGCTGACCAACTCGAGAACCGTTAGAGATAGACCAATTTTGCGAACGCCAATCGATTCAGAATGGCCGAATTAGTATATATTGTGAATTTCGAGTTGATGGAAAAATTAAAAATTACTCGAAAAAAGTTGAAAGGGGGTTACCCCTAAAAATCATGAAAAATACTAAGTCGTCACATCGATTTGGAATTTGCACTATAGACGTGAAATTTCATGCTCATTCCGAAAATGTATGATTTCTATAGGCTCAGATAAGTCAGATATAAGATTTAGCCGGAAAAGTGTGTTTAAGTTAGAAGATCCAATTTTATCAGATTTTTTATTTTTCATTTTTCATTTTTCGAATTTCAAATTTTTGTCCTCCAACTAATTTTGACGTGCTGGTTCCGAATTTTTGAACGAAAATGTCGAAAACTCATCAGAAATATTTTTGGCGCCAAAAAAACCATTTGAAAACTGATTCAGAGCTGACCAACTCGCGAACGGTTAGAGATAGACCAATTTTGCGAACGCCAATCGATTCAGAATGGCCGAATTAGTATATACTGAGAATTTGAACAGAAAAAATCGACGGACATAAAAGTCGAGTATATTATTCATTTACCATACATAATTTTTTGCACTTTTTTATTTTTCATTTTTCGAATTTCAAATTTTTGTCCTCCAACGAATTTTGACGTGCTGATTCAGAATCTTTGAACGAAAATGTCGAAAACTCATCAGAAATATTTTTGGCGCCAAAAAAACCATTTGAAAACTGAATCAGAGCTGACCAACTCGAGAACGGTTAGAGATAGACCAATTTTGCGAACGCCAATCGATTCAGAATGGCCGAATTAGTATATACTGAGAATTTGAACTGAAAAAATCGACGGACACAAAAGTCGAGTATATTATTTATTTACCATACATAATTTTTTGCACTTTTTTATTTTTCATTTTTTTAATTTCAAATTTTTGTCCTCCAACGTATTTTGCTGATTCCGAATCTTTGAACGAAAATGTCGAAAACTCATCAGAAATATTTTTGGCGCCAAAAAAACCATTTGAAAACTGATTCAGAGCTGACCAACTCGAGAACGATTAGAGATAGACCAATTCTGCGAACGCCAATTGATTCAGAATGGCCGAATCAGTATATATTGTGAATTTCGAGTCAATGGAAAAATTAAAAATTACTCGAAAAAAGTTGAAAGGGGGTTACCCCTAAAAATCATGAAAAATACTAAGTCGTCACATCGATTTGGAATTTGCACTATATACGTGAAATATCATGCTCATTCCGAAAATGTATGATTTCTATAGGCTCAGATAAGTCAGATATATGATTTAGCCGGAAAAGTGTGTTTAAGTTAGAAGATCCAATTTTATGAGATTTTTTATTTTTCATTTTTCATTTTTCGAATTTCAAATTTTTGTCCTCCAACGAATTTTGACGTGCTGATTCCGAATCTTTGAACGAAAATGTTGAAAACTCATCAGAAATATTTTTGGCGCCAAAAAAACCATTTGAAAACTGATTCAGAGCTGACCAACTCGAGAAGGGTTAGAGATTGACCAATTTTGCGAACGCCAATCGATTCAGAATGGCCGAATTAGTATATACTGAGGATTTGAACAGAAAAAATCGACGGACACAAAAGTCGAGTATATCATTTATTTACCATACATAATTTTTTCCACTTTTTTATTTTTCATTTTTTTAATTTCAAATTTTTGTCCTCCAACGTATTTTGACGTGCTGATTCCGAATCTTTGAACGAAAATGTCGAAAACTCATCAGAAATATTTTTGGCGCCAAAAAAACCGTTTGAAAACTGATTCAGAGCTGACCAACTCGAGAGCCGTTAGAGATAGACCAATTTTGCGAACGCCAATCGATTCAGAATGGCTGAATTAGTATATACTGAGAATTTGAACAGAAAAAATCGACGGACACAAAAGTCGAGTATATTATTTATTTACCATACATAATTTTTTCCACTTTTTTATTTTTCATTTTTTTAATTTCAAATTTTTGTCCTCCAACGTATTTTGACGTGCTGATTCCGAATCTTTGAACGAAAATGTCGAAAACTCATGAGAAATATTTTTGGCGCCAAAAAAACCATTTGAAAACTGATTCAGAGCTGACCAACTCGAGGACGGTTAGAGATAGACCAATTCTGCGAACGCTAATCGATTCAGAATGGCCGAATCAGTATATATTGTGAATTTCGAGTCAATGGAAAAATTAAAAATTACTCGAAAAAAGTTGAAAGGGGGTTACCCCTAAAAAACATGAAAAATAATACTAAGTCGTCACATCGATTTGGAATTTGCACTATATACGTGAAATTTCATGCCCATTCAGAAAATGTATGATTTCTATAGACTCAGATAAGTCAGTTAAAAGATTTAGCCGGAAAAGAGTGTTTAAGGTAGAAGATCCAATTTTATGAGATTTTTTATTTTTCATTTTTCGAATTTCAAATTTTTGTCCTTCAACGAATTTTGACGTGCTGATTCCGAATCTTTGAACGAAAATGTCGAAAACTTATCAGAAATATTTTTGCCACCAAAAAAACCATTTGAATACTGCTTCAGAGCTGACCTACTCGAAAACGGTCAGAGATAGAATAATTCTGCGAACTCCAATCGATTCAGAATGGCCGTCTTAGTATATACTGAGGATTTGAACGAAAAAAATCGACGGGCAAAAAAGTCGAGTAAATCATGATAGACAATTTTTTGAACTTTTTTATTTTTCATTTTTCGAATTACAAATTTTTGTCCTCCAACGAATTTTGACGTGCTGATTCCGAATCTTTGAACGAAAATGTCGAAAACTCATCAGAAATATTTTTGGCGCCAAAAAAACCATTTGAAAACTGATTCAGAGCTGACCAACTCGCGAACGGTTAGAGATAGACCAATTTTGCGAACGCCAATCGATTCAGAATGGCCGAATTAGTATATACTGAGAATTTGAAAAGAAATAATCGACGGACATAAAAGTCGAGTATATTATTCATTTACCATACATAATTTTTTGCACTTTTTTATTTTTCATTTTTTTAATTTCAAATATTTGTCCTCCAACGTATTTTGACGTGCTGATTCCTAATCTTTGAACGAAAATATCGAAGACTCATCAGAAATATTTTTGGCGCCAAAAAAACCATTTGAAAACTGAATCAGGACCAACTCGAGAACCGTTAGAGATAGACCAATTTTGCGAACGCCAATCGATTCAGAAAGGCCGAATTAGTATATATTGTGAATTTCGAGTTGATGGAAAAATTAAAAATTACTCGAAAAAAGTTGAAAGGGGGTTACCCCTAAAAATCATGAAAAATACTAAGTCGTCACATCGATTTGGAATTTGCACTATAGACGTGAAATTTCATGCTCATTCCGAAAATGTATGATTTCTATAGGCTCAGATAAGTCAGATATAAGATTTAGCCGGAAAAGTGTGTTTAAGTTAGAAGATCCAATTTTATCAGATTTTTTATTTTTCATTTTTCATTTTTCGAATTTCAAATTTTTGTCCTCCAACTAATTTTGACGTGCTGGTTCCGAATTTTTGAACGAAAATGTCGAAAACTCATCAGAAATATTTTTGGCGCCAAAAAAACCATTTGAAAACTGATTCAGAGCTGACCAACTCGCGAACGGTTAGAGATAGACCAATTTTGCGAACGCCAATCGATTCAGAATGGCCGAATTAGTATATACTGAGAATTTGAACAGAAAAAATCGACGGACATAAAAGTCGAGTATATTATTCATTTACCATACATAATTTTTTGCACTTTTTTATTTTTCATTTTTCGAATTTCAAATTTTTGTCCTCCAACGAATTTTGACGTGCTGATTCAGAATCTTTGAACGAAAATGTCGAAAACTCATCAGAAATATTTTTGGCGCCAAAAAAACCATTTGAAAACTGAATCAGAGCTGACCAACTCGAGAACGGTTAGAGATAGACCAATTTTGCGAACGCCAATCGATTCAGAATGGCCGAATTAGTATATACTGAGAATTTGAACTGAAAAAATCGACGGACACAAAAGTCGAGTATATTATTTATTTACCATACATAATTTTTTGCACTTTTTTATTTTTCATTTTTTTAATTTCAAATTTTTGTCCTCCAACGTATTTTGCTGATTCCGAATCTTTGAACGAAAATGTCGAAAACTCATCAGAAATATTTTTGGCGCCAAAAAAACCATTTGAAAACTGATTCAGAGCTGACCAACTCGAGAACGGTTAGAGATAGACCAATTCTGCGAACGCCAATTGATTCAGAATGGCCGAATCAGTATATATTGTGAATTTCGAGTCAATGGAAAAATTAAAAATTACTCGAAAAAAGTTGAAAGGGGGTTACCCCTAAAAATCATGAAAAATACTAAGTCGTCACATCGATTTGGAATTTGCACTATATACGTGAAATATCATGCTCATTCCGAAAATGTATGATTTCTATAGGCTCAGATAAGTCAGATATATGATTTAGCCGGAAAAGTGTGTTTAAGTTAGAAGATCCAATTTTATGAGATTTTTTATTTTTCATTTTTCATTTTTCGAATTTCAAATTTTTGTCCTCCAACGAATTTTGACGTGCTGATTCCGAATCTTTGAACGAAAATGTTGAAAACTCATCAGAAATATTTTTGGCGCCAAAAAAACCATTTGAAAACTGATTCAGAGCTGACCAACTCGAGAAGGGTTAGAGATTGACCAATTTTGCGAACGCCAATCGATTCAGAATGGCCGAATTAGTATATACTGAGGATTTGAACAGAAAAAATCGACGGACACAAAAGTCGAGTATATCATTTATTTACCATACATAATTTTTTCCACTTTTTTATTTTTCATTTTTTTAATTTCAAATTTTTGTCCTCCAACGTATTTTGACGTGCTGATTCCGAATCTTTGAACGAAAATGTCGAAAACTCATGAGAAATATTTTTGGCGCCAAAAAAACCGTTTGAAAACTGATTCAGAGCTGACCAACTCGAGAACTGTTAGAGATATACCAATTGTGCGAACGCCAATCGATTCAGAATGGCCGAATTAGTATATACTGAGAATTTGAACAGAAAAAATCGACGGACATAAAAGTCGAGTATATTATTTATTTACCATACATAATTTTTTGCACTTTTTTATTTTTCATTTTTTTAATTCCAAATTTTTGTCCTCCAACGTATTTTGACGTGCTGATTCCTAATCTTTGAACGAAAATGTCGAAAACTCATCAGAAATATTTTTGACGCCAAAAAAACCATTTGAAAACTGAATCAGAGCTGACCAACTCGAGAACGGTTAGAGATAGACCAATTTTGCGAACGCCAATCGATTCAGAATGGCCGAATCAGTATATATTGTGAATTTCGAGTCAATGGAAAAATTAAAAATTACTCGAAAAAAGTTGAAAGGGGGTTACCCCTAAAAATCATGAAAAATACTAAGTCGTCACATCGATTTGGAATTTGCACTATATACGTGAAATTTCATGCTCATTCCGATAATGTATGATTTCTATAGGCTCAGATAAGTCAGATATAAGATTTAGCCGGAAAAGTGTGTTTAAGTTAGAAGATCCAATTTTATGAGATTTTTTATTTTTCATTTTTCATTTTTCGAATTTCAAATTTTTGTCCTCCAACTAATTTTGACGTGCTGGTTCCGAATTTTTGAACGAAAATGTCGAAAACTCATCAGAAATATTTTTGGCGCCAAAAAAACCATTTGAAAACTGATTCAGAGCTGACCAACTCGCGAACGGTTAGAGATAGACCAATTTTGCGAACGCCAATCGATTCAGAATGGCGGAATTAGTATATACTGAGAATTTGAACAGAAAAAATCGACGGACATAAAAGTCGAGTATATTATTCATTTACCATACATAATTTTTTGCACTTTTTTATTTTTCATTTTTCGAATTTCAAATTTTTGTCCTCCAACGAATTTTGACGTGCTGATTCAGAATCTTTGAACGAAAATGTCGAAAACTCATCAGAAATATTTTTGGCGCCAAAAAAACCATTTGAAAACTGAATCAGAGCTGACCAACTCGAGAACGGTTAGAGATAGACCAATTTTGCGAACGCCAATCGATTCAGAATGGCCGAATTAGTATATACTGAGAATTTGAACTGAAAAAATCGACGGACACAAAAGTCGAGTATATTATTTATTTACCATACATAATTTTTTGCACTTTTTTATTTTTCATTTTTTTAATTTCAAATTTTTGTCCTCCAACGTATTTTGCTGATTCCGAATCTTTGAACGAAAATGTCGAAAACTCATCAGAAATATTTTTGGCGCCAAAAAAACCATTTGAAAACTGATTCAGAGCTGACCAACTCGAGAACGGTTAGAGATAGACCAATTCTGCGAACGCCAATTGATTCAGAATGGCCGAATCAGTATATATTGTGAATTTCGAGTCAATGGAAAAATTAAAAATTACTCGAAAAAAGTTGAAAGGGGGTTACCCCTAAAAATCATGAAAAATACTAAGTCGTCACATCGATTTGGAATTTGCACTATATACGTGAAATATCATGCTCATTCCGAAAATGTATGATTTCTATAGGCTCAAATAAGTCAGATATATGATTTAGCCGGAAAAGTGTGTTTAAGTTAGAAGATCCAATTTTATGAGATTTTTTATTTTTCATTTTTCATTTTTCGAATTTCAAATTTTTGTCCTCCAACGAATTTTGACGTGCTGATTCCGAATCTTTGAACGAAAATGTTGAAAACTCATCAGAAATATTTTTGGCGCCAAAAAAACCATTTGAAAACTGATTCAGAGCTGACCAACTCGAGAAGGGTTAGAGATTGACCAATTTTGCGAACGCCAATCGATTCAGAATGGCCGAATTAGTATATACTGAGGATTTGAACAGAAAAAATCGACGGACACAAAACTCGAGTATATCATTTATTTACCATACATAATTTTTTCCACTTTTTTATTTTTCATTTTTTTAATTTCAAATTTTTGTCCTCCAACGTATTTTGACGTGCTGATTCCGAATCTTTGAACGAAAATGTCGAAAACTCATGAGAAATATTTTTGGCGCCAAAAAAACCGTTTGAAAACTGATTCAGAGCTGACCAACTCGAGAACTGTTAGAGATATACCAATTGTGCGAACGCCAATCGATTCAGAATGGCCGAATTAGTATATACTGAGAATTTGAACAGAAAAAATCGACGGACATAAAAGTCGAGTATATTATTTATTTACCATACATAATTTTTTGCACTTTTTTATTTTTCATTTTTTTAATTCCAAATTTTTGTCCTCCAACGTATTTTGACGTGCTGATTCCTAATCTTTGAACGAAAATGTCGAAAACTCATCAGAAATATTTTTGACGCCAAAAAAACCATTTGAAAACTGAATCAGAGCTGACCAACTCGAGAACGGTTAGAGATAGACCAATTTTGCGAACGCCAATCGATTCAGAATGGCCGAATCAGTATATATTGTGAATTTCGAGTCAATGGAAAAATTAAAAATTACTCGAAAAAAGTTGAAAGGGGGTTACCCCTAAAAATCATGAAAAATACTAAGTCGTCACATCGATTTGGAATTTGCACTATATACGTGAAATTTCATGGTCATTCCGATAATGTATGATTTCTATAGGCTCAGATAAGTCAGATATAAGATTTAGCCGGAAAAGTGTGTTTAAGTTAGAAGATCCAATTTTATGAGATTTTTTATTTTTCATTTTTCATTTTTCGAATTTCAAATTTTTGTCCTCCAACGAATTTTGACGTGCTGATTCCGAATCTTTGAACGAAAATGTCGAAAACTCATCAGAAATATTTTTGGCGACAAAAAAACCGTTTGAAAACTGATTCAGAGCTGACCAACTCGAGAACTGTTAGAGATATACCAATTGTGCGAACGCCAATCGATTTAGAATGGCCGAATTAGTATATACTAAGAATTTGAACAGAAAAAATCGACGGACATAAAAGTCGAGTATATTATTTATTTACCATACATAATTTTTTGCACTTTTTCATTTTTCATTTTTCGAATTTCAAATTTTTGTCCTCCAACTAATTTTGACGTGCTGGTTCCGAATTTTTGAACGAAAATGTCGAAAACTCATCAGAAATATTTTTGGCGCCAAAAAAACCATTTGAAAACTGATTCAGAGCTGACCAACTCGCGAACGGTTAGAGATAGACCAATTTTGCGAACGCCAATCGATTCAGAATGGCCGAATTAGTATATACTGAGAATTTGAACAGAAAAAATCGACGGACATAAAAGTCGAGTATATTATTCATTTACCATACATAATTTTTTGCACTTTTTTATTTTTCATTTTTCGAATTTCAAATTTTTGTCCTCCAACGAATTTTGACGTGCTGATTCAGAATCTTTGAACGAAAATGTCGAAAACTCATCAGAAATATTTTTGGCGCCAAAAAAACCATTTGAAAACTGAATCAGAGCTGACCAACTCGAGAACGGTTAGAGATAGACCAATTTTGCGAACGCCAATCGATTCAGAATGGCCGAATTAGTATATACTGAGAATTTGAACTGAAAAAATCGACGGACACAAAAGTCGAGTATATTATTTATTTACCATACATAATTTTTTGCACTTTTTTATTTTTCATTTTTTTAATTTCAAATTTTTGTCCTCCAACGTATTTTGCTGATTCCGAATCTTTGAACGAAAATGTCGAAAACTCATCAGAAATATTTTTGGCGCCAAAAAAACCATTTGAAAACTGATTCAGAGCTGACCAACTCGAGAACGGTTAGAGATAGACCAATTCTGCGAACGCCAATTGATTCAGAATGGCCGAATCAGTATATATTGTGAATTTCGAGTCAATGGAAAAATTAAAAATTACTCGAAAAAAGTTGAAAGGGGGTTACCCCTAAAAATCATGAAAAATACTAAGTCGTCACATCGATTTGGAATTTGCACTATATACGTGAAATATCATGCTCATTCCGAAAATGTATGATTTCTATAGGCTCAGATAAGTCAGATATATGATTTAGCCGGAAAAGTGTGTTTAAGTTAGAAGATCCAATTTTATGAGATTTTTTATTTTTCATTTTTCATTTTTCGAATTTCAAATTTTTGTCCTCCAACGAATTTTGACGTGCTGATTCCGAATCTTTGAACGAAAATGTTGAAAACTCATCAGAAATATTTTTGGCGCCAAAAAAACCATTTGAAAACTGATTCAGAGCTGACCAACTCGAGAAGGGTTAGAGTTTGACCAATTTTGCGAACGCCAATCGATTCAGAATGGCCGAATTAGTATATACTGAGGATTTGAACAGAAAAAATCGACGGACACAAAAGTCGAGTATATCATTTATTTACCATACATAATTTTTTCCACTTTTTTATTTTTCATTTTTTTAATTTCAAATTTTTGTCCTCCAACGTATTTTGACGTGCTGATTCCGAATCTTTGAACGAAAATGTCGAAAACTCATCAGAAATATTTTTGGCGCCAAAAAAACCGTTTGAAAACTGATTCAGAGCTGACCAACTCGAGAGCCGTTAGAGATAGACCAATTTTGCGAACGCCAATCGATTCAGAATGGCTGAATTAGTATATACTGAGAATTTGAACAGAAAAAATCGACGGACACAAAAGTCGAGTATATTATTTATTTACCATACATAATTTTTTCCACTTTTTTATTTTTCATTTTTTTAATTTCAAATTTTTGTCCTCCAACGTATTTTGACGTGCTGATTCCGAATCTCTGAACGAAAATGTCGAAAACTCATGAGAAATATTTTTGGCGCCAAAAAAACCATTTGAAAACTGATTCAGAGCTGACCAACTCGAGGACGGTTAGAGATAGACCAATTCTGCGAACGCTAATCGATTCAGAATGGCCGAATCAGTATATATTGTGAATTTCGAGTCAATGGAAAAATTAAAAATTACTCGAAAAAAGTTGAAAGGGGGTTACCCCTAAAAAACATGAAAAATAATACTAAGTCGTCACATCGATTTGGAATTTGCACTATATACGTGAAATTTCATGCCCATTCAGAAAATGTATGATTTCTATAGACTCAGATAAGTCAGTTAAAAGATTTAGCCGGAAAAGAGTGTTTAAGGTAGAAGATCCAATTTTATGAGATTTTTTATTTTTCATTTTTCGAATTTCAAATTTTTGTCCTCCAACGAATTTTGACGTGCTGATTCCGAATCTTTGAACGAAAATGTCGAAAACTTATCAGAAATATTTTTGCCACCAAAAAAACCATTTGAATACTGCTTCAGAGCTGACCTACTCGAAAACGGTCAGAGATAGAATAATTCTGCGAACTCCAATCGATTCAGAATGGCCGTCTTAGTATATACTGAGGATTTGAACGAAAAAAATCGACGGGCAAAAAAGTCGAGTAAATCATGATAGACAATTTTTTGAACTTTTTTATTTTTCATTTTTCGAATTACAAATTTTTGTCCTCCAACGAATTTTGACGTGCTGATTCCGAATCTTTGAACGAAAATGTCGAAAACTCATCAGAAATATTTTTGGCGCCAAAAAAACCATTTGAAAACTGATTCAGAGCTGACCAACTCGCGAACGGTTAGAGATAGACCAATTTTGCGAACGCCAATCGATTCAGAATGGCCGAATTAGTATATACTGAGAATTTGAAAAGAAATAATCGACGGACATAAAAGTCGAGTATATTATTCATTTACCATACATAATTTTTTGCACTTTTTTATTTTTCATTTTTTTAATTTCAAATATTTGTCCTCCAACGTATTTTGACGTGCTGATTCCTAATCTTTGAACGAAAATATCGAAGACTCATCAGAAATATTTTTGGCGCCAAAAAAACCATTTGAAAACTGAATCAGAGCTGACCAACTCGAGAACCGTTAGAGATAGACCAATTTTGCGAACGCCAATCGATTCAGAAAGGCCGAATTAGTATATATTGTGAATTTCGAGTTGATGGAAAAATTAAAAATTACTCGAAAAAAGTTGAAAGGGGGTTACCCCTAAAAATCATGAAAAATACTAAGTCGTCACATCGATTTGGAATTTGCACTATAGACGTGAAATTTCATGCTCATTCCGAAAATGTATGATTTCTATAGGCTCAGATAAGTCAGATATAAGATTTAGCCGGAAAAGTGTGTTTAAGTTAGAAGATCCAATTTTATCAGATTTTTTATTTTTCATTTTTCATTTTTCGAATTTCAAATTTTTGTCCTCCAACTAATTTTGACGTGCTGGTTCCGAATTTTTGAACGAAAATGTCGAAAACTCATCAGAAATATTTTTGGCGCCAAAAAAACCATTTGAAAACTGATTCAGAGCTGACCAACTCGCGAACGGTTAGAGATAGACCAATTTTGCGAACGCCAATCGATTCAGAATGGCCGAATTAGTATATACTGAGAATTTGAACAGAAAAAATCGACGGACATAAAAGTCGAGTATATTATTCATTTACCATACATAATTTTTTGCACTTTTTTATTTTTCATTTTTCGAATTTCAAATTTTTGTCCTCCAACGAATTTTGACGTGCTGATTCAGAATCTTTGAACGAAAATGTCGAAAACTCATCAGAAATATTTTTGGCGCCAAAAAAACCATTTGAAAACTGAATCAGAGCTGACCAACTCGAGAACGGTTAGAGATAGACCAATTTTGCGAACGCCAATCGATTCAGAATGGCCGAATTAGTATATACTGAGAATTTGAACTGAAAAAATCGACGGACACAAAAGTCGAGTATATTATTTATTTACCATACATAATTTTTTGCACTTTTTTATTTTTCATTTTTTTAATTTCAAATTTTTTTCCTCCAACGTATTTTGCTGATTCCGAATCTTTGAACGAAAATGTCGAAAACTCATCAGAAATATTTTTGGCGCCAAAAAAACCATTTGAAAACTGATTCAGAGCTGACCAACTCGAGAACGGTTAGAGATAGACCAATTCTGCGAACGCCAATTGATTCAGAATGGCCGAATCAGTATATATTGTGAATTTCGAGTCAATAGAAAAATTAAAAATTACTCGAAAAAAGTTGAAAGGGGGTTACCCCTAAAAATCATGAAAAATACTAAGTCGTCACATCGATTTGGAATTTGCACTATATACGTGAAATATCATGCTCATTCCGAAAATGTATGATTTCTATAGGCTCAGATAAGTCAGATATATGATTTAGCCGGAAAAGTGTGTTTAAGTTAGAAGATCCAATTTTATGAGATTTTTTATTTTTCATTTTTCATTTTTCGAATTTCAAATTTTTGTCCTCCAACGAATTTTGACGTGCTGATTCCGAATCTTTGAACGAAAATGTTGAAAACTCATCAGAAATATTTTTGGCGCCAAAAAAACCATTTGAAAACTGATTCAGAGCTGACCAACTCGAGAAGGGTTAGAGATTGACCAATTTTGCGAACGCCAATCGATTCAGAATGGCCGAATTAGTATATACTGAGGATTTGAACAGAAAAAATCGACGGACACAAAAGTCGAGTATATCATTTATTTACCATACATAATTTTTTCCACTTTTTTATTTTTCATTTTTTTAATTTCAAATTTTTGTCTTCCAACGTATTTTGACGTGCTGATTCCGAATCTTTGAACGAAAATGTCGAAAACTCATGAGAAATATTTTTGGCGCCAAAAAAACCGTTTGAAAACTGATTCAGAGCTGACCAACTCGAGAACTGTTAGAGATATACCAATTGTGCGAACGCCAATCGATTCAGAATGGCCGAATTAGTATATACTGAGAATTTGAACAGAAAAAATCGACGGACATAAAAGTCGAGTATATTATTTATTTACCATACATAATTTTTTGCACTTTTTTATTTTTCATTTTTTTAATTCCAAATTTTTGTCCTCCAACGTATTTTGACGTGCTGATTCCTAATCTTTGAACGAAAATGTCGAAAACTCATCAGAAATATTTTTGACGCCAAAAAAACCATTTGAAAACTGAATCAGAGCTGACCAACTCGAGAACGGTTAGAGATAGACCAATTTTGCGAACGCCAATCGATTCAGAATGGCCGAATCAGTATATATTGTGAATTTCGAGTCAATGGAAAAATTAAAAATTACTCGAAAAAAGTTGAAAGGGGGTTACCCCTAAAAATCATGAAAAATACTAAGTCGTCACATCGATTTGGAATTTGCACTATATACGTGAAATTTCATGCTCATTCCGATAATGTATGATTTCTATAGGCTCAGATAAGTCAGATATAAGATTTAGCCGGAAAAGTGTGTTTAAGTTAGAAGATCCAATTTTATGAGATTTTTTATTTTTCATTTTTCATTTTTCGAATTTCAAATTTTTGTCCTCCAACTAATTTTGACGTGCTGGTTCCGAATTTTTGAACGAAAATGTCGAAAACTCATCAGAAATATTTTTGGCGCCAAAAAAACCATTTGAAAACTGATTCAGAGCTGACCAACTCGCGAACGGTTAGAGATAGACCAATTTTGCGAACGCCAATCGATTCAGAATGGCCGAATTAGTATATACTGAGAATTTGAACAGAAAAAATCGACGGACATAAAAGTCGAGTATATTATTCATTTACCATACATAATTTTTTGCACTTTTTTATTTTTCATTTTTCGAATTTCAAATTTTTGTCCTCCAACGAATTTTGACGTGCTGATTCAGAATCTTTGAACGAAAATGTCGAAAACTCATCAGAAATATTTTTGGCGCCAAAAAAACCATTTGAAAACTGAATCAGAGCTGACCAACTCGAGAACTGTTAGAGATATACCAATTGTGCGAACGCCAATCGATTCAGAATGGCCGAATTAGTATATACTGAGAATTTGAACAGAAAAAATCGACGGACACAAAAGTCGAGTATATTATTTATTTACCATACATAATTTTTTGCACTTTTTTATTTTTCATTTTTTTAATTCCAAATTTTTGTCCTCCAACGTATTTTGACGTGCTGATTCCTAATCTTTGAACGAAAATGTCGAAAACTCATCAGAAATATTTTTGACGCCAAAAAAACCATTTGAAAACTGAATCAGAGCTGACCAACTCGAGAACGGTTAGAGATAGACCAATTTTGCGAACGCCAATCGATTCAGAATGGCCGAATCAGTATATATTGTGAATTTCGAGTCAATGGAAAAATTAAAAATTACTCGAAAAAAGTTGAAAGGGGGTTACCCCTAAAAATCATGAAAAATACTAAGTCGTCACATCGATTTGGAATTTGCACTATATACGTGAAATTTCATGCTCATTCCGATAATGTATGATTTCTATAGGCTCAGATAAGTCAGATATAAGATTTAGCCGGAAAAGTGTGTTTAAGTTAGAAGATCCAATTTTATGAGATTTTTTATTTTTCATTTTTCATTTTTCGAATTTCAAATTTTTGTCCTCCAACTAATTTTGACGTGCTGATTCCGAATCTTTGAACGAAAATGTTGAAAACTCATCAGAAATATTTTTGGCGCCAAAAAAACCATTTGAAAACTGATTCAGAGCTGACCAACTCGAGAAGGGTTAGAGATTGACCAATTTTGCGAACGCCAATCGATTCAGAATGGCCGAATTAGTATATACTGAGGATTTGAACAGAAAAAATCGACGGACACAAAACTCGAGTATATCATTTATTTACCATACATAATTTTTTCCACTTTTTTATTTTTCATTTTTTTAATTTCAAATTTTTGTCCTCCAACGAATTTTGACGTGCTGATTCAGAATCTTTGAACGAAAATGTCGAAAACTCATCAGAAATATTTTTGGCGCCAAAAAAACCGTTTGAAAACTGAATCAGAGCTGACCAACTCGAGAACCGTTAGAGATAGACCAATTTTGCGAACGCCAATCGATTCAGAATGGCCGAATTAGTATATACTGAGAATTTGAACTGAAAAAATCGACGGACACAAAAGTCGAGTATATTATTTATTTACCATACATAATTTTTTGCACTTTTTTATTTTTCATTTTTTTAATTTCAAATTTTTGTCCTTCAACGTATTTTGCTGATTCCGAATCTTTGAACGAAAATGTCGAAAACTCATCAGAAATATTTTTGGCGCCAAAAAAACCATTTGAAAACTGATTCAGAGCTGACCAACTCGAGAACGGTTAGAGATAGACCAATTCTGCGAACGCCAATTGATTCAGAATGGCCGAATCAGTATATATTGTGAATTTCGAGTCAATGGAAAAATTAAAAATTACTCGAAAAAAGTTGAGAGGGGGTTACCCCTAAAAATCATGAAAAATACTAAGTCGTCACATCGATTTGGAATTTGCACTATATACGTGAAATATCATGCTCATTCCGAAAATGTATGATTTCTATAGGCTCAAATAAGTCAGATATATGATTTAGCCGGAAAAGTGTGTTTAAGTTAGAAGATCCAATTTTATGAGATTTTTTATTTTTCATTTTTCATTTTTCGAATTTCAAATTTTTGTCCTCCAACGAATTTTGACGTGCTGATTCCGAATCTTTGAACGAAAATGTTGAAAACTCATCAGAAATATTTTTGGCGCCAAAAAAACCATTTGAAAACTGATTCAGAGCTGACCAACTCGAGAAGGGTTAGAGATTGACCAATTTTGCGAACGCCAATCGATTCAGAATGGCCGAATTAGTATATACTGAGGATTTGAACAGAAAAAATCGACGGACACAAAACTCGAGTATATCATTTATTTACCATACATAATTTTTTCCACTTTTTTATTTTTCATTTTTTTAATTTCAAATTTTTGTCCTCCAACGTATTTTGACGTGCTGATTCCGAATCTTTGAACGAAAATGTCGAAAACTCATGAGAAATATTTTTGGCGCCAAAAAAACCGTTTGAAAACTGATTCAGAGCTGACCAACTCGAGAACTGTTAGAGATATACCAATTGTGCGAACGCCAATCGATTCAGAATGGCCGAATTAGTATATACTGAGAATTTGAACAGAAAAAATCGACGGACATAAAAGTCGAGTATATTATTTATTTACCATACATAATTTTTTGCACTTTTTTATTTTTCATTTTTTTAATTCCAAATTTTTGTCCTCCAACGTATTTTGACGTGCTGATTCCTAATCTTTGAACGAAAATGTCGAAAACTCATCAGAAATATTTTTGACGCCAAAAAAACCATTTGAAAACTGAATCAGAGCTGACCAACTCGAGAACGGTTAGAGATAGACCAATTTTGCGAACGCCAATCGATTCAGAATGGCCGAATCAGTATATATTGTGAATTTCGAGTCAATGGAAAAATTAAAAATTACTCGAAAAAAGTTGAAAGGGGGTTACCCCTAAAAATCATGAAAAATACTAAGTCGTCACATCGATTTGGAATTTGCACTATATACGTGAAATTTCATGGTCATTCCGATAATGTATGATTTCTATAGGCTCAGATAAGTCAGATATAAGATTTAGCCGGAAAAGTGTGTTTAAGTTAGAAGATCCAATTTTATGAGATTTTTTATTTTTCATTTTTCATTTTTCGAATTTCAAATTTTTGTCCTCCAACGAATTTTGACGTGCTGATTCCGAATCTTTGAACGAAAATGTCGAAAACTCATCAGAAATATTTTTGGCGACAAAAAAACCGTTTGAAAACTGATTCAGAGCTGACCAACTCGAGAACTGTTAGAGATATACCAATTGTGCGAACGCCAATCGATTTAGAATGGCCGAATTAGTATATACTAAGAATTTGAACAGAAAAAATCGACGGACATAAAAGTCGAGTATATTATTTATTTACCATACATAATTTTTTGCACTTTTTCATTTTTCATTTTTCGAATTTCAAATTTTTGTCCTCCAACGAATTTTTACGTGCTGATTCCGAATCTTTGAACGAAAATGTCGAAAACTCATCAGAAATATTTTTGGCGCCAAAAAAACCATTTTCAAAACTGAATCAGAGCTGACCAACTCGAGAACGGTTAGAGATAGACCAATTTTGCGAACGCCAATCGATTCAGAATGGCCGAATTAGTATATACTAAGAATTTGAACAGAAAAAATCGACGGACATAAAAGTCGAGTATATTATTTATTTACCATACATAATTTTTTTCACTTTTTCATTTTTAATTTTTTTAATTTCAAATATTTGTCCTCCAACGTATTTTGACGTGCTGATTCCGAATCTTTGAACGAAAATGTCGAAAACTCATCAGAAATATTTTTGGCGCCAAAAAAACCGTTTGAAAACTGATTCAGAGCTGACCAACTCGAGAGCCGTTAGAGATAGACCAATTTTGCGAACGCCAATCGATTCAGAATGGCTGAATTAGTATATACTGAGAATTTGAACAGAAAAAATCGACGGACACAAAAGTCGAGTATATTATTTATTTACCATACATAATTTTTTCTACTTTTTTATTTTTCATTTTTTTAATTTCAAATTTTTGTCCTCCAACGTATTTTGACGTGCTGATTCCGAATCTTTGAACGAAAATGTCGAAAACTCATGAGAAATATTTTTGGCGCCAAAAAAACCATTTGAAAACTGATTCAGAGCTGACCAACTCGAGGACGGTTAGAGATAGACCAATTCTGCGAACGCCAATCGATTCAGAATGGCCGAATCAGTATATATTGTGAATTTCGAGTCAATGGAAAAATTAAAAATTACTCGAAAAAAGTTGAAAGGGGGTTACCCCTAAAAAACATGAAAAATAATACTAAGTCGTCACATCGATTTGGAATTTGCACTATATACGTGAAATTTCATGCCCATTCAGAAAATGTATGATTTCTATAGACTCAGATAAGTCAGTTAAAAGATTTAGCCGGAAAAGAGTGTTTAAGGTAGAAGATCCAATTTTATGAGAATTTTTTATTTTTCATTTTTCGAATTTCAAATTTTTGTCCTCCAACGAATTTTGACGTGCTGATTCCGAATCTTTGAACGAAAATGTCGAAAACTTATCAGAAATATTTTTGCCACCAAAAAAACCATTTGAATACTGCTTCAGAGCTGACCTACTCGAAAACGGTCAGAGATAGAATAATTCTGCGAACTCCAATCGATTCAGAATGGCCGTCTTAGTATATACTGAGGATTTGAACGAAAAAAATCGACGGGCAAAAAAGTCGAGTAAATCATGATAGACAATTTTTTGAACTTTTTTATTTTTCATTTTTCGAATTACAAATTTTTGTCCTCCAACGAATTTTGACGTGCTGATTCCGAATCTTTGAACGAAAATGTCGAAAACTCATCAGAAATATTTTTGGCGCCAAAAAAACCATTTGAAAACTGATTCAGAGCTGACCAACTCGCGAACGGTTAGAGATAGACCAATTTTGCGAACGCCAATCGATTCAGAATGGCCGAATTAGTATATACTGAGAATTTGAAAAGAAATAATCGACGGACATAAAAGTCGAGTATATTATTCATTTACCATACATAATTTTTTGCACTTTTTTATTTTTCATTTTTTTAATTTCAAATATTTGTCCTCCAACGTATTTTGACGTGCTGATTCCTAATCTTTGAACGAAAATATCGAAGACTCATCAGAAATATTTTTGGCGCCAAAAAAACCATTTGAAAACTGAATCAGAGCTGACCAACTCGAGAACCGTTAGAGATAGACCAATTTTGCGAACGCCAATCGATTCAGAATGGCCGAATTAGTATATATTGTGAATTTCGAGTTGATGGAAAAATTAAAAATTACTCGAAAAAAGTTGAAAGGGGGTTACCCCTAAAAATCATGAAAAATACTAAGTCGTCACATCGATTTGGAATTTGCACTATAGACGTGAAATTTCATGCTCATTCCGAAAATGTATGATTTCTATAGGCTCAGATAAGTCAGATATAAGATTTAGCCGGAAAAGTGTGTTTAAGTTAGAAGATCCAATTTTATCAGATTTTTTATTTTTCATTTTTCATTTTTCGAATTTCAAATTTTTGTCCTCCAACTAATTTTGACGTGCTGGTTCCGAATTTTTGAACGAAAATGTCGAAAACTCATCAGAAATATTTTTGGCGCCAAAAAAACCATTTGAAAACTGATTCAGAGCTGACCAACTCGCGAACGGTTAGAGATAGACCAATTTTGCGAACGCCAATCGATTCAGAATGGCCGAATTAGTATATACTGAGAATTTGAACAGAAAAAATCGACGGACATAAAAGTCGAGTATATTATTCATTTACCATACATAATTTTTTGCACTTTTTTATTTTTCATTTTTCGAATTTCAAATTTTTGTCCTCCAACGAATTTTGACGTGCTGATTCAGAATCTTTGAACGAAAATGTCGAAAACTCATCAGAAATATTTTTGGCGCCAAAAAAACCATTTGAAAACTGAATCAGAGCTGACCAACTCGAGAACGGTTAGAGATAGACCAATTTTGCGAACGCCAATCGATTCAGAATGGCCGAATTAGTATATACTGAGAATTTGAACTGAAAAAATCGACGGACACAAAAGTCGAGTATATTATTTATTTACCATACATAATTTTTTGCACTTTTTTATTTTTCATTTTTTTAATTTCAAATTTTTGTCCTCCAACGTATTTTGCTGATTCCGAATCTTTGAACGAAAATGTCGAAAACTCATCAGAAATATTTTTGGCGCCAAAAAAACCATTTGAAAACTGATTCAGAGCTGACCAACTCGAGAACGGTTAGAGATAGACCAATTCTGCGAACGCCAATTGATTCAGAATGGCCGAATCAGTATATATTGTGAATTTCGAGTCAATGGAAAAATTAAAAATTACTCGAAAAAAGTTGAAAGGGGGTTACCCCTAAAAATCATGAAAAATACTAAGTCGTCACATCGATTTGGAATTTGCACTATATACGTGAAATATCATGCTCATTCCGAAAATGTATGATTTCTATAGGCTCAGATAAGTCAGATATATGATTTAGCCGGAAAAGTGTGTTTAAGTTAGAAGATCCAATTTTATGAGATTTTTTATTTTTCATTTTTCATTTTTCGAATTTCAAATTTTTGTCCTCCAACGAATTTTGACGTGCTGATTCCGAATCTTTGAACGAAAATGTTGAAAACTCATCAGAAATATTTTTGGCGCCAAAAAAACCATTTGAAAACTGATTCAGAGCTGACCAACTCGAGAAGGGTTAGAGATTGACCAATTTTGCGAACGCCAATCGATTCAGAATGGCCGAATTAGTATATACTGAGGATTTGAACAGAAAAAATCGACGGACACAAAAGTCGAGTATATCATTTATTTACCATACATAATTTTTTCCACTTTTTTATTTTTCATTTTTTTAATTTCAAATTTTTGTCCTCCAACGTATTTTGACGTGCTGATTCCGAATCTTTGAACGAAAATGTCGAAAACTCATCAGAAATATTTTTGGCGCCAAAAAAACCGTTTGAAAACTGATTCAGAGCTGACCAACTCGAGAGCCGTTAGAGATAGACCAATTTTGCGAACGCCAATCGATTCAGAATGGCTGAATTAGTATATACTGAGAATTTGAACAGAAAAAATCGACGGACACAAAAGTCGAGTATATTATTTATTTACCATACATAATTTTTTCCACTTTTTTATTTTTCATTTTTTTAATTTCAAATTTTTGTCCTCCAACGTATTTTGACGTGCTGATTCCGAATCTTTGAACGAAAATGTCGAAAACTCATGAGAAATATTTTTGGCGCCAAAAAAACCATTTGAAAACTGATTCAGAGCTGACCAACTCGAGGACGGTTAGAGATAGACCAATTCTGCGAACGCTAATCGATTCAGAATGGCCGAATCAGTATATATTGTGAATTTCGAGTCAATGGAAAAATTAAAAATTACTCGAAAAAAGTTGAAAGGGGGTTACCCCTAAAAAACATGAAAAATAATACTAAGTCGTCACATCGATTTGGAATTTGCACTATATACGTGAAATTTCATGCCCATTCAGAAAATGTATGATTTCTATAGACTCAGATAAGTCAGTTAAAAGATTTAGCCGGAAAAGAGTGTTTAAGGTAGAAGATCCAATTTTATGAGATTTTTTATTTTTCATTTTTCGAATTTCAAATTTTTGTCCTCCAACGAATTTTGACGTGCTGATTCCGAATCTTTGAACGAAAATGTCGAAAACTTATCAGAAATATTTTTGCCACCAAAAAAACCATTTGAATACTGCTTCAGAGCTGACCTACTCGAAAACGGTCAGAGATAGAATAATTCTGCGAACTCCAATCGATTCAGAATGGCCGTCTTAGTATATACTGAGGATTTGAACGAAAAAAATCGACGGGCAAAAAAGTCGAGTAAATCATGATAGACAATTTTTTGAACTTTTTTATTTTTCATTTTTCGAATTACAAATTTTTGTCCTCCAACGAATTTTGACGTGCTGATTCCGAATCTTTGAACGAAAATGTCGAAAACTCATCAGAAATATTTTTGGCGCCAAAAAAACCATTTGAAAACTGATTCAGAGCTGACCAACTCGCGAACGGTTAGAGATAGACCAATTTTGCGAACGCCAATCGATTCAGAATGGCCGAATTAGTATATACTGAGAATTTGAAAAGAAATAATCGACGGACATAAAAGTCGAGTATATTATTCATTTACCATACATAATTTTTTGCACTTTTTTATTTTTCATTTTTTTAATTTCAAATATTTGTCCTCCAACGTATTTTGACGTGCTGATTCCTAATCTTTGAACGAAAATATCGAAGACTCATCAGAAATATTTTTGGCGCCAAAAAAACCATTTGAAAACTGAATCAGAGCTGACCAACTCGAGAACCGTTAGAGATAGACCAATTTTGCGAACGCCAATCGATTCAGAAAGGCCGAATTAGTATATATTGTGAATTTCGAGTGGATGGAAAAATTAAAAATTACTCGAAAAAAGTTGAAAGGGGGTTACCCCTAAAAATCATGAAAAATACTAAGTCGTCACATCGATTTGGAATTTGCACTATAGACGTGAAATTTCATGCTCATTCCGAAAATGTATGATTTCTATAGGCTCAGATAAGTCAGATATAAGATTTAGCCGGAAAAGTGTGTTTAAGTTAGAAGATCCAATTTTATCAGATTTTTTATTTTTCATTTTTCATTTTTCGAATTTCAAATTTTTGTCCTCCAACTAATTTTGACGTGCTGGTTCCGAATTTTTGAACGAAAATGTCGAAAACTCATCAGAAATATTTTTGGCGCCAAAAAAACCATTTGAAAACTGATTCAGAGCTGACCAACTCGCGAACGGTTAGAGATAGACCAATTTTGCGAACGCCAATCGATTCAGAATGGCCGAATTAGTATATACTGAGAATTTGAACAGAAAAAATCGACGGACATAAAAGTCGAGTATATTATTCATTTACCATACATAATTTTTTGCACTTTTTTATTTTTCATTTTTCGAATTTCAAATTTTTGTCCTCCAACGAATTTTGACGTGCTGATTCAGAATCTTTGAACGAAAATGTCGAAAACTCATCAGAAATATTTTTGGCGCCAAAAAAACCATTTGAAAACTGAATCAGAGCTGACCAACTCGAGAACGGTTAGAGATAGACCAATTTTGCGAACGCCAATCGATTCAGAATGGCCGAATTAGTATATACTGAGAATTAGAACTGAAAAAATCGACGGACACAAAAGTCGAGTATATTATTTATTTACCATACATAATTTTTTGCACTTTTTTATTTTTCATTTTTTTAATTTCAAATATTTGTCCTCCAACGTATTTTGACGTGCTGATTCCTAATCTTTGAACGAAAATATCGAAGACTCATCAGAAATATTTTTGGCGCCAAAAAAACCATTTGAAAACTGATTCAGAGCTGACCAACTCGAGAACGGTTAGAGATAGACCAATTCTGCGAACGCCAATTGATTCAGAATGGCCGAATCAGTATATATTGTGAATTTCGAGTCAATGGAAAAATTAAAAATTACTCGAAAAAAGTTGAAAGGGGGTTACCCCTAAAAATCATGAAAAATACTAAGTCGTCACATCGATTTGGAATTTGCACTATATACGTGAAATATCATGCTCATTCCGAAAATGTATGATTTCTATAGGCTCAAATAAGTCAGATATATGATTTAGCCGGAAAAGTGTGTTTAAGTTAGAAGATCCAATTTTATGAGATTTTTTATTTTTCATTTTTCATTTTTCGAATTTCAAATTTTTGTCCTCCAACGAATTTTGACGTGCTGATTCCGAATCTTTGAACGAAAATGTTGAAAACTCATCAGAAATATTTTTGGCGCCAAAAAAACCATTTGAAAACTGATTCAGAGCTGACCAACTCGAGAAGGGTTAGAGATTGACCAATTTTGCGAACGCCAATCGATTCAGAATGGCCGAATTAGTATATACTGAGGATTTGAACAGAAAAAATCGACGGACACAAAACTCGAGTATATCATTTATTTACCATACATAATTTTTTCCACTTTTTTATTTTTCATTTTTTTAATTTCAAATTTTTGTCCTCCAACGTATTTTGACGTGCTGATTCCGAATCTTTGAACGAAAATGTCGAAAACTCATGAGAAATATTTTTGGCGCCAAAAAAACCGTTTGAAAACTGATTCAGAGCTGACCAACTCGAGAACTGTTAGAGATATACCAATTGTGCGAACGCCAATCGATTCAGAATGGCCGAATTAGTATATACTGAGAATTTGAACAGAAAAAATCGACGGACATAAAAGTCGAGTATATTATTTATTTACCATACATAATTTTTTGCACTTTTTTATTTTTCATTTTTTTAATTCCAAATTTTTGTCCTCCAACGTATTTTGACGTGCTGATTCCTAATCTTTGAACGAAAATGTCGAAAACTCATCAGAAATATTTTTGACGCCAAAAAAACCATTTGAAAACTGAATCAGAGCTGACCAACTCGAGAACGGTTAGAGATAGACCAATTTTGCGAACGCCAATCGATTCAGAATGGCCGAATCAGTATATATTGTGAATTTCGAGTCAATGGAAAAATTAAAAATTACTCGAAAAAAGTTGAAAGGGGGTTACCCCTAAAAATCATGAAAAATACTAAGTCGTCACATCGATTTGGAATTTGCACTATATACGTGAAATTTCATGGTCATTCCGATAATGTATGATTTCTATAGGCTCAGATAAGTCAGATATAAGATTTAGCCGGAAAAGTGTGTTTAAGTTAGAAGATCCAATTTTATGAGATTTTTTATTTTTCATTTTTCATTTTTCGAATTTCAAATTTTTGTCCTCCAACGAATTTTGACGTGCTGATTCCGAATCTTTGAACGAAAATGTCGAAAACTCATCAGAAATATTTTTGGCGACAAAAAAACCGTTTGAAAACTGATTCAGAGCTGACCAACTCGAGAACTGTTAGAGATATACCAATTGTGCGAACGCCAATCGATTTAGAATGGCCGAATTAGTATATACTAAGAATTTGAACAGAAAAAATCGACGGACATAAAAGTCGAGTATATTATTTATTTACCATACATAATTTTTTGCACTTTTTCATTTTTCATTTTTCGAATTTCAAATTTTTGTCCTCCAACGAATTTTTACGTGCTGATTCCGAATCTTTGAACGAAAATGTCGAAAACTCATCAGAAATATTTTTGGCGCCAAAAAAACCATTTTCAAAACTGAATCAGAGCTGACCAACTCGAGAACGGTTAGAGATAGACCAATTTTGCGAACGCCAATCGATTCAGAATGGCCGAATTAGTATATACTAAGAATTTGAACAGAAAAAATCGACGGACATAAAAGTCGAGTATATTATTTATTTACCATACATAATTTTTTTCACTTTTTCATTTTTAATTTTTTTAATTTCAAATATTTGTCCTCCAACGTATTTTGACGTGCTGATTCCGAATCTTTGAACGAAAATGTCGAAAACTCATCAGAAATATTTTTGGCGCCAAAAAAACCGTTTGAAAACTGATTCAGAGCTGACCAACTCGAGAGCCGTTAGAGATAGACCAATTTTGCGAACGCCAATCGATTCAGAATGGCTGAATTAGTATATACTGAGAATTTGAACAGGAAAAATCGACGGACATAAAAGTCGAGTATATTATTTATTTACCATACATAATTTTTTGCACTTTTTTATTTTTCATTTTTTTAATTTCAAATTTTTGTCCTCCAACGTATTTTGACGTGCTGATTCTGAATCTGAACGAAAATGTCGAAAACTCATCATAAATATTTTTGGCGCCAAAAAAACCGTTTGAAAACTGATTCAGAGCTGACCAACTCGAGAACGGTTAGAGACAGACCAATTTTGCGAACGCCAATCGATTCAGAATGGCCGAATTAGTATATATTGTAAATTTCGAGTTAATGGAAAAATTAAAAATTACTCGAAAAAAGTTGAAAGGGGGTTACCCCTAAAAATCATGAAAAATACTAAGTCGTCACATCGATTTGAAATTTGCACTATATACGTGAAATTTCATGCCCATTCAGAAAATGTATGATTTCTATAGACTCAGATAAGTCAGTTAAAAGATTTAGCCGGAAAAGAGTGTTTAAGGTAGAAGATCCAATTTTATGAGATTTTTTATTTTTCATTTTTCGAATTTCAAATTTTTGTCCTCCAACGAATGTTGACGTGCTGATTCCGAATCTTTGAACGAAAATGTCGAAAACTCATCAGAAATATTTTTGCCACCAAAAAAACCATTTGAATACTGCTTCAGAGCTGACCTACTCGAAAACGGTCAGAGATAGAATAATTCTGCGAACTTCAATCGATTCAGAATGGCCGACTTAGTATATACTGAGAATTTGAACGAAAAAAATCGACGGGCAAAAAAGTCGAGTAAATCATGATAGACAATTTTTTGAACTTTTTTATTTTTCATTTTTCGAATTACAAATTTTTGTCCTCCAACGAATTTTGACGTGCTGATTCCGAATCTTTGAACGAAAATGTCGAAAACTCATCAGAAATATTTTTGGCGCCAAAAAAACCATTTGAAAACTGATTCAGAGCTGACCAACTCGAGAATGGTTAGAGATTGACCAATTTTGCGAACGCCAATCGATTCAGAATGGCCGAATTAGTATATACTGAGAATTTGAACACAAAAAATCGACGGACACAAAAGTCGAGTATATTATTTATTTACCATACATAATTTTTTGCACTTTTTTATTTTTCATTTTTTTAATTTCAAATTTTTGTCCTCCAACGTATTTTGACGTGCTGATTCTGAATCTTTGAACGAAAATGTCGTAAACTCATCAGAAATATTTTTGGCGCCAAAAAAACCGTTTGAAAACTGATTCAGAGCTGACCAACTCGAGAACCGTTAGAGATAGACCAATTTTGCGAACGCCAATCGATTCAGAATGGCCGAATTAGTATATATTGTGAATTTCGAGTTGATGAAAAAATTAAAAATTACTCGAAAAAAGTTGAAAGGGGGTTACCCCTAAAAATCATGAAAAATACTAAGTCGTCACATCGATTTGGAATTTGCACTATATACGTGAAATTTCATGCTCATTCCGAAAATGTATGATTTCTATAGGCTCAGATAAGTCAGATATAAGATTTAGCCGGAAAAGTGTGTTTAAGTTAGAAGATCCAATTTTATGAGATTTTTTATTTTTCATTTTTCATTTTTCGAATTTCAAATTTTTGTCTTCCAACTAATTTTGACGTGCTGATTCCGAATCTTTGAACGAAAATGTCGAAAACTCATCAGAAATATTTTTGGCGCCAAAAAAACCGTTTGAAAACTGATTCAGAGCTGACCAACTCGAGAACTGTTAGAGATATACCAATTGTGCGAACGCCAATCGATTCAGAATGGCCGAATTAGTATATACTGAGAATTTGAACAGGAAAAATCGACGGACATAAAAGTCGAGTATATTATTTATTTACCATACATAATTTTTTGCACTTTTTTATTTTTCATTTTTTTAATTTCAAATTTTTGTCCCCCAACGTATTTTGACGTGCTGATTCCGAATCTTTGAACGAAAATGTCGAAAACTTATCAGAAATATTTTTGGCGCCAAAAAAAACATTTGAAAACTGATTCAGAGCTGACCAACTCGTGAACGGTTAGAGATAGACCAATTTTGCGAACGCCAATCGATTCAGAATGGCCGAATTAGTATATACTGAGAATTTGAACAGAAAAAATCGACGGACATAAAAGTCGAGTATATTATTTATTTACCATACATAATTTTTTGCACTTTTTTATTTTTCATTTTTTTTAATTTCAAATATTTGTCCTCCAACGTATTTTGACGTGCTGATTCCTAATCTTTGAACGAAAATATCGAAGACTCATCAGAAATATTTTTGGCGCCAAAAAAACCGTTTGAAAACTGATTCAGAGCTGACCAACTCGAGAACGGTTAGAGATAGACCAATTTTGCGAACGCCAATCGATTCAGAATGGCCGAATTAGTATATACTGAGAATTTGAACAGAAAAAATCGACGGACACAAAAGTCGAGTATATTATTTATTTACCATACATAATTTTTTGCACTTTTTTATTTTTCATTTTTTTAATTCCAAATTTTTGTCCTCCAACGTATTTTGACGTGCTGATTCCGAATCTTTGAACGAAAATGTCGAAAACTCATCAGAAATATTTTTGGCGCCAAAAAAAACCGTTTGAAAACTGATTCAGAGCTGACCAACTCGAGAACCGTTAGAGATAGACCAATTTTGCGAACGCCAATCGATTCAGAATGGCCGAATTAGTATATATTGTGAATTTCGAGTTAATGGAAAAATTAAAAATTACTCGAAAAAAGTTGAAAGGGGGTTACCCCTAAAAATCATGAAAAATACTAAGTCGTCACATCGATTTGGAATTTGCACTATATACGTGAAATTTCATGCTCATTCCGAAAATGTATGATTTCTATAGGCTCAGATAAGTCAGATATAAGATTTAGCCGGAAAAGTGTGTTTAAGTTAGAAGATCCCATTTTATGAGATTTTTTATTTTTCATTTTTCATTTTTCGAATTTCAAATTTTTGTCCTCCAACGAATTTTGACGTGCTGATTCCGAATCTTTGAACGAAAATGTCGAAAACTCATCAGAAATATTTTTGGCGACAAAAAAACCATTTGAAAACTGATTCAGAGCTGACCAACTCGCGAACGGTTAGAGATAGACCAATTTTGCGAACGCCAATCGATTCAGAATGGCCGAATTAGTATATACTGAGAATTTGAACAGAAAAAATCGACGGACATAAAAGTCGAGTATATTATTCATTTACCATACATAATTTTTTGCACTTTTTTATTTTTCATTTTTTTAATTTCAAATTTTTGTCCTCCAATGTATTTTGACGTGCTGATTCCGAATCTTTGAACGAAAATGTCGAAATCTATCAGAAATATTTTTGGCGCCAAAAAAAACATTTGAAAACTGATTCCGAGCTGACCAACTCGTGAACGGTTAGAGATAGACCAATTTTGCGAATGCCAATCGATTCAGAATGGCCGAATTAGTATATACTAAGAATTTGAACAGAAATAATCGACGGACATAAAAGTCGAGTATATTATTTATTTACCATACATAATTTTTTGCACTTTTTTATTTTTCATTTTTTTAATTTCAAATATTTGTCCTCCAACGTATTTTGACGTGCTGATTCCTAATCTTTGAACGAAAATATCGAAGACTCATCAGAAATATTTTTGGCGCCAAAAAAACCATTTGAAAACTGAATCAGAGCTGACCAACTCGAGAACGGTTAGAGATAGACCAATTTTGCGAACGCCAATCGATTCAGAATGGCCGAATTAGTATATACTGAGAATTTGAACAGAAAAAATCGACGGACACAAAAGTCGAGTATATTATTTATTTACCATACATAATTTTTTGCACT
The DNA here is from genome assembly GCA_958298965.1 of Chrysolina haemoptera. Lineage (NCBI taxonomy): Eukaryota > Metazoa > Arthropoda > Insecta > Coleoptera > Chrysomelidae > Chrysolina > Chrysolina haemoptera. The sequence continues at coordinate 29,518,951 of OY282598.1, forward strand.
TTTTTATTTTTCATTTTTTCAATTCCATCTTTTTGTCCTCCAACGTATTTTGACGTGCTGATTCCGAATCTTTGACCGAAAATGTCGAAAACTCATCAGAAATATTTTTGGCGCCAAAAAAACCATTTGAAAACTGATTCAAAGCTGACCAACTCGAGAACGGTTAGAGATAGACCAATTTTGCGAACGCCAATCGATTCAGAATGGCCGAATTAGTATATACTAAGAATTTGAACAGAAAAAATCGACGGACACAAAAGTCGAGTATATTATTTATTTACCATACATAATTTTTTGCACTTTTTTATATTTCATTTTTTTTATTTTAAATTTTTGTCCTGCAACGTATCTTGAAGTGGTGATTCCGAATCTTTGAACGAAAATGTCGAAACTCATCAGAAATATTTTTGGCGCCAAAAAAAACATTTGAAAACTGATTCAGAGCTGACCAACTCGAGAACGGTTAGAGATAGACCAATTTTGCGAACGCCAATCGATTCAGAATGGCCGAATTAGTATATACTGAGAATTTGAACAGAAAAAATCGACGGACACAAAAGTCGAGTATATTATTTATTTACCATACATAATTTTTTGCACTTTTTTATTTTTCATTTTTTTAATTTCAAATACATGTCCTCCAACGTATTTTGACGTGCTGATTCCGAATCTTTGAACGAAAATGTCGAAAACTCATCAGAAATATTTTTGGCGCCAAAAAAACCGTTTGAAAACTGATTCAGAGCTGACCAACTCGAGAACCGTTAGAGATAGACCAATTTTGCGAACGCCAATCGATTCAGAATGGCCGAATTAGTATATATTGTGAATTTCGAGTTGATGGAAAAATTAAAAATTACTCGAAAAAAGTTGAAAGGGGGTTACCCCTAAAAATCATGAAAAATACTAAGTCGTCACATCGATTTGGAATTTGCACTATATACGTGAAATTTCATGCTCATTCCGAAAATGTATGATTTCTATAGGCTCAGATAAGTCAGATATAAGATTTAGCCGGAAAAGTGTGTTTAAGTTAGAAGATCCAATTTTATGAGATTTTTTATTTTTCATTTTTCATTTTTCGAATTTCAAATTTTTGTCCTCCAACTAATTTTGACGTGCTGGTTCCGAATCTTTGAACGAAAATGTCGAAAACTCATCATAAATATTTTTGGCGCCAAAAAAACCGTTTGAAAACTGATTCAGAGCTGACCAACTCGAGAACCGTTAGAGATAGACCAATTTTGCGAACGCCAATCGATTCAGAATGGCCGAATTAGTATATACTGAGAATTTGAACAGAAAAAATCGACGGACATAAAAGTCGAGTATATTATTCATTTACCATACATAATTTTTTGCACTTTTTTATTTTTCATTTTTTTAATTTCAAATATTTGTCCTCCAACGTATTTTGACGTGCTGATTCCGAATCTTTAAACGAAAATGTCGAAAACTCATCAGAAATATTTTTGGCTCCAAAAAAACCGTTTGAAAACTGATTCAGAGCTGACCAACTCGAGAACTGTTAGAGATATACCAATTGTGCGAACGCCAATCGATTCAGAATGGCCGAATTAGTATATACTGAGAATTTGAACAGGAAAAATCGACGGACATAAAAGTCGAGTATATTATTTATTTACCATACATAATTTTTTGCACTTTTTTATTTTTCATTTTTTTAATTTCAAATTTTTGTCCTCCAACGTATTTTGACGTGCTGATTCCGAATCTTTGAACGAAAATGTCGAAAACTTATCAGAAATATTTTTGGCGCCAAAAAAAACATTTGAAAACTGATTCAGAGCTGACCAACTCGTGAACGGTTAGAGATAGACCAATTTTGCGAACGCCAATCGATTCAGAATGGCCGAATTAGTATACACTGAGAATTTGAACAGAAAAAATCGACGGACATAAAAGTCGAGTATATTATTTATTTACCATACATAATTTTTTGCACTCTTTTATTTTTCATTTTTTTTAATTTCAAATATTTGTCCTCCAACGTATTTTGACGTGCTGATTCCGAATCTTTGAACGAAAATGTCGAAAACTCATCAGAAATATTTTTGGCGCCAAAAAAACCGTTTGAAAACTGATTCAGAGCTGACCAACTCGAGAACCGTTAGAGATAGACCAATTTTGCGAATGCCAATCGATTCAGAATGGCCGAATTAGTATATATTGTGAATTTCGAGTTAATGGAAAAATTAAAAATTACTCGAAAAAAGTTGAAAGGGGGTTACCCCTAAAAATCATGAAAAATACTAAGTCGTCACATCGATTTGGAATTTGCACTATATACGTGAAATTTCATGCAAATTCCGAAAATGTATGATTTCTATAGGCTCAGATAAGTCAGATATAAGATTTAGCCGGAAAAGTGTGTTTAAGTTAGAAGATCCAATTTTATGAGATTTTTTATTTTTCATTTTTCATTTTTCGAATTTCAAATTTTTGGCCTCCAACGAATTTTGACGTGCTGATTCCGAATCTTTGAACGAAAATGTCGAAAACTCATCAGAAATATTTTTGGCGCCAAAAAAACCATTTGAAAACTGATTCAGAGCTGACCAACTCGCGAACGGTTAGAGATAGACCAATTTTGCGAACGCCAATCGATTCAGAATGGCCGAATTAGTATATACTGAGAATATGAATAGAAAAAATCGACGGGCAAAAAAGTCGAGTAAATCATTATAGACAATTTTTTTGAAAACTGATTCAGAGCTGACCAACTCGAGAACCGTTAGAGACAGACCAATTTTGCGAACGCCAATCGATTCAGAATGGCCGAATTAGTATATATTGTAAATTTCGAGTTAATGGAAAAATTAAAAATTACTCGAAAAAAGTTGAAAGGGGGTTACCCCTAAAAATCATGAAAAATACTAAGTCGTCACATCGATTTGAAATTTGCACTATATACGTGAAATTTCATGCCCATTCAGAAAATGTATGATTTCTATAGACTCAGATAAGTCAGTTAAAAGATTTAGCCGGAAAAGAGTGTTTAAGGTAGAAGATCCAATTTTATGAGATTTTTTATTTTTCATTTTTCGAATTTCAAATTTTTGTCCTCCAACGAATGTTGACGTGCTGATTCCGAATCTTTGAACGAAAATGTCGAAAACTCATCAGAAATATTTTTGCCACCAAAAAAACCATTTGAATACTGCTTCAGAGCTGACCTACTCGAAAACGGTCAGAGATAGAATAATTCTGCGAACTTCAATCGATTCAGAATGGCCGACTTAGTATATACTGAGAATTTGAACGAAAAAAATCGACGGGCAAAAAAGTCGAGTAAATCATGATAGACAATTTTTTGAACTTTTTTATTTTTTATTTTTCGAATTACAAATTTTTGTCCTCCAACGAATTTTGACGTGCTGATTCCGAATCTTTGAACGAAAATGTCGAAAACTCATCAGAAATATTTTTGGCGCCAAAAAAACCATTTGAAAACTGATTCAGAGCTGACCAACTCGAGAATGGTTAGAGATTGACCAATTTTGCGAACGCCAATCGATTCAGAATGGCCGAATTAGTATATACTGAGAATTTGAACACAAAAAATCGACGGACACAAAAGTCGAGTATATTATTTATTTACCATACATAATTTTTTGCACTTTTTTATTTTTCATTTTTTTAATTTCAAATTTTTGTCCTCCAACGTATTTTGACGTGCTGATTCTGAATCTTTGAACGAAAATGTCGTAAACTCATCAGAAATATTTTTGGCGCCAAAAAAACCGTTTGAAAACTGATTCAGAGCTGACCAACTCGAGAACCGTTAGAGATAGACCAATTTTGCGAACGCCAATCGATTCAGAATGGCCGAATTAGTATATATTGTGAATTTCGAGTTGATGAAAAAATTAAAAATTACTCGAAAAAAGTTGAAAGGGGGTTACCCCTAAAAATCATGAAAAATACTAAGTCGTCACATCGATTTGGAATTTGCACTATATACGTGAAATTTCATGCTCATTCCGAAAATGTATGATTTCTATAGGCTCAGATAAGTCAGATATAAGATTTAGCCGGAAAAGTGTGTTTAAGTTAGAAGATCCAATTTTATGAGATTTTTTATTTTTCATTTTTCATTTTTCGAATTTCAAATTTTTGTCTTCCAACTAATTTTGACGTGCTGATTCCGAATCTTTGAACGAAAATGTCGAAAACTCATCAGAAATATTTTTGGCGCCAAAAAAACCGTTTGAAAACTGATTCAGAGCTGACCAACTCGAGAACTGTTAGAGATATACCAATTGTGCGAACGCCAATCGATTCAGAATGGCCGAATTAGTATATACTGAGAATTTGAACAGGAAAAATCGACGGACATAAAAGTCGAGTATATTATTTATTTACCATACATAATTTTTTGCACTTTTTTATTTTTCATTTTTTTAATTTCAAATTTTTGTCCTCCAACGTATTTTGACGTGCTGATTCCGAATCTTTGAACGAAAATGTCGAAAACTTATCAGAAATATTTTTGGCGCCAAAAAAAACATTTGAAAACTGATTCAGAGCTGACCAACTCGTGAACGGTTAGAGATAGACCAATTTTGCGAACGCCAATCGATTCAGAATGGCCGAATTAGTATATACTGAGAATTTGAACAGAAAAAATCGACGGACATAAAAGTCGAGTATATTATTTATTTACCATACATAATTTTTTGCACTTTTTTATTTTTCATTTTTTTTAATTTCAAATATTTGTCCTCCAACGTATTTTGACGTGCTGATTCCTAATCTTTGAACGAAAATATCGAAGACTCATCAGAAATATTTTTGGCGCCAAAAAAACCGTTTGAAAACTGATTCAGAGCTGACCAACTCGAGAACGGTTAGAGATAGACCAATTTTGCGAACGCCAATCGATTCAGAATGGCCGAATTAGTATATACTGAGAATTTGAACAGAAAAAATCGACGGACACAAAAGTCGAGTATATTATTTATTTACCATACATAATTTTTTGCACTTTTTTATTTTTCATTTTTTTAATTCCAAATTTTTGTCCTCCAACGTATTTTGACGTGCTGATTCCGAATCTTTGAACGAAAATGTCGAAAACTCATCAGAAATATTTTTGGCGCCAAAAAAAACCGTTTGAAAACTGATTCAGAGCTGACCAACTCGAGAACCGTTAGAGATAGACCAATTTTGCGAACGCCAATCGATTCAGAATGGCCGAATTAGTATATATTGTGAATTTCGAGTTAATGGAAAAATTAAAAATTACTCGAAAAAAGTTGAAAGGGGGTTACCCCTAAAAATCATGAAAAATACTAAGTCGTCACATCGATTTGGAATTTGCACTATATACGTGAAATTTCATGCTCATTCCGAAAATGTATGATTTCTATAGGCTCAGATAAGTCAGATATAAGATTTAGCCGGAAAAGTGTGTTTAAGTTAGAAGATCCCATTTTATGAGATTTTTTATTTTTCATTTTTCATTTTTCGAATTTCAAATTTTTGTCCTCCAACGAATTTTGACGTGCTGATTCCGAATCTTTGAACGAAAATGTCGAAAACTCATCAGAAATATTTTTGGCGACAAAAAAACCATTTGAAAACTGATTCAGAGCTGACCAACTCGCGAACGGTTAGAGATAGACCAATTTTGCGAACGCCAATCGATTCAGAATGGCCGAATTAGTATATACTGAGAATTTGAACAGAAAAAATCGACGGACATAAAAGTCGAGTATATTATTCATTTACCATACATAATTTTTTGCACTTTTTTATTTTTCATTTTTTTAATTTCAAATTTTTGTCCTCCAATGTATTTTGACGTGCTGATTCCGAATCTTTGAACGAAAATGTCGAAATCTATCAGAAATATTTTTGGCGCCAAAAAAAACATTTGAAAACTGATTCCGAGCTGACCAACTCGTGAACGGTTAGAGATAGACCAATTTTGCGAATGCCAATCGATTCAGAATGGCCGAATTAGTATATACTAAGAATTTGAACAGAAATAATCGACGGACATAAAAGTCGAGTATATTATTTATTTACCATACATAATTTTTTGCACTTTTTTATTTTTCATTTTTTTAATTTCAAATATTTGTCCTCCAACGTATTTTGACGTGCTGATTCCTAATCTTTGAACGAAAATATCGAAGACTCATCAGAAATATTTTTGGCGCCAAAAAAACCATTTGAAAACTGAATCAGAGCTGACCAACTCGAGAACGGTTAGAGATAGACCAATTTTGCGAACGCCAATCGATTCAGAATGGCCGAATTAGTATATACTGAGAATTTGAACAGAAAAAATCGACGGACACAAAAGTCGAGTATATTATTTATTTACCATACATAATTTTTTGCACTTTTTTATTTTTCATTTTTTTAATTCCATCTTTTTGTCCTCCAACGTATTTTGACGTGCTGATTCCGAATTTTTGACCGAAAATGTCGAAAACTCATCAGAAATATTTTTGGCGCCAAAAAAACCATTTGAAAACTGATTCAAAGCTGACCAACTCGAGAACGGTTAGAGATAGACCAATTTTGCGAACGCCAATCGATTCAGAATGGCCGAATTAGTATATACTAAGAATTTGAACAGAAAAAATCGACGGACACAAAAGTCGAGTATATTATTTATTTACCATACATAATTTTTTGCACTTTTTTATATTTCATTTTTTTTATTTTAAATTTTTGTCCTGCAACGTATCTTGAAGTGGTGATTCCGAATCTTTGAACGAAAATGTCGAAACTCATCAGAAATATTTTTGGCGCCAAAAAAAACATTTGAAAACTGATTCAGAGCTGACCAACTCGAGAACGGTTAGAGATAGACCAATTTTGCGAACGCCAATCGATTCAGAATGGCCGAATTAGTATATACTGAGAATTTGAACAGAAAAAATCGACGGACACAAAAGTCGAGTATATTATTTATTTACCATACATAATTTTTTGCACTTTTTTATTTTTCATTTTTTTAATTTCAAATAAATGTCCTCCAACGTATTTTGACGTGCTGATTCCGAATCTTTGAACGAAAATGTCGAAAACTCATCAGAAATATTTTTGGCGCCAAAAAAACCGTTTGAAAACTGATTCAGAGCTGACCAACTCGAGAACCGTTAGAGATAGACCAATTTTGCGAACGCCAATCGATTCAGAATGGCCGAATTAGTATATATTGTGAATTTCGAGTTGATGGAAAAATTAAAAATTACTCGAAAAAAGTTGAAAGGGGGTTACCCCTAAAAATCATGAAAAATACTAAGTCGTCACATCGATTTGGAATTTGCACTATATACGTGAAATTTCATGCTCATTCCGAAAATGTATGATTTCTATAGGCTCAGATAAGTCAGATATAAGATTTAGCCGGAAAAGTGTGTTTAAGTTAGAAGATCCAATTTTATGAGATTTTTTATTTTTCATTTTTCATTTTTCGAATTTCAAATTTTTGTCCTCCAACTAATTTTGACGTGCTGGTTCCGAATCTTTGAACGAAAATGTCGAAAACTCATCAGAAATATTTTTGGCGCCAAAAAAACCGTTTGAAAACTGATTCAGAGCTGACCAACTCGAGAACCGTTAGAGATAGACCAATTTTGCGAACGCCAATCGATTCAGAATGGCCGAATTAGTATATATTGTTAATTTCGAGTTGATGAAAAAATTAAAAATTACTCGAAAAAAGTTGAAATGGGGTTACCCCTAAAAATCATGAAAAATACTAAGTCGTCACATCGATTTGGAATTTGCACTATATACGTGAAATTTCATGCTCATTCCGAAAATGTATGATTTCTATAGGCTCAGATAAGTCAGATATAAGATTTAGCCGGAAAAGTGTGTTTAAGTTAGAAGATCCAATTTTATGAGATTTTTTATTTTTCATTATTCATTTTTCGAATTTCAAATTTTTGGCCTCCAACGAATTTTGACGTGCTGATTCCGAATCTTTGAACGAAAATGTCGAAAACTCATCAGAAATATTTTTGCCACCAAAAAAACCATTTGAATACTGCTTCAGAGCTGACCTACTCGAAAACGGTCAGAGATAGAATAATTCTGCGAACTCCAATCGATTCAGAATGGCCGTCTTAGTATATACTGAGAATTTGAACGAAAAAAATCGACGGGCAAAAAAGTCGAGTAAATCATGATAGACAATTTTTTGAACTTTTTTATTTTTCATTTTTCGAATTACAAATTTTTGTCCTCCAACGAATTTTGACGTGCTGATTCCGAATCTTTGAACGAAAATGTCGAAAACTCATCAGAAATATTTTTGGCGCCAAAAAAACCATTTGAAAACTGATTCAGAGCTGACCAACTCGAGAATGGTTAGAGATTGACCAATTTTGCGAACGCCAATCGATTCAGAATGGCCGAATTAGTATATACTGAGAATTTGAACAGAAAAAATCGACGGACACAAAGGTCGAGTATATTATTTATTTACCATACATAATTTTTTGCACTTTTTTATTTTTCATTTTTTTTAATTTCAAATTTTTGTCCTCCAACGTATTTTGACGTGCTGATTCTGAATCTTTGAACGAAAATGTCGAAAACTCATCATAAATATTTTTGGCGCCAAAAAAAACCGTTTGAAAACTGATTCAGAGCTGACCAACTCGAGAACCGTTAGAGATAGACCAATTTTGCGAACGCCAATCGATTCAGAATGGCCGAATTAGTATATACTGAGAATTTGAACAGAAAAAATCGACGGACATAAAAGTCGAGTATATTATTCATTTACCATACATAATTTTTTGCACTTTTTTATTTTTCATTTTTTTAATTTCAAATATTTGTCCTCCAACGTATTTTGACGTGCTGATTCCGAATCTTTAAACGAAAATGTCGAAAACTCATCAGAAATATTTTTGGCTCCAAAAAAACCGTTTGAAAACTGATTCAGAGCTGACCAACTCGAGAACTGTTAGAGATATACCAATTGTGCGAACGCCAATCGATTCAGAATGGCCGAATTAGTATATACTGAGAATTTGAACAGGAAAAATCGACGGACATAAAAGTCGAGTATATTATTTATTTACCATACATAATTTTTTGCACTTTTTTATTTTTCATTTTTTTAATTTCAAATTTTTGTCCTCCAACGTATTTTGACGTGCTGATTCCGAATCTTTGAACGAAAATGTCGAAAACTTATCAGAAATATTTTTGGCGCCAAAAAAAACATTTGAAAACTGATTCAGAGCTGACCAACTCGTGAACGGTTAGAGATAGACCAATTTTGCGAACGCCAATCGATTCAGAATGGCCGAATTAGTATACACTGAGAATTTGAACAGAAAAAATCGACGGACATAAAAGTCGAGTATATTATTTATTTACCATACATAATTTTTTGCACTCTTTTATATTTCATTTTTTTTAATTTCAAATATTTGTCCTCCAACGTATTTTGACGTGCTGATTCCGAATCTTTGAACGAAAATGTCGAAAACTCATCAGAAATATTTTTGGCGCCAAAAAAAACCGTTTGAAAACTGATTCAGAGCTGACCAACTCGAGAACCGTTAGAGATAGACCAATTTTGCGAATGCCAATCGATTCAGAATGGCCGAATTAGTATATATTGTGAATTTCGAGTTAATGGAAAAATTAAAAATTACTCGAAAAAAGTTGAAAGGTTACCCCTAAAAATCATGAAAAATACTAAGTCGTCACATCGATTTGGAATTTGCACTATATACGTGAAATTTCATGCAAATTCCGAAAATGTATGATTTCTATAGGCTCAGATAAGTCAGATATAAGATTTAGCCGGAAAAGTGTGTTTAAGTTAGAAGATCCAATTTTATGAGATTTTTTATTTTTCATTTTTCATTTTTCGAATTTCAAATTTTTGGCCTCTAACGAATTTTGACGTGCTGATTCCGAATCTTTGAACGAAAATGTCGAAAACTCATCAGAAATATTTTTGGCGCCAAAAAAACCATTTGAAAACTGATTCAGAGCTGACCAACTCGCGAACGGTTAGAGATAGACCAATTTTGCGAACGCCAATCGATTCAGAATGGCCGAATTAGTATATACTGAGAATTTGAATAGAAAAAATCGACGGGCAAAAAAGTCGAGTAAATCATTATAGACAATTTTTTTGAAAACTGATTCAGAGCTGACCAACTCGAGAACCGTTAGAGACAGACCAATTTTGCGAACGCCAATCGATTCAGAATGGCCGAATTAGTATATATTGTAAATTTCGAGTTAATGGAAAAATTAAAAATTACTCGAAAAAAGTTGAAAGGGGGTTACCCCTAAAAATCATGAAAAATACTAAGTCGTCACATCGATTTGAAATTTGCACTATATACGTGAAATTTCATGCCCATTCAGAAAATGTATGATTTCTATAGACTCAGATAAGTCAGTTAAAAGATTTAGCCGGAAAAGAGTGTTTAAGGTAGAAGATCCAATTTTATGAGATTTTTTATTTTTCATTTTTCGAATTTCAAATTTTTGTCCTCCAACGAATGTTGACGTGCTGATTCCGAATCTTTGAACGAAAATGTCGAAAACTCATCAGAAATATTTTTGCCACCAAAAAAACCATTTGAATACTGCTTCAGAGCTGACCTACTCGAAAACGGTCAGAGATAGAATAATTCTGCGAACTTCAATCGATTCAGAATGGCCGACTTAGTATATACTGAGAATTTGAACGAAAAAAATCGACGGGCAAAAAAGTCGAGTAAATCATGATAGACAATTTTTTGAACTTTTTTATTTTTCATTTTTCGAATTACAAATTTTTGTCCTCCAACGAATTTTGACGTGCTGATTCCGAATCTTTGAACGAAAATGTCGAAAACTCATCAGAAATATTTTTGGCGCCAAAAAAACCATTTGAAAACTGATTCAGAGCTGACCAACTCGCGAACGGTTAGAGATAGACCAATTTTGCGAACGCCAATCGATTCAGAATGGCCGAATTAGTATATACTGAGAATTTGAACACAAAAAATCGACGGACACAAAAGTCGAGTATATTATTTATTTACCATACATAATTTTTTGCACTTTTTTATTTTTCATTTTTTTAATTTCAAATTTTTGTCCTCCAACGTATTTTGACGTGCTGATTCTGAATCTTTGAACGAAAATGTCGTAAACTCATCAGAAATATTTTTGGCGCCAAAAAAACCGTTTGAAAACTGATTCAGAGCTGACCAACTCGAGAACCGTTAGAGATAGACCAATTTTGCGAACGCCAATCGATTCAGAATGGCCGAATTAGTATATATTGTGAATTTCGAGTTGATGAAAAAATTAAAAATTACTCGAAAAAAGTTGAAAGGGGGTTACCCCTAAAAATCATGAAAAATACTAAGTCGTCACATCGATTTGGAATTTGCACTATATACGTGAAATTTCATGCTCATTCCGAAAATGTATGATTTCTATAGGCTCAGATAAGTCAGATATAAGATTTAGCCGGAAAAGTGTGTTTAAGTTAGAAGATCCAATTTTATGAGATTTTTTATTTTTCATTTTTCATTTTTCGAATTTCAAATTTTTGTCTTCCAACTAATTTTGACGTGCTGATTCCGAATCTTTGAACGAAAATGTCGAAAACTCATCAGAAATATTTTTGGCGCCAAAAAAACCGTTTGAAAACTGATTCAGAGCTGACCAACTCGAGAACTGTTAGAGATATACCAATTGTGCGAACGCCAATCGATTCAGAATGGCCGAATTAGTATATACTGAGAATTTGAACAGGAAAAATCGACGGACATAAAAGTCGAGTATATTATTTATTTACCATACATAATTTTTTGCACTTTTTTATTTTTCATTTTTTTAATTTCAAATTTTTGTCCTCCAACGTATTTTGACGTGCTGATTCCGAATCTTTGAACGAAAATGTCGAAAACTTATCAGAAATATTTTTGGCGCCAAAAAAAACATTTGAAAACTGATTCAGAGCTGACCAACTCGTGAACGGTTAGAGATAGACCAATTTTGCGAACGCCAATCGATTCAGAATGGCCGAATTAGTATATACTGAGAATTTGAACAGAAAAAATCGACGGACATAAAAGTCGAGTATATTATTTATTTACCATACATAATTTTTTGCACTTTTTTATTTTTCATTTTTTTTAATTTCAAATATTTGTCCTCCAACGTATTTTGACGTGCTGATTCCTAATCTTTGAACGAAAATATCGAAGACTCATCAGAAATATTTTTGGCGCCAAAAAAACCGTTTGAAAACTGATTCAGAGCTGACCAACTCGAGAACGGTTAGAGATAGACCAATTTTGCGAACGCCAATCGATTCAGAATGGCCGAATTAGTATATACTGAGAATTTGAACAGAAAAAATCGACGGACACAAAAGTCGAGTATATTATTTATTTACCATACATAATTTTTTGCACTTTTTTATTTTTCATTTTTTTAATTCCAAATTTTTGTCCTCCAACGTATTTTGACGTGCTGATTCCGAATCTTTGAACGAAAATGTCGAAAACTCATCAGAAATATTTTTGGCGCCAAAAAAAACCGTTTGAAAACTGATTCAGAGCTGACCAACTCGAGAACCGTTAGAGATAGACCAATTTTGCGAACGCCAATCGATTCAGAATGGCCGAATTAGTATATATTGTGAATTTCGAGTTAATGGAAAAATTAAAAATTACTCGAAAAAAGTTGAAAGGGGGTTACCCCTAAAAATCATGAAAAATACTAAGTCGTCACATCGATTTGGAATTTGCACTATATACGTGAAATTTCATGCTCATTCCGAAAATGTATGATTTCTATAGGCTCAGATAAGTCAGATATAAGATTTAGCCGGAAAAGTGTGTTTAAGTTAGAAGATCCCATTTTATGAGATTTTTTATTTTTCATTTTTCATTTTTCGAATTTCAAATTTTTGTCCTCCAACGAATTTTGACGTGCTGATTCCGAATCTTTGAACGAAAATGTCGAAAACTCATCAGAAATATTTTTGGCGACAAAAAAACCATTTGAAAACTGATTCAGAGCTGACCAACTCGCGAACGGTTAGAGATAGACCAATTTTGCGAACGCCAATCGATTCAGAATGGCCGAATTAGTATATACTGAGAATTTGAACAGAAAAAATCGACGGACATAAAAGTCGAGTATATTATTCATTTACCATACATAATTTTTTGCACTTTTTTATTTTTCATTTTTTTAATTTCAAATTTTTGTCCTCCAATGTATTTTGACGTGCTGATTCCGAATCTTTGAACGAAAATGTCGAAATCTATCAGAAATATTTTTGGCGCCAAAAAAAACATTTGAAAACTGATTCCGAGCTGACCAACTCGTGAACGGTTAGAGATAGACCAATTTTGCGAATGCCAATCGATTCAGAATGGCCGAATTAGTATATACTAAGAATTTGAACAGAAATAATCGACGGACATAAAAGTCGAGTATATTATTTATTTACCATACATAATTTTTTGCACTTTTTTATTTTTCATTTTTTTTATTTCAAATATTTGTCCTCCAACGTATTTTGACGTGCTGATTCCTAATCTTTGAACGAAAATATCGAAGACTCATCAGAAATATTTTTGGCGCCAAAAAAACCATTTGAAAACTGAATCAGAGCTGACCAACTCGAGAACGGTTAGAGATAGACCAATTTTGCGAACGCCAATCGATTCAGAATGGCCGAATTAGTATATACTAAGAATTTGAACAGAAATAATCGACGGACATAAAAGTCGAGTATATTATTTATTTACCATACATAATTTTTTGCACTTTTTTATTTTTCATTTTTTTAATTTCAAATATTTGTCCTCCAACGTATTTTGACGTGCTGATTCCTAATCTTTGAACGAAAATATCGAAGACTCATCAGAAATATTTTTGGCGCCAAAAAAACCATTTGAAAACTGATTCAGAGCTGACCAACTCGAGAACCGTTAGAGATAGACCAATTTTGCGAACGCCAATCGATTCAGAATGGCCGAATTAGTATATACTAAGAATTTGAACAGAAAAAATCGACGGACACAAAAGTCGAGTATATTATTTATTTACCATACATAATTTTTTGCACTTTTTTATATTTCATTTTTTTTATTTTAAATTTTTGTCCTGCAACGTATCTTGAAGTGGTGATTCCGAATCTTTGAACGAAAATGTCGAAACTCATCAGAAATATTTTTGGCGCCAAAAAAAACATTTGAAAACTGATTCAGAGCTGACCAACTCGAGAACGGTTAGAGATAGACCAATTTTGCGAACGCCAATCGATTCAGAATGGCCGAATTAGTATATACTGAGAATTTGAACAGAAAAAATCGACGGACACAAAAGTCGAGTATATTATTTATTTACCATACATAATTTTTTGCACTTTTTTATTTTTCATTTTTTTAATTTCAAATAAATGTCCTCCAACGTATTTTGACGTGCTGATTCCGAATCTTTGAACGAAAATGTCGAAAACTCATCAGAAATATTTTTGGCGCCAAAAAAACCGTTTGAAAACTGATTCAGAGCTGACCAACTCGAGAACCGTTAGAGATAGACCAATTTTGCGAACGCCAATCGATTCAGAATGGCCGAATTAGTATATATTGTGAATTTCGAGTTGATGGAAAAATTAAAAATTACTCGAAAAAAGTTGAAAGGGGGTTACCCCTAAAAATCATGAAAAATACTAAGTCGTCACATCGATTTGGAATTTGCACTATATACGTGAAATTTCATGCTCATTCCGAAAATGTATGATATCTATAGGCTCAGATAAGTCAGATATAAGATTTAGCCGGAAAAGTGTGTTTAAGTTAGAAGATCCAATTTTATGAGATTTTTTATTTTTCATTTTTCATTTTTCGAATTTCAAATTTTTGTCCTCCAACTAATTTTGACGTGCTGGTTCCGAATCTTTGAACGAAAATGTCGAAAACTCATCAGAAATATTTTTGGCGCCAAAAAAACCGTTTGAAAACTGATTCAGAGCTGACCAACTCGAGAACCGTTAGAGATAGACCAATTTTGCGAACGCCAATCGATTCAGAATGGCCGAATTAGTATATATTGTTAATTTCGAGTTGATGAAAAAATTAAAAATTACTCGAAAAAAGTTGAAATGGGGTTACCCCTAAAAATCATGAAAAATACTAAGTCGTCACATCGATTTGGAATTTGCACTATATACGTGAAATTTCATGCTCATTCCAAAAATGTATGATTTCTATAGGCTCAGATAAGTCAGATATAAGATTTAGCCGGAAAAGTGTGTTTAAGTTAGAAGATCCAATTTTATGAGATTTTTTATTTTTCATTATTCATTTTTCGAATTTCAAATTTTTGGCCTCCAACGAATTTTGACGTGCTGATTCCGAATCTTTGAACGAAAATGTCGAAAACTCATCAGAAATATTTTTGGCGCCAAAAAAACCATTTGAAAACTGATTCAGAGCTGACCAACTCGCGAACAGTTAGAGATAGACCAATTTTGCGAACGCCAATCGATTCAGAATGGCCGAATTAGTATATATTGTGAATTTCGAGTTAATGGAAATATTAAAAATTACTCGAAAAAAGTTGAAAGGGGGTTACCCCTAAAAATCATGAAAAATACTAAGTCGTCACATCGATTTGAAATTTTCACTATATACGTGAAATTTCATGCCCATTCAGAAAATGTATGATTTCTATAGACTCAGATAAGTCAGTTAAAAGATTTAGCCGGAAAAGAGTGTTTAAGGTAGAAGGATCCAATTTTATGAGATTTTTTATTTTTCATTTTTCGAATTTCAAATTTTTGTCCTCCAACGAATTTTGACGTGCTGATTCCGAATCTTTGAACGAAAATGTCGAAAACTCATCAGAAATATTTTTGGCGCCAAAAAAACCATTTGAAAACTGATTCAGAGCTGACCAACTCGCGAACGGTTAGAGATAGACCAATTTTGCGAACGCCAATCGATTCAGAATGGCCGAATTAGTATATACTGAGAATTTGAACAGAAAAAATCGACGGACATAAAAGTCGAGTATATTATTCATTTACCATACATAATTTTTTGCACTTTTTTATTTTTCATTTTTTTAATTTCAAATTTTTGTCCTCCAACGTATTTTGACGTGCTGATTCCGAATCTTTGAACGAAAATGTCGAAATCTTATCAGAAATATTTTTGGCGCCAAAAAAAACATTTGAAGACTGATTCCGAGCTGACCAATTCGTGAACGGTTAGAGATAGACCAATTTTGCGAATGCCAATCGATTCAGAATGGCCGAATTAGTATATACTGAGAATTTGAACTGAAATAATCGACGGACATAAAAGTCGAGTATATTATTTATTTACCATACATAATTTTTTGCACTTTTTATTTTTCATTTTTTTAATTTCAAATATTTGTCCTCCAACGTATTTTGACGTGCTGATTCCTAATCTTTGAACGAAAATATCGAAGACTCATCAGAAATATTTTTGGCGCCAAAAAAACCATTTGAAAACTGAATCAGAGCTGACCAACTCGAGAACGGTTAGAGATAGACCAATTTTGCGAACGCCAATCGATTCAGAATGGCCGAATTAGTATATACTGAGAATTTGAACAGAAAAAATCGACGGACACAAAAGTCGAGTATATTATTTATTTACCATACATAATTTTTTGCACTTTTTTATTTTTCATTTTTTTAATTCCATCTTTTTGTCCTCCAACGTATTTTGACGTGCTGATTCCGAATCTTTGACCGAAAATGTCGAAAACTCATCAGAAATATTTTTGGCGCCAAAAAAACCATTTGAAAACTGATTCAGTGCTGACCAACTCGAGAACGGTTAGAGATAGACCAATTTTGCGAACGCCAATCGATTCAGAATGGCCGAATTAGTATATACTAAGAATTTGAACAGAAAAAATCGACGGACACAAAAGTCGAGTATATTATTTATTTACCATACATAATTTTTTGCACTTTTTTATTTTTCATTTTTTTTATTTTAAATTTTTGTCCTGCAACGTATCTTGAAGTGGTGATTCCGAATCTTTGAACGAAAATGTCGAAACTCATCAGAAATATTTTTGGCGCCAAAAAAACCATTTGAAAACTGATTCAGAGCTGACCAACTCGCGAACGGTTAGAGATAGACCAATTTTGCGAACGCCAATCGATTCAGAATGGCCGAATTAGTATATACTGAGAATTTGAACAGAAAAAATCGACGGACACAAAAGTCGAGTATATTATTTATTTACCATACATAATTTTTTGCACTTTTTTATTTTTCATTTTTTTAATTCCAAATTTTTGTCCTCCAACGTATTTTGACGTGCTGATTCCGAATCTTTGAACGAAAATGTCGAAAACTCATCAGAAATATTTTTGGCGCCAGAATGGCCGATTTAGTATATATTGTGAATTTCGAGTTGATGAAAAAATTAAAAATTACTCGAAAAAAGTTGAAAGGGGGTTACCCCTAAAAATCATGAAAAATACTAAGTCGTCACATCGATTTGGAATTTGCACTATATACGTGAAATTTCATGCTCATTCCGAAAATGTATGAATTCTATAGGCTCAGATAAGTCAGATATAAGATTTAGCCGGAAAAGTGTGTTAAAGTTAGAAGATCCAATTTTATGAGATTTTTTATTTTTCATTTTTCATTTTTCGAATTTAAAATTTTTGGCCTCCAACGAATTTTGACGTGCTGATTCCGAATCTTTGAACGAAAATGTCGAAAACTCATCAGAAATATTTTTGGCGCCAAAAAAACCATTTGAAAACTGATTCAGAGCTGACCAACTCGCGAACAGTTAGAGATAGACCAATTTTGCGAACGTCAATCGATTCAGAATGGCCGAATTAGTATATATTGTGAATTTCGAGTTAATGGAAAAATTAAAAATTACTCGAAAAAAGTTGAAAGGGGGTTACCCCTAAAAATCATGAAAAATACTAAGTCGTCACATCGATTTGAAATTTTCACTATATACGTGAAATTTCATGCCCATTCAGAAAATGTATGATTTCTATAGACTCAGATAAGTCAGTTAAAAGATTTAGCCGGAAAAGAGTGTTTAAGGTAGAAGGATCCAATTTTATGAGACTTTTTATTTTTCATTTTTCGAATTTCAAATTTTTGTCCTCCAACGAATTTTGACGTGCTGATTCCGAATCTTTGAACGAAAATGTCGAAAACTCATCAGAAATATTTTTGTCACCAAAAAAACCATTTGAATACTGCTTCAGAGCTGACCTACTCGAAAACGGTCAGAGATAGAATAATTCTGCGATCTCCAATCGATTCAGAATGGCCGACTTAGTATATACTGAGAATTTGAACGAAAAAAATCGACGGGCAAAAAAGTCGAGTATATCATGATAGACAATTTTTTGAACTTTTTTATTTTTCATTTTTCGAATTACAAATTTTTGTCCTCCAACGAATTTTGACGCGCTGATTCCGAATCTTTGAACGAAAATGTCGAAAACTCATCAGAAATATTTTTCGCGCCAAAAAAACCATTTGAAAACTGATTCAGAGCTGACCAACTCGAGAATGGTTAGAGATAGACCAATTTTGCGAACGCCAATCGATTCAGAATGGCCGAATTAGTATATATTGTGAATTTCGAGTTAATGGAAAAATTAAAAATTACTCGAAAAAAGTTGAAAGGGGGTTACCCCTAAAAATCATGAAATATACTAAGTCGTCACATCGATTTGGAATTTGCACTATATACGTGAAATTTCATGCTCATTCCGAAAATGTATGATTTCTATAGGCTCAGATAAGTCAGATATAAGATTTAGCCGGAAAAGTGTGTTTAAGTTAGAAGATCCAATTTTATGAGATTTTTTATTTTTCATTTTTCATTTTTCGAATTTCAAATTTTTGTCCTCCAACTAATTTTGACGTGCTGGTTCCGAATCTTTGAACGAAAATGTCGAAAACTCATCAGAAATATTTTTGGCGCCAAAAAAACCGTTTGAAAACTGATTCAGAGCTGACCAACTCGAGAACCGTTAGAGATAGACCAATTTTGCGAACGCCAATCGATTCAGAATGGCCGAATTAGTATATATTGTGAATTTCGAGTTGATGAAAAAATTAAAAATTACTCGAAAAAAGTTGAAAGGGGGTTACCCCTAAAAATCATGAAAAATACTAAGTCGTCACATCGATTTGGAATTTGCACTATATACGTGAAATTTCATGCTCATTCCGAAAATGTATGATTTCTATAGGCTCAGATAAGTCAGATATAAGATTTAGCCGGAAAAGTGTGTTTAAGTTAGAAGATCCCATTTTATGAGATTTTTTATTTTTCATTTTTCGAATTTCAAATTTTTGTCCTCCAACGAATTTTGACGTGCTGATTCCGAATCTTTGAACGAAAATGTCGAAAACTCATCAGAAATATTTTTGGCGCCAAAAAAACCATTTGAAAACTGATTCAGAGCTGACCAACTCGCGAACGGTTAGAGATAGACCAATTTTGCGAACGCCAATCGATTCAGAATGGCCGAATTAGTATATACTGAGAATTTGAACAGAAAAAATCGACGGACATAAAAGTCGAGTATATTATTTATTTACCATACATAATTTTTTGCACTTTTTTATTTTTCATTTTTTTAATTTCAAATATTTGTCCTCCAACGTATTTTGACGTGCTGATTCCTAATCTTTGAACGAAAATATCGAAGACTCATCAGAAATATTTTTGGCGCCAAAAAAACCATTTGAAAACTGAATCAGAGCTGACCAACTCGAGAACGGTTAGAGATAGACCAATTTTGCGAACGCCAATCTATTCAGAATGGCCGAATTAGTATATACTGAGAATTTGAACAGAAAAAATCGACGGACACAAAAGTCGAGTATATTATTTATTTACCATACATAATTTTTTGCACTTTTTTATTTTTCATTTTTTTAATTCCATCTTTTTGTCCTCCAACGTATTTTGACGTGCTGATTCCGAATCTTTGACCGAAAATGTCGAAAACTCATCAGAAATATTTTTGGCGCCAAAAAAACCATTTGAAAACTGATTCAGAGCTGACCAACTCGAGAACGGTTAGAGATAGACCAATTTTGCGAACGCCAATCGATTCAGAATGGCCGAATTAGTATATACTAAGAATTTGAACAGAAAAAATCGACGGACACAAAAGTCGAGTATATTATTTATTTACCATACATAATTTTTTGCACTTTTTTATTTTTCATTTTTTTTATTTTAAATTTTTGTCCTGCAACGTATCTTGAAGTGGTGATTCCGAATCTTTGAACGAAAATGTCGAAACTCATCAGAAATATTTTTGGCGCCAAAAAAAACATTTGAAAACTGATTCAGAGCTGACCAACTCGAGAACGGTTAGAGATAGACCAATTTTGCGAACGCCAATCGATTCAGAATGGCCGAATTAGTATATACTGAGAATTTGAACAGAAAAAATCGACGGACACAAAAGTCGAGTATATTATTTATTTACCATACATAATTTTTTGCACTTTTTTATTTTTCATTTTTTTAATTTCAAATAAATGTCCTCCAACGTATTTTGACGTGCTGATTCCGAATCTTTGAACGAAAATGTCGAAAACTCATCAGAAATATTTTTGGCGCCAAAAAAACCGTTTGAAAACTGATTCAGAGCTGACCAACTCGAGAACCGTTAGAGATAGACCAATTTTGCGAACGCCAATCGATTCAGAATGGCCGAATTAGTATATATTGTGAATTTCGAGTTGATGGAAAAATTAAAAATTACTCGAAAAAAGTTGAAAGGGGGTTACCCCTAAAAATCATGAAAAATACTAAGTCGTCACATCGATTTGGAATTTGCACCATATACGTGAAATTTTATGCTCATTCCGAAAATGTATGATTTCTATAGGCTCAGATAAGTCAGATATAAGATTTAGCCGGAAAAGTGTGTTTAAGTTAGAAGATCCAATTTTATGAGATTTTTTATTTTTCATTTTTCATTTTTCGAATTTCAAATTTTTGTCCTCCAACTAATTTTGACGTGCTGGTTCCGAATCTTTGAACGAAAATGTCGAAAACTCATCAGAAATATTTTTGGCGCCAAAAAAACCATTTGAAAACTGATTCAGAGCTGACCAACTCGCGAACGGTTAGAGATAGACCAATTTTGCGAACGCCAATCGATTCAGAATGGCCGAATTAGTATATACTGAGAATTTGAACAGAAAAAATCGACGGACACAAAAGTCGAGTATATTATTTATTTACCATACATAATTTTTTGCACTTTTTTATTTTTCATTTTTTTAATTCCAAATTTTTGTCCTCCAACGTATTTTGACGTGCTGATTCCGAATCTTTGAACGAAAATGTCGAAAACTCATCAGAAATATTTTTGGCGCCAAAAAAACCGTTTGAAAACTGATTCAGAGCTGACCAACTCGAGAACCGTTAGAGATAGACCAATTTTGCGAACGCCAATCGATTCAGAATGGCCGAATTAGTATATATTGTGAATTTCGAGTTAATGGATAAATTAAAAATTACTCGAAAAAAGTTGAAAGGGGGTTACCCCTAAAAATCATGAAAAATACTAAGTCGTCACATCGATTTGGAATTTGCACTATATACGTGAAATTTCATGCTCATTCCGAAAATGTATGATTTCTATAGGCTCAGATAAGTCAGATATAAGATTTAGCCGGAAAAGTGTGTTTAAGTTAGAAGATCCCATTTTATGAGATTTTTTATTTTTCATTTTTCATTTTTCGAATTTCAAATTTTTGTCCTCCAACGAATTTTGACGTGCTGATTCCGAATCTTTGAACGAAAATGTCGAAAACTCATCAGAAATATTTTTGGCGCCAAAAAAACCGTTTGAAAACTGATTCAGAGCTGACCAACTCCAGAACCGTTAGAGACAGACCAATTTTGCGAACGCCAATCGATTCAGAATGGTCGAATTAGTATATATTGTGAATTTCGAGTTAATGGAAAATTTAAAAATTACTCGAAAAAAGTTGAAAGTGGGTTACCCCTAAAAATCATGAAAAATACTAAGTCGTCACATCGATTTGGAATTTGCACTATATACGTGAAATTTCATGCTCATTCCGAAAATGTATGATTTCTATAGGCTCAGATAAGTCAGATATAAGATTTAGCCGGAAAAGTGTGTTTAAGTTAGAAGATCCAATTTTATGAGATTTTTTATTTTTCATTTTTCGAATTTCAAATTTTTGTCCTCCAACTAATTTTGACGTGCTGGTTCCGAATCTTTGAACGAAAATGTCGAAAACTCATCAGAAATATTTTTGGCGCCAAAAAAACCATTTGAAAACTGATTCAGAGCTGACCAACTCGCGAACGGTTAGAGATAGACCAATTTTGCGAACGCCAATCGATTCAGAATGGCCGAATTAGTATATACTGAGAATTTGAACAGAAAAAATCGACGGACAAAAAAGTCGAGTATATTATTTATTTACCATACATAATTTTTTGCACTTTTTTATTTTTCATTTTTTTAATTCCAAATTTTTGTCCTCCAACGTATTTTGACGTGCTGATTCCGAATCTTTGAACGAAAATGTCGAAAACTCATCAGAAATATTTTTGGCGCCAAAAAAAACATTTGAAAACTGATTCCGAGCTGACCAACTCGTGAACGGTTAGAAATAGACCAATTTTGCGAATGCCAATCGATTCAGAATGGCCGAATTAGTATATACTGAGAATTTGAACAGAAATAATCGACGGACATAAAAGTCGAGTATATTATTTATTTACCATACATAATTTTTTGCACTTTTTTATTTTTCATTTTTTTAATTCCAAATTTTTGTCCTCCAACGTATTTTGACGTGCTGATTCCGAATCTTTGAACGAAAATGTCGAAAACTCATCAGAAATATTTTTGGCGCCAAAAAAACCGTTTGAAAACTGATTCAGAGCTGACCAACTCGAGAACCGTTAGAGATAGACCAATTTTGCGAACGCCAATCGATTCAGAATGGCCGAATTAGTATATATTGTGAATTTCGAGTTAATGGATAAATTAAAAATTACTCGAAAAAAGTTGAAAGGGGGTTACCCCTAAAAATCATGAAAAATACTAAGTCGTCACATCGATTTGGAATTTGCACTATATACGTGAAATTTCATGCTCATTCCGAAAATGTATGATTTCTATAGGCTCAGATAAGTCAGATATAAGATTTAGCCGGAAAAGTGTGTTTAAGTTAGAAGATCCCATTTTATGAGATTTTTTATTTTTCATTTTTCATTTTTCGAATTTCAAATTTTTGTCCTCCAACGAATTTTGACGTGCTGATTCCGAATCTTTGAACGAAAATGTCGAAAACTCATCAGAAATATTTTTGGCGCCAAAAAAACCGTTTGAAAACTGATTCAGAGCTGACCAACTCCAGAACCGTTAGAGACAGACCAATTTTGCGAACGCCAATCGATTCAGAATGGTCGAATTAGTATATATTGTGAATTTCGAGTTAATGGAAAATTTAAAAATTACTCGAAAAAAGTTGAAAGTGGGTTACCCCTAAAAATCATGAAAAATACTAAGTCGTCACATCGATTTGGAATTTGCACTATATACGTGAAATTTCATGCTCATTCCGAAAATGTATGATTTCTATAGGCTCAGATAAGTCAGATATAAGATTTAGCCGGAAAAGTGTGTTTAAGTTAGAAGATCCAATTTTATGAGATTTTTTATTTTTCATTTTTCGAATTTCAAATTTTTGTCCTCCAACTAATTTTGACGTGCTGGTTCCGAATCTTTGAACGAAAATGTCGAAAACTCATCAGAAATATTTTTGGCGCCAAAAAAACCATTTGAAAACTGATTCAGAGCTGACCAACTCGCGAACGGTTAGAGATAGACCAATTTTGCGAACGCCAATCGATTCAGAATGGCCGAATTAGTATATACTGAGAATTTGAACAGAAAAAATCGACGGACAAAAAAGTCGAGTATATTATTTATTTACCATACATAATTTTTTGCACTTTTTTATTTTTCATTTTTTTAATTCCAAATTTTTGTCCTCCAACGTATTTTGACGTGCTGATTCCGAATCTTTGAACGAAAATGTCGAAAACTCATCAGAAATATTTTTGGCGCCAAAAAAAACATTTGAAAACTGATTCCGAGCTGACCAACTCGTGAACGGTTAGAAATAGACCAATTTTGCGAATGCCAATCGATTCAGAATGGCCGAATTAGTATATACTGAGAATTTGAACAGAAATAATCGACGGACATAAAAGTCGAGTATATTATTTATTTACCATACATAATTTTTTGCACTTTTTTATTTTTCATTTTTTTAATTTCAAATATTTGTCCTCCAACGTATTTTGACGTGCTGATTCCTAATCTTTGAACGAAAATATCGAAGACTCATCAGAAATATTTTTGGCGCCAAAAAAACCATTTGAAAACTGAATCAGAGCTGACCAACTCGAGAACGGTTAGAGATAGACCAATTTTGCGAACGCCAATCGATTCAGAATGGCCGAATTAGTATATACTGAGAATTTGAACAGAAAAAATCGACGGACACAAAAGTCGAGTATATTATTTATTTACCATACATAATTTTTTGCACTTTTTTATTTTTCATTTTTTTTATTTTAAATTTTTGTCCTGCAACGTATCTTGAAGTGGTGATTCCGAATCTTTGAACGAAAATGTCGAAACTCATCAGAAATATTTTTGGCGCCAAAAAAAACATTTGAAAACTGATTCAGAGCTGACCAACTCGAGAACGGTTAGAGATAGACCAATTTTGCGAACGCCAATCGATTCAGAATGGCCGAATTAGTATATACTGAGAATTTGAACAGAAAAAATCGACGGACACAAAAGTCGAGTATATTAATTATTTACCATACATAATTTTTTGCACTTTTTTATTTTTCATTTTTTTAATTTCAAATAAATGTCCTCCAACGTATTTTGACGTGCTGATTCCGAATCTTTGAACGAAAATGTCGAAAACTCATCAGAAATATTTTTGGCGCCAAAAAAACCGTTTGAAAACTGATTCAGAGCTGACCAACTCGAGAACCGTTAGAGATAGACCAATTTTGCGAACGCCAATCGATTCAGAATGGCCGAATTAGTATATATTGTGAATTTCGAGTTGATGGAAAAATTAAAAATTACTCGAAAAAAGTTGAAAGGGGGTTACCCCTAAAAATCATGAAATATACTAAGTCGTCACATCGATTTGGAATTTGCACTATATACGTGAAATTTCATGCTCATTCCGAAAATGTATGATTTCTATAGGCTCAGATAAGTCAGATATAAGATTTAGCCGGAAAAGTGTGTTTAAGTTAGAAGATCCAATTTTATGAGATTTTTTATTTTTCATTTTTCATTTTTCGAATTTCAAATTTTTGTCCTCCAACTAATTTTGACGTGCTGGTTCCGAATCTTTGAACGAAAATGTCGAAAACTCATCAGAAATATTTTTGGCGCCAAAAAAACCGTTTGAAAACTGATTCAGAGCTGACCAACTCGAGAACCGTTAGAGATAGACCAATTTTGCGAACGCCAATCGATTCAGAATGGCCGAATTAGTATATATTGTGAATTTCGAGTTGATGAAAAAATTAAAAATTACTCGAAAAAAGTTGAAAGGGGGTTACCCCTAAAAATCATGAAAAATACTAAGTCGTCACATCGATTTGGAATTTGCACTATATACGTGAAATTTCATGCTCATTCCGAAAATGTATGATTTCTATAGGCTCAGATAAGTCAGATATAAGATTTAGCCGGAAAAGTGTGTTTAAGTTAGAAGATCCAATTTTATGAGATTTTTTATTTTTCATTTTTCATTTTTCGAATTTCAAATTTTTGGCCTCCAACGAATTTTGACGTGCTGATTCCGAATCTTTGAACGAAAATGTCGAAAACTCATCAGAAATATTTTTGGCGCCAAAAAAACCATTTGAAAACTGATTCAGAGCTGACCAACTCGCGAACGGTTAGAGATAGACCAATTTTGCGAACGCCAATCGATTCAGAATGGCCGAATTAGTATATACTGAGAATTTGAACAGAAAAAATCGACGGGCAAAAAAGTCGAGTAAATCATTATATACAATTTTTTTGAAAACTGATTCAGAGCTGACCAACTCGAGAACCGTTAGAGACAGACCAATTTTGCGAACGCCAATCGATTCAGAATGGCCGAATTAGTATATATTGTGAATTTCGAGTTAATGGAAAAATTAAAAATTACTCGAAAAAAGTTGAAAGGGGGTTACCCCTAAAAATCATGAAAAATACTAAGTCGTCACATCGATTTGAAATTTGCACTATATACGTGAAATTTCATGCCCATTCAGAAAATGTATGATTTCTATAGACTCAGATAAGTCAGTTAAAAGATTTAGCCGGAAAAGAGTGTTTAAGGTAGAAGATCCAATTTTATGAGATTTTTTATTTTTCATTTTTCGAATTTCAAATTTTTGTCCTCCAACGAATGTTGACGTGCTGATTCCGAATCTTTGAACGAAAATGTCGAAAACTCATCAGAAATATTTTTGCCACCAAAAAAACCATTTGAATACTGCTTCAGAGCTGACCTACTCGAAAACGGTCAGAGATAGAATAATTCTGCGAACTTCAATCGATTCAGAATGGCCGACTTAGTATATACTGAGAATTTGAACGAAAAAAATCGACGGGCAAAAAAGTCGAGTAAATCATGATAGACAATTTTTTGAACTTTTTTATTTTTCATTTTTCGAATTACAAATTTTTGTCCTCCAACGAATTTTGACGTGCTGATTCCGAATCTTTGAACGAAAATGTCGAAAACTCATCAGAAATATTTTTGGCGCCAAAAAAACCATTTGAAAACTGATTCAGAGCTGACCAACTCGCGAACGGTTAGAGATAGACCAATTTTGCGAACGCCAATCGATTCAGAATGGCCGAATTAGTATATACTGAGAATTTGAACAGAAAAAATCGACGGACACAAAAGTCGAGTATATTATTTATTTACCATACATAATTTTTTGCACTTTTTTATTTTTCATTTTTTTAATTCCAAATTTTTGTCCTCCAACGTATTTTGACGTGCTGATTCCGAATCTTTGAACGAAAATGTCGAAAACTCATCAGAAATATTTTTGGCGCCAAAAAAACCGTTTGAAAACTGATTCAGAGCTGACCAACTCGAGAACCGTTAGAGATAGACCAATTTTGCGAACGCCAATCGATTCAGAATGGCCGAATTAGTATATATTGTGAATTTCGAGTTAATGGATAAATTAAAAATTACTCGAAAAAAGTTGAAAGGGGGTTACCCCTAAAAATCATGAAAAATACTAAGTCGTCACATCGATTTGGAATTTGCACTATATACGTGAAATTTCATGCTCATTCCGAAAATGTATGATTTCTATAGGCTCAGATAAGTCAGATATAAGATTTAGCCGGAAAAGTGTGTTTAAGTTAGAAGATCCCATTTTATGAGATTTTTTATTTTTCATTTTTCATTTTTCGAATTTCAAATTTTTGTCCTCCAACGAATTTTGACGTGCTGATTCCGAATCTTTGAACGAAAATGTCGAAAACTCATCAGAAATATTTTTGGCGCCAAAAAAACCGTTTGAAAACTGATTCAGAGCTGACCAACTCCAGAACCGTTAGAGACAGACCAATTTTGCGAACGCCAATCGATTCAGAATGGTCGAATTAGTATATATTGTGAATTTCGAGTTAATGGAAAATTTAAAAATTACTCGAAAAAAGTTGAAAGGGGGTTACCCCTAAAAATCATGAAAAATACTAAGTCGTCACATCGATTTGGAATTTGCACTATATACGTGAAATTTCATGCTCATTCCGAAAATGTATGATTTCTATAGGCTCAGATAAGTCAGATATAAGATTTAGCCGGAAAAGTGTGTTTAAGTTAGAAGATCCAATTTTATGAGATTTTTTATTTTTCATTTTTCATTTTTCGAATTTCAAATTTTTGTCCTCCAACTAATTTTGACGTGCTGGTTCCGAATCTTTGAACGAAAATGTCGAAAACTCATCAGAAATATTTTTGGCGCCAAAAAAACCATTTGAAAACTGATTCAGAGCTGACCAACTCGCGAAGGGTTAGAGATAGACCAATTTTGCGAACGCCAATCGATTCAGAATGGCCGAATTAGTATATACTGAGAATTTGAACAGAAAAAATCGACGGACAAAAAAGTCGAGTATATTATTTATTTACCATACATAATTTTTTGCACTTTTTTATTTTTCATTTTTTTAATTCCAAATTTTTGTCCTCCAACGTATTTTGACGTGCTGATTCCGAATCTTTGAACGAAAATGTCGAAAACTCATCAGAAATATTTTTGGCGCCAAAAAAAACATTTGAAAACTGATTCCGAGCTGACCAACTCGTGAACGGTTAGAAATAGACCAATTTTGCGAATGCCAATCGATTCAGAATGGCCGAATTAGTATATACTGAGAATTTGAACAGAAATAATCGACGGACATAAAAGTCGAGTATATTATTTATTTACCATACATAATTTTTTGCACTTTTTTATTTTTCATTTTTTTAATTTCAAATATTTGTCCTCCAACGTATTTTGACGTGCTGATTCCTAATCTTTGAACGAAAATATCGAAGACTCATCAGAAATATTTTTGGCGCCAAAAAAACCATTTGAAAACTGAATCAGAGCTGACCAACTCGAGAACGGTTAGAGATAGACCAATTTTGCGAACGCCAATCGATTCAGAATGGCCGAATTAGTATATATTGTGAATTTCGAGTTAATGGAAAAATTAAAAATTACTCGAAAAAAGTTGAAAGGGGGTTACCCCTAAAAATCATGAAAAATACTAAGTCGTCACATCGATTTGGAATTTGCACTATATACGTGAAATTTTATGCTCATTCCGAAAATGTATGATTTCTATAGGCTCAGATAAGTCAGATATAAGATTTAGCCGGAAAAGTGTGTTTAAGTTAGAAGATCCCATTTTATGAGATTTTTTATTTTTCATTTTTCATTTTTCGAATTTCAAATTTTTGTCCTCCAACGAATTTTGACGTGCTGATTCCGAATCTTTGAACGAAAATGTCCAAAACTCATCAGAAATATTTTTGGCGCCAAAAAAACCATTTGAAAACTGATTCAGAGCTGACCAACTCGCGAACGGTTAGAGATAGACCAATTTTGCGAACGCCAATCGATTCAGAATGGCCGAATTAGTATATACTGAGAATTTGAACAGAAAAAATCGACGGACATAAAAGTCGAGTATATTATTCATTTACCATACATAATTTTTTGCACTTTTTTATTTTTCATTTTTTTAATTTCAAATTTTTGTCCTCCAACGTATTTTGACGTGCTGATTCCGAATCTTTGAACGAAAATGTCGAAATCTTATCAGAAATATTTTTGGCGCCAAAAAAAACATTTGAAGACTGATTCCGAGCTGACCAATTCGTGAACGGTTAGAGATAGACCAATTTTGCGAATGCCAATCGATTCAGAATGGCCGAATTAGTATATACTGAGAATTTGAACAGAAATAATCGACGGACATAAAAGTCGAGTATATTATTTATTTACCATACATAATTTTTTGCACTTTTTTATTTTTCATTTTTTTAATTTCAAATATTTGTCCTCCAACGTATTTTGACGTGCTGATTCCTAATCTTTGAACGAAAATATCGAAGACTCATCAGAAATATTTTTGGCGCCAAAAAAACCATTTGAAAACTGAATCAGAGCTGACCAACTCGAGAACGGTTAGAGATAGACCAATTTTGCGAACGCCAATCGATTCAGAATGGCCGAATTAGTATATACTGAGAATTTGAACAGAAAAAATCGACGGACACAAAAGTCGAGTATATTATTTATTTACCATACATAATTTTTTGCACTTTTTTATTTTTCATTTTTTTAATTCCATCTTTTTGTCCTCCAACGTATTTTGACGTGCTGATTCCGAATCTTTGACCGAAAATGTCGAAAACTCATCAGAAATATTTTTGGCGCCAAAAAAACCATTTGAAAACTGATTCAGAGCTGACCAACTCGAGAACGGTTAGAGATAGACCAATTTTGCGAACGCCAATCGATTCAGAATGGCCGAATTAGTATATACTAAGAATTTGAACAGAAAAAATCGACGGACACAAAAGTCGAGTATATTATTTATTTACCATACATAATTTTTTGCACTTTTTTATTTTTCATTTTTTTTATTTTAAATTTTTGTCCTGCAACGTATCTTGAAGTGGTGATTCCGAATCTTTGAACGAAAATGTCGAAACTCATCAGAAATATTTTTGGCGCCAAAAAAAACATTTGAAAACTGATTCAGAGCTGACCAACTCGAGAACGGTTAGAGATAGACCAATTTTGCGAACGCCAATCGATTCAGAATGGCCGAATTAGTATATACTGAGAATTTGAACAGAAAAAATCGACGGACACAAAAGTCGAGTATATTATTTATTTACCATACATAATTTTTTGCACTTTTTTATTTTTCATTTTTTTAATTTCAAATAAATGTCCTCCAACGTATTTTGACGTGCTGATTCCGAATCTTTGAACGAAAATGTCGAAAACTCATCAGAAATATTTTTGGCGCCAAAAAAACCGTTTGAAAACTGATTCAGAGCTGACCAACTCGAGAACCGTTAGAGATAGACCAATTTTGCGAACGCCAATCGATTCAGAATGGCCGAATTAGTATATATTGTGAATTTCGAGTTGATGGAAAAATTAAAAATTACTCGAAAAAAGTTGAAAGGGGGTTACCCCTAAAAATCATGAAAAATACTAAGTCGTCACATCGATTTGGAATTTGCACTATATACGTGAAATTTCATGCTCATTCCGAAAATGTATGATTTCTATAGGCTCAGATAAGTCAGATATAAGATTTAGCCGGAAAAGTGTGTTTAAGTTAGAAGATCCAATTTTATGAGATTTTTTATTTTTCATTTTTCATTTTTCGAATTTCAAATTTTTGTCCTCCAACTAATTTTGACGTGCTGGTTCCGAATCTTTGAACGAAAATGTCGAAAACTCATCAGAAATATTTTTGGCGCCAAAAAAAACATTTGAAAACTGATTCAGAGCTGACCAACTCGCGAACGGTTAGAGATAGACCAATTTTGCGAACGCCAATCGATTCAGAATGGCCGAATTAGTATATACTGAGAATTTGAACAGAAAAAATCGACGGACACAAAAGTCGAGTATATTATTTATTTACCATACATAATTTTTTGCACTTTTTTATTTTTCATTTTTTTAATTCCAAATTTTTGTCCTCCAACGTATTTTGACGTGCTGATTCCGAATCTTTGAACGAAAATGTCGAAAACTCATCAGAAATATTTTTGGCGCCAAAAAAACCGTTTGAAAACTGATTCAGAGCTGACCAACTCGAGAACCGTTAGAGATAGACCAATTTTGCGAACGCCAATCGATTCAGAATGGCCGAATTAGTATATATTGTGAATTTCGAGTTAATGGAAAAATTAAAAATTACTCGAAAAAAGTTGAAAGGGGGTTACCCCTAAAAATCATGAAAAATACTAAGTCGTCACATCGATTTGGAATTTGCACTATATACGTGAAATTTCATGCTCATTCCGAAAATGTATGATTTCTATAGGCTCAGATAAGTCAGATATAAGATTTAGCCGGAAAAGTGTGTTTAAGTTAGAAGATCCCATTTTATGAGATTTTTTATTTTTCATTTTTCATTTTTCGAATTTCAAATTTTTGTCCTCCAACGTATTTTGACGTGCTGATTCCGAATCTTTGAACGAAAATGTCGAAATCTTATCAGAAATATTTTTGGCGCCAAAAAAAACATTTGAAAACTGATTCCGAGCTGACCAACTCGTGAACGGTTAGAGATAGACCAATTTTGCGAATGCCAATCGATTCAGAATGGCCGAATTAGTATATACTGAGAATTTGAACAGAAATAATCGACGGACATAAAAGTCGAGTATATTATTTATTTACCATACATAATTTTTTGCACTTTTTTATTTTTCATTTTTTTAATTTCAAATATTTGTCCTCCAACGTATTTTGACGTGCTGATTCCTAATCTTTGAACGAAAATATCGAAGACTCATCAGAAATATTTTTGGCGCCAAAAAAACCATTTGAAAACTGAATCAGAGCTGACCAACTCGAGAACGGTTAGAGATAGACCAATTTTGCGAACGCCAATCGATTCAGAATGGCCGAATTAGTATATACTGAGAATTTGAACAGAAAAAATCGACGGACATAAAAGTCGAGTATATTATTCATTTACCATACATAATTTTTTGCACTTTTTTATTTTTCATTTTTTTAATTTCAAATATTTGTCCTCCAACGTTTTTTGACGTGCTGATTCCGAATCTTTAAACGAAAATGTCGAAAACTCATGAGAAATATTTTTGGCGCCAAAAAAACCGTTTGAAAACTGATTCAGAGCTGACCAACTCGAGAACTGTTAGAGATATACCAATTGTGCGAACGCCAATCGATTCAGAATGGCCGAATTAGTATATATTGTGAATTTCGAGTTAATGGAAATATTAAAAATTACTCGAAAAAAGTTGAAAGGGGGTTACCCCTAAAAATCATGAAAAATACTAAGTCGTCACATCGATTTGAAATTTTCACTATATACGTGAAATTTCATGCCCATTCAGAAAATGTATGATTTCTATAGACTCAGATAAGTCAGTTAAAAGATTTAGCCGGAAAAGAGTGTTTAAGGTAGAAGGATCCAATTTTATGAGATTTTAATTTTTCATTTTTCGAATTTCAAATTTTTGTCCTCCAACGAATTTTGACGTGCTGATTCCGAATCTTTGAACGAAAATGTCGAAAACTCATCAGAAATATTTTTGCCACCAAAAAAACCATTTGAATACTGCTTCAGAGCTGACCTACTCGAAAACGGTCAGAGATAGAATAATTCTGCGAACTCCAATCGATTCAGAATGGCCGTCTTAGTATATACTGAGAATTTGAACGAAAAAAATCGACGGGCAAAAAGTCGAGTAAATCATGATAGACAATTTTTTGAACTTTTTTATTTTTCATTTTTCGAATTACAAATTTTTGTCCTCCAACGAATTTTGACGTGCTGATTCCGAATCTTTGAACGAAAATGTCGAAAACTCATCAGAAATATTTTTGGCGCCTAAAAAACCATTTGAAAACTGATTCAGAGCTGACCAACTCGAGAATGGTTAGAGATTGACCAATTTTGCGAACGCCAATCGATTCAGAATGGCCGAATTAGTATATACTGAGAATTTGAACAGAAAAAATCGACGGACACAAAGGTCGAGTATATTATTTATTTACCATACATAATTTTTTGCACTTTTTTATTTTTCATTTTTTTAATTTCAAATTTTTGTCCTCCAACGTATTTTGACGTGCTGATTCTGAATCTTTGAACGAAAATGTCGAAAACTCATCTGAAATATTTTTGGCGACAAAAAAACCGTTTGAAAACTGATTCAGAGCTGAGCAACTCGCGAACGGTTAGAGATAGACCAATTTTGCGAACGCCAATCGATTCAGAATGGCCGAATTAGTATATACTGAGAATTTGAACAGAAAAAATCGACGGACATAAAAGTCGAGTATATTATTCATTTACCATACATAATTTTTTGCACTTTTTTATTTTTCATTTTTTTAATTTCAAATATTTGTCCTCCAACGTATTTTGACGTGCTGATTCCGAATCTTTAAACGAAAATGTCGAAAACTCATGAGAAATATTTTTGGCGCCAAAAAAACCGTTTGAAAACTGATTCAGAGCTGACCAACTCGAGAACTGTTAGAGATATACCAATTGTGCGAACGCCAATCGATTCAGAATGGCCGAATTAGTATATACTGAGAATTTGAACAGGAAAAATCGACGGACATAAAAGTCGAGTATGTTATTTATTTACCATACATAATTTTTTGCACTTTTTTATTTTTCATTTTTTTAATTTCAAATTTTTGTCCTCCAACGTATTTTGACGTGCTGATTCCGAATCTTTGAACGAAAATGTCGAAAACTTATCAGAAATATTTTTGGCGCCAAAAAAAACATTTGAAAACTGATTCAGAACTGACCAACTCGTGAACGGTTAGAGATAGACCAATTTTGCGAACGCCAATCGATTCAGAATGGCCGAATTAGTATACACTGAGAATTTGAACAGAAAAAATCGACGAACATAAAAGTCGAGTATATTATTTATTTACCATACATAATTTTTTGCACTCTTTTATTTTTCATTTTTTTTAATTTCAAATATTTGTCCTCCAACGTATTTTGACGTGCTGATTCCGAATCTTTGAACGAAAATGTCGAAAACTCATCAGAAATATTTTTGGCGCCAAAAAAACCGTTTGAAAACTGATTCAGAGCTGACCAACTCGAGAACCGTTAGAGATAGACCAATTTTGCGAATGCCAATCGATTCAGAATGGCCGAATTAGTATATACTGAGAATTTGAACAGAAAAAATCGACGGGCAAAAAAGTCGAGTAAATCATTATAGACAATTTTTTTGAAAACTGATTCAGAGCTGACCAACTCGAGAACCGTTAGAGACAGACCAATTTTGCGAACGCCAATCGATTCAGAATGGCCGAATTAGTATATATTGTGAATTTCGAGTTAATGGAAAAATTAAAAATTACTCGAAAAAAGTTGAAAGGGGGTTACCCCTAAAAATCATGAAAAATACTAAGTCGTCACATCGATTTGAAATTTGCACTATATACGTGAAATTTCATGCCCATTCAGAAAATGTATGATTTCTATAGACTCAGATAAGTCAGTTAAAAGATTTAGCCGGAAAAGAGTGTTTAAGGTAGAAGATCCAATTTTATGAGATTTTTTATTTTTCATTTTTCGAATTTCAAATTTTTGTCCTCCAACGAATGTTGACGTGCTGATTCCGAATCTTTGAACGAAAATGTCGAAAACTCATCAGAAATATTTTTGCCACCAAAAAAACCATTTGAATACTGCTTCAGAGCTGACCTACTCGAAAACGGTCAGAGATAGAATAATTCTGCGAACTCCAATCGATTCAGAATGGACGACTTAGTATATACTGAGAATTTGAACGAAAAAAATCGACGGGCAAAAAAGTCGAGTAAATCATGATAGACAATTTTTTGAACTTTTTTATTTTTCATTTTTCGAATTACAAATTTTTGTCCTCCAACGAATTTTGACGTGCTGATTCCGAATCTTTGAACGAAAATGTCGAAAACTCATCAGAAATATTTTTGGCGCCTAAAAAACCATTTGAAAACTGATTCAGAGCTGACCAACTCGAGAATGGTTAGAGATTGACCAATTTTGCGAACGCCAATCGATTCAGAATGGCCGAATTAGTATATACTGAGAATTTGAACAGAAAAAATCGACGGACACAAAGGTCGAGTATATTATTTATTTACCATACATAATTTTTTGCACTTTTTTATTTTTCATTTTTTTAATTTCAAATTTTTGTCCTCCAACGTATTTTGACGTGCTGATTCTGAATCTTTGAACGAAAATGTCGAAAACTCATCTGAAATATTTTTGGCGACAAAAAAACCGTTTGAAAACTGATTCAGAGCTGAGCAACTCGCGAACGGTTAGAGATAGACCAATTTTGCGAACGCCAATCGATTCAGAATGGCCGAATTAGTATATACTGAGAATTTGAACAGAAAAAATCGACGGACATAAAAGTCGAGTATATTATTCATTTACCATACATAATTTTTTGCACTTTTTTATTTTTCATTTTTTTAATTTCAAATATTTGTCCTCCAACGTATTTTGACGTGCTGATTCCGAATCTTTAAACGAAAATGTCGAAAACTCATGAGAAATATTTTTGGCGCCAAAAAAACCGTTTGAAAACTGATTCAGAGCTGACCAACTCGAGAACTGTTAGAGATATACCAATTGTGCGAACGCCAATCGATTCAGAATGGCCGAATTAGTATATACTGAGAATTTGAACAGGAAAAATCGACGGACATAAAAGTCGAGTATGTTATTTATTTACCATACATAATTTTTTGC
The DNA here is from genome assembly GCA_958298965.1 of Chrysolina haemoptera. Taxonomy (NCBI): domain Eukaryota; kingdom Metazoa; phylum Arthropoda; class Insecta; order Coleoptera; family Chrysomelidae; genus Chrysolina; species Chrysolina haemoptera. The sequence goes on from OY282598.1 coordinate 29,555,126, forward strand.
ACTTTTTTATTTTTCATTTTTTTAATTTCAAATTTTTGTCCTCCAACGTATTTTGACGTGCTGATTCCGAATCTTTGAACGAAAATGTCGAAAACTTATCAGAAATATTTTTGGCGCCAAAAAAAACATTTGAAAACTGATTCAGAACTGACCAACTCGTGAACGGTTAGAGATAGACCAATTTTGCGAACGCCAATCGATTCAGAATGGCCGAATTAGTATACACTGAGAATTTGAACAGAAAAAATCGACGAACATAAAAGTCGAGTATATTATTTATTTACCATACATAATTTTTTGCACTCTTTTATTTTTCATTTTTTTTAATTTCAAATATTTGTCCTCCAACGTATTTTGACGTGCTGATTCCGAATCTTTGAACGAAAATGTCGAAAACTCATCAGAAATATTTTTGGCGCCAAAAAAACCGTTTGAAAACTGATTCAGAGCTGACCAACTCGAGAACCGTTAGAGATAGACCAATTTTGCGAATGCCAATCGATTCAGAATGGCCGAATTAGTATATACTGAGAATTTGAACAGAAAAAATCGACGGGCAAAAAAGTCGAGTAAATCATTATAGACAATTTTTTTGAAAACTGATTCAGAGCTGACCAACTCGAGAACCGTTAGAGACAGACCAATTTTGCGAACGCCAATCGATTCAGAATGGCCGAATTAGTATATATTGTGAATTTCGAGTTAATGGAAAAATTAAAAATTACTCGAAAAAAGTTGAAAGGGGGTTACCCCTAAAAATCATGAAAAATACTAAGTCGTCACATCGATTTGAAATTTGCACTATATACGTGAAATTTCATGCCCATTCAGAAAATGTATGATTTCTATAGACTCAGATAAGTCAGTTAAAAGATTTAGCCGGAAAAGAGTGTTTAAGGTAGAAGATCCAATTTTATGAGATTTTTTATTTTTCATTTTTCGAATTTCAAATTTTTGTCCTCCAACGAATGTTGACGTGCTGATTCCGAATCTTTGAACGAAAATGTCGAAAACTCATCAGAAATATTTTTGCCACCAAAAAAACCATTTGAATACTGCTTCAGAGCTGACCTACTCGAAAACGGTCAGAGATAGAATAATTCTGCGAACTCCAATCGATTCAGAATGGCCGACTTAGTATATACTGAGAATTTGAACGAAAAAAATCGACGGGCAAAAAAGTCGAGTAAATCATGATAGACAATTTTTTGAACTTTTTTATTTTTCATTTTTCGAATTACAAATTTTTGTCCTCCAACGAATTTTGACGTGCTGATTCCGAATCTTTGAACGAAAATGTCGAAAACTCATCAGAAATATTTTTGGCGCCAAAAAAACCATTTGAAAACTGATTCAGAGCTGACCAACTCGAGAATGGTTAGAGATTGACCAATTTTGCGAACGCCAATCGATTCAGAATGGCCGAATTAGTATATACTGAGAATTTGAACACAAAAAATCGACGGACACAAAAGTCGAGTATATTATTTATTTACCATACATAATTTTTTGCACTTTTTTATTTTTAATTTTTTTAATTTCAAATTTTTGTCCTCCAACGTATTTTGACGTGCTGATTCTGAATCTTTGAACGAAAATGTCGAAAACTCATCAGAAATATTTTTGGCGCCAAAAAAACCGTTTGAAAACTGATTCAGAGCTGACCAACTCGAGAACCGTTAGAGATAGACCAATTTTGCGAACGCCAATCGATTCAGAATGGCCGAATTAGTATATATTGTGAATTTCGAGTTAATGGAAAAATTAAAAATTACTCGAAAAAAGTTGAAAGGGGGTTACCCCTAAAAATCATGAAAAATACTAAGTCGTCACATCGATTTGGAATTTGCACTATATACGTGAAATTTCATGCTCATTCCGAAAATGTATGATTTCTATAGGCTCAGATAAGTCAGATATAAGATTTAGCCGGAAAAGTGTGTTTAAGTTAGAAGATCCCATTTTATGAGATTTTTTATTTTTCATTTTTCATTTTTCGAATTTCAAATTTTTGTCCTCCAACGTATTTTGACGTGCTGATTCCGAATCTTTGAACGAAAATGTCGAAATCTTATCAGAAATATTTTTGGCGCCAAAAAAAACATTTGAAAACTGATTCCGAGCTGACCAACTCGTGAACGGTTAGAGATAGACCAATTTTGCGAATGCCAATCGATTCAGAATGGCCGAATTAGTATATACTGAGAATTTGAACAGAAATAATCGACGGACATAAAAGTCGAGTATATTATTTATTTACCATACATAATTTTTTGCACTTTTTTATTTTTCATTTTTTTAATTTCAAATATTTGTCCTCCAACGTATTTTGACGTGCTGATTCCTAATCTTTGAACGAAAATATCGAAGACTCATCAGAAATATTTTTGGCGCCAAAAAAACCATTTGAAAACTGAATCAGAGCTGACCAACTCGAGAACGGTTAGAGATAGACCAATTTTGCGAACGCCAATCGATTCAGAATGGCCGAATTAGTATATACTGAGAATTTGAACAGAAAAAATCGACGGACATAAAAGTCGAGTATATTATTCATTTACCATACATAATTTTTTGCACTTTTTTATTTTTCATTTTTTTAATTTCAAATATTTGTCCTCCAACGTTTTTTGACGTGCTGATTCCGAATCTTTAAACGAAAATGTCGAAAACTCATGAGAAATATTTTTGGCGCCAAAAAAACCGTTTGAAAACTGATTCAGAGCTGACCAACTCGAGAACTGTTAGAGATATACCAATTGTGCGAACGCCAATCGATTCAGAATGGCCGAATTAGTATATATTGTGAATTTCGAGTTAATGGAAATATTAAAAATTACTCGAAAAAAGTTGAAAGGGGGTTACCCCTAAAAATCATGAAAAATACTAAGTCGTCACATCGATTTGAAATTTTCACTATATACGTGAAATTTCATGCCCATTCAGAAAATGTATGATTTCTATAGACTCAGATAAGTCAGTTAAAAGATTTAGCCGGAAAAGAGTGTTTAAGGTAGAAGGATCCAATTTTATGAGATTTTAATTTTTCATTTTTCGAATTTCAAATTTTTGTCCTCCAACGAATTTTGACGTGCTGATTCCGAATCTTTGAACGAAAATGTCGAAAACTCATCAGAAATATTTTTGCCACCAAAAAAACCATTTGAATACTGCTTCAGAGCTGACCTACTCGAAAACGGTCAGAGATAGAATAATTCTGCGAACTCCAATCGATTCAGAATGGCCGTCTTAGTATATACTGAGAATTTGAACGAAAAAAATCGACGGGCAAAAAGTCGAGTAAATCATGATAGACAATTTTTTGAACTTTTTTATTTTTCATTTTTCGAATTACAAATTTTTGTCCTCCAACGAATTTTGACGTGCTGATTCCGAATCTTTGAACGAAAATGTCGAAAACTCATCAGAAATATTTTTGGCGCCTAAAAAACCATTTGAAAACTGATTCAGAGCTGACCAACTCGAGAATGGTTAGAGATTGACCAATTTTGCGAACGCCAATCGATTCAGAATGGCCGAATTAGTATATACTGAGAATTTGAACAGAAAAAATCGACGGACACAAAGGTCGAGTATATTATTTATTTACCATACATAATTTTTTGCACTTTTTTATTTTTCATTTTTTTAATTTCAAATTTTTGTCCTCCAACGTATTTTGACGTGCTGATTCTGAATCTTTGAACGAAAATGTCGAAAACTCATCTGAAATATTTTTGGCGACAAAAAAACCGTTTGAAAACTGATTCAGAGCTGAGCAACTCGCGAACGGTTAGAGATAGACCAATTTTGCGAACGCCAATCGATTCAGAATGGCCGAATTAGTATATACTGAGAATTTGAACAGAAAAAATCGACGGACATAAAAGTCGAGTATATTATTCATTTACCATACATAATTTTTTGCACTTTTTTATTTTTCATTTTTTTAATTTCAAATATTTGTCCTCCAACGTATTTTGACGTGCTGATTCCGAATCTTTAAACGAAAATGTCGAAAACTCATGAGAAATATTTTTGGCGCCAAAAAAACCGTTTGAAAACTGATTCAGAGCTGACCAACTCGAGAACTGTTAGAGATATACCAATTGTGCGAACGCCAATCGATTCAGAATGGCCGAATTAGTATATACTGAGAATTTGAACAGGAAAAATCGACGGACATAAAAGTCGAGTATGTTATTTATTTACCATACATAATTTTTTGCACTTTTTTATTTTTCATTTTTTTAATTTCAAATTTTTGTCCTCCAACGTATTTTGACGTGCTGATTCCGAATCTTTGAACGAAAATGTCGAAAACTTATCAGAAATATTTTTGGCGCCAAAAAAAACATTTGAAAACTGATTCAGAACTGACCAACTCGTGAACGGTTAGAGATAGACCAATTTTGCGAACGCCAATCGATTCAGAATGGCCGAATTAGTATACACTGAGAATTTGAACAGAAAAAATCGACGAACATAAAAGTCGAGTATATTATTTATTTACCATACATAATTTTTTGCACTCTTTTATTTTTCATTTTTTTTAATTTCAAATATTTGTCCTCCAACGTATTTTGACGTGCTGATTCCGAATCTTTGAACGAAAATGTCGAAAACTCATCAGAAATATTTTTGGCGCCAAAAAAACCGTTTGAAAACTGATTCAGAGCTGACCAACTCGAGAACCGTTAGAGATAGACCAATTTTGCGAATGCCAATCGATTCAGAATGGCCGAATTAGTATATACTGAGAATTTGAACAGAAAAAATCGACGGGCAAAAAAGTCGAGTAAATCATTATAGACAATTTTTTTGAAAACTGATTCAGAGCTGACCAACTCGAGAACCGTTAGAGACAGACCAATTTTGCGAACGCCAATCGATTCAGAATGGCCGAATTAGTATATATTGTGAATTTCGAGTTAATGGAAAAATTAAAAATTACTCGAAAAAAGTTGAAAGGGGGTTACCCCTAAAAATCATGAAAAATACTAAGTCGTCACATCGATTTGAAATTTGCACTATATACGTGAAATTTCATGCCCATTCAGAAAATGTATGATTTCTATAGACTCAGATAAGTCAGTTAAAAGATTTAGCCGGAAAAGAGTGTTTAAGGTAGAAGATCCAATTTTATGAGATTTTTTATTTTTCATTTTTCGAATTTCAAATTTTTGTCCTCCAACGAATGTTGACGTGCTGATTCCGAATCTTTGAACGAAAATGTCGAAAACTCATCAGAAATATTTTTGCCACCAAAAAAACCATTTGAATACTGCTTCAGAGCTGACCTACTCGAAAACGGTCAGAGATAGAATAATTCTGCGAACTCCAATCGATTCAGAATGGACGACTTAGTATATACTGAGAATTTGAACGAAAAAAATCGACGGGCAAAAAAGTCGAGTAAATCATGATAGACAATTTTTTGAACTTTTTTATTTTTCATTTTTCGAATTACAAATTTTTGTCCTCCAACGAATTTTGACGTGCTGATTCCGAATCTTTGAACGAAAATGTCGAAAACTCATCAGAAATATTTTTGGCGCCTAAAAAACCATTTGAAAACTGATTCAGAGCTGACCAACTCGAGAATGGTTAGAGATTGACCAATTTTGCGAACGCCAATCGATTCAGAATGGCCGAATTAGTATATACTGAGAATTTGAACAGAAAAAATCGACGGACACAAAGGTCGAGTATATTATTTATTTACCATACATAATTTTTTGCACTTTTTTATTTTTCATTTTTTTAATTTCAAATTTTTGTCCTCCAACGTATTTTGACGTGCTGATTCTGAATCTTTGAACGAAAATGTCGAAAACTCATCTGAAATATTTTTGGCGACAAAAAAACCGTTTGAAAACTGATTCAGAGCTGAGCAACTCGCGAACGGTTAGAGATAGACCAATTTTGCGAACGCCAATCGATTCAGAATGGCCGAATTAGTATATACTGAGAATTTGAACAGAAAAAATCGACGGACATAAAAGTCGAGTATATTATTCATTTACCATACATAATTTTTTGCACTTTTTTATTTTTCATTTTTTTAATTTCAAATATTTGTCCTCCAACGTATTTTGACGTGCTGATTCCGAATCTTTAAACGAAAATGTCGAAAACTCATGAGAAATATTTTTGGCGCCAAAAAAACCGTTTGAAAACTGATTCAGAGCTGACCAACTCGAGAACTGTTAGAGATATACCAATTGTGCGAACGCCAATCGATTCAGAATGGCCGAATTAGTATATACTGAGAATTTGAACAGGAAAAATCGACGGACATAAAAGTCGAGTATGTTATTTATTTACCATACATAATTTTTTGCACTTTTTTATTTTTCATTTTTTTAATTTCAAATTTTTGTCCTCCAACGTATTTTGACGTGCTGATTCCGAATCTTTGAACGAAAATGTCGAAAACTTATCAGAAATATTTTTGGCGCCAAAAAAAACATTTGAAAACTGATTCAGAACTGACCAACTCGTGAACGGTTAGAGATAGACCAATTTTGCGAACGCCAATCGATTCAGAATGGCCGAATTAGTATACACTGAGAATTTGAACAGAAAAAATCGACGAACATAAAAGTCGAGTATATTATTTATTTACCATACATAATTTTTTGCACTCTTTTATTTTTCATTTTTTTTAATTTCAAATATTTGTCCTCCAACGTATTTTGACGTGCTGATTCCGAATCTTTGAACGAAAATGTCGAAAACTCATCAGAAATATTTTTGGCGCCAAAAAAACCGTTTGAAAACTGATTCAGAGCTGACCAACTCGAGAACCGTTAGAGATAGACCAATTTTGCGAATGCCAATCGATTCAGAATGGCCGAATTAGTATATACTGAGAATTTGAACAGAAAAAATCGACGGGCAAAAAAGTCGAGTAAATCATTATAGACAATTTTTTTGAAAACTGATTCAGAGCTGACCAACTCGAGAACCGTTAGAGACAGACCAATTTTGCGAACGCCAATCGATTCAGAATGGCCGAATTAGTATATATTGTGAATTTCGAGTTAATGGAAAAATTAAAAATTACTCGAAAAAAGTTGAAAGGGGGTTACCCCTAAAAATCATGAAAAATACTAAGTCGTCACATCGATTTGAAATTTGCACTATATACGTGAAATTTCATGCCCATTCAGAAAATGTATGATTTCTATAGACTCAGATAAGTCAGTTAAAAGATTTAGCCGGAAAAGAGTGTTTAAGGTAGAAGATCCAATTTTATGAGATTTTTTATTTTTCATTTTTCGAATTTCAAATTTTTGTCCTCCAACGAATGTTGACGTGCTGATTCCGAATCTTTGAACGAAAATGTCGAAAACTCATCAGAAATATTTTTGCCACCAAAAAAACCATTTGAATACTGCTTCAGAGCTGACCTACTCGAAAACGGTCAGAGATAGAATAATTCTGCGAACTCCAATCGATTCAGAATGGCCGACTTAGTATATACTGAGAATTTGAACGAAAAAAATCGACGGGCAAAAAAGTCGAGTAAATCATGATAGACAATTTTTTGAACTTTTTTATTTTTCATTTTTCGAATTACAAATTTTTGTCCTCCAACGAATTTTGACGTGCTGATTCCGAATCTTTGAACGAAAATGTCGAAAACTCATCAGAAATATTTTTGGCGCCAAAAAAACCATTTGAAAACTGATTCAGAGCTGACCAACTCGAGAATGGTTAGAGATTGACCAATTTTGCGAACGCCAATCGATTCAGAATGGCCGAATTAGTATATACTGAGAATTTGAACACAAAAAATCGACGGACACAAAAGTCGAGTATATTATTTATTTACCATACATAATTTTTTGCACTTTTTTATTTTTAATTTTTTTAATTTCAAATTTTTGTCCTCCAACGTATTTTGACGTGCTGATTCTGAATCTTTGAACGAAAATGTCGAAAACTCATCAGAAATATTTTTGGCGCCAAAAAAACCGTTTGAAAACTGATTCAGAGCTGACCAACTCGAGAACCGTTAGAGATAGACCAATTTTGCGAACGCCAATCGATTCAGAATGGCCGAATTAGTATATATTGTGAATTTCGAGTTGATGAAAAAATTAAAAATTACTCGAAAAAAGTTGAAAGGGGGTTACCCCTAAAAATCATGAAAAATACTAAGTCACATCGATTTGGAATTTGCACTATATACGTGAAATTTCATGCTCATTCCGAAAATGTATGATTTCTATAGGCTCAGATAAGTCAGATATAAGATTTAGCCGGAAAAGTGTGTTTAAGTTAGAAGATCCAATTTTATGAGATTTTTTATTTTTCATTTTTCATTTTTCGAATTTCAAATTTTTGTCCTCCAACTAATTTTGACGTGCTGATTCCGAATCTTTGAACGAAAATGTCGAAAACTCATCAGAAATATTTTTGGCGCCAAAAAAACCATTTGAAAACTGATTCAGAGCTGACCAACTCGCGAACGGTTAGAGATAGACCAATTTTGCGAACGCCAATCGATTCAGAATGGCCGAATTAGTATATACTGAGAATTTGAACAGAAAAAATCGACGGACATAAAAGTCGAGTATATTATTCATTTACCATACATAATTTTTTGCACTTTTTTATTTTTCATTTTTTTAATTTCAAATATTTGTCCTCCAACGTATTTTGACGTGCTGATTCCGAATCTTTAAACGAAAATGTCGAAAACTCATGAGAAATATTTTTGGCGCCAAAAAAACCGTTTGAAAACTGATTCAGAGCTGACCAACTCGAGAACTGTTAGAGATATACCAATTGTGCGAACGCCAATCGATTCAGAATGGCCGAATTAGTATATACTGAGAATTTGAACAGGAAAAATCGACGGACATAAAAGTCGAGTATATTATTTATTTACCATACATAATTTTTTGCACTTTTTTATTTTTCATTTTTTTAATTTCAAATTTTTGTCCTCCAACGTATTTTGACGTGCTGATTCCGAATCTTTGAACGAAAATGTCGAAAACTTATCAGAAATATTTTTGGCGCCAAAAAAAACATTTGAAAACTGATTCAGAGCTGACCAACTCGTGAACGGTTAGAGATAGACCAATTTTGCGAACGCCAATCGATTCAGAATGGCCGAATTAGTATATACTGAGAATTTGAACAGAAAAAATCGACGGACATAAAAGTCGAGTATATTATTTATTTACCATACATAATTTTTTGCACTTTTTTATTTTTCATTTTTTTTATTTCAAATATTTGTCCTCCAACGTATTTTGACGTGCTGATTCCTAATCTTTGAACGAAAATATCGAAGACTCATCAGAAATATTTTTGGCGCCAAAAAAACCGTTTGAAAACTGATTCAGAGCTGACCAACTCGAGAACGGTTAGAGATAGACCAATTTTGCGAACGCCAATCGATTCAGAATGGCCGAATTAGTATATACTGAGAATTTGAACAGAAAAAATCGACGGACACAAAAGTCGAGTATATTATTTATTTACCATTCATAATTTTTTGCACTTTTTTATTTTTCATTTTTTTAATTCCAAATTTTTGTCCTCCAACGTATTTTGACGTGCTGATTCCGAATCTTTGAACGAAAATGTCGAAAACTCATCAGAAATATTTTTGGCGCCAAAAAAACCGTTTGAAAACTGATTCAGAGCTGACCAACTCGAGAACCGTTAGAGATAGACCAATTTTGCGAACGCCAATCGATTCAGAATGGCCGAATTAGTATATATTGTGAATTTCGAGTTAATGGAAAAATTAAAAATTACTCGAAAAAAGTTGAAAGGGGGTTACCCCTAAAAATCATGAAAAATACTAAGTCGTCACATCGATTTGGAATTTGCACTATATACGTGAAATTTTATGCTCATTCCGAAAATGTATGATTTCTATAGGCTCAGATAAGTCAGATATAAGATTTAGCCGGAAAAGTGTGTTTAAGTTAGAAGATCCCATTTTATGAGATTTTTTATTTTTCATTTTTCATTTTTCGAATTTCAAATTTTTGTCCTCCAACGAATTTTGACGTGCTGATTCCGAATCTTTGAACGAAAATGTCGAAAACTCATCAGAAATATTTTTGGCGCCAAAAAAACCATTTGAAAACTGATTCAGAGCTGACCAACTCGCGAACGGTTAGAGATAGACCAATTTTGCGAACGCCAATCGATTCAGAATGGCCGAATTAGTATATACTGAGAATTTGAACAGAAAAAATCGACGGACATAAAAGTCGAGTATATTATTCATTTACCATACATAATTTTTTGCACTTTTTTATTTTTCATTTTTTTAATTTCAAATTTTTGTCCTCCAACGTATTTTGACGTGCTGATTCCGAATCTTTGAACGAAAATGTCGAAATCTTATCAGAAATATTTTTGGCGCCAAAAAAAACATTTGAAGACTGATTCCGAGCTGACCAATTCGTGAACGGTTAGAGATAGACCAATTTTGCGAATGCCAATCGATTCAGAATGGCCGAATTAGTATATACTGAGAATTTGAACAGAAATAATCGACGGACATAAAAGTCGAGTATATTATTTATTTACCATACATAATTTTTTGCACTTTTTTATTTTTCATTTTTTTAATTTCAAATATTTGTCCTCCAACGTATTTTGACGTGCTGATTCCTAATCTTTGAACGAAAATATCGAAGACTCATCAGAAATATTTTTGGCGCCAAAAAAACCATTTGAAAACTGAATCAGAGCTGACCAACTCGAGAACGGTTAGAGATAGACCAATTTTGCGAACGCCAATCGATTCAGAATGGCCGAATTAGTATATACTGAGAATTTGAACAGAAAAAATCGACGGACACAAAAGTCGAGTATATTATTTATTTACCATACATAATTTTTTGCACTTTTTTATTTTTCATTTTTTTAATTCCATCTTTTTGTCCTCCAACGTATTTTGACGTGCTGATTCCGAATCTTTGACCGAAAATGTCGAAAACTCATCAGAAATATTTTTGGCGCCAAAAAAACCATTTGAAAACTGATTCAGAGCTGACCAACTCGAGAACGGTTAGAGATAGACCAATTTTGCGAACGCCAATCGATTCAGAATGGCCGAATTAGTATATACTAAGAATTTGAACAGAAAAAATCGACGGACACAAAAGTCGAGTATATTATTTATTTACCATACATAATTTTTTGCACTTTTTTATTTTTCATTTTTTTTATTTTAAATTTTTGTCCTGCAACGTATCTTGAAGTGGTGATTCCGAATCTTTGAACGAAAATGTCGAAACTCATCAGAAATATTTTTGGCGCCAAAAAAAACATTTGAAAACTGATTCAGAGCTGACCAACTCGAGAACGGTTAGAGATAGACCAATTTTGCGAACGCCAATCGATTCAGAATGGCCGAATTAGTATATACTGAGAATTTGAACAGAAAAAATCGACGGACACAAAAGTCGAGTATATTATTTATTTACCATACATAATTTTTTGCACTTTTTTATTTTTCATTTTTTTAATTTCAAATAAATGTCCTCCAACGTATTTTGACGTGCTGATTCCGAATCTTTGAACGAAAATGTCGAAAACTCATCAGAAATATTTTTGGCGCCAAAAAAACCGTTTGAAAACTGATTCAGAGCTGACCAACTCGAGAACCGTTAGAGATAGACCAATTTTGCGAACGCCAATCGATTCAGAATGGCCGAATTAGTATATATTGTGAATTTCGAGTTGATGGAAAAATTAAAAATTACTCGAAAAAAGTTGAAAGGGGGTTACCCCTAAAAATCATGAAAAATACTAAGTCGTCACATCGATTTGGAATTTGCACTATATACGTGAAATTTCATGCTCATTCCGAAAATGTATGATTTCTATAGGCTCAGATAAGTCAGATATAAGATTTAGCCGGAAAAGTGTGTTTAAGTTAGAAGATCCAATTTTATGAGATTTTTTATTTTTCATTTTTCATTTTTCGAATTTCAAATTTTTGTCCTCCAACTAATTTTGACGTGCTGGTTCCGAATCTTTGAACGAAAATGTCGAAAACTCATCAGAAATATTTTTGGCGCCAAAAAAAACATTTGAAAACTGATTCAGAGCTGACCAACTCGCGAACGGTTAGAGATAGACCAATTTTGCGAACGCCAATCGATTCAGAATGGCCGAATTAGTATATACTGAGAATTTGAACAGAAAAAATCGACGGACACAAAAGTCGAGTATATTATTTATTTACCATACATAATTTTTTGCACTTTTTTATTTTTCATTTTTTTAATTCCAAATTTTTGTCCTCCAACGTATTTTGACGTGCTGATTCCGAATCTTTGAACGAAAATGTCGAAAACTCATCAGAAATATTTTTGGCGCCAAAAAAACCGTTTGAAAACTGATTCAGAGCTGACCAACTCGAGAACCGTTAGAGATAGACCAATTTTGCGAACGCCAATCGATTCAGAATGGCCGAATTAGTATATATTGTGAATTTCGAGTTAATGGAAAAATTAAAAATTACTCGAAAAAAGTTGAAAGGGGGTTACCCCTAAAAATCATGAAAAATACTAAGTCGTCACATCGATTTGGAATTTGCACTATATACGTGAAATTTCATGCTCATTCCGAAAATGTATGATTTCTATAGGCTCAGATAAGTCAGATATAAGATTTAGCCGGAAAAGTGTGTTTAAGTTAGAAGATCCCATTTTATGAGATTTTTTATTTTTCATTTTTCATTTTTCGAATTTCAAATTTTTGTCCTCCAACGTATTTTGACGTGCTGATTCCGAATCTTTGAACGAAAATGTCGAAATCTTATCAGAAATATTTTTGGCGCCAAAAAAAACATTTGAAAACTGATTCCGAGCTGACCAACTCGTGAACGGTTAGAGATAGACCAATTTTGCGAATGCCAATCGATTCAGAATGGCCGAATTAGTATATACTGAGAATTTGAACAGAAATAATCGACGGACATAAAAGTCGAGTATATTATTTATTTACCATACATAATTTTTTGCACTTTTTTATTTTTCATTTTTTTAATTTCAAATATTTGTCCTCCAACGTATTTTGACGTGCTGATTCCTAATCTTTGAACGAAAATATCGAAGACTCATCAGAAATATTTTTGGCGCCAAAAAAACCATTTGAAAACTGAATCAGAGCTGACCAACTCGAGAACGGTTAGAGATAGACCAATTTTGCGAACGCCAATCGATTCAGAATGGCCGAATTAGTATATACTGAGAATTTGAACAGAAAAAATCGACGGACACAAAAGTCGAGTATATTATTTATTTACCATACATAATTTTTTGCACTTTTTTATTTTTCATTTTTTTTATTTTAAATTTTTGTCCTGCAACGTATCTTGAAGTGGTGATTCCGAATCTTTGAACGAAAATGTCGAAACTCATCAGAAATATTTTTGGCGCCAAAAAAAACATTTGAAAACTGATTCAGAGCTGACCAACTCGAGAACGGTTAGAGATAGACCAATTTTGCGAACGCCAATCGATTCAGAATGGCCGAATTAGTATATACTAAGAATTTGAACAGAAAAAATCGACGGACACAAAAGTCGAGTATATTATTTATTTACCATACATAATTTTTTGCACTTTTTTATTTTTCATTTTTTTAATTTCAAATAAATGTCCTCCAACGTATTTTGACGTGCTGATTCCGAATCTTTGAACGAAAATGTCGAAAACTCATCAGAAATATTTTTGGCGCCAAAAAAACCGTTTGAAAACTGATTCAGAGCTGACCAACTCGAGAACCGTTAGAGATAGACCAATTTTGCGAACGCCAATCGATTCAGAATGGCCGAATTAGTATATATTGTGAATTTCGAGTTGATGGAAAAATTAAAAATTACTCGAAAAAAGTTGAAAGGGGGTTACCCCTAAAAATCATGAAAAATACTAAGTCGTCACATCGATTTGGAATTTGCACTATATACGTGAAATTTCATGCTCATTCCGAAAATGTATGATTTCTATAGGCTCAGATAAGTCAGATATAAGATTTAGCCGGAAAAGTGTGTTTAAGTTAGAAGATCCAATTTTATGAGATTTTTTATTTTTCATTTTTCATTTTTCGAATTTCAAATTTTTGTCCTCCAACTAATTTTGACGTGCTGGTTCCGAATCTTTGAACGAAAATGTCGAAAACTCATCAGAAATATTTTTGGCGCCAAAAAAACCGTTTGAAAACTGATTCAGAGCTGACCAACTCGAGAACCGTTAGAGATAGACCAATTTTGCGAACGCCAATCGATTCAGAATGGCCGAATTAGTATATATTGTGAATTTCGAGTTGATGAAAAAATTAAAAATTACTCGAAAAAAGTTGAAAGGGGGTTACCCCTAAAAATCATGAAAAATACTAAGTCGTCACATCGATTTGGAATTTGCACTATATACGTGAAATTTCATGCTCATTCCGAAAATGTATGATTTCTATAGGCTCAGATAAGTCAGATATAAGATTTAGCCGGAAAAGTGTGTTTAAGTTAGAAGATCCAATTTTATGAGATTTTTTATTTTTCATTTTTCATTTTTCGAATTTCAAATTTTTGGCCTCCAACGAATTTTGACGTGCTGATTCCGAATCTTTGAACGAAAATGTCGAAAACTCATCAGAAATATTTTTGGCGCCAAAAAAACCATTTGAAAACTGATTCAGAGCTGACCAACTCGCGAACAGTTAGAGATAGACCAATTTTGCGAACGCCAATCGATTCAGAATGGCCGAATTAGTATATATTGTGAATTTCGAGTTAATGGATAAATTAAAAATTACTCGAAAAAAGTTGAAAGGGGGTTACCCCTAAAAATCATGAAAAATACTAAGTCGTCACATCGATTTGGAATTTGCACTATATACGTGAAATTTCATGCTCATTCCGAAAATGTATGATTTCTATAGACTCAGATAAGTCAGTTAAAAGATTTAGCCGGAAAAGAGTGTTTAAGGTAGAAGGATCCAATTTTATGAGATTTTTTATTTTTCATTTTTCGAATTTCAAATTTTTGTCCTTCAACGAATTTTGACGTGCTGATTCCGAATCTTTGAACGAAAATGTCGAAAACTCATCAGAAATATTTTTGCCACCAAAAAAACCATTTGAATACTGCTTCAGAGCTGACCTACTCGAAAACGGTCAGAGATAGAATAATTCTGCGAACTCCAATCGATTCAGAATGGCCGACTTAGTATATACTGAGAATTTGAAAGAAAAAAATCGACGGGCAAAAAAGTCGAGTAAATCATGATAGACAATTTTTTGAACTTTTTTATTTTTCATTTTTCGAATTACAAATTTTTGTCCTCCAACGAATTTTGACGCGCTGATTCCGAATCTTTGAACGAAAATGTCGAAAACTCATCAGAAATATTTTTCGCGCCAAAAAAACCATTTGAAAACTGATTCAGAGCTGACCAACTCGAGAATGGTTAGAGATAGACCAATTTTGCGAACGCCAATCGATTCAGAATGGCCGAATTAGTATATATTGTGAATTTCGAGTTAATGGAAAAATTAAAAATTACTCGAAAAAAGTTGAAAGGGGGTTACCCCTAAAAATCATGAAAAATACTAAGTCGTCACATCGATTTGGAATTTGCACTATATACGTGAAATTTCATGCTCATTCCGAAAATGTATGATTTCTATAGGCTCAGATAAGTCAGATATAAGATTTAGCCGGAAAAGTGTGTTTAAGTTAGAAGATCCCATTTTATGAGATTTTTTATTTTTCATTTTTCGAATTTCAAATTTTTGTCCTCCAACGAATTTTGACGTGCTGATTCCGAATCTTTGAACGAAAATGTCGAAAACTCATCAGAAATATTTTTGGCGCCAAAAAAGCCATTTGAAAACTGATTCAGAGCTGACCAACTCGCGAACGGTTAGAGATAGACCAATTTTGCGAACGCCAATCGATTCAGAATGGCCGAATTAGTATATACTGAGAATTTGAACAGAAAAAATCGACGGACATAAAAGTCGAGTATATTATTCATTTACCATACATAATTTTTTGCACTTTTTTATTTTTCATTTTTTTAATTTCAAATTTTTGTCCTCCAACGTATTTTGACGTGCTGATTCCGAATCTTTGAACGAAAATGTCGAAATCTTATCAGAAATATTTTTGGCGCCAAAAAAAACATTTGAAGACTGATTCCGAGCTGACCAATTCGTGAACGGTTAGAGATAGACCAATTTTGCGAATGCCAATCGATTCAGAATGGCCGAATTAGTATATACTGAGAATTTGAACAGAAATAATCGACGGACATAAAAGTCGAGTATATTATTTATTTACCATACATAATTTTTTGCACTTTTTTATTTTTCATTTTTTTAATTTCAAATATTTGTCCTCCAACGTATTTTGACGTGCTGATTCCTAATCTTTGAACGAAAATATCGAAGACTCATCAGAAATATTTTTGGCGCCAAAAAAACCATTTGAAAACTGAATCAGAGCTGACCAACTCGAGAACGGTTAGAGATAGACCAATTTTGCGAACGCCAATCGATTCAGAATGGCCGAATTAGTATATATTGTGAATTTCGAGTTAATGGAAAAATTAAAAATTACTCGAAAAAAGTTGAAAGGGGGTTACCCCTAAAAATCATGAAAAATACTAAGTCGTCACATCGATTTGGAATTTGCACTATATACGTGAAATTTTATGCTCATTCCGAAAATGTATGATTTCTATAGGCTCAGATAAGTCAGATATAAGATTTAGCCGGAAAAGTGTGTTTAAGTTAGAAGATCCAATTTTATGAGATTTTTTATTTTTCATTTTTCATTTTTCGAATTTCAAATTTTTGTCCTCCAACTAATTTTGACGTGCTGGTTCCGAATCTTTGAACGAAAATGTCGAAAACTCATCAGAAATATTTTTGGCGCCAAAAAAACCATTTGAAAACTGATTCAGAGCTGACCAACTCGCGAACGGTTAGAGATAGACCAATTTTGCGAACGCCAATCGATTCAGAATGGCCGAATTAGTATATACTGAGAATTTGAACAGAAAAAATCGACGGACACAAAAGTCGAGTATATTATTTATTTACCATACATAATTTTTTGCACTTTTTTATTTTTCATTTTTTTAATTCCAAATTTTTGTCCTCCAACGTATTTTGACGTGCTGATTCCGAATCTTTGAACGAAAATGTCGAAAACTCATCAGAAATATTTTTGGCGCCAAAAAAACCGTTTGAAAACTGATTCAGAGCTGACCAACTCGAGAACCGTTAGAGATAGACCAATTTTGCGAACGCCAATCGATTCAGAATGGTCGAATTAGTATATATTGTGAATTTCGAGTTAATGGATAAATTAAAAATTACTCGAAAAAAGTTGAAAGGGGGTTACCCCTAAAAATCATGAAAAATACTAAGTCGTCACATCGATTTGGAATTTGCACTATATACGTGAAATTTTATGCTCATTCCGAAAATGTATGATTTCTATAGGCTCAGATAAGTCAGATATAAGATTTAGCCGGAAAAGTGTGTTTAAGTTAGAAGATCCAATTTTATGAGATTTTTTATTTTTCATTTTTCATTTTTCGAATTTCAAATTTTTGTCCTCCAACTAATTTTGACGTGCTGGTTCCGAATCTTTGAACGAAAATGTCGAAAACTCATCAGAAATATTTTTGGCGCCAAAAAAACCATTTGAAAACTGATTCAGAGCTGACCAACTCGCGAACGGTTAGAGATAGACCAATTTTGCGAACGCCAATCGATTCAGAATGGCCGAATTAGTATATACTGAGAATTTGAACAGAAAAAATCGACGGACACAAAAGTCGAGTATATTATTTATTTACCATACATAATTTTTTGCACTTTTTTATTTTTCATTTTTTTAATTCCAAATTTTTGTCCTCCAACGTATTTTGACGTGCTGATTCCGAATCTTTGAACGAAAATGTCGAAAACTCATCAGAAATATTTTTGGCGCCAAAAAAACCGTTTGAAAACTGATTCAGAGCTGACCAACTCGAGAACCGTTAGAGATAGACCAATTTTGCGAACGCCAATCGATTCAGAATGGCCGAATTAGTATATATTGTGAATTTCGAGTTAATGGATAAATTAAAAATTACTCGAAAAAAGTTGAAAGGGGGTTACCCCTAAAAATCATGAAAAATACTAAGTCGTCACATCGATTTGGAATTTGCACTATATACGTGAAATTTCATGCTCATTCCGAAAATGTATGATTTCTATAGGCTCAGATAAGTCAGATATAAGATTTAGCCGGAAAAGTGTGTTTAAGTTAGAAGATCCCATTTTATGAGATTTTTTATTTTTCATTTTTCATTTTTCGAATTTCAAATTTTTGTCCTCCAACGAATTTTGACGTGCTGATTCCGAATCTTTGAACGAAAATGTCGAAAACTCATCAGAAATATTTTTGGCGCCAAAAAAACCGTTTGAAAACTGATTCAGAGCTGACCAACTCCAGAACCGTTAGAGACAGACCAATTTTGCGAACGCCAATCGATTCAGAATGGTCGAATTAGTATATATTGTGAATTTCGAGTTAATGGAAAATTTAAAAATTACTCGAAAAAAGTTGAAAGGGGGTTACCCCTAAAAATCATGAAAAATACTAAGTCGTCACATCGATTTGGAATTTGCACTATATACGTGAAATTTCATGCTCATTCCGAAAATGTATGATTTCTATAGGCTCAGATAAGTCAGATATAAGATTTAGCCGGAAAAGTGTGTTTAAGTTAGAAGATCCAATTTTATGAGATTTTTTATTTTTCATTTTTCATTTTTCGAATTTCAAATTTTTGGCCTTCAACGAATTTTGACGTGCTGATTCCGAATCTTTGAACGAAAATGTCGAAAACTCATCAGAAATATTTTTGGCGCCAAAAAAACCATTTGAAAACTGATTCAGAGCTGACCAACTCGCGAACGGTTAGAGATAGACCAATTTTGCGAACGCCAATCGATTCAGAATGGCCGAATTAGTATATACTGAGAATTTGAACAGAAAAATTCGACGGACATAAAAGTCGAGTATATTATTCATTTACCATACATAATTTTTTGCACTTTTTTATTTTTCATTTTTTTAATTTCAAATTTTTGTCCTCCAACGTATTTTGACGTGCTGATTCCGAATCTTTGAACGAAAATGTCGAAATCTTATCAGAAATATTTTTGGCGCCAAAAAAAACATTTGAAAACTGATTCAGAGCTGACCAACTCGTGAACGGTTAGAGATAGACCAATTTTGCGAACGCCAATCGATTCAGAATGGCCGAATTAGTATATACTGAGAATTTGAACAGGAAAAATCGACGGACATAAAAGTCAAGTATATTATTTATTTACCATACATAATTTTTTGCACTTTTTTATTTTTCATTTTTTTAATTTCAAATTTTTGTCCTCCAACGTATTTTGACGTGCTGATTCCGAATCTTTGAACGAAAATGTCGAAAACTTATCAGAAATATTTTTGGCGCCAAAAAAAACATTTGAAAACTGATTCAGAGCTGACCAACTCGTGAACGGTTAGAGATAGACCAATTTTGCGAACGCCAATCGATTCAGAATGGCCGAATTAGTATATACTGAGAATTTGAACAGAAAAAATCGACGGACATAAAAGTCGAGTATATTATTTATTTACCATACATAATTTTTTGCACTTTTTTATTTTTCATTTTTTTTAATTTCAAATATTTGTCCTCCAACGTATTTTGACGTGCTGATTCCTAATCTTTGAACGAAAATATCGAAGACTCATCAGAAATATTTTTGGCGCCAAAAAAACCATTTGAAAACTGAATCAGAGCTGACCAACTCGAGAACGGTTAGAGATAGACCAATTTTGCGAACGCCAATCGATTCAGAATGGCCGAATTAGTATATACTGAGAATTTGAACAGAAAAAATCGACGGACACAAAAGTCGAGTATATTATTTATTTACCATACATAATTTTTTGCACTTTTTTATTTTTCATTTTTTTAATTCCAACTTTTTGTCCTCCAACGTATTTTGACGTGCTGATTCCGAATCTTTGAACGAAAATGTCGAAAACTCATCAGAAATATTTTTGGCGCCAAAAAAACCATTTGAAAACTGATTCAGAGCTGACCAACTCGAGAACGGTTAGAGATAGACCAATTTTGCGAACGCCAATCGATTCAGAATGGCCGAATTAGTATATACTGAGAATTTGAACAGAAAAAATCGACGGACACAAAAGTCGAGTATATTATTTATTTACCATACATAATTTTTTGCACTTTTTTATTTTTCATTTTTTTTATTTTAAATTTTTGTCCTGCAACGTATCTTGAAGTGCTGATTCCGAATCTTTGAACGAAAATGTCGAAAACTCATCAGAAATATTTTTGGCGCCAAAAAAACCATTTGAAAACTGATTCAGAGCTGACCAACTCGAGAACGGTTAGAGATAGACCAATTTTGCGAACGCCAATCGATTCAGAATGGCCGAATTAGTATATACTGAGAATTTGAACAGAAAAAATCGACGGACACAAAAGTCGAGTATATTATTTATTTACCATACATAATTTTTTGCACTTTTTTATTTTTCATTTTTTTAATTCCAAATTTTTGTCCCCCAACGTATTTTGACGTGCTGATTCCGAATCTTTGAACGAAAATGTCGAAAACTCATCAGAAATATTTTTGGCGCCAAAAAAACCGTTTGAAAACTGATTCAGAGCTGACCAACTCCAGAACCGTTAGAGACAGACCAATTTTGCGAACGCCAATCGATTCAGAATGGCCGAATTAGTATATATTGTGAATTTCGAGTTAATGGAAAATTTAAAAATTACTCGAAAAAAGTTGAAAGGGGAAAATGTATGATTTCTATAGGCTCAGATAAGTCAGATATAAGATTTAGCCGGAAAAGTGTGTTTAAGTTAGAAGATCCAATTTTATGAGATTTTTTATTTTTCATTTTTCATTTTCGAATTTCAAATTTTTGGCCTTCAACGAATTTTGACGTGCTGATTCCGAATCTTTGAACGAAAATGTCGAAAACTCATCAGAAATATTTTTGGCGCCAAAAAAACCATTTGAAAACTGATTCAGAGCTGACCAACTCGCGAACGGTTAGAGATAGACCAATTTTGCGAACGCCAATCGATTCAGAATGGCCGAATTAGTATATACTGAGAATTTGAACAGAAAAAATCGACGGGCAAAAAAGTCGAGTAAATCATTATAGACAATTTTTTTGAAAACTGATTCAGAGCTGACCAACTCGAGAACCGTTAGAGACAGACCAATTTTGCGAACGCCAATCGATTCAGAATGGCCGAATTAGTATATATTGTGAATTTCGAGTTAATGGAAAAATTAAAAATTACTCGAAAAAAGTTGAAAGGGGGTTACCCCTAAAAATCATGAAAAATACTAAGTCGTCACATCGATTTGGAATTTGCACTATATACGTGAAATTTCATGCTCATTCCGAAAATGTATGATTTCTATAGGCTCAGATAAGTCAGATATAAGATTTAGCCGTAAAAGTGTGTTTAAGTTAGAAGATCCAATTTTATGAGATTTTTTATTTTCATTTTTCATTTTTCGAATTTCAAATTTTTGTCCTCCAACGAATTTTGACGTGCTGATTCCGAATCTTTGAACGAAAATGTCGAAAACTCATCAGTTTTGGCGCCAAAAAAACCATTTGAAAACTGATTCAGAGCTGACCAACTCGAGAACGGTCAGAGATAGACCAATTTTGCGAACGCCAATCGATTCAGAATGGTCGAATTAGTATATACTGAGAATTTGAACAGAAAAAATCGACGGACATGAAAGTCGAGTATATTATTTATTTACCATACATAATTTTTTGCACATTTTTATTTTTCATTTTTCGAATTTCAAATTTTTGTCCTCCAACGAATTTTGACGTGCTGATTCCGAATCTTTGAACGAAAATTTCGAAAACTCATCAGAAATATTTTTGGCGCCAAAAAAACCATTTGAAAACTGATTCAGGCATGAGTTTTTGAACTTTCTGAATTTTAATTTTATATATAAGAGTTATATTATGTCCGTACAACGTATCTGCGTAACTGAATGGTAATTATCTTTCATTGCCCTCCAAATTTTTTTTTATTATTTTTCATTCGAGGTAACTACTGCACTGCTTTCATAAGTTGTACAAAAAATAACGGGGTGTTTCCCCCTCGAATTTTCGTGTTATTCATCTGTGTGTGAACAAAATTATTGAGTACATCTTATTTTAATCTGAAAGTTTGTATTTCAGCTATATTCAGTGAAGTATGATATTCTATTCAAATTATTAAAATGATGAGTATGAAGTTTTTCATTCGTTCATTTTGCCTAGATCTTTCCCCCTTTCCCTTGTATCCTTTTATCTTTTATACTGTTCAGAATTATGAAAATGGAGAAAATCGATATAATCGAAGAGCTTTCTGCAGGCACTTTTATTTATCTTCTAACATTGGGATAACATTCTAATACTTCTTGTAAACTGATGCTTCCGCTTGTTACTTCTATTCGCTCACAATAGCTTCATGGTTGATGGTCATAGTCACTGCAATATCATTTTTTCTTTTTATATTCATTGTTAAATGTAGTAATGCATGAGTGTATGTTCTCTCAGTGTACATAGCCATTTTGATAAAAGATTTATATGAGAAATTTTGTTGCAGTGGCTATAGATCTTATAGTTCATCACATCTGGGATATATTACACGGACAAAACAGACAGAATGGCTTCGAAGCTGGAACAAGAACTCCCGAACGCCAAAGACACCATCACAATTAAATGATGAAATTTATATTTCTGCCCTTTAATCTACGAAAATTCTCGTTTGGTTGAAAATGTTGATATCCACAGTGTTGACACAATGGTAGCCAGCTATCAGCTGCTTTCGAAAAACAATCTTAATGATTTTAACTTTTTGTAACTAGAAGGCTATTTCTCTATTTACCATGTCCCATACATTTTTTTTTTGAATATTGGCCTCCTAATGGACCACTACGACCACTAAAAGAAGTGGAAAACTAAGTGAAATTTGGAAATGCGAACCAAAAAAATCATCTTTCATAAGGGTAGAAACGTGTTTGTCCCTAGATGTAAACAGTAAGTGCCACAGAGTCACTTTCTCTTTTTCTTTATCAAACGTGGAACGGAAGTAAATGTTCGATAGTTGGTGTCGAATGATCTACAATCATATCACAATATTCGTGAGAGATGAACACTGACATATTGAACGGTACCGATTTACGATAAAAGTCATGGGTTTTGTCTTTGTCATAGGATTATTTTTTTATCCAACATCGCAACATTGCAGTGCTTCAGTTCTCATGACACCTTTCAAAAAATTCAATAATGTATTTGAAGTATATCTTTCAATTGAATTTTATCACAAAAAATGAATCAGAAACAGAATTTGTTAAAAAATTGTTTTGAATGTCCTTTATGTTCATAAGGACTCTTCAAATTTTGTAGTAGCATATACAAAAAAAATATCGTAGAGAAATGGTAACAAGAGATATCAAAATATGATGAAATAATTATGGATATGTATATATCAATGGACATGCATAGGTAACAGACATAAAATAATAAGAAATTGTTGTAGATCCAGAGAGGTGAGTTTGAGAAGGAGATTGTCGCCAATCAGATGATTCGTATTTATTTTAGTCTAATTCAAAATATTCATTGCATTTTTCGGTGTTGAACATAATATGGAAAATGGAAACTAGAATAGTATATTCTGTAACAAGGTTAGAATGAAAATTCGATGCACACATGCACTTGAACATATTTCAAAATATAAAATCAATATCACTATAAAACTCAAAACATTAAACTTTCATTAAAATACTTGTAAACATTAATCTAAGCTGCACGTATTTTAAAGGAGAGTATCACTAAATACATAGAAAGTGAGTATTTAAAGGCGCTTTTAGTGAATTATAATTGTTTTATGAAAAAGCTACAATACCATGGAAAATCCAAAGTACTCTGAAAAAATACGAATATCATCATTATCTTTTGCTTGCCATGAGACACATTTGAAAAAGGTATACCCAGGCGCGGATACAGGATTTCGGTTAGAGAGGGGGCAATTTCGTTTAGGAGGGGGGAATTTTTCTGTGATTTCATCTATCTTTTGGAAAATTTGTTGTAAACAATAGATTTGATAGAATTTTAGTTTGATATCGTGAGTCGTTGGGGGGCAATTACACCCATTGCCCCCCCCCGTATCCGCGTAAAATTATTCAGTTTAATTATGAAAGCTATGTTACTTTCTTTGTTATTGATGCTTATGTATAATAATAGGACAAAAAATTATTCAATAGATTTTGCTTTTCTAAACTTGTTCAATACATTATTTACACAAGTCAAACAAAAGTAAAATCAATTTTCACCAGCTGTTAACTAGCTACTATTGTTCTAACACTAGGTGTAGCATTTTTTATCAAGAGTGTACATGTTAGGAGATGTAGACTGACTAGTGGGAAGGTGTATATATCCCATTGTTTTATGGAAATTACTTTAATTGTGGTTGAGTTGGGAAAATATTAATTTTTTTTTCAATCGAGTACAAATGTTAGATGAGTTATTGAATAATACATGATCCATTTTTCAATTTATTTTTCGAGCGAACTCAAATGTTTCTTTGAATTTTTTCTAGGTTGGTATAAATTACACTTTCTTTTTATTCAACAATCAAAATAATATTTTTAGTATGTATCATTCAGTCAAATTTTAAAATTTTGTTCAGTATTCTATGCCATTCATCTCAACTACAGATAGGGTTTGTTCATACATTTTTTGTTTGATAAAATGAGTTAAATAAACATAATTTTATTAATTTTTAGGAGTATTTGGGAATGTTTCATGTTTGAAACTTTTATTCTTCCACTGGATATAGATATACTGAAAGATAAATACAAAAATTGAAATTTTCCATGTCGAATTTTTGTTTTTTTGAATTCCCATGTGATGTATGTTAATAATTAGCTCCAATAACATTGTCATAGTACTTACCTATAATGATAATTCGTTAGTTTGGTCTGCAGTATCGAAACAGAATTATTCAGAATCACATTTTGACTTAAGTGATTTACAGTGATTTGGTAAAATAGCAATTGTAAAGCAATTGTTTGATCATACAGTATTTTTTTTAGTAATATGGATGAATTATCAGATTTACTGGAGCCCACTTATTCTATTAAATATAAATAATCTTTCGTATTTTGAAGCAAAATATTATTTATCTAGAAAAATGATACTGATATTTGACACTGATTCGATTTAAAATTTTTTTATTCAATTGGCAGGAAAAAAGTTACTGTGAGAATAAGTTTATATGTATATTATACTAGCATTATAATTTGGTACATAGCGAAAGTGCTTCTGATACTTTTTATTGTGTTCTTGATCATTAATCAGCAACACTGAATGTTGTCTTTAACAAATGTATTAAGGTTATTTTGTACCATAAGTCATCAAGTAGTAGAAAATGTATTAACAAAAAATATTCCCAAGTTCATATATGAAATGAAATTCCTGCTATTACCAACACGACAAAGAAAACTATGGGTTAGAATATACATTTCATTTGTATTTTTTTTTTGTATTTGTGATATGTGAATATATTTATGATTGGGAAAAATTATTAGTTTACTGTTGATAGAAATGACCGGATTTTTAGGTGATTATATTTGATTTATATAGTTAACGGTCATTTATATAACTTAAGGTGATTTTTTAGTGTGTTTTGGAATTGTTTATTTTTTTCTAGGCATTTTATTTTGTATGTATTTTATTGCAATAACTGAACTTTATTTTGAATATCATGTGGATTTGTTTACTGCTTCATAATCAATGAATTATGAATATAAGTAGAATTTTTACATATATTTTCTTACGTGTTTCTTGTTGACATATGATTTTCTTGGCTCATTTACTTTCTACTCAGCTTTATACATTTTAAATTAATCATAGGTCAAATATGATTTAGAAATATTCAGATACTTTTTTATCCTTATTCAAATTAATTCAAAATATAAGTCTTATACTTTTGATAAAGAATACAAAATTTTAATTATAAAATTATCAGAAATTAAAATGAATTACTATATGTATACTTGTCTCCAAAAACAAATTATTAGTTTTTGCGGACCAGTAACAATTTTTTAATGATGGTCTCTTTATGTCGTCAAGATTCTATTGAGTTTTTGATATTTGTATATCCTTTTTATATTTTTTCGATTGAATGGTTGTAGTTACTGTATTATTATTATTATTATCTATTATTATTATATTTTGCCTATTGAAAGGTTATATGGAAAAAAAAATTACTTTATATTATATTTTATTGTTGATATCCATCACATAAACTCACATCACAGGTGAATCACAGTAGAAACTAATATCATGTCAATAAATCTCAGTAATTAATTTTTTGTGATCTTTACTAATGCCTAATAAGATTGTATTTGCATTTGTATTCGACTTATTAAACTCCAATATTTTTTTATACCAATTTGTACTAATATTTTATATAAATGTTGAACCAAGACTGTCAGTATACAATGCACAAAAGTCAATTGTACCAATTTTTGTCCTAGTATAGATGTTTCTCATCAAGATGTACTGAGGTAGATATTTAAACACGAAGCTCAGAGAAACTTTGGTAAATTGTTCTTTACCTACGGTTGACCATAATTCAGCGAATATGAAATCAAATGAACATATTTGAATTCAAATATGTTCACGTGAGATATTCACTGAAGAAACCGTTATTCAGGAATACGTTATTCGAGTTTTTTAACAACTTCGATGTGTATAAATAAATATGCCTGTATACTGCTCGATTTTCATTTCAAAACCATTTTCAACGGCAGGGCCTTATTGATCAATTGGGGGTCCAAGGGACTTTTACTTCACGGGGCCTTTCTGACCAGTTTAGTGAAAAATAGAGTGAGGGGTACAAAAGAGAGGGTGGGAACATAAGGAGGCTTCCACAAAAAGGGGGATATCAAAGGAAATCGTGCATGAAGTCTATTGATATATATTTAAAAAATGCTTCTACATGTACGTATGCTGAAAGACCGTTTGCCGTTAGCTACAGAAACTGGTAAGGTACAATATATTCTGGAGTCCACACAAACAATAAAAAAAGGGTACTTATCTAATTTTTGGGATGTAATGCTGCATACAAAAATCGATTTGAACAAATAGTCGGCTCTCATTCCGATCGCGTGAGTCATTGCCTATCACCATCGATACCAACAGAGCGTTTCTCCTCTAGCGCCATCTAGTCGCGAGTAGAAATTTCAGATCGTTCCGGAAACCTTCCACTACACTAAATAAAGAAATCTTTGTAGCCAGATGGCAAGTTTGAATCAAAGTTGGAGCTTATATATTCGAACAAAAGAGAGTGCAATGAGAGGAATATTGAAATAATAATTGTAACTTACAGTACGAAAGTAATTATAAATTAGTGTAAATAAATTTGTGTGGATAAATATTTTCAGTTGTATTTTGTATAAAATAAATTAGATTTTAAACATTGAGACTATTTTTTTGTAATAATAGAGAAATATATTGAAGGCAAAAAGAAAATGTTCAAGTTTACCATTGTCTGTTATTACAGTGGCAACAGAACCCGATTTTCTGAATTTGGACTCTCCAGGACAGTAGTTTCAAGTTGACATTATGTATTGACTCCATCACATTCCAAAGTATTTGTTGACTTGTAGGTACTGATTGTTTTGAGAACAAATACATAACTCACAATTGGAAGTTCATTCATGCAATTTGTTGTGTGGAGGTTTAATATATCAATTTCTCGTTTAATCAATTGTATACTCTCATTCTATTTATATTGCAGTCGCAATCGAATTGATCGTACAACATATCAGGGATATTTTGAGTGACAAGAAGAGCTCGGAAGAAAGTGTCAACCCACCCAAAATACATCAAATGCCGGAGGGTTCCCCTGCTAAACGAGGAAACGTTAATATAGATACTATATTCGAAAGAAGGCACTAATAGCTCGTAAGATCCTGCTGGTGGTGATTTTACCATTTGTTGAGACATACAGGCGAGAGGGTACTTGAAGGTCAAAATATATTCTAGAGAAAATTGAAAAAATCAACTATCTGAATGAAAATGCGAATTTTCACATTCAGATTTTTTTTTCTTTTCAGTTAGAGTCTTTTCACAATATCTGTTAGATGTATTTCAATGTCCGGCGTGGCTTGTGCCGGGGAAGTAGTTGTTTTCTGTTAAGTATTATAAATAAATCACATTTTTCAATTTTCACGGAGAATGTTCCCTTTTTCAATATACTCTAGTCTTTTGGTTAACTAGGTAGAAAACAAATACTTTTCAAGGAACGAACTCAATCCCATACAGTACAAGGGCACGCTGTGGAGGTCCAGTGGATATACATTTTCGATATTTTGTTATTATATTTGATTATCAATATGAATAAAGCAAGGAGTTGAAAACGACACGGTCAGTGACAGAAAGTTTAAATAAAATAGTATATTTATAAGTCTTATGAAAACAGTTCACGAGAAATTCCGATATTTTTTTCAGTACCTATCAAAAATTATTTGAAACTTACTACTGATTACAATGTTATTGATCGAAAGATATAATAGATATCATTAAAGGTTCCAATGTTATTGATCGAAATATACAGGGTCTCCCAGCGAAAACGAAACAAGGCCGATATTTCATATTTATCGTTCGCAGGAAAAAACAGCTTGGACCCGTCGATTTTTATTGTAAGTGGACATCTTTTGCGCATATTCTAAACTTTGTCACTTCAAGCCACTCGGAGGGGTTACCTCCAACCCTTAAATCTTGAATGGGAGTGGGGTTCATGTGATACCGCATTTTGAAGGTCATTGAATTCTCTTTCCAACGCTTTCCAGTTTTTGGTTTTTGATGCAGTAGATCTCGAGAAATCATTGTTAATATTGAAAGTGAAACAATCGAAACTTTAGATTCTTAGCCGATGATTGTTCCAAACTTGTTTTCTCAAGAACTACTGCATCAAATTAAAAAAACGCAAAAACGTCGAAAAGAGAATTCGATGACCTTCAAAATGCGGTATCACATGAACCCTACTCCCATTAAAGATTTGAGGGTTGATGCTAACCCCTCCCCTGAGGGGCTAAAGTGACAAAGTTGAGAATATGCGCAAAAGGTGTCCCCCTCGCAATAAAAATCGACTGGTACAAGCGTTTGTTTTTTTGCGTACGAGAAATATGAAATATCGTCCTTGTTTCGTTTTAACTGGGCCACCCTGTACATATAGTATATTTCATCAAATGCAATGAATTTCAACAGGTTTCACGGTTAAGTGAAGCCTTTGGTTAATCAATTTGTACAATATATGGAAGTAATTTGGTAACAAGTAACATTTGGAAGAAAAATAGTTTAATTTGGTAGACAGGGCGGTATGAATAACATTTATCAAATGCTCATAGTATATGTTTGTCTTTCTCATGACTCCAAAAAACGAATTCAAGAAATTTTAGTAAGAGCATTTGCTCAAGATTTAGTCATACGATCCATTGTCACAGTACCACTTTCTCAAAATAATAAGAATAGTATGATTATTATCGTCTTTGGCATATTTTCAGTCGACTCTAGATTATTCTTTTCTTTTTTCTTGTAGTATTGAATTTTTTTGAAGGAAATCATATCCGAAAACGATTATGGAGTGATTGAATTCCAAACTCACCTAAAGTAGGCATAGGGTTTGATAAATCACTCCCGACTCGTCTTTCATTATTTATTGGAATTTCTCTTCAAATATTAATTAACCATGGGTCTTGGTGGCGCGTAGGTAGTGGGTAGGCTTGCTAAGCCACTGTACGCGGGTTCTATTTGCCTCTCCGTCACCGGCCTCGTGCATGGCATCACACGTTAAAAGGTAAGGGCTGCGTCTTCCATAGCTCGCACAAGTCTTTCGAGGACTTCTTAGGGTTGCTCGTAATGGCTTTCATATATAAAGTGATCTCTTTCAATTGGAATTATTGCTTGTTCATACAATTTATTCATATCTCCTTCGAAACGTTTAGAGTAGGGACATTTTTTTGATCGCTTAAACTTTTCTCGTTAGTTTCATCACTTATTTTCATGGAAGCATAAACAAGAAAAGTAAAATACACTTGATATCCACTAGATCTTCTAGAATCTTCTGAATATCCAAAATACACCGAACCCAAAGATATCCGGTGAATTGTTTCTCAAAGAGATCCGGTATTGTATGGGATGAGAGCCCTAAAATTATATGACATTTTTGTAACAAACCTCGGACACATAACGATCAACTAAACCTTAGGGTTTTTGAGTAACCCTATGGGGCTTTCCATTTCATTCTTACTCAAAGTTGATCATTAGCACAAAATCAATTGTTTTGCTTTGTCATTTTCTTTAGTGATTTTATCATTTTATCATTATTTTGTTCCATTGCTGTTAACAACAACAGTATCTTCCATTTTGTTTTAATTTATGTTAGGCTTTTCGTCAGGAATAGTTCTACTTGATATGCTATTGAAAAATTATTTCGATAAATTTTAGAGATGAGTGGAACTTTAGTATTCCTATATTCATTTTGATCCATAAATTCAAGAAATCGTGTATCTAAATTGCCCAACAGATTAGGTGGTGGTAATAGTTTTCGATTAGGTGAATAACAAAATAGTGTCTATTGACAGAAAAGTGCCTGGCCTCTGAAAATTTAACAAGTGGTAAACTCTCTGCGAGTATTTTAGGTTTATTATTTATTAAGTTGTGCTTGTCTTCATTAGCAATAATTACAAATTTCACTGTGAGATGTTCCTTCATGACATTTGACATGTATCGGATTCCACTTTAAAATTTGAGTTTAGAAGTAAAATTCGTATAACGCTGCAGTTCTGATCCAGTCAAGTTTTACAAGACATGATACCCGAATGTTTATTCAAAGAGTTAGGTCATACAAAAAGTGCTGCATAGAACTGGCTCTTGAAATTTGATGTTAAAACTGACACAATTTTGTGAACCGTCAAAAAGTGTTCTCATCACATCGAAATATGTCAAATTTTCTAGGAACACTTTTTTTAATTAAGTTACATATAGTATATACCCAATTTTTGTTGAATCCTACAGATAGCAGCTATTTGTATAGCAAACTATATAAACTACAGTATATTTCTATATGCGGGGCTCATATTGATGATTTTTACTTAAAAAAAATCTGTGAACTGTGATTCTGGCTCTGTACATTTTTTAATGAATATCGATTTTGCATTCAATAGAAAAATAAAACAAGAATAGTAAAGATGTTATCTAGAACCGCAGATAGAATTAATTTGTATTACTACCATAAAAATAGTTCCGAACCAGTTTTCAGCGATCATTTCAAAAATTGAAAACATGCTGTAGTTTCAACATTAATCAAAACTGTAAAACTACTTTTCTTGAAATGAAAGTACTACTATAATTGAACGAATTCATACGTGAACATTAAAATAATATGTGGTAGTTTAAATAAGCCTTATCGAAGAAATACTATCTAGTCTACAACAATTTAAAAGTTAAATTATTTCACTTGCTTTTTTAGGTAAACCAAAAATTAAAGAAAGGTTGAAGAACAAAGAGTTAATCCATCTGCAACCTTGCAAGAGAATGTGATTGAAGGAACTTATTAGGAAGATAATTTTTCCTCATGATTTTTGATTTTGCCTATAACGGTTCAAGTGAATTCAGTGCATCATTTATCTGAGTTTGCAAAAATTCGATTTTGGGGGTTTTCGTTTTTCAGAAAAACGCGTTTTTTAATTTATTTAAAAAAATTCAGCATACATAGTTCCAGGAAAGATCGTTTTAGTCGTGATTCATAAAAATGGCGGCATCCGAAAAATAGAATATATGTAAAATTTTATGTAAAAATTGTTTGTTCATTATTTACTATTCAGAAAATCAAAACGAGATTTCATAACATTAAGGTTTTAGTGAATTCAATACCGCGCTGAGGAACGCACGTTCAAAGTTAGGATCCCAGTCTCCATTGGCCCGTACTGTTCAAAGGCTTTAAAGGAGGCAAATAATTAAGTATTATGATTTGTGAAATTGTGATGATTCATTTGTAGGCTACCTATTGAATACCCAAGAACCAATAAATTTATTATGTCTGTTGCCAAAAATGTGTTTTACACGAATAACATAAAAAGTTTTTTTTTTTGTGAAATGATTCATTTGGACGAATGAGAAATTTAATTTCTTCTTCATTGTTCTTATATGCTTGTGTAATATTTCTGGTATCTTTCAACTCCTAAAAACTGAGTTCATATTTTCAAATTATTAGATTACTAGTAGTTCTCAGATAATTTCTGTATAGATTTTGTTCTGACTTTGACTTTTTAAACGTTTATTCTATTATTTTTATACTAAACTTCCAAAACGTTTTTTGAAGGTTGGCAAAAGTGATTGCAACTTTTAACTCTTTATTTCAACCTTTTTTCATGTGACGTAATAAGTTCAATAAGTTCATTTAGCTTTAAGGTTGTGATTGAAGTTTGTTTTTAATTCAGTTTTCTTGTATTTCATTGTTAAACTATAAGATCTATTAGTAGTAAGGTCAATGTTTCACCAGAGAATCTTAGATAATCATTCTTATCTACATGTTATTATTATTTTTGTTTATCTAATGTAAACAAATGCCCTATCTGAAGTACAAAGTGATTTTCAACCTGCTGCTCAGAACTTTGCATGTAATAACTTTTTTTGTCATTTTGAATCATTGTATATTTTTTTGGTGTCAATAATTTATATCACTGAAACTAAAAAGTGTGAAAACAAAACGTCAACCAATGAGCAAAACGAAGAGAACTGGAGACATTCTGTGTTTTCTGCATACATGTAAATGGTTGGAATTTTGATGTTACCATAGGTTCTGTACCCAAATGACTTTATCATAATAGGCACCCTTGGGCATCAAATGAAATTTTCAGTCATAAGAGAATGGTTGTTGGTTTTTGCTCACCTTTTCTAAAGTAAAATATTTTTTCTACGTTCATGCAAAAAGCAAAACTATATTTGGTGGAAAAACTGTCTCTTTATTGCACTGAGTACAATAAAGACTTTATTGCACTCATCTGTCATTCTACTATAGCGTTCTGTCATCATGACAGGCATAAACTTTCAAATCAACGCCAAATTTCGCCCATTTTCTGTGAGATTGTATTACGTTTTAAATAGTTGCATGTTTCATCATATTCATTATATAATGGACTATGAAATGAAATGCAATTTGTTAAAATTAAAATTATTTCCTTCGAATATCATCTGAATTACACAAAATTTTTTTGAATTACTTTTAGCAGATAGATTCAAACAAACAATGTCTTCCTTACAGTTTAGTGCCACCTAAATGAAACATTTTCTGGTTTTTGCATGAACGTAGAAAAAAAAATTGTATGAAACTCGTGCACGTGGACGTGTTGACAATTACACGTCGAGTGCAATAAACACCTACTTTTTGCACTTGTTGCATAAATAACTATAACTGAATAAAATTTTTCATCTTCACTTCATATCAGTTTCTTATTGAGCTAATGATTACTTAAAATCCTCTGGACAAAACAGTCACAATATCATCTGATAGTGTTTTCCATTTATATATATTTCAAAAATTTAGCAACTTCCTATGAAAGTAACTTTTTTAAATGTTCTTGAAAGCGTCATGAATTGGTGCTAAAAGCAAATATGAAAAGACGACACCTTTCATATATTTCATTAGCTATCAGTTAGTTCAATAAATATTCTATGATAGTTGAATATTGTGCAAACCGTTTCTCTCAACAAAAGCTTTATTACATTCAAAATAGTATCATACATATTCATATCAATAGGTAATTAGTACTCAAATTATATATTCAAGCTCTTAGACTAGTGTTTTCTCAAGTACCTACCTAATTGGGACTACTGCTTTGTTCAATTTTTACATGGAGTAATTATAACTACCAAGTGACGAGATTTTCTACATCGCATCATGTTAGCATTTTTTGTGAAACAAATTTGATTTTTTTTTGTACATTGTAAGATACGTATTCTACAATCTTTGGTAAATCTCATCTCAGGAGCGTAGCGAAGACTAAAATTATTGTATGAGATCGATAGTGCCTAACTTTCGTGATACTAGCGTATTTTGCACGATACTAGCATTTTTCCCTCGATTGAAAAACACTTATGTCATGTCCAGCTGATAACTAAAAAGTCATAAGTGATACATAGGCGTCGGAAAAACTTTGACAACAGATACTGTTAGTAATCAAGAAAACTAGATCATTGAAAAATGATGAAGAATGGGGGTACGTTCTGAGCATTTACTGCTTTCCTTACGGCCCCAGGTTCTCCATGAAACCTATTCTAATGAATGCATGTATTAGCGCCCGTTTACAAAAAAAAAAATGCATGTTCTGCCGTTTCATCCGCCATGCTGCACAACCTTAATTTAGCATATTTTGTGTCAAACCGATTGCCACTTGAAGATGCGTTCCCTATGGGGCGGCTGCCGCACAGCGTCTACGCACGTGGCTGCCACACAGCGTCTACGCACGCGGCTGCCGCACAGCGTCTGATGCACGCGGCTGCCGCACAGCGTCTACGCACACAGCTGCCGCACAGCGTCTACGCACGCGGCTGCCGCACAGCGTCTACACACGCGGCTGCCGCAAAGCGTCTACGCACGCGGCTGCCGCACAGCGTCTACGCACGCGGCTGCCGCACAGCGTCTACGCACGCGGCTGCCACACAGCGTCTACGCACGCGGCTGCCGCACAGCGTCTGATGCACGCGGCTGCCGCACAGCGTCTACGCACACAGCTGCCGCACAGCGTCTACGCACGCGGCTGCCGCACAGCGTCTACGCAAGCGGCTGCCGCACAGCGTCTACGCACGCGGCTGCCGCACAGCGTCTACGCACGCGGCTGCCGCACAGCGTCTGAAGCTCGAACAGAAACGGATGAATAAATTGTCAAATGAGCAGTACTAGGCGTTAGACGCTGTGCGGCAGCCGCGTGTGTCAGCCGCCTCATAAGAAACGCCTCTTAAGAAAACTCGTATTATCTCAGCGAGTTTGAGACAAGTGAATGTCACACATTGTTCAGGATTTTCCGAACCATATCACAACCTCTAGATACGTGGCATGAGTCTATATCTCAGATCAATAAAAAATCCTGTTGATCTGAGGTCTATACATAGTGGTTTTACGGTGTACAGAAACTTGGTATCAAGGTTGTCATGGGTGCACATCAAGGTGCGTACTCACTAGAGCATTCGTCCCGCATGAGCACCGAACGAGCGAATGCTCGGACAGTGTGGACGCTGATTTGAGCACGAACAAAATGCGAGTGCGGTGCTCGGGTCTATCCGTTTTTTGTCGATTTTTTCGGTGCTCATGTGCCAGGAAACATTGCGCGGCCTGATGAAGCCTGAGCTTAAACCGAGCATCCTGAGCTTGAACCGAGCATCCTGAGCTTGAACCGAGCATCCTGAGCTTGAACCGAGCATCCTGAGCTTGAACCGAGCAGCCTGAACTTGGACCGAGCATCTAATGTGCTAATTCGGTGCTCATGCGGAACGAATGCTCTAGTGAATACGCACCTTAAAGGACACTCACGAATATTAGAACGAAAAAAAAAACAGTTTCCAATCAATATCGTCAATACCGCGTATGAAACAAAAAAATTATCAAAGTCTACAACGGCTTATATACACCAGATGTACCCATGAAGGTCGCTGATGATGTCAGGTGGGGGGAGGGGATATCTAGAATCGGCTCAAATGCTCTACTTGTCCCAGCCCTAGGAGTTTGTTGGTTAATTGTGTTTAGAAAAATTTTCTATGAATCCGATTGCCAAAGCCAGGGATTTTTTTAGTAGCTTAACAATTACTGTCTTTCTGTTCCACGGTCATGAAATTCGACTCTTTTGTTGATGTGTACTAATTTGAAGAATATACTATAACAGTAAAATTTAAAATTTGCCAAACTTGTGCGATGTAAAAAATATCGTCTCCAGGTGTATTCCAGTGAACAGTTATTCTACAGTTGTACAATTCGACAGCTTTGTTTTATTTATCACTTCAGTCATATTTGAGTGGCATTCGTTAAAGATCTGCATATAAATTACTGTTATCGACCAGATGAAGTTGATTTATTTTTTATCAAACATTAAATGTTTGAGAAATTCTTCGGAGAGGCTTTCGAAAGTGGTAAAATACAAATATATGTATTGTTAAGTAAAAAATATATTTTATTTATTTATATTTGTCGAATGTGTTTTTGATAAAATGTACGTTATTAAAAATCGTTATACCAAATTATTAAAAAACTATTGTATATGTCATTGTTGTTCGAGGTTCGTAATGTTTTGTTTGTATTCTTTTATCTTTGGTTGTGCTTGTTAATTGTTAAGTAATAAACACACTATGTTCAATTTTTTGCGTTTCTGTCAACAAAATGCTTCAATTCAATAACTGTTAAAACCAATGATATAACCCTTAAAAAACATTTCTTGGCGCACACAGGGGAGAATGA
The DNA here is from genome assembly GCA_958298965.1 of Chrysolina haemoptera. NCBI lineage: Eukaryota > Metazoa > Arthropoda > Insecta > Coleoptera > Chrysomelidae > Chrysolina > Chrysolina haemoptera. Next base: position 29,591,771 of record OY282598.1, read on the forward strand.
CTTACAGCCTAACCCCCCCCCCTAACTACTCAAGACAATGTATCTCAGAGAAATATGTTTTACAAATAATGCGTCTTTCACATTTGTAAGTATACATACATATTCATTAGCTTCTATAAGCCTCCTCCAACAATAATTAAATAAAAAGAAAAATCGATATAACCTCACCAAAACAAGTGGAAGACTAAGTAAAATTTGGAATTTGGGACCAAAAAATCACCTTTTGTATGTGTAGGAATGCGCCGCCCCTGGAGTGAATGGTACATCGAGAAAGCAATAAATCTCAGTTTGCAACCTCTTCCGGAGTACGCAACATTGTCAAAATGACAATTAACTAGAATTTTGCTGTTGAAAAAATTCAAAAAATTCTGCAAACTTGGAGTAGTATATTATTTCATATCAGGAATCAAGTTTGCAACCAATTAACGGAACATTTTTTTAATCGAAATAGTAGGTATATTAAAGTATGAGTGCATAAAAAGGTCTTTAAAACACGCTTGATTTTTCGACGGCGCAGCCGGGGTGCTCAGAATAGAGCAAGTGTTTACGTTATTTTTTTCATTTGGTTCACTTTGAAATCATAAATACTGGTTTCATTATTACAAATACTGGAAATAAAAGGTTATACTGTAAAATGGTTGAAATCGTGACGTGATATCAGTAATACCTTTCCTTAATGTTTGAATACAAATTTTGCATTTGTTTGTGAATTTTAATTTATGTGAATTTTTATTTGAAAAAGTTTTTATTTTTTTTTTGCTTTCGTTTCGGCACGTATACGATTTATCAAGAAACAAGGCGAAAGATAATTCAATTCTCCATAAGAAATATATCTAGTAATTTCTCACAAAATGGGCTCGTTTTGTTCAGAAAACCTGATTGAATTCCGATATCAAATTTCAGGCTTGAGTTAACCCACCACTGCCATTTCCGGCAGGATCGAAAATTATATTTGTCATAACTTTGCTAAAAATTGTGGTGGGTTGAAAAGAAAAAGGGTATATCGTTCCTGAAGACTGAGTACTCCCACTTCACATATCCCTTCTTCGATATTTACGGAGGATCCGAAAGTCATGGATATTTTAGTTGATATGAAATAATTATACTGAAGCAGGAATCAGTACCCTCTTTGGACTATATGCAACGAATTAGGAATACTGAGACAAGTCTCACTCATACATGCCAAAGAAAAAACTGGGTTTTAATCCTGCCTCAGTTTTCAACTCACCCATAATCCCGGCAATTTCTTCAAAAAATGTTGAAAATAATCGCTCATACACATCCTACATAAAAAATGAAGTATATATTTCCAAGCTTGAGGTTTGTACTTTACAATAGTGTTATTAAATATATAGGCAGGATATGAATAAATGATTATTTTCAACATTTAGTGAAGAGAATGCCGATTCCAATGGGTAAGTTGAAAATAAGGCAGGAGTAAAAAAAAGTTTTTTTTGACATGTATAAGTGGGACCCACCACACTACTCTAAAGTTGTTGGATATAGTCTAAAGAGGGTATTGATTGCTGCTCAAGTATAATAATTCCATATTTACTAAATTAGTCATGATTTTCGGATCATCCGGTAACATCTCCGTGAAGTGCGACAAAACACATTTTAGGTACTCAAATACTGGCATATTATATTTGCATGAGCAGGTAGGAGTCTTCAGAAACGATATGAACTTTTCCTTTTCCTTCTCCGATCATTTTTAGCGGAGTTATGACCAATCAAATATTCGGCTCCACCAGAATTTTCAGCGGCGGGTAAGGGTAAACTTGAAATTTGATAGAGGCGTTCAATCACGTTTTATGAGAAAACGAGCGCATTTCATAAGAAATTACTAGGAATCATTTTTGTGGTGAATTGAATTGTCTTCCACCTTGTTGAGTTGTTTTCCCGAAAAATCATATACTTTCCAAGATTACAGCAAAATCTATTAATTTATTTTTAAATGAACAAAAAAAAATGGTTTACCCCTGAAATTTTGGTAATAAATTTTTTTTCGTGTTTATCATGGTTCCAACAACTAGCATACCAAGTTTAGTGGTGCTAAAATCTATCCTTATCTCAAAACTCAATCGCACTGGATTACCAATTAAATTCAAACCACTCTTGCAATTATAAGTGAAAATTGGTGAACTTGCAAAATTTCCGATTATAATTCGAGCTCCAAGTTCTGCGTGGATTACAAGTGAATATCTAGTCACTCCTTTCGATTAAAACCTTTTTTTATATTGAACCAATGCATATCAAAGCTCGCAAGTCCCCAATAACCACTTTTTTTCAGCCGATTAAACTCTATTCGCATAAATCGAGATAGTATTTTGAAAATAACGAGTTTTCTCATCCACATACGCAACTGCTTAAAGCAGAGCGTCGAAAAATTCGAAAATCCTGTTTTTTCAATAGGAAATGAACAAATTCCCTTTTCTCTCGATTCGGGATCACCTGCCCCACTTCTCCTGAGACGAATCACATAATAGATGAGGGCCGCCGTTTGCGTCTAAAATGGACGGGGGGCGTCAGTGATCGTCATACCGCTGCTGGCGCTGTACGTATTCAACTGTTTGTCCCAACGCACGCTTTGCGATCGCGATATCTTGGAGCGCGCTCTTCGTGACTGTCAACTTTTCGCGAAAAGTGCGGAAAATTCTTGGTGACAACTTGACCGGCTCGTTGATCGAGTGGGTGATGACTGATTGGTTGTTGTGCTTCTGAATTACTATTTTCGTGTGGTGCGTTTGTTTGTTACTGTTGAATGTTATTTGGAGTTAGTGACGTTTTTGGAGGTTTACTTCGAAAAAATTCGTGATATAACAGGTGAGGGGTACTTTTCGAAAACTTGGTTTCTTGTTTATTCGAGCGATATGTGAATACCGCGAAAGTTTATAAAGTTTTTTAGGTTGAGTAGGTAACCAATGGCATTTTAACATTTTTGAACTATACAGGGTGTAATCTGACCTCTTGCAGTCCCGTGAAGGGTGTAATGCCATTTTCTAACGAATGGCAGGTGTGAAAAATTCGAAAAAATATTGTGGAAATTTTAAATTGTGTTGGAAAATTCGTCGAAATTTTGAGAACCGCTGTCCGCCGAACGGCAGCTCACTGGAGAAAAGCCGCAATAATACTGGAACTGCCGGATGAAAGAAACTGTGAAATTTCGAACAAAGCTGTCCAAGATTCTCCGAATTTTTCAACAAAATTTAAAATTTCCATAATTTTTTTTCGAATTTTTCACACCTGCCATTCGTTATAAAATGGCATTACACACCCGTCCTTTACGGGAGTGCAAGACGTTTGGTCACACCCTGTATAAGACACTTGAAACCTATACAGTGCGGCTTTTAATAGTCCCCCCCCCCCCTGTTAACTTTTAAACGGTTTGACGTAGACACATGAATAAAAAACTGTTTCGATGGTTTCAAAAATACTACTTTTTGAAATGAAACGGCCGCGGGGGGGGGGGGGGCTCGTCAACTCAAAATTTTAAATGGCATGAGGGGTCAAGTGTCACATCGTTGAAAAGAGAATTCAATTCTCTTCACAACCATCTAAATATTTTTGAATTTTGTTCATAATTTTTTTCCCAATTTCGATTCTTATGCCTTTCGAAATTTTGGAGTTAATGTGCCCCCAGCGCCATCTGTCGAGTAATTGCAATGTTTCTTCTCTCAAAAAGTAGTATCGGTAATACTCTTCAAATATTTTTCTTTTCATTGTTCCACATCAAACCGTTCAAATTTATCAGATCTGCATTTATATTTAATTTCGATTTTGAATTGCAAAAAAAATATCAACGAAATTTAAAAAAAATTTAGATGGTTGTAAAGAGAACGGAATTTCCTTTTCGACTACGTGCCAGTTGACCCCCCATGCCATTTAAAAATTTTGATTTGATGTGTCCCCGTGCTCTCCCCCCCCCTGTCGAGCAATCACCATTTTTTTTATTTCAAAAAGTAGTATTGATGAAACCCTTGATACAGTTTTTTTTTCATGTTTCTACGTCTACGTCAAATCGTTCAAAAGTTAACAGGGGGGGGCTATTAAAAGCCGCACTGTAATAACAAATAATAGGGATTCAAATTAACTGGGTTTTTGTCGGGATTACTGAAGAAAATACTTGATTAATGAAGATGATAAATAATTGATTTAACTGAATATAATGCTGATAAACATAAAAAAAAAATTTCAATTATCCTAATTGGAAAATCTTGAGCAAATGGTCATTAATTTTCATAGATGCCGCGGAAAATCATAAAAAAAACTATTGATATAATTTTTTCTGCGGAAATTATTAATTTTCAAGTAATAAATGTCCAAAAACGGTGGATTTTCGAATGGGTAAATCCGTGATTAGATTGAGCGAAATGCCTGCTTTTCACTAGCACAAACTGGAAATCACTCGAATCACACTTATTTTCTCTTAAATTTTTTTTTCTTATAACCGCAAATATAATTTACAATAAAAAAAAGTGTAAAACGAGTGCATTCCTGTATGAAAATTATAATACTGGTGAAAAAAATGAGATATTTTGCTCCCTTTATCAGTAGATTTACCAATTTGACCTTTTTTACACTTTGGACCTAATATTTTAAATTGTAGGAAAAGATTCCCTTGAGAAAATGGCATCATTATGACGTCGTGTCGTCGCAATACGAAGAACCACGAGCCTAACGAATTTTCATTCTAAACAAGTAAAAGACTGTGCTTTCTTCACAACCACAAATTTCACATACTTATAATCAAATGGAAAGCTAACGAAAATTTATTTTGACATTTCATTTGACATCTTGTCACTATGATGCCAGTCAAGGCTAACGTAATTATTGCTACAACAATCTCAGAATATTCATTCTTATACAAGTGATTGATTAATTTTTATGAACAGAAGTTTGAAGTTTTGCCCACGATTCACGAACATGAAATTAATAAAACAATATGATTATTGGAATATACGGAATCACTGTCCCCAATCGGTTCTATTTGTTACATTTTCGAAATGATTTATTAATTTTTTTGCTGAAATATATATAATTAACCCAAATTTTACATAGAAGTATTGCATCGCATGGAAATTCACCATTAGCACCTGTCAATCTTATGCTCAGCCCATGCTCTAGCGCTGATATCTGTGCATTTGTGCCCGAGTTTTCACTATAAACTTTTTTAAAGAAATAAAGAATAATTTTGTGGCTTTGAGTTTAATTGCATTTGGGATTTGATATTTGTGATTAGTTAAAGTGTTGTATTGTTCTTCCACTTTTAAAAAACCGTTCAATATGACATTTAATAGTGAAAATATTTCTATTGTGCAATTTTGTTCGACAGAAAAGGATATTTTTTGATCAACTACACTAAAAAGATTTCCCAATTTCAAAATAAAAGGAATGCATGGAAAATAACCAAAACTTTAACAATTTATATTTTTTACCTTATCGCCGACTTTCGCTACTTATGGAAGATTTCAAGAAACGGTAAGATATAAAAACGCATCGAGAGTTGATTGAATTGATTAGAAAACATTTTTGCCATAAAATATTGTCAACATGCATGGCGTTTTGAAATAAAATGTCTGTTTCAAAGTATGTTCAGATTCTAAGTGGTGAGTACTCAATTTCTGTACTGAATATAAATGGGTTACCTACTTTGTTCATCTTTCTGGATTGTAGGCGCGAAAACGGAACATGATCAAATTATTAAAATATAAGGAAAATTAAGAATTACATCAATAATATAAGAAAATTGCACATTTTTTTATTACACCACAACTATTGACTTTCAAATGGTTTTTAGATTTTTTTTGGAAAAAATTACACAATTTTAGTAGTGTTATTTATTCAATAAAACTTTTGATCTTCCATTTCGAGTATAGACTATTACTTTCGTATGGTAATAAAAAAGTTTAAATAAAATTCCTTAAAATTGAATTAGCAATCACAATCACCATTTCCTTGGAATGTTGACAGTGTTGACACGAGGAAGATGACGCCATCTCTGGAGTGGATTATAAAAGTAGACCACTAATTCATTTGTTTTGTCTTCAAAAAATTCCAAACAAATTCTAATCGGTCGGCACACCAGGGTTTTTAGACATCTGCTTAACCTACGGTCTCGCAATTTTTTCATGTCAATTTTTCTCGTGAAGTAACTGACTGGAAACATTATTTTGTTGAAAAACGAAATTTTTCCGATAAAAAAGGCTCTTTGGTTTCTACTGTTGAAAATATTCACATGTATTTAATGTTGTATTCACTTGATATTGTGGAATTTGAGCAATTTGCATTAATTATTTCCTTATAGATAGCTACATTCAGAAACTATTCAAGTGGATGAATTATATTAATATGATAAAGTCCATTTGTGCATATTTACCTAAACCGACTAAGACTCGAAAACTAGTTTTCACAAAAATCAAGTTCTACGGTGTCCTTCAAGAAATTGGCATCTTATGGGAAAAACTTTTATCTGTAAAAATTTATTTTGCTTTTAAAAGAATGGAAAAATTGCCACGGGTTCAGGTGAATTTCCCTATCTATGAAAAATTACATTTTTCAAAATGATCGCCCATAATTGGTTATGAAAAAACTCCATTAGAAGTATATCTGATCTGGTGAATTGGCACCGCAAGGAGCCAGAAAACCAAAAACAAGTTTGGAGAAGACGACAAAAAACTCTTTTTTCTACGACCTTGCCTTTTTAACCACTTTCCCGCAAGCATTTTGGTTTTGAAAGTGTCACTTTCCCGCACTAGTGCGAGGAAGTAAAATATGTCAATTCAGCGTTATTATATGTACATTTCATTGATTTTACCTGTATATCACTATTCAAACTAATATAGGTTTTAATATTTAATCTAGCCCAGACTATTTTTCATATTTTCAGTGGCGCAGCCAGGATTTCATTTTGGGGGGCTGAACATACAATATATCGGTTATCCGAAGTTTTTTTTTTCATCAGCGGGATGTTACGAATAACACCTACAAGCGAACTGTTGGGCACGCGAACGATAACATCATCTTGTAGAAAATTTTCTTAGTTTTCTTCTATATACCTATGTATTTAATGAATGTGTCTCGTTATGGTCGCAAAATGCGAAAAATTCAAAAGGTGCACTAGGATCCGAGGATCCGTCATCCTAGCATATAAAACCGCCAACGAAAAATACTTCCAAAAATTCTAGAATGTTTTCAATATTTTTCCGGTATTCTATGCCATCAATTCAACATGGCACAGTATTCGAAAAATGAAAAATGATAAATTTAAAAATCGGTCCAACTCAACGGGCACACGTTCGTAAAAACGCCCACCAAATCTATGTTTGACTAGGAATCGATTTCAAATTCGGTCAGCGTATAGAAAAGAGATTGAATTTAACGAATATAGCATAAAAAAAATTTGATATTATTTTGGCGCGAAAATGGCACCTGCAACCTCTAGATAAAATTTTCATCCGACGACCGAATCGAGATAGAGCAATTCTGCGAACGCCAATCGATTCAGCATGCCGAAAATGTATGATTTAAATATGTCCGGATACACGGTGTATCATAAAACTAAGATAAATGTGTAACGAAAATTGTATCGCACGAATCCTGCATCCTAGCACACAAAAGCACCCATAACACCTACAAGCGAACTGTTAGGTCAGCAAACAATAACATTCTCTTGTGGGCAACTATCTTAGCTTTCTTTCTATATACCTATTTATTTAACGAATGTGTCTCGTTATGGTCGCAAAATGCAATAAATGTTGAAGGTGCCCTAGCATATAAAACCGCCAAAGAAAAATACTTACGAGAGTTCTAGAAGGTTTTCAATATTTTTCCCGTATTTTACGCCATCATTTTAATAGTCATTTTGTTGCTTGGGGGGGGGGGGGGCTGCAGCCTCAAAGCCCCCCCTGACTGCGCCAATGCATGTTTTTGCAAATTTTTCATTCATTGGAATGAAATAGAAATCATTATACTTTCATATAATCTACCCTATATCAAACTAAGCTGAGTCAAGTGGTTTGGTGTAGTAACCGAAGTGTCAGTTAAGGGGGGTTGCTGGATATACGGAAATTCAACGGGTAGCTCAGACTTCCATCCAAACTAGCCCCATCACCGCAAAAATTTATTTTTGATCTGGACTTTTGGAAGTAATTTCGGTTCAAAATCAACTGCGATTTTGTTTCAGCTTTATTGAGTTGTGAAAAAATCTCAAAACCATCGTAGTGTGTGTTTGTCAGGCTGTAGATTTCTGAAAATACAAAGAAAGACTAACTCACGGAAATACTAATTAGTAAAGGTCAAAAAGACAACTAGAAAATATCTGAGCCCTAAAAGTAGAAGATAGTCCTACATCTGGCCACGGCTGCGGTGAGAGTGATAAAAAAGAATCAAACATGATTTTATTTATAGGAGATCGGCACATTATGGTCGGCCAATACGAAGTCGCGCCACTGGTGGGCGTGGCCTATTGGAGTTCGCGGCTTGGATATTCTCTCTTGAGTAGGAAAAATGATATTATTTTTGAAATCATATCTTGGACAGGAATATTTACAAAATGAATTAGTGTTTCTCTGGAGTTATTGACAAAAGATTTGTTATGACAACCAAGTTGTTATCAACCGGACCGTCTATTCTGAATTGTGTTCAAATCCTCAAGTCTTGCGAACTTCATGATGAAAACACTCAAATTACAAGCATTCGTATTCCATGAATAGTATTATTGACTCCAATTTCGCATAGTTTCGTATAATTATTTTCTTAAATGCACATAATAATTTTTTCCTCTTGTTGCCTAGCGATATTCATAGTTTATAATTAGTATTATCTATTGTGTATTATTAGCATAAAACTTCGTCCGTCAGGTGATTTAAATTTTGTTCGCAGGTTTACTGATTTATTCCTAAACAATACCGGATGGCAACGACATTTTTTGAGAGATATTTTTCGATAATTTTTTTCGCATGATTTTCAACATCCAATTGAGTTGCTACCTCGTATAATTTTCATAATACGTGGACATACATAGAGTAACTCCACCAATCAGAGATTTAGAAATACTTGAATTTCCATAGTAACCAATTCATAAAGCTACATACAAGTAAACCCGTCGTAAAGTTCGACAAAACATTTAAGGTTTATAGACCTCAAATTTCCTGCACAATTACAAATCATGTCAGTTTAACATAAATCACTTTCAGATTTTTCCTTTTCAGTTAGAGTCTTTTCACAATATCTATCAGATGTAGTTCAATGTCCAGCGTGGCTTCAGCCGGGGAAGTAATTGTTTTCTGTTAGATATTACAAAAAAATCATGAATTTATTAAAACTGGTTTTTCTATAAAAAATTATAGTCGATGTGTCATGCGAATCGTGGAGCAGGTGGTTCAGGAGCGACATCAAGTTTTATTTATCTCTCTTCAATAAAACGTGTTTTTATATTTTTAATGTTTTTTATTCATTATTATTTCCATATTATTTATGTTTCGTCAACTTAAACACTGTGGTTCGTCAACTTAGCAACCCTCGTGGGTAAGACGACAAATATGTCTTTTTTCCTAAATAAGTGAAACATCAAAATTATTTTCGTCTGGAACAAAATATTTGGTAGATGAACAAATAACATATCAAAGTTGACCATATTGAAATTTTAATAATTTTTCATTACAAAAAGGCCATATAAATTGGTCATCAACCTTAAGTTCGCCAACTTAATCACCTTTATAATTTAGGAATCTAATATCACGGTTGTCCTCGGAGGTTATGGAAGAAATTATTGTTCCCAATATTGTTCCTTGTGGTATACTTGGCCTGACGGCATCGTGGTATAAATCTTTCTCGCGTGACTTATTTTCAACATAATACACTTATACTATAATAACTACTATTTTGTAGCAGTGATCAGTTTCAAGCTTTTAATAGCTTATCAAACTAGCTTAACTAATATTAATTGAGTTCCATTCACAATTCGACAATGTACATACTTATGTTCTTATCTAATTGTTATTTACTATTTCAATCGCTGTTGTTTGTAAATGCCATGATTGACTAATGATCTTGTCACTCTCTGTTAAAAGTTTGTGAATATTAACAAAATAATTCACATAATTATGGAAAGCATGTGAGGAAATGTCAATTTATTTATTCAACTATAAATCAAGTAACGTAATATATTGGTCACCTGGATTTACAACATACAGGGTGTTCTCGAATGTGAGGCTTATTTTCCAACCGAATATAGCGTAACTTGAAATGCTTTCTTCATAATACTGTGGTATAGTGATCAGATAAACGGATTGCAGTTTTCTATGGAAAGGGACCGAAGACCAAAGATCCCTTTTCCAAGTTAGATTTCCATCGAAGTACAGATTCCGGGGAGTAAGCTTCAATCTCGATCTCAACAGGCTTCAGAAGTGGGATACGGTAAAATTCCAGGTTGGTATCTTTTCTGGAAACGGAAGAAACAGTATTTCTCGCGACTATGGATTTTCACCTAAAGATAATTCAATTGTTTAACTAATAGTGTGCCCATATCGGTAAAAAAATTACTGATAGATACTCTCTCCAAACTTTCTCATCTGCCACCGTTTTCCTCTTTGACTTTTTTGTTTCGGGGACGTTTTTCCAATAAAATATTATGTTAGGTCGTTTCAAGAAAAAAAGTTTCTGAGAACATATGTCTGCAGTTGCTTCGTTTACAGGGCGTTTTAAAAAAACTTACAGATACAGGGCGTTGAACTTTTTTCGTGAAACGACACATATCGGTTGTATTTTTAAGAGAGATCGAAATAACTTTCAAAATACCAGATTTCCAATAATATAAAATATATTGATTGAAAGTTTTATTTTGTGGAAGAAATACGATTCTTGACATGATTTTTTGGGTTTATGACCTTCCACAATCTGAAACTGAAAAAAATTTAATCCAAAGAAATCTGTACAAGTGTAGAAGGGCAAATTAATTAATTTGCCCGATAAGTTACTGCGTTCACAAGACTGCTGTCTTGAAAGAAATTAATTTTTGTCAGTAACGTACCCTACACTGAATTTGCCTATCTGAAAAAATGAGATCGAATTAACAAAGAATACTTCTCTTTTTTTGAAAATTGATGACGTTTCGGAGGCTGTATCTGCCTCCGTTATCAAAACTTCTTGGAAAGACGCTGAAGAAACTGAATTTGAATTCATTTTCAGATTTTGGATTTGGAAGGTCATAAACCCAAAAAATCATGTCAAGAATGTAAAATATGTTCTTCAAAATGTTTCTAATTTGGTTAAGCGTACTGTAAATGGGGAAACGGAAAAATAATAAGTTTATATTCTCAGAGATAACAATTACGACCACTACCGATGTCATTTACGCATGATATGTAAAACTGTCTCGAAATGGATGATAGCATCTAACAGCCAAACAAACTCGTGAAAATGTATGAGTTTTTATTGACTGGTAGTACTTTTCAGAGTCCGGTGTTGGCAGCGAAATGGAATTCTCGATGAAAAGGGGAACATTTTCCATGGAAATTGAAAAATGAAAAATGTGACTTATTTGTAATATCTAACAGAAAACAACTACTTCCCCGGTAAAATCCACGCTGTACATTGAACTACATCTGATAGATATTGTGAAAAGACTCTTAACTGAAGAGAAAAGAGAAAATCTGACAGTGAAAATTCGCATTTTCATTCAGATAGTTGATTTTTTTCAATGTTCTCTAGTTTTCATTGAAAAAATAATTAAATAAATTAGATAGGGAGAATTTTTTTAAAAAACATCACTCTCGGAAATCGTTCATTTCATTGAAGCAAGGTTCGCTTCTCTCGCATTTAATCCCCAATACATTTTGGTCGACGAAAATCTATTTCGCTTTGGCAAGCTCTTCAGGGAAATTGATATGATTGGAAAAATAGGGTCTTCCGAAGCAATTATACACATCAGGGATGGATATGAGGGAAATATTTCCTCTGCGGTAACACTTTGAAATCAGTCTATCAGTCTTCACAATATCTATCAGATATAGTTCAATGTCCGCCGTGGCTTTTGCCGGGGAAATAGTTGTTTTCTCTTAGATTTTACAAATAAATCACATTTTTCAATTGTCGTGGAGAATGTTCCCCTTTTCAACACAGAGTCGTTTATGCTTAATAACCTTTTTAATCAGAATATTATCAAAACTCCAAACGTAGTTATAACGCTTGAAGCGAGGTATCAGTGAAGCGGTAAGCGAATCCATAAAAAGTGACATAAACATAAAATAAATCATATCCAAAGTCGCAATGGCGATAACAAAAACTATAAAAGATAGTCTTTCAAATTTAGGGAAAGCAGTGGCGGAGTTGAATAATAAAACAGAAGATGAAAATAAGTAAATTACAGTTTTACCATCGTAGCTGAAGATGTGAAATTATCATTTATTGCGCTAACGTTAATATTGAGTGCTTTATCACTGGATATATCACGAACTATAGTCCATTGTACGACAAAAGCGCATAGTGGGCGTGAATTTTAAGAAATGTTTGTTTGTCTGTACAAGATTAAAGTTGTTCAACTTGAAAAATAAATGATAGAAGTATTTAAATTTATAGTCCAAGAGCCAGAGCCAAAGATGTTCTCTGAATTTATTAAAACTGGTTTTTCTATAAAAAATTATAGTCGATGTGTCATGCGAATCGTGGAGCAGGTGGTTCAGGAGCGACATCAAGGATATAGCATTTTCCGACGTAACAAAAGCTGAACAAGTTTATACAACTTCTCTAATGCATATCAATAAAAGTTATGTGAGTCAGACACTTATACAGAGTGGTCCAACGAAAAGTATGCACCTAGCATTTCTCCTTTATTTGGAATTCATAGCAAATATACTCGGACACGTGAAGTGTGCCTTTGAGGGGGACACATTTTAGATGTATTTTGCAACTTGTGTCTTCAACCCCCTTGCGAGGGGGCGTTACAACCCTAAAATTTTAAATGGAACGTGGGGTCGAGTGATATATCATTTGAACGGGCATAAAATTATCTTTCCAATGATACCCTATTTGTTGAAATTTACTGAAACAGTTAATGCGAAAACGGCTTTAAGAACATTAACCCGATAATTTTGGTATTGATGAAAAATACAAATCAGTTTTGGTTACTAGGAATCAGGATGACGACAATCATTTCTAAATTACTTCATTTTGCCGAAAGCAACATTTCAGTGATAATTTTTTGTTATCACAACTAAATTCCCCATTTATCGTTTGCGTGATTTTGTCGAAAACGACTGCAGATAAGTGTGAGAAAAAAACTGCAGATATGTGTAACATTTGTTTTACAGATGAGTGTACATTTTATTTGAATGGATCTTTGAACAGGCATAATTGCCGTTATTGGGATGACAGTAACCCATACTTATTCCGTGAGGTTCATTCCCAGGCCCCTCAAAAAGTAAGCGTCTGGTGTGGCATATTAGGAAGTCATATCATAGGACCACTTTTCATTCCTGGAAATTTAAATGGTGAAATCTACCTAAACATGCTTGAAGACGCAATTGATCCTTTCATCAGACAAATAATAGATGATGACCAAAATCATAATGCTGATCGGCTTCATTTCCAGCAAGATGGAGCACCTCCGCACTATTTTGTTCCTGTACGAGAATTTTTAGATAACCGGTTCCCCGGAAAGTGGATTGGCAGGAGAGGCCCAATGGAATGGCCTGCCAGGTCACCTGATTTATCGCCTTTGGACTTTTTTTTATGGGGACACTTGAAAAATAAATGTTTTGCTACGAAGCCCGAGTCCATAGAAGATATTCGCCAACGGATTATAGCAGAGTGCAGAAGCATAACACCTGATATGCTACAAAATGTTAGACATAGATTTGAACAAAATCTGTATTATTGTATGGAAGCAAATGGGTCACAATTTGAACACTTGTTGAAGTAACATTTCAATAAATCAATTTAACAGCTTGTTTTTTTTTACAAAGCACTATTACAAGTAACAAATATTGAAACGTACTAAGTACTACTTGTACATGTTTTCCTATTCCTAGTAACCAAAACTTATTTGTATTTTTCATTATTACCAACATTATCGGGTTCATGTTCTTAAAGCCGTTTTCGCATTAACTGCTTCAGTAAATTTCAACAAAAAGGGTTTCATTGGGAAGATAATTTTGTGCCCGTTCAAATGATATATCACTCGACATAACGTTCCATTTGAAATTTTAGGGTTTTAACACCCCCTCGCTAGGGGGTTGAAGGCACAAGTTGAAAAATATATCTGAAATGTGTCTCCCTCAAAAACAAATTCCACGTGTCCGAGCATTTTTGCTTGCAATTCCACAAAAAGGATAAAAGCTAGGTGCTCTGTATATTGTGAGACACGCTTTGGCTTCTGTCCACTAACAATTTTGGCAAAATAAAGTTATCTCAGATTGAGCATTTCCGACTCTTCAGATAGTAATCTTGATGCGTATTCAGGTGGTTTGCGGAAATGAGAAGTATAAACATGCTTGGAAGTCATTGTATGGGGAAACATATCGAGGTTTTATAAATAAATTGCGAAAGACAACATGAAAATTGTATTATAAACCATTCCACTACATCTGAGAAAAATATAATTCGATCATTCTTCGTGATATCCATCTTACGGGCTATATCGAATCCATTCGAATTCTTGGATGGCGATTATCATCCATATTCAGCGAGTTCTTGCCTCAGTGACAAGCTGATATGGTTCGTATATCTCAATCCGAGAAAAATGTGAACGCAACCATCCGGACGGACTAATATCGGAAATTGAATTGGGAAATCATTTCGTTCGGGGAATAACATCACTTTTCAAACAACAACCCAAAGCCCGTTGTCTCGATTCGATTACAGTTTTATGGTGGTTTTCGTATGCCATTTTGTACCATTATAATCGTGCATGTCCGTAAGGTGGAACGGTTTATCCCATGTGGTTTATCAAGTGGTGGAATTGATGAAGAATGATGAAGAAATTACTTCGATTGATAACAGAAGTTTTTTCTACTTTCTGCCTTCCACTTGGAAAAATAATAGTTTAAAACAATTAAAGAACACGCTATTGTTCCAACATGGACTGAAAAAATACAAAAAGTCCCGGTTCAACAAAGGTTCAAAACTTTTGTTATTATTTCGAGACCACCTTGATCAAAAAGATTAACAAAAAATTAAAAAATGTTCTGGTCAACGTAAAACATTGCAAATGTTCTTTTATCGTATATAAAAGAAAAAAATTATAGGTCGATAAAAAGAAATGTACTATAAACTTGAATTGGTTGCAAACTTGATTCGTGATGTGAAATAATATATTCAATACTACTCCAAGTTTGCAGAACTTTTGGAATTTTCTCAACGAGTATACAGCAAAATTCAAGTTAATTGCCATTTTGAAAATGTTCGGAAGAGATGGCAAACTGAGATTTATAGCTTTCTCGGACCATAAATCGCATATATTTTTTGATTTGTGTGTCAACTACAATATTTACCTTGTAATGACAATACATTTTTTCACCGATCTCGTCTATTTTTCCATATCCCTCAATAACGGGATTAAAATATTTGAAGGTGAAGCTACCACCCTGACTGTTGATTCGCATAAATCTTGGTGATTTGTGTGTCAACTACAATATTTAAGTTGTAGTGACGCCTAATTTTTTCACCGATCTCGTCTAGTTGATACCTAATAATTAATTCAATAACATATGCATATCAATTCAAACCGCATTGAAAAAGGGTTCATAACTAAGAGTTACTAGTGTAAAGAAAACTGCGCTTCGAACATTGACCTTCCACTTAATATTGTATTCCACAAACGTGTTGTAATTGATCTTAATACAGATGTCGAAAAAAGTAACAAGTAGGTACTTATCAGTCATCTTCCTTAACAATGGAATGAGCATGGACACATACTCATACCATTTCAGTCGAATCATTAGTCATGAAAGGCAAGGAATACGCATTTTTCTCCATATAAGAGAGCGTTACAAAACGTTTTCTTGTTCTATAGAAAGCGCCTATCAAAGTGATGCAACCTAAGCTTCTGGTTCGAAAATTGAATCGATTATTACTCGGTGATAATTTCGTGGTTAATGCATTTTATTTTACTCCTTTATTTTTTTTTGCATTTTCAAAGTTATCGGGTTGTAGTCACTTGAGATTGAGTCGAATTGAAATATCAATAATTTTTGGTATTTGGTCTAGTAATCCAGTACGATTGGGTTCTGAGACGAGGATCTATTGTAGCACTACCAAACTTGGTATGCTAGTTGTTGGAGCCATGATAAACACGGAAATAAATTGTTTACCAAAATTCCAGGACTGGAACATATTTTTTGTTCGTTTAAAAATTTTTTGTTGGTAAACAATTTTTTTTCGTGTTTATCATGGTTCCAACTACAAGCATACCAAGTTTGGTGGTGCTACAATAAATTCTTGTCTCAAAACCCAATCGTACTGGATTATATAGTTTTGTTGGTGTTTTCAGAATTTGATCATCATTTCACCCCTTGAATTATTTCACTCTTCACAAATTATTCACACTCCGAAACAATTCTGATATTAACTTCGGATCTCATAGGGCACCTCTCTGAAGCCTGCTCCACCCCCATGCACGTGCCTTGCATGCTCCACGAGTAGGATGGCTCTGTTAACTGGATAAGAGAGTGAAATTATTCATAGTTTTTCCCAGAATAACAATTTGGAGGGATAATGAGA
This sequence comes from Chrysolina haemoptera, assembly GCA_958298965.1. Taxonomy (NCBI): domain Eukaryota; kingdom Metazoa; phylum Arthropoda; class Insecta; order Coleoptera; family Chrysomelidae; genus Chrysolina; species Chrysolina haemoptera. The sequence goes on from OY282598.1 coordinate 29,608,487, forward strand.
CAGTTTGTGGTCTGGAAATAACGTTATTCAGCGTTCTTATTCTAATGACTCTATTTACATCCGAGCTGCCGTCAGTGGAAATCCACTTTATGTTTCCCCGATGAATATTCATGCCATATTTTTGATAAAGGACCCTTTACAGTATACAAGAATATTGGCCAAGTAATTCTCAAACACTCAATATTTCGGAATAGGCAAACAAACGACAGAGTTCTCATTTTAGACTCATCCACACAAAGTGAAAGAATGGATTATCAAGATTTTCATTCATGAAATATGAAACCTCCACTGGGCGGCACTTCAACAAATGAATAACAAACTCATGTGGTGAGCAATTATCAGGAAACATCTCGCTGTCGGTTCATTCTTGAAAGAAAATTGAATTACTTTCGTTGCATACCCGTGCAAAGATCCTTTAGGGATAACAATGAATTTATACAGTATCGGAAAGTTTTCATCTTGGGTATGGTGCTTTCATGAGAGACTAAGAGAATAGCTTGCCATATGTTGAGAGAGCATTGCAATTTCTCCTCTACTCGCTCGAGGAACGGACATCGACGAGAGCTGTTAATTCGTCGGGTGGGGTAACAGGATAAGCGCGCAGTAGTGTGCTCCCTTATTTATATGGTATTATCATAGTATTGCTTTCCTTGTTGCTCTGATACTGTATGGGATTCTGGCTCAGGATTCTGGTCAGTCAAAACTCCTGTAACACGTATTTTGCTTGATACTCGTTGCATTTGAGTTTGTCAAAATATTACAATAATTTGTGAAATGTACATTTCTCAATTGCTTAATCACTTTCCAGGAAATAATAATAAAAGGTTTCTGGTATTCATTGTTTTGTACATGTCAATAAAAGTCACAATCTATGATTTTTTTATCACATTTTCTTCAACTTTACAAAAGATAAATTCTTTACCAAAATAATTTTACAAGCTTTTTTGGACTTGCCTGTTAAGTTCAATCGTAATATTATTGGTATCTTCATATTTGTATTGAACTTATCGTATTATAAAATTAATTTTTTTGTTCCAGGTATATTTGGAATTTCGATTCTTGCAGGAACATTCCAAGCTTATGAAGGGCCAAAATTTCGTCATTTGGTTTGGGTTTTTACATTAACATTTATATATTTTTTTAAATTCAATTTGAAATACAGTGCTAGTCTAAAGTCCGTTCCCCTCCCTACTAATTTTTGAACCACCTGGTATATCGCAACGAAATTTGGAAGGCTCAAACACAAGATAAAAACCTACTTTTTCATAAGAAAATTCCAGCTAAAAGTTTCAAAATGGCAGCTGAGCGCCATCTTCAATCATTTTTTTAAATAAAATACCCGGTATATCATTACATGATCGGTTAAGGACGATCATAAGGAATCCAACAATACCAAGATTGATGCTATTAGCTCCAAAGAATATGGATATATCACCTTTCACTTTCTCCATAAGCCGAATGACTGGGAGAGAGAAACTTTATATGAGTTGCTGACCTGCAGTTTGTCCCTCTGTCCGAATCAAAACAAAATTCTACTAATTGGTTATCTACAGGAAACACTTGCAATTGTATAATCTGCAAGGAGGAGAGAAACATTGCATAAGTAGGTATATGTTTGATACAATTCACTATTGGCCAGAGGACTAGTTTTCAGATAGCTTAGATGTATTTTAAGTGAAAAAAGGGTAAAACATCAGTTAACAATGACAATTGTTATACTTCACGATCTCCCAAAAGAACTCTGAGCTTTGTGATCCGATATCTGAGAAAATAATCTATTTATGGAGAAGTCTTCAGATAGACCACTTAGACAACGTACACACTAATAACTTTTTTCTACGACCGTGCGTTTTTAACAAAAAATGTAACCAACTAAATTTGGACCGACCTGTAGAATTTTTTAAATTTGCAGGACAACTCTATGATCTCCGAAAAACTGTTAGTGAAGATTCGACCCATGTAGCCGATGAGGATGAGATAGAAGAACTGGCTGAAGTCTTCTAAAATTCATATGACAAAAAAGGCCCTTTTTAGGGCCACCAATATTTTTTAAAGAATTCGTTGAATAATAATATAATAAATTTAATCTATAATTTCCAGGGTTGAATAAAAACTTTCAATGGATCCGTAGCAACGATAAAAAGAGAAAAAAGTTGTTGATTTTTCCATCTCTGTTGCCAGAGAACGCGCTCTGTGATTGTTCACTATAATAACGAGTCATGTCCTAGATAGCACACAATGTCCACAGGAATTCCCCGTTTGATCATCTGTCCACAGGACATCCCGAATACTTATCCCACCAATGCTCGTGGAACAATGTAAATACTCCCATCTGAATCCGTAGGACATCCTAAATCAGTCTCCGAATCAGTACCCGTGGACTTCCTAACTAGTTCCTCTGGACATTCTGAAACTGTGTCCAGATGATATCCCTAGAATATCCTAAATTCATTATGGTTGATTATGGTGGGACTTCCTCAGGAACACCATCCTAAGCATGTCCTCAGGACTTCTTATCATATACTTCCTTAGGACATAAGGATTAGTAACCATTAATGTCCGTGGGACAACATATGCCATTTTTAGTTAACAGAAATACACGAAATATTGTCACTTGTATTGAAGACGGAACAAAACGAAATATTCCGATGTAAGAACTACGCCGAACTCCATTTTGGTAGGCAGTTGTGAGTGAATTTGTATCGAGTGTTTATTCGTTTAGGATTGATTTTTGAGGTGAGTGAATTTATTCATCAATATCTTACATCAGGATTAACTAACGAATGATGTACCTATGCCTGAGAAAAGTGGATAAATCATTCTTAAGAGTTGAGAAACAAAAGCGACACAGACATAATGGTTGGCATGAGGTCGATAGACATATAGCCAAATACACACACAAAACACACACAAAATACACACAAAACACACGAAATACATACAAAATAACACATATAGAACAAACACAAATTACACTGATAACACACACAAAACACACCCAAAATACACAGAAAACACACACGAAATACATACAAAACAACACATACAAAACACACGCAAAACACACAGAAAACTCACAGAAAACACATACAAAACAAACACAAAACACACACAAAACAAATACAAAACACACACAAAACACACACACAGCGCAAGTAAACAAAGGCCTTTCTTCAGTGTAAGTAAACGAAAGCTTCTTCAAATAACCTTTATCATCAAAACGTTTCATTGGTGTATTTCGCAGTAGTGAATGACTTCCGAATCCTCCAGACCAAATTTGGTAACTGTAGAGAGAATTGCATTTTCAGCTCTCTTCAGGAAAGAAGTCTAACCCTTTTTGAGCTTTTACTGTCTTTTGAAAAATGAAGAATAGAAATATTCCACTCAGCATGACCAAAAGATTGCTGCTCACGCAAAATGTTCATACGACTGAATTTTTACTCATCATTCACTTTTGAAAAGCGTTTCTTTCGTGTAGGTGAGCGAATGCTTTTCTTCAGCGTGAATTAATAAATTCTTTTCTTGAGCGTGGGTAAGCATGGGCTTTTCTTGAGCGTGGGTGAGCATGGGCTTTTTTTCAGCACGAGTACCCAGATGCTTTTTTTCAGCACGATTAACCATAGAACTTTCTTTAGCACGAGCAACCAGAGGCATTTCTTCAGCACGAGTAACCAGAGGCCTTTCTTCAGCACGAGCAACCAGAAGCACTTCTTCAGCACGAGTAACTAGAGGTTTTCTTCAGCATAATTAACCAGAGGCTTTTCTTCAGCGGGAGTAACCAGATGCTTTTCTTCAGCGAGAGTAACCAGATGATTTTCTTCAGCAAGAGTAACCAGAGGCTTTTCTTCATCACGAGCAACCAGAGGCTTTTCTTCAGTGTGAGTCAACGAAGGCTTTTCTTCAGTGTGAGCTTTTTCAAGTTAACTATAACATCAAAACGTTTCTCACTGTAGTAAATGACTTCAGAATCCTCCAGAACAAATTTGGCAACTGTAGGAAGAAATGCATTTTTAGGTTTTTTCAAAAAAGAAGTCTAGCTCCTTTGGAAATTTTTTGTTGATGAATTAAAAATAGATTTAGTTTAAAACGTCACCAAAGGAGGACTTTCACTCGTAGAAATCGAATATACAATCGGTTTTCTTCCATTCTCAACAGTTTCCGAAATTTAAAAAAAAAAATGTGAAATATCTCAGCATTATAATGACCCGCCATCTCTTGGCCAATATTCAAGGTAAGCTGCGATGGCTTGTTAATTTAAAGCTTTTGCTTTCAGTCTTGAAAAATCCGAATTCGTTCACTTCTCATGGAAACACCCCCGTATTTTCTGAAATAATTTAGGTAGGATGATGAAACTCTCAAGACTGATGAAAATGGTCAAAATGCATCCACCACCTCATTTGGGTCTAAGTGGTATACACTGCCCACCACTCGCGATGGAACAAAGAGGTCTACTTCAATAATTACGGAAATTAGGAGGGTGTTTCCATGAGAAGTGAGACAAATTCGGATTTTTCAGGACTGGTATTTTTTTAAGAAAAAAGTGTAACTGTAGTAAGTTGGTGGTCCTGATCACGAATCTGAAAGAATTTCGAGCCTATTTTGCCCCCTAGTATATTTTACCGTAATAATGGGTTGTTCCATCGCGAGTGGTGGGCAGTGTATATCACTTAGGCCAACCCAATTGAGGTGGTAGGTGCATTTTGACCATTTTCATCTGTCCTGAGAGTTTCATCATTCTACCTAGATTATTACGGAAAATACGGGGATGTTTCCATAAGAAGTGAAACAAATTCGGATTTTTCAGGACTGATATTTTTTTAGGAAAAAAGTGTATCGGTAGCAAGTTGGTGGTTCTGATCACGAATCTAAAAGAATTTCGAGCCTATTTTGGCCCCTAGTATATTTTACCGTAAAAAAGGGTTGTTCCATCGCGAGTGGTGGGCAGTGTATATCACTTAGGCCAACCCAATTGAGGTGGTAGGTGCATTTTGACCATTTCCATCTGTCCTGAGAGTTTCATCATTCTACCTAGATTATTACGGAAGATACGGGGGTGTTTCCATGAGAAGTGCGACACACTGTATATTTTTACCAATATTTTCATTCATTTAGTCCTTATTCATTCTCACTGACAGTTTTCTATGATCAGATGTAATTTTTTTCTATTGCATGTGATAGTTTGGTTCTGTGAAAGCTTAAAAATACGATATTCCCCGATTTCAATTATTTCAGAAGATATGGCCCATATTGAAGTTCACAAAATGGTTATTTTCAGGAATCCATTCCGGACACTGAACACATGTAAAATTCATTCTTGTTTTAACTATATTACAACACACACATTCCCTTTCACATAATTTCAGCCTTTTTTACCATGAGTAAGTAATTTTCTCCGAAATTTCAGGATTCTTTAGAATATAAACAAAACTTCCTATTTTCCAAAATGAAAAAGCACAACATTTCTTGTTTGGTTCAGTACAGAAGACCGACTGTCAGTTAGTTTGGAACTTGGAAAAAATATATTTTGAATTTTTATTGCGTTTAAAATTATTATTAATGAGGTGGTTCAAATGGTTCAAAGATGTTGGATGGGCGCCATTTTTGAAATATGTTTTAAATGGAGACCAAAGTTATTTCAAACAGTGTTTTAAAGCACCATTGGAGCACTTAAGTTTGGACGAGCTGTCAATGTCAAGATTAAAATGGCGGGCATAAGTATTATTAGGCTCTCCGCCCATGTACATTGCATTGGAAATATTGGAATAGACAAAATGGAAAAATATTGTTATTTCTTTTTCCAATATCATCATTCACGAAATTCAATTAAAACGACTGGATTATGTATGATAATAATTCACGGAAAGTCAAACAGATTTATCAACACGAAACTGAATGAATCAAAATGAACCGCGAATTGATTAACGTTCTTGCCGTATTCCGCATCGTCCCACACAAAGTTGAGATGATTGCAGGAGAACATACAGTGTGTTCATTAAAATGTTCCGATGATCATTTCGAAACATATTTTTATGTCATGAACGTAATGAAAATACCAGTTTTTGTATCAACCCTTACTCCATCATCCCAGATACGTCAATAAGAAAATGTCAGCATATAGTCACCCTATATGCCCTTTTTTTCATTTACCGTTATCTCCATCAGTTCACCAACTTAGCTTTTATATTACAAGAATAAAATGAGAACGAGTACTTGCCAAAATCTGATTTTTTGAATAGTATATCAGAGTAGCCGTTGATACCGCAAAAATTCAATGATATACGTCAGAACACATATATTATCCATAGTAATTAAACCTCTAGATCCGTTTTGATATAAACATAAAAAATCATTAAAAAAAGAACAAGATAAGTTCATCAGAGTTTGGCGTTACAAGGTCCTGTCAGATCAATTATCAAAAACTTCACCTTCAGACTTACCGTTTCTCAAGTTCTCGATGTTGTCATGGTAACTTATAAAAACGCGCGTTTTTTAAAGTACGATTTGAGCACAATGAAGCGTGCTTTGAATAGGTTGAACGGGGCACAAAAAAAAAACAATAATTATATACGCATTTCGAACAGTGTGGAGTTCGTTTGCTTTAATTCACAACCCCAAAATTACAATTCTCTACTACTTTTCAGTTCCGAGATTTATGTCTTAATCGTCGTGGAACACCCTGTATATGAACACGAGGCTGAAGATATAATCGTATAACCGTTACCTCAATAATTCATACACGGCACATTGATATATAATCTGATTAATTATAACGCTCAGCACAAATGTCCTGTACAAGCAATTTGTGCTCAAAGGGCTTCTTAGTTTGATAGCTTGTCTTTTGAAATTCCTATTAGTTGCAAATCCTCATCGAAAATTTCTCGTTCAGAATCCATTTAGGATATTGTGAACGAATATTGAAAAGTGTTCGATAATTTTAAACTTCTTCAGTTGTCAAACAAAGATTAACGAAATAAAAAAAATTGACTTGGGGGACAAGTCAGACTTTTTCGAATATTAAATAACTGCCATTATCGAACACAAGAGTATTTCGCATTTGAGATGCAAGCCATATTTTTCAGAAAACTGCATTGAAACTAATACAAGAATGAAAAATTATCAAATAAGTATCTGTCATTGTTAATTGAAATTTCGTGATATTTCGTGTTTGAACCAAAACGATATAATAATAATAATAATAATAATAATAATAGTCAGTTCACCAACTTAGCTTTTATATTACAAAAATAAAATAATAACAGATGTCCAGCATAACGCGTGTTGTACTACCATCTACGACACTCGTACGATATAGACGAGACACCGGTGTTGCCTTATGCTCCCGGGGATATTGAGTCCGTTGTGGAGAATGAGAAGTGCCGAATATATTGGAACTACTCATTCCCCACCCTCAGGCAAATACAAGCCAATAAGCCTGATGTAGTCCTCCTCGACCATCAGAGTAAGACGATTTTTGTCATGGAGTTTTCGGCTCCTGGTGAAACGAACATCGTCCGAAAAGAGGAGGAGAAACGGACTAAATATCGAGACTTACTCTTTGAACTCCGCAGGCTCTACCCAAACCATTCTGTTAAAATGGTGGTTCTGATTATAGGGGTCCTTGGTGGAATGATGGACACACTGCTCTCGAACTTAAAAATCATACCGGCTTGCCGTAATATTGCAGAAATCACGGATGTGGGGAGTGGTTATCTGAGTAAATGATGTGTCGGAGCTCCGGAGGCATGGCCTGACTGAAATATCCTTTCAGGAAAAAATAATAATGATAATAATTATAATAATAATAATAGGTCTTTATTTGTCATGCTAGGAATCAGAGTACAATTTTCATGAATTGAATTATAATTATATCCCATAGTTGACATAGAAGGCGAAGTTCAAATCTACGAAGCAATATCGTTAACCTCAATAAAGCTCAACATTCGGAGAAGAAAGAAATATATATTGGTGATATTATAACGATAGCAACGTAATGAATAAACAGGATACAATATAAATTCACGTAACAAGTCCGGAAAATACTGTTTTTTAGACGAGTAAACAAAATTCTAGGCGAGCTGTAGGCTAGTCCAAAAAAAACTGTTTTCGGACGTGTTACCGACGCAATTTTTTCGGAAACCTTTAGAATAACAAACATTTCAATTCTTATTTTCATTAAATACTAGCGGTTCCGACAGACGTCCTATATATCGATATGGATGCATAGAAAATTTTTGTTTCATAATTCCCCTGTTTCCCGTTTCCTGTGATTCCTGTTTCATGTTTCTTGTTCATATTTTCCGTTTCATTGATTTGTGACTTTAAACCATTCTAGAATCTATTTGAACACTCACAAAAAGTTTCATCGAAATCGGTCCAGCCGTTTAGGAGAAGTTCACGGTCGTATAGATGCACAGAAGATTTTTATATATAAAGATTGGAATTCGAACAGATGATAGGTACTAATACAAACATTTTAATTCTTATTGATATTAATATGTATATTAAAATTCGAGCAATTTCCCGGCCTAGTCCGAGAAGTACGTTTCATGTATCATGTGTCATGTTTCGTGTTTCATGTTTCATGTTTCATGTTTCCTGTTCAAGACTTTTGCGTCCTGTTTATTATTTATTACGTTGCTACCAAAGTAAGCCATGCAAAAAATATCAACTCTTTGATTTTTGTTCGAAAATATGAATAGGCTATTCATAAAATCTGTTGTGGAATCATCTGCGGCTGAAAGACAAAACTTTAGTCGATATTTTTCATCGTTCAAGATAACCTCTTGGGAGGTATCCATGAAAATTGTAAAATAAAAAAATGTGATTCATTTGTAATATCTGTTTCTCGGCACAAGCCACGCTGGACATTGAACTACATCTGATAGATATAGTGAAAAGACTATAACTGAAAAGAAATCTGAAAGTGAAAATACGCATTTTTATTCAGATAGCTGATTTTTTTTATTTTCTCTAGTTTTCATTGAAAAAATCATTGAATGAATCAGATAGGGACAATGTTATTAAAAAATATCACTCACAGAAATCGTTCATTTCATTGAAGCAAGGTTCGCTTCTCTCGCATTTAATCCCCAATACATTTTGGTCGACGAAAATCTATTCCGCTTTGCCAAGCTCTTCAGGGTGATTGATAGGATAGGGAAAAACAGGCTCTTCAGAAGCAATTATACACATTTTTCAATTTTCATGGAGAATGTTCCCCTTTTCAATATCACCGCAGTCGTTCGTTTCGGTTCAAACATGAAATGTCACGAAATTCAATGACAGATACTTATTCAATTTATCCATTTTTTATTCTCATATTAGTTTTATTGCAGTTATCGAAATATATATATATATATATATATATATATATATATATATATATATATAAAGCTCGGAAACTATTTGGGATAGCAGCAAAACGCAAGTGTACTCTTATAACATTATATTTCCAATATTTCGACAATGAATATTGTCATCATCAGGGAGCTACAAATTTTTTTTAATGATTAATATAAATGAAAAAGTGAAAAGCCAAAAAACAGTACTTACAATGTCATTGAGATTGGTCATGTAACACATGGAGCTTGTAATGTTGTCTTGTTCATTTCTCACAACATCTAAAAACGACCAATCTCAATGACATTGTAAGTACTGTTTTTTGGCTTTTCACTTTTTCATTTATATTAATCATTAAAAAAAATTTGTAGCTCCCTGATGATGACAATATTCATTGTCGAAATATTGGAAATATAATGTTATAAGAGTACACTTGCGTTTTGCTGCTATCCCAAATAGTTTCCGAGCTTTGTTTCTAACAAGTCAGCGAATACTTCTGCTCCCCTTCTTCTTATATATATATATATATATATATATATTGTTCTTGAATGGTTATTTCGATAAACGTATCAAATTACGTTTTTTTGTCATTTTTATCACTAAATACAGTTCGCATCCAGATTAAGAGACAATGGCAAATGAATGAAACTTGAAGCGGAAGTTACAGGACCCATAACCGTAAAACCCGAATAATCCTAATGGCACTTTGATACATAATATGGTCAAATGCAAAGCTGGGTTTATATCCCCTTCAAGGAGCCCCTTGTCGAAGAACAATTCAGAGTGTAGTAACACCTTGATGGAAGTCAATGTAGCTTCATAGCCGAGTTTAATTGAGATGCATATCGCCATCCATAAATTAACGTTTAGTATCAGTTAAGGCTCTACTGTATAATCGATTGAAACATATTGTCCATTGGAGGATAGTGAGGATAGAAAGTTCGGTGCGGAGCGACAGGAAGATTAATCTAGTCTGTCGAACTTGAAATTAGTTGTATTTTCCTGAATCAGTTTGTCACATATTATCGAAACTTTTTTTCTCTCCAAGATTATAATTCAAATTTATCGGTTCCGAAACTTTGATGGAAGTTGAACCCATTGACCAGACTTAATTTTATTCCTTTTGAACGCTGTCTTTTGAACGCAATTTTTGTTCATTGAAAGAAAAGGTTTATAACAAACGTGATATGGGGTGACCAGCAAGTTTCTGTCGAATTCTGTTATTATGATGCTGGAAATATTTTGTCGAAGTAGTATTCCAGATAAATTTAATTTTCTGAAATTTTACTTAGCACATTTAATAATTTTCAATTTTTTTATTATTCATCATAACATACATTTCAGAGAAGGTCTCCAACCGGTCAGCGACCAGCGGGTTATCCCCACTTCAAAAACGTACAAACAACGAACTTTTGTTATCAATACTACAACAGGTAACGGCCCAAATTTTGTTCAGCATGGCGGTTGGAAATCAACTAATATCGCAGAAGGTTATGTAGAACAATCTTACACAAAAAAAAGAAAAATTTCTGATCAAATTATGGGAAATAATGTAGAACCTGAACTTGATCAAATTCAGCCAAGCACTTCTAGAAGTTATTACAATGTGCTAAGCGAAAATATTTCAAATACAAAAGCTCCTGTTCAAACCCCATCTTCTTCCAATGGTGTTCATATAAGTGCTGCTCAAAACTGCACATTCAATATTAACATAAATAATTCTAAAATATAGTTAAACTTAAACAATATTATGTACTTAATTGTATAGCATATATTGATAAATTTGTTTAATAAATAATTCTTACGTTCTTAATTATATTCGTTACCTATTTGTGTCGTAAATAAATTTTCAAAAAAATGTGGGTAGGAGGAAAAATCATATGAATCACATGGGAGTGAAGTGCCTTTTCCTCCCTTGGATGTAAACTACATCCTGCGGGAGGAAAAGTGGCACTTTCCTCTCTAGTAATACAAATAGCTATTACAATTGAGGAAAATATGAGATTGCTGAGATATTGGAGGTGGAGGCTCTTGGAATAAGCGAGAAGGTTTATCGTCTTGTTTTCCACGACACTTCTCGCTCGCCCCACTAGTGACTTCTTCGCAGCCACCAGCATTCGTATCCTATCAAGAAAGTGCTGTTTTATGGTAAACAGCACGCCTTGATGGTGAGCTCGTCTTAATTTTGCGGCAATTCGCCGCAATTAGCCACCACATGGTCCACCACACACTGGATACGAGACGCGTGGTGTCTCGCCGACTTGATCTTGGCTTCCATCTTGTGTATGCGTCGCTCATGTCTCCCAATCAGAGAGGTGATATCCCTCCTTTTCGTCCGGAACAAAGCCTACGTGGCGTCATACTCTGTCAGATGTCAGCCTCTTCCGAAAGAACATCGTTAGTCTCCACATCCACTCGTGCCAGTTGTTGTGGCTTCAGGCGCTTGGTGTTATGAAGCGTCCTGCGGGTTCTGATACCCTCCATCGGTGGTATGATGGGAGCCTCTTCTACAGCCAGAACGACACGAGGCACACCTGCCACTTGTGCCACTTCGTGAACCGGCTGAGGAGGAGCTTTGACATAACCTCGTTTCCGGAGATGGGATACTTGATTCCTAATAGCTTGGTCTATTAGGAATACTAGGGATATTGTCCATGACAAAAAGACTACCTGCAAGCCGCCTGAGCCATCCAGTCTGTAGTTTATTCCCACCATGTCCTCTACTCGAAAATGCCATTTTTTTATTTCTTATAAACAATAAACAACAAAATATTTTTGTTTTTCTATCGTAAAATTGTGAATTCCGAAGGGAATGACGGGTCAAACGATCCAATCGGATAATTAGAACCGGAAAAGCGGGAAAAACCGAAAATAAAAAAAAAATTATTCAAAACGGCCGACCGCGCATGAACGGTCGAGTGGTGGGGTACTATGCGAATCGAGAGCTCGTAGCTTCAAGCGTTATAGCTGTGCGCTTTGTTTTTGGTACACAAATTCATAGCGTCCTTTACAGTTTCATGTAAAATTTACCATTTTTAGTGCTCAAAAATGTATATATCTGTGTGAGATTTTGTAATACGTATTACCAGTGTCATGCAGACGACCGACGAGTCTATACAACAGAAGCAACTGCCGCTGTTAGGTAAATATAATTTCAAGATGTTTATTTATAAAATTTGTATTTTTCATAAATGTGTTTTCATTCAGGCATGATATACAACAGAATCATCAACATCTACCGCTGTTAGGTTAGCACAGTCCTCCACCACTCGACCGCTTACGTGCGGTCGGCCGTTTTCCCTCATGTTCTCACTAGTTTTTAACACACTTGAACGCGTTCTATCGAAAAATCAGAATAGACGTTTTGTTACTGTGCACGTCTACTTTTCAAATCAATCTTTTAAATTTCAATCGCACGACCTCAAACGCATCCAACTCTCCGCGAAAATGCTTCCAAAATATATTCAAATGAGGATTGTGCAAAAACTATAAATCCGACTGAATCCAGGTTTTGCACACATAAAGTGCACGTTAAGTTTCAGCTCTTAATATTGAAAAATGGCAGAGTTATGGATTAAAAAAAAACACAATTTTTTGTTTTTTTCCGCTTTTCTCCAGTTCTAATTATCTGATCGGATCGTTCGACCCGTCATTCTCTTCGGAATTCAATTCTCTACAGTTCATCCCTTGCACCGCTAACACTGCTTCAATAGTTTCCATTTTAGAATAAAAAAACTAAAACAAACGCGATTTTTTGTTGTTTATTGTTTATAACAAATTTAAAAATAGCATTTTCAAGTAGAGGACATGGTGGGGATAAACTACGGACTCTTCTGCATGGGACGGCACAGACGGCTTCCAGGTAGTCTTTTTGTCCAAAACGCAATCATTTGAGGCTCTATTGCTTGTCGTATAAGGTTTTGGGCGAGAAGGCGGCATGCTCTGGGTGTCTCATGCATTCTCGCCATAATTTAATGTACTTCATTCGACTAAGAAAGATACTGTGTATCGAAACATGACGCGAAGATAATAAATCTGTGGATATTTCATCGTGTTTGTTTTACCTTAGTGTCACAATAATTACTATTAACAATAAACAATAATCAACTAATAGGAAAGATATATTTTTCTTTATTAATTACTTTGTTATCAAATATACTCGAGCATGCATGAATGAAATAATCGTTCGTTGGAAACTTCGTCAACCGGCTAAACATAAAAAATTGTCTCATTTGACCATATTAGTAAACAAATACTTTCCATAAAAGGCCCGCAGTTGTAAACAGCGGAAGCAATGCACTTTCCTATTAACATTCTCGATGAAGGTTATCTGCTTTAGAAACTTCTAGCCGTCCATCATGAAAATATGGCAGTAGTTCATTCAATTTATATGCAAACTTTCTGCATCACTGAAACTGGAGTGATTATCTCAAAATCAGAAGATTAATTTTCACATGAAAAAGACACTGTTAGACAGTTCTCATTATCATATCGAAGGAGATATTTTGTTTCTTTGTAGACGATTTATTGATATATTTTACTGAACGCTGGGAATGTTATACACCACATTTCAATTTTATTTCTCTTTGAAATTATAAGGACTGAAATATTATGATGAGAATACTTCAAGAAATTGAATAGCAGTTTCTGAACATAATTCTGATCACAGAACGGACGTCTACATTTCAACACGCTCTTTCTTAGCTGCACTTGTAACAAACAAACATTGTAATCAAATTTAGAAGTCCATTTTCACCGATTTTCAGTTGTCCGAATAATGTGTAATTGGGAAGATAGACAACAGAAGAATATCAAAATAATAATGTAATAACGATAATAATACTAGTGTGACTTTCAACACATTCGTGGACAGACCTGTTATAGCAGAACACATTCGTGGACAGACCTGTTATAGCAGAACACATTCGTGGACAGACCTGGTATAGCAGAACACATTCGTGGACAGACCTGTTATAGCAGAACACATTCGTGGACAGACCTGTTATACCAGATCACATTCGTGGACAGACCTGTTATAGCAGAACACATTCGTGGACAGACCTGTTATAGCAGAACACATTCGTGGACAGACCTGTTATAGCAGACAACATTCGTGGACAGACCTGTTATAGCAGAACACATTCGTTGACAGACCTGTTATAGCAGAACACATTCGTGGACAGACCTGTTATAGCAGACAACATTCGGGAACAGACCTGTTATAGCAGAACACATTCGTGGACAGACCTGTTATAGCAGAACACATTCGTGGACAGACCTGTTATAGCAGAACACATTCGTGGACGGACCTGTTATAGCAGACCACATTCGTGGACGGACCTGTTATAGCAGAACACATTCGTGGACAGACCTGTTATAGCAGAACACATTCGTGGACAGACCTGTTATAGCAGAACACATTCGTGGACAGACCTGTTATAGCAGAACACATTCGTGGACAGACCTGTTATAGCAGAACACATTCGTGGACAGACCTGTTATAGCAGACAACATTCGTGGACAGACCTGTTATAGCAGAACACATTCGTGGACAGACCTGTTATAGCAGAACACATTCGTGGACAGACCTGCTATAGGCGTCATGAGTGCTGCGACATGCCTGCTATAGCCGCCATGAGCGCTGCGACACGCCTGTTATAGCAGTCATTTCATATTGTGCCGAACCGTCCCCAACAGACCTGAAATACGTATTATTCATATGACACCTTTCAACGTGTGTCCCAGTAGACAGGGAAAAACGGTATTTTGATAGCGTGTGACTGCAAGAACTCTCCTAGAGTGATGGGAGGGGTAGACGCTTTAAAATGCAGATATCTTCATGCAGTTCGCACTCGAATTCCCAGTTTGAAAGTTGACATATTTACGTTTTTCTCCAATTAGCATTAGTATATCTTTGGCTATATTTCATGGTCTTTAATTTTTTTTGTGAGGAGTGTAGCAGGTCCGTCACACATTTTGTGTTCTGGGACAGAATTGCTATAGCCGACATCTATTTTCTGTCAAAAAGTACGAAACAAAAATTTCTATTTTATACAATTCTTCACATTTGGACAAAAATAAACTCGATTCTGTAAAAAAAAGGGTGATGATTTTTTGACATCTTTCGAACTCCTACTGTCCACAAATGTGTTAAAATCAATATTCATCCACTTTCAGTCTTCCGAATAATCTAAAATTTGGCACATATATCAAGGATCAACAACAATATTAGAATTCCATGATATTCCAAGATCTTTCAATAACGATAACGATCGTTGTCGACCGATGTTTCACCCTTTTTAATCCCATAATACGACTATCGTTATCAAACGATTTCCCAAAAAAACTCTTAGCTTCGTGTTCAGATATCTGACTGAATTTCCTTACCCGGAGAATCGGAATCGGTTAGCGTGAGACCAGAGTTATTAAATAAACAGTGTCTTGGGATAATTCGGACGAGGAACAGATGGCTTCAAAGCTGTCTGTGGTGACCTTCCCTGTACTGATGATGAGGCACAAACATCGAAATCAGTCCACCCTAATTATTCAACTGTTTATTCTATACTGACTATTGCAATGCACCTAGCCAAACTTAAGCCAAGTCACTCTTTTATCTAATTACGCAAGTAACCCGGATAGCTTATTCTATTGAAACTAACATGTACAGGGTGCTCACACTCACCACCGCAGTAGGATTATGGATGATTGCAATAATAATGTTCATGGTAACACTGACAATAATAGATCTAATAATGATAGCCGTAATATTAGCGGTTCTATCGGAAATGGCTGACGCATATGTTCACTTATTTGTGAGCTTTCATAATAGGCATCTAGATACCTGTTGTTGTTAACTCGAGA
The DNA here is from genome assembly GCA_958298965.1 of Chrysolina haemoptera. NCBI lineage: Eukaryota > Metazoa > Arthropoda > Insecta > Coleoptera > Chrysomelidae > Chrysolina > Chrysolina haemoptera. The sequence continues at coordinate 29,624,687 of OY282598.1, forward strand.
GGACAGCTCGAACGGTAGAGCGCGTGGGTCATCGATATCTCGAGCCAAGCAACGCTATGGGAAGTCATGGTTTGGATGGAGACTCCGAGATCTATTCTCCTAGGATCGTGCTAGAAATCGCACATTGAAAGGTAAGACCTCGTTTATCCTTAGCTTGCACAAGTTTTGAATAGCATGATCGATCCGTACATATAATTACGAATAAACCGTATATATCTGAGATGGTAACTTCTATAAAAAAAATCAAGAATGTGAGAATTCCTAGAAAGTTGGAAGTGGTAAGAAGTGATAGTTTTTAGAATATCTAGAATGGATGTTGGAGAGTCGTCGCAATATCTATGGCATATCAACTTCGCAATACAAGCAATACAAGACCAGACAGAATTCAACACTCTGTATTATCACTGACAGTGATAGATACGTTCCACTGGATATCCTGAGTGAAAATGCGGTTTTTGAGTACAAAAGAGTGCTTTCCCATAAATGGTTTTTGTTTTTTGTACCGGAATTTCCGCCAACACGAGGTATTAGAGCCCATCATAATAAGCCCCACAAGCCCGGGCGGCTGACGTGTAAAGCTCTGTATCTTTTCATATATGGGTTTAATAAAGGAACGTTACAACGCAAAAAAAATTACTATTAAAACCCGGTTTTTCCTGCACTCAGTTCGAGGACCTAGCAAGAACTAAAATAATAACAGCACTAATTGAAAATCTCGGTCACGAACACCATCGAAGCGGGGCATATTGTCAACTATGTTGAGACAAATTACGAAATTACATGTGACACAACATGACAGCACCAGTGTGGTTGTCCTCCACTACCCTGTCTGGATGGACAGTTTCAACTGGAAACATGGAAGCAGGGTTGCCGACCAAAATTGCATGAAATCCTCACTACTAACCCAAAAAAATCCTAATTTATCCGGCAAACAATCCTCATTTATTGATAAAATTACATAATTATTGGTTGAAAGTATAGTATAATGCAGAATTTTCCCATTCTTTTCTATATTTCTGTTTAGCCTCAACATTTTTTTGTCTCTCTTCCTTGCTAGTATTTTCATTTTGCCTAACTCGCATTTTTTCATTGAAAATATTTTCGTTACTACTCGAATCACTATCACTCTCCATTTTTTTATTTCAAACAAATATCAATATAAACTATAAAATATTATATTGACACTGTTGATGGTTGATGGCCAGTTAACGGTTTAAATCGAATATCGATTTATCGAATACCCGTCGATCTTCTTAGTTCCTTTGGCCTTAGCTGTCAGATCAGGACTATTGGCAACCCTCTTTTGTTCTTTGGTCTGTCATAGTTAACTCACTTCACTACCTCTGCTTGTTGTCTTTTTCGTACAAAGTGTAAGTGAATCTATCGAGAAATATGAATTATTTTCATATTCGAAGATTCTCAAGAAATTCTCACTTTCATAATTGCCAAAAAAAATCCTCATAAATCAGTAAAATGTCATTTTATCTCATAATTTTTAATTTTTTCATTTATCAACAGATTTCGATGGAATTATGGTTAGTGTAGTGTAAGTTCTGATAAAAGTTTTGAAATTGAAGTGGTAGGTTGATTGAACGGCATATTTCTCATATTTCATTCCCCTATAACTGTTTTATTGATTGACAATACATTTCAACGCAATTTACATATGACATTGAGGATTAATAAAATTAATGATCTTGTCTTCATTGAGATACCGAATGTTTACCCACTCTGTAGCAGCTGATGATTATCCATGTTTTCAAAGATAAATTTGCATTATTCATAAGAAGTTCAATAATTTCAGTTTCAGCGTTTTCTTCCTCGTTTCCAGTCAGTATATGCAAATGTTATCGCTTTTGCTGTTTTGTTCCCGGAGTAATTTTTTTGTTGAAGTATATGGATATTTTATTAGCTTGTTTTCCAGTTGAGGCCATATTTTGTTCTAGTCTCTCTGATCACTCTTTTTTTAACCGACTACCTTGGGAGAATGCCGTTATCGATTCTCCTATTATACTTACGTTCTTGTTGATTTCTTGTTTACTTTTTGTACCTATTGCATAATAGTTATTTAACGAACAAGTGTATTAATAAGGGCGATTAACAATCGAGATATTTTAACGCGTGAGCGGAGCGAGCGCGTTAATGTTTGAGATTGTTAATCGCCATTTTAATTCACGAGTTTGTTACAAAACTTTTCCGTCGACAGAAGTTTTCAAAAATAGAGATATCTTATTTTCGAAGTTTATTTATTTAACGTTACAATAAAAAACAATCACTATTTCCTATTTATATTAACTCTACTCAAAGATAGTTTAATTTTTCTCAGTGGTAGTTTTATTTTATTTTTTATTATTTATTTTCAAATTGAAATAAAAAAAAAAATTACCCTCGTTGGGTTTTGAACTCTCGACCTCAGTGTTGCAAGCCAGGTGCACTTTACCATTACGCCACGGGACCATATGTAATTTCGAGTGACAACTGGTGTAATAAACATTTTCTAAAATTTTATTGAAAATTGACAAATAAATAATGACAGGTAGTACTAACCAATATAAAATGTATAAGAGCAATGTATGTTGGGTTGCATATAATCAAATCGTTGATTAATAGAAAATCATTCATTAACAGGGGTCATTAATCAACGATTTTGAGTGCGTTAAAATACATCATAAATGAACGGTCGACGGAAAAAATACTTTTTTCAACTATACATACAGTGTGACCCATTTGAAATGAAAGCATCCTCATAAAATATACATTTTTCAACTGATTGGAATGATTTTTTTCTAGGTCACCAAATTCCATGATATACTCTTCAACTAACTACAAAATATCGTAAAATGCGTCTATCAATAAAACAGTGTTAAGGGGATATAATTTGAAAATTATGCCGATTAATCAACCAACCACTTCGTGTTCGAAACTACTACTTACTACATCACTGGATTAAGGATACTATTCAACAAAATATTATTCAATATTGTATTCATGAAAAATTTCATGCATAGAGCAAACTGTGACCACACACCTCGTGGTAACATACACACTCACGGCTACTATGATTTTGATTTTTAATGCAACTGTGGTTATAGAAACGTCAGTCAAAAATTAATTCTGACACACATACAGAATTGAAAGTTTTGAAATGAGTATTATTAATGGAAAAATTGACGATAGTGATCTGTTTCAATGCAAAGTTCGCATGGCAGCCGGAGAGGTAACACTGAGGTCGAGAGTTCAATACCCACCAAGAGCAATATATTTTTTTTTCTACATTCATGCAAAAAGCAAAACTTTATTGAACTATATTTAGTGGAAAAAGAAGTTCTTAATTGCACTCATCTGTTATTCTACTTCAACGTGCTGACATCATGACAAACATAAACATTCAAACCCACTACATACTTAGCAGATATTCTGCAGAACAAACATTGGTTTCCCGAGAAATACTCCATAATCAGAACTGATCCGCTTTGTTCTGAACCGTCTACCTGCATAGATCAAACCGTCTGTACTATGACCACACCTCCTGATAACATACGCGCTCACGGCTACTATGATTTTTATTTTCATAATCAAAAATTATTTCTGTCAATTACAGAATTGAAAGTTTTAAAATGATTTTCCTACACCTAGTGCCGAATCTTAATGAATCGCTCTTATTAATACACTTGTTCGTTAAATAACGATTAAATTTTTTTTGTCTTATAACTTTTTATTGATGAATGCATTTCAACGTAACTTTGACATAATAAAGATATTAAAATTTTTCTTGATTCTTCACTGGAAAAAATAATATTGATTGGGCTCAAAATCAAGATTTTTTCATGAATTTTAGCGTCCCAGTGGACATTCTGAATGTCTACAATAAAAAAAATTCAAATCCTTTGAAAAATATAGATATGTTTAATAGGGGTGCTTCCATTTTGAATAAGTCACACTGTATGGATTGAAGTAATTTAAATAGCGAGCGTGGAACAGCAAAACCAAAAATAACTTACTATTTGTGACATATGTCACAACCGTTCTCAACTACAACAAACGTTCCCCCAGAACCTGTAAGAATTATTATTCAAGGGGGGAGGCAGATACAGCCTCCGAAACGTTAACAATTTTCAAAAAAAGAAAAGTATTCTTTGTTAATTCGATCTCATTTTTTCAGATAGGCAAATTCAGTGTAGGGTACGTTACTGACAAAAATTAATTTCTTTCAAGACAGCAGTCTTGTGAACGCAGTAACTTATCGGGCAAATTAATTAATTTGCCCTTCTATACTTGTACAGATTTCTTTGGATTAAAATTTTTTCATTTTCAGATTGTGGAAGGTCATAAACCCAAAAAATCATGTCAAGAATCGGATTTCCTCCACAAAATCAAACTTTCAATCAATATTATTTATTTTATTGGTGATGAAAACTTGAAAATTTTGTTCACCCAGGATCTTCCCATCATAATCAAATGGCAAAATCTTTTTAGAATGGCTAACGACAACATTTTTGCCTTATGTTTATCAAACATGTCTATAAACTATTCCATTTTGTTATATTGCGAACTGTGTGAACACTATTGTATATTTTTCCCGATTAATGGAAATGTATTAATAGAAATACCAACTGCAATGAAGTATGATAATTGATTATTGCATCTTCGAACGTCAATGAGTTAATGACATGTTTTACGAATTTTTTAACCTATTTTCAGTTTTCGAAATAATCACCCAATTACCAGCTAATGCGTTAATACCGCATGCATCAAATGTTGACCTAGAATTCACACCGAGAAACATTTGTGTTTCTTGTTGGTTTATTGCCAACGTAATTAACAATATCAAACAATTCGGTTGACACTGTGAATCTTTCTTAATTGTTCAATTTCGTTCAGGCCCATAAGAATTCAGAAATACAAAGAGGAAATTAACTACGCCAACAAAGCTTTATTCAAATGTGAGTTGGAATGAAATTTCGAGCAACCGCCGCTCTGCATAGTAAATATCAGGATGGTAGGAATTATGGAAGTAAAGTAGAAATTTTAACATTTCAAATGTGCTACTCTATAAATTATATAGTAAAATCGAATCGAATCAAATATTTACACCACGTGAAAAATATGAGGCCAACATCAACACATCGGACAATAACTACTTCCCTGGCTAATACCACGACGGACGTTGAACTACATCTGACAGATATTTGTGCATTCAATTACAATAAGCATTTGCAATTGGGTCTCTTTGGAATAACGTTGCACAAATATCTGTCAGAGGAATTTCAGTGTCCGTCGTGGTATTAGCGAGGGAAGTAGTTATTTTCCCATAAAGAAATGCTCACAACTGCTATTTCTCAAATTGCAACATGTACTTTTCACTTCGTCATGATGAAAATGATCAATTATCAGATTACTCGTGTGAAAAATTCCGAAAAAAATCGCAAATCATGAGTGTTCTCAAAATTAGATATTCTTCAACGAAGGCGGCCATGAACATAATGATTTAATAAGTAGAAAAAACTTCGGCGAAATAATATGAATTGCTTTTAGTTCGAAAATATGAATAGGAAATTCATAAAATCTTTTGTGGAATCATCTGCGACTGAAAGACAAACTTTAGTCGCTATTTTCCATCGTTCAAGATAACCTCTTGAGAGGTATTCATGTTGAAAAGGGGAACATTCTCCATGAAAATTTAAAAATGAAAAATGTGACTTATTTGTAATATCTAACAGAAAACAACTACTTCCCCGGCACAAGCCACGCTGGACATTGAACTACATCTGATAGATATTGTGAAAAGACTCTAACTGAAAAGGAAAGAAAGAATCTGAAAGTGAAAATTTGTCAAAAAATAATTTTCAAAGTGTCACCGCAGAAGAAATGTTTCTCTCATATCCATCCCTGATGTGTATGCTTCTGAAGAGCCTGTTTTATTTCAATCCTATATCAATCCTCCTGAAGAGCTTGGCAAAGCGAAATAGATTTTTGTCGACCAAAATGTATTGGGGATTAAATGCGAGAGAAGCGAACCTTGCTTCAATGAAATGAACGATTTCTGTGAGTGATATTTTTTTAATAGCATTCTCCTTATCTAATTTATTTAATTTATTTAATGATTTGTTCAAGGAAAACTAGAAAGAATTAAAAAAGTCAGCTATCTGAATGAAAATGCAAATTTTCACTTTCAGATTTTTTCTTTCCGTTTCAGTTAGAGTCTTTTCACAATATCTATCAGATGTAGTTCAATGTCCAGCGTGGCTTGTGCCGGGGAAGTAGTTGTTTTCTGTTAGATATTACAAATAAGTCACATTTTTCATTTTTAAATTTTCATGGAGAATGTTCCCCTTTTCAATATGAATTGCTTTCTTAATTATGTTCTAAGCCCAGGCCCAGAGAGAGCCAGCATTGGGCCTGGAGCAGAGTACGTAGCTGGGCCCTTATACCTTCTTTCCTTTACTATTTATACCATCAGTTTTCGAAGTTTGATGCAACTGGTCAAAAATGGAATTTTGTAGAAATTTTTTTATTTTACAAATATTGAAAAAACATTATAATTTTCAGTAATACAATATTTTTTTAAAAAACAAAATTCGCCTTTCTTTCAGGCTGTGGCTGCCTGGCGCCTCACTTCTCGTGCCCCAGGACATTTTCAATTTTGAAGAACAGTGTTATCACAAATTGTGTGCTCTTTCGGATAATGAGAAAATATGTACAGGGTGCCGTTTGAAAAAAAAATTGGGGTCACTTCCGGTTAAACCGGCAGTGGTGAATTTTCAGTAGAGGGGTCAAAATATGCGTATTGAAGTACTATAGCGACACACCAAATTTGAAATCTGTAATCTGAAATTGAGGGCGTACCTCACCGCGTGGTCACCCTGTATGTAGTTTTTCACCCTAAGGTTTCAAAGCCATTGTATCATTCCACTACTCTCTGTATCGAACATATCTTGGATTAAGTACCTATGGACAGTCGTATACCGAATGAAACCTCCTGCTGAAAAACGTTTTGAAATTTCGACCGCATTTAACTGGCCCTTGGAGCTTCAAACGACTCTCTGGTGTTTTTAACAGCGAAGTGGCTTCTATAAAAAGCCACTACTGGTTGTATCCTTGACATGAAATCAACTATTTATGGGGATGTACCCCCATAAAGAGTTTCCACTTTGAATTGGTGTAAAATTCAACAGATTGTAACGTGTCTTGACTGCGTTCTAGGCCATATAGTTAGGAGAACTTTATATTCTGACTTTGTGTAGGTATACCTGAGAAATTGTAAAATATGCATCAATACATTCTCGACGTGAACCATTTACAAAAAACAGAAAGTAATCGTATTACTTATTAATACTTACGTATTAATTTTGCACAACCACGAAATTTATTATACTACGATCTTTAGAGAAGTAGTATTCCTACGGTTCTCCAGGCGGACACCACCTTTTTTTATTTGACGAGATAGACCCATCGTTACTTTGGACGAAATGATCCCCATCCGAAAAATTCTGTCGTCTGGTCTGTCTGTCTGACTGTCCGTCCCTGTCCAGAAACCACCTTATATTTCCGGAACCGTGAAAGATATCGAGTTTAAATTTTAATCAAGTCAATAAGAAAAAAAAACGTATCTTGAAAACTGAATATTTTCGCGATCGGAAAACTCAGAGTTTTTTTATGGAACTTTAATCGTTTTTCATTCGAAAAAAGTAGGAGCTTTCGTTTTTTTAAGTGGATATTTTTATGATAAGTACTCCTCAATGTCCCCAGGGTTTATATTGTTTTTGAAAAAGATCGGAAATGCATGATTTCCCGGGCAATTTTCCCAAAAATGTACTTTTTTTTGAGCTCCTATAGTGACTAAACCAATTTAGAAAATCGGGATTTCAAATCCGCAATAGATAGAGCTCGAATAAATGAACCAATTTTGGAATATCCGTTTTTTCAGATCAGAAAATGGTGAAAAACTAATGTTTCCGAAAATAGAAGTTCTCATTTTTGAAAATATGGAATATTCTGAAAACCGCTGCAAATTCCAAAATTGCATAAAACACTTGATCGCCTTCAAAAAAGCTTCAAAAAATGTTATAACATTTTTCCGATTAATTGAATAGTACAGGAAATATTTGAAAAAATGTAAACATGTTTTGGAAAAAATACCTCTCAATGAACTCTATCGATCCTCTGAATTTGATTTCTTCGAATTTATTAACAGAGCGGAAAAAAATAAAATAAAAAAAAAGGCTGGAGTTGGATTCCTTTTTAAAATCACCAAAAAAGACAGACATGCATTGATCGTAGTATTCACATTATTGGTGTCCAATTATAGTTTCAAACGGATTCAACGATAAAAACAGATCCGCATTGATCGTAGTATTCATATTTTTGGTGTCCAATTATAGTTTCAAACAGATTCATTGATAAAGACAGACACACATTGATCGTAGTATTCAAATTATTGGTGACCAATGATAGTTCTAGGGAATATAGGTTTACACGAAAAGGATAAAGGTGTACACGGAAAGGATATACGTGTACACAGAAAGGATATACGTGTACATGGATAGGATATACGTGTACACGGAAAGGATATACGTGTACACGGAAAGGATATAGGTGTACACGAAAAGGATATACGTGTATATGGAAAGGATATACGTGTACACAGTTGTTTCTTCTACAATCGTCAAAAAATGACAAGGTTCACGCATTGATAACAATATGCGAATTGACCATTTGTTTCATTTTTCTTGGTTACCATGATAGCGTACGCGAAGTAGTGTGCGAAATACATATTTTGCACACTGTATGTAAACTATATGGGATTTTTATATTTTTACCTTTATGATCCTCAATCAAGCAAAAGTCCAAGAAATCATTTATTTTTTAATGTTTAACGATAGCCTTTTCAACACTCAAATTGGCAAAAAATTTGACACTACCTAATTTTATTTTTTTATATTATGCTAAGCATACTATTTATTTTGGAGCAATATTTTTTGACATTTGTTGGGAGAGTTGTGTTTGCATCTCGTGTGCGAAATACTTTGTTGATCTCGACAATTTTTTTAAACTCGGCTACGCCTCGTTAAAAAAAATCAGTTTTCGATAACCGAAGAAGCATTTCGCTCACTAGATACAAAAATAACTACTATAGTGTGTTTTTGAAGTATAAGGAAGGGCCTCAATATATTCTTCGGAACAGAACTGAGACTTTTTGCTTTCTAGATGTACCATTCACTTGACCAAAGTTTGAAAACTTTTGGAATTATTGTTAAATTTTCGATTTTTATTGTCTATCTCTACTGGCTTATGTATATTCATTTCGGACCACCGTATTATGTAATCACTCCACCAAGAATCCATACTATCCACCAACGGCATCAACGACTTCATACAAATTTTATTAATTGGTTTTTATATTCTCCACGATTTTACTCAATAAATCAGACTTGCCGTTGTAAGTACTTCAAGAACATCTGTCAGCACGAAAGAAATTGATTACAAACATATCAAAATACTCATATTTCCCGGTCTGAATATTTCTGCCAACCGATGATGTGAAACTGATACTCACATAATATCAGGAATGATGAAAAAAAAAAGCGTATGAATCATTTCTTGACAGTTATTTGTGATGTATTAAAAAATGACCATCAAAATTGGATTCTTGTTGGGTTATTATTTTCATGAAATCTGTCACAGTTTTATTATTGCAATATTTCATGAGTTTTCAAAACAAATGATTTGATATAGAACTCCAACGTTACTCGTTATTTTACAAATCATTTTTCACAATGACATCGGAAAATTGGCTCTCATAAAGGTGAAGGTCAAATATTTCAATTAGATTACCTACTGTTTTTTTGTAAGCGGTGTTGTTTTTCATCGGAATTTAAAGAGAATATCATGCTCACGTTTCAAAAACGTGAACTTAGAATAACTAGATTTGGATGTTTCAAGAAATAAATGGAATAGTTTGAGAGATTAGTTCTTGTTCCATAATTAACTACGTGGTCCATCAATTTAGTTCGTTCGCTATGCTGAACAGTTTTTTTTTTCGAAAACAATAGAAAATAGTATATTGTATACCTAGGCGTTGAAGTGGCATTTTTCAGTACTCAAGAAGATATGGACAGGCGAGGCGCAGACATATCTTCTTGAAGCCTGAAAAAGCACTTCACTGTCTTGGTTTACACATCATTTTTCATCCTACAAAATAATTGTAGGTAATATATTTTCTACAAAAATTTTATTTATTGAAAAACTGACAAGTTAACTTCCAACAAACATCAAATATGACAACTTGCAGACATTGACAGCTGCTAACAATTTATTTTTATACTGACGTTTAACGGCGTCGCCACCTAGCGTGAAAATGTAATTTTTTTTTCTCGGTTAAAAAAGGTAACTTTCTCGTGAAGAACATCGAATAATATTTCAAAAATAATTTCACCCCTACACTCCTGAGGGCTAGACAGAGAACGCATAGGAACGTAGACGTGGATAAAAATTCCAAAAAAAAATTGGAAGGAAGGTCGGATCCCTCTCCATTTCGAAAAAAAGTTGAGATTACTTGCGAAAATAAATAGTGAAAAACATAGCATTGTCCAATAATATAATTTCAAAAAAATTTACCTCCCGTCCCCTGAAGGGTAGATGAGGAACGTATAGGAAAAAAAATGTGATTGTTGTGAACGAGGAAAATTTTCTGGAGAATGTTGCATAAATTCACAAAAAATTGGAAAAAAAATAAAATTGAGTGAAAGAAAAACAAATAACTTCTCAAAATTGAAATTCATATATAATCGAAAAAAAGCCTTCAAGAAAACATTGAACTTTTTCAAAGTTCTATTTTTCCATACTCACAATAAATATTTTAGTTTACTTTTCATTTCACTAGTTTATAAATAAAGTTTAATTTTGAAAATATTCATTTAATTTCAACGATCAATGGCGAAAGGATCATTCTGTCAATGCTAAAGTTACTCTTTTTCAGATATTTGTGATATAGAAATATTATTCTCTGGATCACTATGTACCTTCTCGGTTCGGATCTATCTAATTGGAGTGAGAAATCTTAGTTTTTGTCGGAATATATCCAATAAAAATCATAATGAATCATAAAACAAGTATAAAGTTCCTCTTTTCGAATGAGTTTGTAGTAATACTGTTATTTTGCTTTATTGCTTTTTTGTGAACCGTAAAAAACAAACTTACACATTTGTGAGCAATCAAAACGCTCGTAATATCCATTTCCAAATAAATTTTCTGCCACGTGGCCCTTTTAATGCCTGTCTTTGCGAAAGAACTAATATGCTTCATTGACAGAGTGGCTATTTTTATGGGAGCATATTTTTCATTACTTCATTTCCTAGCGGCATTATCAATCTTTCGTAAAACGAAAGTGAAAAACTGCCTCTTCAACAGTAAGTAAGTTTACAATAAGCTAAATCTAGTTATTATTGAGAAACAATAATATAAAATCACTACGCCCATATATTATTAGTCCCATTAGCAAAATATAATTGAACTGGAAGATTTTCGATGTTGAATAAACACGTACAGGGTGAGTCTGAAAAGGGCACCCGGATGAAATAATGTATATAGAGTGAGATAGCCAAGCAACACTGAAAGCTCTGAAGTCACACACTTGTGAGTCTAAGACTTGGGACTAAACAATCTGTGAGATAACTGGCAGAAAACAAACATGTTCCTCTGATGTGGGTGCCAGGTCGAAGAGGTATTAGAGGTAACGGGAAAGCAGACTGCCTTGACAAAGAAGCGGCAAATACCCAATTTTCTGGTCCAAAACCCTTATGTGGACTCTCCAAACCCCACATGGAAGTATAGTTCCAAAGCTGGGAAAGTGATGAAACTATTATGTCACTAGAATAAAGTACCAGAACAAAGACCAGCAAAAAGTTCAGTGAGCTTGTCGCCAAGGAAATTAGACAAGAAGACTAGAAATTGGTATTGGGCCTCCTCACTGGAGAGACAAGAAGACTTGAAATTGGTAATGGGCCTCCTCACTGGAGAGACAAGAAGACTTGAAATTGGTAATGGGCCTCCTCACTGGAGAGACAAGAAGACTTGAAATTGGTGAAGGGCCTCCTCACTGGAGACTGCCCTCTGTGGTATCACCTCCAAAAAATGAATAAATCAGAGAGCAATAGTTGTCGCGAGATCTTCGCTCAAACCGCAGAACATTTGCTTTGCGAATGCCCGGCTTTTTTCTGCATGGTATGGGCCTTTTCAACGACCTCTGACATTAAAACATTATCTCCCATATAAACTTCATACGATTTATTGGAATTTCAGTCCTCAACTGAACTAAGGGTCATAGAACAAAATATCTTATTGATCGAAGTGCTTGTTCTGTACAACCCCCTTACAATCTACAGATTTTCAGATCATTCATTCATGAAGACTGTGTTAACTTTGGCTAATTTGATGCAAATTTTGGAATAATCGTTTACTTTGCTACCCACTTGCTTCTCATATTTTTTTTTATTTGGTTGCCGAAGCGAATGCGGCCTAATAAAATTCCAACCACTTTGAACTCACATCTCTCCATCATTAGTATATACATTCGGTGTACACGTGAATGTATTTGCTGATATTAGGCCAGTAGAGATAGAGATGAAAAATCGAAAATTCAACAATATATATATGCAGAGGAAAAAAACAGGGGTGAACCTAAAGCAAATAAGTTGCGACTTTAACCAAAGCCAGTGTCGATATCAGACCGGAACGTGATACTGTCAGGGATTGCCTGATATCGGACCGGAACATTAATATTTTACTGTCGGGGCTTTCCCGACAAAGGACCGCAAAGGGTTAAACTTCTTATCGACTTTGATAAGTAGTGTCAAAACAGAGCACAGGGAACAATGTCATAGGGGGACAAACAAACCAAACTGAACAAAGACAATCCCATTGAACCCATTTTCCATAAGTCTACGTGAATCTTTCTGGTCAATTTTCTGGGAAAAGTGATTTTCTAGGAAACAGTTCTTTGTATCATTGTGATAATTAATTCATCAAATGTCAAATGCTTTGTTTGTCCCCCCATGAAAGACATGTTGTGACGTCAGCTGACATTGCTCTGTTCAAACTATTTTTGTCATTAACCTGCTTTTCACATTTTTCTAGTGCAAGTCACTTTTTTAAGCACACAAACTGTACATCGAGAAATCAATATATCTCAGTTTGCAACCTGTTTCGCAACATCGTTAAAATGGCAATCAAATTCCAAAAGTTCTGCAAACTTTGAGTAGTATTGAGTATATTATTTCATATCACGAATCAAGTTTGCAACCAATTCCAGTGTACGGAAAAAAAAATTAATCGACCTATAATGTTTTTTTTATATGCCATAAGAGAAAATTTCAAAAGTTCTGCAAACAGACAGATACATCGGAAAAATATTCCAAACAGATTTTCAACCTTCTGCGTTAACCGGAACATTTTTTTTAATTCCTGGTAATTTTTTGATCAAGGTGGTCTCGAAATAATTGCAAAAGTTTTGAAACTTTGTTGCAAATTTTGAAAAGATCTATTCTGACGCATTCAAAAATTTGCAATCTTCTACACAATCCGGAACAACATGCAATTTTGAAAAATCTCATTAATTTAAAATTCGATTTTTGCAAATTTCATTTTCAACCCATAAAATCGGCATTCTCTTCACTAAATGTTGAAAATAATCGCTTATTCATATCCTGCATATATATATTTAATAACATTATTGTGAAGTGCACACCTCAAGCTTGAAATCACATACTTCATTTTTCATGTAGGATATGTATGAGCGATTATTTTCAACAATTACTGAAGAAATTGCCGGGATTATGGGTGAGTTGAAAACTGGCATGTATAAGTGAGGCTTGTCTCAGTAGCCTTAAATCGTTGCATGGTTCAAAGAGGATACTGATTCCTGCTCCAGTGTAATTATTTCATATCAACTAAAATATCCATGACTTTCGGATCCTTCGTAAATATCGTAGAAGGGTTATGTGAAGTGGGACAAAACACATTTTAGGTACTCAGATACTCACATGTTATATTTGCATGAGGAAGTAGGAGTCTTCAGGTACGATATGCACTTTTTGTTTTCCTTCTACTATAATTTTTAGCAAAGTTATGACAAATCTAATTTTCGGCCCTGCCTGAACTTGCAGTGGCGGGTTAACGCGAGCATGAAATGTGACGTCGGCGGTAAACCACGTTTTCTGAGAAAACGAGCGTATTTCATAAGGTTTTTTGTTAAATCCTATATTTTCTGAAATAGCAACAAAAAAAAATTTAATTTTTTTTAAATGAAATTTTGTTTAGCTTCCACCCCTGATTTCTTTAGAAACAATTTTTTTTCTAATAGTACATGATGTCGAGATGTCATGTGCCGAGTTTCAGAGTTCTCCAATTCATTCTTCACTTTTTGTTAGAATTTGTCTGTCGTTACTGGATTATTTCAGCTATAGATATACAGCAACATTTTTATTGCTTTCTCGGTACCATTCACCAAAGTTTTAAAACTTTTGGAATCATTATGAATTGATTGTCTATTTCTTCTGGCCTATATCCCATTCAAGCGCTCCTTCTCTATTTGAATAGGTTTATTTGCAGATTTGATACGGAACTCGATGTGAGGTGACAAACTCAGAAAACGTGTTTCAAATAAAAAAATAACATTTTCATTGACACAATCCGAGAAGTGGGTCAGCACCCGCACATCGTTCGAATATTTGACGATTTTAGACTTGAATAAATTTCAATCCCACTAAAATAAAAATGGGTGGTTCGAAATTTCCAGCTTGCGGTACGGATTTTTATAGTCCTCATTAATTCGGGATGAGGGGATGAGATGAGCAAAGCGAGGTTTTCGCGAATTTTTTGCTGAAAGAATTTCTGTACATTGTTTGTCTTGCTCAGGGACGTTTTCTATTTCAGAACGTTAGTACAAATGTACATGGAACAATAAAACGAAATATAAATTGAACTTGACAATCTCGACAAAGCCTATGGATTTTTATTCTTATGCCTATAAGGAAAAACTCTATTTTAACTGAACATCATTAGATCTCTTTTAGAGCTCTGATATCAGCTCTCAAAACTAGAAATAAATGGAACATGAATGTAAACGCTATAAACATGTCCTTAGAAAAAATTCAGGCTGAGCTACTAATAACAGAAATCCCACATCAACCATATAGGCCAAGCTATACAGTGAGGACCAAAAGTCCGTCGCCCCCCCTGTAACTTCTTTATTCTACATATTACAAAAAAATGTTAAATACATAAGTTGTAGGATTTCATTCGATCTCTTTAATAGTTTAAGTTTCATTCATACAGAGTGTCTCAAAAAAGCACGGTGACTTAGAAGTTAATTTTTTTGAATGGGACACCCTGTATTTCATTGCATTATTACATTCTACGTTGAATTCTGAACAAGTTTGATAAATGGTTTTCTATCAAAAAAATTAATAGTTTTGGACTTATGAACACTTGTAAATAATTATTTCGACTACTTTTGCACCAGTTCACTAATAAATTAATGAGGTAGGCTATGCACGCTAGGCGCGTTTATTTTATCCATGACAACGAAAAAAAACTCTTATCTGTTTTTGCCAAATGTCATTGACATTTTGTAGGTTTTCAAAACTTTGTTTCAAAGGGTTTTCAATTTCTCTTGTTGATTAATATGGCTCGTTCAGTAGCAGACAAAGTTGAAGCCGTTATCATATTTGGTGAAGCTAACCGAAATTACCACGCTGCTATTCGCATTTTCAATGAACGGTTTCCAGAACGTCCGTTGTGTCGAAAATATCTGCAGAAATTGGTGGCAAAATTTAACCACACTGGCACCGTGAAAGATGCTCCGAGATCTGGGAGGCCGAAAATAATTACGGAAGATGTTGAAATTCAAGTACTAGCCGAAATGGTAAATAACCCACAACAATCAACTAAGCAAGTAGCTGAGACATGTGATGTTTCTAAAACATCAGTGAAGAGGGTTTTGAAACAAAATAAATTCCATCCTTACAAAATAAAAATTTTGCACCAATTGGTTGAAGATGATCCAGACCGGCGACTTGAATTTTGCGAGACCATGGCAGAAAGAATTGTTGCAAATCGACTTTATTTGCAACACATCTGCTTTAGTGATGAAAGCACTTTTCACCTAAATGGAAATGTGAATACCCAGAATTGTAGATATTGAAATGATGAGAATCCCCATGAATTCCGCGAGGGGCATACTCAATTTCCCCAGAAAATTAATGTTTGGGCTGGTATTTTAGGTAACCACATTGTAGGTCCCATATTCTTGGAAGAAAATTTAAATGGTCCCATATACCTCCAAATGCTGCAAGACACAATAAGTCCCAGTATCGATGAGATCGTTGCGCAAAACCCACATGAATTTTACTTGGATGTAACATTTCAGCAAGATGGAGCGCCACCACACTATTTTCGGGAGGTGAGAAATTACTTAGATGAAAGGTATCCAGGTAGGTGGATTGGACGTCGAGGTACAACAGAGTGGCCAGCTCGCTCACCGGACCTCTCACCGCTTGATTTCTTTCTCTGGGGCTATGTGAAATCCGTAGTTTTTAAGACAGTTTGTGGGTCGTTAGATGAACTGCGCCGTCGAATTATTGAAGGGTGTTCAGAAATAACACCTCAAACCTTGATTAATGTTAGGGAAGAGTTTACAACCCGACTATTTATGTGTCAAGAAATGCATGGTGGACATGTCGAACATCTTTTGAAATAGATAAAAACTCACCGTTTTTAGTTATAAATTAAAATATCTCTTCAGTTTTTAATGATTCTTGATCTGTATTTATGGACTACCTTATTTGTTAATAAAATGTTTCAACTTCATTTGTACTAGTTTTTCGTGAGATTCAACAACTCTAAAAATTGTAAAATGATACGACGAGGTAAGTTTTACATGGTGCCATCAGCAGTTTGCAACATTGGATAGCTTTCAAAAAGTTAGGATAGGAAAGTGGAATACATTGTGATCCATTTGTTACGATTTTCTCATTGAACTGGCGCAAAAGCAATTTTTTTGTAATATGGAAAATGAAGAAGTTACAGGGGGGGCGACGGACTTTTGGTCCTCACTGTAGATAAAAATAAGAGATTCTTTTCACACAAAATAAAAGACGTAAATATGCTACTTTTTGTAAGATAGTTCATAAATGAAAACCCCGGTTTTCGCCCCAGCAAACTTTTACTGTGGAATTTTTCAAACAAGAAATAGCGAAAAAAAATCTCATATTGCTTTAGTTCACAACCCCAAAATTACAATCATCTGCTACTCTCGAGTTCCGAGATATTCCCTGTCCTAAGCTTCGTGGGACACCCTGTATATCATTCGAATATTCTGAATTTTATGGTATATGTATAGTTTAGATTGAATATGTATATTCATGTTAATTAGAAGAGTATTGTTGTGGTAATAATAATCAGCTAATTATATTTTGCAAATATCAATATACTCGCGTCTATAAGCCTTTAATTTTCTAAGGTAATATTCAGTTTATTGTTTATGGGCGGTGGTGGCGTGTGGGTAATGTACCCGATTCCTAATCCAAGGTACGAGGGATGTGTACGAAAGAACCGGCCATATATTTCACCAATTTTTCAAATCACCCTGTACAAAATGTATAATTGTGATTAATAATGGAATAAGACTAGTATATCGCATGCCAAAATAATTTTATCAATATTTCATTATTACATCGAATTTTCAGACATTACTGAAATGTTTTTTATTTTTAACTCTGTACATAATGATATATCTGCACCATCTGAATGATATTTAGTAATATGAAGGTACGTTGATGATAAGAACGAAAAAAAATACAGTTGGCACTTTCAAATCCCGCGAAAATAATAAAAAAAAATTCTGATTTTTAACTTGAACGCCCTGTACTTCAAAATCTATCCATAAACGAACTTTGCGATTCTGCACGTTCAATCACTACATTGAATACTACAATATACTTAAAATTCAGACAATTTCACCGAGAACCATTTTACCTATAAAAAGTGCGAGGTCCTTTTTCTAATATCCACTATGCATTTTTCTTCGTGTTGGGTAAATGAAGCTACAATGTTTTTCCGTATCTATTCATTCCACACCTCAAGATAAAACAAAATTGAATTATTTTCGCGGCGTATTTCCAGCAAAGTATTGTCAAGATGACGACCCAGAATATTTACTAACGAGTAAATTCAAAATAGACTCACGAAATAAATTCTTCGAATAACACGATGCGATACATATTAAAAATTTCAACACGTTTAAACCATTTAGTTTCTGTCACTGAGATGGACACAGCTTTATAATATGAGTTCCTAATAATATCAATCAAGTCCTCTACTAATTTTAAACATTTTGTGACCGACGCGCTGCTATTATTTGGCCAGATGAAAGGACAAATTTCGAAATAAAAAAAAAATAACAAAAAAGTATAGCTGTCTAATGAGAGACTAAACAAGGGACCATTGGAGAAATATTAATAAATTCCGTCAATTATGCCAATGACTCCGAATTGCTGTAACAATTTAAATTACTGAAAATTAACACCGGAAACAAACTTCAGAAGCTGAAGGAACCTATAATGAACTAATCTTGAACTGAACTGAGCAATCTGCATATGAACTATTTGAAAATATTACGAATCCAGTGATGTAGTCAGATTTTTTCTGAAAAAATCGCTAGTAATTCTTTCAGAATTTTTACTTTGGAAAATAAGATTAGTTAGCCCTGAAAATTTATTCATGAAATTTGGTGTAGTGGTAGTGGACTTTTTAAATGTCTACCTAACGAAAAAAAAATCATTCGAATTGGATGAAGTAATGTAAGTTTCATAAGGGAGCTTCTATTTGAAATAGGTCACACTGTATATATTATAAGGATTCTGTTTCAATCTTGAACTGAACTGAGTAATCTGCATATGAACCATTTGAAAATATTACAAATCCAGTGATGTAGTCAGATTTTTTCTGAAAAAATCGCTAGTAATTCTTTCAGAATTTTTACTTTGGATAATAAGATTAGTTGGCCCTGAAAATTTATTCATGAAATTTGGTGTAGTGGTAGTGGCCTTTTTAAAAAATCATTCGAATTGGATGAAATAATGTAAGTTTCATAAGGGAGCTTCTATTTTAAATAGGTCACACTGTATATATTATAAGGATTCTGTTTCAACTCGCACTGCACTATTTGGAACCTTGGGTGTAGTAACTTCAGTATAATTTGTCCACAAGGCATGTTGGTGATAATGTATAGAGAAACAATGCGTTCCGAATACAATTATTATATGCTCTTAAGACCGTATGGACTGAAGACAAGGTTATTTTCGTTATCATCTTTATTTGTTGAAGAAAAGCTTTGTAAACCTCTCCATTAATTGCACCAATGTGGTAACCACCAAAAAGGTAAGTTCAATATGCCAAAATCGGACTTAGGAATGTGTGCTTTCGATATACAAAAGTTTATTTGCCTTTAAATGAGTGCATATATATTGCTGCAAAAAATATTTTCACAATAATGGACCCTACAAGATCAAACTTTCAATTCATTCATTCTTTTTTAACATGCTTTAGCATTGTCTCTAGGCATTTCTCTTGCATTTCAATGATGCCCTTGGTGATTTCATTCAAACGCTTCGACAAAGTTTTGAAACCATCCGAAACTAGATCTGTAACTTTCTCTACAACATCACCGAAAGTTTCGCTGCCGGTTGTATCAGTTATTTTCTTATAAATCAATTCAATTTTCGTTCTTGCTTCAGTCCACGAATCATTTAGGCTCTTTTCTATAATTTTCTCAACATTTCTCACATTTGCTGATGCTTTCTGGAAAATGGCGTTCAGTTCTTCTTCCATATTCTTTCTGTTCTCTTTGACAATATTTTCCATGGCGGTTTTCATTTCATCCATGATCGCTTCCATTTGCTCTTGACTTTCTTGAATATGTTTCCCGAATTCTTTCATTACTTCGGTGTGTACTAATTCTATGGCTTCTTTTAAGGATTTTTTTATATTGGATGATGCCATACTTATTTCGAATAACTATTATACGATCATTGGAATTTGACAACGACATTGACATTCTCTAGTGGATCACCAGAATTGTACTCTTCTATCATCAGTATTCAAAATTTCAAAATTCATATCAAAATATGTCGAAAGTGGAATCAGAATCAGAACCGCATAGATAGTACAGTAAACACAAGTGGAGAATGCATCGTAGCACTTTGAAACTAGGCACATGACTTCTTGACATCATGTATTGTTAGAAAAACAATTTTTTTCCAAAAAATCAGTGGTGGAACCCAAAAAATGATAATTACATTTTTTTTACTGTTGTTTCGGAAAGTATGAGATTTATCAAGAAACAATTTTAACAAGCCGAAAGATAATTCAATTCTCCCCAAGGAATATAATTAGTAATTTCTCACAAAATGCGCTCGTTTTCTCAGAAAACTTGATTGAATTCCGATATAAAATTCCAGGCTCGCCTGCAATTTCCGGCGGGCCGAAAATTAGATTTGTCATAACTTTGCTATAAATTATAGTGGAAGGAAAAGAAAAAGTGAATATCGTTCCTGAAGACTTCTACTTCTTCATGCAAATATAGCATGTGAGTATCTGAGTACTTGAAATGTGTTTTGTACCACTTCACATAACCCAGAGTAATTAAGATGGGCAGGAATTAATTTTCATCAAGTATTATAGGTCCGTTATAAACAAAAGCAGTTGAGATGCGTTCTAAATTCACAAAAAAGGTTCATTAAGTGGCTAGGAGGAAAACTCACATGTATTACATGGGAGTAAAGTGCCTTTTCCTCCCTTGGATGTTTACTGCAGTAAACTACATCCTGCGGGAGGAAAAGTGGCCCTTTTCTCCTTTGTAATACAAATAGCTATTATTGTGACGCGAGAACCTTACTGAGTTTTTTACCGACATTCTTACGACTTTAGTTTTGTAAATTAGTGTTTCTTTCATTTACACACATAAGGATAAAATTGTGGTAGATTATAGATTATAGATTATATATTAGGGACTTTCGTGCTACAAGCCTCTACACCGCGACCTTTTCAGATCTATTGTGTTTGTCCTCGAGATCATTTAGAGTTATTTGTCTAACCCTGTCTTCTTTACGAGACTCCACAGGCTAGTTTTTAGAACTGCCATGAATCTGGGAGCTCTTGGTCTTCTCCCAGCGTTAGAAACCTTTGCCTTGACAAGCCCTCGCAGTGGCATAGTATGTGTACTGATGTTTCCTCTTCTTCCTGATAGAACCTGCATAGCATTTCTTCTGCCAGGCCTATTGTACTCATATGTTTGTTGAGCCTACAGTGCCCTGTGAGAAGTCCTACTACTATTCTAGTAGTGTTCCTCTTCTGGCTTAGTAGACAGTCTGTGAATGTTGGCTGCGGTTGTTTGATAAACTCTTTGGCCTGTCTCATCCCTGGTGCATTGTTCCACCATTCTTGAGACTTCTGTTGAATCCATGATTTGGTGTTTGTTTTTAGTACAGCTTTTGCTATACCGCAATACGGTTCTGGGCCATTCAGGGCCTTACTTGCTCCTTCTCGGGCTAGTGTATCGGCCTCTTCATTGCCTCTATAACCTGTGTGTGCTGGTACCCAGGCTAGTGCCAGTCTGTTTTGACTGCCCAGCTCTTTTAGGGCTTCTATGCAGTCTCAAACAAGTTTTGAGGTAACTTGCATTGAGTTGACTGCTTTTATCGCAGCTTGGCTATCTGAGTATATGGCAATGTTTTTTCGTGAAAAATCGTGCCTTATTAGCTCTTGTGCACAATGGTGTATCGCAACGATTTCCGCTTGAAATATCGTCGCATGTTTGCCCAAGCTCAGTGAGATTTTCATCTTCGGCTTGGTTCCGTAAATGTCGGCTCCTGCACCTTCATCCGTTTTGGAGCCGTCAGTGTAGACAGCGATTTCCGCATTGATGGGAGCCCCCCCCTTCCACGCATCCCTGTCCGTTATACTTGTCTTAAAAGTTTGCCATCTGATGGCATTCTTGTAACCGGGTCGTTATCCAACTCTTCATATAGCTTGTGGTAAGTATATCATCTGATTCTATTAATGCTTTTAGCAATGCGTTTGACATTAAGTATGAGAGGGTAAAGGCCTTATTTGTTTCAGCATATTATGGTCTGATAGAGTCCCCTATCGGCCGTCTGAAGTGGAGTTTTGAACGAGCAATTATAAAAATCATTTAATTATCTCGTCTTGAATTTATAAAGAATAAAAACAGAATGAGATGACGCAATAATTTTATAATTCCCGTTTTTGATTTCAGATGGATACGAACAAAGGATGAGTACAATGTTGAGTTCGTCGAGTATGAAGATTGCACTGCTGTGGAAGAAGGAGATGAGACATATGTTTGTGACTTTTGTTAGTAAATTTCATATGTTTGTGACTTTTGTTAGTGAATTTTACCTGTTGCACTCAAATTACAGTATATCCTGTAAGTTGTTGTAATATATATTTTTAATAGAGTAACGATAGTTGCACTATTTACATATTTCATCATATTTCCCCATTTTAGACTACTTTTCCCCTACCTACATCGTATCTAAGACGTTATTGTTACAGTTCGAAATAAGCTCATCGAATTATAGCAAACGACATTATGTTTCTCTGCCCAAAATGGGTATTTTTATCTTCAAAATAACAATGAATTGCGACGAACGACGTTTGATGAAATTGGGGCATTATTTGATTCAGTCGGAGTTCTTCAGGAACTCGTTATAAACGTCGGGATCCGCAAAGCTCCTTTATATTTAGGCATAGCCTATAACAAATTGAAAATATTGCTCTGTTCGGAATAACGGTCTATATCGTTGACGAAGCCAATTAAGACACGGAAGATCAGAAAGATCATTATTTTGCAAAGCAATGAAAAGTTCCTGTTTTTTCATGTCGGTTTAAGCTATCGATGGGACATAACGAAGACGAAAATTGGAGTTTCATACTTGTACTTTTCACTTCTAGACTGTTCCGCATATATAACAAAAGTCTAACGTTGAAAATTATTGTTTATTTTAAGTTAGTGTGTAGCATTCATAGCGAGCACAAGTGAAATCTGTGGTCGTGAAAGAAGTTAAATGTCTAACTGTTTTTATTTTGCAAAGTGAGTTAGTAAATCAGATCTGGTAAAAACTTCATCACCATATAATATATCACATTCATTGCCATTAAATAATTAAGTGCATATAACACCATCATATTTATACAACAAGGTTAAATTCAGACATGATATTCACGAAGTTAATATACACCAAAAAAATTACATTTCTATACCAAGACATAAAACATCAGTGTTCAAAGCATCTTTCTCATATAATATAGCCTTCATGTACAATTCCATTCCTGCTGATCTGAAACGAATGTCTCTATTTTCATTTCATGAAAAATTGAAACTTCACCTTCTAGATAGAACATATCCATTTTCCCACTAAATTGCAATGCTGATAATATAATGTTTGCCGTTGTACTGTGATGCTGTATGATTCTCACTAGTTGTGCTATAGGTAAAATGTATTCATTCGAATTGATAAGTTAGTCCTAATGAATTATAATAGATTGTTAATAGATGCTTACTACCAAAATTAGAGTTAATTTCCTTCATTTGTTCATATGGGTATATATGTGTATATGTGAATCTTTATATATATGTTTTTCTACAACTGTCAAAAAAAGTACACTTTTTTGTGTGGTTTGTGTACGTTTGTATTACAATATTTCACTATCAACATACGATTTCATTATTAAACGGAAAAGCGTAAAAAAAGTGCACTTTTTTTAACGGCTGTTGCTAGGCGACCGACAGTTTCATGCACAACAACAATGACAGATCCGAATAATAACGAAATCCTGTCATAAAGCCAGTTATCAATTTCTTTGGCAACTAATTACCTATAAATATCTGATATACAAATGTTTCACCAATAATATTCTTAGCATTCTTACTATTAAATAAGTATTATCAAAATTCCAAACAATCACGGCGAATATAGGTATTCATAATAATGAACTATTGGACCTAATCCACAATAAGTAATCCAAGGTAGCTGGTGGCTGTTTGGCCGTCAGAAACTAGTTGACAACGATAATTAATGAAATTTGTGAAATTGGGCATCTATCCAGATAACGAATTCTTGACAACTATAAATTTAATTTAAGTAAAAATGAAAGTAATGAAGATTGAACGGAGAAAATCGTGGATAGTGCAAATATGAGATTTCCTTGACCTAGTGCAAAGAAAGAAAAAGGTATTCGTAGCCTCACAAATATAGTTTGATTATTTTGAAGATAAATCTAACAAAATGAAAAGTTACTTCCGATGGACTAGTTATTCGAAAGTCAAGTTAACATTAATAATAATAATAATACTGACTTCGATAAATATGTTATTTTAATATTCGCTTCAAATTTTCCATTTTGCGGGATAGTGTGAAGAGAAAGGTATTTCGACTCTGTCGAAATTAATCGTTTTATTTGTTTGAAACTCAACTCTCCAGCATACTCTTCGAACTTTGTTGGAATTATGAATCAATAAATATGCCAAATTCATATTGATTGAAAGTTTGATTTTGTGGAGGAAATCCAGTTCTTGACATGATTTTTTGGGTTTATGACCTTCCACAATCTGAAAATGAAAAAAAAATTTTTAATCCAAAGAAATCTGTACAAGTGTAGAAGGGCAAATTAATTAATTTTCCCGATAAGTTACTGCGTTCACAAGACTGCTGTCTTGAAAGAAATTAATTTTTGTCAGTAACGTACCCTACACTGAATTTGCCTATCTGAAAAAATGAGATCGAATTAACAAAGAATACTTCTCTTTTTTTGAAAACTGTTGACGTTTCGGAGGCTGTATCTGTCTCCGTTATCAAAACTTCTTAAAAAGACGCTGAGGAAACTGAATTTGAATTGCGATTTTGGTAATAAGACCTTTCTTTGACAGAGTCAAATGAAATCTGTCATACATTCTTTTGATTGACATTTGGTATCTTGATACATATTTGCAAAAAAATCTGAATTGGTTGTGCTTTTTGACAGTTGTAGAAAAAATACTGTATGAAACTCGTGAGTAAAGTGTTTTTTTTACTTGTAGGAATTGCCGCACTCCGCCTGCGGTCAACATTTCCTACTCGTAAGTATCACTTTACTCACTTGATACATAAATTACTATTCTACGATTGATTCAAAATAACTTAATATTATATTCACGTGTGTGTTTGAAATTAAGTTACGGAGGTTGAGTTGAAGAGCGCTGTTTATCGACTTCGTGTTGATAAAAAGCGAACACTGCCTTTTGCCGATATTTCCTTTTTTAAATATTCATTGTTATTGATGTATGATTTATCTGACAATAAAAACAATTATTATTATTATTATTATTTACGCCCAGTTGTCCGACTCCATCCCAAGTAACATTTTGGCGACGACAACCACATAATACACCAAAATTAACGTTGCACTGGGTGTAGAAATTAGTTACTCTATGTATAAGGACGTATTTTAGAAATAATACAAGGTAACTTGACTCAATTGGACGTTCCCATTGGTTAAAAGTCAAGAAGTAGAACCAATGCTTCAACACATTCCTGATTTTGCAACTTTTTTAAACTGAAGTTACAATGAAAGTTTGTCTTCCTAATGTAAACGTTCATTTTCCTAATGTAAACGTTCATTTTCCTAATGTAAACGTTCATTTTCAACCAATCTGCACGAACTGGTATCGTACAGACGCATAAAATGTACTGGGTCAAAGTGTTGGCTATTCCACGTGGGTTTATTTATACCAAATTACGGATCCATGGTGGTTCATAACCACTTCGCAGTTTAGAAAATGGTTGATTGCAGAATGGGAGTCACCTGATTCCTAATGCACAATCTGATTGATTCTCGACCATCATATATTGTCAATTACCTATAGATAGTTGACATTTAATAGGTAATTTTCGATAATTGGATTGATATATTTCGTGGTGCTTAGACTGCCACCGTCATGGAAGATTGGTCCATAATCCAGTACGATTGGGTTTTGAGACAAGGATCGATTGTAGCACCACCAAACTTGGTATGCTATTTGTTGGAACCATGATAACCACGAAAAAAATTGATTACCAAAATTCCAGGGGTGGAATATATTTTTTTTTTGAATGAAAAATAGATTTTTGCTGTAATCTTGGAAATCACGGCAAATAATAATAGTAGCCGTCCTCTACCCGCACAGGCTATGCCTTTGGGTACACTCTACGGGCGATTATGAGGAAGTATTATTATTATTATATGATCTATCGGAAAAACAACTCAACAAGGTGGAAAACAATTTTTATTATTATATTTAACGTATATTTTGGAGTGTCTGAAGGTGGGAAGTTTGCTTGCCGAAATGCACCACATTTCTGTTTGAGAAATAAATGCTTCGAATACGGAGCAGACCTTCCCTTTGTTTTCCCAATTATCATCCACTATACAGTTTATTTCACAAGTCAATTCGCAGTAGTTTTGTTGCATTTGCCACTTTTCCAAGATGAAACGTTAAATCTGACTTGCATCAGAGCTTTTTATTTCGATTTCTGTTCGTTCATTCATGCATTTTCATTACTCCTTTCATTCTGTTTATGCAAATAAATGCAAATGAACGTGGATTAACGTTCAAAGCGTTTTCTATTACATGAAAGATGCTATCGATTCGTCATGTTGCGAAAATTGCTAGTGCGTTGAAAAAAATGTGTGGGATAACACTATAAATAAGTCAAAAACATCAGGAAAAATAATTAGGAAAATTTCAGCAGCAAAAAAATATACAGTGTGACCCATTTAAGATGCGAGCACCCATATAAAACTTACATTTGTCAACCGATTTGAATGATTTTGTTTTCTTTAGTTAGATATTCAAAAAGTTTACTACGACACCAAATTTCATGTATAAATCTCCATTTCCAGGCACAACGAATCTTATTTTTCAAGGTCAAAAATCTAAAAAAATTACTAGCGATTTTTTTAGAAAAAATCTGACTACACCACTAAATTTGCGACATTTTCAAATGTTGTCATGTCATGTCATGTTGTCATGTTGTCATGTTGTCATGTTGTCATGTTGTCATGTTGTCATGTTATGAGGGAATGAAATTTGATAATATGCCGTTTAATCAACCCACCAATTGTATTCAGGAGATCCCGATATATCACTGGTCAAAATTTCATCGAAATCTGTTCATAAATAATAACATCATAAGAAAATAAAATTTGAAAATGGAATTTCAGGAAAATGTCATTGTATCTCAAAATTTCTTATTTTTTTGTTTACAAGAGATTTCAATGAAATTATGGTCAGTAATATTTCGAGACATCCTGAATCCAGTGGTGTAGTCAAAGTTGTTACAAAAGTTTTGAAATTGAAGTGGTGGGTTGATTGAAAGGCATATCTCTCAAATTTCATTCCCCTATAACTTTTTTATTATTTTACGCATTCCCACGTTATTTACATGTGAACCATTTGAAAATATCGCGAATCCAGTGGTGTAGTCAGATGAAAAATAAGATTAGTTGGCCTTGGAAATGGAGATTTATCCATGAAATTTGGTGTCCTAGTAGACTTTTTGAAAACAAAATCATTCGAATCGGTTGAAAAATGTAAGTTTTATAAGGGTGCTTCCATCTTAAATGGGTCACACTGTATATGAAATGCTTAAAAAAACAGAAAGAAATGATATTATGCTAATATGCTTTTTTCAAGGAAAATGATAACGTGGTTTGGAATAAATTGTGATTTTGCATGTACATAACCATTAGCGGATAAAATTGAATTATTCATCAACTCATTATGGTTGACTAGACGATTATAATTGTATATCATTCAGCTCTCTTCCATGACAATTACTAAAATGTAACCAATTCATTTCTTATGAACATTTTCCGTGAAACTGGGCGGAAATGAAATATGTTTCAGGTTGATTGTGGT
The DNA here is from genome assembly GCA_958298965.1 of Chrysolina haemoptera. Classification (NCBI taxonomy): domain Eukaryota; kingdom Metazoa; phylum Arthropoda; class Insecta; order Coleoptera; family Chrysomelidae; genus Chrysolina; species Chrysolina haemoptera. The sequence continues at coordinate 29,652,702 of OY282598.1, forward strand.
CAGAATTGAGTTACAAATAATTTCAAAAAGGAAATAGAAAGTGGGTAATAGAAGATAAACAAACTATGAACGCTCTGAATAGGTTTGCTGGTGGTCCATTAGCTTTTAGAAATATCCAAGATCTTTAATGAGGTTCTTGCTCGAAAAAATCTGTTCAGTCGCTGGCCAAGGTGTAATGTGTAATAATAATTGGTAGAATCAATTTCGGAACTACAAACGGCCATAGGCGCCGCTACTTGAGGGCAAGAGGAGGCGACCGCCCCCCCCCTGGATTTTAGCCTTCATAGTTCCAAAGTGATAAACGTAAATTGCGAATGTTTCAAATAACAGCTGAGCTTTAGTAAGAAAAAACTGCCCCCCCTGAAATTATTACTAGCGGCGCCCATGCAAACGGCTAGGGTTGGGTGTAGAAATTTTTATTTTTCTTTTTGTTTTCAGAATATAATAAAACTTTATTTTTGTATTGGTGAGTGTAACATACGACTTCAAAAATAACAAATCATTTGGTGTGAATAAATTGTTTGTTAAATAGGTAGAATAAATGATAGAATATCAATTGATAAATTCAAATATATGTTTATCCTGTTGAAACAATAATGTATTTGACCTGTGAACAGTTTTCCAATTCAGTTATTGCCTATGATTCCCACTCCACTAATTTGTCCATGCACAAATTGCAAATTTTTCCATCAGAAAAATCTCTTGATTAGTCATTCATGAAAACATACAATATAATTCATCTGTTGTTTCGTGATTGATGATTTATTTACAAAGCGGGAAATGTCAATATCAAAGAAATGTATAATTGTTAATCAATTTCCAGTGCATTGAATCCTTATAGGCTGATAACTTCTGCTGCAGTGGAGAGTACATATACAGAAAACATAAAAAGGAAAATGTTCATTCATGTGGGTGAAATGTACTTGGTAAAAATAATTCAAATTTTCAGAATTAAGGATAAAGGAGCTATCGAGTTACAAAATGAGCGTGTTTTTTGCGTGTTTTTCGAACAGAAGTTCGACTAAGGAAGAATTGAAATCCCTAAACTAAAACCAAGTTCAAACAACGCTGGTAACATTTAGTAATATTTCTGTATTAAAATAATACATTTCATGGAATCTGACAGTTTTGATACGTCACAAGTCAACGAAATGATTATTGAAATGACAGACCGTACCTAAATGTTTTACAAGTTTTACAAGAATTAGTTTTTTGTACAACTGTCATTAAAAATTACGTTTTTGATCCATTGACATATAAACTAGAACCTGACGTTTTCACAAAATCACTTTTAACACTAGTGTTAAAAATACTTTTAACAAGAGCGTTAAAAGTAAAATGACATAGGAGATGATGGATACTCAGTAATATAGGTCTCTCTAATAGAAACACTTCAATCAGATATTATAACCTACTCAAGAGGAATCATTCATACTAATTCCTTTTGAAGTAACAAACGAAGTAGTATTCAGTCCAACTGTAGAAGTTCATTCATCACTGACAAATTCATAAATAAAGTTTGTCATAGTTGGAGCATCTGCCTGTCTGCCTTGTAATCCATAGATCGTGTGTTCAAATCCTTATGAATCTTATATTTTTTTTTGTTTTTTGTTTACTAGCAGTAACTGTTGTACAAAAAAAATTTATTTGCCATTTCTACATTTCGCTATAACTCTTTCTAACTCCTCTCTGGTGGGCTAATTTGATATATTACTTTCTTCTTCAGTCCTTTCTTCTTCTTCCTTCCTTCTCACTGTATTTACCGTATCAAAATATGCAGCTGAACACAATAAAGAGATAAGCATGGAAACGTCTTTATAACTTTTGACCAGAAAGCCATTGAAATTGTGAAATAAATATAAATATAAACCAGAATATTTTCTCTTGTGTACTTTCTTAGAGAAACCATAAAAACGTAAAGAAAAAAATACATTCACGAGACAATTTTTCATCTTTTTTTTACCTTTGGATTTTCGATCAAAAGTCGGAGTGGATACATTTTTTTCCTTGTCTTTAATTTTTCTATTAAACGTAAGGTATCTTGATTTTCATCTTTCTCTTGATATTTTCTCAATTTTCAAGTTTCCACAACATGAAAATTCTGTGTTGGTCCTACATATTCAAGAGATATGCCTTTCTTTTCAAGCAGAACTAAAATGGGCTTCAGCAAGCCTCTCAAAATGACTGCTGCACGTTGCACATTGATCATAAAATCATTCACACTTCGAAAAGAATGAATGATTATTTCGACACTCTAGGACCAACGTGATACAATTGATTTGGGGTACTTGAAAAATTAATTTCATACTTATTGTGACTTTTAATAATGACCTAACATTATTCATCATTCCGTTTTAGATTTTCACGATTATTTCTAACATGCTCCAGGTCATTGAACTGTTTGGCAACAGATTAAAAACAAATACTATTTCGATTGCCAAACAATTACGGAGCAAACAGTTATCACACAACAACTCATCTGATTCATAGAGCGTCAGGAAAAAAATATATAACAAACATAAAGTTGTGGGTTATTGCAGCTAGCACCTGAAAAAGATTGAGAATAACACTTTTTCGAATATATTGCTTTTATCTGTAACATTGTTGCAAAGTAGCGCTATAATTTCATTTTAGAACTAGTCAAAATTATTCGATTTTGTTTTGAAAGATTGGTGATTAAAAATACCATTATTCAAAATAAAAAACTGACTCTTCTTTACAATGATATTTTTTCAATACTGTCTTTTGAATAAAGTTATTTATAAACATATAACACTGAGAAGAAAATCCAATAATGATAATAATGCAGCAGGCCGTCTTCCTTGGTTCACTTCGTCTGCTCAGGGCACATAATTTTCGGACCCAATAATCATTTTCTCCACGGATGTGTCGGACTCCAGAAATAAGGGCTTTACTAGATTATCCTAATGGGAAAACAAGTAATAATGATACTCCGTATGCCAAATCCTCACAAATGCATTTGCAAGTCATGGATATGTATTTTACAGATAGACGCATCATAAAATTTTTTGGTGGTATACATTTTGATCAAACTATAGAACATACTCTCATAAAATCCTGATGCTATAGATAGTCTTCTTTGCCAGTTCCTTGTACAAAAGATTTCATAGAAGGTATCGAATAGTTTTGTGATATAACTTCAAAATTGGAATCAGCATGTTGTCGCAACGAATCTTGAATAACAAGAGATGATTCCGATATAAGAATTGCAGGAATGGATCCAGTCTCATGGCTTTTTTCCGGAAAAGTAATACCTGTTATAAAACTAATGATTTTGAAAATAGTACCCTATTTATAAAGATTTAATTTCACGAGAAATTGACTCAAATACCTTGAAAATAAAGTTATACCATTGCTTGTATATGAAATATGAATTAGCTCACCCACTATCATTATATGATGATGGAGAAATGAGAAACACATAAAAGTGTGTACTTCTTATGAAGTGTTGACTTTTCATATAAACTCTTTATTTAACATTCGGTTGATTGAACATTTTTTTATTCGACCGGTATATGTGTTTAGGTCCATAACGTCGTAGAGTTTTTCAAGTGGTTGGGTTTTCACGGAAGCCCCAGTAAAAAAGGGAGAAAGAACTGATAAAAAAGTCTATTTAGGATTTAAGTAATCGGTCCGACGCTAAACTCATTTTGTAGTGTAATAACATCTTCCCAGAGACAGGGACGGATTAGTGTGCTTGTGGAGCTGACATTTTTTGAGGAAAAAGAGAAATTGCCAGGGAGAGATTATTGTCTTATCTCTAATGAAAGGGGTGATTTAATACTTGACAGTTCAAAGGTGGGAACAGTTCAGCAAAATGAGTTGTATCACAAAAAATGCTCTCTTACCCCAATTTCGAAGTTTCTTTGAATAATGTATGCTGGTTAACTTTATGGTATCATAAGTATCAACAAAGTTTTCGGAACGATCTGAAATGGTGTTTGAATAGGTTGTATTATGAACATGACTTCTTAACTAACTTTATGTTCAACTTTCAAAAATGCTCGAGGATGTATGTGAAGGTTAACTTTAGTACCATGCGTATGTCACTCTCAGACCATAACTATTGTGAGTAACATTTGGCATCACATTGTGATACTTTTGCCCTGCCAAGAGGGCCCCAAATTAGGGTTAATGATATTGTTATGAGTGCCTTCGCTTCACTCATGTGATTTGAAACTTGAATGTAAAGCACTCTACTTTCTTTAAGACCATTTTGTGTTAACTGGGACGTTCCACTTGCTGATAAGACTGTCCTGCTTTGGGCTTGTAGCAGCTCGAGAGACAAGTCTCTGGTTACAGCTTGTCCTTGGGCTGCAACCTTGATATCTGGATTTAACTTTGGGGGGTTGAAAGGGAGGCAATTACCTGGGGAAGAGTATCTCTTCATCAAAACCTCCATACATGAGGTGTCCAAGCCTTTCTTTAAGATGGCATCCCACCCATCTCTTGGCTAAATCAGGGTGAATATCTAGGCCCAGGCTCGCTTGAATTATCTTCAACTTGGTCCCCAAGAGCATTGACAATATTGTCGTTCCACAAACTCTATCTCAAGGGAGGAGACACCTGAAATATGACTCACCTGAATGAATTATGGCTCATAATGTGGAATATCTCTACATCCTTCCATCCTTGATTGTAGACATCTCGTTTCAACAAACATAAAGCATCTCGCCTTAACAATAGTAGGCATCTCGCCTAATATGATTTTCTAGCTTCATCTTTAGTTGAAGACATCTCGTCTCAACAAGCATGAGGCATATCGCCCCAGCCCCAGCAATAGTAGGCATCTCGCCTAGTATGATTTTCTATCTTCATCTTTAGTTGCAGACATCTCGCCTCAACAAGCATGAGGCATCTCGCCCCAGCTATAGTAGGCATCTCGCTTAGTATGATTCTTTGGTTTCCATCTTTAGTTGAAGACATCTCGTCTCAACAAGCATCTCGCTCCAGCTCCAGCAATAGTAGGCATCTCGCCTAGTATGATTTTCTAGCTTCATCTTTAGCTGAAGACATTTCGTCTCAACAAGCATGAGGCATCTCGCCCCAGCAATAGTAGGCATCTCGCTTAGTATTATTATTTGGCTTCCATCTTTAGTTGAAGACATCTCGTCTCAACAAGCATAAGGCATCTCGCTCCAGCCCCAGCAATAGTAGGCATCTCGCCTAGTATGATTTTCTAGCTTCATCTTTAGTTGAAGACATCTCGTCTCAACAAGCATGGGGCATCTCGCTCCAGCCCCAGCAATAGTAGGCATCTCGCCTAGTATGATTTTCTAGCTTCATCTTTAGTTGAAGTCATCTCGTCTCAACAAGCATGAGGCATCTCGCTCCAGCCCCAGCAATAGTAGGCATCTCGCCTAGTATGATTTTCTAGCTTCATCTTTAGTTGAAGACATCTCGTCTCAACAAGTATGAGGCATCTCGCCCCGGCAATAGTAGGCATCTCGCTTAGTATGATTCTTTGGCTTCCATCTTTAGTTGAAGACATCTCGTCTCAACAAGCATGATGCATCTCGCCCCAGCAATAGTAGGCATCTCGCCTAGTATGATTATCTATTATATTGTAAAAGCATCGCGCCTTTCGAACTTCCTGAAATGGTAATTTTTTGTCGTTAACGTGTCAACGACGATGTAGAACTGGATCGGTATCTTTTACGTTTCAAACTTGTTCGAATTTGAAGATTTTTTCACATCAACGCAAAATAAGGGAATGACTAAAACACAGAACACTTTCCGGGTATTGAAAATCGTTTTGGCCCTGGTCTGAATAACCAACATCTAGCAAAAAATATGCCCCTTTAGATTTTGACGCTGATCCTAGCCTGTCTTCCGAGTCGCAAGAAAACGAACTAAAGGACACTGCAGTCGTGTAATCGACCTCCGCTGACTCTTGCTCGGGGTGCATCGATTCCTTCACGACCCTTAACTCTTAAGTCTCGTTCTGCTATCAAATAAAGCTCACGTCAAGATGTCAACATCCCGGATATTCCGCGAAGAATCGTTGATTCTCACAGAGAGCGGCAACAGGATAAACATGTACCGCTTGCAATATTTACTGAACGTGCAGAATCTTCGTAGAGCGACACATGGATATTTTTGAATTGGAAAGTTCAATGGTTCCGGGTTATTGGAAAAGGAATTTTCGACAAGAATGTCTCATTCGGGAAATATGGAAATTGTGATCTATTTTTATCGAGTTGTCTCTCCTTTGGGGGTGAAGATGTATCAGACTGATATACGTTAGTTTTTCGCAAAATTCATTTATTCGTGTGGGAAGCAAAGCTTTTCATTTCACTTTTTTGTCTCATTTTTTACATTTTGATGAAAAAATATTGAAGTTATCATTCTACCAGAAGTGGAAAAGAAAATACGGGACAATTGACTAATGTGTGCATCATTTATATAGGCAATTGGTATTGGGAAGTATGGATGCTGACTGATGTGCTGCGACCTGATTAGATCTATTCTGCCCCATCTTCTTCTGCTATCACTAGCAAGGTGTTCTTGTTTACAGCAGCCCTTCAAGCCTCAATTTTGAGGGGATCTACTCGTGGTATTTCTCCCACAGTCAGCTGGTATGATCCAAGTATATTCAATCTTTTATGGATGTACAGCGTAACACCTCATCAATATGTAGTGGGATGTTTCTGGATGATCCCTACATAATCTGCAGGTGCTGTCCTCCTCCAAGCCTAGCTTCCTTAGGTGTTCTTTGAGTCTGCAATGCCTTGTTAGAAATCCCGCGATTGTCTTCAGACTAGTTCTGCTGAGGTTAATCAGTGTCTTCGATCATGCTCGGTTGAAATTGCCGAGGAGATCTTTGGCCTGCCCTTAGCCCTGGAAGTCTTAGCCAGTTGGTTGCTCTCATTGCTTCTTCAGCTTTATTGGGTTCTTCTCGGAAGTAAGATTTTACAAGTCCGCAGAATGGTTCTGACTTTAGCCAACCTGAGGTTCTGACTTTAGCCAACCTGAGGTTTGCTTCCCAAGCAGTTCTCCTCACCAGGATATGGAGAGGAGAATGGCCTCTATTGCTGCTGTTGGAGTTGACCTCATTGTTCCTGTTATACAAAGACATGCTAGTCTTTGCACTTTCTCCAAGATTTTTTTCGTTGAGGCGAGCTCGATTCTGCCGTGCCACACTACTGCTCCGTAGGTGATCACAGGTCTCACTATCATGGTGTATACAGGCAATTCGTATAATAATTTTCTTTTGGGAAAATCGTGTAATGAAGAGAGGGAAGTTAGGAATGGGTTTTTATTTTTTGAATTCTTGAATCTGTGAATGCTGGATGCCCTGAAACGAGCCTCGGAAAAAATGTTAGGTCATTCTCGATGGGACAGCTAACGGAGAAACGATTGATGATATTTCAGAAGCAATCCAGTCGTTAGAGACCAAAATAGCCCCCTACCTCTAACCGAACACAAATTTGCTGAAATTTGGCATAGATGTAGTATTTGGTACTTTGGGGTTTCGGAAAGGGGGTGAAAACAGAAATAACGAAGGGAGGGTGCTAATAGGTACGGCGCTGCTTGTATTTCATAGGTTCTTGAGGTCACGGCTAGAATGTGCATTTTATATTTTTTTGGCAGCTGATCTCGATTTTCGAGTTAATATGACCTGGAAAGTTGGTCGTCAATTTTTATTCAAAATTTAATGTTGTGAAATGGCCCGTTTGGGGCTACAATCTAGCCCGAGATCATGAAGCAAAACTTGTAATTGCGATCTTCCACCCCACAACTTGTACTAATAGAAAATTCATAGCTTCTTGAATAATTTAACAATTCTAAATGGTTTTCTCTGTGGTTTCTGGGGTCGTTGAAAAATATAACTAACCCTCAAGGGAGAGGGAGAGGGAGAGGGAGAGGGAGAGGGAGAGGGAGAGGGAGAGGGAGAGGGAGAGGGAGAGGGAGAGGGAGAGGGAGAGGGAGAGGGAGAGGGAGAGGGAGAGGGAGAGGGAGAGGGAGAGGGAGAGGGAGAGGGAGAGGGAGAGGGAGAGGGAGAGGGAGAGGGAGAGGGAGAGGGAGAGGGAGAGGGAGAGGGAGAGGGAGAGGGAGAGGGAGAGGGAGAGGGAGAGGGAGAGGGAGAGGGAGAGGGAGAGGGAGAGGGAGAGGGAGAGGGAGAGGGAGAGGGAGAGGGAGAGGGAGAGGGAGAGGGAGAGGGAGAGGGAGAGGGAGAGGGAGAGGGAGAGGGAGAGGGAGAGGGAGAGGGAGAGGGAGAGGGAGAGGGAGAGGGAGAGGGAGAGGGAGAGGGAGAGGAGAGGGAGAGGGAGAGGGAGAGGGAGAGGGAGAGGGAGAGGGAGAGGGAGAGGGAGAGGGAGAGGGAGAGGGAGAGGGAGAGGGAGAGGGAGAGGGAGAGGGAGAGGGAGAGGGAGAGGGAGAGGGAGAGGGAGAGGGAGAGGGAGAGGGAGAGGGAGAGGGAGAGGGAGAGGGAGAGGGAGAGGGAGAGGGAGAGGGAGAGGGAGAGGGAGAGGGAGAGGGAGAGGGAGAGGGAGAGGGAGAGGGAGAGGGAGAGGGAGAGGGAGAGGGAGAGGGAGAGGGAGAGGGAGAGGGAGAGGGAGAGGGAGAGGGAGAGGGAGAGGGAGAGGGAGAGGGAGAGGGAGAGGGAGAGGGAGAGGGAGAGGGAGAGGGAGAGGGAGAGGGAGAGGGAGAGGGAGAGGGAGAGGGAGAGGGAGAGGGAGAGGGAGAGGGAGAGGGAGAGGGAGGGAGAGGGAGAGGGAGAGGTTACTACCAAGCGTGATGTCCAAATATTTGATTGTTTTGTACTACGTTATCATATTTCATTATAATCAATTGGGACATCAAAAGCGGAGTATTCTGGAAGGGTACTAAACGGCATGAGCATATTTTTTCCAAGTTCATTCTGAGTAACCTAATATTGAAATATACCATAATGATGGAAAATGTTAACTTCTGTTTCGAGTTTTTCCACTTAGGATCTTAAAAAAAATCTGGTATTCACCAACTTTCCATAACTGAACAAGGTGGGGAATGTCATATCTGCAGGTGATCATTTTCAACCAATGGGGAATAATATTCAGTGCTTGATTACAAATCGCACTTGCAATTGGGTTCTCCATGAGTAACATTGCACAAATGGATGTCAAAATGATTCAATGTTTGTAGGGGGAAGTAGTTGTTTTCTGACAGATATGTTCCTTAAATTTGCCACTTTGTGGAATAGTGTGAAGAGGAGAGAATTTCGACTCCGTCGAATTTATCTGTTCCATTTATGAAAATGTTCCTCATACATCTACCCACACTTGGTGGAAATTGAATGGTGAAGATGAGTCTCATATACAGCTTCATCACATAGTAATCCGCAGAGCTAACAACAAAGTACTGCACTCTGTAAGGATCGCTTGTTGCGAAAACGACCGTATATTGCCATTATGGCGGCATTATAAACAGAAGTGGAATGGTTTCAAGAGATTCCGTGTCATTACGCGCAATAACGAAACATGACAAACCCACAATGTCGAAGCCACAAAGGAAGAGATACTTTGAGTGATTTTGTTATTTTGTATCTCGTTTGAGGGAATATACTAAGAGTCATGGCTTTCTCAGAGACGAATTTTATCGAAACGTTCTTTGTTGTGCATTATAAAGAACCAACTGTATCTCAACACAGTTCCAAATGCAGAAGAAAGCAGTTAGAGTCATAGCTGATGCTGGTTACAGGGATCACTGTCAACACACAAGTCTTCACAGATATGTCTATTCAGCCTTATTCAGGAGTCTACATGAATATTGAATATTTTTCAATATTGAATACTTTTCTATTGGTGCGTTCTTGTTGTTTTCACCTTCCTTTTTCATTTGACAGTGCTGCAATTAAAAGACGAAAATAAAGGAGATCACTAATAGACTTGTTTTGAGTAGTTGAGTGAAAACTCGTGAAGAATTAATACGCAACCTCTATAAAATATCCAAGTTTATAAAGTGTTCCTTAATCATATGAAATTGGAACTTCAAAAACTGTTATTGAAAATGTTGGGTCACCTGCATAAGAAGAATTAAAAAACAATATTCAAGAACTTTTCAATAATCAACATTCAATTTGTTTAGTCGAGAAGCACCGCCTCAATATAAATCTACCATACTTTTCGATATTTAATTGAATAAACAAGTTTCAAGGTACACCTGAATGAGGCTCATAGAAAAATTGAAATATTCAATATTCGTGAGGACACCTGAATAAGCTCCATTATGCCTGTTTCTTCATTATTTATTTATAATAAAGCGTGTTAGAGATACTCAAAAACAAAAAATATTTTTTTGCCAACGCTGATTTTCATGATTATCAAACTCGCGGTGCGACCGATTTGAGATCTCTCTGTTGCAGAAAAATTAAATAAATTCACTGGATGTTAAACTGCATAACTTTTTGCCTGACGAGTTCAAGATTCTGACTTGGAACAAACTGTCTTAAATCAAACTGAAACGATTCTTTTTCAATCACTTTTTTTATTCCATCGACGCATATATGAATACGCCTTTGTGTCTCAATAATGGCCGCTTGTTTTCCCAAAAAATATGACACTGATTTTTAGCATTTATTAGTATGTTTTATTATTTTTTTATGTTTTTTTTATGAATTTTCTACATATGACTATTTTACTAAAAATCTTCCAAAAATATTTGAACTTATTACTGACTTGCCAAAAACATAAATATAACTTTTTCGAATAAATCTATTCTATATTATAACCTACCTATGTTGTTTATATGTGATAATTTAAAATTTTCTATATTTTTTGTATTATTGCTTTTGCCAATTTGAATGTATATCGAGTATCGTCCTTTCAATTTAATATTCCTGAAGATACCTCTATCAACAGTTAAAACGTCGACAAACTAATATAAAGTGGTTTTTCTATAGTAATAGATTCCCATGAAACTGCACAAAGGAATAAAGATTAAATGAAAATTGAATCTGATCAAAAGTGTGGAGGTCACTTAATAGACAAACTGTATACTCATTTCCATCAACTACTTGGGTCTTCGGTATTCAGCGACTTTACTACTACAAATAATTCTTCGGAGTGTAAAACGTATATATACAATGAAAGTTGACCACAATTTCAAAAACTTCAAATTTGAATAGGTACTTAGAACTGGGCGTGAATTACAAAGACTGCTGATAGTCCACCTGAGAATATAATAAATATTCATTAGTTTTTTTTTTTGTAACAAAACTCAATTATTTTACTTGTCTTGCAACAATTCTGCATTAGCCTATCCCTTTTGGAAGGCAGATAACGCCTCTCCTTATTTTCCATGCATAAAAGTTGAGTTTGTCACAACTTTCGGAAGATATAAAGGTATTAAATTACCAAAAGTTTCAAAACACGGCAAAACTTGTCCGGAATTATAATAATATAAACTCAGAAACGTACTTCATTTGAAAGGAATTTCCTCAAAATTAATTTCAAGGTATGCCTCAGTTTAATATAATTCCTCCACCTACAGGTGCTCATAAATTCACGAATTCACAACAAAGCCGTTATCATGAATTATGAGACAAAGTTATAATAATATACTGTTACCTCACACTTTGTTGTAATTATCTTTTTCATTTTAAAATGTTCTTCAACTGTTTCAACGGTGTTCAAAGTAGAAAGAATTATATATTTCAGAAATAGTCGTTGAAAAGTTATCAAAATCAAGCTACCGCTATCAGCATGACATTTTGATTGTCACATACAGGGTAATTCGAATTCAATGGACACCATTGGGATCTCGGAAACTGTAGAAGATTTTTTTTTCAAAGCTCGTAACCTAAAAAAACAAAAAATACAAAAATTTAATTGAATGAATGAATGAATGATCTTTGAAAACCACCAGATTTCCCTCTTCGTACAAACCTGACAAGGAAAACATAACAATATAAATTTTCACTGTTGTCAACATGATCCTAATTTCGAACCCTTTCTGCGTAACTCCATGTAACTTTGTGTATTTATTTCACAGGTAAACGATGATCAAACTTCTCGTGATAAAGGACAAAGCTTTGTTTGGTATGTACAAACCCTTACTTCTAATTGGAATTCGGTTGTAATTTCACCGAAGGTGCCTAGTGGTCCCTCGAGATTTTTAAGGTAACAGCCTGAGGATGTTTAAGAAAATGTTATCACAAGAGATTTTCATGATACAGGAATGCCATTATATAATTGTACACATTTCTTGCTTAATCATCAAAAGGGTTTGTTTAATCAAGTTAATGTTGTATATATATTATGTAGAACAATGAAATAATGTCCTACAAGCTATAAAGATGGTGAACCATTTTCGGTATGATTGAAAGAAATCAGTAAGGCTGATTATGTTCTTTTTTGGCGCCGGTATATTATCATTTCTAATGGACCTATAGAAAATCTAGTGATGGTGGACTGAAAACTTATGCCATGTTGAAAAGGGGAACATTCAAACTTATACAGTGTGACCCACTTAAGCCCGGAGCACCCTTATAAAATCTACATTTTCCAACCGATTGGAATGATTTTTTTTTATTAGGTAGACATTCAAAAAGTCTACTAGGACACCAAATTTCATGGATAAATCTCCATTTCCAGGGCCCACTAATCTGATTTTTCAAGGTCAAAAATATCAAAAAATTACCAGCAATTTTTTAAAAAAATTATAACTACACCACTAGGTTCGAGACATTTTCAAATGTTTCACATGTGAATAACATTGAAATGCGCCAATCAATAAAAAAGTTATAAGGGAATAAAATTTGAAAAATATGCCGTTTAATCAACCCACCAATTAAATTTCAAAACTTTTATCAGAACTTTGACTACACCACTGGATTCAGGGATTCTCGAAATATCACTGACTATGATTTCATAAAAATCTTCTTATAAATAAAAAAATAAATAAAACAGATATAAAACGGCAATTTTCTTGAAATTTCATTAATATATTTTTCAATTTTATCATCTTATTATTTTCTTATTTATGGATAGATTTCGATGAAACCTCTGATATAAATTCAAAAATTGAAATGGTGGGTTGATTAAAGGGCATATTTTTCAAATTTCGATCTCTTATAACTTTAATCGCTAGTAATTTTTTTAGATTTTTGTTCTTGAAAAATCGGATTAGTTGGCCCTGGAAATGGAGATTCATTCATGAAATTTGGCGCCCTAGTAGACTTTTTGAATGTCTACCCAATGAAAAAAAAATCATTCCAGTCGGTTGGAAAATGTAGATCTTATAAGGGTGCTCCGGTTTAAGTGGGTCACTCTGTATACAGTATACAAATATAAAAATCTGGGAGAAAACAACAAAACGCCCTAAACTAACTTACTCTAACAGTTGGAACGAGTTTCCCAATTTTGATTCAGCAAGTTTTTACAATTTTTTTCGAGGTTATATTTTTAATCAAATGGTCCTATGTTCTTCACCATTCCTCTGTTTTTTCTTTTCTGTTCTTATTTCGCGAGTTTTTGCTATTTTTTTCGTGAAAGTTGGGAAATATGAAATATCGGCCTTGTTTCGTTTTCGCTGGGCCACCCTGTATACCAAACTATGAGTATATAATGAGTCAATTCAATTTCAAACGTTTATCTATCCGATTGAGCTTTAGCGTGTGTATTTTGTATTTTCACTTGAGTCACTCATTTATTAACCCATTAATACAAAGTTTGCCTGGCGATTCTGCTGAGAAAATTATCCTGTTTTATTGCACCCAAGAGAATTGAAGTACTGTTTACCTCAATATTCGAAATTAACAGCGCAATTTCGTGGAAAGGAATAGTAAATGTAGAAACTATTGAGTTCATGCTGCTTGTGCTTAAAATCATTCTGCAAGAAATTGCGGAAAATTATAGGAAATTTCCACATGGAGCGACTTTGATTTACTTCAATGAACTATAAATGGAATAATTGAAAACTGGTCTTTCCCATTATAGAAATGTAACGTTTCTTTTTCGAACACTAAAAGATCAACAAAAATATTTGGGAGGATTTGGATATAGTCCTAGAAGTCCTAGAATGTAAATAATTGTATCGATGCTGAAGTACTTTTATCTCCAATAATCCTGTGTCGTAGGGTATGTGACAAATATCTGACAAGTTTTTTCCTGGCTGATACCGCGATGGACATTGAATTATATATTCTCCATGACAGCAGTGGGGATCGAACACGGGGAGCCTGAGTGAAAGCAAACGCTTTCAACACCTCGACCACTTCGCCAAATTTTAGATTATTCGAATGGCTGGAAATGGGTGGAAATTGCTTCCAAAATTTCATTCCGTCAAATATATGCGCATTGTTCCACATTTAGGAGGAACAGTGATTCATTTATTTTTTTATTTTTTCTTGAGTTTACCACTAATTTTATTATTTATTTACAGAAATTGAATTGTTCTTCCTAGGAAGTGGGGGTTTGATAGATATTCGCTCAAAGAATTTGGCAGGTATAAGTTTCTTCTTTGAACAGTGAATTTCGATCCTATTTTGAAACTTTCAATTTGCATGAAACTTTCCATCATTTATCAACTGAAAGACATTTAGTCGTACTTTAAAAATAAGATTTGTACTCTCGGTTTATTTGAGTATTTCCATAATGTTGTGCAGTCCTATTTCTAGACAAATCACTGGTTTCAAATCTCAAGTGGGCGACAAAAAATTATTCATAACAAATTCTCAACCTGTGTTCCTTCTTCACAAAATCTATACTCGATGCGAAAATTCCAAACGTTCTACAAACTTGGAGTAGTATTGAATATATTATTTTTTCTACATTCATGCAAAAAGCAAAACTTTATTGAACTATATTTAGTGGAAAAAAAAGTTCTTTATTGCACTAGTGCAATAAAGTTTTTATTGCACTCATCTGTCATTCTACTTCAACGTGCTGTCATCATGACAAACATAAACATTCAAACCCACTACATATTTAGCAGATATTCTGCAGAACAAACATTGGTTTCCCGAGAAATACTCCATAATCAGAACTTTTCTCTGAACCGTCTATCTGCATAGATCAAACTGTCTGTACTATGACCACACCTCCTGATAACAAACGCGCTCACGGCTACTATGATTTTTATTTTCATAATGCAACTGTGGTTATAGAAACGTCAGTCAAAAATTATTTCTGACAATTACAGAATTGAAAATTTTAAAATGAGTTACGCTTTTCATTTTCCTACACCTAGTGCCGAATCTTAATGAACCATTTTTTTCTTTTTGCATGAACGTAGAAAAAATATTGTATGCAACTCATGCAAAAATTGTTTATTCAACTCAACGTGTTGTCCAACTCGGCCTAACGGCCTCGTCGGACAATTTCACGTCGAGTGCAATAAACACTTTTTGCACTTGTTGCATAAATAACTATTATATCACGAATTAAGTTTGTAACCAATTCAAGTGTACGGAACAAATTTTTTTTATGGAAAACTAATTTTTTTCTTTGATATACAATAAGATAAAACTCCAAAAGTTCTGCAAACTTGGCAGATACATAGAAAAAATATTACGAGCAGCTGTGCAGATTTGCAACCTTTTACGTTGGCCAGAACATATATTTTTTTAATTCGTGTTCATTTTATTGGTTAAGGTAGTCTCGAAATAATAATATAAAAATAAATAAATAAAAATAAATAAAAAAAAATAAAATTTCATGAGTTCTGCAAACTTGACAGATATATCGGAAAAATACACAGTTGTGTAGATTTGATCAAAATGGTCTCGAAACGATTGCAACTTCGTTGCAAATTTTGAAAACATCCATTCTGATGCAGTAACAAATTTGCAACCATGTACACGATCCAGAACTTCATGCAATTTGCAAATTTGTGGATGTAAATCAGAATGGTGTAATTGTAATTCAAGTGTACGTTGCCAAATTTTTTTTATGGAAAACTAATGTTTTTGTTTGATATACAATAAGAGAAAACTCAGAAAGTTCTGCAAACTTGGCAGATACATCGTTTTACGTTGACCAGAACATATATTTTTCTAATTCGTGTTCATTTTATTGGTTGGTCGAAATAATTCCAAAAGTTTTGAAAGTTTTTTATCGACCTATAATGTTTTTCTTTGATATACCATGAGAGAAAATTTCATGAATTCTGCAAACTTGACAGATATATCGGAAAAATATTCCGAACAGTTGTGTAGGTTTCATCAAAATGGTCTCGAAATGATCGTTGCAAATTTTGAAAATATCCATTCTGATGCAGTCACAAATTTGCAACCATATACACGATCCAGAACTTCATGCAATTTGCAAAATTGTGGATGTGAATCAGAATGATGTTTTCAAAATTTGCAACGAAGTTGCAATCATTTCGAGACCATTTTGATCAAACCTACACAACTGCTCGGAATATTTTTCCGATATATCTGTCAAGTTTGCAGAACTCATGAAATTTTCTCTTATGGTACATCAAAGAAAAACATTATAGGTCGATAAAAAACATGTTCGTAATATAAAATAATATATTCAATACTGCAGTTTGCAGAACTTTTTGAATTTTCTCAACGAGTAAACAGCAAAATTAAATACAATTTTGACAATGTTGCGTACTTCGGAAGAGGTTGAATACTGAGATTTAATGCTTTCTCGATTCACTTGACCAAAGTTTGAAAACTTTTGGAATTGTTGTTAAATTTTTTCATGTCTATCTCTACTGGCCTACTACCCATATGAGCGGGTCAATTCTGTTTCTCATTAGCAATATTGTTACCATAGCAAGACCATTTTCACAGCAAAATATATCTCAATTTTGTAGAAGGCTTGAAAAAATATCGGTAGGAAATGTTGCTGCCACATCATCTCCTGCCAATGAAGCAATGTAGATATCAAGCCTTCTACAGAATTGAGATATATTTTGCTGTGAAAATTGTCTTGCTATGGTAACAATCTTGCTGATGAGAATTGACCCGAATATCATTATTCTTGAATTTATGCTTGAATTCCGTTGTTTGTCTGCGGTGTTTTCCCATACCATAATATGATACAAATTATTCATTGTGCCGAATATAGACATACTAACCTATGTACCATGTATTCGTTTAGGTTACTTTTAGACAGACATTGTAAACACAAATATTGTGACTCCAATGCCAAATTTACTAATTTGGAAGTAATAATCATCCCATCTCTAGCTTTAGTAAGAAGTGATATACAGAGTGAAGTAATGTCAATAAATAAATATAAAGTACAGGGTGTTCGTGAATGCTATACGAAAAATATATCCAGAAAAAGCAGCTACGACTTCTAGAGTATATGTTATGCATCTGTGTGAATGTTTTACAATATCAAATTTTATTATATAGAAATCGATTACTAATGAATTATTTTAGAAAAAAAACTTTCGAACACATTTTTCCATTGTTCGATCATCACATGGTCATGGCTAATATGGTAGTAACACGGCGTGCAGCATAATGATCCTTTATGATCCGAATAACATACAAAACTTTATCTGCTGGCATCAATAAATAGGTATAGGTGATAAAGAAATTCTCGTTAGAGGACAAATAATAAACTTTCTATTTATCAGCCAACATTTCCTTTATTTATGTTAAAACTTCATCAGCGTCTGAAAGGGCGAAATATATAAAAACTCAGTCAGAATGTATATAAGAACACGATATATCACAATGCAAAATTTTGTTAAATATATATGGCGTATGGGTGGAAAAATGGAAAAAACATCAAAAAACCCAGTATATGTATAATAGAGCAATTGAATTGCATTGAAATTTGATTAATGGCAAGAAGAGACGAAAGACAAAAAAAAACAACTAGGATCAAATATAAATATCCAGTAAGTACATATCCTGTACTGGATATTTTTATATGATTGATTGTTTTTTTGTTGTGTGTTGTCTGTTCTTGCCATTAATTGAACTTCAATGTCATTTAATTGCTCTATTAAAAAGCCTATATGCTTTTTAGATATTTTACCATTGTTTTACCATTTTTCCACCTATACCCATATGTTTTTAACAAAATTTTGCATTGGGATATATTGTATTCTTATATACATTTTGATTCAGTTCTCATACATATTTCGACCTTTCAAGTACTGATGAAGTTTTAACTTAATAAAACCAAACGTGGGCTGATACATAGGAAGTTTATTATTTGTCCTCTAACGACAATTTCTTTATAACCTATAATACCGAACGACAAAATTCCAAGTTTAAATTATATATGTGTATATAAATATTGTCCAAATTAGTATTTTTGAAACTATAGATAGATTCTAGATATTGTGATGAAAAATAGTGAGCAAGCTGTGGCTTACCATTTAAATGATATTTTGAAAGCAAATTATTCATTCACTGTCACACATAATTACATATTACGGCTAGACTCTGTTACAAACATTTCGAGCTGCGGTCAAAATAGAGTGACATTCTAAGCACAATTTTTTCTGCCACTTATTTCGCGGCAATTACCTGTTTATATACATTTTATATAAGCAGATAATTGAGCAAAAGCTCAGCTTTGCCGACCTTTTGGCTGACTGCCAACTATGTTCCGCGAAAGAAGCGGCAATAAAAATTGTCCTCAGAACGTGACCGTAGCTCGAAATGTTTATAACGGAGTCTAGCCGTAATATGGCATTGGTCACACATACAAAGCTGTCAATTGAAATTAGATGTGCAGTGAAATCTTTGATTTTAATGATGGTTCCAATCTGGAGGATAAAGTTTAGTATTTTGAATTGAATTTTTTTAAATAACCAACTTGTATTTTATATCGTAAAGTTCACTCATGCTAGACATTCAGAAAATTTACATTTGAATTCAATTATGGTACTAGAACTTTTTGAACTTCATTATGGTCCTTGTCCCATAATTAACTTCATTATGTCACTCAAATATAAATTGACATAACGATGTCATTATGACATGTCAGCAGATTATAAATTGTTATGTGACATTTCAGTATCCAGATCAAACATCGAAATCTCATGAATGCATAACATCGAGAGGGCGTTATTGAAACAGCTGTTTCACGCGTTTTTTTATACGCTCCATTACAAATGAGGATATTTCTGGAGAATGTTGGCTCCTCTATCACGATATTTTATGTAACTAAGTACCGAACGCTCAAGCCATGACAGTAATATATTTTTGTTTGACTTTTCATAAGGCCATTTGTTACACGAAATCCAATTATTGTCTGTTAAATATCTTACACTCTCATTTTCAGATTTCCAGCACTAGATAAAAATAACTCAACTAGTTGATATGTTGCTTACGAAATTCGAAGTGGTCTGTCAGCCGGGATGAGATCAAAGAAGTTAAGGAGATTCAGTAATGATGCTGTTGATAACAACATTTTTTTTTAAATGATTAACTTGTATCACACACCTGACGATTATTGCTCTACTATTATTTGAGCTAGAAGAGCATGTTGTTTCACCTAGTTTAGAACAGAACTATTCAAATTGAACAATTGATTGAGTAAACCTGTGGTAGAAGTCCATTATATCTCAAAGTGGAGTGGTACTGATATACAAATCAGTAAAACGCAAAGTCGTCTCCACAATTTAATTTCCCATCTAGTTCAAAAGGATGGTGAAACGGTGAATGACCGCTATCAATCAGATAGCCGTCAAAAAGTAGAAGTAGTACATGTTTCGGTCCTATATAGAACCATCATCAGCTATTCAAGAAAATTCTACAATAAAAGAAAGACTATGTATGTTATTTTACTTTTTCCTTGTTAGTGATTTGAAGGCTACGATACCTGCTTAGAGAAAAATAGGGATAATCGTAGAATGTTTAAAAAATACACCCTTGAAAGTCAGATAGAGAACACGTTGAAATTCTGAAAAAATTCCAAAGGTTTTTTGGAAGGTTCCCCCCTTCCCTCCAAAAAGAGATACGAAGATTTATGGAAATGAAATTGAAAAAGCCAGAGATATCAGACATATGCATGCCTCTATCGTACCACCCAAATTCTAATGCTAAAAACACAAAATAAAATAAACTTTTCATTATAAATATAATATTTAGTGTATGGGAAAGAAAACTTGTTTGTAATTAAAAATATTTTTTATGTTTATTTTATAATTCTTTTCTTCCGCAATATTTAGTACAATACTTACTCAAAGACCCAATTGGAATATTCTTCATTTATCCGAGTATTTCAGGTAACAAAACTCGACATGAAGAACATAATATACGAAGTCTCCTAGTTTAGTTAAGGATTTTTAACGGCATTGGGTCTTTTTTTTTTGTCTGTGTTTTCTATGTATACTACAATGATTTAGAATATAGGTGTTGAGTATTTAATTTTCATTATGTGTGGAAGAGATGGAACGCCATTTTAGAAATCTGCCGTTCCATGGCATTCATCAAACATACATTTTTTCCTGGAGAACAAAGGGAAATCTCTCCTACTTCAAGTCCATCGAAAAGTCCCATCTGGCACTTGTTGACCCTTTGTTCTAATCGGTGTTTACATTCAAATTGGATCAATTTGGATTTGGCCTTCAAAGTGACTAATTTAATAAACATACGGGGAGTGCGAACGTGTCAATGCGTTCACTTTGATACCATAGTTGAGCAGGAAATCCTAATGATATAAACGACAGCTCGGTCATCTTGTCAATTAGTAGTTTGGACCCGAGACTTATTTTCTCTTTGTAGCTTGATTTGGAAGTGAACTGAAGCTTCGAAAGAACATTTTCTCGCACACTAGGCCAATAAAGATAGAAAACTATCAATGTAATTGTCTACATAAAAGGAATCTTTCAGTATGTCAGCAGTTTCTTTTAAATTATCTGGTGCTCAAGCTAAATGGTGATTGATTGTTGCCGCTAATAAAAATCAACTGGATTCCACCCCAAACTCTACAATGCCTGTATATTTATCTCTTATTTTTGTAATGACTGTGCCACCAAAAGAATCTCAAGAAGTCACTGTCCTGAGGAGAAATGCTAATTTGAAGAAAAGCTTTTTCAGTATCAGCTGTGACACCTATTGCTAGTAATCTAACCTTTACTAAGACTGATGGTATAAACTCGATCAAATTTGGAACACTTTGTAAACAATTATTCAATGAATTACCACCCTCGTCTTTTGACAAAGCGCCAAATACAGGACTGATTTTTGTGGGTTCACTTGATTCCTTAATCACAGTATGGTGTATTGAATGATGATGATTTTTCTTACTATTTCCTCCTTCTTCAACTTCTCAACTTCCTCAATAATGTCCAACCTTTTCCATTCCTCCAGTACCTTAGTTTCCTGGTGGTCGACAGTGGTCGGGCTCTGCTTGATATTCGTTGCTCAGCAATAATTCTGCATGATCTGGAATCCTTGGAAGAAGCACGTCGTATCTATGTAGGAACATAGATACGAGGTGATAATGATAGTGTCATTGAATTTCTTGATTGTTTCTTCTCCAATATATTCAGTTGCCCCATCACAGTCTACACAAACTGAGTGTCTACAGCAAAAACTTCATCATTCATATTTTCGAGTTTCCCTGTAATTTGCCAAAAACTCAAAATCTCGCCGAGCATTTTTCACAAAAACCGTTTAGAAAAATATTTCTTTGTACTAACTGATTTATCTAGGATGAATTTTGCAATCCACGAGTAAAATTGCATATTAATTCCTGATCAAGAACGGACATTTCAATTCCAAAACTATTTTGTAATGAAATATCGAAAATTCCATGTATTTTTGGACGTGTCTACATACCTCGGAAAACGCCCTGTATGATATTCTCTACGCCACTTTTGACATAACCCAGATCTGTCTCATATTTTGACGTTAAGTACGATCTTTGTGACGCAGTCTGATTATGCACGTACAACCTTTTCCACTACGGTTACTTGATTACTACGATTTTTTGACTTTGCCCCGTATATACCCTAATGTACTTTCATTAATAACGTTATAATTGCACATGTTAAACAAGTTTCGATATAGTTATTTATCTAACAAGTGCGGAAAAGGCATTTTCCGTAAGAGTTAGGTACAATACTTTTCCTACGAGTGTTTTTGTCCATCTTATTTATGAAAAAACAAGATTTTCAATAAACAAGTTTTTTTAATAATGCTACAAAATGACTAATAAGACAGAATAGTTACCTAGATCCTTTAGTTAGTCTTAAATATCCTCATTTTCAAAGTAAAAATCGTACGGAAAAGTAAAAATCGTGCGGGAAAGTTACTTTTCCGCACGATTTTGAATCGTACAGAAAAGTACAACTTTCAAAACGAAAAATCGTGCGGAAAAGTAACTTTTCCGCACGCTCGTAGGAAAAATATATTTTCATCCTGAATTTGTCTTATTTCGACTAACAAAACAGCAGCTTTTTTCTTTGTCAACCCTCCCCAACTCCAACGTTTTTTCGAACTTTGGCTGCTTATATCTCAGAAACGACATATACAAAATCATTTAAACTCGCACATTTTCAGTTTATTAGTGGAGGTTATGTTTTTGCTTTCAAAACTTGACATATTTGATAAAACTCCTCTCCAACAACTCTCCCTGTGGAGTGAAGGACTACATGTTGACGTGTGAAAAAATATTTTAAAAAAGGTGGGAAACTACAAAGAAGGGTAGTAGGTGTTTGGTCTGGACAATCTTCACGAATAAAATTCTACACAAATTTCATTACACAGAAGATTTTCTACGGATATATTATTATAAATTATAACAACTGGCCCTCAAACGTGGGACGATTTTTTGTACAAGTTTAGGTACATTTAAAGGTCCCGTTTGCGAATTCAGGGGAGTAGAAATTCTAATATTCTTTTTTCCAACCCTACTGAAACATTATTTATTATGGTCACTCTTCCACGTATTAAATAAAACAAACAAAATTCTGTATAGAAACTGAATTAATCCAAAACCAAGAGCTCAGAGCTATTGTGTCCCTTGAATTGTGCTGTTCCATGTTCCACAAATCCAATTCGCGAGAGTATGTGTGCTCATTCTTTTCTGAGTTTACCAACCAGGTCATGCTTGTAGGGAACCATTGCAGGAAATGCAGAATACTGAATGCCTCATATCCTGCACCGTTCGCCGAGTGTCACATTTATTAATGTATGTAGATTAGATGTTGCTTGTAAGAGAGAAGAATATCTGGTGGTGGTATTCATATTTGAATTTTTGATGAAAGCTGAATTCGCCTTAGAAATTGTGCATCCCCAAATTTGTTGGCGATGGCAGCTAAAATGAATTGTAATCAGTCCATTCAGGTTTGTGGAACTGAATCAAGCAGCTTCTCAGTATCAACCTCGTGGTTCATTAAATTATTTGCTTCAATTGTTGCACTTAAGACATGTGCGTGTCCGAACGGAATGAATGATCATAATAACTTCTAGTGCTATTTGCAATTTTTTTTTCTGGATGATCATGCTGAAAGTGAAATATTTGGAAACTGAACATCTCCTGGAGAGTAAATATACGTTGAATATACCTTAGATGTACGAAAACTAGCTAGACCAGTGCAGTGTGAGTAGTGAACAGAGTGAATGTCTGTCTCCTCGGAAAATAAAAAAAAATTGATTTTCCCTATCGCAGATGGATTTATTGGGTGATAATAATTAGCACGTTAGGTACCTCAAGTGATTCAGTCAGGAAGGATGCCTTAGGACTGCTGCATTTTTTCATTCTTCCATTTTTCTTGGTTTATTTATCAGAGGTAACTGGTTACAACATCTCTTAGACATTTTTTTTCGAAATGAAAAACTATTTTGTTACTTTGGAGGGAGATGATACGGTTATTAAACATTCTTGAGATCATGATAATATATGTTTGAATTGCGTTCCTTTCACAGTGTGTTGTAGACAATAAAAGATGTTTGCGATTTGTTCATGAGAGAAGTCACACTTGTGAAAAACCCTGTCATCGTACAGGAGAAAACCCCTTCAATCGTACAGGAGAAAACCCTTCAATCGTACAGGAGAAAACCTCTTTAATTGCAAAATGTGTTCAAAATATTTCAATAAAGCTGAACATTTGGAGGTTCATGAGAGGAGTCACACTGGTGAAAAACCATTTTGTTGCAAAATATGTTCAAAATGTTTCAGTTGCATAAGTAATTTAAATGTTAATAAAAGGAGTCACGCCGGTGAAAAACCGTTTCAATGTAAAATCTGTTCGAAATCTTTCAATCGAAAGAACAATTTGAACGTTCATGAGAGGAGTCATACTTGTGAAAAACCTTGTCATCGTCCAGGAGAAAACCAATTGAATCGTACAAGAGAAAAACCTCTTTGATCGTACAGGAGAAAACCCTTTTGATCGTACAGGAGAAAACTCCTTTAATCGTTCAACAGAAAACCTCTTTGATCGTACAAGAGAAAATCCCATTGATCGTACAGGAGAAAACCCCTTCGATCGTACAGCAGAAAACCCCTTCAATCGTACAGGAGAAAACCTCTTTCAATCGTACAAGAGAAAATCTCTGGTCGTACAGGAGACCACCACTTTAAACGTACAGGAGAAACCCCCTTGTAACAAACCCCATTGTAAAACTGTTCAAACTCTTTCAAATTTGTACTTTCTTTTTAAAATCGCCAAAAACTCGAAAACCAAAAAAGATATCGAAAATGATTACATAAACAGTTTTGTTGCCACTAAAAAGGTCTATAAAATCCAGATAAAGTTTCTCGGTTACTTCAAAAACAAACGAGAAAACAGTTGTTGAACTTGAAGAAATCTTAAATTTATGTAAAAAAAATCAGAATAATTGCCAAAAAATCTAAAACCCAACAAGATATCAAAAATTTTTATAACAACGGTTTTATTACACTTGAACAGTGCTACAAAAAGTTTCAATGAAGTTTCCCCATTAAGTACTTTGAGAAAAGAGTTGATAAACCTGGATATTTGAAAACTATGATGAAAAAATAAAACAATCACCAAAAACTCTAAAACCAAACGAGATATCAAGACATATCACATACAGAGTTTTATTTTTCTCAAAAAGCTCTATAAAAAATTCAAATGAAGTTTTTGCATTGCTTCAAAAACAAACGAAAAAACAATTGCTAAAGCTGATGAAATATAGAAAAAATAATAAAATTAACATGAATATGTCAGTAACCCCCATTACCCCCTCCCCTTCTCCCTGCTCCCAACTTTTCATTTCAGTACCCTCTATTACCCCCTCTCAACCCCCCAAAAACCAGACGCTGCGCGCGGTTTTCTCATAATTATATTTTGAAAATAGAGAAAACAAACAATAACAAATAAAATGGTCAGAAACACAACCTGCAGTTTTTGTATTTTTACTTGGAAGATATATTCATTTCAAATGTTTCTTTCATTGAACTTTTATTTGAAAAAAATGAGTGTTGGAAAAAAATTCTGTATTCCATATACGCATTGATGGTAGAATTCACATTGTTGGTGTCCAATTAGCCAGGAATCACACTGATCGACTAAGACCGACCGTCCGCGACCGTCCACCTACGACCAAAATTTCCAACACGTATATTCTTATCGCACAACTCACACTGTATAATCGTCATTGACCGTCCTCGACCGTTTTTCAAAGACCATGTTCGAAATTATAGTCTGTTGGAAATTTTGGTCGGTGTCACACTATCCTGACGTAATGTCATTTTGACACACATTTATGATGAACTTTTGACTTCAACAAAACTCATATAAATAGGTATATTTCTTACCGGAAAAATAAAATGTCTGTTAAAAACTATTGATATTATGAATTTAACTTATTTTCAATAAATGAACAGACAATTCACATAACCATTCGAATGTCAAGTTAATGTCAGATTTACAAAATTATTCTAGTGGTCGGTCGTGGATGGTCGATCAGTTTGACTTTGAAAGTTTTCATTGATCTACTTCTATTTGTTTGTCGTACGTGGACGGTCGCGGACGGTCGGTCCTGGTCGATCAGTGTGATTCCTCACTTATAGTTTTCAATCATTTTGACAATGGAATAGTAGTATTCAAAATACACATTGAGACCATTGCATTCAAATTATTGGCTTGGTGGCCAATAATAGTTCCAAACAGATTCGATTCAGTAAAATTATTTTTCTCTGTATTCCTTTTTCTGACGAAATCAAGTATTGCAGACAGCTTTCTGGACCTTTCTGAGGGCTAGCTCTAAGTTCCTAAAGCTTTCCATTTCGTCTTTTTTGTATATGCAGCAAATGTTGGGAGACGAACGGTTGTAAAATAAGCGAATGAAATTTTGTTGCATGGATTATGAATTGATTCAAAGTTAGGAGTTCGACCTCCTATAAGTTATGTATCTGGAATTATCGTTTCAATCCCAAAATCAACATTACTCCTTCAGCTTGCCATTCTGAAACTTTAAATTTAGATAGAGTTTCCAGATTTTGCGTTAGACTTCTGGCAAATATATGGCATCGAAATGACGTATTTGCGTGCATACATTGTGGATCATAGTTGCATGTTATTGCACTACAGATTACATGAATCGCTTTGAGTCCAGGTGCAGATGTGAACTGTATATCAAATTTATGTGTTTGTTGTTAGTTCAGGAACAAGGTCCAAGGCCCTACGAAAATACTTCATGACAACAAAAGTGTAATTTATTAAACACCTGTGGGTGAAGGCGTGCAGTACGCCTTGGATTGAAATTGTGACATGCATATCTAATTTTACCATTATCTCCCAACTTTTGAAATGTTTTGATGGAGCGACGTTAATGGCCCACAATATATGAATCTGGATAATGTGTTGCCATAACTACTTCAGTGTCAGTTTGAAATTATTACGTTTTCGTGAAAACATGAATGAGATATATATCTACGTTGGCTAGCTAGGAATAGAACTGAATTCCGCAAGTAGTGTCCTTCATGCAGATTCGTGTTTAAAAATACCTACACGAGATTTTTTTAAGAATCTTAAAAAAAACTACAGGATTAGTGTCGCCATAGCTTAGGAGCGAAATAAACAGAGATTCACCTGAGGTAGATTCACTAGATTTGACATGTACTCTTTTTTTGTTGGCATAATTGATTTCAAATTACATGTAAACATCAAATTAGCTAGATAGCTATGTTCTAGGAAATTCACCAGCATCAAATGATTTATTGATGATACATGTAAGCGGAATCTTGATGAAGTCTACCATAATTTCGATTGTTTCTTATTTCAAATTGTCGGGCCAAGGCGATTTTTTATTCTTTAGCTCTGATATAACACTTTTAATCTCTGAGGGATTTGTTGGGAAAAGGAAAAGTTAATTATTATTGATTTTTATTTTCAACATCTTTATACCCATCTTCTTTTTTTAATTTTTTTTTACCAATTCCGTAGAGCTAGGGTTTGTGAGTATTGTTTACTGTTTGCCATAATTTTTATGTATTTAATTTTTTTCTGTAATGATTCGATTTTGCTTTTTAATTGATTTTTCGAAAACTTTTTTGTAATTTCTGAACTTTTGTTGTAGGATTTCATATTCGGATAATTTTTTAATTTATTTTGTTTTGTGTGATTGATGACTTGTTTATTTTGTGGAAATTCATGATCACTTTGATGAAACGAACCCTCAACCCTCACCGACCAACCCTCAACGATCAACTCGATTTGTGTAGGTCTCCACTTTTGAATTTATAAATTTGACAACCCAGGTAATTTCCATCACCTCCAGGGTTTAAGTTTATATTGTTTTACCCTTGTTCTCTTAATTACCTCTCCATCCAGCCTACCTGGAAACTCCCTATATAACTAGGCTTAGAGTTCAATTGTATTAGTTAGTTTTTATACTTGATAATGGGATAAAACCCGAAACCGGTCGTAACAATAAAAATCTAGTGGAAATAAGACAAAAGAGTGTTCTTTCGTTTCATCAAAGTTTTTAATTTATGATTTTTTTTATTTGTAGCTTCTACTAACGATTTGGTTATCCAATTTCTTCGTTTTCTCTCATAACTTTTTATTTTGATATACTTCGTGGACCTCTCCACTGTGTTTTAAGAGCTGATTTTGGTTACTATTACACCTTAGCCAAATATAAAACGGACTGGTACATATTTGATGACAATTGCGTAAATAGAATACCTTCTTTGGAACTGGACCTTTTGGAGCTTTCGAAGACACCATCCCATTTTACCACGGAGCAGATTGTCACAATTCGTCGGACCTCTTTAGAAGTTTTCTACCAATGAACTCCAACTCTTCAGATGATGTGGTGTTGCAGGTTTTTCTGGGTTTTCCTGCAGCTCTGAAAGCGTTTTGATGTTTTTACTTTGTTCTTGTTAGTTACTTTTTACTTTGTTCTTATTAAGTAATTTTTACTTTGTTCGTGTTAGTTACTTTTTACTTTGTTCTTGATAGTTACTTTTTACTTTGTTCTTGTTAGTTACTTTTTGCTTTATTCTTGATAGTTACTTTGTTCTTGTTAGAACGAGAGCTATACATTTATCAGTGGCTTCTTGAAGATTTTCTGTTTGAAGGAGCTCGTTCGAACTTACTTTTTCTATATTTTCCAGGAATTTCTTGTCATCTAAAATTTATTATTATTTGCCTGGAATGCTCTTTAAGTTTGGAGTTTTTTTTTATTTGAAGAAATTACCTACCTGGAGTAAAATTGTAAAGTGATCGGTGACGTTTGTTTTTTGCGTGTATAAAAATTTGATCTAGGCAAGTATTTAATAGTTTCTGACATCGCGTAACAGAATTTATTGTAGTTTTTTGTCTTTTTTCAGTAGTGTACTGAGTTCATCTACGATTATATCAGCTTGGATAGTTGGTGATTTAAAAAAAGCATTTATTATGATTTTCCTATGTGGTCGTAGGAAAATTGTTTTTCAGCGGGACAAGGTTCTAAAGGATATCCTAGTGGAGATCATATGGTAAACCTTCGTCATTCCCAGCTTGTTCAAGTATTCTGAAGACTTTTGAGGGTTGATCGTTGGGGTGAAGCTGGATGACGGTTCGAACAATGTTTTTTTAGAACAATTGACTTTCCAACATAAAAAAAATGTCTAATCTTCAAATGGTTTTATTCGTTTTATTTGTTGATGAACTTGGGTTTCAAAGGGAGTAGAAAGTCCTTCCTAATTCGTTGATGGAATCATATTCAGTAGTTGAAAAAGTCCTTTCTTCAAAAATTGAGAGCACCAACTCTTCAAACGTGATGGAGAAATGCCAAGACATGGATAAATGAATACTCACACGTGATACACCTTTGGGTGCTTGCAAAAAAACACGAATTTTGAGTTGAGGAACTTTTTTTCCTTTGATAAGATTCAAGACTGACATTCAAAATGTCAATTGTGAACATCACAGAACGTATGTCTAGAATCGACGCTCATAATGCACGCATATCCATGTCCATGGAAAAATTCCACACTTTTTATTGTTTTGAGATTTCAGAAATATTTCAAGTACTTAAAACAAAGAGTACACTCTTTGTTTACCCTACAAGTTACGATAATCTCGATTCCAGAAATTTTTGGAGAACAATATAATATCACTATGCTTTTACAAGCCTTATAGGCAATTTTGGTTGCTTTTGTAAAATGAGAGAAAAAGGGTGTTTGAGAGTGTAAGTCTATCCATATTCATAATATTTTTGTTATCAAGATTATTTTGGCTGAGATACATTCCAGTATGCGTCATTCCAAAGTTTGTAGTATTCTTGGCGGTGTAAAATAAACATTATTTTCAGTATAACCCAAAAAAATCGAGAGAGGTCAGATCTGGCGAACGAGGAGGCCACCTAATTAGTCCATGCGTCGGAAAGACAAGTTCTCTAAAGCGATAATGTTTCTAACAGCAATTGCGTGTTGGCGCGTTATTTCATTAGCCAATTTTTAATTTGCAAGAGTCATTCATCCAAGAATCCCTTGATTTCGTTGACTAAAAATCTCAAATATCGCTGCTCAGTCAAATGTCTTTGAAAGACCGAATACATCTTGAAAATTTCTTTCGTTCATTCGGTGCTCATTTTCTTTGGACGTAGGTACAACAAATATAAAAACCACTTGTTTAAGTGAATCAACTTGGAGTGTTGCTGAAAGTTTATTACCCATTGTTTGGGAGAACTTTGAATATTCCATGTATTTTTGCTGGAGGATTTCATCGAAAAGAAAGCTTTCCTCCCACACTGTTTTCCATATCGTTCACCACATTACCGAATTAGGTCAAGTCCCAACTCAAATGGAACACGGTATCTACTAATTGGTATTTATGAGCATCCCATATTAGCCGAAATCGAACTAATTGGGTGACTAGTTGGTAACCAGGTCACAGTGTTCATTTTGTTCTAATCAGATTCTATTTGGAACTCGGATATTCGTTGTACCTAATAGTATCAATTGTTGCTTGTGAGCTTTTCAAATGTCCTGCAATGGTGATTGATATGTTGTTTCGTGGTTAATTCCCAGTAATTGAAATATTGGACATGCCATTAGGCTGCATTCGTTATTCTATGTCAATATTATTTGTGATAATTTCTTTTTTTTTTGTTTCATCTGAAAGCAGAAAGTGACTGTTAGTTGACACATTAGTAATAGTTATTTAGGGATCTATATGAACACTGAAACATTTTCCTAATTGATGTTGGTGGTCTGTAATGATATCGGTTTGTAGATGTCTTCCAAAAATTTTCAGCTGGTTGACTCTTCATGATTTCAAAAGGAAAATGAAACTCAACAAAATCCTTTAATGCTCATTTGAAGGTTATATACATTGTGGTATCTTATTCAGAACGAGAGTGATCAAAATCAGTGTCCCTAGAAGTTGTAGAAACATGCTAGTTATATACAGGGTGTCCCAGAAATTCGTCTTTTCCTCTCAGGAATGTATAGATGGGGTCAAAATATCGCAATTACTTTATATATTTTTATTTCAAAGTTACGGAATGAAAAATGTTTCTTTCTAATAACTCGAGTGAATATTGAAAACTATTCAATTTATAGTAATCGACGGAACGAATGAATTCATTCGATGGGGTGTCATGCATGGGTGAGTTATTTTGCTAAGAATTCAGGAACGGGCTGCTCCTGAAGGTACACCTCAAAACTTTGAAATGACTAAGGTTCTCAATTTTTTTTTTTTTTTTCAACAAAAGGTTTCCTGGAAACGTTTCCAAATTCCTTTACTTCGAATTCTAAGTACGAGCAGAATCAAGGATCCTTTATTATTTATACACAAATTTTTTTTACACTATCCCAAGTAGCACATCCATATTGGGGCAATGTTGGTATAATATTGTGGAAATATTGGCAAAATTTTCAAATAATATTGGCGAGAAAAAAAATGTAAACAAAAAATAATATTGGTGTAATATTCTCGAAGCAATATTGGCTTCAAAATATTGGTACAATATCATTTGCATAAATTGGTAAAATTTTCATGTTGAATAAATTGAAAATTATACAATTTTATTTCTACTTCAATTAACCACGAAGAATAATGACTTGTAAACGCATTGTGAGAAGCCTTATTTAATATATGTTTCTATGATTCAGCTGTCGATCCATATGTGGGGACACCTAGCGATTTCTTACACAAGTTTGATCATAATTCATTTCAATATTGTTTATTGAATATTCGGCCAATATTCAAATTTCGATGATAGTGATACATTTATTTTGTGATATTGTATCAATATTGTCTTTCAAATATTGGCGTGAGGTTTTCGTAACAATCTCAATCAATATACGGTCAAAATAATTTTTCGAATATAGATGAAATAATATTCCACCAATATGCTATTAAACTTGGATATCCAGTATTGTTTTTTAACTCTAACATCGATATGAGAGTAATATTGAAATCGCAATATTGGAGCTAGATACTGGAAACAATATGTAGGCAATATCGCTATATCGATATTGGTGAACATTATTGAACCAATATTGCCCCAATATTTTATGAAACAACAGGTTGAGCCAATGTTATTAATGAAATGTTGTTTTTTCAATATGCACCCATTTGGCACAATATTATTTTACATTTACAATATATCCATATTGGCCCAATATGAAAACAACCCAACATGAGGTACTACCTGGGACACATCAGTTAACGCTCGTTTGATCTGAAAAGAACAAATAGCCAGGAAATATCAAATCTTCCTCAATCATCCGGTATACTCTGGCGATGAGATATTGGAAAAACAATAATTAACCCACATGTATTGTGTCACCCGCCGTCATCCTATAACAAATATTGTGAAATTCAAACATGAAAGTTTTACAAACTGACAAATCGAGAGCTGCGTCTTTCAGCGATGAGATATTGAAAGAAC
Source organism: Chrysolina haemoptera (assembly GCA_958298965.1). Lineage (NCBI taxonomy): Eukaryota > Metazoa > Arthropoda > Insecta > Coleoptera > Chrysomelidae > Chrysolina > Chrysolina haemoptera. The sequence goes on from OY282598.1 coordinate 29,684,938, forward strand.
AATAATTAACCCACATGTATTGTCTCAAGCACTGTCATCCTGGAACATAATGTTGTGAAATTCAAATATAAAAGTTTTACAAACTGACAAATTGAGAGCTGTGTCTTTCGCAATGTTCTACGTGCTATAAATACCCGAAATTCTTCTCCTACGTAACAGATACCTGTTGAATAAACACAGCACTCGAACGAAATGGTTTAAAATGAACGTGATTTAGCCAGTTAAATATAAAACTCTCATGACAAATTATTTTCAGACTACTTTTACGAACCATGGTATTCAAATAGCGTACTTCCGGGTTTCTGTTACGAACCTCAAACAAATAATTCATTCTCAATATCGTACTCAATATCGGAATCGATAGATGACAACAAGTTTATTGTGTGTTGTCTATATAGATGCCAATCTCGTCTAGTGCTAGCTTGGGGTGCAAGCCGGCCACCCGAGGTGATGCTGTAGGTTTTCCGGGTTTTCCTGCAGCTGAAAAGTGAATACGCCACCAAAAAAAATCGGTAGGTCGCCCCAGAGCGCCACGGCAAATAATAATAATAGCCCTCCTCTATCCACTATGCCTTTGAGTATCTACACTCTACGAGTGTTTATGAAGGAGTATTATTATTATTATCAGTATTATTATTCATACCCTGTGCGTTTCTTAGTACACATAAAACGAATCTTTGAAAATTCCCTCTCATCATATTTATTATATTTCATTTTCTAGAAAACATTTCTCTCTTCTACTGATTGAGCTTATGAATAAAATAAATAGCGTTATCTCTGTAGTCTTTAGAGATAACACTATCAAACCTTGTATCGATGGATTCCTTATAACCATTCTTAACCGATCATACCCAAGTGGCACACCCATATTGGGACAATATTGTGAAAATATTGGCAAAATATTCAAATAATAATATTGGCGAGAAAAAAAATGTGAACATTCGGCGATATTGGTTCAATATTAAAAAAAATGATATTTGTCTAATATTCTCGAATATTGGCCTCAAAATGTTAGGCGATATTAGTACAATATCGCTGTAGCTTACATTGGAATAATATTGGTAAAATATTGGAAAAATAGTAAGACGTAATATTGGCGAGATAAAATTATAATTATTTCGGGATATTAGCACAATATTACTTGGACATTATACAAATAATATTAGTGAAATATTGAGGAAGCAATATTGGCCCCAAAATATTTAGGGATATTGGTACAATATCATTTGCATATATTGGTAAAATATTCAAAGTGAATACGTTGCCTTGGAAACATTGATGAAATATTTCCAGAAAATGTCGAATAATTTAAAAATTCTACAATTTCGTTTCTATTTCAATTTACCACTGATTAGATTGACTTGTAAACGCATTGTGAGAAGCCTTATTTAATATATGTTACTATGATTCAGCTGTTGTTCCATATGTGGAGCCACCTAGCGGTTTCTTACCTAAGTTTATCATGATTCATTTCAATATTGTTTATTGAACCATCGGCCAATATTCATATTTCAATCCTAATTATAAAGGTATTTTGTAATATTGTATCAATATTGTCTTTCAAATATTGGCGTAAGGTTTTCGTAACAATCTCAATCAATATAGGGTCAATGTAATTTATAGAATATGGATTAAATAATATTCCACCAATGTGCTATCAAACTTGGATATACAATATTGTTTTTTATCTCTAAAATCGATATGAGAGTAATATTAAAATCGCAATATTGGAGCTAAATGCTGGAAACAATATGTAGGCAATATCGCTCTATCGATATTGGTGAAAATTATTGAACCAATATTGACCCAATATTTCATAAAACAATATACATTCAGAACAGGTTTAGCCAATATTCCACCAATATTATTAATGAAATATTGTTTTTTCAATATGAACCCATATTGGTTCAATATTATTTTTACATTTACAATATACCCATATTGGCCCAATATGAAAACAAGATTCAGCCAATATGAAGTGCTACCTGGGTGTATCAATATACCTATTTTGAAATCGAAAGTTGATGTCATTTCTGGAAAAACCGGAAGATGCATTTTTTCCAAATACAAAAAATTCAATGTTCAAAATTTCAGATATATTGATAGAGAAACAAAGGCGAAAACAGGGGTGTACTATGAGTCTGTGTCAGACGGTATGTTTTACCCACCCCAGAAAAGTTGTACCCCTTCCAGAAAAGTTGCCTAGATCCGCCCTTGTACAGCTCTCCTCTTTTGAATTTATGAATTTTGATGACTAGTTTGAAATCTATTTTTGATTAATATTCAGTATTATTTTGATATGTTATCGAAATTGGATAATGTTTGAAATTTTAGATAATGCGTTGATGTTCAGTTATGTTTTATTATCTTAGGAAACATTTGGATATTTCAGTCATTATTTCAATTAACCTTCATAGTGGGCATAATTTTGTATTTTGAATATATTGCAGAACTTATGCGATACTATCGAACAAGTTAGAAAAATTTCAAGTTATGGAACGATTGCCCAGGGGTATTTTCCTCAACTTCCCAACGATTATGGAACTTTCAGTAATCACCGGCCTCATTTATCCTCATCTCAATAAAGGGATGTATTGAATTGAAACTCGAAACTTTCAGTCGTCAAGATAATCTTGTTACTTTACATCTAATTCCCGAAACAAACTTCCGGTCTCTTGACAACCATTTTCATTTTAAACATATTTTTTAGATATGGAAGGATAAGAGGATGGAAGGATTATCTCGAATATGCAAGTTACTTTATTTTTCAGTTAGTGGAGTTATTTAATTTTATTAAAAATGTTGTTCACTCATTGGTTCTTTCCAGCCGGTTTGTCTCCTAACGAGCAATCCTCTGAGGTCTTTGTGAGAATTGTGCAAACTAGGATTTCACGTTTGGCTTTTAAATTATGTTTGTGTTTTCAGTATGAATTCAGCCAATCAATTGAAAAAAGATTTTTATATGTTTGAGTAGTTTTTGTACCAATCTGCCAACAACCTGCATCTGTTCCTCAGTTGCAAAAATGTTTAGAGATTTTCTCACGTTTTCGGTTTCCTGTCACCGGAAATTACACACGTGTCATAATACTTGCTTTTTATCAATTGGCATAGGAAGATGCATTGGCCGGCAATAATTACCTCCGTTTTCAATAAAGTGTTGATCGATGATGGTGTTAATATCCCTATCTATTATACACACTTCAAATATGTTAAACTACACGTGTCGTTAATCTGTGGAATTTTCTATATTTTTTCGACATGAATTTGTTGATTATAATGAATAGTAATTATCGTTTTCATTATCCTCAATCTCATGTTTCTGTTTTCCGACCACTTTTGGTTTAATATACAGATAATTTCAGGCCAATTTACGGTTTGTTATCCGAGCAGCTTTACAGAGTAGATAATTTCAAGTTATAATAATAATAATGATAATTTATATCTCTTGTTGAAAAGTATGGAGTGTAAAGCAATTCTATATATTTCTATAACCAGTCTTTCAAACAGAGGTCACTGCAGTCATATTTTCGGAAAAATCACGGGATGAGGCTCACGTCAATGCCAAGCGAGGGCTAAAAAAAGAAGAAAAAATTGGCTCAAGTACAACTAACTGAGTATCAATATGCAAAATTGAAAGTGTACAACTCTCTCAACAATTACAGACCAACCAACTATCAGCAAAATGGAAATTTATAAAAACTCTTGTACCGAACTCACAGAATGCATCTGCCAAACAGACGGAAAATGCGTATTTTCACTTTCAGATTTTTTCTTTTTAGTCTTTTCACAATATCTATCAGATGTAGTTCAATGTCCAGCGTGGCTTCAGCCGGGAAAGTAGTTGTTTTCTGTTAGATATTACAAAAAAATCATATTTTTCATTTTTCAATTTTCATGGAAAATTGTTCCCCTTTTCTTTATTATTCTCCTTTCTTCTTGGAATTTCACATAGAGGTAAATACTTTCTATACCCAACTATTTCCTTTCAAAATTAAATGTAGTTCACCACTGTATATTTTGAGTACCATAACAACTTAAACAAAAATAAAATTTTTTGCTATATCAAAAATGAAAAAGTTTTTCATATGTATCCAACTTTATGGCCGACCCTATAACTACTGTTGAAGGGAATGAGATTCGGCGATTTTTTTTGTAAAAACCGGGAATGTATCAAAGTAATTTCTTCGCAAAGTTCACAATTTGTTTCCATTTTTTAAGACGCAAAGTACATAGCAAGGAATTAACTGATAGAAAAGAAATAAGCCAGCCAGAAATTAAAGAGACTCGAGGATAAAATGCGCCTTTTATTCTAGGAAGTCATTACTTTAAAACTGTATCGACTTTAATTATAACAACCCTCTGTTTTATCTACGTAAAAACCACAATCAGAGACAGCGTCTTCTGTGACTGTCAGTTCATACGAACTTGGGAAGTGGTTCAGATGACTTTATTCCTCTATGGCCTGAAACGATGTTTTAGTGAGAGGCAGGTTGAAGGTTTCAGCTTTTCATTGAATAAGTGTTTATGTGATTTAACGAGATTTGATGAGGAAAAAATATCAACTTATTTAATACTAATAATACTGAATTGCTGTTATATCGGAATAACCATACCCATAACCAGAGTATCATATTGTGGAGTTGGAAGCCACTACATGAAGAGGAAAAATCATATCAGATTTTTAAGAATATTTCTCTCAATTCACACTTGGGGTAAGTGAAAGAATTGTCACATTTGATTTTGTTCTCCGACATGTATTTTGGTTTCTTCAGTCTTTCACTTCTATTCCAGTTTTTACAATATTTTATTTATACGCAATGTCATTCATACATTTTAAAAATTCATTTATTTATATGTCGTTTGTATTAAAGCAGAAATTTTATTCTAACCCTGAAAAAGGCGAAAATTTCGCCGAAACGTTGGAATTTAAATTAAAAAAGATCTGAGGGATGCGTTTTACTTGTCCACTGGCTAGTGATTATTAAACAACAATTACCCAATCTTTGGACGTGAAAACAGCATATGTTATTATTATTATTATTAAGCGCATGAACGACTATATGGCGGAGTAGATCAACTCAGTGGAACTTTGACCATGTTTGCCCAACATCTGTTGTATATTAATACTTATAACTGGACAGATTCCATGAATTTTTCAGATGACTGAATCTGTTACGCATATACATAGATCAAGGACTGTAACTCTTTAAAGTTATCATTAAAAACTTAGTAGAATATATTCCCAACGGTGGAATCTACTGTGAAAGTCTCAGCTCTACATAAATATCTTAGTACTGCAAACCAAAATACAAATGACTTCTCTGAGGAATGTAAGATCACATGTGTAAAAATAATTTTTAGCAATAGCAGGCAGCACTTATAATAAGAAACAAAATTATAGCAATAAAACTTTATTACTGATAAATTAAATTATCTGTTATTTTTGACAAACAGTAAATATTATGTAGGTTGGAGGACCGAACATAAAAATTTATCGATCTTGCATCCTGATTTCATGTCAATGACAGAAACATATGTTTCACAGTCAGAAGATATTTAAAGATCAAATGAAATTGAGAAATGGATTATGTGCAGCCGCTCAAAATGACAGGAAGTTTCGAATTACAAAAACATATCTCTGCCATGCTTGCTTTTACCGTTACGACTGATAGTGTGTCGATGATGAGGAAAAAAAACACAAATTACTATGCTTACATAAAAGACTCGATATGGGAGTTTTTCTCAATGCGAACTGAATAATTGTCAAGTAAAAATAGTGTATTTTGCAGTTTACTTGCCCACCCATTTGTAAATAATTCAGTATAATACCATTTGCTTGAAAAAGCTACCGTGTAGCGAAACGTGTCACGAAGATAATGAAATCTGTGGAAATTCAATTGTGTTTACTTTAGTGTCATATACCGGGTGACCACGACGTGAAAATACAGATTTAAAATTTGGTGTGTCGCTATAATACTTGAATACGCATATTTTGACGCCTCTACTGAAAATTCTCCAGTTCCGGTTCAACTGAAAGTGACCCTAAACCTTTTTTTCAAATGACAACCAGTACATATTTTTTCATTATCCGAAAGAGCATGCAATTTGTGATAACACTGATCTTCAAAATTGAAAATCGGTTGAAAAATGGCGGCGATACCTAACCTAACCTATCTTTTACAGACTTGACATCATAAAAAATATTGTAGTATGAAATAATAAACCATTTCAGCAGATACAAGTGGTACCTATCATTTGAAAAAATTGGATGACATTATAGCTCTGAATTCTAATGTGTTTATCAAGTATGTTCAATTCTTTATTAAAGCTGACTTATTTCTGTTGCTTTCGTCGCATCTTATTCTTGCTATTTTATCTACATGCTGTACTAGTGCCATATTTTCTCTAATGAGCCACACAATAATCGGCAATTCGTATATAAAAAAGGAATTGGTGCCTCAAGGGATTTTATAAAATTTTCCAACAAAACAAACTTATCCATAGTCTATATACTCTCTACATTTTCTGGCGCATCAAGTTTTCCTATAAATAGATGCATAACATTCCAGGCGAGTAGACTTCTGAAGTCTCGACGAGTCTTCAACAAAAGGTCTTTGTTCTCCAGTTTAGTTTTTGACGTCTCAAACTCTTGAGCCATATCGAAGAATCGATTTTAATGATATCGAAACTCCAAAATGTCTAAGCGGATTTGATGTGCCGACTGGGAAGTAATGACCAAGAAATACCGAGGGAAGTTTCGCGAATGTTCAAAGTGTGTCAATCAAACTCTGAACTATCACTGTTAATATCTTGTTCAGAGAGTTTGATGAGGTTGTCCAAAGTTACAAACTCATAGATGCATCAAGAATGTGTCATGTCAAACCGTTGTAACGATAAGAATAGTTGGGGTCAATGGCCGATGTTTTTTGTCTGTTCTAAGAACTATCACATTCACGATCATTGCGCTGTAGTAGTTACTGTAGTGTTATCAACATAAAAATATAAAAAAGCAGTAGCGTATACAGTATCGGAAAGTTTCCATCTGTGGTATAGACAGAAATCTACGCGAGCAACAAGGAACGCAATGATATGATAATACCACATGAATAAGAGAGATGTGCTACTGCGCGCCTCTCCTGTTACCTCGCCCGACGAATTAACAACTCACGTCGATATTCCTTCCTCGAGTAGAGGAGAAATTGTAATGCTCTCTCAACATATAGCAAGGTTTTCTTTGCGCTCTCATAAAACCACCATACCACAGGTAAAAACTTTCCGATACTGCATATAGATTTTATTTACTCTCTCATAAAACCACCATACCACAGGTAAAAACTTTCCGATACTGCATATAGATTTTATTTACTCTCTCATAAAACCACCATACCACAGGTAAAAACTTTCCGATACTGCATATAGATTTTATTTACTCTCTCATAAAACCACCATACCACAGGTGAAAACTTTCTGATACTGTATGCGGTACTTCTACGACCTTGACCGAGACAGTGGAAAACGACTGCTATGTAAATGTCTGATGGAATCACTTTGTTCCATCTGTGCTGCTTTTCGCAATATTCATACTAATATCGTCAGAGGAAAATTGTACACAAGAGAACGCGAAATTTTTCCATGATATATTTTCGGGAGATGAATGTTCCGTGACCTCGAATAAATTACGAGAAATTTTTATTTGATGAAAGAGGAAGTAGTTAAAAGTTGGAAGTTTGACTTTGAGGGATTCATGTCGGTTGGAGCGGTTGATTGAAAGTCACAAACTTTATATATCAAAGAAAAATATATTTTTATACAGGACGAAATGAAAATGACGTCCGAAAGTCTGAATTGAATTCGTAAAATTTTCGTATTCTACACTGCATGAATCGCACTGATAAAGAATTTCTTCAAGGGGAGTTCCTACCTTCGTCGTCTTCAAATAGTGGAAAATATGTTCAAAAACTTGCTCGAAGCTAAACCATTGCCAATTTTTTTTTGAAACTTTTTGAAAGTGATTCGGAATCTACTTTTTAAGCTGTAGGTTCCGGGTATTCCTTGCTCGCACAAGCTCTGTTTGTGAGGAGTTTTCTCCGAAAACCTGTAGATTCGTAAAAACATTTTTTTTTTAACAAATACATCCTTTCGAGACCCATTTGATTGGCTGGTTTGTTAAGATTTTCATCCAGGTAACGGTACATTTAACTAAGGACTGGTCAACTGTATGTGGCTCAATTAACGTTAGTGATTTTATTCTGTATGTGTATGAGTATTATGTTCAGTTTTCCTAAAAATTAATAGTGGGTCTTGATTCAAGTATTTTTTCTCGGTATTTTCAAAAGTTCTTTAGATAATTACAAACGTATTACCGCAAAAACCAAAGAAATCAATAAAAGAAAAAATTACACCTCCACAAGTTTATTATCTTCTAAGAACCAAGCACAGTTTTATGAAATTTCTTTAGTGAGTATTGAATAATTATTTCCACAAGACCTGCCGCATCTGTCCAACGTTCAGTGCAGTGTTCTAACTGATTCACAGTCCTCTTGATTGTCTACAAATAAATTTGTCATATATATTTATCAATCTACACATCCTCCCAAAAATTTACCACTTTCAGTCCTCTCATTAGATGAATCATGGTATTTTCTTTCCTTACGTATCAAATCTACTAATCGGAAAGCTCTTCTGGCATTATTGTTTTTACCATAGGGTTTCCCACGGGCACACAATATCTCCAAAGTAGTTTTATTTCCATGCTGGTAAGAAGTGAAATACGTTACAAGGTGTTCTGCAGTGTTGCCAAATATGAAATATTAGAAAATATAAAAAGAGTGTTGGATATCGGTTCCAACACCATTTCGTTACACCCTTTGCTCCATATTGGAACAAAATTTAGTGGACACTACACGGTATATTGTAGGCAAGCATATGAAGGCCGAATACTGGAGATATGTAGATAATTTCGTGTTTTTAGTTTAGTCCGAATTCGTTCACTTCGATTATTCATTGGCAAAAAATCAAAATCATAAGTACGATTCGTGGAATTTCACTGAAATTAGTCATGTTTTTGGCTGAGACTTCTTGAAGAATATTCGTGTAATTAAATTCAGTAAGTATATCAAAAAAGCAATTTCTATATTGGAATTCAATTTCTACTAATTTCCGTCAAAGGAATCAGTTGGAAAGGAACGGAAATTTGGTAATTTATTCATCTCTCCTGGGATCTGAATAATATTGCGGTAATTGGCATTTTTGGATGAAATCCCTTACAGATCTTCAGTGGAATGGCCCTCGATTGAATTTGCTGAAATTTTAGTACGTGGTTTTCTACTAACAAGTCCCCATTCTGAAATGTTGTCGAATGGTGAATTTGCAGTCGAAAATACCATTTTTTCCGATAATCTTACAAATTATTATATGAGGCAAATTGTTGTTCTTATCTTATATAAAACTTTTTAGAAAGTAGAATATTTTAGAATCTGTCATTTACCTTCGCGTACATTCTGAATATCACTGTATATTGAACGTGATTGTTGTAACTATCAAAAATTAGAACTATGGAATCATCGAAAAAAATCTCGTATTTTCAAAATTATGAAATAGTAAAATCGACAAGGTCGAAGTACCCTTTTCTTCAAATATTTCCACCATGTGGAAAATATGATGAAAAATCTGACAGAAAACAACTGCTACCCTAGCTGATATGGCTAATACCACGACGGACATTGAATTATATCTGACTGATATTTGTGCAACGTTCTTCCAAGAAGACCCAGTTGCAATTGCTTATTGTAAATAAACAGTAGATCATCCTTTACTTGGCTGGGGAAGACCACATGAAGACGCGTTTCGTGGTTCTTGCCGCTCGTCAGTCACAGGATAGGTCGGATAACATTAACATCGTCCTGTCCCAGCCCAATCAATTATGATCCACTGTATAACTAATATTTCCTCATAAATGAAGCAGCGACATACAGTAAAAGTCAGTCGCAGCGCCACCCGCGGTGAAACCAATAAGCAATCCTCGTAGCAAAGACACCAGAAAGTGAACAGAGTTCGAGAATTTTTGCCGGAGAGTATCAAATTAATGAAGTAAAATCGACAGTGTCGATCTTCAAATATTTCCACCATGTGGAAAGTATGAGGCAAAAATCTGACAGAAAACAACTACTTCCCTGGCTAATACCACGACGGACATTTGAGGACAATTACCTATTCGAACCTATTCGAACAGTACGCTGAAATATTAAACTACCGATTTGTATATTAACTATTACCTTCACCAATTTTTTTAATTTAATATAGTCAGATTATTAATACATTGGTGATATCGTGCATCTAAAGTTCACTTCCAAATACCTGGAATAGTTTTCCTATTCCACATGGAAGCATTTATGTAGCTGGAGCGAAATGTAGCGTTGCTGTGGATTCCAAGATGACTGAAATTACCATAGCGTCGAGTTTTGAATAGTTGTAGATATTTTGGCGAAGGGTGGAGTTTCACGTTGAGATTACGGTAATCTCGCTACAGAGAGACATGAGTCTCCCGAGTCGATTGAATAATATACTCCTATTCTATGAAGCTATTCCGACGATATGAGATATATCTGTGATATAAGGAGCATGTAGTTACCACTAGATTATGGAATACATATCTTTTCAAAAAAAAAACAAAGAAAATCGCAAAAAACTCAAAAACCAAACAATAATAAAGACAAATAACCTCACCAAGTTCCTATTATTGTCGTAGTATTCAGGTTATTGGTGATCAATTAGAGTTTTCAATTATTTGGACAATAGTGGCATTTGATATAAGAACTACACATTAAGATCGTAGTATTCAAATTATCCAGTCTACTGTCAGTCAAAAAATCGACATATCGGGGATCAAAGTTGAATTAGTTCAAAGAAAGTGCAATTTAAAATTGATGACTAAAATTATTGCTCAGAGAGAATACATACGTATACAGCTGTCCACGTATATGGTCTGCTTTAAACGTAAATGAACGGCTTCATACGTGTATAAACTACTTTATACGTGTATGGACTGTTTCATACGTGTATGGACTGCTCAAGACGTGTATGTACTGCTTCATACGTGTAAAGCAGTCCATACACGTATAAAGCTGTAGGCGTGTATGGACGGCTTTACACTTCACGTGTATGGACGACTTTATACGTGCATGGACTGCTTCATACGTGTATGGACGGATTAAGACGGGTATGTTCTTCTCCATACGTATAAAGTAGTCCATACACGGATACAGCTGTCCGCGTGTATGGACGACTTTACTGCCTGCGTGTGGGCGTCTTTACTATCTGTGTGTTTGGATGGCTTTACTGTATGCGTGTATGGACGGCTTTACTCTCTGTGTGATGAACTGCTTTACTCTCCGCGTTTATGGACGGCTTCAAAGTCTGCGTGTATGGACTGCTTTACTGCCCACGTGTGTGGATGGCTTCACTGTCTGCGTGTGTGGACGACTTCACTGCCCGTGTGTATGGACGACTTTACTGTCTGCGTGTATGAACTGCTTTACTGTCCACGTGTGTGGACGGCTTTACTGTCTGGGTGCATGAGCGGCTTTACTGTCCTCGTGTATGGACAGCTTTACTGTCCTCGTGTATGGACGACTTTACTGTCCGCATGTATTGACGGCTTTACTGTATGCGTGTATGGGCGACTTTACTATATGCGTATATGGACGGCTTTACTCTCTGTGTGTATGGACTGCTTTACTGTCTGCGTGTATGGATGGATTTACTACGTGTATGGACGGATTTACTGTATGCGTGTATGGACGGCTTTTCTCTCTGTGTATATCGATCGCTTTACTGTCCATGTGTATGGACTGCTTTACTGTCCGCGTGTATGGACGGACGGCTTTACTGTATGCGTGTATGGACGGCTTTACTCTCTATGTGTATGGACTGCTTTACTGTCTGCGTGTATGGACTGCTTTACTGTCCACGTGTATGGATGACTTTACTGTCTGCGTGTATGGACGGCTTTACTATCCGTGTGTTTGGACGGCTTTACTGTATGCGTGTATGGACGGCTTTACTCTCTATGTGTATGGACTGCTTTACTGTCTGCGTGTATGGACGGCTTTACTGTCCACGTGTATGGATGACTTTACTGTCTGCGTGTATGGACGGCTTTACTATCCGTGTGTTTGGACGGCTTTACTGTATGCGTGTATGGACGGCTTTACTCGCTGTGTGTATGGAAAGCTTTACTCTCCACGTGTATGGACGGCTTCATTGTATGCGTGTATGGACGGCTTTTCTCTCTGCGTATATGGACCGCTTTACTGTCCACGTGTATGGACTGCTTTACTGTCCGCGTGTATGGATGGCTTTACTGTCTGCGTGTATGGACGGACGGCTTTACTGTATGCGTGTATGGACCGCTTTACTGTCCGCGTGTATGGACTGCTTCAGTGTCTACGTGTATGGATGGCTTTACTGTCTGCGTGTATGGACGGACGGCTTTACTGTATGCGTGTATGGACGGCTTTACTCTCTGTGTGTATGGACTGCTTCACTGTCTGCGTGTATGGACGACTTTACTGTCCGCGTGTATGGACGGCTTTACTGTCTGCGTGTATGGACGGCTTTATTGTCCTCGTGTATGGACGGCTTTATACGTATATGGACTGCTTTACACGTATAAGGCCGTCCATGCACGTATAAAGCCGTCCATACAAGCGGACAGCTATATACGTGTATGGACTGCTTTACGGGTATAAGGCCGTCCATGCACGTATGAGGCCGTCCATACACACGGACAGTAAAGCCGTCCATACACGCGGACGTTAAGCTGTCCATACACGCGGACAGTAAAGCTGTCCATACACGCGGGCAGTAAAGTCGTCCATACACGTGGACAAAAAAGCCGTCCATATACGCGGAGATTAAAGCCGTCCATACACGCGGGCAGCTTTATAGTGTATGGACTGCTTTACACGTAGGAAGCAGTACATACACGTCTTGAGCCGTCCATACACGTATTAAGCAGTCCGTACACGTATAAAGTAGTTTATACACATATGAAGTCGTCTATTTACGTTTAAAGCAGTCCATATACGTGGAGAGCTTTATACGTGTGTATTCTCTCTGAGCAATAATTTTAGTCATTAATTTTATATTGCACTTTCTAGGATCGAATTCGACTTTAAATCCCAGATCTGTCAATTTTTTGACTGGCAGTAGACTGGATCCTAGGAAACATACAGGACGTTATTCACGGTGATTTCGAATTTCCCATCATCACCATCATTTAAGAGACAAGTCAATTATTCAGTATCCAGAGTGAATGAACTTTTCTGCGGCCAGCAAGCTCTACCAGACTTCCTGAGTTAACGAAGTGAGTCTATTATTTGTCATATGACTACTAGCACCACAGTCAATGAACCACTCCTGTGTTATATCACTTGCACAGAAGCAAACATGTGATGATCCTAGCCCCCCGTGTAGTACTACGATCAATGCGTGTCTAGAATACAGATATCTTAAATTTTCTTCGGACATTTCGAACACTCATGAATGGAAATAAAAAAGGTTGAAACTATAATTGTATACCAATAATGTGAAAACTACGATCAATTATTAATGCGTGTCTGGAAAACAGATATCTCAATTTTTTCCCAGTATTTCAAATAAAAAAAAAATCATCTCACTCATGAATGAAACTAATAGAAAGTCCAATGGTGGAAAACTATGGATTTTGCATAAAAAAAAGGGATAGGAAATATGGGGGTGACTAAAATAATTCTTGTCTTATACGTGTAAAGCAGTCCATACACGTATAAAGCTGACCGCGTATAACACGTATAAGGCCGTCCAGGCACTATTTCATACGTGTAAAGCAGTCCATACACGTCTAAAGGCGTCTATACACGTATGAAGCAGTCCATACAAGTATGAAGCCGTCCATACACGTATATACTGACCTATTCGAGTTTGTATCGCTCTAATTAGACCATCCAACAGCTGAAGTCATCATCATGGGAGATTTCAAATTATTGGAGATCAATGATAGTTCTAAACCATTTTCAACAACTTCTAGGTTCTAGGGAAGTTTCAGATAAATTATGAAAGTGAAGTGCAACAGAAATTTTTTATGAATATAATTGATAAAGAACAATTGTAGTTTTCCTTCGGGGGGTTTCACAAATAATTTGACAGTTTCAACTTGAAACATCCAAAAGTTTCGGAGTTCACACCAGTTTTTTCCTAGATCAAGAAAATGTTCATCCGACAAAGTTGCAAATTGCAAATACACTGCGAATTCCATTCATTTTTGATTTTTTTTCAATTGGTGATCCTTTTTACCTATTTAAAGCAATGCTTAAGCGTGTGAAAATTGAATTTTCGAAAACACGCTTTTTTCTTAGTTGCCATGGCTACATCAACAACTCGAGAACCGTGAAGTCTAAATGAAAATTTTATGATTATTGATCTGACAGGAGTACCTCGTAACGTCAAATGAAATGAACCATTTACATTATAAGTTCTTATTTAAGTTCTTATTTCCATCACTTGTAATAATGAAACCAGTATTTAGATTTCAAAGAGCACCAATTGAAAAAATAACGTAAAGTATTCGTGGATAACTGATCTTTCAAACACTTGCTCTATTTCGAGCACTACGGCTGCGCTGTGGACAATTCAATTCATACACTGAAAATCTCATAAACAGCCTTGTCCTGCGGTCTCGTATTTTTTTAAGAGGCATTTTCTCTAGTTCAATTGCCAGGCAACGAAATTTTTATCGAAATGGCAAGTTTACTTCGACAAAAAATGTGAAAAAAGAAATTTATCCGATGAAAAAAAGTTCAGGTTACTGTTCAATATATTTTGACATATTTGGAAAATGATCAATCATACTCCTTATTTTTTTCATCAAAATATAAAATCCGTGAAAAACGTCCTGAGATCCGTTTATGTATCTGGAGGATTGGTGCTATAATCCTCACCAAACCCAGTGCATTCCCACAGTCCTTTCGCAGGTAATAATCGAACCTTATAACCGGTATCCGATTACCAGGATATATCACGTATCCACAATACTGAAAGAAGAGTATGAGAAAGATCCCCATATAGTGCGACGATTCCATTATCTTTCTTATCAACGGGTCTGTTCGATTTCGATTCATGTGAAAGAGACTATGAATGTCGCGTCGAG
The DNA here is from genome assembly GCA_958298965.1 of Chrysolina haemoptera. Classification (NCBI taxonomy): domain Eukaryota; kingdom Metazoa; phylum Arthropoda; class Insecta; order Coleoptera; family Chrysomelidae; genus Chrysolina; species Chrysolina haemoptera. The sequence goes on from OY282598.1 coordinate 29,700,125, forward strand.
AGCTTTCGAGTTTATGGCGAAGGATCTTCAGCTTAGCATCGGAGTTGCGTTGCAGTAGAGGTTATGAAAATAATTTTGCTCATCGTTGTTAGAGAAACAGTTCTTTGGGGGGTATACATATTTTATTTTGCTCTTAACATTATTTAATGAATTCGTTGCTAGACATAAGAGGAGGAATACATTAACTTACTATTATTTTTATATATCCAAATCGTTAACATTTTTTTATTCAGAATCTTCACTTCGTGTAACGTAGCATACTCATGGCTGCAAAGTCAAAAATATTTAGCACTCGTATGTATACCTAGTGATGAGGCAAACATTTATGCAGGAATAATTATATATAGATTTTATTTTGCTCGTGGAGTTCCCCACTCACAACCTAAAATGCCACTTTTAACACTTGTATCATACACATTTTTTTGTTCAACAGTTACTGCTAGTATAAAAAAAACAAAAAAAAATGAGATCCATAAGGAATCGAACACACGATATTTAGGTTGCAAGGCTGACTGACAGATACTTCAAATATAATAAAACCCAACCCACTTTATTTATGAATGTCATTATTTCTCAGTGATGAAGGACCTTCTATAGTTGGACTGAATTAATACTACTTCGTTTGTAACTTCAAAGGGAATTAGTATTACTAATTGCGCAAAGAGCAAAATACATGTGTGAACTTTTATAAATGATTCCTTTTGAGTAGGTGTAATGTTTATAATATCTGATTGAAGAGTTTCTAATAGAAAGATCTATATTACTGAGTATCCATCATCTCATCTGTCATTTTACTTTTAATACTAGCGTTAAAAGAGTGTTAAAAATACTTTTTTCTACGTTCATGCAAAAACAAAACTTTATTGAACTATATTTGGTGGAAAAACTGGTACTTTATGGCACTGAGTGCAATAAAGACTTTATTGCACTCATCTGTCATTCTACTATAGCGTTCTGTCATCATGACAGACAGAAACTTTCAAATTGATACCAAATTCAGCCCATTTTCTGTGAGATTGAATTACGTTTTAAATAGTTGCATGTTTCATCATATTCATTATATAATGGACTATGAAATTACTAGAAAATGCAATTTGTTAAAAATAAAATTATTTCCTTCGAATATCAACTGAATTACACAAAACGTTTTTGAATTACTTTTAGCAGATAGCTTTAAACAAACAATGTCTTCCTTACAGTTCAGTGCCACCTAAATGAAACATTTTCTGGTTTTTGCATGAACGTAGAAAAAATATTGTATGAAACTCGTGCAAAAAGAGTTTCTTGTACTCGACGTGAAATTGTCCGACGAGGCCATCAAGCCGAATTGGACAACATGTCGAGTGTAAACACCTACTTTTTGCACTTGATGCATAAATAACTATTAAAAGTGGTTTTATGAAAACGTCAGTTTTTAGTTCATGCGTCAATGAATTAAAAACGTAATTTTTAATGACAGTTGTACAAAAACAATTTTTTAACACTGAAACATTTTTTATCAAAATTGTTTCATTTTGTGAATTCTTCCACACATATAGTGTGTATACTTTTGTATCCGATTATACCTGTTTTTGCTCGCTGACCAGATAGTTCAGTCTATCCTTTCCTTTGGAATGGGAATTTAATATTTTCAGCTATGTTTGTTTGACTGTATTAAAGTGCATTATTATCTATTGAAAAAAGTCAAATTTTCATTTATGAAAAAATTGTCTCGTAATTAATGATTGATATAAAATACCAAAACAATAAAATTATAATGATTCCATTCATCTAGTCAATTTTCCATTATGCAATATAAATGAACACAACAAATTAGCTCTATGATGTTGTAGCGTTATCATAAATCACATCGTGATTGGTGCTATAGAACTCTGGTCATGTTTTTGTTTCACCGTTAAAATGAACAATGACTGAAAAAATTCAAATCAGTTTTCACGTATTGGGTAGATATTATGCTGGTTATTGGATTAAAAACATCCTTAGTGTATGTTACAAACCGGATTACAAACAAGACGTACCATCTACTGAGCTAAAACATACTATGTTGCACTAAATGGTAGTAGTAGGTTCCATTTTTTTTTCTTGCATGGGATGTGACTGAGGTGACAGATTCGGATCACTTTTGAATACCCCAAGCATGTTTTTACAAAGACCCTTCTATATATTTCTGAACTACATTAAATTTGATTCGATATGATATGGAAATGAACTTGGTTGACATAATAGTCTCCGAGATTTATAGCTTTTCAAAATTTGGTAATTTTTCCAAATGTGAAAATTGTAAGATAATTTTCATGCTTCATTATATTGTCTATATATCTTCAACACCCTCTCTTATATGAGTCAGTGGAACAAACATTATTCCTTCCTCAAACCAGGGAGGGTGACATTCTTCATGAAAATTGAAAAATGAAAAATGTGATTTATTTGTTCAATGTTCAGCCTGGCTTTAGCCGGGGAAGTAGTTGTTTTCTGTTAGATATTACAAAAAAAATCACATTTTTTTAATACCTCCCAAGAGGTTACCTTGAACGATGGAAAATAGCGACTAAAGTTTGTCTTTCAGCCGCAGATGATTCCACAACAGATTAAAATCTGTTGAATATTCTATTCGTATTTTCAAACAAAAATCAAAAAGGTTTATGAGTGAATATTTTGAGTGAAAATAGGTTTTTATCAATTAATATTTTGTGAATAGAATTAAGGCAATTGGATCGAAAAAAACTTCTTGTTATAATTCAATTGTGCTTTTTCCATTTCTGTTTCCGAATGTCTTGAGTGAAATCCGTTGAGTGCGAAGATGCAAGTAGCAATGCAAGCTAGCTCAGTTTTGTTTACTCTGGAATGAACTCCAGTGCTCGAAATACGTTTTAACAAAGAGAAAGGAAAAAGATAAGGAGAAAATTACCTCGAAGGAAGAGCTTGTTAGCAAACTGAATTATAAAAAGACGCTTTTTGTTCTGAATTCCTACTTATGTAATTTGAGGCACCCCTCTCTTCCTTCAAATATTTAATGAGGGTAGAATTACCCAAAACATCACAGGCAGTGATTTATTTAAATTGCTATAGGAAAGTTACCACTTAGTATAACTTCTATATATAGACCATTGATTTGTCATGGAATCTTTTTTCAAATATGAATCGATTATTGGCGACCATAAAATCACGGATGAGGTCCGAGATATTTCAAATATTTTACCCTGAAGAAGTGAAACATTTACGCAGATAGATGATATATAGATGAATATATATATCTATTTGACATTGGAGTGCTATCTGGGGTATAGACAGAAATCTACGCGAGCAACAAGAAACGCAATGACATGATAATACCACATAAATAAGAGAGACGTACTACTGCGCGCCTCTCCTGTTATCCCACCCGACGAATTAACAGCTCACGTCGATACCCCTCCTCGAGCGAGTAAAGGAGAAATTGTAATGCTCTCTCAACAGTGTGTCTCACTTCTCACGGAAACACCCCCGTATCTTCCGTAATAATTGAGGTAGAATGATGAAACTCTCAGGACAGACGGAAATGGTCAAAATGCACCTACCAACTCAATTGGGTTGGCCTCAGTGATATACACTGCCCACCACTCGTGATGGAACAACCCATTTTCACGGTAAAACATACTAGGGGGCAAATTAGGCTCGAAATTCTTCCAGAATCGTGATCAATACCACCAACTTACTACAGATACACTTTTTTCCTGAAAAAATGTGAGTCTTGAAAAATCCGATTTGTCTCATTTCTAATGGAAACACCCCAGTATCTTCCGTAATAATTGAGGTAGAATGATGAAACTCTCAGGACAGATGGAAATGGTCAATATGCACTTATCACCTCAATAGGGTTGGCCTTAGATGATATACACTGCCCACCACTCGCGATGGAACAACCCATTTTTATAGTAAAACATACTAGAGGGCAAAATAGGTTCGAAATTCTTTCAGATTCGTTATCAGGACTACCAATTCACTACAGATACACTTTTTTTTGCAAAAATTTCAGTCTTGAAAATTCCGAATTTGTCTCACTTTTAATGGAAACACCCCCGTATCTTCCGTAATAATTGAGGTAGACTGATATAACTCTCAGGACAGATGGAAATGGTCAAAATGCACCTACGACCTCAATTGGGTTGGCTTTAGATGATATACACTGCCCACCACTCGCGATGGAACAACCCATTTTTATGGTAAAACATACTAGAGGGCAAAATAGGTTTGAAATTCTTTCAGATTCGTTATCAGGACTACCAATTCACTACAGATACACTTTTTTTTGAAAAAATTTCAGTCTTGAAAATTCCGAATTTGTCTCACTTTTAATGGAAACACCCCCGTATCTTCCGTAATAATTGAGGTAGATTGATATAACTCTCAGGACAGATGGAAATGGTCAAAATGCACCTACCACCTCAATTGGGTTGGCCTAAATGATATACACTGCCACCACTCGCGATGGAACAACCCATTTTTACGGTAAAACATACTAGGGGGCAAAATAGGCTCGAAATTCTTTCAGATTCGTGATCAGGACCACCAACTCACTACTGATATATTTTTTTCCTGAAAAAATGTAATTCCTGAAAAACCCGAACTTGTCTTACTTCTCATGGAAACACCCTCGTAATTTCCGTAATTATTGTGGTAGAACTCTGTAAATTCCAGGAGCGTCAGATATACCAGCGATGGGTCTAAATCTTTCTATCTGAATGAAAAGGCAAATTTTCACTTTCAGATTTTTTCTTTTCAGTTATAGTCTTTTCACAATATCTATCACATCTAGTTCAATGTCCAGCGTGGCTTTAGCCGTGAAAGTAGTTTTCTGTTAGATATTTCAAATGAATCACATTTTTTATTTTCAATTTTCATGGAGAATGTTTCCCTTTTCAACATAAAAAAACTTATCTTACACAATGAAACAACCATTTATCTAATGCCGTCTTTTCTGTCATAAACATAAATTAAACCCTCGTTTTATAAAAAGCCTTCGTGATTATATATGAAACGTTATTCAGATGTAGAAAAAATGTTGTATGGTCAGTCTTTCGTATTTAATATGGCAATTAGTACTGAAAGGTTATGAGGATACAAGTATACTCCAAGTCCCATACAATGGCAATTAATCACAATGACGAATTTTTTCTTTCAATTAAGATTCGCTGCTCTTCCAAATTTTACAATGTGAATATTTCAGTAGGTAAATAAAGTTTGTGTTGTCAGCGGTTTGATCACAAAGAACTTCATTTCGCGCTCCAGTTGTTTGAGGTTTGAGTATTCATTCCATGAGAGCAGAATTTCCATCGAAAGATGTTTGATGAAACTTGAAATTAATTGTCAATAATCTTTCCGCAACTTCGCATCTCGCAGGAAAATTGTCATGCAAAATTTGTTATATTATATATAAAGCTTTCTAGTGCTTCGTTTCCAGACCTCTTCACAAAGTTCAGTATATAGTTGAAAGGGAAGTTGACAATTCAATTAGGGAAAGTTTACTTCACAAATCTGTCAAAATAAGTTAATGCCTATTATACTTCAAGGCACAAACGAGGAGTAGGAAGTCCCCAAATTGAGTTTTATTTTCGTCAATAAAAAAAAATCATTCTATAATGAAGACTAGAAAAACTGGTGTATTGAAATATTTTCACCTCCATGCTTTGTAATAATATCCTTATGATCCAATTTGTCTTCTTTATCAGTCAGAAGTTATTCCATCCAGAGAGGAAATATTTTCAATGCATTTATTTTTAGTCACGGAAGCATATCATACCGTGAAATGACTTTTTTCTACCAACGTGCGGGAAAGTCCACTTTTCCGCGCTCATTTTAGTTTTGAAAGATTCACTTTTCCGTACTAGTGCGGAAAAGTTTTTTCTGCACTCTTTTTAGTGCGGAAAAAACATTTTAGTGCGGAAAAATAGATTTGTTTAGTTTTTGCAGATTATACTGACATTTAAATATTGCGTCGCAGAAGGTTAAAATAGAAAGCTTACCAAATATGGTTGTATAGTTTAATATATATTTAATAATAAATGTTCTTTACGTTAACTTTTGGGTGTTTTTCCGCTAGTAGAAAAAATAGTGTACCTAACACGAGCGTAAGGTGTCTTTTCCGCACGCGATTTCGCTAACTCGTCGTTCAGCCAGAAAAAATCTGACTACACCACTGGATTCGTAACATTTTCAAATGGTTTATATGTAAATAATTTTGAAATGCGTCAATCTATAAAAAAGTTATAAGGGAATGAAATTTGAAAAATATGCCGTTAAATCAACCCACCAATTCAATTCAATTTCAGAACTTTTATCAAAACTTTGACTACACAATCGGATTAAGGGAGTCTCGAAATATCACTGACTATAATTTTATTGAAATTTATTAATAAATAAAAATTATGAGATATGTGAAAATTATGAGATACGTGAAATTCCATTTACATATTTCTCAAATTTTATTCTCTTATGATTTTTTTATTTATGAACAGATCTCGATGAAATTTCCACCAGTGATATATTGAGACCTCCTGAATTTATTCCGAATTTATTCCGAATTTCGATAAAAGTTCTGAAATTGCAATGGTGTGTTGATTAAACGGCATATTTTTCAAATTTCATTCCCTTATAACTTTTTTATTGATTGACGCATTTCAACGTAATTTACCCATGAACCATTTGAAACTGTCGCGAATCCAGTGGTGTAGTCAGATTTTTTTAAAAAAAACTACGACAATATACGATGTGGCAAGAGGTGAAAGTCATACAGTGCCCGTTTAAAGTCCGTCCCCCCCTACTAATTTTTGAACCACCTGGTATAGCGCAGCGAAATTTGGAAGGCTCAAATAGGAGATGAAAATTTCCTTTTTCATGAAAAGAATCCAGCTAAAAGTTTCAAAATGGCAACTGAGCGTAAAATAAATATTTCGAGTATTTTATTACATTTCACTTTCATATCCCTAATCCATCATGTTTACTCGCTCAACTAGCGCTACACTTGGAAAATTTCCAACTATCCAGAAAAGCTTTCTTATGATTTATTATATCGGAAGATACGTATAAATCTGAACCAGCTTTCTTTTTGTGTATCAAATTGTATGACTGAAAACTACTACTCATCCCCTTCGAAACGGGAATTTTGCCTGTCTTTGTTTTTCATCCAAGTTTTTGTTCCCTGCTCCACTGTATTCTGGTCGTCAACTTGAATGCAGAAGACAATGCTGAGAGAATGACGAATGACTGTCATAAAAAATATTGTCAGGCCTAGGCTTCTAGATCTTCAGTGGCCATAACTTGAAATGGATCGGAGAAACGCTCAATTTCCTTAGGTACAGAAAATGTAGTCGCCGAACGTGAAACGGAATTCACAATCCTTATACATTTAGGCCAATCATTTCAGTACTGAAAATCAAAAATGGGAAAAAATTGTAAAAGAAAAAATAGTATATTAATAGACTAAAGTGAATGTTTTAATCCTGCAAGTGATGTGCGGCATATAAGCTATTTTTTGCACTTCCCAGTATCATAAATTTCAATGATAATACAACTAATTATTTTGATGAGTTATATAAACATGGTACTTGGATTACTCGGTAGGTAACGTCATAGCAACGGTGTCAAGAAACTTTTTCAATTCAATGTCATTTCACTTAATGTTGACATTAACCGATACGTCAAGAACATGACATCTCTTCACTTTCCTCTAATATTCACTTATCTAATACAAATAATCGCCCATTCAGTTTCATCAATTGTAATAATGCTAATATCACATACAATGTTAATTCAATCAAAAAAGATTTATTAGTGCTCATTAACAAATTTGCCACCTCGGATAAGGCAATATTGTTAAATATGAATCGTAAGCAATAGGGAACAGGCCAGAGCTGTGCCGAACATTGACAAAAAGTGCTTCGAGCACTAAGCTCTAAGCACTCTTGAAAAGTGCTCCGAAATCTCGAGCACTGAGCACTTTTATTTATGAAATGCTCGCGATTACTAAGCATTTTCAAAAAGTAATTCCAGTCAGGGACCACTAAGCACTTTTCAGACTGTTAGATACTCAAGTTACTGAAACTTAATCGAACACGTAAGATATTTACAAATAATATTATATCGCGACATGTTTCGCTACACTGTCGCTTTTTCAAGCAGTTATTATATTAACCGCTTGAAAAACTACAGTGTAGCGAAACATCGATGTAATATAATTTGTTTAAATCTTATCGTGTTGAATCAAGTTTCAGTAACTCACGTTGCTAACAGTCTAAGAAGTGCTCTGCATTTCCATCAAGTAACAACCGATTTAATTAAAAACTTAAGTTACTTTTTCTACTCATATATCTAAAACGGCATGCAGCGTGCCACGATAAATAATCAATTAATGACATATTCCGCAATCTGAACTTTTTTTTCAAATATTACCATAGCAACTCCATTTTTCTAAGTACATCGCTAGGGTTACTGTTTGATTTCACTGGTTAAAAACCCTGAGAGAGTAGGTCGTTCTTGACCTGTCAATTGTTCCTCAACAAGTGATAAGTGATGGAAGAAAATACACGTAAAATGTATTAGTGTGCTAGATTTTTGATTTTTGTTCGAAAATATGAAAAAGATTATGATAAAATCTGCTGTGGAATCATCTGCGGCTGAAAGACAAACTTATTCGCTATTTTCTATCGTTCAAGATAACCTCTTGAGAGGTATTCATGGAGAATGTTACCCTTTTCAACATATTGTAGAATATTCGTTCAATATCAAGAGCGAGAATGTTACCATTCTGTTATCAAATTTGATTTCAGGATTGGCAAATTCTGTAACGGTTGTAGAAAAAGTAATATTCTAACGGAATGATTTCGTTTCTCAAAATAATAAGTTCCAGTAATACCAACACTCAATATTCATTTTATACCCCGGCCCAGCATCTCTTCGCATCTTCCGAATCGAATGTTTGACTAAGATAATTGAAATGTAAATTCCATTTGTTTGCATTGTCAAGTTGGTCGTATTGCGTGGCGTGGTATTATATGAAGAAATTCGAATTCGCTAGACTGAGCTTTGTCTCTTGGATATCGGGGCGAACGATGGAAGAAGTTCTTGGAATAATCGCCATCTCCTGACACATTAATGCGCATACATTGACGGGTATTGGGAGTCTGAGTTGAACAAGAGGGGAATTGTGTCGGTTTTTAGAGAATATATGGGAAAGTGAAGCGTACACTCAGGGTGCGTTCATAGGAAAACCATTTCCAGTGGTGGAAATGGGATGTTATTTATTCCAAATAAAATCCCTTTGTCGAAAGACCAGTTCCATGTTTTCTGACGAATCATCACAGTTAGTGGAAAAAGCAGAAAAAGTTCTTAAATATCCACTCAATTTCATTTAGCAAAGATACAAGAAGTTTGGAAAGTTCATATATTCTTCAAGGTACTTGTATCGATCAATATAGAGGGTGAACTATGACCACTTATAGAAAATTATACAGTGTGCTCCCCTTACCAAAAGAAGTAGAAAACAAAGTGAATTTTCCTAGATTTTTCATAACTTGAAGGGAGAAGAAGAAGGGAAAGAAAAAGTGCATATCGTTCCTGAAGACTTCTACTTCCTCATGCAAATGTAACATGTACCTGAAATGTGTTTTGTCCAGAGCTGTCCCAAAGAACAGTGCTTAGTGCTCGTGAAAGTGCTCGAAGCACTTTTGTGCTCCTAAGGACACTTTCCTAATTCAGTGCTTAGTGCTCCGAATCATTTATCGAAAAGGCTTAGTGCTTAGTAATCCCGAAAAGTGCTCTCCTTTTCATATAAATTAATCTTGTCGAAACATGAAGTCGCGGCAGATGGCACCCTTGTAGTGTAGTGTAGTGTAATGTAGTGTAGTGTAGTGTAGTGTAGTGTAGTGTAGTGTAGTGTAGTGTAGTGTAGTGTAGTGTAGTGTAGTGTACTGTAGTGTAGTGTAGTGTAGTGTAGTATAGTGTAGTGTAGTGTAGTGTAGTGTAGTGTAGGGTAGTGTAGTGTAGTGTAGTGTAGTGTAGTGTAGTGTAATGTAGTGTAATGTAATGTAGTGTAGTGTAGTGTAGTGTAGTGTAGTGTAGTGTAGTGTAGTGTAGTGTAGGGTAGTGTAGTGTAGTGTAGTGTAGTGTAGGGTAGTGTAGTGTAGTGTAGTGTAGTGTAGTGTAGTGTAGTGTAATGTAGTGTAATGTAATGTAGTGTAGTGCAGTGTAGTGTAGTGTAGTGTAGTGTAGTGTAGTGTAGTGTAGTGTAGTGTAGTGTAGTGTAGTGTAGTGTAGTGTAGTGTAGTGTAGTATAGTATAGTATAGTGTAGTGTAGTGTAGTGTAGTGTAGTGTAGTGTAATGTAGTGCAGTGTAGTGTAGTGTAGTGTAGTGTAGTGAAGTGTAGTGTAGTGTAGTGTAGTGTAGTGTAGTGTAGTGTAGTGTAGTGTAGTGTAGTGTAGTGAAGTGTAGTGTAGTGTAGTGTAGTGTAGTGTAGTGTAGTGTAGTGTAGTGTAGTGAAGTGTAGTGTAGTGTAGTGTAGTGTAGTGTAGTGTAGGGTAGTGTAGTGTAGTGTAGTGTAGTGTAGTGTAGTGTAGTGTAATGTAGTGTAATGTAATGTAGTGTAGTGTAGTGCAGTGTAGTGTAGTGTAGTGTAGTGTAGTGTAGTGTAGTGTAGTGTAGTGTAGTGTAGTGTAGTGTAGTGTAGTGTAGTATAGTATAGTATAGTGTAGTGTAGTGTAGTGTAGTGTAGTGTAATGTAGTGCAGTGTAGTGTAGTGTAGTGTAGTGTAGTGAAGTGTAGTGTAGTGTAGTGTAGTGTAGTGTAGTGTAGTGTAGTGTAGTGTAGTGTAGTGTAGTGAAGTGTAGTGTAGTGTAGTGTAGTGTAGTGTAGTGTAGTGTAGTGTAGTGCAGTGTTGTGTAGTGTAGTGTAGTGTAGTGTAGTGTAGTGTAGTGTAGTGTAGTGTAGTGTAGTGTAGTGTAGTGTAGTGTAGTGTAGTGTAGTGTAGTGTAGTGTAGTGTAGTGTAGTGTAGTGTAGTGTAGTGTAGTGTAGTGTAGTGTAGTGTAGTGTAGTGTAGTGTAGTATAGTGTAGTGTAGTGTAGTGTAGTGTAGTGTAGTGTAATGTAGTGCAGTGTAGTGTAGTGTAGTGTAGTGTAGTGAAGTGTAGTGTAGTGTAGTGTAGTGTAGTGTAGTGTAGTGTAGTGTAGTGTAGTGTAGTGTAGTGTAGTGTAGTGTAGTGTAGTGTAGTGTAGTGTAGTGTAGTGTAGTGTAGTCTAGTGTAGTGTAGTGTAGTGTAGTGTAGTGGTGTGTAGTGTAGTGTAGTGTAGTGTAGTGTAGTGTAGTGTAGTGTAGTGTAGTGTAGTGTAGTGTAGTGTAGTGTAGTGTAGTGTAGTGTAGTGTAGTGTAGTGTAGTGTAGTTTAGTGTGGGGTAGGGTAGCGTAGCGTCGTGTCGCGTCGCGTAGTGGTTGTGGTCGTGGTCGTGGTCGTGGTCGTGGTCGTGGTCGTGGTCGTGGTCGTGGTCGTGGTCGTGGTCGTGGTCGTGGTCGTGGTCGTGGTCGTGGTCGTGGTCGTGGTCGTGGTCGTGGTCGTGGTCGTGGTCGTGGTCGTGGTTGTGGTCATGGTCGAGGTCGTGGTTGTGGTCATGGTCGAGGTCGTGTAGTGTAGTGTAGTGTAGTTTAGTGTGGTAGCGTAGCGTCGCGTCGCGTAGTGGTCATGGTCGTGATCGTGGTCGTGGTCGTGATCGTGGTCGTGGTCATGGTCGTGGTCGTGGTCATGGTCGTTCGTGGTCGTTCGTGGTTGTCGTGGCGTGGTCGTGTGGTCGTGTGGTCGTGTGGTTGTGTGGTCGTGTGGTTGTGTGGTTGTGTGGTCGTGTAGTCGTGTAGTCGTGTGGTCGTGTGGTCGTGTGGTCGTTCGGTCGTGTGGTCGTGTGGTCGTGTAGTCGTGTGGTCGTGTCGTGTCTTGTCGTGTCGTGTCGTGTCGTGTCGTGTCGTGTCGTGTCGTGTCGTGTCGTGTAGTGTAGTGTAGTGTAGTGTAGTGTAGTGTAGTGTAGTGTAGTGTAGTGTAGTGTAGTGTAGTGTAGTGTAGTATAGTATAGTGTAGTGTAGTGTAGTGTAGTGTAGTGTAATGTAGTGCAGTGTAGTGTAGTGTATTGTAGTGTAGTGAAGTGTAGTGTAGTGTAGTGTAGTGTAGTGTAGTGTAGTGTAGTGTAGTGTAGTGTAGTGTAGTGTAGTGTAGTGTAGTGTAGTGTAGTGTAGTGTAGTGTAGTGTAGTGTAGTCTAGTGTAGTGTAGTGTAGTGTAGTGTAGTGTAGTGTAGTGTAGTTTAGTGTGGGGTAGGGTAGCGTAGCGTCGTGTCGCGTCGCGTAGTGGTTGTGGTCGTGGTCGTGGTCGTGGTCGTGGTCGTGGTCGTGGTCGTGGTCGTGGTCGTGGTCGTGGTCGTGGTCGTGGTCGTGGTCGTGGTCGTGGTCGTGGTCGTGGTCGTGGTCGTGGTCGTGGTCGTGGTCGTGGTCGTGGTCGTGGTCGTGGTCGTGGTCGTGGTCGTGGTTGTGGTCATGGTCGAGGTCGTGGTTGTGGTCATGGTCGAGGTCGTGTAGTGTAGTGTAGTGTAGTTTAGTGTGGTAGCGTAGCGTCGCGTCGCGTAGTGGTCATGGTCGTGATCGTGGTCGTGGTCGTGATCGTGGTCGTGGTCATGGTCGTGGTCGTGGTCATGGTCGTTCGTGGTCGTTCGTGGTTGTCGTGGCGTGGTCGTGTGGTCGTGTGGTCGTGTGGTTGTGTGGTCGTGTGGTTGTGTGGTTGTGTGGTCGTGTAGTCGTGTAGTCGTGTGGTCGTGTGGTCGTGTGGTCGTTCGGTCGTGTGGTCGTGTGGTCGTGTAGTCGTGTGGTCGTGTCGTGTCTTGTCGTGTCGTGTCGTGTCGTGTCGTGTCGTGTCGTGTCGTGTCGTGTCGTGTCGTGTAGTGTAGTATAGTATAGTGTAGTGTAGTGTAGTGTAGTGTAGTGTAGTGTAGTGTAGTGTAGTATAGTGTAGTGTAGTGTAGTGTAGTGTAGTGTAGTGTAGTGTAGTGTAGTGTAGTGTAGGGTAGGGTAGGGTAGTGTAGTGTAGTGTAGTGTAGTGTAGTATAGTGTAGTGTAGTGTAGTGTAGTGTAGGGTAGGGTAGTGTAGTGTAGTGTAGTGTAGTGTAGTGTAGTGTAGTGTAGTGTATTATTATTTTCAACATTTACTGAAGAGAATGCCGGGTTTATGGGCAAGTTGAATGAGAGGCAGGAGTAAAATAAGTTTCTATTTTTTTGCATGTATAAGTGGAACCTGTCACACTATTTTTAAATTGTTGCATATAGTCCCAAGGGCATGGGTTGCTGCTTCAGTATAATAATTCCATATTTACTTAATTATTTATGATTTTCGGATCATCCGCAAATATTTTCGTGAAGTGTGACAAAACACATTTTAGGTACTCAAATACTCGCATATTATATTTGCCTGAGAAGGTAGGTCTCCAGAAACGATATGAACTGTTCCTTTTTCTTCTCCGATTTTTACCAGAGTTATGATTAATCAAATATTCGGCTCCGCCAGAACTTTTAGCGGCGGGCACCCGTGAACCTGAAATTTGATGTCGGCGTTCAATCACGTTTTCTGAGAAAACAAGCGCATTTCATAAGAAATTACCTGCAATAATTGTTGTGGAAAATTAAATTGTCTTTCACCATGTTGAGTTATTTTTCCGATAAATCATATACTTTCCAAGATTACAGCAAAAATCTATTTATTTATTTTTAAACGAAAAAAAAATGTTCTGCCCGAGGAAGATAGGTAAACAATTTTTTTTTCGTGTTTATCATGGTTCCAGCTACTAGCATACCAAGTGTGATGGTGCTACAATCGATCCTTATCTCAAAACCCAAAAGTACTGGATTATAAATCGTTTGAATTTCTGTTAAAAATAAAGTACTATTTATCTCTCCCATGATAATCAATTTCCAACCGCTTGGTACTAATACTCATGCAATTCCAAATGCGTTGTAATTCATCCACCAGTTCTCTAAGTACATCGATTAATCAACATGGAAACAATTGATGCGCAACTCTGCAAAACCGCTCTGTTGATGAACCAACAGTCAAACTCCATCACATTATTCGATGAATATGAGGAATTTCAATGCGTTATCATAATTCCACAATATCGTCAACCTACAAAATGGCACGATTATTCTATCAGCTTCCCAGTTTCCAGCTATATTATTGCTGCGGACAACACCAGATATCACATTGTGAAAATTAAATTCCATCATGGGTAGCTGTTGTGAGATACGTGTTGTTGAATTGAACATAGTTGGCGTTAATCATTCGATTAATAACAAATGAAAATCGAACAACGCCAAATAATCTATACGATTATTGAAGGCAATCAGAAAATTAAAGTATCATGTTGTGTATACACTCAATAGTGCGCCGCTAAATTATTGAATAAATTAAGAGAAGTTATTATTGAAGATGCACTTTCAAGGGCACCAGAGAGTTTCAACAATGAAGAGACATAAATCGATATTTATGAACTCGAAGAAGATAAATATATTACAACAATAGAATATCTGAATCAGATCCATACGTTCGAAAATATAGGTGAAGTAACAATGGAACAAGAAACCCTACAGGAGTTTAAAGAAGTCTCAAAGCAAGATGGAGTATTGAAACAAATTATAGAATACATAAGCAAAGGTTGGCTAAATATTAAAAATAAAAATGAAATGAAGGCAGAATTGAGAGTGTTCTGGACATTTAGAGAAGAATTGATAGTAGAAGATGGTGCGATTCTGAAAGAATGGAGGATTTTAGTACCTCCAAAGTTAAGACCTGAAATTATTGAAAAATTGCATAAAAATTGCAACCTTTAATTATCCCTGTATGTACACTTTGGAGCATGGAAAATAACTCATTCCCATGATATTTCATTTTCTGGCGGAAATTCATCAAATCGCTGGTAATAGATTGCATAAACCAATAACTGCGAGAGGTTTAAATAGACTGAAGTAGGTAGAGCGAATAAGGAATCGGTGTAAACCGTTTGATTAAATTCCTTGAGTTAACGTCGACCGAGGAACCGTAGTTTCATTTGAATATTATGGCTCCAGATTGGTTTATGTTGTTGGTTATATAAAAGATGAATAACTTCCAAATTGACTTTTATGAGAATATAAATGGTGGAGGACCAAAATAATTAGGGAAAAAAGAAAATCGAATTCAATGAAATGGGTTGTGTCGGAAATGTCCAATTAAGTGACTTTACTGATGCAAAATGTACTCATTATATTCACGGAAAATCAATTTCAAATCGGTTTGTTGTTTTTTTATGATAATCAGGTAGAGTTGGGGATCCTAATGATTAGAGAGCTGGCTGGGAAGGGATATGAACCACTTGGTCCAGTCGAAATTATAACCATTACAGGTTTGGTTATCACCAATATAGTGAGAGTGACCCCGCCAGACTTGACCCTGGAAGTCTATTGCAAGGTTAGCGGTTCAAATATTTGATTTTCATATGTTAAAACTGTACTCAAAATTCACCGATATGATAAGTAAGTGAAGAAAAAATCGCCAGATGACTAGGTGGAAGGTAGAGAGCCGCCAGACTGCGCCAATTTTCTAAACAAATTTGCAATATTTACAGAGAACAGGATATTGAATCAACTCAAAATTCAGTCGATAGGGTTCTGCTTTCTGCTCTATCGATCCAAAATAATTTAAGCACTGCGTTGTTGCCCCTTATATTGAAAGGTAGCAACCACTTTGGTATTTTAAATGGAACACACTGCATGTTATTGCATTTGTCACTTTGCTATGGCTTTCCAATTATATCTATACGAAACTATTCTATTCTCAGATGTTTTTCAGAAATTATTTAATTTTTTTGTGGAAAACATATCTTTAATTCAATTTGTTCACTGTAGTTTGGCATTGTCCTGTATATTATTTATTTATTGGAAAATTCGTTCTCCATAGTACAGTAAAAGTTAATTCACGGATAAATACAAAAATGGTGAAAAATGCATTTTTTAATGTTCCTGTACCTGAAAGGTCAAGTTTCCGAAATAAAAGCAAGTTTTAAAAAAATGGCAATACTATGTAGCTAAGAAATGTCATTATGTAAGATTATTACGTAACTTTTCATCCATACCCTGGGATTTGGCCAAACTGAATATGGTACAAGCTTATTGAGCAAGAATGTATAGCATTTGTGTTTATTTCACCCTCCTGATATACTATACATTTCCACTTATCTTGGAATCACAAATATCAAAGTTCCATTTCCAACCTTCACATTCAATAAAAATCGGGGTATTGGGCTTGAAATTGCACGTTATTCAATAACCGAAAAATGCGACATTTTTTCTCGAAGATTCTGTGCATCTCCACGTCTCCCAGAGACTGGTCTATCATCCTCCTTTCGCAGATTACCGGGATGAACTCGAATCGAATCATCCTCGATCCAACGGAACTGGAGGAAAGATTACCCCAAGGTCGAACGCGGTAAACTGGGAACAGATAACGATAATTGACGAGGGCAGGCGAAGCTAATTTTGTCGTTTGCATTTAAATTGTTTCTCACAAGAGAACTAGATCCGTTCAACAGATTTCCCATTGAGTCGCCGGTAATAGTCTGGTTTGTGGGATTGCTGACGTCTGAAATTTAGATTTTATGCTGAATGCAGGGTCAGTGACATAACCTCAATCGATGAATGACACAAACGAAAAGTTACAGTGAACATGGGTTCTGACCAGACATCATAAAGCTGATGTACCAACAGGGCCGATCCTAGGGTGTTGGCCGCCCGCGTGCAAAGACCTAATATGCCGCCCCTCTAAATTTTTTTTCGTATTTTGACTAATACTTAACGTTGACGTTTCAAACTCATCTTATGTTTAAATCAAAGCTATCACTCCAACCGATGTCACTATAATGTCCTAAAAGAAACCAATTCCAGTGCAATGCCATTATCTCGGGGAGTTCCCCAGGGCTCAATACTACGCCCGCTCCTGTTTTTACTGTACACTATGGATCTGAAAGAATTCTCTGGTGAATGTTATATACATCAATTTTCTGACTACACTTAAGTGTATAAACGTTACAATAAAGATAATGCAGATATAGTCATTACAATAAAAATCACAAATGATATATTTGATAGAGTTCATGCCACAGATGAAGTGTTTTATATAAAGTTTTAGAAAAAGGAACTTCCGGAACTCTTTTGTATATTACAAAAAAATGACATATCGGTCGTTTGTTCATGATGTAAATACCAGAAATAGGAATCTTCTTGTAATACACAGGCATACACCTGCTTATTTAATTGTATATGTAGGCATTTTTTTATATGTAACTGGTACTCTGGTTAAGTAGTACTTAAGTAGAGCAGTTTAACTGGACTTCGCATAGGACAAATAAAATAAAGACATTTTATCATTAGTATTATTATCTACCTGTATAATAGTAAAAATTGAAACATTAATAAAAATTACACTACGGTAACACACGATTATAAAAAATGCAAATAAAAATAATGAATTTTTTTTGAAAAATTTGAAATTTATCGAAAACAGTTAGGTACCTCTAGCGCTATTGAAGAAGTATACCATTATTATTATGTTTTTTTGTTTAGAAATGTAAGATTATGGGTTATTCATCACTATTCCTGTTAAGAATGTTAGAGCAAATTATATAAAATAAATAATGACTCGTAGCGCTCTCCAAGTTTTGGGTAAAAATGAAAACCTCAAAAAAACGCTCAGAAACACCCTGTACAACATTTCATTCACAACTCTAATCAAAAGCTTTTTTTTTCACTAATTCTTAATATTTCTTCACACTTATCATTATTTTGTTACCAGTATTATTGTGTATTGTGTATTGAATGAACATATTGAAATGAAAATAGTTTTTCTTATTTTCCCTTATATATGGGTAAAGTAACAGAAAAAATATGCCGATGCTGCATCCCTTCAACAACGGAGACCGCTTGTTTTGACCATTGAACTGCGTGCTGTGTGCCGATCGTGGACTATATGCGGCCTGCCGCCGCCCCTTGTTGGTCGCGCCTTCGTGCGGGGCACGCGCTGCACACCTGCTAGGATCGGCCCTGTGTACCAACTAAAATTTCAGTTGCCAATAAAAGGTCATGTATAATGGTCGGCTGAAAATCGGTAGTCCGCATAATTTTTCACCGACATAGCGAATTTGTGATATGACATCAGGAGATTCACGGAAAATGGACGACAATACTTGACACAGGACCGTTTATTAATGATGAATCCAATACAATACAATATGTAATTCGTAGGCAATTATTCATTAGAAATCACCAACCGACCCTAAGACCGTTGAATTATATCTATTTGATACTTAACGAAGTATTCTAGAAGAAGTACTTTGGCATGTTCTCAAAATACATAGCTAAAATTATTACCCCTATAAAATAAGCAGTACCACTTGGCAGAAATTCGATTAGAACTATTCCAATTATTGTCGAATAATTGTCGAGAATTTGTCGTGAACGAAAAAAATTTGTCGCGCCCTTAGTTTTTGGGGTCGCTGAGCTAACTTTATATCAAGTTAGCAGTGCCACTCACAAATGAATATCAAATATCATCAAACTGGTTATAAATTATTGTCGAGTAATTGTCGAAGTCTATCTGACGTGAAAAAAATGCATAAAAACCTTTTTTTATAGCATATACGGTTTTTTGTGATTTCCTAGTTTCTTTGAAACTTTTGCACTTTTGGCAACAGTGCATTTATAAAATGAGCTTTTACGTATTTTTCATGACATTCATGACATTATGACCTCTCATTTTCAAGAAGCAGAAAAAACTACTTTTGAATGCTGAATAATAGAAGTACCCCATTTTCACAGTACTACATCCACATAACTCTGTTGATTAATTTTTTTCTCGATCAGACACTCACTGAACAATTGTCAAACGACTAAAACATATTTGTCGTGTAGTGTTAGAAAATCCTGAAGCAGAAAAACTGCGTTTGAATAGTCAAATTTCCATTATTTCTATATTTTTATTTCTCATTTTATGAATGCACTGTTGCCAAAAGTGCAAAAGTTTCAAATAAACTAGGAAATCACAAAAAGCGTATATATATATATATATATATTTAAAGCATATATATATATATATATATACAGTGACCGCCAAAAAGTATGTACCATATGGGAAAAAAGTTTATTATTAGAGTATTGAAAAAAAGATTCTTGGGAAAAGTTTGTGCATGTCCGATAACCTGAAAATCGATTTTGACACATGTCACGTGATCGCTGGTATGGCGGCAAATTGAAAAAAATTACCATGAATATTCAAAAAGTCGGATAAAATCGCAAGATATCGAAAAAAGTTATTTGAAAAAGTTGCTTGGATTTCAATTTTATACACATATACAAAGTTTGATAATAATTTGATATTTTTATACAGCTAGGAAGATATTTAAAAAAAAATTCTCTTTTCAATTTTCTCTCATTATCTTTTCAAACTTCGTATATGTGTATAAAATTTAATTCTACGCAACTTTTTCAAATCACTTTTTTTGATATCTTGCCATTTTACCCCACTTTCTGCGTTCTCATAGTAATTTTTTTCAATTTGCCGCCATACCAGCGATCACGTGACATGTGTCAAAATCGATTTTCAGGTTATCGGACATGCACAAACTTTTCACAAGAATCTTTTTTCTAATACTCTAATAATAAACTTTTTTCCCATATGGTACATACTTTTTGGCGGTCACTGTATATATATATATGCTTTAAAAAAAAGGTATTACACTTGGTATTCACTTCACCATGTAAACGTATGAATTAAATGCATTATAATTCGTGATGCTCTTCCGGTGAAACCGGAAGTGGTGAATTTTCAGTCGTGGCGTCAAAATGTTTTTATTTAAGTACCACGTGTACGTCACCTCGTGGTCACCTGGTATTTCAAAATGATCAAAAAATTTGCATTATAATAGGTTCATCGAGAATGAATGTATCTACTTATTATTTCCTTCATCTGTCAAATGTGTTCGCTGATAACCGTTTTAGTTACTTCTCTAATGAACTGCATGGTTCTTTAACGAGTTGTGAGCACAAAGCTCTGAATGTCTGAAATGAATAAATCTGTAACCGTAGACTCGGAGTGCTCCTTCCTCCACTCGGAAGATGGCGCGGCATAGATCACGTTTCATAGCGCGGGATCACAGAACAATCCACGGTATGAGGCGAATTGTAATAATACGGACGGGAAACAGATGGTGACAAATGGTTAGAAATGAATTTGTAATTTACATATTTTTTTATCAGCAGTTGAAGTTGAATATTTCTGTATGTGCATATAATAAACCATTGGATTTTGAATTGATATAGCCGATACTTGATAGTATAGTATGGTAGTAGTGATAGTTTCATTATAGAGAATAATCCATTGGAATTATTCAATCTTCATATGGAACGTGCCAGAAAATTTCGCAGAATACCGATCATTTTTTTTTGAATAATCAAATGACTGCTATAAAATCTCATACGTTCCCATAGAAACATGTAGGATTCATTCCAGGAATCGGTGATAGAAACGGATAACAGTTATGTCTAAAAATATTCAAATATCATAGATTCACGTTAGAAAACGCCTTTAGAGATTAAAGGAATATAATACTGAACTGTCTTGTAAATACTGGTGGATATCGAATATGACTCTATACGGATTTGCGGTTTCACTCCAACTGGGATCTCTTGAATTCTCATATATATTTTTTGTATCAGTCTTTCTGAGACATATTTGGCATGAATTCCATGAGCTCGATGTTGGTATATGTGATGTTGAAAACTTCTAAATTTTTTTCGAGCTGCTCTATTGATAAAATTTAATTCAACATCGGATAAATAGATACTAGAATGTTGTGATTCTTTAGAAATGCATATTGAAGACGATATATAATTATTATTATAATGTGTATTCATTGTATTCATTGTTTAACAAAAATTGCTCCTTTTTGTGTTGCGTTATTAGACAGATTATTTAAATATAATTCTTTATTTTTAAATGACGATTCAGAAATAATGTTTGTTCGAAAATCCAGTGGATGAAGTCCCTTACGAAACTCAAACAATATTTTTAATGGCCATGTTATTTTTTCGATACGCCTCTGATTCTGTTTGAAATGGATAATCTAATATGATCCAATAAATAATGACGATGACAACCACAATCACAATTATATACAGACGAATTATTATATACATTTTCAATATAACAGTTACTTCAAGAAAAAATCGCACGAAGAACAGTTACATGGCTTACAGAAAATTATCGAAAGACCAAACCATTCAAACATGCACGTTGAGCCCCACGTGGATTCAATGAGATGCCCCAATACACACAAATCGTTAGGACCGTGAGGAATTAACGTGATACTGGGGTAGTTTCGGACCGCGTGTCTATCTATAACCCAATACAAACCAAATTTACATTGTATAATGTTCGAGATGGGGATAGCAGGAAAGTTTGTTGGTTTGAGAATAATTTCTTTTATTTCTGACCGGGATATTATAAGCTTATATCGTCTTGATTATATTATCAATAAAGCGGGTTATAACTCACTTGGATTACGGTCTGGTTTCACTCTCAGGAACGTTGATATGGATATACATATTTTGATTTATTTCGACTTTGAAGTTTCAAATATTTAATAACGTTAAAATGTCGGTGATGTCATGATTAATGAAATCGATTTGCAAAAAATTTTTTATCTAAATAACCCTAGAACATTGATAAAATATAACAACTTCCTGTAGCTTGTTGCTTATAGGAAACAGACCGACGCCGAAAACAACAAGCTTTCGGAATCTGCTATAATAATTATCAATGTCCTTGGGTTATTATACTGAAAATTGCACACCTCTACTTTTCAACCAATAAGATGCCTTAATTTTGACTAGTTACCCTGACAACTGAAAAAATTTCCGGAAATTTTTTCGTGGCGCCACGATATTTAAGTGGAAATTTTTTATAGTTGAAAAGGTAACCATATGATCTAAAACCATTAAAAATTGTAGATATACCTGTGAATAATGCAAAATTTCTGTAAGAATTAACATTATTATTTATTATTCGCTATAAAGTTTCATTAAACAGAAAACACAAATTTGTTTAATTATTATTCATTAACAATTTATATTTCAAAAAACGTAGGATCTACAAACAGTAAGATTTAAATGTTGCTTGAATTCTAACCCATCCTCTCTTCTTAATGGTGAATAGGAAGGTGACGAATTAATTAGATGTCTGTGTTTTAAGACATATATGTAATATTTTGAAATAATTTTGTTCAAATCTTTTTTAAGCAAAAGGCCATATTTACTTGTCATCTGCAGCAGACTTTCTTTGGATTTTCGTAAACAAACCATTCGACTCTAACGCTTCCTGGACGCCATCTTCCATTAAATTCGTTAACTATATTAATTTTGGATGACATATTTGCACTTGACTCAACTCTTTGCAGTATTTACATAAATTGTACTTTTCAAAGCATTTCATTTTTCTCAAATTAATTGTTTAACGCAAATGCTTACAAGAAATGTTTTACATAAGAATATCTTTGTTTGCTGGTTTGATGTCAAAAGCATGGCCGCCTATATCACGGCCACCTATATCACGGCCACCTACTGCAACAAACCATGTTAATAGTATATTTTTTACATTAGAAGTGTTATGGATTACTTCAACAAAAAATGCATTTCTACCACCTTTAGTGACCTAAAATTATGAAATGGCGATAGACTGATCTAATAACCATCTGAGTTTTAGCATTTGGTGTAACTAAAGTTGGTAATATTTTTTATTTAACGAAACATGGTGGTCTTGACAAGCAGTAAAATTAATTTAAAATGTCAGATTGGTGTGAAATTTTCTTACCGAATACCACCCAAGCTTAAATTATTCCTGGAAATTTTCTTTCGGGCACGAATAATAAAATAATTTAAGCTCTTGTGATATTATAAGTGATAATTTGTCACTAGCAAATTACAGCAATAATTTTTTCACTTTGTTTGATTGAATCTTTTTTCAAATGAATACATAAGCACTCCGTCCACTCGTGAGATTTCCATAGCAACAAAGATTCGTGCATCTAGTAAAAATTATCAAAAAATTACCACCACTTCTATAATTACTGTTGATTATTTTATTCCCTCTACCTTCTACAGGTACAAGTTTTTTGCATCACATTGAAGCTCAATTTTAAATCCTCGATGCAGTTTTCTCTATTCGCAAAAATGTTCATGCAAAGGGAAATAATTATAAAAATAAATCAAATTTTTCATTTTTCAATTTTCATGGAGAATGTTCCCCTTTCCAAGATTAATACCTCCCAAGAGGTTATCTTGAACGATGGAAAAGAGTTACTAAAGTTTGTCTTTCAGCCGCAGATGATTCCACACAGATTTCATGAATAACCTATTCATAATTTCGAACAAAAATGAAAATAATCGAGTTTCATCAAAATTTGTGAAATGATAGAGAGTTCACAGGTCAAGATCATACCTTGACATAAAGCTTTTCCACAAAAAACAAAGTGATTGCGTGCAATGATATATCCATATCCACCGGAGTATAGGAAGATAGAAAAACTCAGGAGATCAAACGCTATTCATTACTTCCTTATTCCAGTGCTTCGATGCAAACTCAAGGTTCAAAGGCCATCAATTCTCTTGGGTCTGTGCCATTTCTTTTATGAGCCGCGAAGACGGCTCCGTTCATTCAAACACACGTCATTGCCAACAAATTTCCAACAGACAACATGGGAATCGAGAATCCGTTTTCTCGAAGAATGCATTTCCGTTTGCGTTCCAACCATTGCACTGAATGATTCGACCTAGGATGCGCTATTCCATTCGAAAGAGGTCGGGCCTCGTTTATAATAGCTTTTTCTTTTGTTGCTGGCTTCAGGGTAAACTATTTAGGACTTTTGATGAGAAAATATCGTGGAAGCCAGGGAATGGGTCTATAATTGAATATTTGTTATGGTTGAGGATTGCATTTGAGGTAGTTGCAACAGTGGGCCTTGTTATGTATTGACGGTGTACCTTGTATAATTTCGGTTCTTATACAGGGCGTTCCTTAAAGACATGCTAATATTTGAGGGGGTGATTCTTTGACTTATTTTAAGGAAAAAACTTTCTATAAACGTATGTCCTAAAAGTCCTAACTTTTGAGATACAGGGTGATAAAGTTTTGAAAAAAAATCAGTTTTTTAATAATAACTGAGATAATATTGTAGACGTTTTTATAAAATTTGGTACATGTCTTCTATGCAGTAAGGTGCATTTTTCAATGCACAAACATTTTCATTTTCTCAACCAGTGGCGTCCGTACGGGTTTTGCATTGAATATTTTTGGAGAAAAAAATACTACGCCACTGCTTTCTCCAAAAAAAAAATACTTTTGAGATCCTCATTTATTTTTGAGCAAATTTGATATCCCGAGTTTTCTTTGTCCGCCGCATGGTTTTCGCTTAAAAAAATAAAAATCGTTTCATTTTAGGATCAATTCTTCAAAAATCTGATGCGGTGTGGAAATGTTTGTGCATCGACTGAAACTAAATTGAGGGATCAGATTTGTTCCAAAATGAATGAGAATCCAAAAAAATGTGTAATTCTTGTCAGATGCTCGGTTCTTGATTAAAATAATTAAATTGAAATTGCTTCATATTGCAGTAGGTACCTAACATTTTGTTGACAATAAATCGTCCGATAGTAATTTAGCTACCTCTTTATAATTGATATTTCTTTTGACCACTTCTTAATCTTTTCACTTATAATCTCCCAAGTGCTTGAATTATTACCTGAATGGATTTACGATATTAATTCAGCTACCTATCTTAAATACAGTTTATCATAATCGGATAGGTCGCGGAGGACCTCAGCAATGGCCAGCAAGATCCCCTGATCTCAACAGTTTAGATTTCTTTTTATGGGGGCACCTTAAAACTCTAGTGTATAAAACTCCCGTTAATACTTTAGAAGATTTAAGAGAGCGAATAGTTGCCTCGTGTGAAATTATTCGAAATACGCCGGGAATATTTCAACGTGTGCGTAATTTCATGCGTAGACGGGCGGAAGCATGCCTATTAAGTGAAGGTGGCCATTTCCAACAATTTTTATAATCAGTGTTAGTATTGTCAATAATTAATGAATTTGATCCGTTCATTTAAACTTACTTTTATAAAATAAAATAAAATAAAATTCGTTTTTGTACAAGCTGAAATCCATATTTTTTTGATTCTCATTCATTTTGGAACAAATCTGATCAATTTATTTGCTTTAAGTCGATGCACAATCATTTCCACACCACATCAGATTTTTGAGGAATTGATCCTGAAGTAAAACGATTTTTATTTTTTTAAGCGAAAACCATGCGGCGGACAAAGAAAACTCGGGTGATCAAATTTGCTCAAAAATAAATGAGGATCTCAAAAGTATTTTTTTTTCAGGAGAAAGCAGTGGCGTAGTATTTTTTTCTCCAAAAATATTCAATGCAAAACCCGTACGGACGCCACTGGTTGAGAAAATGAAAATGTTTGTGCATTAAAAAATGCACCTTGATGCATAGAAGACATGTACCAAATTTTATGAAAACGTCTACAATATTATCTCAGTTATTATTAAAAAACTGATTTTTTTTCAAAACTTTATTACCCTGTACCTCAAAAGTTAGGACTTTTAGGACATACGTTTATAGAAAGTTTTTTCCTTTAAATAAGTCAAAGAATCACCCCCTCAAATATTAGCATGTCTTTAAGGAACACCCTGTATAGTGTACTGTAATAGGGTTTTATTCAACAAAATATTATTTTACTTCCGTAGCAATTCTGATATCGAAAGAATTGTAACTTTTTAACGTCATGAAACTTAATACCGACCTATATTTTCGTCCAATCCAGACTTTGCATGACATTATGAATGGGCGTTCTGTGTTATATTGTAAGATGGGTACATCAAGCTTGACTTCATACACAATGCTGATAAGATGATTGTTAAATCTCTCGCCGGTTTTGGGCATAGATTGAAGAGTATATGGAGTGAAAATTCAGGGACATGTGACGAACGTCGATTCAACAAGGGTGGCTCGGGCCACCCTCGACTGTAGGGCTGACGGAATGTTTAGGTATCACCGATAATGCAGGCTCCCTACTGAGCAACAAAGTTTTGTTCGTTGTTTTTTCAATAACAATAATGATAATAATAGTCTGAATATTAATTTGGAGTTTTTGTCTGTTTCAAAGCGATGATAGTTTGGATAGGAAACTTGAAAATATTTTTTATTTTAATCTATACAATCAAATGTTTGTGTACAAATTTGGCTGATTTGTGTATTCCTATATAGAAGTGAGTTTTGGGAGTGAATTTAGGACTAACTCTTGTAAAAAGAGTGAAATTGGTAACCAAAATTATTGAAGTTTTATGTTGGTGAGTGTTGGCTTCTAGACACATTTATCTTACAACAGAGCTATATTTCATTTTCTTTATGAGAAGTGACAATTTCACTCGACAATTCAATAATAGTTTCGCTTATTTGCATTTACGGAGTGTATGAATTCTTTCGACGGAATTTATATTGTGGCTGATTATCTTTTCGAATTGAGAAAATTTTATGTTGTACATATTTTACACGGCAATATTTTCGTTATAGCTCCTGAACCGCACAAGTAAATAAAAAACTTCTTTTCTCACAATCTCTCACTGGTGGCAGAAGGGTTGAGCAAGTCTTGACTCTGAAAAAAGGAGGACCCTGTGAATTATTTACGACATGCCTAATTTGAACTGATTATTGTCGAAAATGTCAAAGTTTACTTCAAAAAGTCTTGAAAAAAATGTATTATTGTCATCCTTTACGTCCTGAAAAATTTCTAAGAATCACCCATTGAAATTTGTGAGAATATTTGCTTCTCAAATTTCTTTTTTATACGAAACTGGAAAATGTTCGCATTAATATTTTTATTGTAGCTCCTGAACTATACAAGTAAATGAAAAACTACACGAAACAACATTGATTGTTCCTGTCTCATAATAAGTCAGTGATGGCGGAAAAAAAATCTGAAGAGTTGAACAAGGCTTGACTTTGAAAAAAGAAAGACCCTGTGAATTATTCAAGGAATGAATTACTTTGTATCGTGCGTACTATTGAATGGATTATACTTTATTGACCCGCCAGAAAAAGTTTCTCTCTCCCACTCATTCGGCTTATGGAGAAAGTAATAGGTGATATCTCCATAGTTTTTGGAGATAATAGCATCAAACTTGGTATTGTTGGAATCCTTATGATCGTCCCTAACCGATCATCCAATGATATACCGGGTGTTCTATTTTAAAAAATGATTGAAGATGGCGCTCAGCAACCATTTTGAAACTTTTAGCTGGAATTTTCTCATGAAAAAGTAGGTTTTTATCTCCTATTTGAGCCTTTCAAATTTCAAGAGGAGAACGGACTTTAGACTAGCACTCTATAGTTATTCGACATCGAATCTGAACCGCAAATGAATTCAGTGATAGGGCTACCAAGTTTGAATTTAGCGAGCTACCACTGCTCTCCACCCCATCCTTACTCTGAACGAATTTTGGGATTTAGGCAATATCCTTCCACTGTTTAATGTTAAACTGCTCACAAATTGAATTTCCTCCAACAACGATGCTGACGTAAGTGCAACTCATTCAATTCCTGAATATCTTACATCTACGCTATAATATTTCCATGCCAGTCTGCGCTTAAACGAAAATGGTAACATAAAAACAGGCACATTGTATGGAATGTCTGTTGCACCAGAATTTTTATTGTCATATCAAAGAGTTATAAGTATCCAAAATGGCTTTAATATCGCATTTGGAATGCATATGTTGCTATTTCCACTGAGATTCTCATAATGTTCAGTAGAACATTTTTTGCGTGGGAGAATTCTACCGTGTCTGTTCGTTTTTTTCTTTTTGTGGCTGTGGAAATATTGGAATGAAGGCTTTCACGGCCTGCGAATTTTCTAGTTCGGTTCTGAGTTTGCCGTGGTCATCTTTGATTAAAATCTCCAAACAGTTGGACTGTAACTACGCAGTCATCGTCAGTAGATTATTTGAACTTCTTATCGATTTGACAAGTAGTGTCAAATTCAAACTTTTTTTGTCAGTAATGCGCCTTCAACATTTTTCTAGTGCAATTAGTGCTATGCCTGTACTGTACCTTAATACCTTATTTGAAATGATCGAAAGCATAAGAGAAAGCCGTCACAAATTTTGTGAGAAGTAATTATTTATTATGATCGAACCAGAACACACTACCTACTACTACTCTAGATTTGTTCGACGGTAGCGTTTCATGATTTGTAGTTTGTGAATGTCGCGAATTCATACATTTTATGGAATTCTATAATGATATGAAACGTGCTACAAAACACCTAACGTTATCAGGTTTTACATTACCCGAAAATTTTAAAGAACTCGGTGCTATCGCTCATATTCCCCTATATCCCCCATAACGTTATTTAATATGAAAACTACCATGATATCATGCGAAATACCTTCATTGGGATGATTTTATCAAGCTACAGAATTTTCAAAAGTTAAAATATGCTTCTTCAAAACTCATGGCAAATCATAAAACAAAGAACTTTTATGGGTTGAGATAACTTCAAAAAGGGGTGTGAATTATACCGTTTTACCTTCATTTCATTTGACGCTTTTATCTTGCCGGATTTAAAATGGTACACTGCTGACGTTGAAATCCCACTTCTGATTTCTGTGGTGTCGTTGATCGATATGTTATATTATCATTGAACGAATAACCTCAAAGACCTTCCATACGCAATGATGAGCTAGACGTCTACACGAGGGTGAACATACGAATCGTCATGTCGCATAAGTTTCAAAACAAACTCATTTAATGTCCACCTACATGCCTTTGTAATCTTATTACACACCGGCGTGATATATAATTCCTGTCACAGGGTTGGCAAATGGTCGTTCTCGTTCTGTAATTTCTCTTGGAGTGCGCAAGGATCACGCCTGAACAAGAGTAACAATAAATTTATATAAAATATGTCTTCCTGCCCTCATCTGTTTCCGTTTGAACCTGAAGAATAGCGAGCATTTTTTTATAATTATTCAAGTACTTGGAAGAATCGGTAAAATTATGAAAAAAGAATTATACTAAATATTACAAATATAAAATATTAAATACAACAAATATTTTAATTTTTGGATTGAATTCAAGAAATTTTATGAAAAAACTTATAGATTTTCAAGAAAACAATTTACATATCATGTTGGTGTTCGCCGTTGCTTGATACTTCGAATATAAACAATTCCACTAACTATAACACTGTTTGATATCCGTCAGATTGTGGGCAATGGATAATATCTGCCAGAGATGGCGCTGATTACAAATTTTAGTGTAAGTAATTATTTTCTTCGATTTAATTGGGTTAGTTCGCTTGTGTTGATGATTGGCAATCACCATGAAACCGGTTCGTAGGTGTTTCCCATTTTCATAATTTTGATTTGAGAAAGCATTGCAAAGCAGTTCTTGTAGAAAACTTTAGGAATCCATCATATATAATTCAGTGGTAGTAGGGGGCAGCGAATGTTTTTGTTGGAGACTGGCTATTTTGTTATTGTTGTTGTTATTATTTCCATCAACCTACCAACTGTATAAGCTGAAGCAGATGATTGGATTAGTTGTTCTATTTTTCATTATCTGTAAATTTGGTTCTTTTACGTTTTTTTTTGATATTTCGTTTCTTTCTCTATTTTCTTCTTTGTTTTAGTGTTATTTTAAAATTTTGTGCTTGACTGTGCTGAACATTTCGTTAATTTTGCTGTTTAACGTACTGAACCCTGTAAAAAATAGATTTGTTCCGATTTTTTTATATATTTCATATATACCTATTCTGGGTTATATCTCCAATATCTTAGATTACAAGTACAAACTGTAATGTTTTAAAAATTTGGATTGGCTGTCGCTTTGCAGGTAAATGTAGATCTTTTCAAATTTCTGCAGTGAAAATACTAATTTTTGAGAAATCTGAGTAATTGAGTTCAATATCTTCATATGCAGTATGCAGAAATTCGGAGTTTTCATTAAAGTTATAATCTTCTTCTTCCTCTTCTTCTTCTTCTGAAAATGATTAGCATATGTTTAATTTTTTTCTTCTTCACATATTTCACACGGTGTTTACGTATGCGGTTTTTGAATGGTCAACCTGCCTGGCCAACATATACTTTGGGGCAAGATCCACAAGATCATAAACTCCTGATATTTTAGATTTTTATGTCCTATTATTATTATTCATGATAATCTTTCCCAACGTTTTTTTTTTTGTCAGATGATATTTCATTATCGGTCATGAGAATTTCAGCAACTTCGAATAAATAGGTTTCGAAGCCGTCTTCTTCTTCAATCGGCCCTTCTGAATGACTTTTCTGGAGGGAGTTTCTACCAGTTACTTCTAGTTCCCTTTCTTTCTATTCCCGCTTCAACTCGTAGACTTTCAAATCCACAAGGAGCACTTTCGTCGAAAACATTTTGTCATCGATTAAAGTCAGTATTTTCACACAAAAATGTATTGGTTTATCTTCCAGTACTATACAAAATTGTACACTTCCCCAACACTTATTTTTTCAATAAATTGATGTTACTACGTGGTAGAAGATCATCATGAATAATGATAAATAAAAAAATTCTATATTTTTATACTCCATACTTTATATGAGTGCGATCACTTATTTATTTGAAAAATCTCACTCCTGATGCCAATTGTAATGAAAATACCCTTGACGGTTCAAACTAATTCATTTAAACTGTTAAATGCAATAATTCATTTAAAAAAAAGGGATTTGTCACTACTGTTTATACCAGTACCAGTTTACAAAGTCAACACTTTATAGTCTACTCCCAGTTGACGTACCTGTCCATACTTCCTCATATATTCTTTCCCAAATATGGTCATTCAGAACACCCTAGACTAGTCGAAGAGTCAAAAACGATTACGCCATGAAGGAATATATGACTTGGAACCGTGGCAGAAAACAATGTGGCGATCGCAAGTAATGGACAGACCCGGCTCCAGTTCGTTACAGTTCCATACATCTTATATATCTTAGATTTATTTAGTATTCATCTCAAATTACATAGCTGTTGTCGCTCTCCTGCATTATTATTTGTGCTTCAACGTCTGAATCCTTTTCTATTTACTATTTATTACCTTTCCTTCTTCAAAGTAGACAATACCTATCTTTGATGATATATGATTCTGATTGATCATCCATTTCAATGCCTAAACATATTTACTTCAAATACAATGAGTGGAAATCAAAATATACTGAAAAGGGGAACATTTATTCATATTTTCGGACAAAAATCAAAATATACTGTTATAATACAGGTTATTCACAAAGACCGCCACCATATACAAAACAACTTATAAATTAAGTTAGCCCGACAATGGAGGAACTCTTGTAATGATGGTATGGAAATCACCGAAATTAAACATCATGAAGGCGTTCCAAAGATAATGGAAGAAACTTCATCCTCTTCATATGCATAAGAGCCCTACAAGAATGTGAATTTCGTAGTTGAGGCAACTACATTGTTCCAGAATTTGTTTCCATTTAATTAATGTTCCATGAGAAACGTATCAGTATTCGAATCATTTGTTACAGTTATGAAATTGATAATAAACCTTCAAGCAAGTAATTATTACGCAGAAGAGTTCTTCATTAAAAATAAATTGTTTGTTCGAAATGACGTATTTGAACATCCGAAATTTCTACGATTATTTCTCCGCAATGCAATGAAATGACCCAAAAATTGCCCTATTAATAAAAAGCGATGCGGAGTTTTCTTATCTTTCGCTAACTCGCTTCCAACTCAATCAATATAGAAGTAATTGGTTCAGATGGTGGCTGAATGGTAGTGTTAGTCCAGTCCCCGGATATTTCAAGAAGGAACGATTTTTTATAGGCGTTTAATCATATTGAAGTTCAGTTCCAGAAATAAAAACTTTGAACTGAAAAGAGCAAACGTCTTCACCTTTGCACTGGAGAGTAATTTATTTTTTACAAAAATGGAAAATTAAACTTGGGGCACATAATATACTGAATATACAGGGTGTTTCCGAAGTTGGAGCAATAAATGAAATGGGGAGCAGAAAATGACAAAACAAAACGAAATGAAGGAATATATTTTTGTCGAAAAATAATTATTTTGGGAGATACTGAATTTTAAAGCTTAATTTTGATTTTTGTTTGATGAATGTTTATGCACCATTTAAACAATGATTACTCATTCGACTTGCGGATGATCATTCTGAGTTCTCACTTTTAAAACTTAGCAAACAATGCCTTGCATCGATGAAACGTGGATCGGTTTTAAGCTTCAGTTTTATTTTTGCGAAAAAAATTTTGGTACAATAATTCAATTCGTTTGTGAAAAATCGGAACTTAAGTGAATGTCGGTTCTGATGATTTTGGAAGAAAAATATATATAGTTTCACAAATGAAAAAAATATTATAAAAAAAATCTTTCCAAAGACAAGTTTTTATTGTAATGCCCTAAAAAGTAAAGAATAATTTCTTTAAAATGATGTGAGTTATAGATTCGAACCGAAAACTTCAGGCGGTAAGCTTTTGAATCTGTAACTCACATCTAAAGAAATTATTTCTTACTTTTTAGCTTTTCTTTAAAAGATTTTTTTATATTATTTTATTTTGGGCTTTTTAGTTAGTACGCCTCTATGGATTTCAGAGAAAGCATGGTTATTACAAGGGCCGTTTCCGGTCAGTTTTAAGCTAACTAGCTTTTCAATGAGGAAGGCTACCTAAATATTTACTCGTCCGCCATTATATGAACTTTAACAAAACGTACATGATATTCGTCCCCAAATACCCCACATACCAATATTGAAGAGAATCAGACCATGATTACAAAACTCGTCCGCCATCGTTGATTTATGAATTCTGCAGCAACTAACTTTTTAGAAGTTTCGTATGAAAATAAAAATATTTCTTGAAAAACCCACAAAAAAAACAGCACAGAATAGCTATCTCTAAAGATCAGTTGATCGATAACCAAGTGAATTTTTGTGCATATAATCTCATAGAGGTAATAGGTATGTTTGATTACTTGTGCTTCGGACTTCCATCGTCTTAATGGTTGAAAGATTTCTACTTCTTTCAATTTTTCACTACGTTTCAATTGCTTGAATCTGCAATCGTCTTCAGGTGAATACTGACAAATTTTGAATCTACACGATGTTTTATAGGTCTGCCGGTAATTACGTTGTAAATTACGCGTGGTCTTGTGGCGCGCGTGTTTTCGCGCTAATTCTCCCTCCAAAACGGTTCATTAGCGGCCTCCATACGTTTTTGATTTCCACACTCGGTTGACTGAAAGCACCATTAACCTCGATATAAGCGGTTTCAATAAGTTTGCGTTTAAACCAGTGTTCTTCTCTATGAAGAACATTAGCCTCGTCCCAAAGAATTCGATGGTGCTCTGTCCACGCGTGGTCGGCTATTCCCGATTTAGATGTTTCCCCCCGTTGAGTCCACTTTTTGTGTTCAGCTATTCTTACAGATAATCGGAGAAAAAGTGGACTCAACGGGGGGAAACATCTAAATCGGGAATAGCCGACCACGCGTGGACAGAGCACCATCGAATTCTTTGGGACGAGGCTAATGTTCTTCATAGAGAAGAACACTAGTTTAAACGCAAATTTATTGAAACCGCTTATATCGAGGTTAATGGTGCTTTCAGTCAACCGAGCGTGGAAATCAAAAACGTATGGAGACCGCTATTGAACCGTTTTGGAGGGAGAATTAGCGCGAAAACACGCGCGCCACAAGACCGCGCGTAATTTACAACGTAATTACCGGCAGACCTATAAAACATCGTGTAGATTCAAAATTTGTCAATATTCACCTGAAGACGATTGCAGATTCAAGCAATTGAAACGTAGTGAAAAATTGAAAGAAGTAGAAATCTTTCAACCATTAAGACAATGGAAGTCCGAAGCACAAGTAATCAAGTTACTACATCGTCTACAACCTTCAAAACAACGTTATAGGTATGGATTTTCTATACAATCTTCATCAATAACAGAATTCTATTGTTAAAATAATCTGTTGATGAAACTGAGTCAAAGAATATGCAGACTCTTTTCTATTCGAGGAAAAAATTCCTGAATCAAATATAAGGTTTTGTCGTTCGAGAAAATGTCATCATTTCGGTTTGTTTACAATTACTTGAAATATTCCCACCACGTTTGCATTAAATCAGTAACGACATTGTAAACTGAATCACTCTTTATTCCATATCTTGTTTTGTCAACTGTTGTGAGTTCAGTGTGTGTGAATTTGAGAGGGTAGATCAAATCCGAAGCACTGCGGTTGAATTGGATACATTTTTTTTTCCACAATGCGCTCGTCAGCTTTTCCAGTATAAGCCACTTAACTGAAAGTGCTGGGCAATGCGGAGAATATGGTCCACAGTTTCATTATCCCCAAGGAAGTTTTATACTGTATGAATGTTTGCAGAATAGATAATGTCAGCAGTATTTGAATATTTTCTAACCAGTTATATTTCACATCCGATGGCGATGTGATAGAATGGAATGATATACTCATTTTAATTAGAGAATAAATAGAAGAAGTGAAAGTTGGAAAACTGACTGCATTCTTTCATCGAATAACTGTTTTTCGACAAACTTAATCGAAATGGACCGCACATGGTTAATTCTTCTCAGGAAAGAATTATGTAAAAGAGAATGGTGATTGAGTGATACCAAAAGCCTTATTTATCAAGATAGCAAATGTCATCCCAATGAAATTTCTGGAATATTTTGAGAAAGATCTTATTATCTCCAAATTTAATACGAATAAAGATTTCGTCATATTTTGATAAAGGAGAAAGATACAGAATTTGGAAGAAGAAATTACTACAAGTTCAATTGAAATGTTTTAGGACTTCCATTATCTACAAGATCAGAAATGAATTCTCAACGAGTTCCAACCAGGACGTTCAGATTGTCTTCTGGTCAATTTCTGACAAACTTACGCGAAAATTCATAGGCCGTCTATGTTCATTTGTGTGCGTTGGCAAGTGAAGTTGGTTGTTGGCGCTTACTGTTTGGAAGTTGGCGCTTATTGTTGGTCGTTGGCCGATCAGGGGTTTTAAACATTTCAAATCTCTATGCTCGGTTGACTGAACTCATCGTTATTCAGAATGTATGTCGCATCTTTGAACTTTCCCTTGAACTAGTGTTCTTCTTCATGGATGACTATTTCATTCCATTTGAAGTAATGCTTATTTCTACAGAAGTGTACTGCTATTCGTGGCTTTCGTATTTATCTTCGTTGGGTACTTTTTATGTGTTCTCCGATTCTGATATCTAGTGGCCTTCTAGTTTCACCGACATATGACATACCATATTAACAAGGAACGCAGCAAATGCAATTCTTCGAGTCATTAGAGTAACATTAGGTGGTTTTGTTTTTGTGAGATTGCTGCGGATCGAATTGCCAGACTCGAAAAAAGTTCATATGTTGTATCTTACCTTAGATACTTAAGTTACTAAAACTTAATGAAACACGTAATATTTTCACAAATAATATAACATCGCGACATGTTTCGCTACACTGTCGCTTTTTCAAGCAAGTTATTATATTAACCGCTTAAAAAACTACAGTGTAGTGAAACATATCTCGATGTAATATCATTTGTTGAAATCTTATCGTGTTAAATGAAGTTTCAGTTACTCACGTTTCTAACAGTCTAAGAAGTGCTGTGGATTTCTATCAAGTAACAACCGATTCAATTAAAAACCAGTCAAATATCTAAAATGGCATTCAGCATACCACGATAAATGATCAATTAATCACATATTCCACAATCTGTATTTAATGATTTTTTTTTTAAATATTACCATGGCAACTCCATTTTTCAAGTACATCGCTACATTACTGTTTGATTTCAGTGTTTAAAAACCCCGAGAGAGTATATAACTGTTATGATAAAAAAAGGTATCAACTTAATAACATACAATTTTGTGGTTATAATATGAATTCGTTAAAGAAGTACGGTATATGTAAAGCATTGATGAACTCGAGACAATTGTTTTTTGAGCAGTCGTTCCGCAACGCTGCACTCGTGAATAAAATAGTCGTTACGAAAGGACGTGTATAACTCTGCTAACATAATATACTATTTTGAAATAGAATTGCTGAAATCAACAATTTGATTCCAATAAAATGGGAATATTGATTGAATGTTCGGTTTTGTGGGTTTTCTTGAGTGTTTAACCTGAAAATGAACCAAAACTTGTAAATCAAAATCAAATCGAAATGGGTCGCATATGGTTACACAGAAAAGAAGTTTGAAATAACAGAATTGGTAATTGACATCCCGCACATTCCCTGTATCAAGATAGCAAATGTCATACGGAATTTTTTGAAGACTTGTTTTGACTTAAATAACAATTTGACTCGATAAAAAAAATATTTTGTTTTAAAGGTTTTGATAACAGAGAAAGATTTGGTCTCCGATACGTCAACGTAGTTTGAAAAGAAGAAGTAATATTCAATTATTTTAAACTTATTTTTCTAGTAACTGACAAAATTGTACTTTTTTTAAGACAGTAATCTTCTAAACGGAGTACTTATCGTAGAAAATTGATTTTTTTGGTGTGGGCTGCCGCGGGGTGCCATCTACCGCGACTTTATGTTTCGACAAGATCAATTTATATGGAAAGGCTTAGTGATCCCAAAAATTGCACTTTTCGGTATTACCAAGCTCTAAGCCTTTTCGTTAAATGCTTCGAAGCACTAAGCACTGAATCAGGAAAGTGCTCGGGAGCACAATGCGTAGGAGCACAAACGTGCCTCGGGCACTTTCACGAGCACCAAGCCCTGTGCTTTGGGACAGCTCTAAATACACTACACTACACTGCACTACACTGCACTGCACTGCACTGCACTTCACTACACTACACTACACTACACTACACTACACTACACTACACTACACTACACTACACTACACTACACTACACTACACTACACTACACTACACTACACTACACTACACTACACTACACTACACTACACTACACTACACTACACTACACTACACTACACTACACTACACTACACTACACTACACTACACTACACTACACTACACTACACTACACTACACTACACTACACTACACACAACTACACTACACTACACTACACTACACTACACTACACTACACTACACTACACTACACTACACTACACTACACTACACTACACTTACTACACCTACATGCCACACGACCACACGACCACACGAGGCGTACGCGACCCCGCGACCACACTACCACACGACCACACGACCACACTACCACACTACCACACTACCACACGACCACACGACCACACGACCACACGACCACACGATCACACGACCACACGACCACACGACCACACGACCACACGACCACACGACCACACTACCACACTACCACACTACCACACGACCACACGACCACACGACCACACGACCACACGACCACACGACCACACGACCACACGACCACACGACCACACGACCACACGACCACACGACCACACGACCACACGACCACACGACCACACGACCACACGACCACACGACCACACGACCACACGACCACACGACCACACGACCACACGACCACACGACCACACGACCACACGACCACACGACCACACGACCACACGACCACACGACCACACGACCACACGACCACACGACCACACGACCACACGACCACACGACCACACGACCACACGACCACACGACCACACGACCACACGACCACACGACCACACGACCACACGACCACACGACCACACGACCACACGACCACACGACCACACGACCACACGACCACACGACCACACGACCACACGACCACACGACCACACGACCACACGACCACACGACCACACGACCACACGACCACTCCACTCCACTCCACTCCACTCCACTCCACTCCACTACACTACACTACACTACACTACACTACACTACACTACACTACACTACACTACACTACACTACACTACACTACACTTACTACACCTACATGCCACACGACCACACGACCACACGAGGCGTACGCGACCCCGCGACCACACTACCACACGACCACACGACCACACTACCACACTACCACACTACCACACTACCACACGACCACACGACCACACGACCACACGACCACACGATCACACGACCACACGACCACACGACCACACGACCACACGACCACACGACCACACTACCACACGACCACACGACCACACGACCACACGACCACACGACCACACGACCACACGACCACACGACCACACGACCACACGACCACACGACCACACGACCACACGACCACACGACCACACGACCACACGACCACACGACCACACGACCACACTACCACACTACCACACTACCACACTACCACACGACCACACGACCACACGACCACACGACCACACGATCACACGACCACACGACCACACGACCACACGACCACACGACCACACGACCACACTACCACACTACCACACTACCACACGACCACACGACCACACGACCACACGACCACACGACCACACGACCACACGACCACACGACCACACGACCACACGACCACACGACCACACGACCACACGACCACACGACCACACGACCACACGACCACACGACCACACGACCACACGACCACTCCACTCCACTCCACTCCACTCCACTACACTACACTACACTACACTACACTACACTACACTACACTACACTACACTACACTACACTACACTACACTACACTACACTACACTACACTACACTACACTACACTACACTACACTACACTACACTACACTACACTACACTACACTACACTACACTACACTACACTACACTACACTACACTACACTACACTACACTACACTACACTACACTACACTACACTACACTACACTACACTACACTACACTACACTACACTACACTACAC
This sequence comes from Chrysolina haemoptera, assembly GCA_958298965.1. Classification (NCBI taxonomy): domain Eukaryota; kingdom Metazoa; phylum Arthropoda; class Insecta; order Coleoptera; family Chrysomelidae; genus Chrysolina; species Chrysolina haemoptera. Next base: position 29,739,240 of record OY282598.1, read on the forward strand.
TACACTACACTACACTACACTACACTACACTACACTACACTACACTACACTACACTACACTACACTACACTACACTACACTACACTACACTACACTACACTACACTACACTACACTACACTACACTACACTGCACTGCACTGCACTGCACCGCACCGCACCGCAATTTGACTCGATAATAAAAAAAATTGTTTCATGAAGGTTTTGATATCGGGAACAGATTTGGTCTCCGATACGTCAACGTAGTTTGAAAAGAAGAAGTAATATTCAATTATTTTGAACTTATTTTTTTAGATAGGAAAAGTAACTGACGAAATTGTTCTATTTTTTCATAACAGTTCTAAACGCAGTACTTACCGTAGAAAATTGATTTTTTGGTGGGGGGTGCCGCCGGGTGCCATCTGCTGCGACTTCATTCAATTTATATGGAAAGGCTTAGTGCTTAGTAATCCCGAAAAGTGCTCCAGAGCACTGCGAGCACTTCTTGGAATTACTAAGCACTAAGCCTTTTCGTTAAATGCTTCGCAGCACTAAGCACTGAATTAGGAAAGTGCTCGGGAGCACAGTGCTTAAGAGCAAAAAAGTGCTTCGAGCACTTTCACGAGCACTTAGCACTGTGCTTTGGGACAGCTCTGACAGAGATAAAATTGTCAGCCACCATGTATATAAACATTTTTCCCAAATGATTTATACATATTTCAGAGTTACAATTGTCGACTGAGAAAAAGAGATTATACTTTAATTCAATCAGTGAAAACCAGAAATATCCATCCGAGAGAAATTCCTTTCAAAACTTTCATTCTGATCCACTCTCCGTAGCTCATAACTAAATTTCTGTGGATCATCCCTCATAGCCCTGCATTTTCACCCACCGTGATTTATAACCCACATGCTTCAACCACACCGCTGTATTAGCCTATTAAGGGAATGGAGGGTGAAATAAGTATCGATTTGAAATATTAATGTATTCTCGCGGCTAGCCGAAGATTTACTGATGATCGCCTGTCAAAACTTTTCTTTAGGCAATTTACTTCGCGGAAAATGTGATTGATTTACCAAATTGATATTTTATTATGTTTTTCTACATTCATGCAAAAAGCAAAACTTTATTGAACTATATTCAGTGGAAAAAGAAGTTCTTTATTGCACTAGTGCAATAAAGTTTTTATTGCACTCATCTGCCATTCAACTTCAACGTGCTGTCATCATGACAACCATAAATGTTCAAACCCATTACATATTCAGCAGATATTCTGTGAGAATAGCAATACGTTTTAAACAGTTACATATTTTATATTATTTTGTATTAATGTTAGCAGCCAGAGCTAAACAAACAATGCCTTCCCGAGAAAAACTCCATAATCAAACCTGATCCGCTTTGTTCTAACCGTCTACCTGCATAGAGCAAACTATGACAACACTTCGTGATAACATACGCGCTCACGGCTACTATGATTTTGATTTTTACAATGCAGCTGTGGTTATAGAAACGTCAGTCAAAAACTATTTCGGACAATTACAGAATTGAAAGTTTTAAAATGAGTATATTATTAATGGAAAATAGATGATATAGTGATCTGTTTCAGTGCAAATCGATAGTAATAATCAATTATTTAAGTTGCGCTTTTCATTTTCCAACACTTAAAGCCGTACCTTAATAAATCATTTATTGCTTTTTGCATGAACGTAGAAAAAATGTTGTATGCAACTCGTGCAAAAATTGTTTATTGCACTTACTTTTTGCACTTGTTGCATAAATAACTATTCATGACGGTATGCCGTTCAGATATTACTTTCTTTTGACATAATCCACTTTCTAATAATTACTAAAATTTTATGCGGTTTATCAACAGTGACATTTCGGTGATATAAATAATAATTATTCAACGGGCCAACGTTTCGGCAATACAGTTCACTATCCTCAGGTTATTAAAATATTAAATTATGGACAATTACATAGAGGTAAATGTAAAATGTATAGTAGCACTATTTGCATTTTTAATTGAAAACCACGTGTAAACGTACAATGTGGTCAGATGTGTAATTACTATTCCAGCCAAATTCAGAAACAGGTATTGAGGGATTATTACATTTTTTTTTGCTATTAATAAGTAAACATGCGTAATAGATGAAATAGTAAAATCGAAATTGTCGAAGCACCTTTCTCTCCAAATATTTTCACCATGTGGAAAATATGAGGCAAACATCTGACAGAAAACAACTACTTTGTTGCGATTGCTTATTGTAATTACATTACATTACATAGAAATATTAATGAATTCTCGACATTATTTTTTATTTTTAAGTTTTTGAAAGATTTATGTTCATTGTTTAGTTGTGTGATGGATGAATATTTATGAAAAATAAAGATTCACACTTTTCGCAATAAAATCTGTGTTTTATTACCAATTTTGATGAAACAAAGAGCAGAAAATGTTGGATTACTTTACTTTCATTTAACCCCTATACCAGGTCTAAAAGTCAATTTTCAAGTAATCCCATAACAAGGCTACTTGAAATGAGCATTTTTTTTTAGAAAGCTGGAATTTCCTTTGCACGAAATTCCATCACAGTAATTTTTATTCTCAAAAAAACTTCATAATTTGAGTACCAGAAGATCCTTACTCCTTTATCCTTTTTCAATCTATCAACCACAATGCCTCTTGGTTTAAAAAAAAAATTGTTTTTTCCGTTAACCAGCTGTTGTCCCCTTACGAACGGCAGCCCTCAAAAGTCGAAACTTGTGCGAGCCAAGGATTAACGAGGTCTTACCTTTTATGGTGCGATTCCTAGCACTTTCTCGGGTCATCAGATGAAAATCTGAAGTCGCTGAGGATTCGAACCTAGCCGACCAGCAATCAATGGTTTCGAACGCGAAAGTCTCAACCACAGAGCTACTTGACCCTTATTGTTATGGAAAATAACGACCTGAAAACAACTGCTCCCATGGCTAATATCCCGACGGGTATTGAATTATATCGAACAGATACATGTGCAATATTGATCTTTGCAGAGGAGTTAGAGTACACAATTGCAAATGATCCCTGTAACCAACCAGCAGAATTTTATCTTGATTACCTCTCATCAGGTAGGTCGCTACAGACAGTTGAGGCTAACTTTTCCGTCCAAATCATCATATTACTCTGTCTCTTCGATTAGTTGAATATATAGGTTTTGATCAGACGATTATTATTTAATGCCCTTTCGTTATTTTCAAAACTCTACCAAACACATTAACATTAATTATTATTATCATTATTCCTCTACGTCCAGTCGACTGCTACTTTACTCAGGATTAAAAAAAAATATCTTTGTAAATACGAACTTTGACAACTGTGTAACCACTTCATTAAGAAGACCGCAGAAATGCTTCATATTAATTTCATATGATAAATGGTTTCTTTGCCATATCTTCTTTCTGTGAGGATAGAATTTACAGCACGGAAAAGGATAATTTCAATTAGATATAGTGAGGTCCCAGCAGCACTGTAAATCACAGAAAAAGGCCACTTTCCGGAAGAGTGTAAAGGAATGATTTATTACAGGTTGAATTTTTGAGATTCTTTCTGTTTAAGTGCTCCGAATAAATTCCGAGGCGGAAATTGTAGGCGTCAGCAGTCTTTCTCTTTGGATAAGTACAACGAAAGGTAAAAATAACTCGAGAAAGGTCATATGAGAAAAAAATTTATTCGATTCGAACAGAATTGAAGTTTCATCGATCAATATAATATCTAAAAGAAAACAATAATTGCATGCATAACACTTTCATGAAAAGTTGAAATAATTCAGATGTCCGAGTTTTTTCTCGCGGCAATCGTTAGAAAGCGGCAATGACACTTTTTGCTGAAAAGACGCCCAAGATTTATTCTTTAATCAGACAAAAAAGACATTCTTGAATATTCGAAGACATAATATTACCTATGAGAAAATTGACTTTCAATAGAATCGGTAACATTTCTAGGTAAATCTTGACTCTGGGGCAACTATTGGGTTCATTTATTCACATGTTCAATCTCGTCTTCGTTATAGTGATTGTTTTTGGGAAATTTCCACAAAAAGGAATTGTCACTTTGAACTGACAATTTTGACTTTTCAAACTATTATCAATCCCATATTTCGTCTACCAGCGGTTTCAAATTATTTGCAATCTGCGAAAAATTAGATGTGAACGTATTATTTTGTCATATTTTGATATTCTCGTCAGTCATGACTTTGCCTATCAGCTCCCCAAAATATGACGTTGACTTTTGGTACAACCTGTATATCTATAAGAGCAACTCCTCATTTAGCCGGAATATTTTTAGCCTTTTCAGTTACCCGTAAATCAAATATAAAAATGTGGTATATTTCTAGAAAAGCAGTATACGATCACAATGGAATTGAAAAAGGCATCATGAGAGAGTTGAGTCGGAAATATGTATTGAATTTGGAATATGCTGAGAAAACCAGTAAACTTGGAGTTTTATTACATTTCAACATAATACGCCTCCTCTCTCCTATCAAATTCCGGTCCACTGAATGCCTGACAGAATTGCGGTGGATACCTAATCTTATTGAAATTCTTCTTCGATATATTGGGCCAATGTGCTTGAACGGATCTTAAACAAAATGTTTCAGAACTATCTTTTCTACGTCATCAAACATCAAATTGAAAGTGAAGTTTACATATTATTTTCACTGGATTTTCATTCATTCGAAGGTTTATTTCTTTCGTTATATCTTATATCTTTGAACGAGCAATTCTTGTATATATTTTCGATCTCGGAAGCGGATTTAACGATCTGTATAAAATTTTGTATGAATCTCAGGTTTTGCTTTTCAAGTTCATCTATATAGGCCACTTTCTTGGATAAACGCTATTTTTTACTAAAGAAATTTTGTCTTATGGCGCCATCTTCAGAATTTTTGGGGTACCTGCATTATAGCTATTGAATGTTAGCCTACTCTTCGCGACATGGCGCTATATGACGTCCGAACAGAAGAACAAATCAATGTTAGATATTTCCTGAAAGAAACATTTCTTATCTGCTTTCATGCTAATAACAGTCATAATAATGTCATATAGCGCTATCTCGTACATTTTTGTGATACCTACTTCCATGGTTGCTATTGTCAGCAACGTATTTTGAGAAGTCATTTTAGACAATTTAGGTGTTGAATCTCATATACCAATTGAACAATTGAAGTCGACTTTGGCAATCACCATAAGCGGCCGGGTTTTCATTGAAGGGGCATAATAATAAGATTTTATTATTTTGATATCGTAAATTATTCATGTAAACTTTTTATTTGTAAATCTGTGATAGCGCAGTAGGTCTCCTCTTCTGTCAACAGTTCGATACATTGTGTTCAATTTGTTAAATTCGTTTGGTAAGTCTGGAATAGGGATTGAAAGTACCCAGAAAGGTTCAAAAGTAATGGAGCAGTAATAACAAAAAGTACATGTTAATATAGACTTCAGCTGACCGGCAAATGTATCCACAATTTTAGAATTATGAGTAGATATTTAGTCCAAGAAATGGAAGCTTTCTGATCATCATTCATGATAACCAAATCATTTTGTGATGGATGATTCTCTAAACTCGTCTTGTTTAATTCTTCATGTAAGCCTACCAGAAGGTATCTTAGAGACTCTTCCGAATCTGCTGGGACGTGAAGGAACAAAATTTCTGAATATATGGACAAAATGTGAAGTATCCACCATTTTCAGAGAAGAATCAGAACTCCAGATATTTTTCATCAAAGATATAAAAGATTTAACTAGAGTTCCCTTCATTCTTGATTTAGTAGTATTCAAATCCTCCTTACAAAAATCATTCTTGAAAAATTCCAACAAAACCTTGGTGTTAGAAAGACACTAGATGAAGATATTCATAAAACAGGTATTCCCTCCATTCTTCAATCCTCTTAGGCAAAATGTAGAAATGGAGTCTCTTGTTATGGCATGCTCACTAATGTTCAACGAAGAATCCATAGGTTCATTGTACCTGTAATTCAAAGAAGGTGATAAAGAAACTGATAATGATTTTTTGGAAGGTACTGAGTGATTATTTTTGATAACTGATATGTATCTCGTTGGAAAATTGGGACGATAGAATATTTCATCCAGTGGATGCGATGGAGGAATGTACCCATTACGGAATATGCATTGCCCCTTTGTCGCGATCGAAAGCCATCGATCAGTTAAGCAGTAGCATAGTAGTACATGTTTCGAAACTGTATAGGTTCATCATCAGCAAAATTTGAATTATGGGGAAGAAAAAATTGTTATATGAAAACTATTATAATTGAAATGTGTCGCTACATGATACCACTAAGTGTTATGCGATCACACTAACATGACATGCTTCAATTTAAAATTGAATATCAATAAGGGAGGCTTAGAGCATTTACCCCTTTTTACCAAATGAAAGAAAAATATCAATAAGGGAGGCTTAGAGCCTTGTTCCCCTTTTAATAAATGAAAGAAAAACATAAGCAACCACATGGATCAAAGAGTGAAAAGTGACTGTGTGGATATTATTCAAAAAATGAATGAAAAAGCCCCGTCGCAGACCTCAGGATTTCTGGTATATCCATCTCCAACCATGTCTGAACGCAGCTCTCCAGTTAAAAAAAGTGTGCACAGAAATCTGTCTACAAGATATTTGTTCCAAATATTCGTTATATAGTTCGCTATTTCGTTTCAGTTATCAAGATTTTATTGTGAAACAATATTTTACTGCATATTCAACATTATTCTGTCTACAGGATATTTTTTCCAAGTATTCGTTGTATAGATCTCTATTTCTATCCAGTTATCAAGATTTCATTGTGAATTAATATTTTACTGCATATTCGGCATTATTCGTACCCAAATCGTTGTGGGAATTTTTTGGTTTCAACTTGTCCGTCTTTGGCATGCTGGATTATCATAACACAACAGTGACAGAGTGTCATGCAAACGACGAGGGTTGTAATTAATTCCTGAAACATTTATGCCGGAAACCGGTTTGGATATCACAACAGGAAAATGCGTGCCGTTATCATCAGTTCTATCCCACGCGAATATTCATTCCTAGTTGTAATTTCGTGTTATAATTGATAGCAAGTATTATCATTCTCGTCTATGGCAATGTACACGCGAATTATTGATATCACGCGGTATTCTGTTATTCAGAAAATCGTTTTAGTTCGTGAATCAACTCACGAAAGGAATATTTCCTGATTTGAATATCTGATTTTGTATTGGATTCGAGCAACGTACAATAAATATGCAAAGAGAAAATATTGAAAAGAAAAATTGAGACAATAGGTGTTATGAATAAAAACTAGCAAAAGCTTTTACTATAGGTTTGTCTCTCTCATTAGTTAATAAAATAGATAGGTCTGTTTCAAGAAATCTAAATAAAAGCATTTGCTTAAGGTTTATTCATTAGACTCAATGTTTTGGTTAACATTATTGACAAAAATATATCAATTATATCTAATCAGTCAAATTATTACTACTTTCGAATGAAACATTTTTTGTTCATTAGACAATTTCACGAATATATTATATCATTATGGACCCGTGGTGTTTTTTTGATGCAATTCATTTTCGTTCAAAAATGAATCGAGAGACTTATCGCGAAAATTCACTCGTGGTAATACTACTGAAAATGTCATATGGACATCAGTCTGCTAGACAACTTTTCAACTAATATTCGAAAGTCTTTCAAATTTTCACATTTTTTATAGATGTGGTATGTGATTTTTCCAGCCAGTACTTTCTGGAGCATTATACAGTGTGACCCACTTAAGATCGGAGAACGCTTATAAAATCTCAATTTTCCAACCGATTAAAATGATGACATTCAAAAAGTCTACTAGGGCACCAAATTTCTTGAATGAATCTCCATTTCCAGCGCCAACTAATCCGATTTTTCAAGGTAAAAAATCTAAAAAAATTACTATCGATTTATTCAGAAAAATCTGACCACACAACTGGAAATGGTTCTTTGAAAATTACGTTGAAATGCGCCAATCAATAAAAAAGTTATGAGAGAATGAAATTTGAAAAATATGCCCTTTAATCAACCCATCAATTCAATTTCAGAATTTTCGGCGAAATTCGGAATACACCACTGTATTTAGGAGGTCTTAATATATCATTGGTCAAAGTTTCATCGAAATCTATTTATAAATAAGAAAATAATAACATAATAAAATTTGAAAAAATATGTTAATGGAATTTCATTTTAAATCATTATTTTTTATTTTTTTATTTATCAATAGTGGTATTTCGAGACTACCTGAATCCAATGGTGTAGTCAAAGTTCTGATAAAAATTTTGAAATTGAATTGGTAGGTTGATTAAACGGCATATTTTTCAAATTTAATTCCCTCATAACTTTTTTATTGATTAATGCATTTCAACGTAATTCACATATAAACCATTTGAAAATGTCGCGAATTCAGTGGTGTATGTTTTTACACTTTTTTCTCATTTTATGAATGGCGTATATAATATGTTCGTCGATTGCTGGCTTTCAAGTCTTTCAGGTCTTGGTTCACTCTCGTAAAAGTGTGGGCTTTTGGAAATACTGATAAAGTATATATTTCTTTCAAAAAGCTTTCATATACGAGAGAATGATACGGAGACGCACAGAACAAGATATTTATGGGATCACTTCGCAGAATCCCATAAATTCAAACTCGATACATTCTGTTCCTACAAAATGATAAAATGAGGTGAATACAATCATCCTCTGCTGCGTACAGAATCTCGCGAGCATTTCCTGGAAAATTTATATTATTTGATACGATGTTACGTGCCAATGAAGCTTCAAAGTTTCGTGCATCACAACGGTTTCCACGAGAATATAAATCAGTTTTTAACAAGGGCTTTAGAAATGTTACGCAAATTTTGAATTTATTGGATGCACTGTTCGAGCTCTATAGATCTCTTTGTACGTTTTTGCTGGCTGATAATTCCGCCACATTTTATCATTTACTGTCAGTGCAAATCCAAAGTTACAGTGGAGATAATTTTTCATGAAACAAAGCTATTTGTATTACTAGGGAGAAAAGTGCCACTTTTTCTCCAGCAGGATGTAGTGATGTAGTGACGCGAAGCGGAGGGCAGCAAACATCCAAGGGAGAAAAAGGCACTTTACTTCCATGTAATACATATGATTTTTTCTCCTACTCACTTAATGAACCTTTTTTTGTAAATTTAAAACGCATCTCAACTGCTTTTGTCTAAAACGGACCTATACTTGCATGATGGAAAGTATAGAATATACAGTCATGTCCATCTGAGATCTGCGGTGGTGCAATGGCTAGCGTGTTGGGCTTGTAATCCGAAGGTCCCGGCTCAGCTCCTGGCAATTGCAACTTTTTTTTTAAGAACGTTATTTTACTTTTTTCTTGTTAGTGATTTGAATTATTGGACATTTAGATAGCCTATACATTTGGGATTACTGAGTGATTTTCTCATAAGTAATGTTATGTGGCTATTTGAATGAAGTGTCGATCATTTTTTTTCCTGAGAGCTGCGCTTGTAGAAAAAATAATGTGTGTATTTCGAGCACAAAGTGTCATTGTCGTTCTCCAAAGATCAATCTTTGCGCTCTACACAAATAGATATTAAAGAACTAAAGTAGAAGTATCATTCATGTTTGATATTTACCAGAAAACAGGATATATAAGATGTTCTAGAAATTACGGAAACAATTTGATTATAACAGATTCACAAGTTTCATCGTTTACAACTTATGTGAAATGAGGGGGAGGAAAAGTACTTTCCTCCCTAGGGAGAAAAAGTATGAGTTTCCTCCCTGGTTTGAGGGAGGAATATGTTTACTTTTTATAGAGGAAATAGTAGTTTACCTAACAATTGCGGAAAGTGATACTTTTCCGCACGCGATTGCAGAAATTGCGTGCGGAAAAGACACTTTACGCTCGTGTTAGGTACACTATTTTTTCTACTAGCGGAAAAAACACCCAAAAGTTAACATAAAGAACATTTATTATTAAATATATATTAAACTATACAACCATACTTGGTAAGCTTTCTATTTTAACCTTCTGCGACGCAATATTTAAATGTCAGTATAATCCGCAAAAACTAAAAAAATCTAGATTTCCGCACTAAAATGTTTTTTCCGCACTAAAAAGAGTACGGAAAAAACTTTTCCCGAAAATTTGCTTTCAGAGTAATATAGGAAATCGTGGTTCCAATTAGACGGAGCGCCAGCTCATTCCACCCAGGATGTTTCCAGGAAACTTTACAAAATGTTTGGCGATCGTTGGTTTGTGCGTTTAGGTCCGTGGGATTGGCCACCGAGATCACCCGGTCTCACGTCACTTGACTTTTTATGGGATATTTTAAAAGTCAGGGTATATAGTACTCTAGCGCCTACCAAAGAAGAACTGTGACGGCGAATAGTATGCGGTGTATTGAAATTGAAAAAGCAAGTAGTTTAAACCTCTCAGTTCCTGTGGATCCTGTCGTAGAGAAAGTTACATTCCTACTTGTAACGCACTTACACTCTTGAACTTTCGTGTTCGTTAATAACGAAATTAAGTTATCATATATCCCCAGTTGTGAAAACAATCAATCAGGTGGAACCACAAGTATTCTTTTCCTCTCTAACCCATCGTAATGAATTACTCTTTGCGTAACGGCTGTAACAATATATCAAAACGTCACATATTACATCCAGTCATTTCACGCAACGTTATACTTCCCGCGGGATCCGGCTTAATTGCCAATTAATTGAGTTGAGAATATTTTAATAGTACGATTCCATTAGGGTACAGCAGTAAATTATTCAAGGATCATTTGATATACCTACGACTGCTAGGGTTATGGAACGTCACACTGAGGTATACATGCGAAAAAAAAAGGAGCTGAAGATTTGATGGAAATTAAATTTAAATGAAAAAATCTGTAGTAACACTGGATACAGATGATAACTGAGTACTTTTGTCTAATTTCCACTAAGACTTTATTTTTTATAATCAGTTGATGCATTTACACCATTCTCAGATAACTATGAAGTTGCTGGATGATTATCACAAATAAAATTCTTGGGGTGTGGATAATTTGCTGACCAAAAAATAATTCTGCCTTCCAGAACCTTGAGAAATATTTAACAGAACCAAAATCTAAAACTAAGTTGTATATGATGAGTTGTTCCTGCCACCATAGAAAAAATTCAAATCAACCCCCTTATAAGGGTAGTTTACACCTGTGATTTTTCGAAAAACTTTGCAGACCGGGGGTTTCCAGTAGAGATATTTCATTGAAGCACCAGAATATGATTTACCAAAACGTACTTTCCATGCCAAAATGAAAAAAAATTGGATCAGACCCCAAATAAGGGTAGTTTGTACTTAAGGTTTTTCGAAAAACTTTGCTCGCCAGAGGTTTCCAGAAGAGATATTCCATTGAAATAGTAGAATATGATTTCTCAAAACGTCCCTTTTTTGCCACCATAGAAAAAATTTGTATCAACCATCATATAAGGGTAGTTTATACTTATGATTTTTAGAAAAACTTTGCTGACCGATGGTTTCCAGTGAAGATATTTTATTGAAACTGTCAATAATGATTATCCAAAACGTACTTCTTGTGTCACCATACAAAAAATTGGGATCAGCCCCAACTTGAGGGTGGTTTATTCTAGTGATTTTTTAAAAAACTTTGCTGACCGATGATTTCCAGTAAAAATATTTCATTGAAACAGTATATTGTGATTGCTGAAAACGTACTTCTTATGCCACCATACAAAAAATTGGGATCAGCTGCCGCATAGGGGTAGTTTATACTTGTGATTTTTGAAAAACTTTGCTGAACGGGGGTTTCCAGTGAAGATATTCGATGAAACTGTAAATAATGATTACTCAAAGCGTACTTTTAATGCCATCATAAAAAAAATTTGGAACAGCCCCCGCAAAAGGGTAGTTTATACTTGTGATTTTTTGTATGGTGGCATAAAAAGTACGTTCTCTGCAATAATTAGCTACAGTTTCAATGAAATATCTTCACTGGAGACCATCGGTCAGCAAAGTTTTCCGAAAAATCACAAGTATAAACCACCCTTATACGGGGGCTGATTCCAATTTTTTGTATGGTGTCATAAAAAGTACGTTTTGAGCAATCATCATCTACAGGTTCAATGAAATAACTTTACTGGAAACCACCGGTCAGCAAAGTTTTCCGAAAAATCACAGGTATAAACTACCCTTATGTGGGGGCTGATCCAATTTTTTTCTATGGTGGTACAAGAATTACGTTCTGAAAAATCATATTTTACTGTTTCAATGAAATATATTTATTTACTGGAAACCCTGGTCAGCAAAGTTTTCCGAAAAATTACAAGTATGAACCACCCTTATGTGGGGGTTGATCCATTTTTTTTCTATGGTTTCACAAATAGCACGTTTTGAGAAATCATATTTTACTGTTTCAATGAAATATCTCTACTGGAAACCCCCGGCCAGCCAAAGTTTTTCAAAAATCACGAGTATAAACTACCCTTATGTGGGGGCTGATCCCAATTATTTGAATGGTGGCACAAAAGGTACGTTTTGAATAATCATTATTTACTGTTTCAATGAAATATCTTCACTGGAAACCCCTGGTCAGCAAAGTTCTAAGAAAAATTACAAGAATAAACTACCCCCAAATGGGGGTGGATTTCAATATTGAATATGGTGGCAGGATGATATTTCTCTATAGATATCTTCTTTGCATTATCATTTTGATATTCGCAGTTCAAGTCTGAAATCAATGAAATATTATATTCCGGTCAGCAAACTATTTTTTCCCAAATTCTTGTACTTTTTTTGGTCTTGTCCCATTTTGACCATAAAGGAGCATGTTTTTGTCAAAGAGGATCCAACACATTTTTAAACTATATTTTCCGTCGACCGTTCATTTATGATGAATTTTAACGCACTCAAAATCGTTGATTAATGACCCCTATTAATGAATGATTTTCTATTAATCAACGATTTGATTATATGCAACCCAACATACATTGTTCTTATACATTTTATATTGGGTAGTACTATCTGTCATTATTTATTTGTCAATTTTCAAATAAAATTTCAGAAAATGTTCATTACGCCAGTTGTCACTCAAAACTTCATATGGTCCCGTGGCGTAATGGTAAAGTGCACCTGGCTTGCAACACTGAGGTCGAGAGTTCAAAACCCACCGAGGTTAAATTTTTTTTTAATTTTAATTTGAAAATGAATTATAAAATATAAAATAAAACTACCACTGAGAAAAATTTAACTATCTTTGAGTAGAGTTGAGATATCTCCATTTTCGAAAACTACTAGACGGAAAAGTTTTGTAACAAACTCGTGAATTAAAATGGCGATTAACAATCTCAAATATTAACGCGCTCGCTCCGCTCACGCGTTAAATTATCTCGATTGTTAATCGCCCTTATTAATACACTTGTTCGTTAAATAACCATAAATTCGCTACAATATGAGATGAGACTGGATTCTTTACCGAGATAACAGCTTTTCAAAATCTGGCAAATTTTCCAAATTCGAAAATTTTTAGCTAATTATCATGTTTACGTCTTCAATTATCTGTCTTATATGAGTCAATGAACACAAGATTAAGATTTATTCATTTTAATATTTTGGGGGGAAGGGAGATACAAGGTGTCAAATTTCACCTGTTTCTTATGTAGGATAGCATTTCCTACAAACATTATCATTTTGTTCTTTCTAAGATTTTAATTTACTATTGGCAACAGCGCCAATATCTCCTGAGTTGCTGTTTCATTTGCTTGGTAATGGACGGTCTCATTTCTCTGAGAGGGAAGGTCGCATGCGCGAGACCAGGTGGTTTCGGCACAGCGCGGCCGCAAGAAATACAGGTCACTAGGTCAAAATACTCAGTCGAGAGAAGGCACTGAACGGAGAAGGACGTAAGACGCTAAAGACGTATCGACAGCCGAGTCGTGTTATTTGTTAGTTCGTTTTTGTGCAGTGGTGGACCTTATTTAATATATACTAACTTTCTGATGTATCTATGTGCCGTGTATGTTTCTCTAACAGTGAATCCAGTGAAATCGTTTGTTTACTACATAACCTAACCGAACCTGTTTAATTATACACTTTTTCTTTGTCGCATCCATGGCCTTATTTCTCAATTCACCCTAGACAACAAGAAGAATCCTACACTTATGTATGTATAGATCAGAAGATTTCAATTTACACCCTATTAGTGTTCAGGAACACTCACTATCATTGTGGATTAATTGAATTAATATTATTTCCACATGAAGAGGTGCTATGCAACATAGTAGTTTCTTGTAAACCATTCAAATGGACAATTAACACCACGATGGTCAATCAACACCATGTACAGTATTTTATGGTACACCATAGAACGGTGTGAAATATATGTCGGTGCTATTTTTCACCTATATGGACACCGAATGGTGTTATCTGGTGTTGTCTAAACCTAAAACATTTCCCAGACGGTGTAATTGTCTGAAATTCGAAACTGAACCATCTGAAAGGCAAGTAACTCTCTATGTAAATAAAATAACCTCCTTCAATTATGAAAATCGCATTCGTTCCTAGTCACTCCACAAACACCATGTGAAGCATTAAATTTAGAGTTACGTAACAATAACTGATATTTATATCCTGTCAAACAAAACATAGGTTACAGTCTCCTCAATTGATTACACGTCTCCATTGCACAAGAATACTATAAGTCATCTCGTTTCTTGGAATATCTACCATCAATAAAATCTATCAGAATGCACACTGCGAACATCACAGAGTACAAACAAATGCTTGGAGAAATATTAATTTGTATTTGTTGTTAGGTACGGACTTGTTAGGATAAAAGATGGAAATTCAATATTATTTTTATTATTTCCGTCAATGAAATCTATTTCTCGATACTGTGAGGTATTATCATGGACTCGGCAAGATAATATCTGGCATTTTAAACAGTGCTTGTGTTTACAAATATTCCTTGATGTCAATAAAACACCACTCTCTTAATAATGATAATGATAATAATGAATTTACTGTATGGGCCAAAGATAAAGTCTCGTTGTAACCCATTCAATATGAAAGCACCCTTATAAAACGTATATTTTTCAACTGATTGTAATTTTTTAATTTTTTTCGGTATGTAGACATTCAAAAAATGTACTAGGACACCAGATTCCATGAAAAAATCTCAATTTCCAGGACCAACTAATCTTATTTTTCAAGGATAAAAATCTGAACATTTTCAAATGGTTCATATATGTAGATAACGTTGAAATGCGCCGATCATTAAAGAAGTTATAAGGAAATGAAATTTGAAAAATGTGCCGTTTAATGAACCCACTAATTCAATTTCAGAAATTTTATCAAAACTTTGACTACACCAACGGATTAAGGTATTCTCGAAATATCACTTCATTGAAATCTGTTTTTCAAATCTTATGGTTTTACAGATTTCGATGAAATTCTAACCAATGATTCATCGAGACCTCCTGAATGAATACAGTGGTGTATTACAATTTTGATGAAAGTTCTGAAATTGAATTGGGGGGGTTGATTAAAAGGCATATTTTTTAAATTTGATTACCTTATAACTTTTTTATAGATTGACGCATTTCAAAATTATTTACATATAAACCATTTGAAAGTGTCGCGAATCCAGTGGTGTAGTCAGATTTTTTCTACAAAAATTGCTAGTAATTTTTTTAGATTTTTTAACTTGAAAATAAGATTAGTTGGCCCTGGAAATGGAGATTTATTCATGATATTTGGTGTCCTAGTCGACTTTTTGAATGTCTACTTAAAAAAAATTGCACACAAGTACAAATGCGATAGAAATAAAAAAACGTACACGTTATAATTATTTCCAAAGATAGAATATGCTATGGAATATCACTATTCTTTAATGGTTCCATAACTACTTCGTTATAGAGACAATGGATTTTTCTTCAAAAACTTTCGCATTTAATGAAAAACTGGTAGATCTTGGCAACGCCTTGTCAAATTTTCAAAAATGGACAACCAATAATCAGCCTGAATGAATGAGAAATCATATACATTGAAATATACAGGGTGTATGATATGATATCATAATATTTATAAAGATATTTGTTGGTCCAGGAGATATTTAGGTGTCCCATTAGGACACACTGTAAATATAGTAGTTTTTCGGTTCATATCCTTGAGAAAATAGTATTTCATGAATAGCATGAAATTATTCGATATAAAAATCATTCGAAGGACTAATTTTCCCAAATTCCCACACATTTCCAGTGGAAAAAAAAAATACGAATTGCAGGTCATTTTCTTTCCTTAAAACATTCTTCTGAGTAAGACGAAATCGTTTGCCGTCGTCTTGTTTGTTCGAAAGTACAAAACTCTTGCTAATTAGACGATATATCAAGTGAACGAAAGAACTTTTCTGGCGAATTTCATTTCAAGGTTTGAGACTCCAGGAATAATGTTTTTGGCATTTTTATCCTCCCGGAAAGAACCGAGGAAATTAGATTCTCTCAACGATTCTCTGTTTTGTTGATACCCTAATATATCAATGAAACAATGAGTGTCATTCTGAAATATGGTTGTTTCTGCACCGTGCTTGTTTCGTCAGATGGAAAGAAGAAGAATCAGATTGAGTTGCTTTTGTCTATTATGTTTTGCTCTAAACGAATCTATTCATTTGAAAAATGGCGATGATAAAAGACGTACCAGACATCCAATGAATTTTCTGCACCCCTTGACGAAAATACGTCATTTTGTAATAGAATACCTTCAGGGAAAACGTGATTTCCTTCGCAAGTGAGAGAAATGCTTTAACGTTAACGTTAGCGCCCTCGTACCTTCATAATATTTTGACGACTTTAAATTATTAATAAACGAAGACAGAAATGATTTCTATAATCATGTAGAATGCATTTTTTTAATTTTGTTGCAGATTTCAAAAATGTAAAAATATATATTTTTCAAATACGAGTCAAAAAGTGCCCTATAGTGAGCATATTCAATGTTCCAAATTTCAGAAATATAGCTACAGAAACAAAGGAGAAAAGGGCGCGTACCATGAGTCTGTGTCACACGGTATAGCGATTTATCCATTTTTCAATTCATTGACATAATTTTCAATTCAACAGGATATGGATATTTTAAGACATTGCAATAATATCACAAACACAGAGCAAATTTCAGTAACATCTGACTTCAACATTCAACATTATTTCACCACGTTCTGTGGCAAGCTGTATTCCTAAAACACGAGAGCCATGTTCTCCATTATTACAATTTCGAACTATTCTTCTGACAGCATAACATGTACCAATAAAAACTCAAGTTACTCTCAAAACTTTTCATCTCGTGTTACATTATGGCACTTCTTATTTTACTTCGTGTTTCATCGACTTGTTTATGAAAAATGTTCGCTAACATTTAATATGTGAGCGTTTTCACGAATCGTTTTGGCTCCGTTCTTCTCCTTTTCGTAGCAATTTATGTTTGTGACGTTTTTAGGATAACCGGAATTCAGTAAATCACTTTCCCTCGAATGCCCTTTCAGCGACCATTTTACTTCAGTGCATTTTTCGTTACAGAAATGAACTAATAAGTTCAGGGATTCTGTATATCAAATGAATAACTAAACCTTGGATTAGGACGTGAAGTGAAAAAGGCACAGATTAGGGACAAATATATGTGATCCAGGATTCAAAAGTGGTACTATAATAATATATAATAATAATGATGAGACTCTTTCATAAACACTCGTAGATTGTTCCCAAAGGTATAGTATTATTCTGGGGCGATGATTTTGTGTGGCTTGTCAACTTTTCAGTTGTAGGAACACTTAGAAAACCTACAGCATATTGAAAGAAACTACTTGATTATGCTCAAAGTTCTAGTAAAATTTGAACTTTTTCGACAGATCATATAAAAAGTATGGAAATCCTGAAATCCTAAAAATGTACCCTCTATCTTTCATTCATTATATGTCATGAATGTATTGAAATGAGTATTGAACACTATTCTAGGTGAAGCTGAAAGCTCCCAATATATTTCAGTTGTAGAATCTACTACAAACATTTCTAATGTAGATCAATTTTCATTTGAGGAAGCTTATTTGGCACACGCTCAGTATAAAGACTGATAATGTACTATTCTCTACTTTGCTTCAAGGCTGTACTACTTTTTTTAGCTGAACACATAAATTTTAGTTGATATGAAATAATTATACTGTAGCAGGAATTAGTACACTCTTTGGACCATATGCAACGAAAGGAAAGGAAAAACTGGGTTTTACTCCTGCCTCAATTTTCAACTCACCCATAATACCGGCAATGTCTTCAGGAGGTTTGCGTTTCACAATAGTGTTATCGGCATTCTCTTCACTAAATATATAAATATATATATATATATATTTTTATGGTGATCGTTTTTATCCATAATATATTGTCTATTTAATATTGTTTTGATTTTATATATTTCTTAAATAATCTCAGGGTTCGCCAATTTAAAGTTCATGAAATGTATTATCACTATTATTGTTTCGATTTTGGAGACTCTTATGCAAAGTTTATACTCTACCTTGTTTTCCAGTGGAGCATTTCTTTGCATCCCAGGGGGATTCTTTGGGTACCAGCTTCAAAGTAAAAAAAAATTTCAGTAATTTCAATTTTGTTCCAGCAAAAAAAAAAACACAGGAAATTTCAATAATCAAAATTATTTTAATAATCATAAATGGGAAATTCTTCATTCATGAAGTTCATGACATTCAGCCTGATCGAAATTTGAAACGATATGAAATATAAACAAACTCTAACCAGTATAACCTAACCTTATTCCTATGCGCATGTCCAATAAATTGTTATGGTGAAGCCACTATATTTCAACATGTTTGGGTTGGCAATTGTGAATTTTCCACTAACCTATCTCAACTAAATCTAATGTTCCGAGATTTCACCGTTAGTGTCACTGACCCCGCGTTTGTTTTCAACGATCACTTGACAAGTAAAGTAAATAACACTCCCGGAATTATTCGAATAAAATGGAAAATGTTTATGGAATCGAAGAAAAATATATGCATATATTATGTTCAGTTTACGTTGCAACGATTTATGATAAAGGCCTTTACCTGTGTGTGTTGGTTTTGTGGGTGCTCCTCTACCATCTCCTTCTGACGTTCAACGTAGACTCCATCTTGGCTGCTGGGACGTGGGACTTTTGCATTCCCAATAGAATGTCTATTTGGATTTTTCACAAGGTAATCGTCCTTTGAAACTATTCGTAGCACTTGGTACTGTCTTTTCACTTATACTCATACTCATAAAAAAAAACTGGATACTTATTTTAGTAACTTTTTGTTGCTCCAAAATTTCTCAATATTTCTGCTTTCGATATCATTTTTTTTCCTCCCTTGTTTACCAAAAAAAAATCTGACTATCAGAATATCCTAGCAACAATACCAAGATTCTATCAACTAATGACTTTAACAATTATTTATTAAATGAATACTAATTTTAAGAAAATAACATGGATATTTTAAATTAGTTTGAAATTTCTAGATTCTTATTCTAAGTCTCAAATTAGGCTTTATCATTTTCATTTATGTGAATTTCCTTAAAGCATGACTTCATGTTCAGAAATAAGTGAATGTCATACTTCCTTGGTGTTGTCAGTTATTTAAATTCATTTGAAAATTACTTATTGTTTATGTAATTCTTCTGTGTAAGTATTTCTATGATTTAATTACAATTCATACAAAAATCTTTTCATTCACTTTCATATTGTAAATTTCTTGCTTTCATCAATTTAAAATCCCCTGAATTTTGTTTGACAGTTGTTATGTCATCAGTTGAGTGTGGTTTTACTGATATTATACAGGGTACTTGAAACATTCTCGATATTGATTTGGAGAATTTCCTCTGAGATGCAAAATTTTTATCTGAATTTTAAATATGCTCTTATTTTTAAACTTGTGGATTATAAAATCATGACAAATACCTCAAGTATTAGATAGGATTTTTCTTTGGAACATGGCAAAATTCTATCTCATACTTCCAAAATTCCTTTTAAGTTATTTCACATGGCTTATATAAATAAATATCATTAATATTGAATATCCCTCTCATTTTATCTTCATTCACATATTTTAGTCTATAACTGTTGACATTATTTTGGCTATCTATGACATAAGGTCCTTCAAAGATAGGTAATAACTTTGCACAAAGGTCTTGTTTTAAATTAGTTACTCTATTTGCTCTGACCAAAACTAATTGACCTTTCTCAAACCTAACTTTTTGTTTTCGCTTATTTTCCGCTCGTTTTAAGTATTTTTTTCCATTTTTTTCCATTTTAACTTTTACTTGTTCCAGTACATCTTCTAATTGTTTATTTTCCTCTTTCAGCCAATGTCGTAGTGGTGGTTCCCCTGTCATTAGAGTATGTGGTGTCATTTCTGTCACAGTGTTTGGTAGCTGGTTCAAGAAACTCTCTACTTGTGGCAAATTCCTATCCCAGTCACGATGATTGTTTATGGACAATATTCTAAGAAACTTTATAACCTCTTGGATATAACGTTCAACTGGGTTCGCTTCAGGATGTCTGATACTCGTAAAGGTAAGATTAATGTCATTTCTTTCACAAAATCTTTTGAATCTGTCATTGTTGAAGTACGTCGCGTTGTCTAGTATGCATTTATTTGGTTTTCCCACGTCTGTCATGTAATTTCTAAAGTTTTCCTGTATACTTTTAACGTTTGTTCTTGAACATGCATACAATTTAATGTATTTTGTAAAAATGTCTACGATTACGAATATATGCCTATTATTTCTTTCTGTCATTATTAATTCACTAATAAAGTCTATTGCTATACATTCAAGTTTTTTCTGTGCTAGGATATTTTTAGGAATGTTTACATTCATGTAATTTTTTCCTTTATATTTTTGGCAAATTTCACAAGTACTAGTTATTTTTTTTATTATTTGGAGGTCCTTTATGCTATAATAATTTTCTCTAAATAACAGCCATGTCTTTCGTGTCCCTGGATGTCCATTATTATTGTGTAAGTCTATTAAGATTTTCACTGCTAATTGATTTGATATTACATACAACTGTTGTTCATTTATTTGTTTTATATAGATCTCATTTACTTTATTACATTTTCTAATTTCATTTGCTCCTAAATTCAATTGATCTGCAACTATTTCTTTTAATGAAAATATTCCTTCCTTTTCTTTTAAAATATTTACCCCTATTTGTAAAGTCCTATCCTTTTTTATCATTCCATCAGATCTTGTCAACGCATCTGCTATTATATTATCTTTCCCTTTAATATATTTAATTTCAAAATCATACTCTTGGAGTAATAAGGCTCCCCTGTGAATTCTATTGTTCAACAACTTATTATTCATAACATTCAAGAGTGACATATGGTCTGTTTCAATGAAAAACCTGGATCCTAGCAAATAAAATCTTAGCTTCGAAACGCAGAAAATTATGCTAGCAAATTCTAATTCTGTTATACTATAGTGTTGTTCGTATGACTTGGTAACTCTTGAAACAAAACATATTGGTACTTCTTTCCCTTCCTGTACCTGTAATAGTACTCCTGCTAATTTATTTATACTTGCATCTGTTTTAAGTATGAATGGTAGTGAATAATTTGGATGGTACACTTTCAAATTGTTTGCAAATTCTTCTTTAATTATATTAAATGCTGTTTCTTGTTCAACCCCCCATTTCCATTTACTTTGTTTTTTCAACATAGCTATTAAAGGTAGTGTTTTTTCACTTATATCAGGCATAAGTTTCTTAAAATAATTTATAACACCTAAAAATCCTCTCAATGTTTTTAAATTTGTTGGTCGTTTATACTCTCTTATTATTTGAATTCTGCCTTCATCCATACTAATTCCTTGTGAATCCAATTTGTACCCTAAAAATGTTACCTTGTCCTGACAAAATTTTGATTTTTCCAAATTTATTTTCAAACCTGCTGTGTCTAATTCGTCCAATAATAACTTTATATGTTTTAGGTGATCCTCCATGTTTTTGGAATAAATCAAGATGTCATCTATATAATGAAGAATAAAATCGTTGTACTTATCAAGTATGGCATGTATTGTTCGTACTAAGGCTGAACACGAGCTTTGCAAACCGTATGGTACTACTTTAAATCGATATAGGACTCCATCTATTGAAAAAGCTGTATAGTCTCGACTACTTGGATGCAGTGGAATTAACCAAAAACTATGTTTTAAATCTATCTTTGTGAACATTTTTGATCCTGTTATACTACCAAATATTGCTTCGATGTTTAACGGAGCTTCGTACTGTGGTGTTGTATATTTATTAATGTTCCTAGCGTCTAGACATAGTCTTAGTTCACCATTACTTTTCTGCACCACGACTATAGGATTTATAAATTTAGAATTGCATTTTTCTATGATATTTTGATCTAACATATTTTGTATTTCGTGATTGACCTCTTTCCTGTATTTGTAAGGAATAGGATATGTTTTTGATTTGAAATTTTGTATGCCTTTAACCTCAATTTTATGCATGTATTTGTCTGTCACTCTATTTTCATCGTTTATCAAGTTTAAATGTGTGCTAAGTAAATTTTGTATTTTTGTTCTCATATTATTTCCACAATTTATTTCATAGTCTGTAATTTTTTCCTTTTTTTGTTGTGATTTCATGTTGTTAATTGTTTGTACTATTTGTTTGTTGTCTTGTTCTGTAATTTTTGTAAATTTTATTGTCTCTTCGCCTATTTGTATTTTTCCTTGTTCATAATCGATTATTACTCCATGTCTGTCTAACTCATCTGTACCTATAATTGCATCATGTAGCAGGTTTTCTATTATCAAAAATTGTATTGTATATTCTGTATTGTTAAAAGTAATCGCACCACTTATTCTTTTGTTAACCTCATATATTTTTTTGTTATTTGCACCTACCAAAACTACCTTTGGCATTCCACAGCAATATTTTTCTAATTTTTGTTCTCTTATTATTTTGTAGTTTATTAAAGATATTTCTGAACCTGTGTCTACCAATATTTCAATTTTTTTATTGTAAAATATACCTGGAATTTTTATTAAACCTTTATTTATTTGTAATTTAAAATTTTTTTCTATATCAATGAATTCTCTAGGATGCTGATATATTCCTGTGCAGTATTGATAATTATTTTTGTTAAATTTTGGTAGGTTTTCTATTGAAAATTCTGTTCATGTTGAACAGTATTGTCTTGTGATGTTCCTGCTATGTCTTGTATGTCTCTCTGTATCTGGTTTACCTGTCTATTATTTCTTTCCCCTGCACTTCTGCTTCGTAGTGTGCTGTTGTCATTTCTGTCCCTATCATATTGTCTTTCTTCACTTCTACGTCTTTGTCTGTTATCATAGTAATAATTATTGTTATATCGAGATCTGTTGTACCTGTCGTTTTCATTGTATTGCCCATTGTTATTTAAATTTCTACTACTTGTATTATTTGGACCATTTCTGTCATAGTGGTTATTCACGTGATTCCTATTGTTTCTATCCTCTGTATTATACCTCCTGTCATTGTTCCTTTGTCTGTAATTTTCATTGTATCTCATATTACCATTTCTTTCCCTAAAACTCGTACCATTTCTGTCATAGTTATTATTCATGTGACTCCTATAATTTCTATCCTCTGTATTATATCTCCTGTCATTGTTCCTTTGTCTGTAGTTATTATTATTTTCATATCTATTACTTTCATTGTCTCTTCTAAAAATACTTCCATTATTATTTATTCTATTTGACAGAGTATTATAACTATTTCGCCTTCTTTCCTGGATGATCAAAAATTGACAGAGACTATCCATATCTTTAAAATTATATAACATCATAATCTCCTCTAGATTGTTATCAAAGTGTTGTATTATTAAATTGACAATATACTCTTCAGAAAATTTGCAATCTAAATATTGTGAAGTGCTATACAACTGCATAGCATATTTGTGAAAGGATGTTCCTCTATTAGGGTTATATTTCCCTCCTAACAATTCATCTTTAATTAATTTTTGTTGGGATGGACCCCAAAAATAAGTCAAAAATTTATCTGAAAATTCTATAAAAGTGTTCAACTCAGTTTCTTTATTATTGAACCATAATAAAGCCTCATCCTGTAGTTGGCTTCTTATAACCTCTTTGAAATTGGTGAAAGTTAAATTGTCAGAGAATTGATTTTTTAAATATTTAATGAAAGGTACAGGGTGTTGTCGTTTGATATTACCTGTAAATATTAATTTATTTTCATTTACTTTATTGAATAGAGTTTTAATAATCACTTCCTCACAACTTGTTTGTTTCACTTTATTTTCGGTTTGATTAATTCTTTCTTCCATTTCCGTAACCTGTCCATTCATTCTATCTTCTTGACTCTTAATTTTTTCCTGTAGGCTTTTAGTTTCTTTTTCTATCTTCTTCTCTAGTCTTTGTTTTTCTTTCTTGTTTTCCTCTCTATCTTGTACTACATTGTCTTCTAAATGTTGTATTTTCTCTTCCACATGTTCAATTTTCTCATCTGTTTCTCTTCTATTGTTGGCCATTTCAAGGACAAAATTTTCTACTGTATTATTCACTTGTTGCTTTATTTCTTTTAATTCTTGGTTGATTTTCCCTACATGGATCTTCAATTCTTCTTGCAGGATCTTTTCTAATTTTTTTATCTCTTCTTTCCTTCCTTCTTGTATTAGTGTTTTCAATCTTTCAATATCTTCTCCTCTTTGTCTGTCAAGTTGTTCCATATCTTCTCTCCTTACTTCCTGTATAACCTTTTCTAGCTTTTCTATGTCTTCTTGTCTTTTCCTTTCTATTTGTTCTCTATCTTGTCTTCTACCTTCTTGTATAAGTCTTTCTAAAATTTCCATTTCCTCTCTTCTTTTACTTTCTTGAACTTCCATTTCCTCTTGTCTTTTCTTTTCTAATATTTCCATTTCCTCTCTTCTTTCCTCTTTTCTTCTATTTTCTTGTATTGTCATTTCTTCTCTTCTTTCTTCGTCTTTCTTATTTAAAAATCTCATTAAATCTTCTATGTTGACTTCCTGCAGTGTTCTCGTTTGTTCTACTGTGGCATCTCCACTTTCTTGCATGTTCTCCTCTACATTTTCTTCTTTCTCCAGATCTCCCTCTTGACTTGGACCTGGTTTTCCTTGTTTGCCCTTTCTTGTATTTTTTTTGGACTCCATTATTGTTTATATATTTTTATTACTTCAAAAAAAAATTTTTACACCTCGTTTTTTTTTTGGTTTTCCACAAATGCCACCCACGTTGGTCGCCATTTTTTATGGTGATCGTTTTTATCCATAATATATTGTCTATTTAATATTGTTTTGATTTTATATATTTCTTAAATAATCTCAGGGTTCGCCAATTTAAAGTTCATGAAATGTATTATCACTATTATTGTTTCGATTTTGGAGACTCTTATGCAAAGTTTATACTCTACCTTGTTTTCCAGTGGAGCATTTCTTTGCATCCCAGGGGGATTCTTTGGGTACCAGCTTCAAAGTAAAAAAAAATTTCAGTAATTTCAATTTTGTTCCAGCAAAAAAAAAAAACACAGGAAATTTCAATAATCAAAATTATTTTAATAATCATAAATGGGAAATTCTTCATTCATGAAGTTCATGACATTCAGCCTGATCGAAATTTGAAACGATATGAAATATAAACAAACTCTAACCAGTATAACCTAACCTTATTCCTATGCGCATGTCCAATAAATTGTTATGGTGAAGCCACTATATTTCAACATGTTTGGGTTGGCAATTGTGAATTTTCCACTAACCTATCTCAACTAAATCTAATGTTCCGAGATTTCACCGTTAGTGTCACTGACCCCGCGTTTGTTTTCAACGATCACTTGACAAGTAAAGTAAATAACACTCCCGGAATTATTCGAATAAAATGGAAAATGTTTATGGAATCGAAGAAAAATATATGCATATATTATGTTCAGTTTACGTTGCAACGATTTATGATAAAGGCCTTTACCTGTGTGTGTTGGTTTTGTGGGTGCTCCTCTACCATCTCCTTCTGACGTTCAACGTAGACTCCATCTTGGCTGCTGGGACGTGGGACTTTTGCATTCCCAATAGAATGTCTATTTGGATTTTTCACAAGGTAATCGTCCTTTGAAACTATTCGTAGCACTTGGTACTGTCTTTTCACTTATACTCATACTCATAAAAAAAAACTGGATACTTATTTTAGTAACTTTTTGTTGCTCCAAAATTTCTCAATATTTCTGCTTTCGATATCATTTTTTTTTCTTCCTTGTTTACCAAAAAAAAATCTGACTATCAGAATATCCTAGCAACAATACCAAGATTCTATCAACTAATGACTTTAACAATTATTTATTAAATGAATACTAATTTTAAGAAAATAACATGGATATTTTAAATTAGTTTGAAATTTCTAGATTCTTATTCTAAGTCTCAAATTAGGCTTTATCATTTTCATTTATGTGAATTTCCTTAAAGCATGACTTCATGTTCAGAAATAAGTGAATGTCATACTTCCTTGGTGTTGTCAGTTATTTAAATTCATTTGAAAATTACTTATTGTTTATGTAATTCTTCTGTGTAAGTATTTCTATGATTTAATTACAATTCATACAAAAATCTTTTCATTCACTTTCATATTGTAAATTTCTTGCTTTCATCAATTTAAAATCCCCTGAATTTTGTTTGACAGTTGTTATGTCATCAGTTGAGTGTGGTTTTACTGATATTATACAGGGTACTTGAAACATTCTCGATATTGATTTGGAGAATTTCCTCTGAGATGCAAAATTTTTATCTGAATTTTAAATATGCTCTTATTTTTAAACTTGTGGATTATAAAATCATGACAATATATATATATATATATATATATGTATATATGTATATATATGTATATATACAGGATATGAATAAGCGATTTTTTTCAACATTTAGTGAATATGCCGATTTTATGGGTGAGTTTAGAATGAGGCAGGAGTAAAATAAAGTTTTTTTATTGGCATGTATAAGTGGGACCTGTCACACTAGTTTAAAATTGTTGCATATAGTCCAAAGAGGGTATGGGTTGCTGCTTCAGTATAATAATTCCATATTTACTAAATTATTCATGATTTTCGGATTTTCGGAACATCTCCGTGAAGTGCGACAAAACACATTTTAGGTACTCAAATACTTGCATATTATATTTGTATAAGAAGGTAGGAGTCTTAAGAAACAATATGAACTTTTCCTTTACCTTCTCCGATTATTCTTAGCAGAGTTATGACCAATCAAATATTTGGCTCCGCCAGAACTTTCAGCGGCGGATAACGGTGAACCTGAAATTTGATGTCGGCGTTCAATCACGTTTTCTAAGAAAACGTGCGCATTTCATAAGAAATTACTAGTAATAATTTTTGTGGAAAATTAAATTGTTTTTCACCATGTTGAGTTGTTTTTCCGATAAATCATATAATTTCCAAGATTACAGCAAAAATCTATTTATATATAATTAAACGAAATGTTCCACCCCTGGAATTTTGGTAAACATTTTTTTTTTCGTTTTTATCATGGTTCTAACTACTAGCATACATACCAAGTTTGGTGGTGCTACAATCGATTCTTGTCTCAAAACCCAGTCGTAGACTGTGACCTATTGCTTTATCGCCATTTTCAGTATGATCCATAACTTACCGAAGAACTTTTATATTCACGTAGCAAACATTTTGGAATGAGCAAAGAATAACTAAGAAACTCGAATTCACATCGCTTTTTTGAAGATGTCTTTCCACAGCTCGACTTCCAATTTCGTTGCAAGCTGGATTACAGCCCGTATGTTCATTACTAATTATAAGGAACAGATGAACAATTTTCGTTCATATGGAGACCAGCAGCATCAATTTTGTATTCCATTTACCCAAATGACAAGGGAAGGAAAATCCTTTAATGCTCGTAAAATATCAGAATAACCAAGAGAAAGAGGAGATATTATTTAGTAATTGGGTGTTTTTAGCTTTGAGGAATATCTCTGTAGACAACGAGTTCCACAATTTCGTAGTTTGCAGTTTCGCACAAAGCTTTCTGAGAGAAAGACGTTCAGCACATCTCCGTGTCACGACAAAGAGGTAAGTTCGATGGGTACTTCTTGATGAAAGTGTTGAGTGAGATTGATTATCTTCGAAAAGAGCATCAACTACGGAAATATATATGGAAGACATATATCGTCAACTTTCTGTAGTGTTCCAAATGGGTAAGCGAGTTTATGAGTGAAGTGTATAATCCACGAGATGTTTTGCTCTTTCTGAAAAAGAACTAAAAAGATGGGTTTTATCATTTTATGACAGGTTGGACTATTTGCGACGTTGCCATTGTTTGAGAAGCACATTGAGCGATGGCTCAAGTGAGGCGTTTAGGGGGCAGAGGGGGTCGAACGAAACCTCACAATCTCACGTGGGGAGAGAGTGGTCTCGGCAAAAATCATGTATTTTTTTCCACAAGGAACAGTGATAAATTTACCAGATACCTATCTAATCAAGAAAAAAATATTTCTTCACTCAAATCTACTAGTCTTTATAATTATAGCGAACCTGTTTTTTTAAATAAATCTAATTGAATCGAGCACAGACAACTCATTTACATTAAGAATTTGCATTTTGAAAAATTTCACGTGAGATAAGGGAGGGGGGTAGAGGGTCTAGCAAAATCTCACGACATCTTACCAAGGGGGAATTGGGGTCGAAAAATCTTCAAAATTGTCTCACGTAAATAATTCTCCATCTTCTATGTGAATTGGTTAAAAATGAAAACCAAAATTTCTATTTTGAATTCAATTATCCAACGAAAAGGTATCATATCAGACCGAAAGATACCAAAAATTTCGCCAAGTACTGATTCACGAAATTTTTTATTCACATCCATTGATGAAATTTAGGGTTTGGAATTTGATGAATTTGTTATACCATGTAAATTCGCACATACACATACATTTTATCTATTATTGATAAGATTTTCTCCACACAGTTTTTTCAAATTTTTCACACCTACCATTCGTTATAAAATGGCATTATACATCCATCCTTCACGGAAGTGCAAGAAAGTAGATTACACCCTGTATCTATCATAATTTTTTTTAAATTACTAAAACAAAATACGACAAAATAGTATAAACAAACCTCGTTAAAAAAGCAGTTTCACAAAACTCGTATAAAGTTACTCAAAAGTTATACACATTAGTAAACCTTTGCTTATCTGAACTTGTTGTTTTTTGCTAAGTTCTTATTCATTCAACGAACAGCAAAAATCGAAAATAGTTATTTATGTACCAAGGACGAAAAACTGTCTATTATATTCGAGCCTACAAATTTCTGAGGCGCAGCCGAGGCTAGCAAGAAGGCGAGACAATGGGCAGTATTTCGCCGAGGTGCATATTACAATTTTTGTCGACCTCTACAAATTACCTACTAATTTCCGATTTTCGAATCAATAATCGACTATTTTTCGTCCGCAGACACTTTTCGTCCGCTCTGATCACTATGATACGGCATAGTGACCACAGCTGTCGAAAAGATTTTGCAGACGAAAAGTGTTTGCGGACGAAAAGTGTTTGCGGACGAAAAGTGTTTGCGGACGAAAAGTGTTTGCGGACGAAAAGTGTTTGCGGACAAAAAGTGTTTGCGGACGAAAAGTACTCGCCTTCAAATTTCGACCGGAAATTGGTGAAATGTCATTTTTTGTAGAGGTCGACGAAAAATAATATTTTGCTATATCATGTAACGCCGCTTCCAGAATAGTATAGTGCATTTTTTTTTTCATTTGGATTCATCTCCTTATTCCACAAACTCACGATTGCACGATGTGAAGCAACCACACATTCAGTCAAGTTCTCGTTTCCTTTCTGTATTGAGTGTTATTACACTGTAAATAATAATCTCTTGTCACACAAAGTTTCTAACCGAACTTAAACCCCTCTACTGACTATGTGGTAATGGCAATCAGAATCGTCGGATTATAATATTAGCCCATACATCATCAGTTTTCCCTATTACAATAGAAAACTTTTCATCGCATGAAAGTTCAGTCGCGTTTTCACACAATGACTGCGAATTGAGGATATATGGGAGGTATAAATTCCATTTAACATTAAGTTGCCCTATGCAAACCTCCATTCCGCTGTTTTCCAATGCTACTCACAGTTCTGCCTTGAATACTGAATGATCAGCATGCCAAAGCGGTTCAGACAATTTCTAGATAGATTTATTATAGAAGCCAGTTACATTGGCAATAAAGTTCGGCAATATTTATTTTTTATATTGGTCAGGAAAACAGTGGGGGTCAAAATTAAGCAAAAATTATGTTTTTTAGGGATTCTAGCTCTGGTAGGTATTGAATTCACAGGTTTTCTGGACCAGCCTAGCTCAAGAAATAAGTCATTAGGAAATCTGCCAGTTTCAAATTTCGAGTAGACAATAACAATGATATGAGAAAACAAAACACATGTTCAGAATAAGTTTCCAGCAATAAATCAAAACTTCCTTATCAGGAACTCTGCCAGTTTCATATTTCGGTTAGATAATCTCAATGGCATGAGAAAATGAACCACGTGTTCAGGGCCGGACCTACAGATTTTTTATTTTTCATTTTTCGAATTTCAAATTCTTGTTTTCGTACGTATTTTGACGTGCTGATTCCGAATCTTTGAACAAAAAAGTCGAAAACTAATCAGAAATATTTTTGGCGGCAAAAAAAACATCTAAAAACTGACCAGCTCAAGAACGGTTAAAGATGGACGAATTCTGTGCACGCCAATCAATTCAAAATGACAGAATTAGTATACACTGAGAATTTGAACAAAAAAAATCGACGGACAAAAAAGTCGAATATATCATCACTCATAATTTTTTGAACTTTTTTATTTTTCATTTTTCGAATTTGAAATGTTCGTCCTTGAACGTATTGTGACATGCTGCATTTTTGAACGAAAATATCGAAAACTCATCAGAAATATTTTCGGCGGAAAAAAAAACATATGAAAACTGATTTAGAGCTGACCAACTCGAGAACGGTTGAAAATGGACAAATTCTGCGAATGCCAATAAATTCAAAATAGCCGAATCAGTATATACTGGGAATTTCAACGAAAAAAATCAACGGACAAAAAAGGTCGAATATATCATCATACATAATTATTTGAACTTTTTTACTTTTCATTACTAGAATTTAAAATTTCCGTCCTTGAACGTATTTTGACATGCTGATACCGAATTTGTGAACGAAAGTGTCGAAAACCCTCAAAAATATTTTTGGCGGGAAAAAACATCTAAAAACTGATTATGACCGGACCAACTCAAGAACGGTTAGAGATAGGCAAATTCTGCGAACGCCAATCGATTCAGAATGGTCGAATTAGTATATATTATTAATTTCGTTCAATCGAAAATATTAAAAATTACTCGAAAAAAGTTGAAAATCATGAAAAATACTAAGTCGTCACATCGACTTGGAATTTGCACTGTAAACGTAAAATTTCATGCTCTTTCCGAAAATGTATGATTTTTATGTGCTCAGATATAAGATTCAGCCGGAAAAGGGTGTTGAAGGTAGAATATCCAATAATCTGAGATTTTTCATTTTTCATTTTTCGAATTTCAAATTCTTGTCTTCCAACGTATTCGACGTGCTGATTCCGAATCTTTGAACGGAAATGTCGAAAACACATCAGAAATATTTTTGGCGCCAAAAAAAACATTTAAAAACTGATTCAGAGCTGACCAACTCGAGAACGGTTATAGATAGACGAATTCTGCGAACTCCAGTCGAATCAGAATGGTCGAATCAGTATAGATTGTGAATTTCGTTCAATAAAAAAAAATCAAAATTAATCGAAAAAAGTTGCAAGGGGTCCCTTAAAAATCATGAAAAATACTAAGTCGTCACATCGACTTGGAATTTGCACTGTAAACGTAAAATTTCATGCTCTTTCCGAAAATGTATGATTTTTATGTGCTCAGATATAAGATTCAGCCGGAAAAGGGTGTTGAAGATAGAAAATCCAATTATCTGAGATTTTTCATTTTTCATTTTTCGAATATCAAATTCTTGACTTCGAACGTATTTTGACCTGCTGATTCTGAATCTTTGAACGAAAATGTCGAAAACACATCAGAAATATTTTTGGCGCCAAAAAAAACATTTAAAAACTGATTCAGAGCTGACCAACTCGAGAACGGTTATAGATAGCCGAATTCTGCGAACGCCAATCGAATCAGAATGGTCGAATTAGTATATATTGTGAATTTCGTTCAATCGAAAAAAATCAAAATTAATCGAAAAAAGTTGCAAGGGGTCACCCTTGTCACCAAAAGGGTGTTTAAGATAGAAAATCCAATTAACTGAGATTTTTCATTTTTCGAATATCAAATTCTCGACTTCGAACGTATTTTGACCTGCTGATTCTGAATCTTTGAACCAAAATGTCGAAAACACATCAGAAATATTTTTGGCGCCAAAAAAACATCTAAAAACTGATTCAGAGCTGACCAACTCGAGAACGGTTATAGATAGACAAATTCTGCGAACGCCAATCAAATCAGAATGGTCGAGTTAGTATATATTGTGAATTTCGTGCAATCGAAAAAAATCAAAATTAATCGAAAAAAGTTGCAAGGGGTGACCCTTCAAAATCATGAAAAATACTAAGTCGTCACATCGACTTGGAATTTGCACTGTGAACGTAAAATTTCATGCTCTTTCCGAAAATGTATGATTTTTATGTGCTCAGATATAAGATTCAGCCGGAAAAGAGTGTTTAAGATAGAAAATCCAATAATCTGAGATTTTTCATTTTTCATTTTTCGAATATCAAATTCTTGACTTCGAACGTATTTTGACCTGCTTATTCTGAATCTTTGAACGAAAATGTCGAAAACACATCAGAAATTTTTTGGCGCCAAAAAAAACATCTAAAAACTGATTCAGAGCTGACCAACTCGAGAACGCTTATAGATAGACGAATTCTGCGAACTCCAATCGAATCAGAATGGTCGAATCAGTATAGATTGTGAATTTCGTTCTATCGAAAAAAATCAAAATTAATCGAAAAAAGTTGCAAGGGGTCACCCTTCAAAATCATGAAAAATATTAAGTCGTCACATCGACTTGGAATTTGCACTGTGAACGTAAAATTTCATGCTCTTTCCGAAAATGTATGATTTTTATGTGCTCAGATATAAGATTCAGCCGGAAAAGGGTGTTTAAGATAGAAAATCTAATTATCTGAGATTTTTCATTTTTCATTTTTCGAATATCAAATTCTTGACTTCGAACGTATTTTGACCTGCTGATTCTGAATCTTTGAACGAAAATGTCGAAAACACATCAGAAATTTTTTTGGCGCCAAAAAAAACATCTAAAAACTGATTCAGAGCTGACCAACTCGAGAACGCTTATAGATAGACGAATTCTGCGAACTCCAATCGAATCAGAATGGTCGAATCAGTATAGATTGTGAATTTCGTTCAATCAAAAAAAATCAAAATTAATCGAAAAAAGTTGCAAGGGGTCACCCTTCAAAATCATGAAAAATATTAAGTCGTCACATCGACTTGGAATTTGCACTGTGAACGTAAAATTTCATGCTCTTTCCGAAAATGTATGATTTTTATGTGCTCAGATATAAGATTCAGCCGGAAAAGGGTGTTTAAGATAGAAAATCCAATTATCTGAGATTTTTCATTTTTCATTTTTCGAATATCAAATTCTCGACTTCGAACGTATTTTGACTTGCTGATTCTGAATCTTTGAACGAAAATGTCGAAAACACATCAGAAATTTTTTTGGCGCCAAAAAAACATCTAAAAACTGATTCAGAGCTGACCAACTCGAGAACGGTTATAGATAGATAAATTCTGCGAACGCCAATCAAATCAGAATGGTCGAATTAGTATATATTGTGAATTTCGTGCAATCGAAAAAAATCAAAATTAATCGAAAAAAGTTGCAAGGCCTTCAAAATCATGAAAAATACTAAGTCGTCACATCGACTTCGAATTTGCACTGTGAACGTAAAATTTCATGCTCTTTCCGAAAATGTATGATTTTTATGTGCTCAGATATAAGATTCAGCCGGAAAAGGGTGTTTAAGATAGAAAATCTAATTATCTGAGATTTTTCATTTTTCATTTTTCATTTTTCATTTTTCATTTTTCGAATATCAAATTCTTGACTTCGACCGTATTTTGACCTGCTGATTCTGAATCTTTGAACGAAAATGTCGAAAACACATCAGAAATTTTTTTGGCGCCAAAAAAAACATCTAATAACTGATTCAGAGCTGACCAACTCGAGAACGCTTATAGATAGACGAATTCTGCGAACTCCAATCGAATCAGAATGGTCGAATCAGTATAGATTGTGAATTTCGTTCAATCGAAAAAAATCAAAATTAATCGAAAAAAGTTGCAAGGGGTTCAAAATCATGAAAAATATTAAGTCGTCACATCGACTTGGAATTTGCACTGTGAACGTAAAATTTCATGCTCTTTCCGAAAATGTATGATTTTTATGTGCTCAGTTATAAGATTCAGCCGGAAAAGGGTGTTTAAGATAGAAAATCCAATTATCTGAGATTTTTTATTTTTCGAATATCTAATTCTTGACTTCGAACGTATTTTGACCTGCTGATTCTGAATCTTTGAACGAAAATGTCGAAAACACGTCAGAAATTTTTTTGGCGCCAAAAAAAAAAATCTAAAAACTGATTCAGAGCTGACCAACTCGAGAACGGTTATAGATAGACGAATTCTGCGAACGCCAATCAAATCAGAATGGCCGACTTAGTATATATTGTGAATTTCGTGCAATCGAAAAAAATCAAAATTAATCGAAAAAAGTTGTAAGGGGTCACCCTTCAAAATCATGAAAAATACTAAGTCGTCACATTGACTTGGAATTTGCACTGTAAACGTAAAATTTCATGCTCTTTCCGAAAATGTATGATTTTCATGTGCTCAGATATAAGATTCAGCCGGAAAAGGGTGTTTAAGATAGAAAATCCAATAATCTGAGATTTTTCATTTTTCATTTTTCGAATATCAAATCCTTGACTTCGAACGTATTTTGACCTGCTGATTCTGAATCTTTGAACGAAAATGTCGAAAACCCATCAGAAATTTTTTGGCGCCAAAAAAAACATCTAAAAACTGATTCAGAGCTGACCAACTCGAGAACGCTTATAGAGAGACGAATTCTGCGAACTCCAATCGAATCAGAATGGTCGAATCAGTATAGATTGTGAATTTCGTTCTATCGAAAAAAATCAAAATTAATCGAAAAAAGTTGCAAGGGGTCACCCTTCAAAATCATGAAAAATATTAAGTCGTCACATCGACTTGGAATTTGCACTGTGAACGTAAAATTTCATGCTCTTTCCGAAAATGTATGATTTTTATGTGCTCAGATATAAGATTCAGCCGGAAAAGGGTGTTTAAGATAGAAAATCTAATTATCTGAGATTTTTCATTTTTCATTTTTCGAATATCAAATTCTTGACTTCGAACGTATTTTGACCTGCTGATTCTGAATCTTTGAACGAAAATGTTGAAAACACATCAGAAATTTTTTTGGCGCCAAAAAAAACATCTAAAAACTGATTCAGAGCTGACCAACTCGAGAACGCTTATAGATAGACGAATTCTGCGAACTCCAATCGAATCAGAATGGTCGAATCAGTATAGATTGTGAATTTCGTTCAATCAGAAAAAATCAAAATTAATCGAAAAAAGTTGCAAGGGGTCACCCTTCAAAATCATGAAAAATATTAAGTCGTCACATCGACTTGGAATTTGCACTGTGAACGTAAAATTTCATGCTCTTTCCGAAAATGTATGATTTTTATGTGCTCAGTGTTGTGTATTACTATTATTGAAGATATAGTTACTCTGTATTTGAAAAGGTCCTGTCAATTTAATGATATACTTCGGTCAAGTTGATACATTATATTGTAATAAGTAAAGTTCAGTTTACGAAATATTCTCTCATTTAAAAGATACATAACATGGCGCTGCGATAAATTGGAAAGAATAGAATTATTCCTGAGCAGAAATTATCAAAAATAGAAATGGAAACATTCAAATGTCCACCACCGTTGAAGTTTGAAGGAAACTTGGGCGAAAATTTCAAGAAGTTTAAGCAAATGTTTGAAATCTTTATGATAGCCTCGGGTAAGCAGAAAGAAAATGATGAAGTCAGGATAGCAATTTTTCTCAACTTGATTGGGGAAGAAGGTTTAGATGTTTTCAACAATTTTAAGATGAGTGATGAAGATAAAAAGAAATATAACAAAGTTATTGACCAATTCGAGTCCTATATGAACCCGAAGAAAAATATACTTTATGAAAGGTTCTTGTTTTATAACCGTAGTCAAGAAGAGGCAGAACCTGTTGACAACTTCATACAGGATTTGCGGAAGTTGATGAAAAGTTGTGAGTTCAAAGCATGTTGTTCGGAAGATATTCTGAGGGACAGAATTGTACTGGGTATCAGAGATAAAAAATTACAAAAACACCTTATCAGTGAAGAAAATTTACAATTGCAAAAAACAATTGAGAAATGTCGAGCTAGTGAAGTCACGAAGGAGCATGTTAAAATAATTCAAGAAAATAAAGTTGTAGATGTAGTGAACAGAAAGAAACATGAAAATATAAGGAGTGGTGAAAAAAATGAATCTTTTTTATGTACAAGATGTTGCACCAAACATGGAAGAAATCAGTGTCCTGCGTTTGGAAAGAAATGTTCAAGGTGTGGAATTCTGAATCACTTCAAGGCAGCTTGTAGGGTAAGAAATGTTAAGGAGGTTCTGGAAAATGAAGATGAAGAGGAAAAGTTTGCTCAGGTGGAAAACTTAGTTATCGATAGTCTTGAAGTGTGTAAAATGGCAAATATGGTAGGTTTAATTTCAAACCAGTCCAATTTTTCTTGGTACCAGAATGTTTTGGTTTCAAATAAAAACATAAAATTTAAGCTTGACACTGGGGCTGAGGTAAATATTCTTCCTTTAACATTATTTAAGGGAATGGGTAATGAAACGTTGAAATCTTCCAAGTTAATTCTGGAAACATATGGGGGTTTCAAGGTGAAGCCCTTGGGAATATCAAATCTGTATTGTAGTGTGAATGGTATAAAAAAATATCAAGAATTTATTGTTGTTGATAATGATTCAGTACCTTTATTAGGTTTAAAATCTTGTATCGATCTCAATTTGGTAAAAAGAATTGATGTAAGCAATGTTATGAGGTGTGAAAAAAGTGAAATTTTAAAAATTAATAAAGATTTGTTTACAGGTATTGGTAAATTTAAAGAAAAATGTAAAATTGTATTGGATCCAAATGCTGAACCAATTGTCAGGCCTCCTAGACGCGTTCCAATGACTATTAAAGAAAAATTAAAAACTACTCTAGATGACCTTGAGAAAAAGAATATCATTCAAAAAGTTTCAGGAGGTGTCAACTGGGCCAGCAATTTGGTAATTGTAGAAAAACCTGATGGAACCCTCAGAGTGTGTTTGGATCCTTGTGACTTGAACAAGGTAATAAAAAGAGAGTACTACTTAATACCAAAAGTTGAAGAAATATGCGCTCAGCTTACTGGTAAGAAATACTTTTCAGTTTTGGATCTGAAGGATGGTTTTTATCATGTGGAATTAGATAAAAAATCTACTAATCTGTGTGTGTTTAGCTCGCCATTTGGATATTATAAATTCTTAAGACTTCCATTTGGCCTGAGTCTAGCTCCAGAATTTTTTCAAAAGGTGAATTATGAAAATTTTGGCGATATAAAGGGTGTCATAATTTATTTTGACGATATTTTGATTTGTGCTTCAAGTATTGAAGAACATGATGTAATTTTGAATAAGGTTTTTGAAAGGGCTAAAATGTTAAATGTGAAATTCAATCCGAATAAGTTTCAGTTCAGAGTTCAGCGTGTAAAATATTTGGGTCTAACATTTTCAGAAAATGGTGTGGAAATCGATGAAGATAGGGTCAAGTCTGTAATTAATTTGGTACCACCAAGAAATAAAACTGATCTTCAAAAAATATTAGGGACTTTTAATTATTTTAGAAACTTCATTCCTAATTTAGCCGAAGTTACTGCTCCTCTTAGAAATTTGTTGAAGAAAAATGTTATATTTTCTTGGACGGATCATCATAACAATGCTTTTATCAAAATGAAAGATTTTCTGTCTAGAGCACCTGTACTAAAAAACTTCGACGAGAAAAAAGAAATAACTATTCAAGCCGATGCTTCTAAAAGTGGATTAGGTTGTTGTTTATTACAAGAAAATAGACCTGTTTTCTTTGCGTCAAGGAGCATGACTGATACTGAAATAAATTATGCACAAGTAGAGAAGGAATTGTTAGCTATCACATTTGCTGTAAAAAAATTTCATGACTTGATTTATGGAAGAAATTTAGTAACTGTTTGGACAGATCATAAACCATTAGTATCTATCATGAAGAAAAATATATCTAATATTTCTTCAGTAAGGCTTCAACGACTAAAACTGAAATTAGTTAAATACAATTTAGAAGTCAAATATATGCCTGGAAAGTTTTTACATGTTGCCGATCTTCTCTCAAGAAATTTTAAAAAAGAATTCATTGAGGATGATCCATCCATGTTGGAAGTTGTACACAGTGTGCATTCAATTACCAATATTTCAGAAGAAAGAAAAACAAAATTCCAAGAGGAAACTGAAAATGATGTAGTTTTGAAAATAATTGTAGGTTATTGTAAAGAGGGTTGGCCTAGTAGTGACAAAATTAATGAACAAGTAAAAAAATATTTATCTTTGAAGAATGAGCTACATGTCACAGATAATATATTATTTCTCAATGATAGAATTGTAGTGCCGTATTCATTACGTAACTATATGTTGAATTTATTACATGAAAGTCATTTTGGGGTGGTGAAAATAAAAAGTAGAGCTAGGAAAATCTGCTACTGGCCATCTATTAATAAAGATATTGAGGAGTATGTCGCAAAATGTAAAATTTGTGAAAGATTCAAGCCTAACAATATTAGGGAACCCATGATTCCTCATCAAATACCAAATAAGCCATTCTCAAAAATTGCTGCTGATATTTGTGAATTCGCTAAGATCAATTATCTGATTATTTTTGATTATTATTCAAAGTGGCTTGAAATCGTCCCCATAAAAAATAAAACGGCTGAAGAAGTAATAAGTAAATTTAAGATTTGTTTTGCTACGCATGGTGTACCTGATTTGTTGGTTTCTGATAATGTTCCATTTTCTGCTTTCAAAATGAGAAACTTTGCAAAAGAATATAATTTTGAAATTATTACCAGTAGTCCTCGATACCCTAGAAGTAATGGATTTGCAGAAAGTGGAGTGAAGATTGCAAAAAATATATTGAAAAAAAATTGTGATTTAAGTCTAGCTTTACTGAATTATAGGGTTACTCCTATTGAAGGTATAGGTTTTTCACCTGCACAACTAAATATGAACAGAAATTTAAAAACAAAAATACCTGTTAATGACAATTTGCTGAAACAAAATTGTGTGTCGTCAAGTGATGTTCATAGTAGACTAGTTAAAAAACAATTAGTTACAAAGCTTCAACATGACAAAATTTCAAGAGAAAAAAATGGCTTCAGTGTTGGACAAAATATCACTATTAAAAGAGGAAATCATTGGGAGCCTGGTAGGGTAATAAAACAAGCTAGTACTCCACGTTCTTATATAGTACAAGACAATGATGGAAATGAGTACAGGAGAAACAGTATACATTTGAGGGTTTCAGAAGGCGATGCTTTAGTTCATGAACCTACAAGTGATGATGACTCTTTTGGATCGGAGAGAAAAGAGGTCACAGGAAGTGATTCATTAAAAAATATTGTGGTTTCTGATGACAACCAAGTGTCAACATCACGTGTGGGGTCATCATCATTTAGTTCTGATATAAATCAGCAAGTTCACAGAAGTAAACGTAATATCTCCCTTCCTAATAAATTCAAAGATTTCATAATGAATTAGCCTAGAGTTTTGAGTGAAGTATAATTGAAAGGGGAGATGTTGTGTATTACTATTATTGAAGATATAGTTACTCTGTATTTGAAAAGGTCCTGTCAATTTAATGATATACTTCGGTCAAGTTGATACATTATATTGTAATAAGTAAAGTTCAGTTTACGAAATATTCTCTCATTTAAAAGATACATAACACTCAGATATAAGATTCAGCCGGAAAAGGGTGTTTAAGATAGAAAATCCAATTATCTGAGATTTTTCATTTTTCATTTTTCGAATATCAAATTCTCGACTTCGAACGTATTTTGACTTGCTGATTCTGAATCTTTGAACGAAAATGTCGAAAACACATCAGAAATATTTTTGGCGCCAAAAAAAACATCTAAAAACTGATTCAGAGCTGACCAACTCGAGAACGGTTATATATAGACGAATTCTGCGAACGCCAATCAAATCAGAATGGTCGAATTAGTATATATTGTGAAATTCGTGCAATCGAAAAAAATCAAAATTAATCGAAAAACGTTGCAAGGCCTTCAAAATCATGAAAAATACTAAGTCGTCACATCGACTTGAAATTTGCACTGTGAACGTAAAATTTCATGCTCTTTCCGAAAATGTATGATTTTTATGTGCTCAGATATAAGATTCAGCCGGAAAAGGGTGTTTAAGATAGAAAATCCAATTATCTGAGATTTTTCATTTTTCATTTTTCGAATATCAAATTCTTGACTTCGAACGTATTTTGACCTGCTGATTCTGAATCTTTGAACGAAAATGTTGAAAACACATCAGAAATTTTTTTGGCGCCAAAAAAAACATCTAAAAACTGATTCAGAGCTGACCAACTCGAGAACGGTTATAGATAGACGAATTCTGCGAACTCCAATCAAATCATAATGGTCGAATCAGTATAGATTGTGAATTTCGTTCAATCAGAAAAAATCAAAATTAATCGAAAAAAGTTGCAAGGGGTCACCCTTCAAAATCATGAAAAATATTAAGTCGTCACATCGACTTGGAATTTGCACTGTGAACGTAAAATTTCATGCTCTTTCCGAAAATGTATGATTTTTATGTGCTCAGATATAAGATTCAGCCGGAAAAGGGTGTTTAAGATAGAAAATCCAATTATCTGAGATTTTTCATTTTTCATTTTTCGAATATCAAATTCTCGACTTCGAACGTATTTTGACTTGCTGATTCTGAATCTTTGAACGAAAATGTCGAAAACACATCAGAAATATTTTTGGCGCCAAAAAAAACATCTAAAAACTGATTCAGAGCTGACCAACTCGAGAACGGTTATATATAGACGAATTCTGCGAACGCCAATCAAATCAGAATGGTCGAATTAGTATATATTGTGAAATTCGTGCAATCGAAAAAAATCAAAATTAATCGAAAAACGTTGCAAGGCCTTCAAAATCATGAAAAATACTAAGTCGTCACATCGACTTGAAATTTGCACTGTGAACGTAAAATTTCATGCTCTTTCCGAAAATGTATGATTTTTATGTGCTCAGATATAAGATTCAGCCGGAAAAGGGTGTTTAAGATAGAAAATCCAATTATCTGAGATTTTTCATTTTTCATTTTTCGAATATCAAATTCTTGACTTCGAACGTATTTTGACCTGCTGATTCTGAATCTTTGAACGAAAATGTCGAAAACACATCAGAAATTTTTTTGGCGCCAAAAATAACATTAAAAACTGATTCAGAGCTGACCAACTCGAGAACGGTTATAGATAGACTAATTCTGCGAACGCCAATCAAATCATAATGGTCGACTTAGTATATATTGTGAATTTCGTGCAATCGAAAAAAATCAAAATTAATCGAAAAAAGTGTCAAGGGGTCACCCTTCAAAATCATGAAAAATACTAAGTCGTCACATCGACTTGGAATTTGCACTGTGAACGTAAAATTTCATGCTCTTTCCGAAAATGTATGATTTTCATGTGCTCAGATATAAGATTCAGCCGGAAAAGGGTGTTTAAGATAGAAAATCCAATAATCTGAGATTTTTCAATTTTCATTTTTCGAATATCAAATTCTTGACTTCGAACGTATTTTGACCTGCTGATTCTGAATCTTTGAACGAAAATGTCGAAAACACATCAGAAATTTTTTGGCGCCAAAAAAAACATCTAAAAACTGATTCAGAGCTGACCAACTCGAGAACGGTTATAGATAGACAAATTCTGCGAACGCCAATCAAATCAGAATGGTCGAGTTAGTATATATTGTGAATGTCGTGCAATCGAAAAAAATCAAAATTAATCGAAAAAAGTTGCAAGGGGTGACCCTTCAAAATCATGAAAAATACTAAGTCGTCACATCGACTTGGAATTTGCACTGTGAACGTAAAATTTTATGCTCTTTCCGAATATGTATGATTTTTATTTGCTCAGATATAAGATTCAGCCGGAAAAGGGTGTTTAAGATAGAAAATCCAATTATCTGAGATTTTTCATTTTTCATTTTTCATTTTTCGAATATCAAACTCTTGACTTCGAACGTATTTTGACCTGCTGATTCTGAATCTTTGAACGAAAATGTCGAAAACACATCAGAAATATTTTTGGCGCCAAAAAAAACATCTAAAAACTGATTCAGAGCTGACCAACTCGAGAACGGTTATAGATAGAGTAATTCTGCGAACGCCAATCAAATCAGAATGGTCGAATTAGTATATATTGTGAATTTCGTGCAATCGAAAAAAATCAAAATTAATCGAAAAAAGTTGCAAGGGGTCACCCTTCAAAATCATGAAAAATACTAAGTCGTCACATCGACTTGGAATTTGCACTGTGAACGTAAAATTTCATGCTCTTTCCGAAAATGTATGATTTTCATGTGCTCAGATATAAGATTCAGCCGGAAAAGGGTGTTTAAGATAGAAAATCCAATTATCTGAGATTTTTCAATTTTCATTTTTCGAATATCAAATTCTTGACTTCGAACGTAATTTGACCTGCTGATGATTCTGAATCTTTGAACAAAAATGTCGAAAACACATCAGAAATATTTTTGGCGCCAAAAA
The DNA here is from genome assembly GCA_958298965.1 of Chrysolina haemoptera. Classification (NCBI taxonomy): domain Eukaryota; kingdom Metazoa; phylum Arthropoda; class Insecta; order Coleoptera; family Chrysomelidae; genus Chrysolina; species Chrysolina haemoptera. Next base: position 29,782,348 of record OY282598.1, read on the forward strand.
AAACATCTTAAATCTGATTCAGAGCTGACTAACTCGAGAACGGTTATAGATAGACTAATTCTGCGAACGCCAATCAAATCAGAATGGTCGAATTAGTATATATTGTGAAATTCGTGCAATCGAAAAAAATCAAAATTAATCGAAAAAAGTTGCAAGGCCTTCAAAATCATGAAAAATACTAAGTCGTCACATCGACTTGGAATTTGCACTGTGAACGTAAAATTTCATGCTCTTTCCGAATATGTATGATTTTTATTTGATCAGATATAAGATTCAGCCGGAAAAGGGTGTTTAAGATAGAAAATCCAATAATCTGAGATTTTTCATTTTTCATTTTTCGAATATCAAATTCTTGACTTCGAACGTATTTTGACCTGCTGATTGTGAATCTTTGAACGAAAATGTCGAAAACACATCAGAAATTTTTTGGCGCCAAAAAAAACATCTAAAAATTGATTCAGAGCTGACCAACTCGAGAACGCTTATAGATAGACGAATTCTGCGAACGCCAATCAAATCAGAATGGTCGAATTAGTATATATTGTGAATTTCGTGCAATCGAAAAAAATCAAAATTATTCGAAAAAAGTTGCAAGGGGTCACCCTTCAAAATCATCAAAAATACTAAGTCGTCACATCGACTTGGAATTTGCACTGTGAACGTAAAATTTCATGCTCTCTCCGAAAATGTATGATTTTTATGTGCTCAGATATAAGATTCAGCCGGAAAAGGGTGTTTAAGATAGAAAATCTAATTATCTGAGATTTTTCATTTTTCATTTTTCATTTTTCGAATGTCAAATTCTTGACTTCGAACGTATTTTGACCTGCTGATTCTGAATCTTTGAACGAAAATGTCGAAAACACATCAGAAATTTTTTTGGCGCCAAAAAAAACATCTAAAAACTGATTCAGAGCTGACCAACTCGAAAACGCTTATAGATAGACGAATTCTGCGAACTCCAGTCGAATCAGAATGGTCGAATCAGTATAGATTGTGAATTTCGTTCAATCGAAAAAAATCAAAATTAATCGAAAAAAGTTGCAAAGGGTCACCCTTCAAAATCATGAAAAATATTAAGTCGTCACATCGACTTGGAATTTGCACTGTGAACGTAAAATTTCATGCTCTTTCCGAAAATGTATGATTTTTATGTGCTCAGATATAAGATTCAGCCGGAAAAGGGTGTTTAAGATAGAAAATCTAATTATCTGAGATTTTTCATTTTTCATTTTTCATTTTTCGAATATCAAATTCTTGACTTCAAACGTATTTTGACCTGCTGATTCTGAATCTTTGAACGAAAATGTCGAAAACACATCAGAAATTTTTTTGGCGCCAAAAAAAACATCTAAAAACTTATTCAGAGCTGACCAACTCGAGAACGCTTATAGATAGACGAATTCTGCGAACTCCAATCGAATCAGAATGGTCGAATCAGTATAGATTGTGAATTTCGTGCAATCGAAAAAAATCAAAATTAATCGAAAAAAGTTGCAAGGCCTTCAAAATCATGAACATTACTAAGTCGTCACATCGACTTGAAATTTGCACTGTGAACGTAAAATTTCATGCTCTTTCCGAAAATGTATGATTTTTATGTGCTCAGATATAAGATTCAGCCGGAAAAGGGTGTTTAAAATAGAAAATCCAATTATCTGAGATTTTTCATTTTTCATTTTTCGAATATCAAATTCTCGACTTCGAACGTATTTTGACCTGCTGATTCTGAATCTTTGAACGAAAATGTCGAAAACACATCAGAAATATTTTTGGCGCCAAAAAAACATCTAAAAACTGATTCAGAGCTGACCAACTCGAGAACGGTTATAGATAGACAAATTCTGCGAACGCCAATTAAATCAGAATGGTCGAGTTAGTATATATTGTGAATTTCGTGCAATCGAAAAAAATCAAAATTAATCGAAAAAAGTTGCAAGGGGTGACCCTTCAAAATCATGAAAAATACTAAGTCGTCACATCGACTTGGAATTTGCACTGTGAACGTAAAATTTCATGCTCTTTCCGAAAATGTATGATTTTTATTTGCTCAGATATAAGATTCAGCCGGAAAAGGGTGTTTAAGATAGAAAATCCAATTATCTGAGATTTTTCATTTTTCATTTTTCATTTTTCGAATATCAAATTCTTGACTTCGAACGTATTTTGACCTGCTGATTCTGAATCTTTGAACGAAAATGTCGAAAACACATCAGAAATTTTTTTGGCGCCAAAAAAACATCTAAAAACTGATTCAGAGCTGACCAACTCGAGAACGCTTATAGATAGATGAATTCTGCGAACGCCAATCGAATCAGAATGGTCGAATCAGTATAGATTGTGAATTTCGTTCAATCGAAAAAAATCAAAATTATTCGTAAAAGTTGCAAGGGGGTCACCCTTCAAAATCATGAAAAATACTAAGTCGTCACATCGACTTGGAATTTTCACTGTGAACGTAAAATTTCATGCTCTTTCCGAAAATGTATGATTTTTATGTGCTCAGATATAAGATTCAGCCGGAAAAGGGTGTTTAAGATAGAAAATCCAATTATCTGAGATTTTTCATTTTTCATTTTTCATTTTTCGAAAATCAAATTCTTGACTTCGAACGTATTTTGACCTGCTGATTCTGAATCTTTGAACGAAAATATCGAAAACACATCAGTAATTTTTTTGGCGCCAAAAAAAAACTTCTAAAAACTGATTCAGAGCTGACCAACTCGAGAACGGTTATAGATAGACGAATTCTGCGAACGCCAATCAAATCAGAATGGTCGAATTAGTATATATTGTGAAATTCGTGCAATCGAAAAAAATCAAAATTAATCGAAAAAAGTTGCAAGGCCTTCAAAATCATGAAAAATACTAAGTCGTCACATCGACTTGGTATTTGCACTGTGAACGTAAAATTTCATGCTCTTTCCGAATATGTATGATTTTTATTTGCTCAGATATAAGATTCAGCCGGAAAAGGGTGTTTAAGATAGAAAATCCAATTATCTGAGATTTTTCATTTTTCATTTTTCATTTTTCATTTTTCAAATATCAAATTCTTGACTTCGAACGTATTTTGACCTGCTGATTCTGAATCTTTGAACGAAAATGTCGAAAACACATCAGAAATTTTTTTGGCGCCAAAAAAAACATCTAAAAACTGATTCAGAGCTGACCAACTCGAGAACGGTTATAGATAGACGAATTCTGCGAACGCCAATCAAATCAGAATGGTCGACTTAGTATATATTGTGAATTTCGTGCAATCGAAAAAAGTCAAAATTAATCGAAAAAAGTTGCAAGGGGGTCACCCTTCAAAATCATGAAAAATACTAAGTCGTCACATCGACTTGGAATTTGCACTGTGAACGTAAAATTTCATGCTCTTTCCGAAAATGTATGATTTTCATGTGCTCAGATATAAGATTCAGCCGGAAAAGGGTGTTTAAGATAGAAAATCCAATAATCTGAGATTTTTCAATTTTCATTTTTCGAATATCAAATTCTTGACTTCGAACGTATTTTGACCTGCTGATGATTCTGAATCTTTGAACAAAAATGTCGAAAACACATCAGAAATATTTTTGGCGCCAAAAAAAACATCTTAAATCTGATTCAGAGCTGACCAACTCGAGAACGGTTATAGATAGACTAATTCTGCGAACGCCAATCAAATCAGAATGGTCGAATTAGTATATATTGTGAAATTCGTGCAATCGAAAAAAATCAAAATTAATCGAAAAAAGTTGCAAGGCCTTCAAAATCATGAAAAATACTAAGTCGTCACATCGACTTGGAATTTGCACTGTGAACGTAAAATTTCATGCTCTTTCCGAAAATGTATGATTTTTATTTGCTCAGATATAAGATTCAGCCGGAAAAGGGTGTTTAAGATAGAAAATCCAACTATCTGAGATTTTTCATTTTTCATTTTTCATTTTTCATTTTTCATTTTTCATTTTTCATTTTTCATTTTTCATTTTTCATTTTTCATTTTTCATTTTTCATTTTTCATTTTTCATTTTTCATTTTTCATTTTTCATTTTTCATTTTTCATTTTTCATTTTTCATTTTTCATTTTTCATTTTTCATTTTTCATTTTTCATTTTTCATTTTTCGAATATCAAATTCTTGACTTCGAACGTATTTTGACCTGCTGATTCTGAATCTTTGAACGAAAATGTCGAAAACACATCAGTAATTTTTTTGGCGCCAAAAAAAACATCTAAAAACTGATTCAGAGCTGACCAACTCGAGAACGGTTATAGATAGACGAATTCTGCGAACGCCAATCAAATCAGAATGGTCGAATTAGTATATATTGTGAATTTCGTGCAATCGAAAAAAATCAAAATTAATCGAAAAAAGTTGCAAGGGGTGACCCTTCAAAATCATGAAAAATACTAAGTCGTCACATCGACTTGGAATTTGCACTGTGAACGTAAAATTTCATGCTCTTTCCGAAAATGTATGATTTTTATTTGCTCAGATATAAGATTCAGCCGGAAAAGGGTGTTTAAGATAGAAAATCCAATTATCTGAGATTTTTCATTTTTCATTTTTCATTTTTCGAATATCAAATTCTTGACTTCGAACGTATTTTGACCTGCTGATTCTGAATCTTTGAACGAAAATGTCGAAAACACATCAGTAATTTTTTTGGCGCCAAAAAAAAACATCTAAAAACTGATTCAGAGCTGACCAACTCGAGAACGGTTATAGATAGACGAATTCTGCGAACGCCAATCAAATCAGAATGGTCGAATTAGTATATATTGTGAATTTCGTTCAATCGAAAAAAATCAAAATTATTCGAAAAAAGTTGCAAGGGGTCACCCTTCAAAATCATGAAAAATACCAAGTCGTCACATCGACTTGAAATTTGCACTGTGAACGTAAGATTTCATGCGCTTTCCGAAAATGTATGATTTTTATGTGCTTAGATATGATTCAGCCGGAAAAGGGTGTTTAAGATAGAAAATCCAATTGTCTGAGATTTTTCATTTTTCATTTTTCATTTTTCGAATATCAAATTCTTGACTTCAAACGTATTTTGACCTGCTGATTCTGAATCTTTGAACGAAAATGTCGAAAACACATCAGAAATATTTTTGGCGCCAAAAAAAACATCTAAAAACTGATTCAGAGCTGACCAACTCGAGAACGGTTATAGATAGACGAATTCTGCGAACGCCAATCAAATCAGAATGGTCGAATTAGTATATATTGTGAATTTCGTGCAATCGAAAAAAATCAAAATTAATCGAATAAAGTTGCAAGGGGTCACCCTTCAAAATCATGAAAAATACTAAGTCGTCACATCGACTTGGAATTTGCACTGTGAACGTAAAATTTCATGCTCTTTCCGAAAATGTATGATTTTTGTGTGCTCAGATATAAGATTCAGCCGGAAAAGGGTGTTTAAGATAGAAAATCCAATTATCTGAGATATTTCATTTTTCATTTTTTGAATTACAAGCTCTTTTGACGTGCTGGTTCCGAATCTTTGAACGAAAAAGTTGAAAACACATCAGAATTATTTTTGGCGGGAAATAAACCATCTAAAAACTGCTTTAGAGATGACCAACTCAAGAACGGTTAGAGGTAGACAAATCCTGCGAACGCCAATCAATTCAAAAAGACAGAATTAGTATACACTGAGAATTTGAATAAAAAAAATCAACGGGCTAAAAAGTCGAATATATCATCATTCATAATTTTTGAACTTTTTTATTTTTCTTTTACGAATTTAAAATTTCCGTCCTTGTGACATGCTGATTTCGGATTTTTGAACGAAAGTATCGAAAACTCATCAGAAATATTTTTGGCGGGAAAAATACCATCTTTATGCAACTTTAAATAGTCTACAATAAAATCTGATTTTTTTTTTTGGCATTTTCATTTTTTCCTCAAGAATGACGAAAGTTTTTTGAGACTTGGAGGGTTCTTCGTAAACGACTAAGATTCCTAAATTCTAGTGAAGGAAACGTTGAATGTCATTTATTTTTGAATTTCAAAACGTCGAAAACATCATGAAATTGCAACCAATCTCGTGAACGTAAGAAAAGAGTAGAGATTAGAAAAAAATGCTCACTCACGTTTCATCTTTCTTTTTGGACTGTGTACAGGTTATAAGTATAAGATGAACCCCCTCAATGCATTCGGCTGGATGATTGGCCGATTGAGTACATTGCTTGCATTGTACTTGTAATGCCAGTTATACGAATATCCTGACTAGAAGTACCATATGTAAAAATACTCATCTTGAAATAACGCTATTCTTTGATCATCGTTCTCTGAAGTCGAATGACTACGACTGAAAGTTTCAAACCCAATTTAACTCTAATAATTTCCTGGCTGACTCATTATTCCAAGTTTGAAGTACATCCACAATCACCCTTAACCCTTTGTTACGCTCTCAAACGAATTAATAAAATTGGCATCGCCTGGAATCACGGTGCCTTTTGATCCTGTTTCAGCGAGATGTTGAGTAATTGGGTTACTTCAAAATGATTACTCCAAATGGCCCCAATAAGTGCTTGTAGACACAAAGATGAGTGAAGTCACGCGAAAATATCGACTGATTTGTTTTGTTTTAACTATCATCGTTTATGGTGAAACTGAGGATATGTTTAGTTTGTATTTTTGCCATATATCTGAATGAATCCAGTATGAGATATAAAAAAAATCGTGCCTCAGAAAATAGCAAGCATATTGTTGTTAAAATTGTTATTTCCGTCTATCGGCTGCCCCCCTACGAGCAACTCAGATGACCTCGAGAGACTTGTGTGCGCTAGGAAAGCAATGAATCGAAACCGCGTAGCTTGGCTTAGCAAGCTGGCACACTACCTTCGAGCCACCAAGACCATTACAGTTATTCGTTCAACCTCCATTAAGTTGGAAGTTTGAAACTTATAAAGGGCCCAGTGCCAAATAACTTTTAAAAGTGTTTCGATTCGAATGAGGATATAAATAAAACTTTGTGACGCTGAAATGGCTCGAAAAATTGAAGACTCACTGAAAGGAACGAATAAAAGTTCGTGCATTCGTTCGTTCGTTCGTTCGCGCGTTCGTTCGTTCGTTCGTTCGTTCGTTCGTTCGTTCGTTCGTTCGTTCGTTCGTTCGTTCGTTCGTTCGTTCGTTCGTTCGTTCGTTCGTTCGTTCGTTCGTTCGTTCGTTCGTTCGTTCGTTCGTTCGTTCGTTCGCGCGTTCGTTCGTTCGTTCGCGCGTACGTTCGTTCGTTCGCGCGTTCATTCGTTCGTTCGTTCGTTCGCGCGTTCGTTCGTTCGTTCGTTCGTTCGTTCGTTCGTTCGTTCGTTCGTTCGTTCGTTCGTTCGTTCGTTCGTTCGTTCGTTCGTTCGTTCGTTCGTTCGTTCGTTCGTTCGTTCGTTCGTTCGTTCGTTCGCGCGTTCGTTCGTTCGTTCGCGCGTTCGTTCGTTCGCGCGTTCGTTCGTTCGTTCGTTCGTTCGCGCGTTCGTTCGTTCGTTCGTTCGTTCGTTCGTTCGTTCGCGCGTTCGTTCGTTCGTTCGCGCGTTCGTTCGTTCGTTCGCGCGTTCGTTCGTTCGTTCGCGCGTTCGTTCGTTCGTTCGTTCGTTCGTTCGCGCGTTCGTTCGTTCGTTCGCGCGTTCGTTCGTTCGTTCGCGCGTTCGTTCGTTCGTTCGTTCGTTCGCGCGTTCGTTCGTTCGTGCGTTCGTTCGTTCGTTCGCGCGTTCGTTCGTTCGTTCGTTCGTTCGTTCGTTCGTTTGTTCGTTCGTTCGTTCGTTCGTTCGTTCGTTCGTTCGTTCGTTCGTTCGTTCGTTCGTTCGTTCGTTCGTTCGTTCGTTCGTTCTTTGTTTTGGCTTTTCTTGGTTTTAGATGCCACCTAAATTTTCAGAGCTTAATCATCATTTCATTTTTCGAATTTTTGAACATAGCCGGTCCCGCCAGTTTTTCCATTGCCCCCCTCTGTGACCCGGCCCTGCTAAAAATCCCTTTTACCTCGATTTTAACTATCTAAGGGCTTAAATGAAACTAATGATTTAAACTGTGAGAATATAGGAAACATTTTCGGGAAGAAAAATTTCAACGGATGAAATATAGAAGACGACAAAAATTCATCAAAATATTTTCCCTTGTTTCTCGGCTGGGCCCTACTCAAAATCAAAAATATATTCCTGAGCTCGGAGGGAGTATAGCTGATTGGCACATTTTTTCACTTGAAGTACCTACGAGCATCGAAGATTGTTCCTTATGGATCAAACATACAGTCTCCATAATGAAGATGCAGGGTAAAGTTACAATTCTTTGATGAAGAAAATGGTCTCTTGCTTTTACATATATATCTAATGGCTCTTTTTCGGAGTATGAACACAGACTGTAGCTCTTCATCCCTTTTTTTATTTAACTACCCATAATAATAATAATGATCATGATAATTAATATAAAAATTTGTAAAAATCAGGTATTTTGTATCTGAATACTGTCGAAAAAAATAGTTTTGAATTAGTAAATATTACTATTATAGATCTCGACTGAATTTTGGTTGAAGGGCTATGGCTAAGACATAAAATTTCAATGCGCTCTAGCGGCTAAACGGCTTGTCCCGTGTAAGTGACTAAGGTATGCAATTTGTAGGGAACTTAATGTAGTTTACTCATAATCCCAGCTTTTTTGTAATTACAAGCATAAATTTTGAGTAACAAGTGAAAAACCAACGACAAAACTGGGTTTTCCCCAAAATTCCAGAAATTTTGACATTTTTTCAGCTCGCTCTAGTTGCCGAATGTTCAGCCAAAAATACATTTAAGAAGTGCTTTTTGTAGATTACTCAATGTTTTTTATAAAGGACAGTAAAGTACAGTCTACCTGGAAAATTGTGTACTTTTATGACTGTATGGAAAAATACTGAAAAAAGTCGAAAATTATGAAGTATTTTGTGAGCCATATCCGTGAGAGGAAGCAAAGATAAAGTTCGGATTCAGCACCCCGAAAATCATATAGAACGAGTAAGAAAACAATTACTATATTTTTTTCCAGAATCAGAGACGGCAGAGACGATAATTCAAATTCAAACAGTTGAAGAAAAAAATGGCTACAAAATCCGACAATAACGCAATCACGATACCTCCATCGTTGTCTACCTTCAAGAAATAATGGGATTGTGTCAATTTGTCACAAACCTAGACGCGTACGAACTGAATATAGTTGCATACTCTCTGCGCAAACAACATTTCTTCGGCTGGAATTCAATTTGACGAGATGAAGCATTCAACTAATCAGCATAATGTAAGGTTGCCGTAATTTCGCGCTCACCCTCCCAAGGCGTATTTGCTGCATTTTCAACGTCGGCGTCGGTTTTGTAGGCGCGATGCCTGTGCAAACACAAAATAATTCATTAGAAGCGTTAGCTGTAACGCAACAACGAGGTGTTCTGTTTGAGTTATACCGCAAGAATATTAGTACATCAAAAAAGGAGAAAGGAAAAGCGGCATCCCTGTATTTACATACATAAAAATTACTTCTGAACTCAACAATTTTAAAAGTTTCGTTTCAATTTTCTTGGATTAGTAGAATATCGTTTCCATTCAATAAATTTTTGTTATTCTGATCAAATCGAACGTTTTTGTTCAAAACTTTAAAATTCTCGAGCAATTTTCTAATTCCAACGAAATATTCTTGTATTGAGATAACTAATATATTCACCAGAATATTTTATGAATTTTGAAAAGGGGAACATTCTCCATAAAAATTGAAAAATGAAAAAAAGTAATTTATTTGTAATACTTAACAGAAAACAACTACTTCCCAGGCTAAAGCCACGCTGAACATTGAACTACATCTGATAGATATTGTGAAAAGACTAACTGAAAGGAAAAGAAAAAATCTGAAAGTGAAAATTCGCATTTTCATTTAGATAGTTGATTTTTTTAATTTTCTCTAGTTTTCATTGAAAAAATCATTAAATAAATTAGATAAGGAGAATGTTATTGAAACATATCACTCACAGAAATCGTTCATTTCACATTTCATTGAAGCAAGGTTCACTTCCCTCGCATTTTTTCTTTTCTTTTCAGCTCAATGTTCAGCGTGGCTTTAGCCGGGGAAGTAGTTGTTTTCTGTTAAATATTACAAATAAATCACATTTTTCATTTTTCAATTTTCATGGGGAATATTACCCTTTTCAACATGAATACCTCCCAAGAGGTTATTTTGAACGATGGAAAATAGCGACTAAAGTTTGTCTCCTCAGCCGCAGATGATTCCACAACAGATTTTATGAATATCCTATTCATATTTTCGAACAAAAATCAAAATGGAATGCCAATGACAGGTCTATGTCAAAAAATTATAAAGTGTTACCGCAGAAGAAATATTTCCCTCATATCCATCCCTGGTGTATATAATGGCTTCTGAAGAGCCTGTTTTTCGTCGACCAAAATGTATCGGGGATTAAATGCGAGAGAAGCGAACCTGGCGTCAATGAAATGAACGATTTCTGTGAGTGATATTTTTTAATAACATTCTCCTTATCTAATTTATTTAATGATTTTTGTATCAGTCGAAATTTCGACTTTTATGTGGAAATTTCGACGTCAATATCCAATGATTTTTGACTTTGTATAAATTTTGAATGAAAAATGGGAAAAGTAAATTTCTATGTTTTTGTACCACTTTATATATATAACCTTTAGTTACTGCAGTTTCGTCCTATATGGACATTTTCAAAACTATAATTCAAACTGATAATTGACTATATCAATACACGCCTTTTATACCTGGCATCTCTTACAAATAACAATTTAACCCCTAATTATATCCTTATACCTGATGGAAATGTGTTTATGCTCGACAATGTGGAAGGGCTGCATTAAATAGGGGTGAATATACTAAATCTACCTGGTCGTTCAATAGATTACAACCGCAATATTTATGTTTATAAATTTCTAACGATTCTAAATAATTCATTTTCCAACCCTTGCCAGCGTAGTGCAAAATTTCGTTATCGTTAAGATTCGGAAATTTGTGCTTGCATTCCAAGGAGTGGTTTGAAAATGTAGAATCGTTTTTTCCTAGTCTGAAGGACCTTTCGTGCTCGGCATACCTTTTTGAAATACGTCTTCCACATTGTCCCACATAAACACTGTTACACTCCGGACACTTTAGCTTATAAACTCCAGATTTTTCCATTTTGTCTGTTTTATCTTTGGCATTGAATAGGAAATTGGATAACCTGGCATAAGGCCTGAATGCTACTTCTACCTTCCGAATCTTAACGATACCGAAATTTTGCACTACGCTGGCAAGGGTTGGAAAATGAGTTATTTAGAATCGTTAGAAATTTATAAACATAAATATTGCGGTTGTAATCTATTGAACGACCAGGTAGATTTAGTATATTCACCCGTATTTAATGCAGCCCTTCCACATTGTCGAGCATAAACACATTTCCATCAGGTATAAGGATATAATTAGGGGTTAAATTGTTATTTGTAAGAGATGCCAGGTATAAAAGGAGTGAAATTAAATCACCGGCTTCTTGAATAAACAGAATACGATCATCAGAAAAAATGATGAAAAGAATAAATAGTGTTGTTTCCTATCAAGCAATTGCCTTGTTAATCCCCATTGTACAACAAGTCTGCTCGTAAATTCGACCCAGTTATTAATACAACATGAACCAAATATAATAAATTCACCATTAACCTCAATGTTCCTAATCCGACGGTCCGAGGTTGTATACGTAAATCACGCTGTTAACGGAGAAAGGAAATCCTTCCATTTCGGTTGCTGCGCAATGGAAAACCACTTCAATTGAAATTAGGTGGGTAAACTACTGATAAATCTCACAAACGCTAGTAATTGGGTCGTGTCAAGGATATAATTGTCCCAATGGAATAGCATCCGATTAGATAGCACGGAAGTCAAGAGATCGGTCTCAATTATACTCAAGAGTCGCCATTGAAAATTAGTTTAAAACAGCGATTGAAATGTCACGTGCATAACATGTACTTACCGCTGAAATGGTCGAGTGCATTACTGTGGTCTCATTGAATAGAAAATAAACTAGGTTAAACATTCCCTACGTGAAAACAAGGACAGAAAAACTCAACTTTTATCTTCTACTTTACCTGCTCTAGAGCAATAGACGGAAAGCATTTTAGAACGTTGAGACTGTTTAAAGAATTGTTTAAAAGTGTTTTTCCGTTAACCAGCTGTCGTCCCCCTACGAACGGCAACCCTCAGAAGTCGAAACTTGTGCGAGTAGAGCGGTGCTTCTAAGCACTCTGCTACCTAGCACGTACATGAGCACGACGTTTCAATCATTCATTACAAACTCAGTAACAATTGTAGATACTGAACTGATTGAAACGTCGTGCTCATTGAAAGTTTTTTGTATGGTGGTTATACATAGATATACTGTAGATGTGAAGAACATATAAAGGAACAAATAGCATATTATAAAATGAAAGTATAAGTTTTCTCAATTTCGATGCAGCTGAATATATTTTTTCAATTAATATTTTTGTTGATAAATAAACCAAGATACTCAATACAATTGAAGCAATTATTCAAATTATGAATTTTCACAGGACTTCCACATGAGAATGTTCTCTTTGTACCAAAGTTGACATACTCACACTTTCTCATTTTTCATTTACAAGCATCTTTTTTATTGAAGAGGAAGTTGTACTATACAGCAGTATATGCAAGGTTTTGGTATGGTGGCTTTATGAGAGCGTAAAGAAAACCTTGCTATATGTTGAGAGAGCATTACAATTTCTCCTCCACTCGCTCGAGGAAGGGATATCGACGTGAGTTGTTATACCACTCGCGTCAAAAAATAAAAATACCGACGAAAGCAACAAAAAAAGGAGACATTTTGGAATTTATGGCTTATAAAAAATTGAATATTCCCCAAAAAGCCACGAAGGAGGTATTACTACGTATAATTAAAAATTAAAATTTTGAAAAAGAATATATTATTGACGAACTTTGTAAACATTCTGGTCATACGCTTCTGAGGTTACGTGATAACTGAATGGACCATTATTGTATGATAGAATATGTGAAGAACATAAAGGAACAAATAGCATATTATAAAATGAAAGTATAAGTTTTCTCAATTTCGATGCAGCTGAATATATTTTTTCAATTAATATTTTTGTTGATAAATAAACCAAGATACTCAATACAATTGAAGCAATTATTCAAATTATGAATTTTCACAGGACTTCCACATGAGAATGTTCTCTTTGTACCAAAGTTGACATACTCACACTTTCTCATTTTTCATTTACAAGCATCTTTTTTTATTGAAGAGGAAGTTGTACTATACAGCAGTATATGCAAGGTTTTGGCTGTCCCTTTTTTGTTTAATTTTTCACTTTAACTGATTTGAAAAATAAATACATATTGGTAAAGATGTTATCTATGTTCTTTTTTCTTAAAACCATAGGAAGTGTTTTTTGATGATTTACCTATTTTTTTGGAAAAGAACCAAATCAAATGTCTTGAGCAAATGGGAACATAGTTTCAAGACTTTTTTGGAAATGTTACAAATTAATGAAAAAGTGACAGCTTGAACAAGAAAACTGATCTTAATAATTCAAGTTGAACCTGCAACTATATTTTCAAACTGTACAGAGAATGCAGATAATTCGAGAAATTATAATAATCAATTTGACGTTTAGTGACATTTATTTATACACTGTTAGTTCAAGCACTCATTTTAGATTTTTATATACCATTCTTTTTTTTTTTGTTGATGCTCACCCTGTTTATTTCTCATATTCAACTCTGGAATGCTCATTTCAAGTTTCGGAAAAATTGCAAAGTGTTTCTAGTAGAAACCTTTGCCAAGAATCTAACAGTTATAATCCAACGATCTTCGCGGGCAGTTTTTGTTTCCTGTGGATGACTTGTAACGATAAAAGATTAGATATTATGTCCAATCTACTTTTCATTATGATTTTTGATCACTTTTCGGTTGTCTGACATCTATCGTCGTCAAATTATAAAAATAGTTTAATGCACTCTCAGTACGCCATTGGGAATATCACGGACATAAAACATTCTAAGAATATTAGCTTATCTGACTTGCCGCGGGTAGCAGTTTATAGGGCTGGCGGGAATGATCGAATCTTCACATTAACCAATAAAAACGGTAATATGAAAACCACATCAGTATCCCGAAAGTATCCTATCAATCTGATAACTTCGATAATGAATATTTTCCCATTCTTTATATCAGAAGAACACAAATTATTATCTCGCTATAGATAAATAGGTGAATGACGAGAATGTCACCAAAAATCTGTCAAAAAGTTTCAATTCGATTTTGAAATAATTCAGCTGTACAGCAAAACTTTTTGCATTCAGGCGTTTTTTTTTTATTTTTCGGTGTATTGTCAGCCTTAGACTGATATCAAAACGCCTCAAAGCAAAACACACCGATAAATAAAAAACGCCTGAAAGCAAAATAGTTCCATGATCGGTTTGCGATGATCATAAGGAATCCAACAATACCAAGTTTGATGCTGTTATCTCCAAAGACTACGGAGATATCGCCTATTATTTGATTCATAAGCTCAATGAGTGTGAGAGAGAATTTATTGACCAGTCAGAAAAAGTTTCTCTCTCCCTTCGGTTTTTTGAGACAAACTTCATAAATGAAACTAAAACCATTGAAGAGATAGAATGAAACCCTACAACCCTTCATTTAATTTTTTCCGAAATTATTTTAAGAAGAAATCACAATAAAGCATTATGAGACTCCTATTGTTCATAAAAACGAGCAATTAACTTTTGGAAGTGAAAAAGAACAAATAAAAGACATTTTCTTATTCAGCAGGAGAAACTCGTGATAATAAAGTGAAGATTAAAAAGATCTTTATTGCTGGAAGGCCTGTAGGTTGTCGAATAAAATGAAAGGAATATGGCTGGATCGGGCTGGGTAGAAAAAGTAATCTACCTATTCAGCACCTTCGACTAGATGGTTTGTTCGCTGCTATTTAATTTCAATAATAAAAACACAAGAGTTACTTTTCCGCACGATTTTTCGTTTTGAAAGTTGTACTTTTCCGCACGATTTTTACTTTTCCGTACGATTTTTACTTTTCCGCACGATTTTTGTATTTTTGAAAATGATGATATTTAGGACTAACTAAATGATCTATGTAACTATTCTGTCTTATTAGTCATTTTGTAGCATTATTATAAAAACTTGTTCATTAAAAACCTTGTTTTTTCATAAATAAGATGGACAAAAACACTCGTAGGAAAAATATTGTACCTAACTCTTACGGAAATGTCTTTTCCGCCCTTAACGGCTTGCAACTGCCGTCGTGTGCGGAAAAGCACTACTTTACGCACTTGTTAGGTAAATAACTATTATGGCCTACGGCGTGTGATGGCCCGAAGGCGTCAGCCGAGGTCATAAACGCCTACTTTACGCCCTTGATACAAAAATAACTATTAAAAAATAAGCCAGCTAACTTAACCTAAGCGCCACACCACACCGCACCGCCCCAAATAGGAACTACCATATGCAAGACGTTTCAAAATATATCATGGAAGAAAAAAACACACGGTGTGTTTCAATGCGAACTGATAGGAAAAAACATACGGGGTTTATAAAAATATAGCGTTAAAAATAAAATGACATACAGATTGAATCAAGGCAGTGAAAAAACCGCGAAAGCTTGCGCGAGCGATTTTTTGTGTTTCAAAATACATCGTTAAAGAATCCCAAATGGAAAATAAAATATACAGGCTGTTTCAAAATAAATTATTTAAAATACACATAGGATAGGCAAAACATATACAGGGTGTATAAAAATATAGCGTGAAAGAAAAATTACATACAGGGTGTTTGTTTCAAAATACATCGTTAAGGAAACCCCAAATATCAAATAACATATACAGGGTGTTTCAAGGTACATCATTATAAAAAAAAACGTATACGGAGTGTTTCAATGTGAACAGATAGAACAAAAAATTTATACAGGGTGTGTAAAAATGTAGCGTTAGAGAAAAAGAGGCACACAGGGAGTGGACTGATAGCGCCGAGTGGAACGTGGTGTTGCCGGTTGAAAAATTTAGCATTGGGTTAGGAAAGATAGTGTTGTCGCTTGGTGAAATTTATCTTGAAGTTGAGGAGATTGGATATAGATGGAATTATTTAGTCTGAAGGAAGTTGTGATTTATTGCTGGAGTGAAGCCGGCCCTGGACGCCCGGAAAACTTATTCTGAACATGTGGTTTGTTTTCTCATAGCATTGTTATTGTCTATCCAATATATGAAACCGACAGACTTCCTAATGCGGAAGTTATGACTTATTTTTTGAGCTATGCCGGTCCAGAAAACCCGTGAATTTATTACCAGTGCTAGAATCCCTGAAAAACACAATTGTTGCTTTATTTTGTCCCCAACTCTTTTTCTGAGAAAAAAAAATTTTTGCTGAACTTTATTGCCAAAGTAAGTAGGCTTTATTTGTTCTACAAAAGTAGTAGTGATTTTTTGCGATTATTATAGTTGAATTTTTTGTATCGATCGTAAGTCAGCGTTCCATGGAATGATTTTCATATCACAACAGTAAACTTCTTTTTCATTTTATCATTTTGCGGAAATCTAAATCATGCTTCCACTTTCATATTCGTCTAGCAGGTATTTCCTAATATGATTTAATCCCACCGAGCGTCGAAATAAACCTTTTCCAGTCATTCACAAAGCTACATATAACGCAAACATACCTTCAGCTTCCAAATAAACATTATTGCATAGTATTCGAGTTTCGCAATATGGAATATTTCAAAGAAACTGTCGTCGAATATGGGAAAATTCATTTCCAGATGCTGCATTGCCCTCTTTCCGTCAGAAAAGCTGTAGATACGTATTATTTATTTACCAGTAACTGACACAGATGGCAGAAAAAGGAAAAGAGAAAATTTTACTATTTGAAATAATGGGGTTGATTTCCGACTTTTCGTTTCACTCGACTAGTTTTCATATAATATATTCTAATGTGACCATTTCATTATACAAATATAAAGCAAGCAACGGTAGAAAAATCCGCTGGGTACTGATGATTTCTTATGAACACGTCATTGGTACATGCTGGGAGTGGGGGACTCTTCAGTCCTACCATCTATTTTGTAGGACAAAAGTTTTTTCGAGTACTTTGGCGAATTATCTCGAGGTTCAACTAAAAAACCAACTTTTTCCTACGAGCGTGCGGAAAAGTAACTTTTCCACACGATTTTTCGTTTTGAAAGTTGTACTTTTCCGTACGATTTAAAATCGTGCGGAAAAGTTACTTTCCCGCATGATTTTTACTTTTCCGTACGATTTTTACTTTTCCGCACGATTTTTGTATTGTTGAAAATGATGATATTTACGACTAACTAAATGATCTATGTAACTATTCTGTCTTATTAGTCATTTTGTAGCATTTTTATAAAAACTTGTTTATTAAAAACCTTGTTTTTTCATAAATAAGATGGACAAAAACACTCGTAGGAAAAATATTGTACCTAACTCTTACGGAAAATGTCTTTTCCGCACTTGTTAGGTAAATAAGTATTTCCTACGAGCGTGCGGAAAAGTAACTTTTCCGCACGATTTTTCGTTTTGAAAGTTGTACGTTTATTGTACGATTTAAAATCGTGCGGAAAAGTTACTTTCCCGCACGATTTTTACTTTTCCGTACGATTTTTACTTTTCCGCACGATTTTTGTATTGTTGAAAATGATGATATTTACGACTAACTAAATGATCTATGTAACTATTCTGTCTTATTAGTCATTTTGTAGCATTTTTATAAAAACTTGTTTATTAAAAACCTTGTTTTTTCATAAATAAGATGGACAAAAACACTCGTAGGAAAAATATTGTACCTAACTCTTACAGAAAATGTCTTTTCCGCCCTTCACGGCTTGTCCGAACTCCGCTCCTGCCGTCGCGTGCGGAAAAGTACTACTTTCCGCACTTGTTAGGTAAATAACTATTTTGCACTCCCTAAATCGACATGATTGACGCCTGCGCAGTTTATTAGCTACCACTATCGAGGAAAAGTTGAGCGTCTCGGCAAAATGAAGCTACTTTTGAAGATTCAGTTTGTTATTAATCATTTCCAAAAATAGGCGTGGGATTCTGGTCTATATGCACTGAATAAAATAAAAGATGGTAGGTAAGTCTCAACTCTGAAAGTTGACATAATTGTTTCTCGACGTGGTAAATAAGTTTAGTACAAATGGTGTTAGTTCAGGGGCACATTTGACAAATATCAGGAGAAAAATCAAATATTTTGATCCAAGTCATTAGGCGAACCATCCATCACAACTGTTTATTGAAAGGAAACTGTTATGAGATCTAGATGACTCCCTGATTCTCACATCTACCTCAGGGGCATAGAGAGAAACTACTGAACATCTTGGGCCGCCTATGATTTAAAGCAATTCCCCCATTTCCCAAACGATGTAGGCAATAAGAAATAAATGAGGCGGGAGTGTTCTGAGGCAAATGATCTTGCTATATATAACCCTGAAATAACGACCTTGATTTACTGCAAGTCATCTACGTTAGTATTACCGATAATCGCGTAGGAAAGACTCAGTTATTCTTCCTCCAAAATTAATTTCTGTTATAAACGCCCGACATGCGAGTGGCCCCTATCTATCACTCAGCTTTGGTGCTATAATCGACTCTCTGGACTTTTTTGTTTTGTGGAGAATTAATTTCATTTTATCTCATCCGGGTTCACATTCAGATATGTGACAGCAGATTTGTAGGTTTTGGTCACATTTGTCTGTGTATGAGGATGGATCTGAATATCGTCGTTTCTAGGATGGACGGTTCTGAACGATTGTTAATAAGATTTAACACAGTGTAGTGGCGATTCAGTAAGCTGTATGCTAATTTTTAACGGATGTTGATTTTCACACATATTTTAATATCTGGTTATTCTGTAAAAAATATATAAATATAGTGGTATCTCTGCAAGCTGTATGGCCTGTATGTTCATGTTCATACATATTGACATATCTATTTATTCTGTAAAAATTATATGAGCGTGTAACAAAATATGTTAAATGGGTAAAAATTAACATAGAGCTTACAGAATTACCTCTTGTGTAACCAATCATTACCATTGGTGGTATTGGTATTGGTAGGTATGGATGGTGACTGATACGCTGCGACCTGATTACATCTATTTGCCCCATCTTCTTCTGCCATCACAAGGTGTTCTTGTTTACAGCAGCACTTCAAGTTTCAATTCCTTCCGGAATTTTAGGATTTTGAGGGGGTCTACTTGTGGTATTTCTCCCACAGTCAGCTGGTATGATCCCAGTATATTCAATCTTTTATGATGTATAGTGTAACAGTCCATCAATATATGGTGGGGTGTTTCTGGATGTTCCCCACAGATCCGCAGGTGCTGCCCTTCTCTAAGCCTAGCTTCCTTCGGTGTTCTTTGTGTCTGCAAGGCCCCGTTAGAAATCCCGTTATTGTCTTTAGACTAGTTTAGCTGAGGTTAATCAGTGTCTTCGATCTTGCTCGGTTGAAATTGCCGAGATCTTTGGCCTGCCTCAGCCCTGGAAGTCTTAGCCAGTATGTTGCTCTCATTGCTTCTTCAGCTTTATTAAGTTCTTCTCGGAAGTAAGATTTTCCAAGTCCGCAAAATGGTTCTGGCCCGATCAATGGCGTTGATGCGCCTTTTCGCGCCAGGGTGTCTGCTTGTTCATTGCCCTCCACTCCGCCGTGCCCCGGCACCCAGAGGAGGGTCCCTTTGTTGTCCCTGCCTAGATCATCAAGTTTGTCTAGGCATTCCCAAGCCATCTTCGAGTTGATGTTAGAAGAGCTCAACGCTTTGATGGCTGCTTGACTATCGGAGAGAATTACGATTTCCTGTTGATGTTGAACTGAATGCTTCTTTCTATGGCGTGAATTTCCGCTTGAAAAATGCTGGGGAACTGGCCCATGGGTTCCGAGTAGTTCGTGCGAGGCCCAAAGACTCCTGTTCCAGTTCCCTTCGGAGTTTTGCACCCGTTCGTGTACCATGTTATGTCATAACAATAAATTCACAAACAGTTCACCAAAATGAATAAAATTAAATCAATAAATACATCATACCCATTTATGAGTGTCCCAAAAATAGAATAATAATAAACTCTCCTTCACACACTTTCAAAATCAATAGGTATGTAAGTGCGTGGAAATTAAATATACATTTTGTGACGAGAAATTATTTAGTTTGATCTAACCAGAATGAACGTACCTACTAACTAACTTACGTAGACATTTCAGTGCTTTTTCCCACCTTCAGACGTCCGAATGATTTGAAATTTGGCATGTGTTTATAATTACGGTGACAACACAATATGACATTTTTGTTATAAAAAAACAAAATGGCGGCGCCAAGATGGCAGACGAGATTTGTGATAATGTTCCGATTCGATTCAAAATTGGTATGTAAGAGTTTTCGGGGTCACAGATTATAAATTTTCCATAAAAATTCATAAATAAAAAATGGTGGCTCCAAGATGGCGGACGATATTTGTGATTCTGGTCAGATTCGATTCAAAATTATTATTTGGGGGGTTTTCGGGGTCGGAGATTTCGATTTTTTAGTCATAAAAAAATAATAGTTTAAAAAACAAAGAACACGTTTTACTTCCAATATGGACTAAAAAGTAAAATTAATTAAAAAATTAATTACTCAAGTGTAAAAAAAGCGTGGGGTGCTTGAGCGGGGTTTGGCGCAGTGGTAACGCCGGGGCTTGAAAGGCCGCGGGCTCGATCCCCAGGCAGGGCAAGATTTTTTTCATTTTTCAGTTTCAGATATAAATCTGAGTGATTGAATCCTGTTGCTGGCTGGGGATAATCCTCCACGATATACTGCTGCGTTAATAATTAACAGTGTTGCTCCTAAGGTGGCGTATGGAGTAAGTAACAAGGCCTACCCAGAACACATTATATTCATAGTAATTAGATCATCATTCAGGCCTGTTTGGATATAAATATAAATAAATAAGTAAATAAATAAATAAAGTTCTCTTGAGCTCTTGAACGCTCTTTATTGTTAAATTAAAATAAATAATATGACAATATAGATCATATAACTTACTAGTGTGTTAATTAATAGTTTACTAGTGTGTGATTTGATAGTTTACTTAAAAATTACATCAATAATGACAGTCATAACTGTCATTTGTCGGATAAAAATACTTATTACAATACCTGCATTCTCATTTCAAATTTGACTAATTCAAGTATTATTTTTTCCTGTTTGATAAATTGTGTTTGTTGTAACATCAAAATTCACATAGGTATGAACATAAAGCAAAATTGTACAAAAATTACTTTACCGTCCGTGGGTGATAAAATGGCCTGGCAGGCCGTAAAGTACTCATACAAGAAATCCCGGGCAAGAAAGTACCCCAGTACATTAAGTATATTGCAGTTAGATTATTCAACCCATTCCCCAGTGTTTTCGTGAACTTATTTCTATACTTCTCACTAGCTCTATCGCTCACACTAAAATTTCTCAATTTGTGATATAACACTTTTTCCATAATTCCGAAATTAAATACCCAAAAGATAAATAAAGTATCTGGTGATATCATCGTCCTTCACTACACACATTCAGAACACAAATTAAAAGTGTTCACCGAAATCTTTATCGCCGACTAGTTTCTATTGGACCAAATAAAATCTTTTTCCAGAATATGTTTTTTTCACTAGTCTTTCGATATAAATGCAAATTCGCAAGACGAAATCCAAAGCTCGTAACATTTATGGAATATAATATACGACTTCAAAGAGAAATCGGAAAATGTGCATGCTTCCAAGGGCTTTTCCCAAGTGCATTTTTCTCCATATCTCATGACAGGTGAAATGTAACTATACAATATTTCTAGATTGAGGTACTGCACGTAAAGTGAACATTCGATTGAAAGGGTTGGGTAACAAAATCGTCCTCCAGGATGGATTGATTCTTTTATTGATTTCTTGAAAATTGATCTTTGAGGGCGGTTCTCATGTTCTTATACAGTATGTCCCTAGACGATTGCAGCAGTAAAATTTCAACCTGCATAACTTTCGAGCAAGATGAATATTACTTATGATAGAATATGCTATGGACTATCAATATCTTGTATGGTTTCATAAATTCTTCGGAATGTGGGTAATGGTTTTTTTATAATTCTCCTTTTGAGAGGAAGTTGTACTATGGGTACAATTTATGCAAGGGTTTGATAGTCCCTAACTTAAAGATGTTATTTATGTTCTCTTTTCCTCACTATTTCGTTATTGTTTTTCGGAGTACTTTAATTTCTTCTTCGAAGCAAGAAAGGAAGATTTTTTAATTTTGTTCTCGGGAAAAAAAACACTACTTTACACAGAAATACTTGTTTACCTGTAGCGAAGTGGGTCTTTTTAGAGAGAACAGAAATGTTTCAATATAAACACCCTTCTCAATATTCTTTGACAGAGCTCAAAAGAGATTGCAAGTGGTGGAAGACGCAATTGAATTCAAATTGAAATGAAACGAAAATAAACCGAAAAAAAGAAAAACAAAGAATCGAGAGAAACACTACCTTCAAGTCATTTGCAATCAGAGAGGAAAATAAAAAAAAACTTACCATAAACACTGAAACGAAACTCATAAATTTCACACTTCTAGTCGTCTGCCGTCTCAAAGTGAAATAATTCACTACCAACGAATCGATAAAGAAATTACTTCAACATCTCAGTGAATTCAGACAAAGTACTCTTACTGTTAACGAACGTCTGTTTCCAAATCCTTCATAACAATCCTTCGGAGCACGGCCAATTCCTAGGAACTAATCTCTTTGAAATACCTAAAACTAAGATATAGGGTGTTCAACTAAACAAAACCTGTTATTGTTATTGTTTGAGACTGGCAGACAATTTGCAGTTAATTTCTCTCCCCCAATTGAGATGGTATACATCAACACTGCAAGAAGCAACTATTATGACATCGTTATGAAGTAGATGATAATTTTATTAGGAGTTAACATGATCTATCTGGGATATCTAGTTATATAGTTGCTTTGTTATGCTTTGGAATAGCGTGAAGGGTATGAAATGAGTTCCATTTTAAACTTTAAATCATGTTCTAGATGTATATTGCGAATGTTTCTGAATATTTTACCATGCGTTGGAGATCTCATTCCATCAATTTGCATATAGATTATAGTCCTCGTCATTATTTGGATTCATTCATTAGCTACGAACCACTTAATGTGGATACGCTTACTCAGTGACTTCACATGGTGGTGAATGTTGAATGAATTCCATAAAATTCACAAGATACAAACATATCGAATATTATAGAAGTTTCACACAGAAAAGAAAATGAATAGTATAGTGTGTTTCTCGTAGTAAAAGCATTACACCAGTACGACAATGTAAAAGCAAAGTCTGGGAATGTGCTTTAACTACGAGGTACACAATGACATACTATTTTTCTGAAATCGAAATCAACCTTATCATGAATTGATTTGAAAAAAAGTTTTGTAGTTGCTAGTGTTGAAATTGAAATAGAAGTATACTGAAATAAAAAAACAAATAAAGGCGCTATGGCTTGACGCGTTTTCTGTCGTTCATCTTTGCAAATCAATAAGTTATTGAACAACTTCTAGTAAAAACCCATTGGAAGGGCTATTTGTAAATATCCTGGTAGGCTCTTTTTACAAAAATCCGACGCTTTTTGTGAAGACATATATATATATGCAGACATATCCATAATGTTTCGTAACAAAATACAATGATAAAAATCTAAAAAAATTATGACAAAAAATGCTATAACTTGTGAGCATTCTATGATGGTTGCTGGAATAATGAACGAATGCATTTTGTTGGAAAATATTTCAACAAATGCAATTATTTTAAATAGTTCGACGGAAAAGATTGTGCCCTCCGTTAGAATATAGAAGTTTCAGAAAAGGATCAAGTACAAACGTGAAGGAGATTTCTCGTTTGCTGTTCATTTTATAATGAGAGGCAGATTTGTCTCTGAGAAGAGTCTCAGACACGAGTTCTGCAAAGTTTGAAGCCTTCTTTAGGCTGATTGAAGTAAGCAAGGGCCATATTCGGTAATATACTGTATAATTAGCATGAGTTTTTCATTTAATAACCCTCTGTTTGGGTAAATATCTGTCAAGTTGAAGTTCTACTTGAAAATTTAAGATATATAATTATATATTATATATAAAAGAAATAAAAACATGAGATATTGATCAATAATGAGACCCAACTTTTTATTTTGGATCGTTCTGGAAGGATGATTTTCACATCTATTTTCCATTGCTTTCGGCCGAAGAACACAACTAAATTTAAGAAAGATGGTATTTCAATGCCCGATGTATTTTCAGACACACTCTTACCAAACAACATTTTAGAAATTGCGTGTAAATTTCGGTATTGTCCGTATAACGTCAAGTTCACTTGACGCGGATTTCGTCAACAAAGTTCATATCGTCAGAAGTTGTCAAATATTCTATGCAGAACGCAAATAATGACAGAATTCTGAACTATATTGAATAGTAAATAATATAATGAAATCACAATGTTAGGTGATAAGTACTTGTATTTTTCTAGAACCAAATATTAACGATATGCTCTTTTAGCCAAGTGTTTATAGCTCTTTTGGGTTCACCAACATAATTCATTTCACAAATTGATCTTATAAATCCCGTATTATTGAATAGAAAACGTCCTGGAAAAGAGTACCTGGATAAAGGCACCACAAACAATCCATTGCATGAAGGTGCGAAATACGAATTCGACAATTCCTGACGCTGAGCAGACCTGGAATTGTACAAACCAGACCATTAATTCAACTGTACTTGAGAGATGTGGGAGTAGAAACAATGGCAGAGAAATCACAATAAGCCTTCCCGATCATGCATTGCATCCCGATTTGCAATAATCCAGAGAACCTGTAGGAAAACTGATTGACTTTTTGAACCAACAGGATATTTTCATCTTTGTCCCTACTATTCTGTACATCAAAAACTGTTACGTAAATGTTTCATCTAGAGAAACAACATTTTTCGACTCACTTGAGAAATCTCACTTCATAATCAAGCAAAAATCTCTGACAACCTTCTTTCATTCCTTTCTTGTAATCAATTTCAATTCATTTTCAGATGAAGACCCTTCATTAACGAAAAAAAAAGAATGGTTTTTGAAATCTTGTAATTATGAGTGAAACTGATTGTAAAGCATAAAATCTCTTTTCTACACCCACGAATTGGCCTTTAAAATGGAAATTCATCTCTCGATTATTCTCCTAATCGAATTTCTCAGATTGAGCTGAGAAATGGAGGGCTTTTTATTAAATCGACTGTGATATACCAACTCAATATGGTGTCTTATGCGTTCAACGCAGGAAAATTCCCAGCCAGAGATGAAAACAAAGTGTCTTGAATGTTGAAATAAGATGAGTGGGAGAAAACATTGCAATCTGTAATTTCCAAAGACACTGTTCTCTGACCATTATTAGGTAGGTACTCTAAAGAATAGGAAGACCTCGTAAAAAAAATTGTGGAATGGTTGAACTACAATAATAATAAGAAAAATGTATTTACCATAATATAAGTAACATATACCGAAGTAAATATCCAGGGCCACCTCTAGGTCAGAATGCTTTTTTTTTAAACATAGAAATTTCCATTCAAAACTAAAAATTAATTCAGGTATGTTTTTGACAAAAATTTCATAATATCCGACCTCAAAGACACCCACATACCAATTTTGAATAAAATCAAACACAAATCACAAATCTCGTCCACCATCTTGGCGCCGCCATATTGAAGTCATAGATTATGACATTTAAATCATAACTTCCATCCCCGAAAACCCTCACATACTTTCAGAATCGAATCGGTTCATAATCACAAAACTCGTCCGCCATCTTGGCGCTGCCATATTGAAGTCATAGATTATGAGATTGAAATCATAACTTTCGTCCCCGAAAACCCCAACGTACTAATTTAGAATCGAATCGGTTCATAATCACAAAACTCGTCCGCCATCTTGGCGCCGCCATATTGAAGTCATAAATATTGACATTGAAATCATAACTTCCGTCCCCGAAAACCCTCACATACTTTCAGAATCGAATCGGTTCATAATCACAAAACTCGTCCGCCATCTTGGCGCCGCCATATTGAAGTCATAAATTATGACATTGAAATCATAACTTTCGTCCCCAAAAACCTCCAAATACTAATTTAGAATCGAATCGATTCATAATCACAAAACTCGTCCGCCATCTTGGCGCCACCATATTGAAGTCATAAATTATGACATTGAAATCATAACTTTCGACCCTAAAAACCCCCAAGTACTAATTTAGAATCGAATCGGTTCATAATCACAAAACTCGTCCGCCATATTGGAGCCGCCATATTGAATTTATGAATTTTGACTAATAATCCATAATGTCCGACTTCGAAAACCCCCACATACCAAGTTAGAATCAAATCGAATCAAAACTATTCCGCCATATTGGAGCCGCCATTTTTATTTTTCTCTAACAATCTCCATAATGCACTTTCACCGGAAACATGAACACCTGCTAAATTTCAAGTTAATCGAACAATTAGAAGTGGGTCAAAATTCACTTGCAAGATTTGACCCGAACAAACAGTTACAGTCGAATTTTTTTGAGAAACGGTTACTTTCAATGCTTGAAATTGTCAAATATAAGTTGATTTGCGTCTGAAAAATTCGTTGTCAGAAAAAATAAGAAATCTTGGGTGATATTCATTGAAAAATATGTGTTTGAAAATGGTCGATTTTCAAGATTCGGAAAGTGCATCAGACAAAATTCCAGATTCGTGTTCAGGAAACAAAACTACGTAATTCGCAGGATTATAAAACATTGGGAAACATCTGAAAGGTAGAATGAAGCATCCTTCTACCCATGTCAAAAACAAAAAACCTCATTTCCATCCTGTACGTACCCTGGATCATCAGTACATGAAATTTCAGAATCAGTGTCGTTATTACTGAAATTTGCTAATCTTACTTTGACATCAGCTAGAAGTTGACGTCTGCTAAGGTTATTTAATAAACCAAGACCGTCTTCCCCATCAATATCATCTTTATAAGCAATCTCGATAGCCTTTCGTAGAGTGTAATCGTTGCTTTAAAAAATAAAATATCAATGAAGAATCGATTGATTCAATATTGGTCATTATACCTTACCGACGACGACATGATTAAATCATGATGAAATGTCAGATGAAGGCGTCTAATGAGTTTTTTATGTTTATTGAAATCAAGAATTTTGTGGACGCGTTAAATTTGCAATATCGTCTTTCCATTAGACGCTAATATAAGTAGATTTTATCATCGAAATCAATTCCTGTAACGGTCTGTAAAGAAGAAGCAATCTTGACTCACATACGTTAACGAAAAATGAGAAAAATCCCAAGGTCACTCTTTCAACGTTGAACAGTTAAATCCACAAGAAAATCTCCTTTCTCAGAAAGTGGAAGCTGACACTGAGCTACAGGACCTGCAGTATATGCCTTCGCATTGGCCAGAAGGGGTATTAGTAAAAAAGTTTACATTTCAAGACGATATATAAAAAATTCTTTCAAACGACTTTTCTAGACGAGTGATTGGAAAATCATCTCACAAACTGAAAATCGTGTATGCACAGATATTTTATGTATCTCTTAGTCATAAAGTAAGTAGTGATTCGAATATCAGTAAGGTTCAATTCAGTGAATATATACACATTTCACTCGACAAAACCACATACGTAGTGGTACTTTGATACAATTTTTAAAAAATTAACGATATTTCATTACCAATATTTCGCAGTGCTGCAGAATCTTTTAGTAAAGTAACAACTAATAGTGTTTGAATCTTGGAGCTGCCATCTTTAATTCATGAATTTTGACAAAACTTCGAAATATACGACCTAAGAAACCCCCACATACCAATTTTGAATCGAATCTGACCCTAATCACAAATCTCGTCCGCCATCTTGGAGCCGCCATTTTTAATTTATGAATTTTGATATAAAATTCATAATCTCTGTCCCCGAAAACCCTTAAATACCAATAATGAATCGAATATGACCATTATCACAAAACTTGTCCGCCATTTTGGAGCCACCATTTTGTTTTTTTATAATGAAAGTTTCGTTTTGCATTGTCACCGGAATTATGAACACCTGCCCAATTTCAAATCATTCGGACGTCAGGAAGTGGATGAAAATCACGTTCATAGTTTCCGTTATACATCAGTGCCCGTCTAAAGTCCGCTCCCCCCCTACTAATTTTTGAACCACCTGGTATATCGCAACGTAATTTGGAAGGCTCAAATAGGAGATGAAAACCTATTTTCTCCATAAACCGAATGTGTGAGAGAGGGGAACGGACTTTAGACGGGTACTAATATTTCATATTGAAACATATACAGTATCGGAAACTTTTTATCTGGGGTAACACAATGATCTGATAATACCACATAAATAAGAGAGATGCACTACTGCGAGCCTCTCCTGTTACCTCGCCCGACGAATTAACAGCTCACGTCGATATCCCTTCTTCGAGCGAGTAGAGGAGAAATTGTAATGCTCTCTCAACATTTAGCAAGCTATTCTTTACGCTGTCATGAACTCACCATACCCTAGATGAAAACTTTCCGATACTGTCGATGATCGAGTCAACAAACAATTTCAAAGACAATGATGAGACGGGTACTACGTATTACAGTACGTTTTCAAACATTACCAAGCTGGGAGCAGTTGAGTAGATTTAGCTGGGCAATAGAATAATTGGGATTGAAAAGGGGAACATTCTCCATGAAAATTGAAAAATGAAAAATGTGATTTATTTGTAATATCTAACAGAAAACACCTACTTCCCCGGTACAAGCCACGCTGGACATTGAACTACTGATAGATATTGTGAAAAGACTCTAACTGAAAAGAAAAGAAAAAATCTGAAAGTGAAAATTTGTATTTTCATTCAGATAGCTGTTTTTTTTAATTCTGTCTAGTTTTCATCTAATTTTAATGATTTTTTCGATGAAAACTAGATCTAATCTAATGATTTTTTAATGATTTTTTCAATGAAAACTAGAGAGAATTAAAAAAATCAGCTATCTGAATGAAAATGCGAATTTTCACTTTCAGATTTTTTCTTTCCTTTTCAGTTATAGAGTCTTTTCACAATATCTATCAGATGTAGTTCAATGTCCAGCGTGGCTTGTGCCGGAGAAGTAGTTATTTTTTGTCAGATATTACGAATAAATCACATTTTTCATTTTTCCATTTTCATGGAGAATGTTCCCCTTTTCAACATGAATACCTCCCAAGAGGTTATCTTGAACGATGGAAAATGGCGACTAAAGTTTGTCTTTCAGTTGCAGATGATTTCACAACAGATTTTATGAATGTCGTATTCATATTTTCGAACAAAAATCAAAATAATTGGGATATTTACTTGTATTTGTCTTGTGTTGAGGGTTGTTGATTCTTCAATAGGAATTTAAATTATGTTAAGGCCCTGATTCCCCGGAATTTTGTAACAATATGTCGTTACTTTATTCCCTCTTATTTAACACCATTTGCAATTTCAGTTTAATTTCAAACAGCCGTAATCACAGTTTGTGATGAGTAAATTGGCGATCACTTAATGAAGATAATTATCCGAAAACTTTTGAAGCAGTAACCCGCTTATCTTATATCACGCGAGAACATGATTTAAAACAGCGGTTGGAAGTTTCGCAGTGTGATTAAACTTTCCAAATCCCATTATGAAGTTTGATGGCCTTGATTGGATGGAAACGCCTTTTCGCGATAATCACACTATTCTGATAATTTCAAACTATGGCGGTTATTTCAGTTTTTTTTTCAATTGGAGCCCCTTTTTACCTATTCAAAGCATGCCTTAGCGTGTGCAAATAGAACTTTCAAAAACGCACGTTTTTCAAAGTTATCATGGCTACATAGACTGTCAGCTAGTGACAGATTTAGGTGCCCCATTTTCGCATACAAGCCTCGAATAGGGTTGAAAAGAATATCGATTTGGAGTAAAATGAAGATATTTTTACGAGTGGCTCCTGGGGATAACTTACCGAGAATTCGATTTTTCAGAAGAGTGCTTATTTGTTTCCTTCGTGTTCCTATTTACGGTACGAAACTACAGAGGGTGATTCGTTAGGTCGTTTTAAGAAAAAAAGTTTTTATGAACATATGTTCGGAGTTGCTTCTTTTTTGAGATACAGGGCATTGATTTTTTTTTTCAAACGCCTTTGTATCTCAGAAACGAAGCAACTCCGGACATGTGTTCATAGGAACTTTTTTCCTTAAGGCGACCTAACAACTCACCCTCTGTAGTTTCGTACGGTAAATAGGAACACGAGGGAAACAAATAAGCACTGTTGTGAAAAATCGAATTCTCGGTGTTATCCCTAGGAGCCACTCGTAAAAATATCTTCATTTTACTCCAAATCGATATACTTTTCAACCCTATTCGAGGCTTGTATGCGAAAATGGGACACCTAAATCTGTCACTAGCTAACGGTCTAACATCAACAAACCCAAAAATAGTGAAGACTAAATGACAGGAGTACCTTGTAACGTCGAAATGAAATATTACGAATAATCCATTACGATTGGGTTTTGGGGCGAGAATCGATTGTAACACCACCAAACTTGGTATGCTAGTAGTTGGAACCATGATGAATACAAAAAAAATTGTTTACCAAAATTCCAGTGGTGAAACATATTTTTTTTTTCGTTTAAAAAATAAATAAATAGATTTTGCTGTAATCTTGGAAAGTATATGATTTATAGGAAGAACAACTCGACACGGTGAAAGACAATTCAATTCTCTACAAAAATGATTCCCAGTAATTTCTTATGAAATGCGCTCGTTTTCTCGGAAAACGTGATTGAACGCCGACATCAAATTTCAGTACTCTATTACAGTAATAGAGTAGTAAAGTGTTATTGGAAACTGGACAAAAGTTATATTTTTTCTTCCTTTTCTTATTTCATCATGAATTTCCACAAAATAAATAGATCATCAATCAAACAAATCAAATTTCAGGTTTACTTTCATCCGCCGCTGAAAAATCTGGCGGAGCCGAATATTTGATTGGTCATAACTCTGCTAAAAATGATCGGAGAAGGAAAAGGAAAAGTTCATATTGTTTCTGAAGACCCATACCTTCTCATGCAAATATAATATGCGAGTATTTGAGTACCTAAAATGTGTTTTGTCGCATCTAACAGTAATATCAGAATTCCACGACCATTGTGATGACATGACACTCCAGAAACATGATGTTTTCCAGATTATAATTAAGTTTCGATGATAATCGTGCCAGAGCGTTTCACTTCGCATACCATGTTGAAAACTCGAGCCTCTTTAATGTGACGCACTTTTTTTAAGATTATGTGCGAAGTGAAACGTTCGTGAACGATTATCATCAAAAATTGATTATAATCTGAAAAACACAATATTGTTGGATCTCCCTATCATCGCAATAATAGTGGAATTGTGATATATCTATTAGATACGAATCAATGTAACAGGAAGGGTTCTGACAAAATTCAATTTTTTCAATTTAGTGCTCTCTGGTGTGGAGAAAATGAGAAAGTTTTGTTATTATCATCGGAATACAAATATTTCAGTATGGTCAAGCAATTCATAAGAAAATAATTTGATATTTTTCTACAGCTAGAAAACTAAAAACTGTTTTCAATATTCCCACATAATTTCTCAAACTTTGTATATGTGTATAAAATTGAATTCTAAGCAACTTTTTCAATTAATTTTTTTTAGATATCTTGCCATTTTACCCGACTTTTTGCCTATTCATGGTAATTTTTTTCAATTTGCCGCCGTACCAGCGATCACGTGACATGTGTCAAAATCGATTTTTAGGTTATCGGACATGGACAAACTTTTCCCAAGAATCTTTTTTTCAATACTATAATAATAAACTTTTTTCCCATATGGTACATACTTTTTGGCGGTCACTGTATATGAGGAAGTAGAAGCTTTCAGGAATGACATGCACTTTTTCTTTTCCTTCTACTATAATTCATAGCAAAGATATGACAAATCTAATTTTCGGCCCTGCCGGAAATAGCAGTGGCGGATTGAAGCGAGCCTGAAATTTGATATCGGTATTCAATCAAGTTTTCTGAGAAAACGAGCGCATTTTATGAAAAATTACTAGAGACATTTCTTGTGGAGAATTGAATTATCTTTCGCCTTGTTGAAATTGTTTCTTAAATAATCTTATACTTTCCAAAACAACAGCAAAAAAATATTAAAATTTTTTTAAATAAAAAGTTTTTTGGACTCCACCCCTAATTTTTTGGTAAATTTTTTTTTTAACAGTACATGATGTCAAGGAGTCACGATTCATTCTTCACTTTTGGCTTACATTTTACAATTTCTAATAATCCCAAGTGGGTTGTTATCAGCACTTTACAACCACAAGTGAGAACTCGCTTGTCCCCTATGCTATCAGAGTTTCTTGCAGGGGAAATTCAATTTCTAAGTGGGGTTAGTACAATTTTTCCTCAGTGTGAAAATTCCGCACCTCATTTGTCCGGCCTATTTGTCCTTGAGGAAGGTTATAGAGTCATTAGGGCCTGCTTTTATGTGAATTCTAATCAACAGCCTGCATCTAATTTGTCAAGGACGTTTCAATGCTTGTTTCTAACGTGAAATAACAACCTGGGAAAAGAAAGGAATTATTCAGGGCTTGGGTAAATATTTTCCACGTACGTATTTATAGTAAAATCTTATCATTTTGATAAGTGTACCGATTATGTGGATTTATTATACGTTACTTAAACCGGAACGTTTCGCAAAGTTACGAGTAGATTTTTTTTGTAATCAAACGAGGTAGGAGCAGAAGGCAATCTCGATAATCTTTGAGTAGGTATACCGGGTGTCCACGGAAAGTGGCTCGCCCCTATAACATTTTTGGTTTTGCAGATATTTAAATGAAATTTGAAGGATCTGTATGAGACATAAAACTGCATTTTCTGACAAGTGACTCAGCTTCATGCAACTTCCGGTCTCACCGAAAGTGATGTAATCTTTCGATTTTTAAATGAGTCACTCGGTATATTTTCACTTTTTTTTGTCTCCATATGACATTCTGAATACAACCATGTATCACTAGTTACTTTTTGTTTTCAATTTTTTTTTTTATTCCGATATTCATTTTTTAAATTTTTTAATTTAGAGGGCTATGGATACGTTCAAATTATTAATTTCAGTCCTAAAATAAGTATTGGGAACAATACAACTTTACGGTTTTAGGTTGAAATGCATCTGCTGTGTAAAATTTAATTTTTAATTTATTCCTGCTAAGTATTTTATTTTCAAATGACAACATAGTGGTTGGTCTGGTCAGAATAAAAAATTTGGAGGATTTATATACGACTTAAAACTGCATTTTTTGACAAGTAAATCAGCTTCAGCAAGTCCTAACATTTTCGTGGAATATATTATCGTTATGTATATGCATGTAATTCATTATTTTTGTTAAATTTCATTTTGTTAAGGTTGAGTGGAAGAGAGCACTTATTTGTTGCCTACGGGCAATAAATAAGAGCTAACTCTGCCTTTTGGTTGTTATTTATTATCCATATGTATGTATGTTATCTTTCACTACCAATAAAAGCATTTTATTATTATTATTAGTGTTATTATAAACCAGTGGCCGGAGCGTCATTTAGTTGTTTTTCCAAGTTATACTTTTGACATTTGGAACTAAGATATAGATATATATTCCTAGAAGATTTGTAGTTCCTCATAATTCATATTTTTCATTTGAAAACAATTGACTATCACTTCCGGTTCAACCGGAAATAGACCTAGAGAATTTCAAATGGAGTTCTGTAGATATTTTTACGCCATCCGATAGAGCAAAAAAATTAACTTATTATTACTAGCAAACCCAACTTGACCTGACTATATTCATCCAAAATTGTTTAATTTTATCCTAATGGTGGGAGCTCTTGCATTTTAGTGTATAGTCTGAAATAAATGTGTGAACTGCACAGCAGTGAACCAATCACAGACACGATTTTATTCAAAACCGGGAAAGTTTACTGAATCTCAACTTTTTAACAGTAAATGACCAACGTCCCAACGCTTTTGTTTATTAAAATATCAGAAATGCACAAAACTCATATAATCCATTACTGGTGACAACTGGAGAAACTCACTGAAGTAAATAAGCTCAGTATGCAAATCATAACGGAAAATCAAACCAAAACACGTTTTGAATTTTTGAGAAGGGCACAAGACACGAAAATGATGTTGTAGATCGGTACTATGAATTTGGTCTGAGTTTGAACGTCCTGGGGACATTCGCATCTGACGACCCAAAAACGTTCCGAGTCATACGTCCCCAGGATGTCCATATTAGGTTCTGAGACGTTCGGATCTGAATGGAACATGAAATGGACATCCCCGCTGGGTCATGGGTTGTGCACGAGCAGTAATTCCGCTGGTAACTTTATTTGTAATTATTGTTCTTAGGTTAATATATTTTTCACTGTAAATATTTTTGTTTCATTTCCTTGGTTTTAGAGTTGATATATTTTAATTTTTCAGTATAGAATCTTCCAAAAAGAATATGGACATCTTTCCATGGTTACTATGGCCAACTTTCCTATCACATTAGGAGAGATGACCATCTTGCTCAATTTTATTTTGTTTTTTATATGTTTGACAGTAATACACTTATCAAAATTTCAATATTATTCGTGAATAGCTCTTTATGTATAATGCACAAACATTTTTGAATTTACACCAATACTAATATAATTATAAACGAAATGAAAAACTATGGACATCTGTCCTCGATTTACCCTATATTTCTTTCTGTTTCAAAATAGGATACGTTTCACCCCCCAAAAAAGTTGCTTGGATCTGCCGTTGTTCAAAATATTATCCTTCATACTTTCCAGAATGTTGTTATTGTTGTAAATTTTGTTCGCAGTGTATCTTTGAAAAGGAGAGTGTTTTCTTGTATATGTAGAAGGTTGAATCTGCTTTTCAGTGAAGGATATGGCTCCTAATACAGTAATATGCAGTAACTGGAAAGTCCATAATTCGCTGATTAGTTCGTTTCTGAAAAAATCCGTCCAATTTTCCTAGCGACTATCTATTTATCGTAATACAGTACGACCTTGAAAACAAGTTTACAGAGAATATTAGTGTAATCCTATTTGGAGTTTCCAATGAACAATGCCAAATGATTTATGCTTATCATTCCCATGCATCATTTAAACTGAGTTTATCGTCAGTTCTCATCATGAAATAGTACAGTATATAGCAAGACCGAAATCATGCCGTTACTGAGATTGAAGGCGTTATTAAAAGTGTTGTCCGAGAAGTTACCTTCCGTTCCCTGTCAATATACCGATCAGGTGCTATTAGATACATTCAAATTGCAGAAATATAGCCTCCTGGGAGACGCTGATACAGAATTATTCAAACATGGAATAAAAGAATTATCTAGTGCAAGGACTAGAGCTCTGCAACATGATGAAGGAGGATGTTTGCCGATAATATACGAGGTTTTGCTAGTGATATTTCTGAACACCAATCCAATCGAAAGACAGTATCACCTAAATGAACTACTGGAGTATTTCCATGGTATTCTCATAGAGAAATTGCTCAAGTCTGGCAGGGAATCCATTCCAATGCCAACAATGGAGACATATTCCAAGCTGGTACGGGAATGCATTCCATATGTGAAACTAGAATTGCTGGAACGAGCCTATATTTGTTTCGAAATGAAATCAGAGATTGAATGTAGGGAAAAATTGAAGTATTCCATCATGGATTTATCTGAGTGTGTTACGTTTCCTCAAATATTGAGAGAAGAATGCTATGATATTGTGTCGAAAAAACTAAGGTCGAAAGACTATGATCTAGTGAAGTATGTGCTGGTATCTTTGGAAGAGAAACCTGGATCCTTAGGTGAATATTCCAAGTTGAAGGTTTGCGTGAAATACAACGGGCAAGTAACGGAACTCTATTTCTTTTGCAAGTTTTTGCTAGAATATAATGAAGCATTGAAAGAACTTTCTGCTTTTTCTTTCAAGAAAGAGGCATTTTTCTACACGGTGATGATACCTTTACTGAAACAATCGGGTCTAGAGAGTGAAACGAATATATTTCCTGAATGTTATTTGATTAGAAGCAATGAACTTGTTGTACTCGAGGATATGTCTGTTCATGGGTGCTATACTTTGGATATTCATATCCCATTCGAGTACAACACTCTTCTACTTGTAGTGCAGCAGTTGGCGAAACTACATGCTTTTTCAATAATTTTTGAAGAAAAAATGAGTTATTTCCTAGAGAAAACAGTAAGAATGGATGAATATTTCCCAGAAATAATGGAAGAATTGTTTTTGAATCCCATTAAAAACGATTCCATGCTAAAACCAAACATACAAGCTGTTTTGGGATATTTTATAAACAAATTTCCTGATATTCCGAAAAATATTTCCCAGAAAGAATTCAAAGAAAGGGCTGAACTCGCTTTAACTAAATTCTTCGAAGGAATAAAAAAATCTGATATATATCGCAATGTCATTAATCATGGAGATATGTGGAGTAACAACATTTTTTTCCTGAACAATAAAGAAAATGAACCAACGTTCTGCTATTTGATGGATTTTCAGATGATAAGGTATTGCCCACCGGCCTTTGAATTCTTGTTCTTTTTGTACGTTAACACCGATAAAAATAGGCGGGGTAAATACATGTCAAAACTATCAAAAGAATATTACTATGCACTGAAACATATTTTGGACAAACATGGCATCAATATTGAGGATATTTATCCCTATGATGTATTTTTGAATAGTTGTCAAACAATGAAGCCGGTAGCTGTATGGAAATCTTTGATATATCTACAGTATCTATTGATTCCGAAGGAAAAACTGAACGAACTGAGAAACAATAAGGATAAACTTATGAAATTTTTTACGGCAGATCGATCAGAGGTATTTGATGAGATTTGGGACAACTCAACTTACACAACAAGAATTAAAGAAAATATGGAAGACCTATACGATGTATGTTTAGAAATGTGACGTCTCAAATGAAACAGTATTGTTTTATTAATTCACTTCTTTCACTTAAAGTTTTCAGTAAATGAATTATATATACATATATAAGAAACGATCAAACTGTGAAACTTTCTTTCAAAAAGTGAGGAGTAATCTCAAAATTGCCATCAAATGAATATATAAATGAGTGAATGAATGTTTTTTTTGTTCTAAGGCAGCTATCAAACTGTTTGAAACAAGCCAATACAAGAAAATAAAACAAATAAAAGTACTGGAAGAATGCACAAATAAAATGCATGTTTTTTTTAAATTGATATTAATTATCTGATAAGTTGGTGATCCAATAAATACGTAAGAAAAACAATTTCATGAAAAACCCTGAGGATGAATTCAATCAAATTCGAAACGTCGGCAAGAAAACAATGGTTTTTTTCCTCTGCGTTTACTGATACCAATCCCAAGTATCCTCCGACACAAATAATATTTAGTGTATGAAAAAAACTTCAAAAAAAACATACATTTTCTTAAGAACGTGATGCTTCATTTGAAGTGAAATGATTTTTTATCTTGAGCATCAAGCTTCTAAGAATATGTCTTAATTTTTGAATGTTTTTTGTTTTCATACACTAAGTGTCATTTTTTACTTCTTAGTTCAATTAATAAGCCAAGCTATGGAAATAATTCGCCTGTCCGATGTTTCTAAACTAAATTTTTTGACTTGCCGATGTTTTTAGAGTTTTAATTCCAATTCCAA
This sequence comes from Chrysolina haemoptera, assembly GCA_958298965.1. Taxonomy (NCBI): domain Eukaryota; kingdom Metazoa; phylum Arthropoda; class Insecta; order Coleoptera; family Chrysomelidae; genus Chrysolina; species Chrysolina haemoptera. The sequence continues at coordinate 29,820,195 of OY282598.1, forward strand.
TTCCATTTTCGCGTGTCTTTAAATTTTTTTCGTAGGAGTCTAACCTCTCCAACCGACTTTTTTTTTTCTACGTCCTAAACATTTAGACATTTTTCCGAGTTTCTCTATCTGGCAGTCAGAGGGACAAAAAGGTATCATTTATTCATTGAATCATACGCTGGTGCCATGTTTTTCCATATTTGACGGAATTTTTCTATGAAATTTTGCGAATTTAACTAACTAACTCCCTTGCGTAAGAACAAAAATGTATAGACTCTTGAAAATTTTAGACCAATTACGGTCCCTGAAGGTTTTGAATGACTTTCTTGGATCGCACAATATGTTGATACCAATGCAGATTGGTTTTCGCTATGGAATATCGAATACAAAAAAATTCTTCATTGAGATTAATTTGGGAAGTACACAACACCAACAATAAACAAAACAGCTCCAAAAAGTAGATTATCTATACTACTGCGGAGAAGATGGGAATATTGATGTACAATTTAAATTTTTATGACATTCATAATGCTAATGAAGTTACAATGTAAACAACGCTAGTACTAAACACGATTGATTCTATAGAAACAATTATTCATGATTTTCGGATCATCCGCAAACCTCTCCGTGAAGTGCGACAAAACACATTTTAGGTACTCAAATACTCGTATATTATATTAGCATGTGGAAGTAGGAGTCTTCAGAAACGATATGAACTTTTCCTTTTCATTCTCCGATCATTTTTGGCGGAGTTATGACCAATCAAATATTCGGCTCCGCCAGAACTTTCAGCGGCGGGTACGCGTGAACCAGAAATTTGATGTCGGCGTTCAATCACGTTTTCTGAGAAAACAAGGGCATTTCATAAGAAATTACTAGGCATAATTTTTGTAGAAAATTTAATTGTTTTTCACCTTGTTGAGTTGTTTTTCCAAAAAATCATGTACCTTCCAAGATTACCGCAAAATCTATTTATTTATTTTAAAACGAAAAAAAAATGTTCTACCCCTGGAATATTGGCAAACAATTTGTTTTCGTGTTTATCATGGTTCCAACAACTAGCATACCAAGTTTGCTACAATCGATCCTCGTCTCAAAACCCAATCGTACTGGATTGAGACCATTGTAGGAAACACCAAAAAATCCAGTACTAATTATTCAAGTCGTACACGATCTGCTCATCACTGCACACAGCATCCTTCGATAATGTATCGTTAGGACATGATTGCATGGCTCAGCAAACCCATTACTATATTCACTGAAAATATATCCAGTTCACGTCCTATTTAATCATCCTGACAATATGCCCAGCGCAACCGGTTCAGTTAATACCCATTGTTATGCAGGGAATTAGTAATTTGTTGTTTATCAGTAGCAGTAATGTACTCTGGAAATTAGGCAGATGAATCAGTTCATTGTCACATCAGCGAATATTGCAAAGAGGGATGAAGATAGAACTACAATTATAACGAGAAGGGCTATCGAACAGAAGGAAAATAGTGTGAATTAAATGACCTCATATCATGACAATATATTTCCTTGCTTAACAACCAATCAGTGGATTTCAAATTTTAAAATTCAGCCAATAGAATCGGAACTACAGTGAAAATATAGCTTTTCGTTGTATTTCCACGGTGATAAACCTGCTTAGTTTTTGTTTTACTATCTGTCAAGTGAAAATAATGATTTAAATTATAAACGTCAAATTTATGTGTTTTGACTAGTTATCTTTATTTATCAATATCAGCGATCGTTGGGGACAAATGTCCATTGGTATCATAGATGAGGCCGTGGAAAAGAGTATTCCGTTGAATACGGCTAGAAGTAAAGCATCAATTACCAGGTGACACGATTTTTCTTCATTTCAAATCGATATATTGTCGTCCTAAATATAATTCGTGGTATGATTAAAAACCTATAATTTTTTGGAATATCAATTCATTGGCAATCCCAATGCAAGAAAATACAACTCGTCCTGCGGACTCGTATTTTCAGCTTTGGGATTGCAATTCATCAATATTCCAAAAAATTATCGGTAATAATCATACCACTTATTATATTACCCCTGATAATACGCTTTTTTTGTATCCTAAATTATTTCTCTACTGAAATATTCTATTGAAGCAATAGCATAGAACAATCCACCTAGTTCTCTAAATTGTTCACTTTATTGTAACATCTTTTATTCTAGAATGGGTATGGAATCCTCAATCAGCATTCGAGACAAAATTCGAGGAATGATCACCACCTCTACCAATCTTACATATACATAATTTGCTGTGAAAAAGTATGATAAAAGTTCAATAGAAAACGAGATTAAAATTGTGAAAGTGTGTAACTAATCACTCTACAAAAGCTGTTCTCCATTGATTTGCAAGCAAGGTTGAACCCATTCAATTCAATTTTGTCGCACTAGTTCGAATGTCCCTCCTTTCTGCTTTAAACATACATGTATATCACTTGAAACTTTTTTTTTACGCATCCCCCAGGTTTTCGGAGAAAAACTCTCAAAATCAGCTCCAATATTTACTAGTTCCATTCATAACCCTAGGTGTTTTTACCAAATTTCAGAGAAAATTTCACACCTCACTTTTTCGGCCAATCAAAAAATTGGTTTTTATTTAGTTGTCATGGCAACCCAAAAAATTTCCGGAAATTTTTATCCTCCTGCGTACCCTGGGCGGAATTAATAAGTGAAAATTTTTCTGTCAAATATTTGATATGTGATAGTTAACATTTTGCTTTTATGTACAAATGGAATGTTATTTTTCATATGAAAGGAGATAATATTTCATAATTATATATTCACTAAATATTTCGAATGTGTCTGAAAATATTTTGAGAATTTGCATTTCAACGATGAATAGGTCCATCGGTAAAAAATGTATATCAATCAAATCTATCTAAGATTGACTTAATATTTGAAAAAAATTTATTCAACTTATCTTTTCGTGAATACTCGGCTGAAATTTGCAACAATTCCTTTCCACATCACTTCCCAATAGACAATCCGCATGGACCAGTCAAAACTATTTTAGTTCTGCGTGATGTGCAATGTAATTTTAGGTTGAAAATGTCGCAAAATGAATTTTCCTTTCTCACATACAAACACCGCCACTAATACCAACGCGTAACTGTCATTATATCAACAAAAACCATTCATGGCCCACTGATGTTACAACTTGTTTTCTCTCAGAATAATCTACAAGTCAGTTGAATTAACCATTAATTTAATATATTTTGGTGTGAAATTTTCTTACCGAATCCCCCGCGTGCTTGAATTAATTGCTGGAAATTTATCTCGTACATCATTTTTTTAAGAAAATCACCCTCGTCGTTGCGCGACTCGGGTAATTTTTAAAAAATTCATGTACTCGAAAAATTTCCGGCAATAATTCAAGCACTGGGGAGATTATAAGTGAAAATTAAACAGATTCTGATTTTGATTTGATAATATGAGCAGGAAGTTCATGAAGTTCTACTACTGAAAGAAAAAATCTGACCGTGAAAATTTGCATTTTTATTCAGATAATTGATTCCCTAAATACATAATCGATACACTCTAATTGACATTTTTTCATCAATGTTCACTACAGAGTGGGCCACCCTCGTACCTCAGGGATACAACAATATACAGTGTGTCCATAAAGTAACCCCCCTCCCCCTGTTAACTTTTGAAAGGAGTGGAATTTTTTTTTGAATTTTTTTTGGTCAAATAGTAGTTAATGAGCTACTTTTTGACAATAAAAAAAAATGTCTACCCTTCAAAATGGAGGCCAGGCGCCATTTTAAAATATTTTTTTTAATGACATGGGGGGTTGACTGATACCTCATTCGAATTTTCTTTTGATTTTCTTTACGACTTCAAAATTTCAGACAAAAACATTCATTTAAAACAAAATGGTGGCACATTATATTAGAACTTTTATAAGCGATTTCTTTGAATAAATGGCTTTAAGCGAGCTCAATTGAAATGAAAAAATATTTTTTGATATCTACAAATGTTCTCTGTCCCTCAGAATCGCATATGAGACGTGATTTCCGAGATTTGCTGAGATTCAATTAAACGAGGTATTACACTACCTACTTATTTGAATTTTTTTCTAATATGGCACCCATCTATCTCTCATTTTGAGTGACAAAAAGCTCTTGCAGAAACGAAAAATATTTCATCATCACACTAAAACTTATGAGAGTTCTAAAATAATGTACCGCCATTTTGTTTTGGATTAATATTTTTGTCTGAAATTTTGCTGTCATATAGATAATTAAAACAGGATTCGATATCTCTCGAACCCCATGTCATTTCAAAAAATCTTTTAAAATGGTGCCTGGCCGCTATTTTGAAAGATAGACTTTTTTTAAAATTCCACTCCGTTTATAAGTTGAGAAGGGAGGGTTACTTAATGGACAGACTGTATATATATATATTTTCCTGTCAAAAATACTATGAAGTTCACAGGAAATTCCCGTATACCATAACATACCAAAGTTGCCGATTTTTTCAAGGGAATACCTACCATATTCAATAATGCTTTTTTAAAATTCTGTTAAAAAAGGTTATTATCAACTCTCAATATCTACTGAATGACTTATTTCAATAGGTACCCTTATTTTCGATGAATCATAATACTAATAATTGTTGAAAAGGGGAACATTCTCCATAAAAATTGAAAAATGAAAAAAGTGATTTATTTGTAATATCTAACAGAAAACAACTACTTCCTCGGCACAAGCCACGCTGGACATTTAACTACATCTGATAGATATTGTGAAAAGACTCTAACTAAAACAAAATGACCACATAACCCTGTGAATCATTTTGTACATAATAAATATTCCTAAGAAAAACAATATAGATATTAAATCCGATTATATTTCTCTGGATCCCCATGACTTATATCATTCCTTTCATTATATTTCGATTGCCTCAGTTCCGTAGGGTTCCATTCCATTAAGCCGATACATGAAATCGTTTTCAAATATTGCCAATTATCCTGTCATGAACATTGCCGAAAACGGAACACGAACACGAAGTTAATACGGCGATATATAGCTGCGAACAAACAAAGAATCAAGTTGTCGCAACTCACAAACCGGCCATAATTCGAACGGACTCGCCGACCGCACGTGTAACTGACCTTATTCTTCAGTCGGTATCTCTCCTGCGGAATCCTGCGGAGTAAATCGCAGGATCTCGCATCGCCGATGCATGGCACCCTTGATACCAACTAATTCAAGTTTCGACGAAGGGCGACACGTTGGCAAACGATAATTTAGGAAAGAATGGATACAGGCCGGAGGAACATAAGGAATAATGGCATATTTTTTCGTGGGGATCTAGAAAAGTGGAATATTTTTCGGCCTGGAAAATATTTTTCGCTCCCGATCGGTATTTTTTGAGAGACCACTTTTGCCGGATTATATGAAATATTAAAGATCACTGCTGTAATTTGGCAGATTTTGGCTTGAACTCGAACACAAGTTACATGAAGAAGGGAGGAAAGTTAGCGGCATACAGACAAATTTTAAATTTCTAAAAAATATTCTCCTCGAGCAAGATTCGAACCCACGGAGTCTAGAGCGCTAATTTTTTTTCAATATATTTATATCATAGACGCTAACTCCCTTCTTAATTTATATGATTGGCTTAGCTTGTTCACTGGTCAGTGGTTTTTGCAAAAAAGAATATTGACAGTCGTTGCAGGCTTTCGCTCAACCTACTCTTGTAGAGGATTGGTCGTCAAATATAATGTTCTGACAATTTTTTCTTTATATATTTATGAATTATTCAACTATATTTTTGAGAACAAAACTAAATTCTCTCTGAATAAAAACTTTCATAATACAAATACACGACAAAAATAAAAAGGAAATTCCCTTCTCTCCACACTATTCAACAAAGTGGAAATTTTGAGACAATTTTTTTTTTCTGAAAACAACTACTTCCGCCTACGAATATTGACTTACATCTGACATTTATTTGTGCAATATGTCTTGAAGCAAAGAAAGAAAGTGCTAATTGGAATCAAGCTTTGAATATTATTGTCGTAAAAGTCCACTCCGTAACACCCCGTAACACCCCGTAAGACCCCGTAAATGTATATTCATGATTATAATTTTCAACCCGGTCAAGGCAATCTTATTCTTCGGATCATGCCTTGTTTTATATTTTCGTAGTTATCACGTTTCAAATATCAAATACGAGTTTTCCAAAAAACAACTGATGATTCCATCAGGGAGTTCGTTATCGACCGTGCCCAAAGTTAGTTAGGGTAATGGGGGGAGCTGGGGAGTCAATGAGTACCAAGAATAATGAGAGAGTCTGGTGATGTTAGTTCCATATACATGTACAAAAAGGTAAAGTTACATATACCTATACGAATGTGATATATTTATGAGTTGAAGAAGAATTTGGGGTGAGTATTATGTGTTCATGGTTGAGTGAAAGGTATTCCTCAATAATGTGACAGTAAGTGATTTTTAATCCATTTTTTTAATTGGATAAAATCTCATGATTTTACAGCAGGTGGTAAAATATTTGAAAATCTGAAATTATGAGAATTTTTCTCCATGACATACAGTCTGAATTAAGAAGTTCTGTGTTACTTGCTGTTCTCCTAGCATGGTTGTGGACATTACCATTTTTTGAGTACAGATATATATTAGAAAATGTCTCCAGTTAAGATTGGTAGATGAGAACACAAGGGATTTGTAAAATTTGGTATTTCTTGAATAGAGGCTGACAGTGCGAATGGTAGGTTGCACCATCGATGATTCTGAGAGCCTTTGAAAATATCTTCGGCAGATGTAGACGAAACGTCAGGTAGAATTACCTTGAAACTACAATCAACAAACCCTGAAGGCTCCAAATCTATATTCAATTCAAAAGTAATGATACCACTAAAAAAATTAATATGAAGAGACCAGAATAGTATTTCCACTCAGACTGACATTTACAATGCACATGAGATGATTTCAACTCCGATAACCTATTAAAAGAGAGTGCTTTATAATGGCATTTTGAAATGGCTCGCTCTTTTTCAATGTGCATGACAGATTTATTCCAGCATCCACTCGAATATGTTATTCATTTCAAATATTGGTTCGGCTTGTTTGCTGAAGAATCGAATCAGATAACATACATTCTGGAAGGATATTATTCAGTTCAAGACACTCGTTGGTAAGGTTAACTTCCTCAACTTCCCAACAGCTGATCAAAAAAATAGATAGATCTTTACTGGTCATATACCGGATGACCACGAGGTGTCACTATAGTACTTGAATACGCATATTTTGAAGCCTCTACTGAAAATTCACCACATCCGGTCCAACCGGAAGTGACCCAAAACTTTTTTTTTTCAAATGACACCCTGCACATATTTGTTCATTATCCGAAAAGGCACGCAATTTGTGATAACACTGATCTTCAAAAATGAAAATTGCTTGAAAAATGGTGGAGATACAGTTGATTGTTCAGTCAAACAAAGATAGCCATGAAATTCAAACTCAAATCATCACAACTGACAAACGACATCAGAAGTTACCAGAGGAAGCTTCGAAGTGTGATGTTAAACACTGAGGTTCTCATGTAATTACAGCTTCCATATATTGATTAAAAGTTTGATTTTGTGGAGGAAATCCAGTTCTTGACATAATTTTTTGGGTTTATCACCTTCCACAATCTGAAAATGAAAAAATTTTTTAATCCAAAGAAATCTGTACAAGTGTAGAAGGGCAAATTAATTAATTTGCCCGATAAGTTACTGCGTTCACAAGACTGCTGTCTTGAAAGAAATTAATTTTTGTCAGTAACGTACCCTACACTGAATTTGCCTATCTGAAAAAATGAGATCGAATTAACAAAGAATACTTCTCTTTTTTTGAAAACTGTTGACGTTTCGGAGGCTGTATCTGCCTCCGTTATCAAAACTTCTTAGAAAGACGCTGAGAAAACTGAATTTGAATTGCGATTTTGGTAATAAGACCTTTCTTTGACAAATAAGTGTACTCTGGTATGAACTCGCCTTTATTATTCAAACTTTACTTGACAACACTGTAATACAAGTCACTGTCAAAATACTTGTATCCAAGGTAACTCAAGGTAACTTTCTAACTAACTTCCTTCATCTCACAAATGCATTGCTTTTATATACAAATAAAGTTCTAGAAAACTTAAGAAATCAATAGAACACAAATAGAATGTTCGACGATTGATCCAGAACAAAAGTTAGTGCTTCTAGATTTTTCCATCTAATTCATCGAACGATCTCGAACAATTCGAGAAGTCTTTATCAAATTTCAGGTCTGTAACACTGCCTCCTCCTTTAGGTTATTCCGTCCCGGATAACACCATCACCATTTTGGCTGTCCCTCTGGAACCAATTTGGGGGATCGTGGCCTCGGTATTCTGCTAACCTCTCGATGTGAACAACTTTGGGTTTACTCCTTGGGTTGAGCTGGATGCGGTATACCAAGTCGTTGATCTTCTTTATGATGACACAGGGTCCTGTCCAGTTTCTCTGTAGCTTGGGGCATTTTCCTTTCTTTCTCTGAGGTTGGTATAGCCAAACGGCATCACCTGGCTCGAACATAGTCCCTGGACTCTTCCTGTCGAACCTCTTTTTCATTTTATCACTGGAGATTTGAAGACGACGTCTGCAGAATTCATGAACTTGGTCCAGTCTTTCTCGCAACTCTTGGACATATTCTGGTAGGACTTTGTCCTCTGTACTTCTGGGTGGCATTCCAAACAACAGATCGCATGGTAGTTTCATTTCTCGCCCAGTGATCAACATTGAAGGAGTATATCCGGTGGACTCATGCTGGGAACTTCGATAGGATAGGAGAAATAGTGGTACCAACTCATCCCAATCCTTTTGATTTTTGGAGATGAACATCGACAGGTACTGACTGATGGTTTTATTATGTCGTTCAACCATACCATCTGATTGTGGATGTTCATCATTTCCTGCCATAACTCAGATTCGAAGTTTCGTCCTTGATCAGAATGTAATTCTTGTGGGACTCCATGTCTGGCTATTACATTTTCTATGAAGGCCTTTGCAACGGTCTTTGCCTCCTGGTTTGGAATGGGCACAACTTCAGGCCACTTGGAGAAATAGTCCATGGCTACCATCAAGTATTTATTTCTAAGCTCGGTAACAGGAAACGGCCCAAGAATGTCAACTGCTACTCTTTCGAATGGTTCACCAGAAAGATACTGAGCCATTTTCCCTCGACTTCTAGTTTTGGGTCCCTTCTTTGAAGAGCATAGGTCACATCTTCTGCACCATTCTTCTACATCATGACGACAATTCACCCAATAGAATCGTTCTCGAATTCTAGCAAGGGTCCTCTTGATTCCGAAGTGTCCACCTGCACGACTCAAAGAAAGGTCTTATTACCAAAATCGCAATTCAAATTCAGTTTTCTCAGCGTCTTTCTAAGAAGTTTTGATAACGGAGGCAGATACAGCCTCCGAAACGTCAACAGTTTTCAAAAAAAGAGAAGTATTCTTTGTTAATTCGATCTCATTTTTTCAGATAGGCAAATTCAGTGTAGGGTACGTTACTGACAAAAATTAATTTCTTTCAAGACAGCAGTCTTGTGAACGCAGTAACTTATCGGGCAAATTAATTAATTTGCCCTTCTACACTTGTACAGATTTCTTTGGATTAAAAAATTTTTTCATTTTCAGATTGTGGAAGGTGATAAACCCAAAAAATTATGTCAAAAGCTTCCATATATTCCAACAATTATCAAAAATTACCTGGTATCCATAAAGAAATGCTCACAATTGCTATTTCTTAAATGGCAACATGTACTTTTCAATTTGTCATGATAAAAAATTATAAATTATCAGTTTACTTGTGTGAAAAGTTTTGGAGAATTCCTAAAGGAAACGAAAATACAATCAGGTTTCATGATGCGTGTTCCTAAAATTCAATGTTTTTCAACGTTGGTGGCTTAGAACATAATAAAGAAAGCAATACACAAAAGCTAATATTATTTTCCTACGAGCGTGCGGAAAAGTAACTTTTCCGCACGATTTTTTGTTTTGAAAGTTGTACTTTTCCGGACGATTTAAAATCGTGCGGAAAAGTTACTTTTCCGGACGATTTTTACTTTTCCGTACGATTTAACTTTTCCGCACGATTTTTGTATTGTTGAAAATGAGAATATTAGGACTAACTAAATGATCTATGTACCTATTCTGTCGTCTTATTAGTCATTTTGTAGCATTATTATAAAAACTTGTTTATTAAAAACCTTGTTTTTTCATAAATAAGATGGACAAAATAACCTAACCTAACTCTTACGGAAAATGTCTTTTCGCACTTGTTAGGTAAATAACTATTTAATGAAGTAAAAGTTTGTTCTACTTATTTGAATAATGCTGCTTTTTTGTTTCGCTATAGGGTGTCATTTAAAAAAAAAGTTTGGGGTCACTTCCGGTTGAACCGGATGTGGTGAATTTTCAGAGAGGGGTCAAAATATGCGTATTCAAGTACTATAGCGATATACCAAATTTGAAATCTGTATCTTCAAAACTATAGAATTCCTAGGGGGCGTACCTCACCTCGTGGTCACCCGGTATACAAAATTGTGCTTTGATAATTCAAAAGTTATACAGGATGGTCAGAGAATTTTTAACATTCTCCACCTCAATTTTTCAAAGAGTGCACCCTACAGTTATCAAGTGTGTACTGACGGAGACATTGAAACGATTGAAATTTCGTGCTCAAAGAAATAATTCAGATAATCGCAGTTTGTAATAAAAGTAATCAATTTATATAATTTTCTAAACCTTTAAAACAAATATAACCTACATGAATTTTCTTTCCGTAGGAACCAGAACATAAAAAAACTCACGAATATTTCCACTCCAACTTCAAAAATACACCAATTCAATCTTTAGTAATAAACCCAACCTATCCACGAAGCATTAATTGTTATTACAATAATCAATTGATTCCACTTCTACTCTCCGAATCGAGCTGATCGGTTGAGCTGAAGAGTCTGTCTTTTGTCAGAAACTTTGTCTCCCATTGCTCATTAATCAGCTTTGACAACCCTCGATGGTAGCACAATCTTGATAACAAAATATAAGCACATCATTGTGAACCTTTGGAGAAGATATTGGATACGGAAACTTTTACTTTTGTCGATACCTAACCACTGTCGGTAATAAGAAAGTTTGGAACAACTCCTGAAAAAAGTTATAATAGAAGTTCTTTCACGATATGTTCTGTCACAAAAAAAAAGTAAAAATGGGAATCGGCGATGATGAGGAATTTAATGTTTCAAGAAAGCAGAATGTCATTTGGATGATGATTGTGGTAAAAAAATATCTTTAAGTGCAGAGAATATTCGAAATAATTTACTCATTCAGCGGGGAAGAGTTCCTTCGGTATTTTGAAAGAATACGTTATTCTTCAGATGAAAATAGTACTGATTTCTAGAACTACTTCTATACACACATACTAGTTGATTTCCGACTGTTAGAGGTATTAATATATCTTCTTTGGGTATGGTGTGGTGTCCAGACAAGTTTTCGCTTGTATTCAAAAGCTTCTTTATGGCAAAATGGAAAGTACATAATATAGATTCTTTGTGAATTCTATAATTAGGAATACCTTCTTACAGCGAATAGTGTGAACTTTGAATTATCAACATAAAGTAAAATTTAAAAATGGTATATAATTTTGAACGACGCATATGAATGATTTTCAAGTTTCCAAACAAGAAATTGACATATCAATCCAGTCAAATAGTCTTCATGGGTGCCTGTACAAGGAAAAAATATAGTAGTCCTTTTCTCACTCGTTCCTCATGTTCTTTGGATATGGCTTCACAACAAAAATCGCAAAGATTGCAAAAAGTACATGGTTTTTTTACTCTTTTTTTTTTACTCTTTGGCAAAAAACTGAAAAATATTTGGAAATTTTTAAAATTTTTGTTGTAGCAATGTTGAAATGCGGATTCAGCACCCCTCAAAACATATGGAACGGGTAATACAAAACTATTATATATTTTCCTGGTCAAAACACCGTTTGATTGAACTATATAGAAAATATATTGATTTTTTTTTGCAGAGAACGTTGTTGGGGTCGAATTGTAAAAAATAAGTGTGATAAGAGCTTAGTTTATCAATGTTTCTTTTTGTTCTCAGCAGGTTTCTTCCTGATTTGAACTTCAAACACTTTGTTATCAGTAACAGGAGCAGGTGACTTTTGATGACGAAAACAGTATTATTTTGGTTCACAATTCCAGATATTCCATGAATTTATTCTCAGTGATTTTTTCCAGGACAGTCAAGCCCTCAAGTGGCAACTCAGGATATATCTGATGGAATGAAAATATTTGTGTCTCTCAATAACAATGTTTCTGAAAATACGAGATAAGAAAAATCACAATCGCGATGTATCTGGGAGGAACAAAAATAAGAATCCTTGACATTGAACTGATATTTTCAATGATACATCTGCACGGTACTCATAAAAGCATTTCATCAACAACCAACTCATAAACTTTATTTTTCCTCGCTAATATCAGAGATATGAACTTCTACCTGCATCATTTTATGTCTTACAGATACCGGAAAATTTCAATTGCACCTACACATTTTTCAGTTTTAGTGGTAACAGTTTGTTCCTGCTTAAAGGTCGTAAATTCTTTAACGACTTGCTGAAACAGATTGATTAAGTTTCAAGATCACGTGGGAGACATGAAACAAGATTTCAGCGAGCTATATAAAATACATAAAGTAGAAGAGAAGTGCTATTCATAGTTTGAAATATGGGAACTTGAAAGAGAATATTTTTACTGAGTAGTTTGTAACGGGGAAAACTAAGCGAACATTTCCTGCTTCATTGAAATGTTATTTCATGAATAAAGCGGGACCACGATAATAATTTTGGTTTTCGGAATTGGCAGTTATTATTTAATAAATTCTTGGAAATTATGTTATAAATCTTGTATCCCCCTTTAACAGATTTCATGGTCGCAACAAGTTTCATTTACCGGGAAGACTTTCCATGGGCTTAAGTATATTTTTTTGAAAATTCTGTCTATTCTGAGAAAACTGGGGATGCAGCAGCCACAGCGATTAAATGATACAATAATTGGAGCGCAAGATAATTATTATCAGTTTCATCAACACAAAGACGAAGAAAATTGTTTGGAAAACACATTTCTGAAGCTTGTTGCCCATAACCAACAAGTATTAGAGAGTAGTTACACAATTTTTGATCATTAATCAATCTTAGAGGGTTATTCGGATATAAATTTCTTGCTAATCTCTTTTAATTACTTTTCAACATAAAATTTCAAAGGAAAATAGATAAAAATATAAATTGAAAATACGTGTATAACCCAACAACTGTCCACTTGAAGTAGATGGCGCCAGTTAGGCTGGATGCCTTTCAACTGTCAATATAATAACAGTCAACTATTATTGTTTTACTCTGGAGATGAGTTACTACCAAATGCATCAACGACAATATATAAATACACCACAATAATAATCAACCTGATTGAAACAGTTATTTGAAGGAGCAGTTATTAACAACACAATTATAATTATGCTTTTTGTAATCTGTTCAGATGAAACTTTCCCAAAACGATTCATATTATGTCAACAATACTGAACAATCATTGCTGTCATGACAGAAATTGAAGGGACTTCCGCTTACTAGATGAAATCTGTTTTTTAGGAACAGGCATTTTTATAGCGATAAAAAAAGTTAATGCTTTTTTATCGCTGTCAAACCGACTCAGACGTCATATTTGAATGGATTTATTTCTACAGGAGTTGAATCCTCAAATATTATTGTTTTGCTCTTAAGGCCAATTCAGATACATGGGTGCCCACCCAGGGTTTATAAGGCACGTCCAATTTACAAGCATAACCAGTTTTGACCCATGTGTTTGAAAACTGCAAGACCATTCACATACGTGCCTTTCACTTGCGTTTCTATCACATGGTCCTATTTTCTCTGGTTCTGTATTGATTTTCTTAATACTAGAATAACGGTATTTGAGTTCAAATTATCCCGTCGTATATTTCACTGAATCTTTCAGAACTAGAACATGTTCCATGCTCACCCCGCGTTTCTCATGCACGCCGGCAGGCACAAGTATGCATGTATACCCATGTATCAAAACACATTTCTACACTCTGTATATGATTCATGTTGAAAAATGTTTAGTACTCGCAATTCAAGTTTCATGACGGCAAAGCTTATTCACGCATGGTCTCAACTTGATCTGACAAATAATATGAAAAACTTTCCCGTCGTTACTTTCTATTTGTGAAAGAAGCGAAGGGTCAAAAACACAACAGCGAACAGTAAATCTCGCAAGTTCAACAACCTCTTTCATTCAATCCAGATGAATGTTGAGAAGCAATGTCGTTTGCAGTGATGTATGATGAAAAAGAGCACTCGTGAGGGTTTTGTATTAGCAAAGTCTTACTTTGAGCCGCTCTGATCCCTACAAAAGGGCAAAAACAAATGGAAATTCACACTCTCGCAGTTTTGTGGCGAAAGGTGTACGAAGAAACGAATAATCACGATATCAATTTCAAAAATTAGCGACAGCAGGTGTTGTCTGCTTTCATTTTTAGTATACATATTTTTTTATTTTTTATTTTTCTCACAAAAAACTTATCTAATAAGAGCAGCCTGGATTTGTGTTCGGCGGAACAAAAACACTACACTACAATACAATACAATACACTACACTGAACTAAATACACTACACTACACTACACTACACTACACTACACTATACTACACTACACTACACTACACTACACTACACTACACTACACTACACTACACTACACTACACTACACTACACTACACTACACTACACTACACTACACTACACTACACTACACTACACTACACTACACTACACTACACTGCACTGCACCGCACCGCACTACATCACAATACACTAGAATACAATACATTACACTACACTACACTACACTACACTACACTATACTGCACTGCACTGCACTGCACTGCACCGCACCGCACCGCACTACATCACAATACATTACAATACAATACAATACACTACACTACACTATGCTGCACTGCACCGCACCGCACTACATTACAATACACTGCACTGCACTACACTACACCACACTACACTACACTACACTACACTACACTACACTACACTACACTACACTGCACTGCACTAAACTGCACTGCACCGCACCGCACTACATTACAATACACTGCACTGCACTGCACTGCAGTACACTACACTACACTTAACTACAGTACACTACACTACACTACACTGCACTGCACTAAACTGCACTGCACTAAACTGCACCGCACCGCACCGCACTGCACCGCACTACATTACAATACACTGCACTAAACTGCACTGCACCGCACTACATGACAATACACAACAATACAATACTATACACTCCACTACACTACACTATACTACACTACACTACACTACACTACGCTACACGTTACTGCACTGCACGACACGACACGACCGCACAACCACATGACCACACGACCACACGACCACAAGACCACAAGACCATACGATCACACGTCCACGACAACGACCACACGACCACTACGCTACGCTACTCTACCCTACCCTACACTACATTACACTACAATACACTACACTACACTACACTACACTACACTACACTACACTACACTACGATACACTACACTACACTACACTACACTACACTACACTACACTACACTACACTACACTACACTACACTACACTACACTACACTACACTACACTACACTACACTACACTACACTACACTACACTACACTACACTACACTACACTACACTACACTACACTACACTACACTACACTACACTACACTACACTACACTACACTACACTACACTACACTACACTACACTACACTACACTACACTACACTACACTACACTACACTACACTACACTACACTACACTACACTACACTACACTACACTACACTACACTACACTACACTACACTACACTACACTACACTACACTACACTACACTACACTACACTACACTGCACTGCACCGCACCGCACTACATCACAATACACTAGAATACAATACAATACACTACATTACACTACACTACACTACACTACACTATACTACACTACACTACACTACACTACACTACACTACACTACACTGCACTGCACTGCACTGCACTGCACTGCACTGCACTGCCCCGCACCGCACCGCACTACATCACAATACATTACAATACAATACAATACACTACACTACACTACACTATGCTGCACTACACTACACTACACTACACCACACCACACCACACCACACCACACTACACTACACTACACTACACTACACTACACTACACTACACTACACTACACTACGCTACACGTTACTGCACTGCACGACACGACACGACCGCACAACCACATGACCACACGACCACAAGACCACAAGACCATTTGATCACACGTCCACGACAACGACCACACGACCACTACGCTACGCTACTCTACCCTACCCTACCCTACACTACACTACAATACACTACACTACACTACACTACACTACACTACACTAAACTACACTACACTACACTACACTACACCACACCACACTACACTACACTACACTACACTACACTACACCACACTACACTACACTACACTACACTACACTACACTACACTACACTACACTACACTACACTACACTACACTACACTACACTACACTACACTACACTACACTACACTACACTACACTACACTACACTACACTACACTACACTACACTACACTACACTACACTACACTACACTACACTACACTACACTACACTACACTACACTACACTACACTACACTACACTACACTACACTACACTACACTACACTACACTACACTACACTACACTACACTACACTACACTACACTACACTACACTACACTACACTACACTACACTACACTACACTACACTACACTACACTACACTACACTACACTACACTACACCACCCCACCCCACCCCACCCCACCCCACCCCACCCCACCCCACCCCACCCCACCCCACCCCACCCCACCCCACCCCACCCCACCCCACCCCACCCCACCCCACCCCACACCACACCACACCACACCACACCACACCACACCACACCACACCACACCACACTAGACTACACTACACTTAGGAAAGTGCTCGGGAGCACAGTGCCTAGGAGCACAAAAGTGCTTCGAGCACTTTCACGAGCACTAAGCACTGTGTTTTGGGACAGATATGGTCTCCGAAACGTCAACATTTTTCGAAAAAGAGAATTTTGGTTAATTTGATCTAATTTTTTCAGATAGGCAAATCCAGTGTAGGGTAGTTACTGACAAAAATTAATTTCTTTCAAGACAGCAGTCTTGTGAACGCAGTAACTTATCGGGCAAATTAATTAATTTCTGTACTGAGGCTAGTATTCCGTAGAGACAAACAGGTTTTGATAGTAACGGGGTAGAAAAGATAGAGCTTCCTCAAGCTTTTGTATTTTTCAAACCTAGCTCTTGATTTATTCAAGTGAAATCCCATACCATTGGTTTATCAAATTTCCAGGGAAGCATGAAATTCCATCCGGCCTTTTCTGTCATCACGACTAACACCTGAATGCTCTAAGTTGGTTGGAAAGTTAGCCGTTATTGAAGCTCTCTTTATCAAATTACTAACGGCTTTAAGACGATATCTACGACAGCGCTTGATTTACAACTCGTTGACCTCATTCGAAAAATTAATTAGCCAACTGGAACCCTATCCAATTATTACTGTTCCGACATTATTGAAAGTATGAAAGGGGTGGTACAGATCAGTTTCGGCAGTATGTTTGCGACAACTGGAAAGTTTTCGTTTTTTTTTTTTTGAAAAGTAATTATTCTTCTAAAAAGTCCTGCATGTTCTATAACCTAATGAATTTGAATAATCAAATCTTGAAATGTTTCAGTTCGCATACGAGTATGTTAAAACGTATGGATTTGGTACGAGAGTAAATACTTTTATTTGTGAGAATATCGAAAATTGAAATCATGAATCGTCACGTTCAAATCACATAAATTTTTGTTTTGAATTTTTTCTACAGTTACACAAAAGACCCCGCACCGTTTCAATGGGAAAATGGCTTTCGGTAAATTTCGGTAAATTTGCTCGAAATTTTTATATATTGTAGAATTCGTGATGCTGATCAAATGTCTCCATTTAGATCATTCAGGGTGTTAAAGTCGACTTTTCCAAAATTTCAAATGGCCATTATGAAGCCATTTCTTCGAATATATAAACCAAATCAACCATACATCGATTATTCATATGGCCAATAAAAATCCACCATACATTATAGTAATTCCTGCACATACCCACGATATACAGGGTGAGTCCAAGGCTAGCAATTTTTTAATGATTTGTAAAAAATTGAGCGGTGGAATTCCATTTTTTTCCAGATATTTTGAGGGATACTGAGAACAAATTCAATTGATGATGTTAACATCTCCTGAATCAGACTGCCATATTTTATACAAGATGTTTTACTTGTCATGAACCCGTCCTGCTTGTTGATATATTCAAATGCCTGGAGTTCCGGATAACATAGTAACAAACTCGATTGTTTATGATGATAGTATACTCTGCAGATGCATAAAATATACAGGGCCTGCTACTAAACCCTTACTGGCAAGAGCCATTATTTTAATGATAAAGCTAAAGTGTTATTGGAGGGAAACATTTTCAAAAAAACGATACATATTTGAGAGTAATTTTTGAATTCTGTGCAACCCATAACACTAATTTTCGATATTGTCACACACAAAAGAAATTTACTCTTGTACTAAATTTTATATTTTTTAACACTACTCCTATTCAACTGACAAATATCGAGAGTTGGTTAATCAAAATTATGTACTAATGCAGAACGAATAAGTTTTTTCCTTAAATGAAAAATAAAAAAGTTATAGGAATGTGGGCTTTCATGGCTGACGTCAGTGTTTTCCGGTTGGTTTCTAAGTTTGGCCGTGGATTTCTTTCAACGTTTTGCAACTGCAGTTGCAGTTGCAGTTGCAGTTGAAACGGGAGATTTTAACCAAAGAACACCACGGTTAAATCCGGAAATCAGCAAGAAAAAAAGTTGTTCATAAGTCGTCAACTTAAGCGGACACATTGTACGTTTGTACACCATTAATATTTTATGAGCTGAATACATCCGTGGCCATGCACAGTGAAATTATTTACCAAAGCCACCCACGTTCTGCCTCACGCATGATGAGACTAGAATCAACGTAATATTTTTAGATAACCGCTTTGCGATAAACATGTATGAAATTTGCATGAAGTTTTTTCAATCTGTTTGTTTGGAACTTCTCTTTCATCGGATGGTTGATCGTAAAACGGATTAGTATCCAACACAATATTGTATTTTGGTAGCCGATAGCTGCTATTATCTAACTTTTTGACAAATTGAGTTTTTGATGAGGTATCGTCGATATTCGATTATGTTTGATTTGAATCAGAAATTATTCTCGTCAACTCCTACGATCATGTTTCCAGATAATGAAAACACAATAAAAACTTCACAAGCAGAAACGTTTCGAGTCTAGTAAGAATATATAATTTTCGCGAAAATCTGATGGTGTCGATTTCATTACTCATCGACTGTTTCAAGAAGTCCTCTCATTATGTCAATAAAATTGTATAATAATCTTTTTGTCGACATTAGGAACCTCACAAGTCTGACTTCATTCAAAAATGAGGTGAATAATAGTTATTTATTATACAAGGGAAAAAGTATTAGATTTTAGCTCAAGGTTGTGTTGTCTCCCGACGCGAAGCTGAGAACACAAAAAACCAAGAGCTAAAATCTATTATTTTTCCCGTGTATAATACCCTTTTTTTTCTGTAACGAGAAAAACGACGATTCAATAGTGAAAAAATCAAATATCAACAGCCTAAGACCTTTCGGTTCGCGAGATCTTTCACATTTTCTCTTATGAACAATCATTTCATCTAAATTTACAAAAACGGTTCATAGCCATATCGATAGGATTGCGGCTTACTACGCCATACGTACGTGGTTCAAGGCTACAGATGAGCCTCTTTTTTTTCATTTTATCAGCTTTTTTCCAACTTAGGAATAAAGGCTGGTTAGGATAGTAGTGTGCAGGTTGAGTGATGAAGGTAGCAGGTTGGGTTAGAGCCCCGAGCTGAACATCGGATGCGTGCCATATCAGCTTTTGCTATAGCAGACATTTTCAGCTATGTATATATCCGTGAAAAAGTACTCACTTTTTTCCCGGGGAAAAAAGTAATTTCATGAAAAGTCATATTTTAGTACCTGTCAACAGAGATAAAATGTCAAACTTTTTTCTCGTCACAGAAATAGCTATTTGTATTACTAGGGAGGAAAGTGCCACTTTTCCTCCCGCAGCATGTAGTTTACTGGGCAGTAAGCATCCAAGGGAGGAAAAGGCACTTCACTCCCATGTAATACATATGATTTTTCCTACTACTCACTTAATGAACCTTTTTTTGTTTTAAAACGCATCTCAACTGCTTTTGTCTAAAACGGACCTATACTTGCATGATGGAAAGTATAAATACAGTCATGTTCATCTGGGAATCTGCGGTGGTGCAATGGTTAGCGTCTTGGGCTTGTAATCCGAAGGCTTTGGGTTCAGCTCATGGCAATTGCAACTTTTGTTTTTAAGAACGTTATTTTTCTTTTTTCTTGTTAGTGATTTGAGTTATTGGACATTTAGATAGCTTACTTCGGATTGCTATTGAGTGATTTTCTCATAAGTAACGTTATGTGCCTATTTGAATGAAGTGTCGATCATTTTTTTCTTAAGAGCTGCGCTTGTAGAAAAAATAATGTGTGTATTACGAGCACAAAGTGTCAATGTCGTTCTTACGGCAAAGACAATGATAATGGAAGATAACTGGTACAGTCCTAGTAGAAACTTAATTTGAAACGAACCACGGAAAGTTAGAAATTTTTCTACTGATTGGCAGGGAGTCAAGTACACTCCTGTTAAATTTTCAATTATTCTGTGTCTATTTTTTTGTGTGTTTTTTTTCTATGCTTTCATCGTTGATTATCTGAAATATTATATAGATTTTTCATACAATTTCTTTAAAAATGTGTATTTTTCATGGAAGTTAAATTGAAAAATAAAATGTATGGCTTTACGGAAGGCTGGATTGTTTATTATCGATATGTAATTGAAATAAGTCTTGTAATCATCAATTACTACATGACCATTCGTTAAAAGAGTATTTTTTTGAGTAGTTCCATACAATGATGTTCGAATTTCAAGATTTTAGTTGATTATATAAAAAAAAAAACAGTATTCCGTAGAAGTAATTGAACTAATGATTTTCTTTCACTTGTTTCAGGACACCGTCATCAGTTCAGCAATGTAGACGAAAGATGGCCCAGGAATGCTGAACCAGAGAGAGCTGAAATGAGAAATACCTCATACGCCATTCGCCTCAAGCGAAACTAAACTGAACCGCTCAGCGTGAAGATGTACAAAAACCACAAGACCTGAATAGATTCCACAAAATGTTAGCCAGCACCGAGAACAGTATCCCGACTCTGGAAAATCGAACGATACCAAATATCATCTGGTCCATATCAACGGCCAATCAGAACGATTCGGATTTCCAGTCGTGCATAAATTCGGATCCGGAAGGCGTGAACTCCTTCCGATTCGTGACCAACGGGCTCTTCATAAACATGGTGGGCATGCTGGGCGTCCTGGGCAACATCATCTCGATGATAATTCTATCCAGACCCCAAATGCGGTCCAGCATAAACTACCTGCTGATCGGTTTGGCGCGAATCGATACGGTCCTGATAATCACCAGTATGCTGCTCTTCGGCCTGCCCGGTATCCACCCCTATAGCGGGTGTATGTTCACGTATTTCTACGTCGTTTATCCGCATTTGGCCCCGGTTCTGTTTCCCATGGCCATGATAGCCCAAACTGCCTCGGTGTATTTGACCTTGACCGTCTCCTTGGAGAGATTCGTGGCCGTTTGTCATCCTCTAAGGGCCCGATCGCTTTGTACGTACGGAAGGGCGAGAATTTATGTGGCGGGAATCATGATTTTTTCGGTGATGTATAACCTTCCGAGGTTCTGGGAAACGACGGTGCAGAAAGAGTGGAACGAAAAGCACAACGTGACGGTTTACTGTCCGCAGCAGTCCGATTTCAGGGATAATACGGTCTACCAGACCATTTATATTCACTGGCTCTATTTGATATTCATGTACCTGTTGCCGTTTGGATCGCTGGCAGTGCTGAATGCGTGCATATATAGACAGGTGAGGACTTTTGTGAAAACGTTAGATTAGGAATCGGTTTTTGATGTTTCTTGTTCACTGATCCAATACGAGTATAATACTGGAATTAAAGACGTAATAGAATGAAGGTGTCAAGTTATAATTTCGAAATTCTGAGTGAATTGGCATAACTCATCTCCAGCTGGAACTCTTTTATTCAGTTGCAATCGAAATATTTGACCTCAAAAAATGGAAAAAATGTGTTACTGGTCATTAACGTACTGAGTTTGAATTAGGCTAGCATGCTAACGAATGGGACCTGATTCTGAGATGTAATCAAATCATGACCCTGTTCTAGTTGTCGAATTGACAATGCATTATGGAATTTTCGAGAAGAAAAATACCTCTGATGGCGGACAAAATTTGTGATTATGGTTCGATGTTAATATTATTGTTCCACTCCACTCCAGATATTACAGAACTGGCCTATGAAAATATGATTTGATAGGAACTTTGGTGTATCATTCCATAATTGGAATAGGGCAAAAATAATATTTAATTATGGTTAATCCAATATACCAGGTTAATCATATTGGAGAGTATCCATTCTAATATCCGAAACTACAAAAAATACATGAAAAGGGGCCAAAGATACGCATTCACTTGATTAACAATATATTTTTCAGATAGAATTCAAATACTGATTAGTTTTGGGGGATTTAAATGAAAACGGAAATTTTGGAAAGACATTTTCATTGTTTTCTGGCGTCATTCGCTGTGAGATATCAAATTGAGCTGCACATTATTTACATTGCCAATCATTCCCCACTGTATTTTCAGATTCCGCATCCGACGTTCCGTCTCTCGGCCACCATCATCGACTTCTTTCTTTTCCATAGGCGCCATATAATAGTTCCACAAATTGTAGTAGATATTGATTTCAATGATGTATAATAATCTCATATTTTCTTATCTCAGAACCTTGAATATCGATATAAATTAAATGAAAATACCTCAATTTTTTTCATATTTGTCAAACATGATATCCAGGTGATCCTGAACGGAAGCTGGCTTACTGTAAGTGGTTAATAAATAGAGATAATTTACCAAAATTTTCCCTGAATGGCTTCTGGATGGGTGAAAGCCCTTTCACTAACAATTAGTGAAAATGCTTTCATAAACACACCACAATTATTAATTGTGGTATGTTCTATTGTTCAAATAATTATTATTCATTTATTACAGTCTATTATGATTTGTAAAAAATTACAATGTAAATGTGTAGGTTATTTAGATATCTTTCGAATGATACCAGAATAAACTGAAAGTGATTATTGTTGAACACATTCGATTGCATAACTTCTTTCTAATTCGACCATCTTCGTATCAACTATAGTTCCAATGCTGGCCTTCGAATTTGAATTATCTGGTATACAAAGAATTGCTGAAGTTGAAGAATATTCTCTATTTCTGTCACTGGTCATACTGCATGTGCTCACACCAATTTCACTTCTCCAATTTTCAAATTTCCGTTTTACCTCATTGTTATAATTACTTGACGCCAACCACACTTATTATTAATATTGATCTTGAACAACTCGACATAACCAACTCACATGAGGCGTAGATGAAATGTTTTACATATTCATGCTGGTCCTCGAGGCTTTTTGCTTGAAATGTCCTCCAATAAAAATATTTTCGAAAGATGGATAACGACGATAACATGAAAATCATGTCATAATAACGGTTTCCTGATGAAACTGAATTACAAATACTAATCAATCAGTTTTCACAAAAAAAATCAGTTTTGATGAAAACTATACCATAATTGAAACACACTCGAGGTATAAGATTACGTTTGAAGACCACCTTCCTTGAAATTTCGATGGTAACTTTTATTTTTATGTCACTAACTAGAATTTCATCAGTGTATAAGTTCAATTTCTTCGATTTCTTCCAGGTCCTGAGAGCCAACAAAGAACGTCAACGACTTTCCAGACATCAAAAGCGGGAAATCGGATTGGCTACAATGTTGCTGGGAGTCGTCGTTGTTTTCTTCATCTGCAACATTCTTCCGTTAGTGATAAATATAATAGAAACTTTCAACGTTTCCATCGAGTTCAACCTAATCTATTTAATTCACGTCAGTAACTTACTGGTTACCATAAACTCCAGTGTGAACTTTATCATTTACGTAATTTTTGGTGAAAAGTTCAAAAGACTCTTCTTGGTGCTCTTCTGCAACAACTCGCTGTTCAGAAGTGGTCGGGACTCGCCTGAAGCGGTCACGCATGAGGACAGTTTCATGTCTAATGGAGATAGGCAGAGCTTAAGGTTGGTATTCTATCATCTAAAAATACTTTTTTTCAATATGCTTATTATTCGAAAATCGGAATATTTGACAAAATTGGAAAATGTGTATTTACCATACTTTGTATTGATTATAATATTTTGAGATGAAAACGAATTCTGGAACAGTTCAGGATTGAGTTATTTAAATAGAACCTTGTGTATTTTCATATTTTTAAAATATAAAGCAAATTCTGAATATAATAAGGTGAATTTTTAATTTTCTTTAATTGTTCATTCAGTTTTGTTGTTTTTTCACATGTGAAACGTTCTGTTTCTATGCCATGTTTTCTAGGAAAATTAGCATTTTGATTAAAATACTTCGCTACCAGCCGATGTTTGAATGTGGCAAAATCACTTTTTTTTCGGTTATCGCCTTTTTTTCAAAAGACGAACCGTTTTTGGGTTATCGTCTCTTCTACCCTAAAAAACGGCCAAAATGTGATCATGCTCATGACTCTTAAGAAAATAAACCTGTTGAAAACGTCCCGAAAATGGAAACGTTTTTAGTTCATTTAGATACATGGTATGGTAAATGCATTGCTATAAAGGATTTTTTAGAAAAATATGCATTTTGTGAACAATCCTAATGGAAGACAAAAAATAAGATCAACTATGAAAAATTTGAATGCATTCAGCTCATGTCCGAACAAAATATATACTCTCATATAGGTATTTTTTATATAATTCCGAACATCCAAATCGTATATTGACCGTATATATCGTATTTTTTTAGATTAAGGCAACTATTTTATAAAACGGAAAATGTACATATGCGAGGATACTCCTAATGGGAAACGTATGAATGCGAGAGTAGCGAAAACTCCCATGAGCCACGTTTAAAAAGGCCCGTTGCGAAAAGATTCGTCGTTGGTGCTTTCACCAAATTATCGACTATTCTAACTGTCCCATTCGCCAAAATATTAAATTTACAAACTTAGCCAAGATTTAAGCAGAATATCTCGAGCACTAAGCACTTTGATTTATGAAATGCTCGCGATTACTAAGCACTTTCAAAAAGTAATTCCAGTCAGGGGGCACTAAGCACTAAGCACTTTTCAGACTCAAGTTACTAAAACTTAATCGAACACGTGAGCAGTTATTATATTAACCGCTTAGAAAACATGTCTCGATGTAATATCATATGTTGAAATCTTATCGTGTTAAATCAAGTTTCAGTAACTCACGTTTCTAACAGTCTAATAAGTACTATAGATTTCCATCAAGTAACAACCGAGTAAACTGAAAACTTAAGTTACTTTTTCTTCTCGCATATCTAAAATGGCATTCAACGTACCACGATAGATGATCAATTAATTACATATTGCTGAATCTGTATTTAAATTTTTTTTTTTTTAATATTACCATAGCTCCATTTTTTTCAAGTACATTGCTAGGGCTACTGTCTGATTCCATTGGTTAAAAACCCTGAGAGAGTAGGTCATTCTTGACCTGTCAATTGAAACTGTTATGATAAAAACAGATATCAACTTAAAAGCATACCATTTTTTGGTTATGATATGATTTTGTAAAAAAGAACGGTATATGTAAAGCATTTATGAGACAATTGTTTTTTTAACAGTCATTTCGCACCGCTGCACTCGTGAATAAAATACTCGTTACTGAAAGGACGTTTATAACACTGCTAACAAACTATACTAATTTGAAATAGATTTGCTGAAATCAACAATTTGATTCCAATAAAACAGGAATATTGATTGAATGTTTGATTTTGTGGTTTTAATTCAAAAACATTTCCTGGCTTCCGGTCCCATTATTTTTGTACGGCAGTAGATTCTAGGTGATCATTATATTATATCATAATCAAGTTATATGAGCTTGCAGTCTATTATGTACGTTTCTAAAGGTTTTATTTTTATAAGCGGAAAGATGGCATTGAAACAAGCACCTTCGCCAATTCGTACAGTATAGCGTTTTCGCCAAATTATATGATATATCTAAGCGCATGCACCATATTGTTGAGACATTAATAACTAACCCTTTGCGGTCCATTGTCGGGACAGCCACGACAGTAAAACTTTAACTTTATGGGCCGATGTCACGTGAGCCCCAACAGTATCACGTTCTGGTCCGTTGTCAGGTTAGATCCGACACTGACTGTTGTCGAAGATGCTACTTTTTTGTTTTGGGTTTGGCCGTGTTTTTGTACTCTGCGTGTTTTGAAAAGGCTGTCATTTATTTTCTTGGTTATGACAATATAATTGGGCCGCTTGTGGCTTGTGGAAGATTTACAGTACCAATGTGAATAATGGTCTTCATACATAATGAACAAAATTCCTAAAATCCTGAATCTAAATCAAAATGTGGACAGACTGGCTTGATCTGAAGTAGTATTTAATAAAAATGCAAAATACAACTAAGAAGGGTTTCAAGCTTCGGAAGTAGAAAATGCTGAGTGAAATGAAAGCAGTTGAGTACAAGTGCACTTATTGTGAAACCGAAAGCAATTTTTGGTGGCAGCGGTGGGACAAGTGGTATAATCAATAGGCCATCAGATATTGACAGATTCAGGTGCCCCATTTTCGCATACAAGCCTCGAATAGGGTTGAAAAGTATATCGATTTGGAGTAAAATGAAGATATTTTTACAAGTGGATCCTGGGGATAGCAAACCGCAAATTCGATTTTTCAGAACAGTTATTTGTTTTCCTCGTGTTCCTAACTACGGTACAAAACTACAGAGATTCGTTTCTGAGATACAGGGATGTCAGGGCGTTTAAAAAAAATCAATGCCCTGTATATCAGAAAAGAAGCAACTCCGGACATATGTTCATAGGAACTGTTTTTCTTAAAACGGCCTATCACCCTCTGTAGTATCATACCGTAGTTATAAAACAAAAATCATTAGAACATAGTACACTATGTTCAGAGTTTGCTCCAAATTGAAAAATATAAAAATATACAAGGTGTTCCATTCAAAAAAGTTGAAATAGAGCAATTATCATCGAAAAAGGATGTGCTAGAAAATTTGAATTTAGTTCTTCAACAGTCGCCTGTATGTACATGTGGAAAAACAGTATCTCATTGTTGCAGATTGCATCGGCACAACACCAGCATCAGCCGCAACGGAATTTCCCCAGGGATAGCTAGGACAAACGGGTCCACCAGACATGCTTCCACCAGAGACCACAACCGGTACAGAAATTCCAGCCCAGGGCCGTGCGTCTACTACCCCGCCCACCGGCTCAGCAAGGACGTCAGCACTTACACGACGCACACCTTTGTTCCGTCCGACTGACGCTGGCCGCACCAGGACATCGTCCAGGAGTCGTCCGTGTGACATCCTGGCGAGGCGTCCTGGATGGATATCCACAAGTTTTTCGGGATACAGGTTGAATTTGAACCGAGTGGATGAATAATGGAGATCTGAGAGTTTTGGAATGTGAAATATTACTTACATCACCTTCAGATTATTTGAATTCTTAAGTTCTTGGAAAAAGCTATAACTTGACTGAAATTCATATGATACTAAGGTGAACACGACTAGATTTACACAAATTTTATTTCACTCGCGATATGTTTCGCTACACTATTGCTTTTCCAAGCAGTACTGATTGCTTATGTTTCTCTGGATCACTAACTTCAATATTCTTTTGATCAATCAAGGTGAAGAGGACGTATCTGTTCTTATCTCTAATTCGTAGAGCACACAGAGTCAAAATTTCAAATTCAAATTCAATAGAAGCGCCATGAAATTGTTCGGTTGTCAGTTTCACAAAATTTTCACTAAAAGGACGTTATACTCGGATTCTATAAAAATCTTGAAATTCCGTTTCTCCTCTCCTTATATTTCATGGAAATTAAATCAGGTGTCGGAAATTAAAAACGCTTTGAACAATTATTACAGTTCTGATGATTTTTCTTGTGATTATTTTTAATGCGTACGTTTGCAAAATGGTTGGGAATTTTTCATTATACCTGCTTCAAAATCCTTGACAAATGAAACGAAAAGCGTTCGAAATATCCCGAGTGGAACGTAGAATATGCCGTGTTTTTTTAACGTTGCTAGGTAGCAAAGGATTTTTTTCGATTCAACGCATAATCAACATGTCATACTCTCTATAATACGAATCTCTGGATTTTTCTGGTATGAATTTTGATTCAGCCTGCTCGGTTTGCTTCAAAATTTATGATGAGAGTTCTTGATTCGCATCCAAGATGTATATGTTTCTATGCGTCTTGTTCATTTTTCTAGATATGTATCTTCTAGGTATTGTGGTGGAGATAATGAAGTATATATTAATCATGAAAATAACATCTTCTCAACAGCAGCATCATCAATAATCTCAAAATGGCGTTCTACAAATTTCACGAAAGAAATCTGAAACCAGCTTCATAAGATTCATTCCTGTCCGTTCACTTAGAAACGCAAGTGTGATTTCGAATATTTAAATTTAATTCACTTCCTTATCTTTTGTAATATTTCATCATTCAAACGCTCTCAGAAACTGTTTGTGTGAAGTTTAACAAAAATGTAAATATGAGATATAATAGAATAAGAATATGTGTAAAGTGTAATATATGATGTTTGAATATAAGACAAGTACAAAACAAGAATAATCAAAACAGAAACTATAATGTAGGTGACAAAAATTGTCGTTAGCGGACCAATAATAAACCTATTTATCAGCCAACGTTTCGTTTCATTTTGTTAAAACTTCATCAGGACCTCAACTAAGATCATATATAAATAACCATATCCATATCCAAATATAAAGGGTGGCCCACATGGTTTTGGACAGGGAATATCTAAGAACTCGAGAGTAGTTCCTAAATTTTTGTGTCGATTGAAAAGAGGCAAAATTATATTGCCAAAATATACAGGTTGTCCCATTAATAATTTCGAATCTGATGTCACGTGACTAAAAACAAAAGACTCTTTGGGTAATATAATATCAAAAAAGCTGCACCATTTCCTTCAATTTACAACCCCAAAATTACAATTCTCTAATACTCTCTCGAGTTCCGAGATATTCTCTTTCCAAAACCTCGTGGGCCACCCTATATGTGAATCTAGTTGAGGCCCCGATGAAGTTGCCACGAAACGTTGGCTGATAAATAGGGAGTTTATCGTTTGACCTCTAACGACAATTTCTATATCACCTACAATACTGAAGGAAATTCCAAGTTCAAATAAGAAACTATAAAATTGATAAAATTGAAAAATACAAATTAGTAGTAAATATTGTTCCAAATGGAATTCAAAACAAGATAATTCACTTAACGTCAAAATTAGCGGAACACACAAGTCCAATTTAATTGTTTTGTTTTTATATAGTGTAGGTAATAGTTATATACCTAACAAGTGCGGAAAGTAGTACTTTTCCGAACGCGACGGCAGTTGCACGAACGACGCGGAGTGTTCCGCAAATTTTGCCGGTATGATGTAGGTATCAAACAAGTGCAAACAATATTAGACAGTCAGATAATGACAGATTTTGATGACTAATTTTCTCTTTTCTGGGATTTCACCACTGAAAATTATATCAGTGTTGAGCTAAAAAAATAAATTTAGCGGACATATGAAAAAAAAATCACAACATTTTCTTGGCGGAAAATTTTCCTAGTGGTGTCAAATTTCATTCTGTCGATTGCCATAAGCGAGAAAATGCATCAGTAACCAAGTATTCTTCTACAAGATCACGCCTATATTTCAACCCTCTAAGTACCTTATGGCTTTGTTTTTTCACTATAAGATTGAAAGAAAAACAATTTTTTCTGCAGAAGGAATATGAATTTTCCATATGCCTAGCACATGTCCCATCGCTAACCTTTCATTTTTTGAGCTCAACACTAACATGATTTTCAGTGGTAAAATCTGTCATTATCTGACGCGTTAAACAGCCAAAGGTACAGTATCGGTTTTTCAGGAGAAAGATTTTTTCTTCATATGAGCATGTGTCCCAACTTGCTTCGTTTTCGAGATACAGAGTGTCAAAGTTTTTAAAAAAAATCAGTTCTTTATTGTTTACTCAAAAACATTTTGGCTAATTTTAATAAAACTTGGCTTGCTCATTTGCGGTAATAAAAGGCTTATCTGAATGTACTCAGAATTAAAAAATATATATATTTCTTGTGAAAACTTTGACACCCTGTATCTTGGAAAGAACAAGTTGGGACACATGCTTATATCAAGAAAAACTCTTATTTTCACCCGAAAAACCGATACTGAACGTTTGGCGGTTTAACCCTGGGTCACCCTGTATATTAGAGAGTGGATGATATCGCATGAACATCGATTAGGATCTAGAAGAAACTTACGTATTGGGATTTCTGGGATTTGATCACGTGATAAAGCGAGAATTAACATCAACATTGAACAATATCAACCAATGACTTTGTCAGCTCCAAACTACAAGCCAATGAACTATCAATGGAATTTCATAAGATATTAATGCAAACCATGACGTTTTGTGGGGTCCTACCCATTTCATGTAGTACGAGTCTCTTGGAAACACTATATTTGAATTATGCAGTTTGAAAAAATTGGTTTTATTTTGCATAGCAAATCGAAAATCATAAAGTTTTAAAGGAGTGTTTCCTATTATTCCAATTATGCATGCCTGAAAACCTCCAAAGAGGTAGGTATGGATGTTATAACCATATTTTAATTTTCTGGTTGATACAAAAAAAAAACTGTAAAGTTCAGAAAACATCGTGAAAACCGAGGGGACACAGAGAGAAACAATGCCTAAAAAAGAGACGTTCGAAAAATCTCCAAAAAACGACAAAGGAGTGTAAATACTCACTTTGTCTGGTCAGTCTCAAATAAACTTCTGATAGTGAAACAACTTTTTGAGTTTCAACGGAGCATGAGCCATAGATTAGATAGTTAACCTTCCTGTGATGTAAGTGAGTCTGTAGGCGAAGCATCACCTACTAGACGAATTGCTCCTTCTTGAATATAAATCTAAATATGCCAGTGTATATTAAGGAGCTGCACTCCATAAATAATACAGGATAGGTCGAATCTGCGTCTGGTATATCATTAGCAGCTAACCTGAAGTGGAATACTTCTTGTCACGTCACAAAAAACTGCTGATGGAAGACTGAACTAAGAGTTCCCACGGTTCGATAATTAAATCGTTTTTAGCACATTTATCGATCTGGTTCGAAATGAACTTGTCATGATACCCAGTCACAACTTAACGTAAGTGAAAATAATTCTGTAACGTTTCCCACTTCGCACAGAATTTTCGACTATAAACCTTTGTTAGTGACACATGCCCCTAGTCATTAGTCAAATATGCTCGGAATCACACTACACGTACATTTGATATCTTCAGCATTTTATTAGTATTATAGACGGTCACCAACAAATACCAAGTGACTGAAAATACGTGTGTGACTGTTTACTATATTTTATTCAATAAAGATGTTGGTTCAACATTAATTTCGTTTTATTGAACAGACAATCAGACCTCATCTTGTTACTCGAAGCAGAATTGTTGTTGGAATGTGTTTATGTATTTATGCCGCTCAAAGTAACAATGAAGGCATATCAAAATATGAATCAGAGTTTGTGAAAAAATCTACAGATAAAATAAAAAAATAGATAAAACTCTATTTTAATTGGTTTGGAAATGATAAGATCTTTCTTTGGACAAAGTCAAATTAAATCTGCCATACATTTTCTTGGGTGACATATTCCATCTTGATACATAGGGTGTTCGGTATTAATCAATCACCATTCAATTAGTTGTCATTTCCACTCTGAGGAGAGGTAACCAGGTGCGGTTCATTTCTATGGAATTTGTTGAAAAGCAGTTGTTTGATAAAAGAATTGTTTGATTTGATTCTCTCAATGAAATTTTGGTATTATTCCATTCCATCAGATGTTAGAATATGTTCGGATATTTGCGATAATTTGCAATAATTATCAAAAAGATTATTCAAACAAGTTGTTTAGGACTGAAAACAATATTCGAATTTGGAATCACAGCAATAGGGTAGTTTACTCTTGACCAAAATTCTTATTTTTTGTTCCCAATGTACACCGTTTGGAAATTCAGTATTTTGATAACTTGAATACAAGTAATCCGCAATCCACCAATTTTTATGAAGAATAAAATTTTCTGACAAATCAATAATAAAAAAGTTTCTTATGTGGTGCAAATTTTTGAAACTCACTATATATAGTCTGGACCACATTTTGATAGGCAACCCAGTTTATGCCTATTCGTCAATTTATGAAATTAATTCTAATAAGGGAAACACCAAAGATTACAAGCAATTCTTCGGCGTTAATACTGTGCCAACAAATAATTAGCGACGATTCAACCGTTCCCAGTGAAAAAAAAAGCGTACCTACTTGTTGCTGAAAAATATCCAGGTTTTATGCAACCTATTTGGAAAAAACTATGTAATTTTTGTGTGATACGAAATGCAATATTGCCCCTAACAGTGAATATTCAATAAACGCCATTTCAATTTATACTTCAGCAAATTCCTAACAGAAACTTTGATACACCGAGGTTTAATTTAAATTCAGTGACCCTCCGCAAACTTCGAGAAACTCATCGATCCCTTCATGCCGAAAACTTCGGGCTCGCAGTTCCAGAACATCTCGAACTTTGATCAAACGGGTCCCGAAACTTTTCGAACTGTTTATTATTCGACATCGTTCCACCGTGTGAAAGGGTAAACAACGAGTAGTTGAATGTTGTTGTGTTGGCGCGTTAAAGCGGCATTTTTATCGCATGAAGTTGTGAAAAGTGCAGAAAATTTAAATTGACTCGACTCGAGTGAAATTCGATCGTCTCTGTAGGAGTGGAAAGTAAAGAACGCAAGCATCGTTCAATCGACTGAAAAGCCGTTTTCAACTACATGCTCGCGTTGTTTGTTATTTTGATTAAATCGTTGGAGTAGATTGAACGGATAGACGAATAGTTTTTTGTTTTTTTTTTAACATATTCCGGATGAAAGTGGGAAACTTTTGAACGAATTCACATAGACTAGATGTGCACGTCTTTTGCTTGGGAATACAAAATCTGTAGGTTTGCTGTAAATTATTGGATTTAAAACTACAACTTTTATCTCTTTTTCACTGAGCTTATTACGACAAGTTTCGGCTTTCATCCAACTACTATTATTTATTTGAAACCGGTCAAAACATAAAACCAAGAATCATCAATCGAAGAACTCTGTTACTATTTGTAACTGTTACCATGGCAGCGCAACTGTTTTTCTTTTTTTTTTTATTCGCTTTGGTAGAATTTTGGAAACAACCAAGAGCATCTGAAGCTGTTAAATTATTGAAAATGATTCAATGCGCATTCCCAATTAATTTTCTCTTCCGATCACCATAAGTTTGAGTGATGAAAATGATGAAAACTTCAACTATT
Source organism: Chrysolina haemoptera (assembly GCA_958298965.1). Taxonomy (NCBI): domain Eukaryota; kingdom Metazoa; phylum Arthropoda; class Insecta; order Coleoptera; family Chrysomelidae; genus Chrysolina; species Chrysolina haemoptera. The sequence continues at coordinate 29,854,236 of OY282598.1, forward strand.
TGAACCTGTGTAACGAACCACGTCTGAAACCTTGAACGTAATCCCATTCCGTAGTAGAATGAGTTTCAATCAATTTTGTCTATAGCAAGGACCAAAACAGTTTTTCGGCTCCAGCTCTTATATCCTTTGAAGACCTTTTGTGCTTTGTGTTTTGGAGGCTACTTGAATACTGAATTCCACAAGATGCTGTAAATCAAACCATACGCAATTTTTCACCATCACTCATCGTTACAAATGAATCAGTGTATTCATATTGGGTATACTTTAAGTGAACACCAAAATAATTATTGTGCTACAACGTTACGTGCCAAGTTTTATATTATGTCTCCAAAATAATATTTTGCCACCAAAAGTAATAAACGAGCACCAAAAAACCTCAACCAGAAATAGAATGTATGAAATTTCAAAAAGTTGACGTAAATATTAAAGTCGTACCTAATGTAATACATAAACACCAGAAACATTAAATAATCCCTCACGCATTTTCAACATGCCAGCTAGGTTAGCTTGCTCAGATTAGGTTTGTGTGTCAAGTGCGAGCGAAACACTAATTCACGCATTTTCGACTCGCAAGCTAGGTTAACTTGCTCAGGTTAGGTTTGTGTCAAGTGCAAACGAAAATCTAGTACACGCATTTTCGACTCGCAAGCTAGATTAGCTTGCTCAGATTAGGTTTGTGTGTCGAGTACGAGCGAAACACTAATTCACGCATTTTTGACTCGCAAGCTAGGTCAGTTTGCTCAGGTTAGGTTTGTGTGTGAAGCGCGAGTGTAACACTAATTCACGCATTTTCGACTCGCAAACTAGGTTAGCCTGCTAAGGTTAGATTTGTGTCAAGTGCGAACGAAAATCTAGTACACGCATTTTTGACTCGCAAGCTAGTTTAGCTTGCTCAGGTTAGGTTTGTGTGTCAAGTGCGAGCGAAACACTTATTCACGCATCTTTGACTAGCAACCTAGGTTAGCTTGCTCAGGTTAGGTTTGTGTGTAAGGTGCGAGCGAAACACTGATTCACGCATTTTTCACTAGCAAGCTAGGTTAGCTTGCTCAGGTTAGGTTTGTGTGTCAAGTGCGAGCGAAACACTAATTCACGCATCTTTGACCAGCAACCTAGGTTAGCTTGCTCAGGTTAGGTTTGTGTGTCAAGTGTGAGCGAAACACTAATTCACGCATTTTTTACTAGAAAGCTAGGTTAGCTTGCTTAGGTTAGGTTTGTGTGTCAAGTGCGAGCGAAATACTAATTCACGCATCATTGACTAGCAACCTAGGTTAGCTTGCTCAGGTTAGGTTTGTGTGTCAAGTGCGAGCGAAACACTAATTCACGCATTTTTGACTAGCAAGCTAGGTTAGGTTAGGTTAGGTTGGTTTGTGTGTCAAGTGCGAGCGAAACACTAATCTTTGACTAGCAACCTAGGTTAGCTTGCTCAGGTTAGGTTTGTGTGTCAAGTGCGAGCGAAACACTAATTCACGCATCTTTGACTAGCAACCTAGGTTAGCTTGCTCAGGTTAGGTTTGTGTGTCAAGTGCGAGCGAAACACTAATTCACGCATTTTTGACTAGCAACCTAGGTTAGCTTGCTCAGGTTAGGTTTGTGTGTCAAGTGCGAGCGAAACACTAATTCACGCATTTTTGACCAGCAAGCTAGGTTGGGTTAGGTTAGGTTAGGTTTGTGTGTCAAGTATGAGCGAGACACTAATTCACGCATTTTTTACTAGCAAGCTAGGTTAGCTTGCTCAGGTTAGGTTTGTGTGTCAAGTGCGAGCGAAACACTTATTCACGCATCATTGACTAGCAACCTAGGTTAGCTTGCTCAGGTTAGGTTTGTATGTCAAGTGCGAGCGAAACACTAATTCACGCATTTTTGACTAGCAAGCTAGGTTAGGTTAGGTTAGGTTGGGTTTGTGTGTCAAGTGCGAGCGAAACACTAATCTTTGACTAGCAACCTAGGTTAGCTTGCTCAGGTTAGGTTTGTGTGTCAAGTGCGAGCGAAACACTAATTCACGCATTTTTGACTAGCAAGCTAGATTAGCTTGCTCAGGTTAGGTTTATTTTGGTGTTCAAGTAAGATTTGTGGTTTTAACAAGAATCAGTTGCTGGTGAAATATATGAATGAACTTCAAAACTCAATATTTTGGGAATAAATAATTTGGTAAATAAATTTTGGTGCTCAACTATGGTTTTTGACGATACAAGATAAATATTTGGAAATCATATCAATATTACTTTGGTGCTCGGTTGAATACGACCCCTTTAATATAAGCAGGAGTTACAACTCACTCGAAACTCCTATGCTCGCTTCTGTTAAGATCTCGAGAAGTTTCATAATATTAAAGGAATTTCCTGGATATAAATGCATTCACCACTTAGCACAAACTCATTCATGGCACGAAATTTTCTCCACAAAACAACCGTCTTTTCTCAACAATAAATTTGAATTCCAGACAAAAACAACTTCAACGGAGTTAAACGGAATCTACTGAAAAATTTCAAGAACAGCTCAACAAACTTCACCGGAGGTTAAAGTAATTTACTGTTGCGGTGGGTAATTTCACTTGCCGGCGAAAAATTGAGAATATTCTTCTTTCATTTTCAGACAGAGAAGGGTCAATGAAGCTGATAAACTCCTCCATTATAAGTGCTCGCCACGACGATTGGGGTTGAGAAATGGGAACAAGCCGGAGAGGTTCTTTAGACGCTCATTTATTTCAATTGGAGACAATGGGGCTCCAGAATGACTCATCGTTACGATTCTCAGTGCTCGCCATATCGGAATCCTCATTGGTAATCAGCCTGCGGCTAGTTCTGGATTTGAATAGTATACCGGGTGTCCCAAATTTTATGTGACAGGCAATATCTGGGTTGGTAAAAAAATGTGTTATACAAAAGTTTCAGGAGTTCATAACAGCTACATTTTGATATAACATTTAAATATACGGAGTGTTTGATGTAGGTTCTACAGATAAAAGAAATAATTCCAAATGAAACGCCCTGTATATAAACGCATATTCAAATTTTACGTTGAATTACGATATAATTTCATGTATAGATTATTATATTCAGTCTCGGAGTAGTAATTATCACAACGCATTTGCACTTTTCCACTTGAAAAGTAAGGTTTTGAAAGAGATAATTTTTAAGATATCCTATAATTGAATCCTATTTTTATTTCAATGAAATTATAGAAGCCTCAAAAATGTATCATATTGCATGAAAATATGTCAAAATATACTGAGTGTTCAATATAATGGTTGTGGTTTTGAGTTTTGCAATGGAATTCAGTGACTGAAAATTCATTTTGATTGTGAAATAATTGCGGAATTGAAGGTGTATTCAGGAATAAATCACCTATAACAATATGATATTCATTTGAAAATGTATTTGTCTACCTGTTTCCCAAAATCAGACATCATCCTTCAAGCTTTGTCAAATGGCATGAGGGTCAAGTATCACATTGTTAAAAAGACAAATTTAATTCTCTTCACAACCATTTTTTTTAATTCAAAAGTGCGATCTGACAATTTTTCCATGCCAGCTTTTCTCGTGAAATTAATGATTGGCAATATAATTCCATTGAAAAAAAAGGTATCCGATAGATGTGTTTTTACTATTGATTACAAAATGTATCTTCTCTAAAAAAAAAATCAAACAGAAGTTACAAAATATAAAAATTGACAGTTGCGATTCTGGGAAAGGAAAATTGAAAAATATTTAATTTATATTCAGTGATGGAAGCACCCATATAAAACTTACAATTTTCAACCGATTGGAATGATTTTTTTTTTCGTTAGGTAGGCATTCAAAAATTCTACTAGGACACCAAATTTCATGATTAAATCTCCATTTCCAGGGCCAACTAATCTTATTTTTCGAGGTCAAAAATCTAAAAAAATTACTAGCGATTTTTTTACAAAAAATCTGACTACACAACTGGATTTGCGACATTTTCAAATGGTTTATATGTAAATTACGGTAAAATGCGTCAATCGTTAAAAAATTTGTAAGGAAATGAAATTTAAAAAATATGCTGTTTATTCAACACACCAATTCAATTCTTCAATAAAATATTCGGAAAACACCACTGCATTGAGGAGGTATCGATATATTACTAATCAAAATTTCATGGAAATCTGTTCATAAATAAAAAAATCATAAGATAATAAAATTTAAAAATATATTAATGGATTTTCAGGAAAATGTCATTTTATCTCATAATTTTTATGTATCGACAGATTTCAATGAAATTATAGTCAGTGATATTTCGAGACACGCTCAATCCAGTGGTGTAGTCAAAGGATTGATTAAAGTTCTGAAATTGAATTGGTGGGTTAATTAAACGACATATTTTTCAAATTTCATTCCCTTATAACTTTTTTATTCATTGACGCATTTCAACGTAATTCATATATGAACCATTTTCATGAATAAATCTCCATTTCCAGGGTCAACTAATTTAATTTTTCAAGTTAAAAAATCTAGAAAAATTACTAGCGATTTTTTCGAAAAATGTTTTATAAGGGTGCTTCCATTTTAAATGGGTCACACTGTATGTATAAATTTATATATAATTATTTTCCATAATCAAGTCTATTTTCAGTAATTTTCAGAAAAATGTCATTTTCGACAGGTTCTGAAATTCTTGAGCATACTTCCTGTGACCCCTCTTGAAGAACATACCAATGTCGTAGATGTCTTCTATACAAAAAAAAAAATATCTCTGAGTACTATATTTGACTACAGGGACCTTTGATAAGAACATGCGTTAGAATTATGTTGGGTATTTGCTAGCTTTCGATATTGTATTTAATTTTAGAATCAACCCTTGCACTCTACATTATATATCCTTTAACCAGTATTCACTTTTCAAAGATGTAGAATTTTTCAGTAATAAATAAGTTGTTAACAATATACATGAAATACTTCCTGAACTCATCAGTAATAGTCCTCAATATGTGCAGCAAAATTTATGTTTCAGACTACTGAGTAAAATTCACCTCGCGATATTCTCGTATTTCATTTTGAATTATGAGGATATATATCTAACGATTCTGGCTACGCTCGAAATTACGATGTTATTACTTTATAATTCCTTTCCAGAAATGAAATAGGATGGTGTTTGAGTGAAAATAATACAGAAAAATCCTCATGCGTTCGGGAAACATTTTCGTATACATAAATTACCATTTTCAATTTATTTGCCGATAGGCAATGTGAGACTCTGCCATATGGTTCACCAGTTTATACCTAAAGACATATGGCTTTATTCATGCTTCCTTTCCTTTTCTTTGCATTTCATACTCAATTAAGTAATTTCATAGCTTGACACTTATTTATTACACACACTATTTCATTTAGTAATGAGAATAAGTCACTCCTGAGCAATTTTGTGCAATACATGAACTGAGATACACCAACTACAATTATTTAGAGAGCTATAAAACCATTATAAAACTTAGTTTCTATGTGGATTATTTAAATACCAAAAAGATTTATCGTGTATATGTATTCAGCCATTGTAAAACCTTAAAAATCAAATATACTTAAATGCTAAAGGGTTTTATTTTATAGCCTTAAGAAGTGTTTTGGAACCGATTCATAAATCTATTCGCTCTGGGAGCGTATTAGGAAGTTGTATAGCCACCATAAATCGAAGTGGCTCTTACCTAACCTTCATAAAACTTTCATAAAACTAGGATACATTCAAATGACTTCAAATTGTTACTTGCGGTTGGATGGTTGCTATTATTTTATTTTTAATATAAATATTAATGTTATATAAATAATGGGTAAATGCGTAAAATAGGATTGATTCAATATTGTATATTTCATCAATCCACTAGTGGAATAATAGTTATTTATGGTACTAGTGTGTTATGTTGAAAATAAGTCACGCGAGAAAGATTTATAATTCTAAAGTGACTTAGGAAACATAACACAGGAGTGGCATACAATGTTTTATCCAACACATGACAGTTATGACTCATTATTAATGTCATTTTAGACAAGTAAACTATCAAATAACACACTAGTGAGTTATGATCCATAACTTACTAGTGACTTATGGATTATAACTCACTAGTGTGTTATTTGATAGTTTACTTGTCTAATATGACATTAATAATGACAGTCATAACTGTCATGTGTTGGATAAAGTAATTTTATTTTCGAGTAGTGGAATGAAGTGATTTCCTTATTCCACTAGTACTTTATACGGTTCATAAATGTGGATCAAACTTATTATAAGGTGGTTATGGATGAACAAATCTAATGTTTTCTGCTTCATAGATATTCATCACGGATTTTCAAATATACAGTGACCGCCAAAAAGTATGTACCATATGGGAAAAAAGTTTATTATTAGAGTATTAGAAAAAAGATTCTTGGAAAAAGTTTGTGAATGTCCGATAACCTAAAAATCGATTTTGACACATGTCACGTGATCGCTGGTATGGCGGCAAATTGAAAAAAATTACTATGAGAACGCAAAAAGTGGGGTAAAATGGCAAAATATCAAAAAAAGTGATTTGAAAAAGTTGCTTAGAAAGATAATGAGAGAAAATTTAAAATAGAAATTTTTTTCAAATATTTTCCTAGATGTATAAAAATATCAAATTATTATCATATGAATGGCTTGACTATACTGAAACATTTGTATTTCAATGATAATGACAAAACTTTCTCATTTTCTCTACACCAGTAAGCACTAAATTAAAAAAACTGGATTTTGTTAAAACCCTGGCTGTTACATTGGTTCGTATCTAACAGTAGTTATATCAGAATTCCACGACCATTGTGATAACATGACACTCCAAAAACATGATGTTTTCCAGATTATAACCAAGTTTCGACGATAATCGTGCCAGAGCGTTTCACTTCGCACGCAAGCCTCTTTAATTTGACGCACTATTTTTAAGATTATGTTCGAAGTGAAACGTTCGTGCACGATTATCATCAAAAATTGATTATAATCTGAAAAACACGATATTTTTGGATCTCCATATCATCGCAATAATAGTGGAATTGTGATATATCTATTAGATACGAACCAATGTAACAGCAAGGGTTCAAGGGTTCTGACAAAATTCAATTTTTTCAATTTAGTGCTCTCTGGTGTGGAGAAAATGAGAAAGTTTTTTTATTATCATCGGAATACAAATATTTCAGTATGGTCAAGCAATTCATAAGAAAATAATTTGATATTTTTCTACAGCTAGAAAACTATTTTAAAAAAAATGCTGTCTTCAATATTCCCACATAATTTTCTCAAACTTTGTATATGTGTATAAAATTGAAGTCTAAGCAACTTTTTCAATTAATTTTTTTTAGATATCTTGCCATTTTACCCGACTTTTTGCCTATTCATAGTAATTTTTTTCAATTTGCCGCAATACCAGCGATCACGTGACATGTGTCAAAATCGATTTTTAGGTTATCGGACATGCACAAACTTTTCCCAAGAATCTTTTTTTCAATACTCTAATAATAAATTTTTTGCCCATATGGTACATACTTTTTGGCGGCCACTGTATAAATATTTATGAATCTTTTATGATACCTCAATATCATTTTGTATTCATGTTGATTCATACGTTTCTATATAGACTTAAGGTCGAAGGAAACTACCTTTTTTCGAAATCTCTTGTGATGTATTACAAATCCTGCCGGTAGAAAAAATACGTTCATGGACTGAAGTGAGTTCGCAGTTCCGTTTTGTCAAGTGGAGAATAGTGGAGATAGTGAATTCAACAGTGTGAAATACTCTTCAACGAGAAATGTCACAACCCGCGACGCCTAAGCTAAAAGCGTTCAATATCCATTTATCTCGGCTACTTCCCTCAGAAAATTCAAAGAAGCGGGAATACATGCGATGTGTCGTTTTAAAAGGTCAATATCTCATTCATGCTCGACTTCACGTATCAGACGGATTCACTATCTGTAATTCGGTTGTAAGTTTTGTCTAGGGTGGACGTGTCAGCAATGTTTTTTCATAAAAAGTTGCAGATGTCTCTCCATGAATATTTTACTCCTGGCTAAGAGAGACGTTTTCTGATTGATTGAAATGTTTGTGTTCATTATCGAAAACATCAAATGGTTGAGTGCCTATCGGAACATTTTTCCAAACTTTCTTTATGGCTATATTGGACACCGTTCCACTGTGACTTTTTTGTTTCGAGGGCGTTTTTACAAAAAATTTCCACAAATTTTTTTTCAACTGAAAATTTTCACTGGTAAAGTTCGTCTTTTCAAGCTCGCCAACCGCCATTTTTTCCATTGAAGCGTCTACTTTTTGATTATGAAATGAAAAAGTAGCACTGCTATTGAAAAAATTTCAAAAAAACGCGAATGGATGAAACAACAGATTTTCAAAATATTATCGAAATTAACAGTTGAAACCTTGTGAGAATATAAATTTCATTTTACCTTAATAGGTACAAAGAATAAACAAGGACATAAATAAGCATTTGATTATGATAGAAGGGCAAAATGAGGTGAACTTTTGGAGGTAAAAAAATAGTTACAAGAAAAATTTGTTGGCGATGAAATGATCTACAATTATTGTATTTAATTGTTTTTATTCAGTTTTATTTTTTTGTGTAAAAATTGTATGTTTAACGCAAAATTCATTGGAAATATACTTTTCTATGTTCTAAATTAGACAATTCCTTTTGCTATTCAAAGAAATTTTTTCATTACATTCAAATCACGTTTATCAAGAAGGAAACTTTTTAGTACAAAAACGTATTATAATATGCTATTAAAAATAAAATTTAAGGAAAAAATAAACGTTCAAGAAAGTAAACTGAAGAAGTTAATAATTATTAATGCAATCAAAAATTTATTTTAAAAACACAAGTCTTCATTATCTGATTCGGCAACTGTTGATTCTTCAAGCTCTTCACCGTCTTAACATTCAGTATTTTGCCTAGTATTTGTTGGTTCTTCATGTGTGGTGTCTTCTGAAAATATAATTTATGAAGACTTACTCATTTTATAAGCACAAACTAACTGTGGAGTAAAATTTTCATTATATTGATAAAAAAAACTCCATAAAAAAACTTTATGTGTGACACTGTATAAGTGTGAAGAGAAGGAGATTTCGACTTCGTCGAAATCATTCGTTTAATCAACCCAACTTTTGTATATTTTATAGGCTTCATACTTTCGATTGGTATAAAATTTGTTCGTTGAACGCAAAAGTAATTTTTGAATTTTTAATTAATCATAGTCTGAGCAGGAATTTTTCAGGCAACCCCCTCACACGATATATATTTCAACATACTAAATTTGATATAAAATACTATTCATTCATAAACAGATTGGTGAAGGTCGTCTCTAATTCGGATCTTAGACTATATTTTGATAATCATCTGTAATATCGGTATTTTAACAACATCCGCTCCATTTCCCGAAGAACCAGGGAGGCAGATACATCAAGCGAGAAGTCAACCCCCGAGATCTGTCGTGTTCAATGGCTCGTATTCAATCACGAATCAAGGCGTTTACTGTCCTTTCGCTGACTAATCTCGAGCCGTCACAAAGCGAACTTTCAACCCGAAACCCGACGATGGATCTTATCCGAATTGTTCATTTGTTTCATTCGAAAACATCAACTAGAGTTTAAACTGGAACTTTTAAAGTGATTTCATTAACGTCACTCTGGAAAGATTACAGAAAGTCTAATAGAATTTAATTAGTTTGGAATTAGTCAATTTGTGAGCTGAGAGTTTTTGTTATTATTTCAGTTATGCAAAAGTTCGTTCCGAATTTCAGGAATTACGAGGTGACGTTTTATGAAATAGTCGAGGACAGTGTCTGAGAAATGAATTTCTGCGAGTTCAAATCACGAAATTTTGGTTATTGGTGTCTACAATCCACTTCAGGTGAATATTAACAAATCTCGTGGATCGGCGAGCATGGCAGTCTGTGCTTTTATTCGTAGGAAAGTTGGATCCGGAAAACTGCTTTGATTCTTGAAGTACCTACAAATTCGATTGAAATTCATTCTATTTCGAGAACTGTTGAGAATGGAAGATAACCGATTTTATATTCGACTTCTGCGAGTCAAAGTCCTCCTTTGGTGACGTTATCAACAAAAAATGTCAGTTACCAAATTTGTTCTGGAGGATTCTGAAGTCATTTACTACTGCGGAATACACCACCGAGAAACGTTTTGATATTATAGTTAATTTGAAAAAGCTTTTGTTAACTCACACTGAAGAAAAGCCTTCGTTGACTCAAACTGTTTACGCGCGCTGAAGAAAAGCCTCTGGTTAGTCATGCTGAAGAAAAGCCTCTGGTTACTTCCGTTGAAGAAAAGCCTCTGGTTACTCCCGCTGAAGAAAAGCCTCTGGTTAGTCATGCTGAAGAAAAGCCTCTGGTTACTCCCGCTGAAGAAAAGCCTCTGGTTAGTCATGCTGAAGAAAAGCCTCTGGTTAGTCATGCTGAAGAAAAGCCTCTGGTTACTCCCGCTGAAGAAAAACCTCTGGTTACTCCTGCTGAAGAAAATCCTTTGGTTAATTATGCAGAAGAAAAGCCTCTGGCTACACGTGCTGAAGAAAAGCCTCTGGTTAATCATGCTGAAGAAAAGCCTCTGGTTAGTCGTGCTGAAGAAAAGCCTCTGGCTAATCGTGCTGAAGAAAAGCCCATGCTTACCCACGCTTAAGAAAAGCCTCTGTTCACTCGCACTGAAGAAAACTTGTTTACTCCCGCTGAAGAAAAGCCTATGGGTACTCGCGCTGAAAGAAGGCATTCGTTCACCTAAACGGAAGAAACGCTTTTTAAAAGTGAATGATGAGTAAACATTCAGACGGATGAACATTTTGCGTGAGCAGCAATCTTTTGGTCATGTTGAGTAGAACAAACAATAAAAAAGGGTAAGACTTCTTTACTGAAGAGAGCTAAAAATGCAATTCTTCCTACAGTTACCAAATTTGGTCTGGAGAATTCTGAAGTCATTCGCTACTGCGGAATACACCAGTGAAACACGTTTTGATGATTAAAGTTATTTGAAGAAGCTTTAATTTACTCACACTGTGTGTTTTGTTTTGTGTGTATTTTGTGTGTGTTTTCTGTGTGTTTTGTGTGAGTTTTGTATGTGTTGTTTTGTATGTATTTCGTGTGTGTTTTGTGTGTATTTTATGTGTGTTTTGTGTGTATTTTATGTGTGTTTTGTGTGTATTTTATGTGTGTTTTGTGTGAGTTTTGTATGTGTTGTTTTGTATGTATTTCGTGTGTGTTTTGTGTGTATTTTATGTGTGTTTTGTGTGTATTTTCTGTGTATTTTGTGTGTATTTGGTGTGTGTTTTGTGTTTGTTTTCGTTTATTTTGTGTGTATTTTGTGTGTGTTTCGTGTGTGTTTTGTGTGTGTTTTGTGTGTGGTTTGTGTGTATTTTGTGCGTGTTTTGTGTGTGTTTTGTGTTTGTTTTGTGTGAGTTTTCCGTGAGTTTTCTGCCTGATCAAGAAGCATTCACACTTGCTAGAGCTCTGATGAACAACATGTTTTTGAGGTTTGGAGTGAATTGATGGGAATTAACAAAACAACTGCTCTCCACCCAGCCTGATGGCATGGTTGATGGTTCAGGACTGTGGAAGAACATCTTTGCAAAGTAGTAGAGGCGCACGAAAAGGACTGGGAGCAACATCGTGCAGTATTCTTGATGGCCTCCAGAGCATCTGTGCACGATTCCGCAAAACTCACCGCTGTCAGCATTATCTTCGGGAGAGATCTTCGTTTGCCTTGCGACTTGGGGTTCGGGTCACCATGTGCTAAAGAAAAATGGGTTGTTTGAACGGAACGATCAAAATTGAGAGGGGGATATTGTTACTAGATTGAAAAAATCCCATTGCCCCGCCTATGTGAATCATAAAATACATTGTTTATTGGCATATCAATGGATGACCGGCCAAATAGCGGAAAACAATTCCTAGTTTTCAAGAGCATTTTTTCTAGGAATATCTGTATCGATCCGGAAAAATGTAGTCGAATTGAATACATAAAGCGACACATTCCACTGGAAGAGGAAGTTTTTATTGAAGGAAGTTTTATCGAGAAAAATATTATTGAGAAGTTGTAAGATTTGAGGAACCCAAGTGTATTTGAATTGTTAGTCAGTGTTGTAGTTGTATTTTTATAGTGACGTTAATAAAAACAGTTTAGTATGCTCGAAGTTTTATTTAGATAAATCGTATCAATGAGGAACTTTATTAAACTAAAACTGAAGGCTATGGAAATAAAACAGATGTCTCGTTTATACTAAGTATTACAAAAGAATACGAAGTTGTAATGTATTATCTTTGATTAGCGTTTTGCGCCAAATTCAAGCTGATAAACTTGTATCAGAGCCAAATTATCGTCATTAAAAAAGAGTTTATCAAATGGTGATGTTCTGATTAACAACTGATGACGATCGAAGATACTGCACCGTGCTAATAAAAACACTGTCCAGAATATGCAATTCCGCAATGAAAGTAATCAATTCACAACATTGTCTAAAATGTTCAAACAAACGGTAATGTTCTAGTCTTTCGAACGACATTTTCTCTTTCAAAATCATTACTTAGAAGCAAGTCTTCCAAGTACCCATGCAATATAGGAAAAATGAGGACCCTAACTTCCATCAACTGCTGAATGCGTTTTGTAGAGTGTCACAGACCTCTAGAACTCGTTGTACTCAGAAAGACAGTTATTAAAGTCATAAAACATTCGATAGACGCCAACCTGACCAAGTTTGACGAATCTTAAACATTCGTCTGTTATTTACATCTCGGTCTACTGATATTCCCTACAAGCCTATTAAAAAGATGGAGAGCAGACGATCAAGTAATATATAATAACATTTTGCTGGTTGAGTAGAATGAGTTATGAATATAGTACTGTATAGTACTAAAAAAAAAAATTATTTTGTATTTGGAGAGCACATGGTAAATTTGTAACAATATCTTTTATAGTTCTAGAGCCTCCAGGGATCAGTTATTCACCTAACTTTATCTCAAGAGCGGTCTTCTGAAACATCGTCTACAGTATCGGAAAGTTTTCATCTTGGGTATGTTGGTTTCATGAGAGTGTTAAAAAAAAAGAGAAATAATAGCTTGCTAGATGTTGAGAGAGCATTACAATTTCTCCTACTCGCTCGAGGAAGCGTGGTATTATCATATCATTGCGTTCCTTGTTGCTCGTGTAGATATATGTCTATACCTTAGATGAAATATTTCCGATACTGTATAAGTACAAATAAAGGAGAAATTATGAATTTCCTTTGTCTGAATTCACGGAATCAGAATAAGTGCTCATGACTTATAATCAATAATTTCACATGCTAAATTTTCGAAACGATGTATTCAAACACTCCTTTATCTTCCTGCAGCGTGTCAATTCTACATTATGAATTTGACGATCATTTCTCTTCGACTATATCAACCTCACATCGCTATCATGAAAAAGGCAACGAACCCCTTATCGTGCATTGTAGTTCAAACAAAAGAATTGGAAAGGACAATACAACCAACATGCCAACGGTCGTCTATCACTTAAGCTCGCGTCTTAGTGGTGGTAAAGCTCTACAACGAGAGCTAAGAATGTGTTTCAATAAAAGAAAGCATGACCATTTCCAGCGGGTTTAATAAAGAGGGCTCGACCTGGTCGACGTTAGAGTCCATTATGTCTCGCCGTGTGAGACGAACGGGATGGCTTCCTGGATTGCAAATCTTATTATTTTTGTTGGTAGATGAGCTTAATGTGTACACACGCCAGGTATTTCGAATTTCGTTGGACAGAACTTCGCCATTCATTTTCATTTGATGATAAAAATAATACAAGGTTATCCGTTGTTTGAAAACAAAATTAGACATCAATTGTGTATCAAAATATGTAATAAAGCAAATGCAATAGTAGAATAGACAATGACGAAGTACCCTTCTCTCCAAATATTTCATGTATTTGATACTCTATGGCAAAAATTTTGTGGATTTTATGATACGGACAGCTCAGGTTACTGGTATATTCGATTAGTCAGTTCTCTCATTTCGGTCAGTTTCCTTTCTTAATTCAGATCTATGATTTTTTTTTTCAGTATTCGTGTATGATACTTTCTTAGTTTTCATACATACACATTGAATGAATTTCTCTTCGGATCATAAAGCATTTCTATACCTTGCAATATGCTACTTTTAAGTCCAAAAATATGTTATTCTGACAGATAATTAATTATCCATTTTATTGATTTTACGGATTTATGATTTTCTCATTTATCGTTATTACGTAAATAATTATGCTTATGGTCCTCCTGAATCTTGAAAATCTACCATTCTTCTACACGAATATTTCAGTCAAAAATTGCACAGATGCTAATCAACTCACATTTCACAAGTACAAGCACCAGAAACAACCGCTTTACACAAATATTCGACCTTTCTTTAACCATAAGCATAACCTCCAGTGTCAGTAACATTCGTTTTTGCTATAAAGTTGGTGACTTAGAATTCATCATAATCGGGAATATTCAATGTTGCCAAATCACCATGTGAAAAAATGAAACAAACTAATCCAACCGCGCTAATCAAGTTGTATATACTTATCACACCATACAAACGGTAAGATAACTCCACGGATAAGACTTATGGAAATATTCCCGCTTTGCACGCAATCTTATGGGCCAGGAAAGATGTAAGAAGTGAAATAACCTAACCTAACTTTAACTAAGCTCGCTATCAAAGTTAAATAAGTAATCCTTTGTCACTACAATCTTCCATTCAACCTGCACTGACTGATAAGATTAAAATTAAAATATGCTCTCTTCGCTCAATAGTGCATGGATTAGGCAACAAAACACATTTTGCAAGCAAAACGAGCATGGTTAAGTTCATCTTGGTGGCCGGTAGCTCAGCGGCCCAAGACGCAGTTCGTTCGAAACTTCAATAGCCGGTTCGAGCCCGGTGTACGACAGTTTTTTTCTGAACTACTCATTATCGGAATCGATAGACGACCTCAGGTGCTTTTGAAAAGCAAGTGTATTGTGAGTTGTCTAGATACCAATCCAATCTAGTGCTAGCTTGGAGTACACACCGACCACCCGAAGTGGTGCTGTAGGTTTTCCCACAGCTGAAAAGTGCATACGCCACCAAAAATCAGTGAGTCGCCCCGGAGCGCAAAGGCAAATAATAATAATAATAGCCGTCCTCTACTCGCACAGTCTATACCTTTACGAGTGTTTTTGAGAGAGTATTATTATTCTTGACATGATTTTTTGGGTTTGTAACCTTCCACAATCTGAAAATGACAAAAAAATGTTAATCTAAAGAAATCTGTACAAGTGTAGAAGGGCAAATTAATTAATTTGCCCGATAAGTTACTGCGTTCACAAGACTGCTGTCTTGAAATAAATTAATTTTTGTCAGTAAATGATAAATGGACCGCACCTGGTTACCTCTTCTCAGAGATGAAACAAGAAGTAATGGAATGGTGATTGATTGATACCGAACACCCAATGTATCAAGATACCAAATGTCAATCAAAAGAATGTATGACAGATTTCATTTGACTCTGTCAAAGAAAGATTTTATTTCCAAATTGCAATTCAAATTCAGTTTTTTCAGCGTCTTTCCAGCAAGTTTTGATAACGGAGGCAGTTACAGCCTCCGAAACGTCAACAATTTTCAAAAAAGAGAGGTATTCTTGGTTAATTTCATCTCATTTTTTCAGATAGGCAAATTCAGTGTAGGGTACGTTAAGGAGAGTTTAAACAGCAAATAGAATAAAATAAGGAACTAATTAAAATAAAATTAAGAATAAGGGCAAAAAACATTGGTTTATACAGATGAATAAAATAAAATAAGAAATAAAAATGAACTAATCAAATTGCAGCTTTTTTGACATTGACTTTTGTGTTTTTTGACTTTTTGCAAGTTCTGTGAATTTCATTTTGTTCATGGGTTTTTGCATATTCCAACAAATTATTATACACATTGAACTTTTTGTTCCTATTCAAGGGTCGAACTTTGAAACGCCTATTTCGTTTTACATGTAATACGGCTACAGCCGCAGTGCCTGCCATCAACATCATCGCCCCGAGCTTAGTATTTCTATCCATATCTATTCAATTTCAAAATCGCCAGAATATGTCAACAATAATTAATTACTCAACAACAAATGTGATTTTTAGGTTAGGTGAACTCGGAATATTTCGAACAGAAAAGATTTCGCTCATGCGCAGTATCAGTTTCCAAACAAAATGAAATAAAATAAGACAAACAGATAAAAGTTGGCCATCTCTTGTTGTTATTCTTATTTCTTGTTTTATCTTATTTCTTGTATAAACGCTTTCATAGAAATGTACATGTTCAACTTTCTAATTTTATTTTATTTTGTTTCTTATTTTATTTTATTTGCTGTTTAAACTCTCCTTTTACTGAGAAAAATTAATTTCTTTCAAGACAGCAGTCTTGTGAACGCAGTAACTTATCGGGCAAATTAATTAATTTGCCCTTCTACACTTGTACAGATTTCTTTGGATTAACGTTTTTTTCATTTTCAGATTGTGGAAGGTTAGGTTAGGTTAGGTTAGGTTCGGTTAGGTTAGGTAGATTGTGGAAGGTTAAAAACCCAAAAAATCATGTCAAGAATCGGATTTTCTCCACGCAATCAAACTCTCAATCAGTATTATTAGTATTAATACATTGAATTATCATACATACTTTAAAGGCATTATCTATTCGTCTATAGTTTACGGGGTATGTATCAAAAGAAAAAGGAAACACACATGATTCATCTACCGAAATAGCTTCTTTTGAACTCAACAAATATGAAAGGAATTCGCAGCACTGTTCCATAATAAACGCACGCGTACTCCGTGAAGTTATTGGGAGCAATATTGCAAAGACTCGATAAAAAATCTCATTTAACGGTTCCATGAGCTCTGATATGAAGCCTGATTAGTAGTCATGCTGCATTCGGTTTATGTTTGCTGGGTGGCTAGGGATTTCTCCTTTGTCTGTGCTCATTTACTTTCAATTGTTTATGGAAATTTTGTGGGAACGTTTTGAAAATTTATGAAAACGGAAGGAACAAGCCCCAATTGTTTATTTCTTCTATCAACGAATGAGTCTTTTTCCAATCATAACCACAGAATAGAACACAGGGTTTGCAAATCTTGTGGAGATGTCCGATTGATATTTGGTAATTTCTCTACTTGTGCGAAATGTTACAAATTTATTTTCGACGAACTTTGTAACGTAATATTCTTCAATCATTTCATTCTATAGCCACAGGTCTCGCAATTTTTTCACTCCTTTGATTCGATATTTTGTCATGACATGACAATAAAATTTTCATGCAAATAAAGAAATCTTTATCGATAAAAATATGAGGTCTTATGTACTTACCCCCAAAAAAAAATTTAAAAAGTACCACTTTACTCACTTGATACATAAAGAACTATTTTGTATATTCAAATATGACTACTGTCTATCAAACTATTTTGACAAAATGATTAGTTTTCAACCCTTGTAAATGAAGCAATAGAGCAATCATCAGGAATGAAACGAAAAGTTTCGACAAAGTCGAATATATGCAGCAGGCCAATAAGAGTACTCTAATAGACAGATTCCGAGCTTTCAACAATTTTTTATTGTCATCTTCAGGGAAGCTACAACATGGACATTTTTGAGATATTGGTAAAGAAAAACCAAGAATCAACTTACAGTGTTGTGAGGTTATGTGGCGTATATGTTAAAATTATTCATAATATATGGACAGAACTGGGAATAAAACTTCATTGGTAACACATAGAGTTAATTTGGGAGCGAACACATTACTGATGATGTTTTTTTTTTCAGAATATTGCTCATTTTATATTTTATTCGTTTTTACAAACTATTGTGTAAGATTTCTTAATGATGAAGTGCACTGTGATCGTCTTAATAGCAACCTCAAGTTAATGTCTTGATAAAGAAAATATAATTTTCGAAAGCTAGACAATTTAACAAATAGTTTTTCTATCCACTGGCCGTTCCCAATTGACTGCAACCTCAAGGAAAAGTTTCTTTTTATGATACTTTCCAAAACTCAGTTTTTTTCAACTAGTCCAGTCAAGAGACTACCCGTCTTTTAATATATATGTATATATATATATATATATATATATGAGAAAACAACTACTTCCCCTTACGAACATTGAATTACATCTGACATCAAGATGCTCCTCTTGTAGTTGTTTTCTAACAGATATTTGCCTCGAAATTTCCACTTTGTGGGATAGGGTGAAGGACTATTTTTCTTTCCAAAATGCAATAATCGCTCACACCTGTTTTTCAACCACCAGCAAATGGAATTTCCGAATTGGATCGAAATCTGCTTTGAACGTCTCCATTACTGCCATTAAATATTATCAATAGATATTTTATTTCCGCCGACTGTGAACAATAAGTAGAAATGGGGAATAGTTAGCTTCAGATATATCAGGACAGTCAGAAAAAATAGTCGTGAGAATACATCATCTGCCCGTCGTTGTGCTGAAATGAAAAAGAATTTTGGAAGGCATTGAAGTGCATTCCTTCCTCCTTCATTTTCAGTCTCTGAAAAGCCCTATGGAAAAGTAATCTATGTTAGTTAGAGAGCCGCCAGTGAAAAAATGTGCCGATAGCTATACTCCTTTCGAGCTCAGGAATGGAAGTACTCACATCGAAAATACCAAATCCAAAATATTTTCGTTTTTGAGTAGGGCCCAGCCGAAAAACAAGGGAAATATATTGATAAATTTTAGCCGTCTTCTATATTCTTTCCGTTGAGAAATGTTGTTCAGAAAATGATCAGTTATCATCTGACAATGCGGAAGGAAATTTGCTTGGGGCCGGGGCTGGAAAATAATGTTTGAACATTTTTCTCCCGAAAATGTCTTAGGTCAAAAATTAACCGGTCTCCTATATTCTCACTTTTTAGTTCATTAGTTTCAATTTGGCCCTTACATAGCTAAAATTGCGGTGGAAGGAATTTTTAGCTGCTCTGGGTCACAGGGAGGTCAAAAAGGGGCACTTGAACTAAAAAGTGATAATATAGGAAACCGGCTAATTTTTGACATATGTTCGGGAGAAAAATCTTCAAACATGTTTTTTCCGCCCCGGCCCCAAGCAAATTTCCTCCCGCTTTGTCAGATTATAACTGATCGCTTTCTGAACAAGGAATATAGAAGACGGCTAAGAATTATCAAAATATTTTCCCTTGTTTCTCGGCTGGGCCCTACTCAAAATCAAAAATATTTTGGATTTAGTATCTTCGATGTAAGTCCTTCCATTTCTTGCGCTTAAGTCCAATAACCAACAGTTTGGGTATTAGTAGGAAAATAGGGATATTAGTCGAAAATTAATAGGCATTAGTAGGGAATTCGAGGTATTACTTGAGTATTACATGATTATTACAGGAATTATTTCTTCAACCCTTAAATTTCAGAAATCATTGAAATTATAGAACACCGGTGAAAATCAAAATTGCTGAATGATGACTTGACGAAAAACGTTCAATAATTCTATTTACTTCCATAACTCGGGTATAAGAGGAATTACTTGGGCATTAGTGGTATTATTTCGAGAATTCCTTGGGTATTAGAGGATTTTGGGGAATCAGTGTATACAATTTCTTCAGCTGTTTCCCCTTCGGGAATATCACTCAGTTATCCATTTTAGTTTGTAATAAATGTACCGGTATTCAATCCCTATACCTTTAATGTAGAAAAACTACTTCAATTTAGAATCAAACCAAATGCGCACATCTTCAGATTTAACTTCTTCATATCACCATGTACAGTGTGTCATTATTGGAAGCTTCTACTATTATTAGAAAAATGCTCCGGGTTCTGGTATCTCCCATAGTGAACCGTTTCTCGTTCTTCTTATCGGAAACTGAATTACAAACTTCCTTCGGAGAAACTTTCCGCACTTCGGACCTGCGAGCAAGTGTCTGGATATTTGTTAGAAGTGAACTTGGTAAACTTCGGGATTTTATTTTGAAGCATTATAACGTAACTTTTCGAACTGCTTTATTGAGATTCGAAAGTCCTCGAAACTTCCTCTTTGTTTTTTTTATCATATTATTTTTCATTCCTTAAAATCACATTCCTTCTAGAGTTCAGAAAACTGCCTTGGAAAAGTGGTAGTTGATTCGGTTAAAATGAACTAATAAATAAATTTGCCTTTTACAAAATAACAGCCATATTCTATGGATAGAAACATCGAAAGAAATAATAAATGAAATATTTAGTTCCAGAAATCAGTAACATGAAACTTTTTTAAAAAAAGAAACTGAACATTTCGTTAAGAAATACAGACCAATTTCAATGACATTATACATCGCAAACACACAAACATTCGAAAGCAATAGAATGACCATATGTTAGAAAGCACAAAATGTCTCACTTGTTATGGAAAAACACCCTAAAATTTGTAACGGAATAACCCTGTATAATCCGAAAGTCTGTGAAGGAATTTCGAGTTTTTTTTTAGATTTCGTACTAGCACTTTTTGTATCAATTTGGGGTAAAATAAATAACATGTTCTCCTTTCCTTTCTCAAGCCCAGTAAATTAGAACAACCTCAAAAACCCCTGAGATATAACAAGTGCTTTTTGAGCTCAGCCGCCAAAACTTTCGTAATTTTTGTAGAATTCTGAATTCTGTACAATCGAAAGAAAAATGTACAAAATGAGCTGAAATTGATATAAACTGCACGCCAGCACCGATGGATCCACAGACATTTCTGAAAAATCATAGTAGCAGGCAAGACAGGTCGAAAATGTCTTCGGATTCGAAATCAGTCTACTTATTTTACTATTGATCACTTCTAATGGATATCTCCAATGTTGTTCGAACTATCCTTGCACTGACGAATTTTGCAGGTGTTCATTATTCCGGTGACAGTGCATAATGGATTTTTTTGTAAAAAAAAACAAAATGGAGTCTCTAAGATGGCGCCCGAGATTTATGATTAAGGTCGGACCTTCGGTAGGTGTGGGTTTTTGAGGACGGAGATTTTGAAGTTTTTATCAAAATTATTGAATCCAAGATGGCGGAATATACTAGAGTTTTATTCCAACACCAAATCATCATTTTTTATCTCCCCCAAAAAGATGATCACTTGGTGATTCAAAAACGCGTCAAGGTATTGAAAATAGCAGTTTGGAGTTGGGGAAAACTCCAGTATATTCATTACTACACCAAGGTTCCTGACAGTTCAGGTCAGGTCAAAATGGTGGCTCCAAGATGGCTGATGAGTTTTGTGATTATGGTCGCATTTGATTCAAAATTGGTATATGGAGATGTTTGAGGTCGGAGATTATAATTTTTTTGTAAAAATTTATGAATTCGAAGGAGCGACTCCGAGATGGCGAATAGTTTTGTGATTTTCGTCCAATTCGATTGAGAATTGGTATGTAGGGGTTTTCGGGGGCGGAGATTATGACTTTTCTGCAAAATTTAAGACGGCGGCTTCAATAAGGCGGGAGATTCGGGTTTTTGTATTCTCGTAACCATAGCAACAGTTGCCATGACAACAGTTTTTCCATAACTGATTTCGGCTAAACGAAAGTTGAGCCAAAACAATCCCATATGATACAGACTCTAACTGGGACACTGTGATGTTATGATGACTTAATGGTTCTAGAGAACAAGCAGACTTCACTCCTCTATAACTAATGTTATTGAATCAATAATTATCCTAACCTATAATTGTTTCAATCCTCGTCGCATAACCCACTTCAACGAGGAATTCATAGCCTAAGTCCTGCCTTAGATGCCACTTCAGTAATAGTGAGTCGATGAATTTCATTTGCGGCCAATCCAAATACCAAACTACGGAAACTACCGAACTTTGTCAGTCAAAGCTACCCTTTTCGAACTCGGATTGATTGGAAATGAGTTACTCTGAGGGGCGCAACTGGAATTTGCCGATAGACCAGAATGAAGTATGTGATGATTGGTTACTTATAATCCTAGGAAAGTTGAATATTGGTGTCACAAGAATTAATTATCTTTTTCATAATTTCGGCGTGTTTTAAGTAATAAATAGGTAGACAGTATCTCAAGGGTCAAAACAGTTTTGTGGAGGACTAAAGGACTAAAGGGATATAAGTCTGATGAGTTGGTGATCCTTCAATATAAAAAAACAAAGTTGATGGTTAACTTTGTACATAGAATATGTGATCACCATTTCGTAGAGCTGAAAAGTGGCAAAGAGAAAGTTCTCAAAACTTTTCAAATAACTTTAGAAGAGAATAAAAACCAAATCGCCAAATTTTGGTGTTTTTTCGAATATCTTCCAAGGTAAACTATATTTTTGGGACTTCTTAACATCCTTTTATTGACCCTTGATTGCGCTTCCTGCCAATTTAACCAACTTTGTATTTCTTATTCGGTTACCGAGATCCCTATGCTGTTTCCGTATGTGCGGCACACTGTATAATTCAAAAAAGGCATTTCTCTTCAATACATATTTCTGCTGCCGAAATGAGAGAGAATTTCCCAAGCGATACTGCCATTAAACGACAATGAAGAGACACCAAAATACCCGTTAAAGTTCGTACCAAATCTGCTTTGTCTTGGGAATAGATAATTTAAGTGGAGAAGTTTGTTATTAAGGTGTAGAGCTCAAATAACTTCTCTCGCATGGTTATCAACGTATTTCAGATAGTATTATCATGATCTCTCGACGGTAGTATTATCCACAATGTTTGGCGCATACAGAATTCCCCCTTCGTTATACAAGGCATACTCTTGTAGAAAGCAGAGACTGCAAAAATAATTAAATTTAATAATAATTGATAAGTGGATGAATGACACAGAAATAAACAATTGTATATTGTACAGATAGTAAGAAAAGCTGGCATTCCAGGACGACGCAGAGATCGCTTGTCCAGTCACAAGCTGAGAAGTCCGGGAATATGCTTTTCCCTACGACTATTGTATTCTACATTGATTATCCATTCACAAAATAGTACGTGTTTGATCAAGTTTACTTAAGTTAACTTAAGTATCTAACAGTCTGAAAAGTGCTTAGTGCTTAGTGCTCCCTGACTTTTTGAAAGTGCTTGGTAATCACGAGCATTTCGTAAATTAAAGTGCTTGGTGCTCGAGATTTCGGAGCACTTTTCAAGAGTGCTCAGAGCTTAGTGCTCGAAGCACTTTCTGTCAGTGCTCGGCACAGCTCTGATTTTCCTATTGTATAAAAATCACGAAAAATGTTCTAGCAACGACTAACTACATGGAATGTAGTCTTTTCTTCAAGAAATTCATCAGAAATGTCGAATTTTATGAAAAATTCGAATTTTTTGAAAAATTCGACATTTCTGATGAATTTCTTGAAGAAAAGACTACATTCCATGTAGTTAGTCGTTGCTAGAACATTTTTCGTGATTTTTATACAATAGGAAAATCAGAGCTGTGCCGAGCACTGACAGAAAGTGCTTCGAGCACTAAGCTCTGAGCACTCTTGAAAAGTGCTCCGAAATCTCGAGCACCAAGCACTTTAATTTACGAAATGCTCGTGATTACCAAGCACTTTCAAAAAGTCAGGGAGCACTAAGCACTAAGCACTTTTCAGACTGTTAGATACTTAAGTTAACTTAAGTAAACTTGATCAAACACGTACTATTTTGTGAATGGATAATCAATGTAGAATACAATAGTCGTAGGGAAAAGCATATTCCCGGACTTCTCAGCTTGTGACTGGACAAGCGATCTCTGCGTCGTCCTGGAATGCCAGCTTTTCTTACTATCTGTACAATATACAATTGTTTATTTCTGTGTCATTCATCCACTTATCAATTATTATTAAATTTAATTATTTTTGCAGTCTCTGCTTTCTACAAGAGTATGCCTTGTATAACGAAGGGGGAATTCTGTATGCGCCAAACATTGTGGATAATACTACCGTCGAGAGATCATGATAATACTATCTGAAATACGTTGATAACCATGCGAGAGAAGTTATTTGAGCTCTACACCTTAATAACAAACTTCTCCACTTAAATTATCTATTCCCAAGACAAAGCAGATTTGGTACGAACTTTAACGGGTATTTTGGTGTCTCTTCATTGTCGTTTAATGGCAGTATCGCTTGGGAAATTCTCTCTCATTTCGGCAGCAGAAATATGTATTGAAGAGAAATGCCTTTTTTGAATTATACAGTGTGCCGCACATACGGAAACAGCATAGGGATCTCGGTAACCGAATAAGAAATACAAAGTTGGTTAAATTGGCAGGAAGCGCAATCAAGGGTCAATAAAAGGATGTTAAGAAGTCCCAAAAATATAGTTTACCTTGGAAGATATTCGAAAAAACACCAAAATTTGGCGATTTGGTTTTTATTCTCTTCTAAAGTTATTTGAAAAGTTTTGAGAACTTTCTCTTTGCCACTTTTCAGCTCTACGAAATGGTGATCACATATTCTATGTACAAAGTTAACCATCAACTTTGTTTTTTTATATTGAAGGATCACCAACTCATCAGACTTATATCCCTTTAGTCCTTTAGTCCTCCACAAAACTGTTTTGACCCTTGAGATACTGTCTACCTATTTATTACTTAAAACACGCCGAAATTATGAAAAAGATAATTAATTCTTGTGACACCAATATTCAACTTTCCTAGGATTATAAGTAACCAATCATCACATACTTCATTCTGGTCTATCGGCAAATTCCAGTTGCGCCCCTCAGAGTAACTCATTTCCAATCAATCCGAGTTCGAAAAGGGTAGCTTTGACTGACAAAGTTCGGTAGTTTCCGTAGTTTGGTATTTGGATTGGCCGCAAATGAAATTCATCGACTCACTATTACTGAAGTGGCATCTAAGGCAGGACTTAGGCTATGAATTCCTCGTTGAAGTGGGTTATGCGACGAGGATTGAAACAATTATAGGTTAGGATAATTATTGATTCAATAACATTAGTTATAGAGGAGTGAAGTCTGCTTGTTCTCTAGAACCATTAAGTCATCATAACATCACAGTGTCCCAGTTAGAGTCTGTATCATATGGGATTGTTTTGGCTCAACTTTCGTTTAGCCGAAATCAGTTATGGAAAAACTGTTGTCATGGCAACTGTTGCTATGGTTACGAGAATACAAAAACCCGAATCTCCCGCCTTATTGAAGCCGCCGTCTTAAATTTTGCAGAAAAGTCATAATCTCCGCCCCCGAAAACCCCTACATACCAATTCTCAATCGAATTGGACGAAAATCACAAAACTATTCGCCATCTCGGAGTCGCTCCTTCGAATTCATAAATTTTTACAAAAAAATTATAATCTCCGACCTCAAACATCTCCATATACCAATTTTGAATCAAATGCGACCATAATCACAAAACTCATCAGCCATCTTGGAGCCACCATTTTGACCTGACCTGAACTGTCAGGAACCTTGGTGTAGTAATGAATATACTGGAGTTTTCCCCAACTCCAAACTGCTATTTTCAATACCTTGACGCGTTTTTCATCAGAAATGTCGAATTTTATGAAAAATTAGCCAAATGATTGCTTATAAATCCGAATGGTATTTTCGGAGTATTTTATTCGAGCATATTTCATCATCATCACTAATAGTAATAATAATGATACTTCCTCATAATCACTAGTTGAGTGTACCCAAAGGCATAGCCTGTGCGGGTAGAGGATGGCTATTATTATGATTTGCTGTGGAGCTCTGATGGCGTATTCACTTTTCAGCTGTGGGAAAACCGGGAAAACCTACAGCATCAACTCGTGTGGCCAGTGTGCACTCCAAGCTAGCACTAGATGTGACTGGCATCTAGACAACTCACAGTACACTTTTTTCTCAACAAGTCATGTGGTCGCCTATCGATTCCAACCCTAGGGGGGCACCTAACACAGTGGACCAATCCCAAACCAATGCACCAATACTGGTTGAGACAACGAACGGACATCAAGCAGTGCACAGTGAACGGAGTAACAGTAAACATCTCTCTTGAAAATGCCACCTACACGTGTTAGCGAAACGTCGAGCACATCGCATAATAAACCAGGAATCACACTGATCGACTAGGACCGACCGTCCGCGACCGTCCACCTACGACCAAAATTTCCAACACGTATATTCTTATCTAAATTGTAGTCTGCTGGAAATTTTGGTCGGTGTCACACTATCCTGACGTAATGTCATTTTGACACACATTTATGATGAACTTTTGACTTCAACAAAACTCACTACTGCTCATTATTTAAAGTAAAACTATTAATATTATGAATTTAACTTATTTTCAATAAATGAACAGACAATTCACATAACCTTTCGAATGTCAAATTAATGTCAGATTCACAAAAAATTATTCTAGTGGTCGGTCGATCAGTGTGACTTTGAGTTTTCATTGATCTACTTCTACTTTTGGTCGTAGGTGGTCGGTCGCGGACGGTCGGTCTTGGTCGATCAGTGTGATTCCTCACTAAACATCGGTTTAAGAGCCCGTTACTTTTGAATATAATAATGGTATTCGCTTTCGAATTCAAATATAGCTAATAGAGATACATGTGCAAAGCCGGTTCGAGGGACTCATGTAGACCATTATTTTTGCTCCATAGAGTACTGCCCCTGGCCTGCATTTTCATTTTGGAAACAGTATGCTTAGTCCATAAAAAATATAAAGATTTCGGACACGTAACGTCGATACATACTACCCGCAGCTCTTATAACATTAAGCTACCTATTCCCACATTACCTTAAACCAAGAACTCCAATATTCTACGAAAGCAAGAAGTTATTTAATCATTTGCCCTTGCACCTAAAAAAAATCGAAAACGAGCTAAAGTTTAGGAAATCGGTAAAAAAGTTTCTTACGGAGAATGCTTGTTACAGTGTCAACGAATTTTACCAGATTAATTTTTTATAATCCTTGGAAAAACAACATGTTTTCAAACGGGTAATAGGCAGCTCACCCGCCATTACCAATAAATACGCGAATAGGTTTTTACTTATTTATATTTTCTTTTAATTTTGCGTTTATTATTTGTATTTTATATTACTTGTATGTATTTTATATTTATTTATATATATTATATATGTTAGCATTAAGTCTATGTCCAGTAACTTTGACTGCTGTGGAAACTTGACCAGTATTTGTATTTGTGTGAGTAGTACTTAAGTTCTTCAACGCTTTGTCAATGAGAATTAATTTTTCTTCAGGCAATAAAGTACATTTTGATTGATTGATTGATTGATAATTGTCCAGTAGGCATGTTGAATATGAAAAATATTCTACCAAAGGAGGAGTTGGGGAACAGATACGCAAGTTTTGTTCATTATTTGACCAATCGGTTTATTTTTAATTAGCGAAATTTATCCAACTGACATTTCTGAGCTTCCTGAAAAAGGATTTAGCATGTTAGTTATTATGTTGAAAACAAATCTGATTATGATGAACACCACCCCAACAGCTAAATTGAAAGGAAACGGAATGACCATTAGTATCAAAGATGATATCCATGACAGAAGATACAGTGCTATAGTGATAGGTAAAGCCAGAATGCTCGACATCTAGTGATCTGAAAGAAAAAAAACGTTTAGATAGTATACCACCTGTAGGAACATAACGGATTATGCCAACTATTAAGTAATCATGAGGAAGAAGGAGAACGTAATAAATCCTTCACGAGAGGGTAGTGACAAATCTTTGTCGTCGCCACTGATAGTTGATTGAGTTCTAATCAAGTGGGGATGTACGAAATAGTAATTTACGTAACAAGTCCGGAAAATACTGTTTTTTTGGACGAGTGGACCAGATTCTAGGCCGAGCCGTAGGCGAGTCCAAAAAAACTGTTTTCGGACATGTCGCGTACACTATTTTTTCGGCAACCGTGTAGAATAACAAATCAAGACACATTCTTATCATATTTCTTTGTAGAAGAATATTTCGAACATTTTAATTCTTATTTGTATTAAATATTGAATTTCGAATAGAAAATAGGTACTAACAGAAACATTCTAATTCTTATTTATATTAAAATTCGAGCACTTCCCGGCCTAGTCCGGGAAGTACATACTTGCCGGACTAGGCCGGGAAGTGATACTTTCTCAAAGATAAAGCGACGGGAAAGTAGGTACTTCCCGGACGGTTGCCGCAAGAGGTTATATGCGGCTCAAGTCTATCCAACAGCGATTTTCTGAAGTCACACTTGCCATCTAACGATTCAACGTAAAAAAGTTTTTTTGGGTTCTCATGAACCAGATGGTTTTTTGAGTCATCTCTCCATGGTTTGCAATTTCCAGCAATTATAGCCCATGATGCGCATTAGTCGAACGATGGACTATAGTCCGTAATATATCCCGTGATGAGGCACTCAACCTCAAACTTCCAAGAAGTTGGAATTCCACGGTTTCAGCTACGTTTGCCAAACTGGATCTCAATATGGAACAACGGGAACCAACCGCATACCCGTTATCGGTACCGGTTGGGTCACAAAAAGTAGGAATGAATATTATTTTTACTCTAATAAACATTAATAATAATAATAATAAGTTTATTTGCAACAATATATGAAGTACAGTATAATATATAATATATATACATTGAATTAAATATTTTTACAAGATATCTAACTTTTGTATTATTAGATAATGAAGATACTTTTCGTGTAGGTAAGTAATTGAGCTCTATAAAATTTGCAAAAAAGTTGGTGCTCAAAATCTGCACTTAAAAATTCATATTTGAACTCTTCGAGAGATTTGTGCAGGATAGGGAAGTCCTTACCTAAAACCTGATGGGACCGGTGACAATGCTGGGATTTGAACTCACCACCCACTCAGTGTAAATCTTCTCTAAAGAGAATTTAGCTGGCTATGGTTAAATTAAAATGGTTGTGGTTGAGAAGCAAACCATTCACTTTCACGACCACCACAAAATACAAAAATGTTGAAGACACAGCAGTTGACAACAAGATTACGTCCGATCGATTTCCTTATTCATTTTTGAAGATTTAAAAAATGTATTTGTCACATTCGGCTTTTGATAGTGACCTTTGTGTAAATGTTTTGAATGGGACACTATGTAAATTTTCCATTTAAAAAATCGTCTTTGTACACCCTTGAGGGTTGTTTCAAAATATGTATATGAGCCATTATCTTTTTATTTGGAAAAACAATATGATTTCGTTTACTCAAAAGTGGCCTTACGTCTTATTATTCAAACTTGGAACCTATATCTTCCTGATGATGAAGCATGGGTGGGCAGAATTGATAGTTAGTTTTAACTCGACCTCGTACTAGGGTTTTTGTAGTGAAAAGCATAGTATAGAATAGTATAGGGATTTCACGACTTTTTTTTAACTGAGTAAATTGAGCAACCTTTATTTTGTTGTCACCTGGCTGGTCTTTTCAAGTCTCTGATAACTATTTATCGGATAAACTTCACAGGTTTACATATTCTTATCTGATAGATAAAGTTATCTAGGACTTACCTATAGGTGAAAAGACCGGCCCTAATTCAACCATTCTTTTTCTCGAATGGTCGTAGTATGTTCACAGTTATTCAAAAATACTCCCACTAAAAGAACATTTACCTTTGTGTATGCAGCAATTGGCAACTTATTTCAACCTCTCCACGGAAAACTGATAATGGAAAACCTTATTAGGACCAATGATACGAAGCGCACCTTTCCCAGTCAAACATATTTTTCCGAAGCTAGCGTTTTATATACTTGGTTGCAATTGCTTCATTAAAACATTCGTCACGTATCTACAATCTACAGCCACTGTTCTATTAATTGGTTCGACATTGTTTTGTGACTAACTTAGAGACGCATTCAGACAACACACTCCACACAACAGAATTTCAAACACATTACTAGTAAGCGTAGTTTCTGTTTTATCGTCTTGAAGAAGTAGAAAGTAGGTAAATAGGTCTTTCTCTTGAATTTCTGGAATATATTCCGGGTCTCCAAAAGAAAAGGCTCGATGGGACCGCTAACGGTGGAACGATTGATGATATTTCACAACATAATCGGCCATGAAATCATCTGGAGAAAACGCAGACAAATCGCCAATCGTTCTGCGATGTTTCAGAAGAGTGAGCGAGCTTGTTAGCGAATCATCATAAACGGGACGAATTGCTTCTTTGGACAGAATCCAAATATTTCAGTGTGTCTATGCGCTGCTGTCCATACAGTATCGGAAAGTTTTCATCTGGGGTATGGTGGTTTTATGAGAGCGTGAAGAATAGCTTGCTATAATCCATCGGAGACGATCCATTACATACAGTGGAGGTGAGATTCAATAGGAAATTGAAAAAACTTGCAGTCTAACTTCACCAAAAATATTCTTTATTGCAGCTGTCATGCAGTCAGAAGACTGACATCACGTTGATATCATGTAGTCAGAAGACTAACATTAAGAGGGAGGACATGTTTCGAAGGATCAATCCTTCATCTTCAAATTGTTATCGACTTGTAACTAACTCATAATTTACTAGCTGGTTGAACTCTATACTCCCCTCTTTAATGAATTTCAAAAATCATTTTGCAGTAAAAAATTCTCAAGAGCTTACAAACAAAATTTCACATATTAAGATTCCGCCTGATTGTATCTTAGTTTCTTTTGATGTTTCAAACCTCTTCCCCAGCATAGACCCTGAGGATTGTCTGATGTTAGTTAGACAACTACTCTTTTCTAATTCTAATTTACCCACCTTTCACATTTTGAATTCATGTTCCTTAGTCGATTTGGTCCTTAAGCAAAACTTTTTTCAATTTAACAATTCTTTCTATTTTCAAAAATCTGGCTTAGCCATGGGCTCTAATTTAAGTCCATTGTTAGCTGAAGTATTTATGTCAAATTTTGAATCCACAGTTTCTGAACACCCACAATTTTCAAAAATTGTATTCTGGCACCGATATGTTGATCACATATAGGCACGTTGGATGATCTTAATTCTTTTTTAATTTTTCTCAATTCTTTTAACCCTAGAATACAGTTTACTATGGAGGTTGAAACAGAAAATAAACTACCATTTTTAGGCCTCATGATTCACAAATCTGACAACCTAGAATTTTCCATATATAGAAAACCTACCTCCACTGACAATATTATACCTTTTCACTCCAACCACCCATATAATCAAAAATTTTCATCTTTTCACTCACTTTTTCATCGTTTGTTCACGATACCTCTCAATGATACAAATTTTTTAAATGAACTCAACGTAATTAGACAAATTGATGTCAATAATGGATTTCCAATCCATCTTATTGATAGATTATATCACAGATATGTCAATAAATTCTCAAACTATAGATTAACTCAATCAATCAAATAAATATTTCTCTTTATCCTATTTTGGCCCCCTTTCATTAAAACTTAAAAATACTTTGCTGAACAAACTCAATGCCAACAACATTTCAAATTTTTCGATTTCATTCAAAACCTCCAATAATCTCAAACACTTGCTGGTCAACACTAAAGATAAAATTCCAATGCTTGATAAGTCTGGAGTCTATAAATTGAACTGTCCTAACCTTGATTGTAAAGCTTGCTACATTGGCCAAACAGGTCGCAAGCTTAGAACTCGATTAGCAGAACACGTTAGAATTATAGAGTCCAATTCAGAAAAAGAATAAATTAATTCAAATTCCGTTTTTTCCAATCACATCATAAATGAGAAACACAATTTCGATTCCAACTCTGACTTAAAAATTTTACATGTTTGCGATAAAGGCAAAAGACTCAACTTACTTGAGACTCTTGAAATTAATAAAGCGATTAAAAATTCAGATTTACAATGTTTGAACGAACAGACCCAGTTTGACAGTTTAAAACTTTTTAACTCTTTACTATTTTGATACCTGTTTCATTCCACTTAATTTTCAATGATTCACTTACATTCTTTTGGTTAAAGTTTTTATTAAATACCAAATAATAAGGGGTTTCATTATTATTTTTCAACATCTCTTCTTGTAAGTATGCGAAATTCAATGTATTCTTGAAATAATATTTACTCTCGATAACGGCTATAGATGTTAATAATAGAATTTAATTTCCATTTTCCACAGATTTCTATGGTAATTTGTTGTCTGATGTCATATTTCCATTTTTCTTAATTATTTTATATTACAGTTTTTGTTGTTTACAATTAAAAGTTCAAATGGCATTTTTTTCGGGTATACTTATCAGTGACATTCGGTTTTTGTATAAAATAATGAGGAACTTCAATTCGCCTAACTACTGAATTTTCATATCAATGGATAGTGGATACGTTATCTAGTACTTCCATAATAGTTTTGTGTCGGCTTTTGCTAAACTTGAAATTTTAACTATGTATACTCTGTACTCTATGCTGTTTGGAACTATTACCACTTTTTTTGATTGAACCAAGTCAATCTCCACCTCCTTCATTGGTTCGATACTCAGGGCACATTATTCTAGTCCACTGATTACCCACTTTCTCTACAAAAGTAGGAATTATTGTCTTTGGGATAATAGGTGGTATTCATGAACTGTCGGCAAATACATTTACTCAGACTTCTTGAAACATGCCTATTCATTTTACTGAGACAAACCTATATTTGGTATGGGCATTTTCAACCCATCGATACCATAACGCCCTCCCCATATAGTTTCTCACATTCATCCTCGGAAAAATAGTGTATTTATAAATCTTCGTTACGACATTTCGTGTCTTCACGGCCACGATCAAGTTTTTTTTTTAAATGGATCTTTTTTACAAATATAGATAAACGTCAGAATCCAAATTCAGTGATGTATCTGAAAAAACTAAAATCATCAGTGGCAATGATTTTTATTACGGTCTTGGCGCAGTTCTTTTGTAAATTCATTTTGATTTCATCAAAACGTAAATGACACATTTGAAGAAAATTAATAAATGGTATATTACATTGAATGCTCGAATTGACGACCTTCTTCGCTGAAAGCACTTAGGTATCCCGAAACGATAAAATCCAAAAGAGTAAGGTCCGGAGGTCGAGCTGGTCAGGAAATCGGTCCATTGTTCCCAATCCTTAAAATATTACATCTAAATGTTCATTATTGCTGAGTTTTGGGGAGAGGCACTGTTTTGTTGAAAATGTTCTATTTCATCACGGCGAATGTACAGTGGCAATTCTTCTAAATAACCATGAAATTTATTTGATAAATTACTTGGATACATTTCGCCGTTCAAATGCTCATCATGAAAAAATTACCTTCAATTATGCTTTTTTTCCAATATTCCCAACCAAAAATGTATTCTGAAACTTTCCTGAAAATTGATTTTTGTATAAATATTCATTTGTATCATTCCATCGATGTTTCTGTCAAATCAACCATTGTTTTCGATTCGTCACTCATTATATATTATTTTTTCTCGAATCCTTCAACTTTTTTACGTTCTAGCTACTTTACAAATCGTTCTCTTTATCCTTAATCCACTTCATTGAGGTGGTTAACTTTGCATAGGTACCTACCTAATACCATTTGTATTTGTCATTTTTGATAATTTTTTTATAAATTTTACGGTAATCCCTAGTTCGTGGCTGATTTCTCTTAGAATAATCTTGCATAAAAATATTTTCATAACTTACAAATCATGAAACCGAATAAAAGAAAATAGCTTCAATAAATTCTAAGCAACTTTTTCAAATGAAATTTTCGATATTGCGCCATCTGTCTCTTCTCTTTGCCACTTAATATTATTTTTTTCCTTTCGATTTTCCGCCTCACCAGTAATCACGGTCAAAATTTATTTTCACGTTGTCGAACATGCATAATCGATCACGTACATTTTTTTCACTCCAATAATAAACTATTTTCCCATATGTTATGTAATTTTTGGCAGGTACTGTATATTTAATAATTCCCCAATAACATCCAATAGTCCATCGAGTTTGAGACACCCTGTATGTATCACCGATTTGTTAAAAGAATATTTCAATTTCGTATCGAAACGGAGCACTTACCGTTCCATTTCAGTGGGCATTATTGATTATTTCATTTCCATAATGTATTTATAGTCCACTAAACTACTCCACTGAACAGAAAAATGGTCTAATTCAATCTCTCCGCCGTCTCTTCAGTCTAGCTCAACAATATTTAATGTTGTCATAAAAATAAAATAAATTTACATAGCCGGTTCCACTAGGAGCCATTTTGCAGCTTGGGAAAATTCTATCGCGCTCCCTGTGATAAATCATAATTTTCTACATAAATGCACTATCCACACAATACGCAACATAATTCCAAAGTAGCAGAGCGCGACTGCAGACATTTTCCATTAAAATTTGTTTGTTGTAGTTCTCCTGTTACTGACGTTCATTGGTAGTCATTTGGTCCCCAAATAGTTCCGAGGGTGATTTTTACAATATCAACATCGATTTATGAAATGTATTCAACTGATATTGTAATCGAAAATCAAAACAACCAATATTTATTTCAAAATATAAAATAAAAAATACTCAAGTATTTTTAAAAATTGTCACCGGTCAATTTTTCTGAATTTTTGGTATGTTGTAGAACATACGGACCCAACTCAATCCTATGGCTAGTTTTCGACATACAGGGTGTCGAAGTTGGAAAGTGGTCATTTCCTTAAAGTAATATTGCTCTTAGGAAAACAAAACAAATGAGAATGTTTTGCGCGAGAAATATGCCTGTCCATGAGGCAATTATTTCAGACTGGTTTTTGTTCAAAAGTATTATTGGATACAGGGTGAGTCAAGCACCATTCAAAATGAAATTCTTAATCTGTATTAGGTCCTACAATTTTTATTCTGTGCCTCAATACTCAAACAAACGTTCATGAATTCTCTGTCCTCTTGTTCACATGGTAGTACACGTTATATGCAAAAAATAAAACAATCAAAGATATATACAGCTTGGCAAATCTAAAGGCATGTCGATAAACGGACGCGAATTAGAATGAGAAAGTATTCGGGTGATAAAAAGGGTAGTATAAATTGAACATTCAGTTAGAATATTGTATATTGAGCCCTTCTACTACTGCGCATCTTTAGGCGTTTCGATTTCACATGCCTCGCTAGATATGCCAAGCTGTACTTGTCACAGACTCATTCAGTTCATTTCAGCGGCTTGTGTCAAAATAAATCATGAACAATTAGGTTTCTTTTTCATTCCTCTTCTTCCAGGAAAATCAACTTCATATCGTTCGGTTTCTTCTATCACCCACACTGAACCGGATTTTGCTTCATTCCAAATCCAAACTAGGTGTTCACCAAGAATATCCGGTCTGAAATGATGAATAAACTATATAGATAACATTAAGAATAAGGCCTTTTCTAAGATATAAGGAAAAACCTTTTTTTTGCTGGCGTCAACAATAATTTTCTAAGTAACATTAAACCACATTGACTTAAACGAGGCGACTCGTATTCGAAAAGAACTTAAGTCACATGACGTCACAGGCGAGTTAGAGACCACAGACGTTTCGTGCAAAAATACGTAAAGTTAAAATACAGGGTGGCCCACAGGGTTTTGGACAGGGAATATCTGGGAACTCGAGAGTAGTAGACAATTGTAATTTTTGGGTTGTAAATTAAAGCAATTGGTGCAGAATTTTTTGATATTATGTTTTACCCGATGAGCTTTTTGTTTTCGGTCACGTGATATCAGATTAAAAATTATCAATGGGACAACCTGTATATTTTGGTATTTCTATGTTCCTTCCAATAAAATGATTCCAACGAACTTCCCACCTATGGTCTGAAACAATTAATTTAAGAACTACAGGTACTTCAATATCCTTTGTCCCACGATGGCGACGACGCCCGAAACGAGCAGTTACAAAATTATTTAAGTTTAGTTTTTAAATTAATCATTTTAATTATTTAAATTATGGTGAAATAAATAGTACACTTGAAATGGTGGTACCGTATATTCTGTAACAAAGTAAGAATGATAATTATTAAATGAAAAGCAGCCAACAATTCATAAGAAATAACTTAAACCTAACCCAAACTATCTATGAACTACAAACAAAATGAAAGATGCATAAAAAATAATAATATATAAAATACACTCAAGTTTTCAAAAAATGATTAACTACCCCTTTGGTTTGAACTCGCGAACTCGCGAACTCGCGAACTCGCAAACTCGCGAATCTTAGCCCGACACTTTTCTTTGCCACAGCTTCCATATAAACAAACTTGATGTGATATATTGAACGCTTCCACGCGAACAAACAACACTGCGTTTTAAAACAGTGGAATGAAAATATTCAAATAAAAATCATGGATCGTCGCTACTTGTGGCCTAAGTTACGGAAGCGTAGAAGGGCCATTATTTTTGTATTTTAATTTTTTCTTTAATTCCGAGTTGCAACTCGGAAAATTATTAAATTCCGAGTTGCAACTCGGAAAATTATTAAATTCCGAGTTGCAACTCGGAAAATTACTAAATTCCGAGTTGCAACTCGGAATTTCATCGGAGTTGAAACTCGGAATTTAGTAATTTTCCGAGTTGCAACTCGGAATTTAGTAATTTTTCGAGTTGCAACTCGGAATTTAGTAATTTTCCGAGTTGCAACTCAGAATTTAGTAATTTTCCGAGTTGCAACTCGGAATTTAGTAATTTTCCGAATTGCAACTCG
The DNA here is from genome assembly GCA_958298965.1 of Chrysolina haemoptera. Classification (NCBI taxonomy): domain Eukaryota; kingdom Metazoa; phylum Arthropoda; class Insecta; order Coleoptera; family Chrysomelidae; genus Chrysolina; species Chrysolina haemoptera. The sequence goes on from OY282598.1 coordinate 29,890,807, forward strand.
GAATTAGGGAGAAAAAATAAATAAAAAAATAATGGCCCTTCTACGCTTCCATACTAAGTGGCCTATTTTCACATTCCATTTCTGAATCACTCAATAAATTATTCAAGATGGATGAGTTACATGAGAACTCTGAAAACTATAATATCAACGATATTTGATAGCAGTCAAGGCTAATGTTATTATTCTTACAACAGTGCGAACAATGTTTTTCTATCTCTAGGCACAGAATGAAATACATTCAAATTGTATTGGTTCAGAGATATTTTAGAATATTTCTTCGAACTTAGGACAAAAAATGTTGGAATTTTATTTTTAGAAGTAGCAAATTCCGCCATGATCATGGAAAAAGGTAATATTCTTACTCAATAGGCAGATATTCATCTGGTCGATGTTCCGGATATCCGTCCTTCGTAACAGCTTTAAATACGAAAGGAGTCATCACGAATCCTGGGCAAATGGTCAATATCCTCACGTTCGTCTTGTCGTAATGTTCTTTTTGTCCCAACGCTCTACCTGCATGATAATATTACTTTATCAATACTGGAAAAAGAGAAAGAGGCCGAGTTTGCGTTTTGATAAGTTTTCACGCCATGAATAGCAGAATTTCAATACATTTTTTATATATGACAATGATAATAATAATAATAATAATAAATCCTTATATTGATAGTAAGAAAAAACAGAATACCGAGTTCTCATATACCTACATACCAGTATATACCACACGCATGTTCTCCATAGTCTCCATTTATAATGAGGAACCATGGAGACCAAGAGCTCCAACGATTTCTATCTAATATTAATGGCGTAAGTGATAGATAACATCAGGTTCACAATGGAGAAGAGGGTCAACAAATCATTACCTTTTTTGACGTGAAACTGGAGAAAAAAAGGCGATACCATTCATATATCGGTTTATAGGAACGTAACTCTCTCTGGACAGTCTTCGACTTCAACCACCCAAATACAGTGAAGAAAGGCATCGTAAAGACACTCGTCAAGAGAGAAATAAAACACTGACTGGTGGAAAAAACTTCTTCTCAGTATGATGTTGGAAATACGTTCCAACATCATCAAGTTAGTTGAATTGTAAGGCGATAAACGACATAAAAATGTTATAGTAGCGGTGGAGATGAGAGAGAATTGATGATCGAAAATGCAGGTGTTGAAACAGACTGGCGGATATTATCAGTCCCCGGTTGCTGTTTCATTTTCATTCTATCTCATCTGTTTTGTTCAAGATTCTGAGTCAGATTGCATTATGGACATTTGTATCTTCCATAATGATGATTTCAGCGTATAGATGGTTATGTCCAGCTTCATATGAGAACTTCAACATATGATGGAAATATTCGTGTAAACATACTCGAATACTTTCCGGCAATAATTCAAGCATTTGGGAGATTATAAGTGAGAATACACCTCGCGTTTTCATTATCAGTAATGTTCCTAATCAAAAAAATATACATGTAGATCTTGTTGTTTTGTTATTCTGTTTTTGATAGAACATATGTTTTTTCGTCTGTGGCTGTTATGTTATAAAAGTTAATATTTACTTCAATTGCGTGTCTGAGGCGGTATCCGAGTTATTTCAATAAAACTCACCTAAGGCGATCACTGCACTTTTTGTGGCGCAGTATGCTGGAGCGTACCTAGAAGGATCTATTCCAAGAACCGATCCAGTGTTCACTATTAGAGCCTCTTTTGAAGATCGATATTTCAGTAAATACTCCTCATTGGCTAAATAGGTACCTGTGAGGACGCCTCCCTGTTAAATAATTTCAATTCAAAATAACAAATGTATAACAAATCCAAGAAAATGTGTAAACTGGACATTCCACAATTTTTTCGTGCATCGTGAGAAAACTTCAACATAATCGATATGAAATAAGCAATATAGACCAATTAACAGAGTTATCAACCTCAACTCAAATTACACCACAGATATTTTTTTTTTTAATTGAAGGTCACAACGTTCACATCACTTCTGAGAAATATTATCCTTCCCCGGGGAGATCCAACCCCCCCAAAAATTGCGCTGAATTTATTTTTTTGGGTAATTTTGAAGTAAAAGTAAAAATAACCTTTTTATCAAAAAAATAACTTCAGATTCAGATCCCTACCAAAATTACGTTCTGCCAAGATTTTACGTTCGGTCAAGATTCAGATTTATGCCCAAAAAACCGCGATTTTCGAGTTTCGCCCATTGTGACAGGTCCGGACACCGCACAGAACCTTTTGGGCTGTATGGAAGGTTACTAGAGGTATCAGAAAATACTTCCAGGAGATGTGCAGCTGGCCATTTGTGCAGCACTTGGAAATGACCAAAAAATCGCTAAATTCTACATATTTTGGTATAAAAAAAGCTATGAAAACGTCTGCTGCATTTTTGTTTAAATAACTATATGTGTACCGAAAAAGAAAAACCAAACAGCAAAAGTTGTCAGTTGAAAATACATTTTTTATATACAACAACGAAAAACAGCTTTTATTACCATATCATGTTTGTGTCACTCGATGTATTCACTCTAAATGGAATTGCTGTAGTATGTATTATGTTTTCCTTACCACATTCACCGCCAGCTGAGACTTCCAATTTGGTTCATCGAGAATGCCAGCATTATTCATCACAATATCCAGATTCTTGAATTTTGCTATAGTTTTCTCATACGCTTCTGAAATGGAAACTCTCATCAGAATTTTTTTCAACATTCGATATGAAATATCCACAAGAAATTATCAAATTGCTGGAAACGGAAATTAAGAAAATGCAATACTTTGTTATGTTCAAAGGTATACAATGTTTACGTCTCAATTAGAGTAACCATAACCAAAGAATTATTTCAGAAAACATAAATTTTACCTCTTTGTTCAGACTCCTTTGTAACATCAGTTTTGATGAATATCACTTTGTCACCATATTTATCTTGAATTTCTTTCTCGGCTTTCTTGCCATCTTCTTCAGAAATATCTAAGATTCCAACTCCCTGAAAATTGTCCATCATTTCATTATGTTGGCATCTAAGATATCAATATATTTTCAATTTTAATTGGTGAAAGACATTGATTTCAACAGAGGGCTTAACGTTTATTTGGTTGGATGTTATCGGTCCCTACTATATATGCACTGATGAGACAGAAATACCTCGAAACACCAGTGTATGCGTGTTAATCCCAAGCCAAAATAACGATGAGTCTGCTGTTTGATACAGGGATATACTCGCAATTGTGTCCTCCTGGAGGAACGTTGCACAAATATACAGTGCGGCTTTTAATAGCCCCCCCCCGCATATTAACTCTCAACCATCTAAATGTTTTTTAAATTTTGTTAACATTTTTTTGCAATTCAAATTCAAAATATCAAATATAAATGCGGATCTAAATACTACTCATACCTCCCCAGATAACACAGGATATCCTATGGATATCCATTTTATGTCCAATTCTGGTCGGGATATCCTTGGATCTGAAATGGATATTCATGGGATATCCAACAAAGGATTTGAAATGGATATCCTTCAGCAGATATCCTATGGATATACTTAAGATATCCGCAGTAATAATAAATGTGATTAAATTGCAAGACAGATTTTGATTTATCAATTTCTGAGTTTCTTCCATACTCTTGCACGAATTGAAGCATTTGATTTAAATTTATCGATCGATAAATTTAAATTTTCGCAATACTGGAAGAACGCCATTTGAGTTTGTCAAATTATCCCATAGTATATTTCATTATGTGAACTAGAACATGTTCTTATTTGGTGCGTGTTCACCCCCGGTTTTTCACGCACTCCGACAGGCACAAGTATGAACGTCGAAGGGGAATGCATTTCTCATGACGGGTTACAAATGCAGGGTGGGCACGCATGTATCTGAATCGGCCTCAATACATAATCTAATGTAAAATTGCATACAGTGGCTCTACTGTTCATAAGTGCGTAAAAACTCAACAGTCATAGAGTAATTTTTCACATACTGTTCATACATTAATGCATTCTTGAAAAATAAAGTATTTTCCGTCAAATGTTACTAGGAATTTATCACTTGATAATAAGACGACAGTTGATGACATAAAACATTGAAATTATTTTTTCAATTGCTACAATTTGGCAATATAATAAATGTAGTGGAAAAAACTTTGTATGATACACTTTCGTAAAGAGCTGTTTTGTACTATTGCTGGTTGAACTCGGCTGCACGCTCATGCAAAAAAGTCCTACTTTACGACCTTTTACTATTATGATACAAGTTCGTAATTGAGTCTTTTTGTATGAAAGTAAACTTTGTTGAGTACAAGAAAGCTGTTCAAAACAATCCCTTATCAAAAAAAAAATTATATTGCTTTGAAGAAGCCTTTCTCATTTTGTTCCAGCTCTGGTGATAACACAAAACCGTCGAAAATATATATTTTCCGAATGAGCTTTTTGGAATTTTTTTCTCGCATTTGAATGGTGGACAGTCCTATCTTTGACTCACTGTATATATACAAATACAAAACTATAACTGAGCTTATTTTTCAATTTTTTTACCTTTACCCCATTTTTAAGCAAGTAATTCACTATCACATATCCTATACCACTTGCACCCCCTGTCACAATGGCTACTTTATTCTCCAGAAATGTCATATTCAGGCCTATCTAACGAACTGGAGAACCATCAGGAGAACCTAAAACAATCACAATGACTTTAATCATTGAATAATGTTTCATAAGATGCAAGGTCATCAAAACTTGGTGATAGTGATAAATTAATCTGACCTTCAAATTTAAACGCACAGATATCAAGGGTCATTAATTTACAGTTTTTGATAAAAACAATGTTCTGTGCACTTATATTGGTTGAAAATTCGTGATATGAAATAATATATTCGAAAATTACACAGTTTCTTCCATTCGGCAGTTCCAGTATTATTGCGGCTCTGCATGCTCTGGTCATCTGACGTTCGGCGGACAGTGGTTCCCAAAATTTCAACGAATTTTCCAACACAATTTAAACTTTCCACAAATTTGTTTCGAATATTTCACACCTGCCATTTGTTATGAAATGGCATTATACACCCTGTATACATTCCGAAAGCGCAGTAGGGCCACAAGAGTATTGTAAGTTGAAGTTTCAACATAGGAGTCAAAATTTTGACTAATGTCAAAATTTCATCATTTCGACTTTATTATCGAAATTCTGACTTTTTTCTCGAAATTCCGACCTTGATGTCGAAATTTCAACATAAAAATATGAGGCAAATATCTGACAAAAAAATATTCCCACGAACATTGAGTTATATCTGCTACCATTAGTACAATGTTCCTTTTACCTCTCATCAGTGCTAGGATAAGTCAGAAAATATTAGAGTCATCTCGTTCCACAAAAAAAAATATTAAAAAGCCTTATAGTATTCGCCTTCTAATGAAGCTAGAAGTAGTTTTGCCTGGTAATATACGATACTATCTACAACCATTTTTACAAAAACTTTTCACATCGAAATATAGTGAGGAATCTCTAGTCGGTGTTTGTCGGACTTATTCTGACTCACCGTGTATGTTTTGGATACATCTCCTCAATAGACACATCATGCAAAATGTATGTTTGAAGTAAATCCTTCACTATCATCATATTATCATGCAACATCACAGAACAATCATTTACTTTTCTAAAAAAGACGCCGATATAGAAGAACTTAAAACGCAAAAGTTTATCTAAATACAAAATTCGGTCTCTAATGCCGTTTCCGAGATCCAAAAATTCATATATTATTATTATGAGTGAAGTCACATTTTTTCATAAAAAGTTCCTATATAGATGAACTCACCCAATGAGCACAAGGACGTTGAAATAACGTTGTGGAATGGTTGAAAACCGAACGTTTTTTCAACAAATTGCTCGCTTATTATCGCTTTATTGCCGTTTTCAATTAGGTTTATTCAACGTCGAAGATACACAATGAATAAACAAAAGGTTAAGAGACGTATCATGAACACTGATGACTGACAATTGTTTTTGAATTAACATAACGTGTGATAAACGTACATTCAACTTTGTTGAGGAAATGACGTTGAAAACACATCTTTATAACGTATTCTTTCAACGATGAAGATTACACTAAATTTTTGTCGTTAAAATTTTCAACCAGAAACGTTTATTTAACCAATGCCATGTTTATAACACGTTTGAAAAACGTACGTGTGTTCATTGGGCAAGTAGCAATACTTTAAATACAAAATTTTATCCAAATCGTTGAAGCTGTTTTGGAGTTCCAAAAATTATCACTATTATTATTTTTATCAGTAAAATCCTGTTTTTTACGAAAACTGTGCGATTTGTTTACCGTGGTAAAAACTTTTTTCTACTAGCGTGCGGAAAAGTGCGGAAAAGTCTTTTCCGCGCTCTTTTTAGTGCGGAAAAAACATTTTAGTGCGAAAAAGTAGATTTGTTTAGTTTTTGCGGAAATATTGCGTCGCAGAAGGTTAAAATAGAAAGCTTACCAAGTATGGTTGCATAGTTTAATATATATATTTAATAATAAATGTCCTTTATGTTAACTTTTGGGTGTTTTTTCCGCTAGTAGAAAAACTACTATTATGATACTCTTTCGTAAAGGGATTTTTTGTACTCGCTCATACAAAAAAGTCCTATTTTACGAACTCGTATCATAAATAGCTGTTTGGGCTATCATGATTATATTTTTTTTAAATAATTTTTTACTCAGTTTATTTGTCATCTATAGCTCTTTTGATGTTCTTTGCACGTATTAAAACGATTTGTTTGATCCGGTGTATAAAAATGTACGAAAATCATCCATCACTTTTTAACTCCCTAATGGACACTGCTGGGCAAAGTCAATATGCGGCCATTTTTCATGTCTATAAATCTGAGAAATATATAGCGGCCTGAGTGAAGAAATCGATTCGCGTTATTGCATTTTTTATCTTTCACAGGTTTGAGGACCGGATTGTAGGGGCGAGTATGGGGAGTATTATTGGTAATTTTTTCTGCGAGAAGTTCATTCATATATCAAAAATAAAAACGTTTGAACCTAAAAGATGCTTTGATTCCTTTCTTTCGAATGTTTCTGGAACATTCAAAATGAGATTCGGTCGTCGTAGACAAACGAAAATTGTGGCGATATTAAGATTTTTATTATTATACAGTATGCCGTGAAACGTGAACAGAAATATTATTCTGAATGAAAATCTATACACAGCAGAAATTGATCAAGCCAAGTAGTTTGAATTTTTTCTTAAATACTTCACTTGACTTCTAAACTCAAGCTTTTGAAAATTTTATATTTGACTTGACTCGATTTACGGTGTGAACTACTTGACTTGACATGAAGTAAAATCAAACTACTTGATATTACTTGATAGCGATACGTGAAATGCACACCGAAGCGTATTTTTTATAGTAGAATATTTTGTTCCTTTTTTTGTTTTTATTCTAACCGGTCATCCAGCTAGACTACTACGAGCAACCCTCAGAAGCCTTCAGAAGACTTGAGCGAGCTGGAAATGACGAGGGTCTTACCTGTTAACGTGCGATTCCAAGCACGTTCACAAGTTTTCTGCTATGCACCAATTTTTATCAGGAATGATATTTTTCGACAAAATGATAATAAACAAGTTTTCCATATTATTCAACCTTTTTGTATATTTACTATTTTCACAAGTCTATCTCCATAAGAGATATATTTGAAGATATTCCTATCTTGGATTGATTATACAGTCCAAAAGTCCGTCGGCCCCCTCATAACTTTTTTATTTTACATATTAAAAAAAAATGTTGAATACATAATTTATAGGTTTTTATTCGATCTCTTCAATGGTTAAAGTCTCATTCATATAAAGTAACAGCATCAAATTTGATATTGCTTGATTCCTTATAATTATCCCTAACCGATCAAGCAATGATGTACAGGGTGTCCTATTTAAAAAAATAAACTTCTAAGTCGATGCATGAAACTTCAACCGTTAAGGGAATCGAATGAAACCCTACAATTTATTTATTTAACATTTTTTGGTAATATGTAAAACAAAGAAGTTGAGAGGGAAGTGACGGACTTTGGTCTCACTGTATACAGCGAGCGCCTTCTATACATAAAACTGGTGATGAGAAATTCTGTATGCATCAATTTTTTTTCAGATATCAAATAATTTATGATCATTTAATGGCGACATGCATATATAATTTGTTTTTTAACGAACACATAAATTGATAAAATGAGAGTATACCCACTAAAGTTCGATAAGTCATAAAAATTCAACTTGTTGTTGTTATTGTTAATCGAACATTTCTAAAAATATATTCAAATTTTTTCTCGACCCGCTTTGTATGAGTTCGAGGTCGAACATATGATTCAGATAACTATCAGCAAATGCTTGTTTGTCTTGATATATTATTACATAACTATTATTGTACCCAGTTGAAACGATACAAAGCGCAACCTTTCAATGGCCCAGTTGAAAGAATGTACTTCTTGTACGACAGTTCGTGGATAAAACATAAAACATTCAAAACAATGACAAAATTGCTACAATTTGGCAATATACCACTATTGTATAAAAAACGTTTTATCGTTAAATCGGCTGCGCCTCATTCAACAAAGTTCACGCTCAAAAAAAAGTCCGACTCTACGAATTTGTATCAACAGTAAAAGCACAAGAGCTTTTTTTTATCGGATAAATTTCTTTTTTTAACGAAATAATTTTGCCAATCAGTAATTTCACGAGAGAAACTGACATGAAAAAATTGCGAGACCGTAAGGTCGAGCAATTTTGTCTAATGTCAGTTTTTCGAGTGAAATTACTGATGGAAAAAGTTTGAGTCAAAGAAAGAAATTTATTCAATAAAAAAAAAAAAAGTTCGAGTGCGTTTTGGCAAGATAAATTAACGACATAATATAAATACATAATATAAATACACCACACCTTTAGAGCCAATGACCTTTAGCAGTCGACGCTCTATAATGAAAAAAAAAATAAAAACTAATCACCTTTATTGAAACAGTTATTTGAAGGAGCAGTTATTAACAACACAATTATAATTATGCTTTTTGTAATCTGTTCAGATGAAACTTTCCCAAAACGATTTGTATTGTGTCAACAATACTGAACAATCATTGCTGTCATGACAGAAATTGAAGGGACTTCCGCCTACTAGATGAAGTCTGTTTTTAAGGAACAGGCATTTTTATCGCGATAAAAAAGGTGCATGCTTTTTTATCGCTGTCAAACTGACTCAGACATCATATTTAAATGGGTTTATTTCTACAGGAGTTGATTTATCATAAATAAATTTTTTTGAAGGAATTTTGTAAATACTGATGTGAAATGTCAAATTATTAGAATTCAATTCCGATTTTAATAATTTTGTAGGAATAATTCATAACAACTTTCTTCAAAAGCTACACGAATGATTAAACGTTTGAATGATAAACTGCATCAAATAATCCATGCCACTAAATGCGGACAAAATGTTAATGTTATGTCCCGTCATCCCGAATAAAATATCTTCCCGATAAACTGGAAAGATGTATGTTTCGTTGGCGATAAACAGAACGTGAACGCAAACTGCAACCGGAGATTTATATAAAACTCCGGTTAGAATGGTTTATGGACTTCGGGGCTGAACTGTTTTTTCAGGAAGCCTTGATGGAAACTCGCCTTTGTCGTATTCGTAGACTGTGTTGAGAACCAGCAGGTTGCGGATTTTCAGTCGAATCACGGAGAATAAATCATATCAAATGTTTATATTTTTGTTGAAAAGGGAAACATTCTCCATGAAAATTGAAAAATGTAATTTAATTGTAATATCTAACAGGAAACAACTACTTCCCCGGCTAAAGCCACCCTGGACATTGAACTACATTTGATATATAGTGTGAAAAACTCTAACTGCAGAAGGGCCACAAGCAGTTTTTTTCATCACTTCGACTTTTAAGTCTAAATTACGAGAAAAAAGTCGAAATTTCGACATTCGACTTTTTTCTTGACATTTCGAGTTTAATGTCGAAATTTCAACATTAAAGTCGAAATTTCGACTTTTATTTCGAAATTTAATCACTTCGACTTCAAAGTCGAAATTTCGACATTAAACTCGAAAATTCAAGAATAAAGTCGAAATTTCAACTTTAAAGTCGAAATTTCGAGAAAAAAGTAGAAATTTCGAGAAGAAAGTCAAAATTTCGACTTATTTCGACATTAATTTCGAGTTTAATGTCGAAATTTCGACTCTCATGTTGAAATTCAAAAGTCGAAGTGATGAAAAAACCTCTTGTGTGAATTTTGCTATAACAACGAAACGAAAACACAGTCAAAGAAAAAATTATACATTACTTGATTTTTGTTCGAAAATATGGATAGGATATTCATAAAATCTGTTGTGGAATCATCTGCGGTTGATAGACAAACTTTAGTCGCTATTTTCCATTGTTCAAGATAACCTCTTGGGAGGTATTCATGTTGAAAAGGGGAACATTCTCCATGAAAATTGAAAAATGAAAAATGTCATTCAATATCTAACAGAAAACAACTACCTCCTCGGCTGAAGCCACCCTGGACATTGAACTACATTTGATAGATATTGTGAAAAGACTCTAACTGAAAAGAAAAAATCTGTAAGAGAAAATTTGCATTTTCATTTAGATAGTTGATTTTTTTAATTTTTTTCTTGTTTTCATTGAAAGTTGGAGTCTTTCCACAATATCTATCAGATGTAGTTCAATGTCCAGCGTGGCTTGTGCCGGGGAAGTAGTTGTTTTCTGTTAGATATTACGAATAAATCACATTTTTCGTTTTTCAATTCTCATGGAGTATGTTCCTTTTTTCAACATGAATACCTCCCAAGAGGTTATCTTGAACGATGGAAAATAGCGACTAAAGTTGCAGATGATTCCACAACAGAATATCTTATTCATATTTTCGAACAAAAATCATTAATATTTATTTTGTGGTAACAAGTATTGAAAGTAACATTTCTTCCTCGTCGACCTCGTCGACCTCGTCTACGACGTTATAACAAAGTTGAAAAAAAAAATATTTCGAATTGAAAATTACAAAACCATATACGACTAGGGTGGAAGGCTAGCTGAGCGATCTAAGTGTTGACCCCTTGAATTTCAGCTAGCATTGGATGTTGGTTTGAGACCTAGTACAGAAAAAAAATTCTTAAATGTAGATGATCACATGTTGGAAATTAAGTGTGATAGATGCCAATCCCAAAGTTTAATGCTTGCTCGAAATACAAAATAAAACCCAGGGTGGTCCTGTAAGTTTACCGGGTTTTTCCACAGCTCAAAAGTGAATGTGCCAACAAATAAATCTTCCCAGGGCGTCGGTAAATAATGATAATAATAATAGGTGTCTTCTACACATACAGGCTATACCTTTGAGTACACTATATGAGAGTTTATGAGGGAATTCATTATTATTACTATTCAAATTTAAAAAAATCCAGTCGTAACCTTTCTCTGAAATTCCACGCTTGGCTCAACATTATTCCAATAACCCCTCCCCGAAAGCCTTGCAATTCAAAGTAAAACTATCTGCTTATTAGCCGCTTCATCAACTATCAACTTCCTTGTATTTTTCAATAAGAATTTCATATGCCTTTGACTTCTTATTTCGGTCAGAAGGACCTCTTTGAAAATTTAAATTGGAATGAAAATTCGAAAACATAAAAAATATTTATTAAACTATAGTACCACGAGGAAAATGCACTAAAAACATAAAGTAGTCCTCAAAAACGAACAAACATAACATACCTACGTTGTAGCCGAAATTGCACTTAACTCGAGCATGCCAAGAGGTGAAGTTATGTTGTTTTTGCTGTAACCCGACGTACTGCTACTCCTTAAAAATTCTACAAATCGTTCCAACAAAACGAACGCTCGTCCACATACTCCAACTTGTCGAATCAAATTTTCATAAAATGATGCCGGTCGGTTCATATTTTCGACTTATCGTTCAATCTGAGGCATAAATCTTGCAAAAATTTATGAAAAATATGATTTTCTACTTCACCTTGCCTGTCATGATGTTCCCTGAACATTAAAAAAATGAATTGATACTCGATAAATTTTTGTGAAACCAAACTTATTTCAAGTAACTTTGTTAAAAGTAAGTATATACTTACTCATATCTACTCCATCTAGAACAGTGTCCTCCCTCAGAGATTAACATTTTCGTAAGATCCTCTGTAGATTCATTCATACACAAAGAGTTCGAGGTATGCGCAACACACACAGCTTCGTACTGTATGTTGTGTTGCCTATCGATTATATGATATCATTGACTAAGACGCTGTAGAAGTATTGGTAGATTTCTAAGTGAAATTCTTAGTGACTATTCTATTACACAAAAGAGGGAGCACTCAGTCAATTTATGTTCAGTACACAAACGTCATTAGTCAGTCATTACATCATTTCATGTTTGTGTTTAGGTTACAAGTTTTTTAACAAATTAGTGGGGTATTCTCAAGTATCGTGATAGAAAGTGCGGATTATGTTTTCGACAGGTAGAAGTCTAGTCATTTATCTCGCGTTTTACACCAGTATTCTGTGATAAATTAGTGTATTAAGTGTGTTGTCAATTAGTGAAAACATAATCGACCCAATACTGCCACTGTCAATCAAGGTATTCAATGAAACTACTACGTGAAAAAAAATATATTAGAACTACTGACACCGGGTGTCGTTTGTTATCACTGCAAGCCTAGCATATGAACGGAAAATAATCAGCTAGATCAGATAAACAAATCGACACCGATACAGTATGGATGCCGCGATCGAATCGGAAACCCCTCAGTGGAAAAAGGATTTAATAGCTCGCCTGAAGAATCAAAATAAAACGGTGGCCACGGTCGGCAGCGTAGATCAACAGCTGTACGTATCCCCTCAATACTCTTCGTCGCGAGCGGGCCATCAACCTATCCTAACGTGCAAGAGTGAGTCAGTACCGACTAGTGTTTCGTGTTCGTCTGTTACAAACGATCAGTGTGATGTGAGTTCTACGTGTTCGTCAATCGACAATTCGAAAATGGTTCAAGAACGGATTTGGGTGAACAATAACCACGACCATTTCGCGGAAATGGTTGGCGAAAATTATGGCAGCAACGGCTATCATAAAGACAGCGATACGGATTCGTCCGAGGACCTACATTACGGCCCCGGCATCGTAAAAAAACTGAAAAACAAATACCTCAGCCTGGCGCTGCGCGAAAGTGTTTCTAGGCCTACTATACTGCATATGAGAAAAGCTACCTCGCTAGAAAATTTGCTGGACGACGATGTTCAAGAAGCGAAAAGTGGAAATCGAATTTTTCAATCCAGACTGAACGGTGACAGTGGCAAGAATGCCCCAAACCGGTATCGGAATGCGGGCCGTCGGGGTCACGAAATGAAAAGAGCCAGGTCTGTGGAAGCGATTTCGAGAATCGACGACGTTTCTTCTGTTTCGGAGGTGCGACCCAATCGCCAGTCATTGCACGAGGAAATGCTTATCGCCGAAGGAAATGACTATCCCCACAGGAAAGTCGATAAGCAAGAAACGAACACGGAAAATAAGTTCAGTAATACGACCGGCTACAGAATAAACAGACCGAGAAGAATACAGCCTGTGATGAACGAGAAAGAAAAACCACCCGCCGACGTTGTCAAGCAGGCCAAGATGATTTTCGAAAGACGGCCCGAACAGCGCACCAGGGCACCTCCACAAACAGGCGGCGTAGCAGCCAAAGTTGGTACCTTCAACAACATCATCGTGAAAGCCAAAGTTGAAGCGAAGATAGCCAAAAAGCCCCCCGTGAAGGGAAACAAACCAGTACTTAATGATAAGTTTAAAAGTAATACTCGCCCAGTGGCCAAACAAGTAGTTGTAAGTGAGGAAAAATACAAAAAGAATCATCCTTCGAGCTTGGAGTTCAACAAAGTGTTGAAAAACGATTTCAAAGACGTGCCTTTGCCTAGCCCCATCCCTGACGTATCCAGGATAGATTTCCAGAACAACGGAGAAACGGAGCAGGGAAATGTCGTTAGTAGTCTGTCAGAAACACCGGATCTCATCCTAACTTCTAGCCCAGTGCCAATCCTATATTCGCCAACGTACAAGAAAAATCTAACAGAGGACTTCATCAAGGAGGAAATACGGAACTCCTCCCATATACATGCTAATAGCAAGCAACACAGTCCTATGTTGAGTCCAAAGATGCACACCAGTCCACTTTTGAGTCCAAAGAGACTCACCAGTCCACTGTTGAGTCCAACTAGAGTGAAACCCGCTAGTCCTCTGACAAGTCCCAGTAGCAACAAACCTTCGAGTCCAAGTCCGGTGCTATTTAGACCAGCGAGTTTGGTGTACGAAGACGACGAGTTGGACTACCCCTTATTCAAAAAAATATCACCTACGAGCATCAACAACATCTCCAAAGAATCAGCTGGTACTGCAGTGTACAACTTCACCAACAAACATGTGAACCAGGCGCATCTCCCCGTCCCCAACAAACAAGTGAACGAAGTCCAGCAGCCCGTGTCCAACAACGTTTCGAATTTTAAGACCCCTCCAACGCAGCCATTGAAAATTGAGGTGAACGGCCATGGCGAGTCCAAAATGTTGAGCGCGCCCCCCAAGTTATTGTTGCAAACGAAGCGACCCAAGTCGCCGCCTAGGTTTTCCCCGCCGCCCCCGCCCGTTGTTGCCCTTTCGAAAGCGGAAAAATCGTTGACCGTGACGGAAATTGAGAAAAATTCGATAAACATCGCGAAAAGTGAGGGAAAAATCTCGCCGCAACCGAGTAAGTCTAGTGCTTTCGGGAAAGACAGTGTGGAAGTTGTGAACAAAAATGTGGTGCCAAAGAAGAGCAGTAGGAGCAAAGAGCCAGTTTCGAATACGGCTGTTTTCAATTTCACCAGCAGGAAGGATGTGCCCGATTACATTTCCAACGACAGGTCACGGACACCTGGCCGACCAGAGATGCCGAAGGTAAATACCTACCTGTTGATTTAAACAATGAAAAGAGTTGGGAATGTTTTGATGTTCAGAATTTTTTGAGGTTTTTACAAAGGCGTCGATAAGGGAGGGTAATGGGGGTAATTACCCACTATGAAAAATTATAACAGTATTTTTAAATTTAATACTTAGGGTTTTGCTTTTCAAGTATATCTATATTGGCTTCTTTCTTGGAAAAACACGATTTTACTGATTAATAATAATAATGATAATTTTTGGATCTCGAAAACGGCTTCAACGAAACTTTTTTTCTTGGGGAGGATAAAGTTTTCAATATTTTTTCTTGGGGGGGTGGTAGGGTGAAGTGGGGTAAGTGTAATCAGAAAAACAATAGTTGGACTTTGAATGATAATATCGAAAGACCCAAAAGAGCTTCTTTTTAGATTTATCACAGTAGTACTACCTAGACAACTAACTGAGGTAACTGATTTCGTTCTACTAGCAACAGTGAATTTGTTATAAACAATAATAATAAGTTATGTTCGCTGATTACACTTACCCTAGCATTCGGGGCAAATGTAATCACGGCTTGTAATTCTCATATGCATCGTATCCTAGAGTATTTGGGGCAAGGTTAATGAAATATGAAAAATGCAGTTTCGACCAAAAAAAAAAAATTAGCCCCCTACCTCAATTTATAAGGAAGTTATAAACTTTTTTTGGAATGAGTACACAATTGTCATATTTACGTTTAATGAAATAACTGAACAATAAGACACTGTACAATGCCGCTTTTTTTCTTTTACTTATTTGACGTTATACGTAGCAAAATATACTGGAAAAATCAATTCTTCTCTCCGTCCTAAATTTGGTTCAGGTAGAATCAACTCGATGTCTGAGACAGGCACCGAGTGATGATCTATCTGTTCCGGCCAATGAAAAATGTAATGTGCAGAGTTTTGGTCGGATTTTTTGAGAAACATAATTAATGGTGCGAATGCTGTGATTTGACCAACATAAAAAATTATATATTTTTTTCCTTTGAATGCGACCAGAACCCAACTTCTAAGCACAGGTGTTTTGATGCCATGATTGAAAAAAAATAAATTGAAGACTGGGGCAAATGTAATCAGTGATTACATTTACCCTAGTCTTCGTGATTACACTTACCCCATATATACCTTTTGGTGGGGTAAATGTAATCACCACTATTTTGTTTTTTGTGGACATATCAAAATCTGACAGCAGAATCTGATTCCCCGTTGAAAATAACCTAAGGAAGCAAATTATTGAAGCCTTATGACATAGTAATAAAAACATCAAAATTACAATCGACACTTGCACAACAAGTTTAAATGCAGGTGATCCATAACTCAACTAACATTTCGAACAGAGACCTTGAAAAAGATAACAAACATCATATACAGGTAAAAAAAAGGGTTAGAGAGTGCCTGATTACACTTGCCCCATGATTACATTTACCCCACTTCACCCTATTAGTGTATTACGTAAGAAGTGTTGTAAAAAGTATATTACGCACGAATGGAAAAATTAATCACGAAGCCGCGTAGCGGCGAGTGCGTAATTGCGTAAATGCTCTACAACACGTATTACATACTATACGTTACCTACGGTCATATACCGTGTGCCGTTTACGAGATCCAAAAATTCATATTATTATTATAATTATGATTAAAATCACATTTTTTTCATAAGAAGCGCCAATATAAATGAACTTATGAAGTAATACCTCATCTAAATAAAAAATTTGATCCAATTTATATGGCCGTAGGTAACGTATAGTATGTAATACGTGTTGTAGAGCATTTACGCAATTTTTAAATTCAAATTAATTAAATTATTATTTTCTTCTACTTCTACTATATAGAAGAATTCTCGTTTGTTTAAATGGAATACTGAATACCGGTCGGGACGGTTTTTTTTTCTTTTTTTAATACTTAATTCATCCATGAAAATGCCAAGAAAGCGATTCCTAGATGTTTCTCTTGAGGAACGAGCGATATGAAAATCCAACAGCGCAACACGTTTTCAACAAAAGAGCAATACATGAGATTTTTTTATTCTGCTGATACGAAGTAGGTACTTGGTTTAGGTGAGAAAGATTAAGTACAGAGGTACAAAGCGGAACGCTAACCTCTGTTCCACAATTAACTACCCAATGTAAACGGTAGAATATTAAATTATTTTTCCTGCATACCAGAAGCATCCTGCAGAATCAGTAATTTCAAGCATCCTGTCCACAAGTGAAGTAGGTAACGAACGCATGAACCGAGTTAACAATGAGAACACATGATGGAAATACGCAGAATAGTTTAATTTTATTCTCATTTATGATTTGTGAGAGTTGAATACGAAACTTACAGAATATCGTGCTTATTGTTGATTGCAAAAAATCACGATTTATTTGAAAAAATCAATAAATCTGATTTTTTTTTTATTGAATCGTGATTTTTTTTATTTATACTGATTTTATTTATTTATTATGAGTTTTTTCTCAAATGTGGAAATAATGAACTTTAAAAATACTTATTTTCATTATTTTTCTCTATTCGCCGAAAAATATTTGCTCATCTCCTCGGCGACATACACAAAAACTTTCCTGTAGGAACAAGAAAATACTCGAGAAAATATGTGTTTACATTTAAATAGGCCACACTGTATGTGTGTATGTATCGGAATCTTTGAATGTGATTTTCACCCACTTCCAAATAATAGATTGGCATGAAAAAATTACCAGCAACGGTTCATCTACAATTTTGATTATCCAGCCCATCCAGCCTATTCAGACGTCTAAGTACATGAATATTGAATATTTTTCAATATTGGAATAATTTTCTATCTGTAATTTTTGTTGTTTTTACCTTTCTTTTTCATTTTACAATGATACAATTGAGAGAGAAAAATAAAGAAGATAGCACATTTTCTCACTTAAAAAAATTAGACTTGTTATGAGTTCTTAGTGGAGTTTGAAAACTCATTGAGAATTAATACATAACCTCTATGAAATATTCAAGTTTATGAATTGTTCCTTAATGATATGGTTATGAAATTGGGACTAGGAAAACTTTTATTGAAAATTTTGGATCATCTACATAGGAAGAATTAAAAAACATTTAATATTCAAGAACTTTTCAATAATCAACATTCAATTTGGTTAGTCGCGAAGCACTGCCTGAATAGAGATCAACCACAGTTTTCAATATTCAATTCGATAAACAAGTTTCAAGGTACACCCGAATGAGGCTCATTGAAAAATGATTTAATATTCATGTGGACACCTGGCGTATATCGTCGTGGTAACAGCAATACGTTGTATGTCATATTTTGGAAAGTTTTCAGGAGAAACAAAAAACAGAATAATTTGTGCATGTAACTGAAAAAATTGATAGTGCTCAGGCCTTAAACAATAAATATACTACTGAAATAAGCTGACATGTCACATATTAAGAAAGTTTTTTACTTAGTGAGCAAAATTAATATACAACAAATTGCTTTTCAACTTGAACACGAGGGGTGTTTCAC
Organism: Chrysolina haemoptera; assembly: GCA_958298965.1. NCBI lineage: Eukaryota > Metazoa > Arthropoda > Insecta > Coleoptera > Chrysomelidae > Chrysolina > Chrysolina haemoptera. The sequence goes on from OY282598.1 coordinate 29,909,286, forward strand.
TTCCCTAAAATTTGTACACCAAATTTTCATTTGAGGGATTTCAATTGGATTTCTGGATTTCATAAGAAATTTCAAGATTTCCTTTAGGTTTTCTGGATTTCACCAAAGATTTCTGGATTTCACCAAAGATTTCTGGATTTCATATGGATTTCATGATTTCATTCGGATTTCAAGATTTTATTCGGATTTCAAGATTTCACTGGAGATTTCTGGATTTCATAAGGGATATCCGGATTTCATTCGGATTTCAAGATTTCACCGGAGATTTCTGGTTTCATAAGGGATTTCAGGTTTCATAAGGGATTTCAGGATTTCATTCGGATTTCAAGATTTCACCGGAAATTTCTGGATTTCATAAGGGATTTCAGGATTTCATAAGGGATTTCAGGATTTCATTCGGATTTCGAGATTTCCTTCAGGATTCCAAGGTCAAAAAAATGCTGCACACAGTTGGCAGTAATGTTTTCAAGCATACGGGTGCAGGTTCATCGAAATTTCATTGCTTTTGGAGAATTTTATTTCATTCGTTGACAACCAAATGTGAATGAGAGATGTGATTTGTTTCTAGCAGTATCATTTGCGATTTTTTAGATAAGTGGATATCGGGGGCGTTTCACTTGTTTAACAATTGTATACCAAATCAGGATTTCTACACAAATATATACGTTAAACAGTTGCTGTTTTGAAACTGAGATTAAAATCGTAATCAATGTACTCAAGATTATTTATGTGATACTCAAGTAGTGCCAAAATTGAATGTTTACACCTCAAGCAGTTAGTGTGTTTTCATGGTATCTAATTATTCATTCAGAAACTGATACCCTTGGAATATGTCCTTGAGTGGCTTTTATAAGTGGTATCATCTTTCGCCGAACGCTATTCAAATTATTCGAGTGAAAACAAGTGAAAGATAAGTGACGTCAGAGCCAACCGAGGAGCCAACAATAGAAACGAATGCAATGCCCGGCAATGACTTCAAAAAGTAAAATCGAGAATTGAGTCGATGTGGGAGGCAAAGTTATTCATAAACACTAGTCGATATTGTACATGTGAAAGGAAATAAAGTATGATATTCCGGAATAAACGCAACTCATGCAGAAAAAACGTTTAACATTGTGGATAAAAGTTAATTTTTTTGATACCCTTATGAAGTTAGCAATAGGTACCACTAGGCAGAAATTCGATTAAAACTATTCAAATGATTGTCGAAATCTTTTTTTATAGCATTTTTTTATAGTATTTTTCGTGACATTATTGAAAGAAATTTAGTTGTTGATGGAACCTCTCATTTTCCAGAAGCAGAAAAAACAATTGTTCAGTTCATTTCTGTTTGCGAAAATAATAAATCAATCAGAGTAATTGGAATTTTTTTCATTTGCTCATGAAGAATCGGTGGTCCAACGACAAATTTTTTTTTGTCATTGAACGATAATTGGAAGGATTTCCAAACGGAAAAATAATACATAAATAACCCTTGAACGGTTCGACATACAAACCTGGAAAAAAACCGTTTGGGGTGTATCACCGATACTACTTTTTGACATAAAAATATGGTGATTGCTCAACAGGGGGCGCGGGGGGGCACATTAACTTAAAAATTTCAAATGGTATGAGGGGTCAAGTGTCACATCGAACTGTTCAAAAGTTAACAGGGTGGGGAGGCCGTGCATAAAAAGCCTCTATTTAAAACGAGTGGGATCCTTTGATCTTGATCGGTCTTGTCATTTTCTGCTAAAAAAAGTAAAACACAGATAATAATAATAATAATAATAATATTTATTCATCTATCAGAAATTATAGTGATACAATTCAGATAAAAAGAAAAAAGTCATGAACAAATATAGAGAAAACCCATAGAAGATCAAGTCTGTGCATGGGTTCTATGAAAAAAATATATATATATAAAAAATATAAATATATAAAGAATTATAAATAAAGGGAGTACAATAATCGTTTTTCGTGGATGAAAGTATAAATTTATAACATAATATTGACAACTCAATAGCATTTATACAATTGAATATAACATACATAAACACATACATATACCCGCACATTTTGACAAACAGTCAAACGGTGAATACGGAGGAAAGATAAAGCAAATACAGTGGGTAGAAAAATTCCGTCACAGTTGTTTGGGAATTCGGAAACAAATTGAAACGCATTTTATGATATGTTTATGAATGATAGGTTATAGGAAACTTGTGCGATAGTTATCAAGGTCGTTTCCGTCTTTGTTCTCTAGTGATCCGTATGTAGGTTGATTGGAGTGATAGTTTATTATTGTTTGTTTGTTTATTGTGGCCTCATTTTACTTTTTTCATTAAAATGTATCCGTAATAACGACATGAACTACAGATATGGAGCTCATCATATTCAAAGTTCGATCGAAAATTGACTTGCTTCCTGTTAGTTGCGCGTTTTGAATAATGATGTGGTTGGAATATAAGTACACACATAAAAAAAATATCTTGAAATGAAGCAGCCTGCTTTATATATAATCAATAAAATAGGTTCTCAAAAGAAACGAATAATTTTTCGAATCGAGAAACTAACGTTTTGGGTGAAGGTGTTTGCTTTATTCGGTGAATTTTAATTTTTAAATGGTAAATTATTCTTTTCTTTTGAGAACATATTGGTTTGATTATATATAAAGCAGGCTGCTTTGTTTTAAGATTTTTTTTTTATGTGTGTAGCTGAATTTATCATTTGCATCATCTACCTAACTTAACGAATATAGGCCACACAAAATCTTGAAAAATATTATCATTATCAACCAACTGTAAGGTTGTATTCCAGATATTTAAAATTTTGTCTAGTACAGTAACGACAGACAAATGTAAGCCACACGTGAAGAATAAATTGTAGCACTCTGAAACTCGGCACATGACTTCTTGACATCATGTATTGTTTACCAAAATATCAGGGGTGGAAGCCAAAAATATTTTTAATGTATTCCGACAAGGCGAAAGATAATTCAATTCTCCACATGAAATATACCTAGTAATTTCTCACAAAATGCACCCGTTTTCTCAGAAAACCTGATATAAAATTTCAGGCTCGCCTTAACCTGCCACTGCAATTTCCGGCAGGGCCGAAAATTAGATTTGTCATAACTTTGCCAAAAATTATAGTAGAAGGAAAAGAAAAAGTGCAAATATAACATGTGAGTTTCCGAGTAGCTCAGAAATATTTGTCAGACAAAATTAGTTTCTATAATACGTACCAGAATTTATTGAATATTTCCTTCTCATCCAGAGTTTAAATTAAATCAATAAAATGTACGATAAACATACTAAATATGCGTACAATAATTAAATTATCATAAAATCGATACGATGTATTCAACTAATTCAATTAGCAGGGCATTGCTTTCGAGTGTTTTTCCCGCATTCACGTGTCAGTATCTCTTTGTTTATATACAATAACCTTTCCTAACAACAGTTAAATGGATATTTCAATGACAAGTGATTTGTATTTTTTTGGGCGGTTCAGAGTTCAAAGCCGACCGTGATCTTCTAATGGTTTTGCGTCAGCGTCACTGAAGTCAATTACCCCGACTACGCGCCGGTATGTCGATTTACTCGATTTCCGATGGTTCCTTGTTCGGTGGAAGCGGAAAATAGATCACAAGATGTGTTTTGACGCTAGCAAGCATTCTTAAACAAATATGATTGAAATAATGTTATGATTCACCCCTGAAACAACAACGCCAGATATGCATATACAGTGACCGCCAAAAAGTATGTACCATATGGGAACAAAGTTTATTATTAGAGTATTAGAAAAAAGATTCTTGGGAAAAGTTTGTGCATGTCCGATAACCTAAAACACATGTCACGTGATCGCTGGTATGGCGGCAAATTGAAAAAAATTACTGTGAGAACGCAAAAAGTGGGGTAAAATGGCAAGATATCATTTTCTCTACACCAGTAAGCACTAAATTAAGAAAATTGGATTTTGTTAAAACCCTGGCTGTTACATTGGTTCGTATCTAACAGTTATATCAGAGTTCCACGACCATTGTGATGACATGACACTCCAGAAACATGATGTTTTTCAGATTATAATCAAGTTTCGATGATAATCGTGCCAGAGCGTTTCACTTCGCATGCGATGTTGAAAACTTTAGCCTCTTTTTTTTTACGCACTATTTTTAAGTGCGCGAAGTGAAACGTTCGTGCACAATTATCATCAAAAATTGATTATAATCTGAAAAACACGATAATTTTGGATCTCCCTATCATCGCAATAATAGTGGAATTGTGATATATCTATTAGATACGAACCAATGTAACCAATTTAACAAAATCCAATTTTTTTAATTTAGTGCATACTGGTGTAGAGAAAATGAGAAAGTTTTGTCATTATCATAGAAATACAAATGTTTCAGTATGGTCAAGTTATTCATATGATAATAATTTGATATTTTTATACAGCTAGGAGAATATTTAAAAAAAAATCTATTTTCAATTTTCTCTCATTATCTTTTCAAACTTCTTATATGTGTATAAAATTTAATTCTAAGCAACTTTTTCAAATCACTGTTTTCGATATCTTGCCATTTTACCCCACTTTTTGCGTTCTCATAGTAATTTTTTTCAATTTGCCGCCATACCAGCGATCACGTGACATGTGTCAAAATCGATTTTTAGGTTATCGGACATGAACAAACTTTTCCCAAGAATCTTTTTTTCAATACTCTAATAATAAACTTTTTTCCCATATGGTACATACTTTTTGGCGGTCACTGTATAACAATAAATCTTATGTATTTGTCTATGTTATCCCATGTACTAATTTCAGATTCGTCGAGTGGTGAGTTTTGGAGTGATATATTGAAAATAATGTTTTCCATTATCGCCACTACCTGTATATCAGTAGTTAACAAAGCACTGCCGGGTACATGGTAATATTTATTAACTTATATATTGCTGCGTCACCTTCGGTTTTTGCAATCGTCGGCCCCTTGTACTTCGAAGTATATGAAGTTAGCTAAATAACTTCAAAATAACTACTTAATAACCAGATTTTTTCATAATTTGCCGCTTTCAGAAGAGGAGAAGAAAATGTCACTTTTTTTAATATGGTTGAGTGGAAGAGCAACTAGACCCCCGTAAAGCTAGCAAAACCATTTTCAATTTCTTTGTAGGACATAATTTTAGGCTTATTTATTACCGAGTTTATTACCCTATTCCCGATTTCTGATCACGTCATAATTTTAGGCTCATTTTAGGCTCACTTCGAATTTCATATTTTTGTCCTCGACGTATTAAGCCGTGCTGGTTCCAAATTGAACGAAAATGTCGAAAACTCATCAGAAATATTTTTGGCGCAAAAAACACATTTGAAAACAGATTCAGAGCTGACCAACTCGAGAACGGTTAGAGATAGACGAATTTTGCGAACGCCAATCGATTCAGAATGGCTGAATAGATGATTTTTTGAACTTTTTTATTTTTCATTTTTCTAATTTCAAATTTCTGTCCTCAAACGTATTTTGACAGGCTGATTTCGAATCTTTGAACAAAAATATCGAAAACTCATCAGAAATATTTTTCGCGCCAAAATAACCATTTGAAAACAGATTCAGAGTTAACCAACTCGAAAACGGTTAGAGACAGACGAATTCTGCGAACGCCAATCGATTCAGAATGGCGGAATTAGTATATACTGAAAGTTTGAACGAAAAAAATCGACGGACAAAAAAGTCGAGTACCTATATCATGATACATAATTTTTTAATCTTTTTTATTTTTCATTTTTCGAATTTCAAATATTTGTCCTCAAACGTATTTTGACATGCTGATTTCGAATCTTTGAACGAAAATATCGAAAACTCATCAGAAATATTTTTCGCGCCAAAAAAAACCATTTGAAAACAGATTCAGAGCTGACCAACTCGAGAACGGTTAGATATAGACGAATTCTGCGATCGCCAATCGATTCAGAATGGTCGAATTAGTATATATTGTGAATTTCGTTCAATCGAAAAAAATCAAAATTATTCGAAAAAAGTTGCAAGGGGTCACCCTTCAAAATCATGAAAAATACTAAGTCGTCACATCGACTTGGAATTTGCACTGTTTACGTGAAATTTCATGCTCTTTCCGAAAATGTATGATTTTTATGTGCTCGGATATAAGATTCAGCCGGAAAAGAGTGTTTAAGGTAGAAAATACAATTTTCTGAAATTTTTTATTTTTCATTTTTCTAATTTAAAATTTTTGTCCTCAAACGTATTTTGACATGCTGATTTCGAATCTTTGAACAAAAATATCGAAAACTCATCAGAAATATTTTTCGCGCCAAAATAACCATTTGAAAACAGATTCAGAGCTAACCAACTCGAAAACGGTTAGAGACAGACGAATTCTGCGAACGCCAATCGATTCAGAATGGCGGAATTAGTATATACTGAAAGTTTGAACGAAAAAAATCGACGGACAAAAAAGTCGAGTACCTATATCATGATACATAATTTTTTAATCTTTTTTATTTTTCATTTTTCATTTTTCGAATTTCAAATTTTTGTCCTCAAACGTATTTCGATGTGCTGATTTCTAATCTTTGAACGAAAATATCGAAAACTCATCAGAAATATTTTTCGCGCCAAAAAAAACCATTTGAAAACAGATTCAGAGCTGACCAACTCGAGAACGGTTAGATATAGACGAATTCTGCGTACGCCAATCGATTCAGAATGGCCGAATTAGTATATACTGAAAATTGGAACGAAAAAAATCGACGGACAAAAAAGTCGAGTATATCATGCATGATAGACAATTTTCTGAAATTTTTTATTTTTCATTTTTCTAATTTCAAATTTTTGTCCTCAAACGTATTTTGACATGCTGATTTCGAATCTTTGAACGAAAATATCGAAAACTCATCAGAAATATTTTTCGCGCCAAAAAAACCATTTGAAAACAGATTCAGAGCCGACCAACTCGAGAACGGTTATAGATAGACGAATTCTGCGATCGCCAATCGATTCAGAATGGTCGAATTAGTATATATTGTGAATTTCGTTCAATCGAATAAAATCAAAATTATTCGAAAAAAGTTGCAAGGGGTCACCCTTCAAAATCATGAAAAATACTAAGTCGTCACATCGACTTGGAATTTGCACTGTTTACGTGAAATTTCATGCTCTTTCCGAAAATGTATGATTTTTATGTGCTCAGATATAAGATTCAGCCGGAAAAGAGTGTTTAAGGTAGAAAATACAATTTTTTAAACTTTTTTATTTTTCATTTTTCGAATTTCAAATTTTTGTCCCTAAACGTATTTCGATGTGCTGATTTCGAATCTTTGAACGAAAATATCGAAAACTCATCAGAAATATTTTTCGCGCCAAAAAAACCATTTGAAAACAGATTCAGAGCTGACCAACTCGAGAACGGTTAGATATAGACGAATTCTGCGAACGCCAATCGATTCAGAATGGCCGAATTAGTATATACTGAAAATTTGAACGAAAAAAATCGACGGACAAAAAAGTCGAGTATATCATGCATGATAGACAATTTTCTGAAATTTTTTATTTTTCATTTTTCTAATTTCAAATTTTTTATTTTTCATTTTTCTAATTTCAAATTTTTGTCCTCAAACGTATTTTGACATGCTGATTTCGAATCTTTGAACGAAAATATCGAAAACTCATCAGAAATATTTTTCGCGCCAAAAAAACCATTTGAAAACAGATTCAGAGCCGACCAACTCGAGAACGGTTATAGATAGACGAATTCTGCGATCGCCAATCGATTCAGAATGGTCGAATTAGTATATATTGTGAATTTCGTTCAATCGAAAAAAATCAAAATTATTCGAAAAAAGTTGCAAGGGGTCACCCTTCAAAATCATGAAAAATACTAAGTCGTCACATCGACTTGGAATTTGCACTGTTTACGTGAAATTTCATGCTCTTTCCGAAAATGTATGATTTTTATGTGCTCAGATATAAGATTCAGCCGGAAAAGAGTGTTTAAGGTAGAAAATACAATTTTTTAAACTTTTTTATTTTTCATTTTTCGAATTTCAAATTTTTGTCCCTAAACGTATTTCGATGTGCTGATTTCGAATCTTTGAACGAAAATATCGAAAACTCATCAGAAATATTTTTCGCGCCAAAAAAACCATTTGAAAACAGATTCAGAGCTGACCAACTCGAGAACGGTTAGATATAGACGAATTCTGCGTACGCCAATCGATTCAGAATGGCCGAATTAGTATATACTGAAAATTGGAACGAAAAAAATCGACGGACAAAAAAGTCGAGTATATCATGCATGATAGACAATTTTCTGAAATTTTTTATTTTTCATTTTTCTAATTTCAAATTTTTGTCCTCAAACGTATTTTGACATGCTGATTTCGAATCTTTGAACGAAAATATCGAAAACTCATCAGAAATATTTTTCGCGCCAAAAAAACCATTTGAAAACAGATTCAGAGCCGACCAACTCAAGAACGGTTATAGATAGACGAATTCTGCGATCGCCAATCGATTCAGAATGGTCGAATTAGTATATATTGTGAATTTCGTTCAATCGAAAAAAATCAAAATTATTCGAAAAAAGTTGCAAGGGGTCACCCTTCAAAATCATGAAAAATACTAAGTCGTCACATCGACTTGGAATTTGCTCTGTTTACGTGAAATTTCATGCTCTTTTCGAAAATGTATGATTTTTATGTGCTCAGATATAAGATTCAGCCGGAAAAGAGTGTTTAAGGTAGAAAATACAATTTTCTGAAATTTTTTATTTTTCATTTTTCTAATTTAAAATTTTTGTCCTCAAACGTATTTTGACATGCAGATTTCGAATCTTTGAACAAAAATATCGAAAACTCATCAGAAATATTTTTCGCGCCAAAATAACCATTTGAAAACAGATTCAGAGCTAACCAACTCGAAAACGGTTAGAGACAGACGAATTCTGCGAACGCCAATCGATTCAGAATGGCGGAATTAGTATATACTGAAAATTTGAACGAAAAAAATCGACGGACAAAAAAGTCGAGTACCCATATCATGATACATAATTTTTTAAACTTTTTTATTTTTCAATTTTCGAATTTCAAATTTTTGTCCCTAAACGTATTTCGATGTGCTGATTTCGAATCTTTGAACGAAAATATGGAAAACTCATCAGAAATATTTTTCGCGCCAAAAAAACCATTTGAAAACAGATTCAGAGCTAACCAACTCGAAAACGGTTAGAGATAGACGAATTCTGCGAACGCCAATCGATTCAGAATGGCGGAATTAGTATATACTGAAAATTAGAACGAAAAAAATCGAAGAAGGACAAAGAAGTCGAGTACCCATATCATGATACATAATTTTTTAAACTTTTTTATTTTTCATTTTTCGAATTTCAAATTTTTGTCCCTAAACGTATTTCGATGTGCTGATTTCGAATCTTTGAACGAAAATATCGAAAACTCATCAGAAATATTTTTCGCGCCAAAAAAACCATTTGAAAACAGATTCAGAGCTGACCAACTCGAGAACGGTTAGATATAGACGAATTCTGCGAACGCCAATCGATTCAGAATGACCGAATTAGTATATGCTGAAAATTTGAACGAAAAAAATCGACGGACAAAAAAGTCGAGTACCTATATCATGATACATAATTTTTTAAACTTTTTTATTCTTCATTTTTCGAATTTCAAATTTTTGTCCCTAAACGTATTTCGATGTGCTGATTTCGAATCTTTGAACGAAAATATCGAAAACTCATCAGAAATATTTTTCGCGCCAAAAAAACCATTTGAAAACAGATTCAGAGTTAACCAACTCGAAAACGGTTAGAGATAGACGAATTCTGCGAACGCCAATCGCTTCAGAATGGCGGAATTAGTATATACTGACAGTTTGAACGAAAAAAATCGACGGACAAAAAAGTCGAGTACCTATATCATGATACATAATTTTTTAATCTTTTTTTTTTTCATTTTTCGAATTTCAAATTTTTGTCCTCAAACGTATTTTGACTTGCTGATTTCGAATCTTTGAACAAAAATATCGAAAACTCATCAGAAATATTTTTCGCGCCAAAAAAAACATTTGAAAACAGATTGAGAGCTAACCAACTCGAAAACGGTTAGAGATAGACGAATTCTGCGAACGCCAATCGATTCAGAATGGCCGAATTAGTATATATTGAAAATTTGAACGAAAAAAATCGACGGACAAAAAAGTCGAGTACCTATATCATGATACATAATTTTTTAAACTTTTTTATTTTTCATTTTTCGAATTTCAAATTTTTTTCCTCAAACGTATTTTGACATGCTGATTTCGAATCTTTGAACAAAAATATCGAAAACTCATCAGAATAATTTTTCGCGCCAAAAAAACCATTTGAAAACAGATTCAGAGCTAACCAACTCGAAAACGGTTAGAGATAGACGAATTCTGCGAACGCCAATCGATTCAGAATGGCGAAATTAGTATATACTGAAAATTTGAACGAAAAAAATCGACGGACAAAAAAGTCGAGTACCCATATCATAATACATAATTTTTTAAACTTTTTTATTTTTCATTTTTCGAATTTCAAATTTTTGTCCTCAAACGTATTTTGACATGCTGATTTCGAATCTTTGAACGAAAATATCGAAAACTCATCAGAAATATTTTTCGCGCCAAAAAAACCATTTGAAAACAGATTCAGAGCCGACCAACTCGAGAACGGTTATAGATAGACGAATTCTGCGATCGCCAATCGATTCAGAATGGTCGAATTAGTATATATTGTGAATTTCGTTCAATCGAAAAAAATCAAAATTATTCGAAAAAAGTTGCAAGGGGTCACCCTTCAAAATCATGAAAAATACTAAGTCGTCACATCGACTTGGAATTTGCACTGTTTACGTGAAATTTCATGCTCTTTCCGAAAATGTATGATTTTTATGTGCTCAGATATAAGATTCAGCCGGAAAAGAGTGTTTAAGGTAGAAAATACAATTTTTTAAACTTTTTTATTTTTCATTTTTCGAATTTCAAATTTTTGTCCCTAAACGTATTTCGATGTGCTGATTTCGAATCTTTGAACGAAAATATCGAAAACTCATCAGAAATATTTTTCGCGCCAAAAAAACCATTTGAAAACAGATTCAGAGCTGACCAACTCGAGAACGGTTAGATATAGACGAATTCTGCGAAGGCCAATCGATACAGAATGGCCGAATTAGTATATACTGAAAATTTGAACGAAAAAAATCGACGGACAAAAAAGTCGAGTACCTATATCATGATACATAATTTTAAAACTTTTTTATTTTTCATTTTTCGAATTTCAAATTTTTGTCCCTAAACGTATTTCGATGTGCTGATTTCGAATCTTTGAACGAAAATATCGAAAACTCATCAGAAATATTTTTCGCGCCAAAAAAACCATTTGAAAACAGATTCAGAGTTAACCAACTCGAAAACGGTTAGAGATAGACGAATTCTGCGAATGCCAATCGATTCAGAATGGCGGAATTAGTATATATATTGAAAATTTGAACGAAAAAAATCGACGGACAAAAAAGTCGAGTACCTATATCATGATACATAATTTTTTAAACTTTTTTATTTTTCATTTTTCGAATTTCAAATTTTTGTCCTCAAACGTATTTTGACATGCTGATTTCGAATCTTTGAACGAAAATATCGAAAACTCATCAGAAATATTTTTCGCGCCAAAAAAACCATTTGAAAACAGATTCAGAGCCGACCAACTCGAGAACGGTTATAGATAGACGAATTCTGCGATCGCCAATCGATTCAGAATGGTCGAATTAGTATATATTGTGAATTTCGTTCAATCGAAAAAAATCAAAATTATTCGAAAAAAGTTGCAAGGGGTCACCCTTCAAAATCATGAAAAATACTAAGTCGTCACATCGACTTGGAATTTGAACTGTTTACGTGAAATTTCATGCTCATTCCGAAAATGTATGATTTTTATGTGCTCAGATATAAGATTCAGCCGGAAAAGAGTGTTCAAGGTAGAAAATACAATTTTTTAAACTTTTTTATTTTTCATTTTTCGAATTTCAAATTTTTGTCCCTAAACGTATTTCGATGTGCTGATTTCGAATCTTTGAACGAAAATATCGAAAACTCATCAGAAATATTTTTCGCGCCAAAAAAACCATTTGAAAACAGATTCAGAGCCGACCAACTCGAGAACGGTTATAGATAGACGAATTCTGCGATCGCCAATCGATTCATAATGGTCGAATTAGTATATATTGTGAATTTCGTTCAATCGAAAAAAATCAAAATTATTCGAAAAAAGTTGCAAGGGGTCACCCTTCAAAATCATGAAAAATACTAAGTCGTCACATCGACTTGGAATTTGCACTGTTTACGTGAAATTTCATGCTCTTTCCGAAAATGTATGATTTTTATGTGCTCAGATATAAGATTCAGCCGGAAAAGAGTGTTTAAGGTAGAAAATACAATTTTTTAAACTTTTTTATTTTTCATTTTTCGAATTTCAAATTTTTGTCCCTAAACGTATTTCGATGTGCTGATTTCGAATCTTTGAACGAAAATATCGAAAACTCATCAGAAATATTTTTCGCGCCAAAAAAACCATTTGAAAACAGATTCAGAGCTGACCAACTCGAGAACGGTTAGATATAGACGAATTCTGCGAAGGCCAATCGATACAGAATGGCCGAATTAGTATATACTGAAAATTTGAACGAAAAAAATCGACGGACAAAAAAGTCGAGTACCTATATCATGATACATAATTTTAAAACTTTTTTATTTTTCATTTTTCGAATTTCAAATTTTTGTCCCTAAACGTATTTCGATGTGCTGATTTCGAATCTTTGAACGAAAATATCGAAAACTCATCAGAAATATTTTTCGCGCCAAAAAAACCATTTGAAAACAGATTCAGAGTTAACCAACTCGAAAACGGTTAGAGATAGACGAATTCTGCGAATGCCAATCGATTCAGAATGGCGGAATTAGTATATATATTGAAAATTTGAACGAAAAAAATCGACGGACAAAAAAGTCGAGTACCTATATCATGATACATAATTTTTTAAACTTTTTTATTTTTCATTTTTCGAATTTCAAATTTTTGTCCTCAAACGTATTTTGACATGCTGATTTCGAATCTTTGAACGAAAATATCGAAAACTCATCAGAAATATTTTTCGCGCCAAAAAAACCATTTGAAAACAGATTCAGAGCCGACCAACTCGAGAACGGTTATAGATAGACGAATTCTGCGATCGCCAATCGATTCAGAATGGTCGAATTAGTATATATTGTGAATTTCGTTCAATCGAAAAAAATCAAAATTATTCGAAAAAAGTTGCAAGGGGTCACCCTTCAAAATCATGAAAAATACTAAGTCGTCACATCGACTTGGAATTTGAACTGTTTACGTGAAATTTCATGCTCATTCCGAAAATGTATGATTTTTATGTGCTCAGATATAAGATTCAGCCGGAAAAGAGTGTTCAAGGTAGAAAATACAATTTTTTAAACTTTTTTATTTTTCATTTTTCGAATTTCAAATTTTTGTCCCTAAACGTATTTCGATGTGCTGATTTCGAATCTTTGAACGAAAATATCGAAAACTCATCAGAAATATTTTTCGCGCCAAAAAAACCATTTGAAAACAGATTCAGAGCTGACCAACTCGAGAACGGTTAGATATAGACGAATTCTGCGAAGGCCAATCGATACAGAATGGCCGAATTAGTATATACTGAAAATTTGAACGAAAAAAATCGACGGACAAAAAAGTCGAGTACCTATATCATGATACATAATTTTAAAACTTTTTTATTTTTCATTTTTCGAATTTCAAATTTTTGTCCCTAAACGTATTTCGATGTGCTGATTTCGAATCTTTGAACGAAAATATCGAAAACTCATCAGAAATATTTTTCGCGCCAAAAAAACCATTTGAAAACAGATTCAGAGTTAACCAACTCGAAAACGGTTAGAGATAGACGAATTCTGCGAACGCCAATCGCTTCAGAATGGCGGAATTAGTATATACTGACAGTTTGAACGAAAAAAATCGACGGACAAAAAAGTCGAGTACCTATATCATGATACATAATTTTTTAATCTTTTTTTTTTTCACTTTTCGAATTTCAAATTTTTGTCCTCAAACGTATTTTGACTTGCTGATTTCGAATCTTTGAACAAAAATATCGAAAACTCATCAGAAATATTTTTCGCGCCAAAAAAAACATTTGAAAACAGATTCAGAGCTAACCAACTCGAAAACGGTTAGAGATAGACGAATTCTGCGAACGCCAATCGATTCAGAATGGCGGAATTAGTAAATACTGAAAATTTGAACGAAAAAAATCGGCGGACAAAAAAGTCGAGTACCCATATCATGATACATACGTTTTTAAACTTTTTTATTTTTCATTTTTCGAATTTCAAATTTTTGTCCTCAAACGTATTTCGATGTGCTGATTTCGAATCTTTGAACGAAAATATCGAAAACTCATCAGAAATATTTTTCGCGCCAAAAAAAACATTTGAAAACAGATTCAGAGTTAACCAACTCGAAAACGGTTAGAGATAGACGAATTCTGCGAACGCCAATCGCTTCAGAATGGCGGAATTAGTATATACTGACAGTTTGAACGAAAAAAATCGACGGACAAAAAAGTCGAGTACCTATATCATGATACATAATTTTTTAAACTTTTTTATTTTTCATTTTTCGAATTTCAAATTTTTTTTCCTCAGACGTATTTTGACATGCTGATTTCGAATCTTTGAACAAAAATATCGAAAACTCATCAGAATAATTTTTCGCGCCAAAAAAACCATTTGAAAACAGATTCAGAGCTAACCAACTCGAAAACGGTTAGAGATAGACGAATTCTGCGAACGCCAATCGATTCAGAATGGCGAATTTAGTATATACTGAAAATTTGAACGAAAAAAATCGACGGACAAAAAAGTCGAGTACCCATATCATAATACATAATTTTTTAAACTTTTTTATTTTTCATTTTTCGAATTTCAAATTTTTGTCCTCAAACGTATTTTGACATGCTGATTTCGAATCTTTGAACGAAAATATCGAAAACTCATCAGAAATATTTTTCGCGCCAAAAAAACCATTTGAAAACAGATTCAGAGCCGACCAACTCGAGAACGGTTATAGATAGACGAATTCTGCGATCGCCAATCGATTCAGAATGGTCGAATTAGTATATATTGTGAATTTAGTTCAATCGAAAAAAATCAAAATTATTCGAAAAAAGTTGCAAGGGGTCAGTCACCCTTCAAAATCATGAAAAATACTAAGTCGTCACATCGACTTGGAATTTGCACTGTTTACGTGAAATTTCATGCTCTTTCCGAAAATGTATGATTTTTAAGTGCTCAGATATAAGATTCAGCCGGAAAAGAGTGTTTAAGGTAGAAAATACAATTTTTTAAACTTTTTTATTTTTCATTTTTCGAATTTCAAATTTTTGTCCCTAAACGTATTTCGATGTGCTGATTTCGAATCTTTGAACGAAAATATCGAAAACTCATCAGAAATAGTTTTCGCGCCAAAAAAACCATTTGAAAACAGATTCAGAGCTGACCAACTCGAGAACGGTTAGATATAGACGAATTCTGCGAACGCCAATCGATACAGAATGGCCGAATTAGTATATACTGAAAATTTGAACGAAAAAAATCGACGGACAAAAAAGTCTAGTACCTATATCATGATACATAATTTTTTAAACTTTTTTATTTTTCATTTTTCGAATTTCAAATTTTTGTCCATAAACGTATTTCGATGTGCTGATTTCGAATCTTTGAACGAAAATATCGAAAACTCATCAGAAATATTTTTCGCGCCAAAAAAACCATTTGAAAACAGATTCAGAGCTGACCAACTCGAGAACGGTTAGATATAGACGAATTCTGCGAACGCCAATCGATTCAGAATGGCGAAATTAGTATATACTGAAAATTTGAACGAAAAAAATCGACGGACAAAAAAAAGTCGAGTACCCATATCATAATACATAATTTTTTAAACTTTTTTATTTTTCATTTTTCGAATTTCAAATTTTTGTCCTCAAACGTATTTTGACATGCTGATTTCGAATCTTTGAACGAAAATATCGAAAACTCATCAGAAATATTTTTCGCGCCAAAAAAACCATTTGAAAACAGATTCAGAGCCGACCAACTCGAGAACGGTTATAGATAGACGAATTCTGCGATCGCCAATCGATTCAGAATGGTCGAATTAGTATATATTGTGAATTTCGTTCAATCGAAAAAAATCAAAATTATTCGAAAAAAGTTGCAAGGGGTCACCCTTCAAAATCATGAAAAATACTAAGTCGTCACATCGACTTGGAATTTGCACTGTTTACGTGAAATTTCATGCTCTTTCCGAAAATGTATGATTTTTATGTGCTCAGATATAAGATTCAGCCGGAAAAGAGTGTTTAAGGTAGAAAATACAATTTTTTAAACTTTTTTATTTTTCATTTTTCGAATTTCAAATTTTTGTCCCTAAACGTATTTCGATGTGCTGATTTCGAATCTTTGAACGAAAATATCGAAAACTCATCAGAAATAGTTTTCGCGCCAAAAAAACCATTTGAAAACAGATTCAGAGCTGACCAACTCGAGAACGGTTAGATATAGACGAATTCTGCGAACGCCAATCGATACAGAATGGCCGAATTAGTATATACTGAAAATTTGAACGAAAAAAATCGACGGACAAAAAAGTCTAGTACCTATATCATGATACATAATTTTTTAAACTTTTTTATTTTTCATTTTTCGAATTTCAAATTTTTGTCCATAAACGTATTTCGATGTGCTGATTTCGAATCTTTGAACGAAAATATCGAAAACTCATCAGAAATATTTTTCGCGCCAAAAAAACCATTTGAAAACAGATTCAGAGTTAACCAACTCGAAAACGGTTAGAGATAGACGAATTCTGCGAACGCCAATCGCTTCAGAATGGCGGAATTAGTATATACTGACAGTTTGAACGAAAAAAATCGACGGACAAAAAAGTCGAGTACCTATATCATGATACATAATTTTTTAATCTTTTTTTTTTTCATTTTTCGAATTTCAAATTTTTGTCCTCAAACGTATTTTGACTTGCTGATTCCGAATCTTTGAACAAAAATATCGAAAACTCATCAGAAATATTTTTCGCGCCAAAAAAAACATTTGAAAACAGATTTAGAGCTAACCAACTCGAAAACGGTTAGAGATAGACGAATTCTGCGAAAGCCAATCGCTTCAGAATGGCGGAATTAGTATATACTGAAAGTTTGAACGAAAAAAATCGACGGACAAAAAAGTCGAGTACCTATATCATGATACATAATTTTTTAATCTTTTTTATTTTTCATTTTTCGAATTTCAAATTTTTGTCCTCAAACGTATTTCGATGTGCTGATTTCGAATCTTTGAACGAAAATATCGAAAACTCATCAGAAATATTTTTCGCGCCAAAAAAACTATTTGAAAACAGATTCAGAGCTAACCAACTCGAAAACAGTTAGAGATAGACGAATTCTGCGAACGCCAATCGCTTCAGAATGGCGGAATTAGTATATACTGAAAGTTTGAACGAAAAAAATCGACGGACAAAAAAGTCGAGTACCTATATCATGATACATAATTTTTTAAACTTTTTTATTTTTCATTTTTCGAATTTCAAATTTTTGTCCTCAAACGTATTTTGACATGCTGATTTCGAATCTTTGAACGAAAATATCGAAAACTTATCAGAAATATTTTTCGCGCCAAAAAAACCATTTGAAAACAGATTCAGAGCCGACCAACTCGAGAACGGTTATAGATAGACGAATTCTGCGATCGCCAATCGATTCAGAATGGTCGAATTAGTATATATTGTGAATTTCGTTCAATCGAAAAAAATCAAAATTATTCGAAAAAAAATGCAAGGGGTCACCCTTCAAAATCGTGAAAAATACTAAGTCGTCACATCGACTTGGAATTTGCACTGTTTACGTGAAATTTCATGCTCTTTCCGAAAATGTATGATTTTTATGTGCTCAGATATAAGATTCAGCTGTAAAAGAGTGTTTTTAAGGTAGAAAATACAATTTTCTGAAATTTTTTATTTTTCATTTTTCTAATTTCAAATTTTTGTCCTCATACGTATTTTGACATGCTGATTTCGAATCTTTGAACGAAAATATCGAAAACTCATCAGAAATATTTTTCGCGCCAAAAAAACCATTTGAAAACAGATTCAGAGCTGACCAACTCGAGAACGGTTAGATATAGACGAATTCTGCGAACGCCAATCGATTCAGAATGGCGGAATTAGTATATACTGAAAGTTTGAACGAAAAAAATCGACGGACAAAAAAATCGAGTACCTATATCATGATACATAATTTTTTAATCTTTTTTATTTTTCATTTTTCGAATTTCAAATTTTTGTCCTCAAACGTATTTCGATGTGCTGATTTCGAATCTTTGAACGAAAATATCGAAAACTCATCAGAAATATTTTTCGCGCCAAAAAAAACCATTTGAAAACAGATTCAGAGCTAACCAACTCGAAAACAGTTAGAGATAGACGAATTCTGCGAACGCCAATCGCTTCAGAATGGCGGAATTAGTATATACTGAAAGTTTGAACGAAAAAAATCGACGGACAAAAAAGTCGAGTACCTATATCATGATACATAATTTTTTAATCTTTTTTATTTTTCATTTTTCGAATTTCAAATTTTTGTCCTTAAACGTATTTCGATGTGCTGATTTCGAATCTTTGAACGAAAATATCGAAAACTCATCAGAAATATTTTTCGCGCCAAAAAAACCATTTGAAAACAGATTCAGAGCTGACCAACTCGAGAACGGTTAGATATAGACGAATTCTGCGAACGCCAATCGATTCAGAATGTCTGAATTAGTATATACTGAAAATTTGAACGAAAAAAATCTACGGAGAAAAAAGTCGAGTACCTATATCATGATACATAATTTTTTAAACTTTTTTATTTTTCATTTATCAAATTTCAAATTTTTGTCCTCAAACGTATTTTGACATGCTGATTTCGAATCTTTGAACGAAAATATCGAACACTCATCAGATATATTTTTCGCGAAAAAAAAACCATTTGAAAACAGATTCCGAGCTGTCCAACTCGAGAACGGTTAGATATAAACGAATTCTGCGAACGCCAATCGATTCAGAATGGCCGAATTAGAATATACTGAAAATTTAAACGAAAAAAATCGACGGACAAAAAAGTCGAGTACCTATATCATGACACATAATTTTTTTAACTTTTTTATTTTTCATTTGTCGAATTTCTAATTTTGTGTCCTCAAACGTATTTTGATGTGCTGATTTCGAATCTTTGAACGAAAATATCGAAAACTCATCAGAAATATTTTTCGCGCCAAAAAAAACATTTGAAAACTGATTCAGAGCTAACCAACTCGAAAACGGTTAGGGATAGACGAATTCTGCCAACGCCAATCGATTAAGAATGGTCGAATTAGTATATATTGTGAATTTCTTTCAATCGAAATTTCATGCTCTTTCCGAAAATGTATGATTTTTATGTGCTCAGATATAAGATTCAGCCGGAAAAGAGTGTTTAAGGTAGAAAATACAATTTTCTGAAATTTTTTATTTTTCATTTTTCTAATTTCAAATTTTTTACTCAAACGTATTTTGACATGCTGATTTCGAATCTTTGAACGAAAATATCGAAATTTCATCAGAAATATTTTTCGCGCCAAAAAAAAACATTTGAAAACAGATTCAGAGCTGACCAATTCGAGAACGGTTAGATATAGACGAATTCTGCGAACTCCAATCTATTCAGAATGGCCGAATTAGTATATACTGAAAATTTGAACGAAACTCATCAGAAATATTGTCCGCGTCAAAAAACCCATTTGAAAACAGATTCATGCCGACCAACTCGAGAACGGTTAGATATGGACGAATTCTGCGAACGCCAATCGATTCAGAATGGACGAATTAGTATATATTGTGAATTTCGTTCAATCGAAAAAAATCAAAGTTATTCGAAAAAAGTTGCAAAATAATGTCACATCGACTTGGAATTTGCACTGTATACGTGAAATTTCATGCTCTTTCCGAAAATGTATGATATTTATGTGCTCAGATATAAGATTCAGCCGGAAAAGAGTGTTTAAGGTAGAAAATACAATTTTCTGAAATTTTTTATTTTTCATTTTTCTAATTTTAAATTTTTGTCCTCAAACGTATTTTGACTTGCTGATTTCGAATCTTTGAACAAAAATATCGAAAACTCATCAGAAATATTTTTCGCGCCAAAAAAAACATTTGAAAACAGATTGAGAGCTAACCAACTCGAAAACGGTTAGAGATAGACGAATTCTGCGAACGCCAATCGATTCAGAATGGCCGAATTAGTATATATTGAAAATTTGAACGAAAAAAATCGACGGACAAAAAAGTCGAGTACCTATATCATGATACATAATTTTTTAAACTTTTTTATTTTTCATTTTTCGAATTTCAAATTTTTTTCCTCAAACGTATTTTGACATGCTGATTTCGAATCTTTGAACAAAAATATCGAAAACTCATCAGAATAATTTTTCGCGCCAAAAAAACCATTTGAAAACAGATTCAGAGCTAACCAACTCGAAAACGGTTAGAGATAGACGAATTCTGCGAACGCCAATCGATTCAGAATGGCGAAATTAGTATATACTGAAAATTTGAACGAAAAAAATCGACGGACAAAAAAGTCGAGTACCCATATCATAATACATAATTTTTTAAACTTTTTTATTTTTCATTTTTCGAATTTCAAATTTTTGTCCTCAAACGTATTTTGACATGCTGATTTCGAATCTTTGAACGAAAATATCGAAAACTCATCAGAAATATTTTTCGCGCCAAAAAAACCATTTGAAAACAGATTCAGAGCCGACCAACTCGAGAACGGTTATAGATAGACGAATTCTGCGATCGCCAATCGATTCAGAATGGTCGAATTAGTATATATTGTGAATTTCGTTCAATCGAAAAAAATCAAAATTATTCGAAAAAAGTTGCAAGGGGTCACCCTTCAAAATCATGAAAAATACTAAGTCGTCACATCGACTTGGAATTTGAACTGTTTACGTGAAATTTCATGCTCATTCCGAAAATGTATGATTTTTATGTGCTCAGATATAAGATTCAGCCGGAAAAGAGTGTTCAAGGTAGAAAATACAATTTTTTAAACTTTTTTATTTTTCATTTTTCGAATTTCAAATTTTTGTCCCTAAACGTATTTCGATGTGCTGATTTCGAATCTTTGAACGAAAATATCGAAAACTCATCAGAAATATTTTTCGCGCCAAAAAAACCATTTGAAAACAGATTCAGAGTTAACCAACTCGAAAACGGTTAGAGATAGACGAATTCTGCGAATGCCAATCGATTCAGAATGGCGGAATTAGTATATATATTGAAAATTTGAACGAAAAAAATCGACGGACAAAAAAGTCGAGTACCTATATCATGATACATAATTTTTTAAACTTTTTTATTTTTCATTTTTCGAATTTCAAATTTTTGTCCTCAAACGTATTTTGACATGCTGATTTCGAATCTTTGAACGAAAATATCGAAAACTCATCAGAAATATTTTTCGCGCCAAAAAAACCATTTGAAAACAGATTCAGAGCCGACCAACTCGAGAACGGTTATAGATAGACGAATTCTGCGATCGCCAATCGATTCAGAATGGTCGAATTAGTATATATTGTGAATTTCGTTCAATCGAAAAAAATCAAAATTATTCGAAAAAAGTTGCAAGGGGTCACCCTTCAAAATCATGAAAAATACTAAGTCGTCACATCGACTTGGAATTTGAACTGTTTACGTGAAATTTCATGCTCATTCCGAAAATGTATGATTTTTATGTGCTCAGATATAAGATTCAGCCGGAAAAGAGTGTTCAAGGTAGAAAATACAATTTTTTAAACTTTTTTATTTTTCATTTTTCGAATTTCAAATTTTTGTCCCTAAACGTATTTCGATGTGCTGATTTCGAATCTTTGAACGAAAATATCGAAAACTCATCAGAAATATTTTTCGCGCCAAAAAAACCATTTGAAAACAGATTCAGAGCTGACCAACTCGAGAACGGTTAGATATAGACGAATTCTGCGAACGCCAATCGATTCAGAATGGCCGAATTAGTATATACTGAAAATTTGAACGAAAAAAATCGACGGACAAAAAAGTCGAGTACCTATATCATGATACATAATTTTTTAAACTTTTTTATTTTTCATTTTTCGAATTTCAAATTTTTGTCCCTAAACGTATTTCGATGTGCTGATTTCGAATCTTTGAACGAAAATATCGAAAACTCATCAGAAATATTTTTCGCGCCAAAAAAACCATTTGAAAACAGATTCAGAGTTAACCAACTCGAAAACGGTTAGAGATAGACGAATTCTGCGAACGCCAATCGCTTCAGAATGGCGGAATTAGTATATACTGACAGTTTGAACGAAAAAAATCGACGGACAAAAAAGTCGAGTACCTATATCATGATACATAATTTTTTAATCTTTTTTTTTTTCACTTTTCGAATTTCAAATTTTTGTCCTCAAACGTATTTTGACTTGCTGATTTCGAATCTTTGAACAAAAATATCGAAAACTCATCAGAAATATTTTTCGCGCCAAAAAAAACATTTGAAAACAGATTCAGAGCTAACCAACTCGAAAACGGTTAGAGATAGACGAATTCTGCGAACGCCAATCGATTCAGAATGGCGGAATTAGTAAATACTGAAAATTTGAACGAAAAAAATCGGCGGACAAAAAAGTCGAGTACCCATATCATGATACATACGTTTTTAAACTTTTTTATTTTTCATTTTTCGAATTTCAAATTTTTGTCCTCAAACGTATTTCGATGTGCTGATTTCGAATCTTTGAACGAAAATATCGAAAACTCATCAGAAATATTTTTCGCGCCAAAAAAAACATTTGAAAACAGATTCAGAGTTAACCAACTCGAAAACGGTTAGAGATAGACGAATTCTGCGAACGCCAATCGCTTCAGAATGGCGGAATTAGTATATACTGACAGTTTGAACGAAAAAAATCGACGGACAAAAAAGTCGAGTACCTATATCATGATACATAATTTTTTAAACTTTTTTATTTTTCATTTTTCGAATTTCAAATTTTTTTTCCTCAGACGTATTTTGACATGCTGATTTCGAATCTTTGAACAAAAATATCGAAAACTCATCAGAATAATTTTTCGCGCCAAAAAAACCATTTGAAAACAGATTCAGACCTAACCAACTCGAAAACGGTTAGAGATAGACGAATTCTGCGAACGCCAATCGATTCAGAATGGCGAATTTAGTATATACTGAAAGTTTGAACGAAAAAAATCGACGGACAAAAAAGTCGAGTACCCATATCATAATACATAATTTTTTAAACTTTTTTATTTTTCATTTTTCGAATTTCAAATTTTTGTCCTCAAACGTATTTTGACATGCTGATTTCGAATCTTTGAACGAAAATATCGAAAACTCATCAGAAATATTTTTCGCGCCAAAAAAACCATTTGAAAACAGATTCAGAGCCGACCAACTCGAGAACGGTTATAGATAGACGAATTCTGCGATCGCCAGTCGATTCAGAATGGTCGAATTAGTATATATTGTGAATTTAGTTCAATCGAAAAAAATCAAAATTTTTCGAAAAAAGTTGCAAGGGGTCAGTCACCCTTCAAAATCATGAAAAATACTAAGTCGTCACATCGACTTGGAATTTGCACTGTTTACGTGAAATTTCATGCTCTTTCCGAAAATGTATGATTTTTAAGTGCTCAGATATAAGATTCAGCCGGAAAAGAGTGTTTAAGGTAGAAAATACAATTTTTTAAACTTTTTTATTTTTCATTTTTCGAATTTCAAATTTTTGTCCCTAAACGTATTTCGATGTGCTGATTTCGAATCTTTGAACGAAAATATCGAAAACTCATCAGAAATATTTTTCGCGCCAAAAAAAACATTTGAAAACAGATTCAGAGCTGACCAACTCGAGAACGGTTAGATATAGACGAATTCTGCGAACGCCAATCGATTCAGAATGGCGAAATTAGTATATACTGAAAATTTGAACGAAAAAAATCGACGGACAAAAAAAAGTCGAGTACCCATATCATAATACATAATTTTTTAAACTTTTTTATTTTTCATTTTTCGAATTTCAAATTTTTGTCCTCAAACGTATTTTGACATGCTGATTTCGAATCTTTGAACGAAAATATCGAAAACTCATCAGAAATATTTTTCGCGCCAAAAAAACCATTGAAAACAGATTCAGAGCCGACCAACTCGAGAACGGTTATAGATAGACGAATTCTGCGATCGCCAATCGATTCAGAATGGTCGAATTAGTATATATTGTGAATTTCGTTCAATCGAAAAAAATCAAAATTATTCGAAAAAAGTTGCAAGGGGTCACCCTTCAAAATCATGAAAAATACTAAGTCGTCACATCGACTTGGAATTTGCACTGTTTACGTGAAATTTCATGCTCTTTCCGAAAATGTATGATTTTTATGTGCTCAGATATAAGATTCAGCCGGAAAAGAGTGTTTAAGGTAGAAAATACAATTTTTTAAACTTTTTTATTTTTCATTTTTCGAATTTCAAATTTTTGTCCCTAAACGTATTTCGATGTGCTGATTTCGAATCTTTGAACGAAAATATCGAAAACTCATCAGAAATATTTTTCGCGCCAAAAAAACCATTTGAAAACAGATTCAGAGCTGACCAACTCGAGAACGGTTAGATATAGACGAATTCTGCGAACGCCAATCGATACAGAATGGCCGAATTAGTATATACTGAAAATTTGAACGAAAAAAATCGACGGACAAAAAAGTCTAGTACCTATATCATGATACATAATTTTTTAAACTTTTTTATTTTTCATTTTTCGAATTTCAAATTTTTGTCCATAAACGTATTTCGATGTGCTGATTTCGAATCTTTGAACGAAAATATCGAAAACTCATCAGAAATATTTTTCGCGCCAAAAAAACCATTTGAAAACAGATTCAGAGTTAACCAACTCGAAAACGGTTAGAGATAGACGAATTCTGCGAACGCCAATCGCTTCAGAATGGCGGAATTAGTATATACTGACAGTTTGAACGAAAAAAATCGACGGACAAAAAAGTCGAGTACCTATATCATGATACATAATTTTTTAATCTTTTTTTTTTTCATTTTTCGAATTTCAAATTTTTGTCCTCAAACGTATTTTGACTTGCTGATTCCGAATCTTTGAACAAAAATATCGAAAACTCATCAGAAATATTTTTCGCGCCAAAAAAAACATTTGAAAACAGATTTAGAGCTAACCAACTCGAAAACGGTTAGAGATAGACGAATTCTGCGAACGCCAATCGCTTCAGAATGGCGGAATTAGTATATACTGAAAGTTTGAACGAAAAAAATCGACGGACAAAAAAGTCGAGTACCTATATCATGATACATAATTTTTTAATCTTTTTTATTTTTCATTTTTCGAATTTCAAATTTTTGTCCTCAAACGTATTTCGATGTGCTGATTTCGAATCTTTGAACGAAAATATCGAAAACTCATCAGAAATATTTTTCGCGCCAAAAAAACTATTTGAAAACAGATTCAGAGCTAACCAACTCGAAAACAGTTAGAGATAGACGAATTCTGCGAACGCCAATCGCTTCAGAATGGCGGAATTAGTATATACTGAAAGTTTGAACGAAAAAAATCGACGGACAAAAAAGTCGAGTACCTATATCATGATACATAATTTTTTAAACTTTTTTATTTTTCATTTTTCGAATTTCAAATTTTTGTCCTCAAACGTATTTTGACATGCTGATTTCGAATCTTTGAACGAAAATATCGAAAACTTATCAGAAATATTTTTCGCGCCAAAAAAACCATTTGAAAACAGATTCAGAGCCGACCAACTCGAGAACGGTTATAGATAGACGAATTCTGCGATCGCCAATCGATTCAGAATGGTCGAATTAGTATATATTGTGAATTTCGTTCAATCGAAAAAAATCAAAATTATTCGAAAAAAAATGCAAGGGGTCACCCTTCAAAATCGTGAAAAATACTAAGTCGTCACATCGACTTGGAATTTGCACTGTTTACGTGAAATTTCATGCTCTTTCCGAAAATGTATGATTTTTATGTGCTCAGATATAAGATTCAGCCGTAAAAGAGTGTTTTTAAGGTAGAAAATACAATTTTCTGAAATTTTTTATTTTTCATTTTTCTAATTTCAAATTTTTGTCCTCATACGTATTTTGACATGCTGATTTCGAATCTTTGAACGAAAATATCGAAAACTCATCAGAAATATTTTTCGCGCCAAAAAAACCATTTGAAAACAGATTCAGAGCTGACCAACTCGAGAACGGTTAGATATAGACGAATTCTGCGAACGCCAATCGATTCAGAATGGCGGAATTAGTATATACTGAAAGTTTGAACGAAAAAAATCGAGTACCTATATCATGATACATAATTTTTTAATCTTTTTTATTTTTCATTTTTCGAATTTCAAATTTTTGTCCTCAAACGTATTTCGATGTGCTGATTTCGAATCTTTGAACGAAAATATCGAAAACTCATCAGAAATATTTTTCGCGCCAAAAAAACCATTTGAAAACAGATTCAGAGCTAACCAACTCGAAAACAGTTAGAGATAGACGAATTCTGCGAACGCCAATCGCTTCAGAATGGCGGAATTAGTATATACTGAAAGTTTGAACGAAAAAAATCGACGGACAAAAAAGTCGAGTACCTATATCATGATACATAATTTTTTAATCTTTTTTATTTTTCATTTTTCGAATTTCAAATTTTTGTCCTTAAACGTATTTCGATGTGCTGATTTCGAATCTTTGAACGAAAATATCGAAAACTCATCAGAAATATTTTTCGCGCCAAAAAAACCATTTGAAAACAGATTCAGAGCTGACCAACTCGAGAACGGTTAGATATAGACGAATTCTGCGAACGCCAATCGATTCAGAATGTCTGAATTAGTATATACTGAAAATTTGAACGAAAAAAATCTACGGAGAAAAAAGTCGAGTACCTATATCATGATACATAATTTTTTAAACTTTTTTATTTTTCATTTATCAAATTTCAAATTTTTGTCCTCAAACGTATTTTGACATGCTGATTTCGAATCTTTGAACGAAAATATCGAACACTCATCAGATATATTTTTCGCGAAAAAAAAACCATTTGAAAACAGATTCCGAGCTGTCCAACTCGAGAACGGTTAGATATAAACGAATTCTGCGAACGCCAATCGATTCAGAATGGCCGAATTAGAATATACTGAAAATTTAAACGAAAAAAATCGACGGACAAAAAAGTCGAGTACCTATATCATGACACATAATTTTTTTAACTTTTTTATTTTTCATTTGTCGAATTTCTAATTTTGTGTCCTCAAACGTATTTTGATGTGCTGATTTCGAATCTTTGAACGAAAATATCGAAAACTCATCAGAAATATTTTTCGCGCCAAAAAAAACATTTGAAAACTGATTCAGAGCTAACCAACTCGAAAACGGTTAGGGATAGACGAATTCTGCCAACGCCAATCGATTAAGAATGGTCGAATTAGTATATATTGTGAATTTCTTTCAATCGAAATTTCATGCTCTTTCCGAAAATGTATGATTTTTATGTGCTCAGATATAAGATTCAGCCGGAAAAGAGTGTTTAAGGTAGAAAATACAATTTTCTGAAATTTTTTATTTTTCATTTTTCTAATTTCAAATTTTTTACTCAAACGTATTTTGACATGCTGATTTCGAATCTTTGAACGAAAATATCGAAATTTCATCAGAAATATTTTTCGCGCCAAAAAAAAACATTTGAAAACAGATTCAGAGCTGACCAATTCGAGAACGGTTAGATATAGACGAATTCTGCGAACTCCAATCTATTCAGAATGGCCGAATTAGTATATACTGAAAATTTGAACGAAACTCATCAGAAATATTGTCCGCGTCAAAAAACCCATTTGAAAACAGATTCATGCCGACCAACTCGAGAACGGTTAGATATGGACGAATTCTGCGAACGCCAATCGATTCAGAATGGACGAATTAGTATATATTGTGAATTTCGTTCAATCGAAAAAAATCAAAGTTATTCGAAAAAAGTTGCAAAATAATGAAAAATACTATGTCGTCACATCGACTTGGAATTTGCACTGTATACGTGAAATTTCATGCTCTTTCCGAAAATGTATGATATTTATGTGCTCAGATATAAGATTCAGCCGGAAAAGAGTGTTTAAGGTAGAAAATACAATTTTCTGAAATTTTTTATTTTTCATTTTTCTAATTTTAAATTTTTGTCCTCAAACGTATTTTGACATGCTGATTTCGAATCTTTGAACGAAAATATCGAAAACTCATCAGAAATATTTTTCGCGCCAAAAAAAACATTTGAAAACAGATTCAGAGCTAACCAACTCGAAAACGGTTAGAGGTAGACGAATTCTGCGAACGCCAATCGATTCAGAATTGCTGAATACTGAGAATTGGATTGTGAAAAATCGACGGACAAAAAAGTCGAGTATATCATAATAGATAATTTTTTGAACTTTTTTTTCCATTTTTTGAATTTAAAATTTTTGTCTTCGAACGTATTTTGACGTGCCGAACCGAATCTTTCGATACAATCGTGAATTACGTAATCATCGACACATAAAAGGGCAAACAGAAAGAGAGAACAGATAGTTCAAGTTGAGTCGTGAAGATATATATTTTCGTAGCAAGCGACGGAGACGGGAGACAGCGACAGTAGACAGAGATAGGCGTCAAAGACCATACCACTCATTAATTGTTTTATGTGAATTTCTCGGCTTATTCGGAAAGTTGATCTGTCGGTTTTTTGTCGCTTGTCTCTGTCTCCTATCCTGTCTCCGTCGTTTGCTGCGAAAAAGTACCTCATACAGTACCGGAAACTTTTCATCTGGGGTATAGACAGAAATCTACGCGAGCAACAAGGAACGCAATGATATGAATGATAATACCACATAAATAAGAGAGACGCACTACTGTATGACTCTCCGACGAATTAACAGGCACGTCGATATCCCTTGCTCGAGCGAGTGGAGGAGAAATTTTAATGCTCTCTCAACATATAGCAAGCTATTCTTTACGCTCTCATCAAACCACCATACCCAAGATGAAAACTTTTTGATACTGGATAACCAAAAATTACTTTCCACAGCACGGATGCAGATCACCCTCTGGAATACGTTTTGTTGAAATAGCGAGGCTTACACAGTTATGTCATTCTCACTAGCCGAATCACTATGGCATTAAACCAGAATCGTGACGATTAGGTCATGAACAGTTGCGTCTTCTGCTCTCGTAAATTGGTTCCGTATCAAGATACCGCTAAGACACATTTTTAATGGCACGAGCAATAGCAATGTAGACTTACAGCGCATTGTATACTATCACCGCCTAACAGAAGTGGAACAAACCTGTAATTTATACCGGGTGTATTTTTCGTTTTTCATTTCATTCTAAGACCAGTTTGCTGAATAAACAAGATAAGTGGTCTTCATTGAATAATTAAACAAAGTATGTTGCATTTGATTCTGCAGAAATCGATCGTCCGAAATGAAATTTCCAGCCTTTGGCATTTTATGTCACGATTTCAGCAGTAGGGTTGTGAATTCCATAGTTGCTTGATATAGAAATATTTCGCTTCAAAAATTAAATGGATTACTACTACCCCCCCCCCCCCCCCCCGACTTTTCAATATCTTCCCAGACCGGGCGAGAAATGAAACAATTATCTCGTCAGCAGTATATGTATTATGTATGAGCTTGGTATACCAATTCTACAATGTGCCACAAAATGTCTATTCATATTGTCATGATAATTTCGCCTGGTTTGGACAAACTAAACTGTAAAATAATAAAAAATAACACCATACAACACCAGATAACACCACGGTGTCCATATATGTCTGGATAGTTATAGTGAAAAATAGTACCGACATATTTCACACCGTTCTATGATGTAACATAAATACTGTACATGGTGTTGATTGAATTCGGAATGATCAGATTTCATACCTGAAAAAAGTCTTAGAAAACACCATCGTGGTGTTAGTTGTCCATTTGAATGGTTTAGAAGAAACTACTGTTACCTAGCAGCTCTCCATGTGGAATTAATTTAAATCATCCACAATAGTAGTGAGTGTTCTGGAACACTAATATGGTGTACTTAGAACATGACAAACACTGTATTTTCATACCTGTAATACAATTCGCCGTTTTTTTTTTGGTATCTTGGTGTAATAAAACGCACTATAGTTCGAGAGCATCTTCTAGTTTACTTATTATCAAATAACACCAATCAGTGTTTACCTTGAAACAATCCGGTGTGAATTAACGACACCAAAAGCCTCTGGAACTGCTCAACCTGTACTGGACGGCGGTCGGGCTCTGCTGTCTCGGTATTTTCCTTTATTTCGGCTTCCTCATTTCTGAGCTATTCAGATTTCTCTGTGCTGCCTAAAACATGCTACAACGGTCGCGTTCGTTTCTTAACGTCATATGCTCTGTGCAAACAACGATGTCCTGTAAAGTGGGCCCTCTAGTGAAGGCGCTGGGTACTATCGGGTAATGGTGAACTGCTAGCAGCGGAGCATTCTACTGATAATTTCGACTGGATGGATGCAGACCACATGACATGACAGTGAACTTGGTGAAATGTACTAGCTTGCAACACCATTGTCTTCATTAATATTTATTATATATTATTTATTTATATTAGATAGGATATTTCATTCAGAAGGAAGTGCACAATGGCACCTTAAAATTTGTTTCATGCAACATCTTGGTGTTTTTCTTGAATATACATCTCATAAAGTGGCAATAATAAAAATCTATTTATATATTTTTAAACGGAAAAAAATAAAAGTTCCACACCTGGAATGTTGGTAAACAATTTTTTTTCGTGTTTATCATGGTTCCAACTACTAGCATACCAAGTTTGGTGGTGCTAAAATCGATTCTTGTCTCAAAACCCAATCGTACTGGATTATATTTCGACTACAAACATGTCTGATAATTTGTTCAAAATTAACACCATATTAGTTTACCTGATAAAATTGTATCACTTTCCATATTATCGATGTACGTTTTGCATCACGTTGTATAAAGGCACTGTGAAACCTTTTTAGCGTTCAGTCTTTAGGAACTATTTAAATAGCTAAAAACCAGCTACATACTTAAACCATCTTGAAAGCAAATTGCAGACCTCAAAAGAGTTCTTACATGTTATGATCACGATTACATTTAAGAAAGCACATGGTATGAAATATCATACGCTGTGTAAATTAATATTCTTCACCGTGTAAAGCCAGATAACAGTTTCCTAGTTAATTGTGGCTTGGTCGGCGTGATTATTCACTTTACTCTGGTTGACGAACGTTCTCAGTCTGGTCTCAAATAGTAATAAAGGATGAGTAAAATGTATTTTGATGCGATTACTAATATATCTAGTTAATGAAAGCGAGACTGAAGCAATTTAATTCCTTTCGAACCGAGAAGTCATGTCGAAATTGTTAAGTGGGTTCTTAGAAACATAAATCATTTTTGGTGGTTTTGTTTCGTATCGTTACTTTTTTCATTTCATAATTATGTGCGTAACTCCTCTGATGAATTGAAGATTTGGCTCGCGAGATTTTTTTTTACCTGGTAATAATAATAATTTATAATTCATAAGACAGTACTTACTTTTAATAATATTTTTATTCAGGCATTCTTCTTTATTTCATCAAACCATTAAATTTTTCACACGGATTTTTTTTTTTTTACAATTTAACATACTTACACGATTTTTTGATACCATCGTTCAAGATAACCTCTTGGGAGGTTCATGTTGAAAAGGGGAACATTCTTCATGAAAATTAAAAACTTTAAAATGTGATTTATTTGTAATATCTAAGAGAAAACAACTACTTCCCCGGCTAAAGCCACGCTGGATATTGAACTACAGTATCTGATAGATATTGTGAAAAGACTCTAACTGAAAAGAAAAAATCTGAAAGTGAAAATTCGCATTTTCTGTCTTCAATGTCATCAATTGTCATCATGTTGATTTCAGCTGTGAGTATTTGGTCCATAGACTATTTGCACTATATTTTTCAGACATGAAATAATGTAAAATAAATAAAAAACATATTTTTCATGAGATAAACTCACCCGTTCCTGGACGTATGCCATTAAGACAGTTCCATTTACGGTATTCACTCTGTTTTCATCTTTCCATTTCGTAAAATGTTCATACTCCTTCTCGTATAAGTATTGAGATTTCACAGGCAGTAAAATTCCTAATGCTTTTTCAGCTTTGAGCGTGACATTCTGTGGGATCTTCATAACTATTATGAACACAACCGTTTTTAGTTTCCTCCACTAACAAGCTTGTCAATTCTTACAAAGATACAGCGTCATTTTATTAAATAAACAGCCCTTAGCAACCTCTTCAATGTTTCCATGGCAATTGCATAGAAGCTCACTTGTGCTCAGTTGTCGACTAGAACCCAGTAAATACTATGAGAATAAATTTATGAAGTAAACAAAGTCGTTTAAGATAATTTTTTCGTGAAAAATAAAATCTTGTATGCACCACGAGCGTTACTAGATCCTAACGCCCATCTGGCAACATTCATCCCTCGGGCCAAAGGCCCTCGGGTGAATGTTACCCTCCGGGCGTTAGGATCTGTATAACGCACTTGGTACATGAATAGCTAAAATGGTTCAAGTCCACCCAATATTTCTCCACATGCTGACTCCACATGCTTTAGAACAATAATTGTGATCAGCTGGACTGTAAGCAACTGGTTGAGACAATTGGTGTTTTTTCATGAAGTGTTCCACAAAAATGCATAATTGTTGTAATTTTTTTTATTGGTGTACAAATAAATGATATTTTAATGATAGCTAACACATATAGACATACATTGAAATCACTATGTTAAATCTAAAGGTTCTTTAGTTTTTTCATAATAATTTTTCAACCTAATTTTGGGCAATACAAACTCGGCTATGGTCTTCAGTCGTGTTTCAGATTCCTCCTGGGAAAATATACAGGGTGTCCCAAAAGTCAGCAAACTCCGTTGATAGAATCCTCACTTCATTTTGAGGTCATATCTTTGAAGCACACTTCGCAACTTCACGAGGATACGAAATCAGTCAGAATAATATTTTTTTTCCAAACTTAAGATAAAAAAAAACGATTTTATTCATTCTCATGATTTTGTTTCTTTTTCAGCCGGGTGAAGGTGGTATTATCTTGCTACCGAATGCTTCGGAATCTTTCACGGACGAAGATGAAGAAATCGCACGATCTCTGGAACGTCCTCCGAGTCCTTGTGATGTCACCTTCGTAAATGACAATATTCTCATCGATGGAAAATCTAGTCTCAGTCAGAGAACAAAGCAAATGAAGGTGAGTTATTTTTCAATTTCCGATTGTGCATAGTGCATGTGTGAGATTTTTTCTGAAAATACTCAATGCGCTGAATACAATGGTCGAAGTTTATTTCCAGACAACTCTGAATTTTATCGGATAAACTGCTGGTAGCTGCTTTTTGGGAAATTTTCATTAAAAAAATTCTTCTGAATTTCAATAATTTGAATATAAGCCCAGACGCCGAAGATTGAGTCATTTTTCGGTTAGTGTAAAATCGAACAAATACTTATTTAAAGGTGAAATTTCTTCAAAAAATTTAGCTACCCTCATTTTGTGCAACAATATCAATAGATTGGCGGTTAAACATGTCATTCATAAAAAACTTACCAAGAATGTTTCTACAGATCTACTGATCAATAGAAAAATGCCATTTTCAGTAGTCTTATGGCTAAGAACTAAATATGACACTCTAAATCAAGAATATTTCCCACTTGAACAAAATACAAAACTCTTTCCGAACAGACATATACATTTTTCCATATTTTGGTGTTAGTACTCTTTAAACTTTAGAAAATACATGGAATCCAAACAAACAAAAAACACGTATCTAAAAAACTCGATATAATTTATCGTGCGGATTTTAACTGATCTGGGAGAATTGTCACACATAAATTTCAATTGTTGAAACCATCGTCCAAGAGATCCGTTTTCCTTGAGGAAAATCTTTTGAGTATGCGGTAATTTAGAGGGGTACTTGAAATAATTGTTGGTGCTGTAAAACTCGGTACCCACTCATTAGGAAAGTAACGGTCAGGCATCCATTAAGTTGAAGAATGAATTATATTATTTACAAATGAATAGGTTGCGTTTTAAACTCGAAGAAATTCCACATCGTCAGTGAAGTGAAGATTATCCATGACAAATGTCACGTTATCTTTCCCGATATGATTTATCACTGTTCGTTCACATTTACTTATAAACTCGCAGTTACTAACCACACCCAGTCAGAATCAACCGAGAAAATATCTGGGAACAAAACGTGTTACGTGTTACCCAATAATGAAGTACTTAGTTATATTTCCAGTGGCACAGGAAGAAAACCAAATTACCTTGAAAAAAATGCAAATCTTAAGATATGACAACAAGTAGGTATTTTCAAGAATTCTTCAAATTATACAACTTGGTTTGTCCTTCCTTGTTGGAGAAGTTACTAAGAGATGTACTCAATCGTTATTCCTTTTCCTATTTACTATAACGGATTTATGTATAAAGTTTTATTATGCTTACGATAGTTATCTGCATCTTTATTCATCTGGAACTACTATACTGCCATATTGAATGGCCCTTATTTGTAATGTTTTTTCCATTTAACCTGGACCTATTTATGTCTGACTCACTGTATAATTAATAGCAACATATGAGTATATAACACTCGATTGTAGCTTTTTTATCTCGAACGACCATCTTTTTATCCACTTGTAGCCTCATTCATTAAAATATTTTTGTCATATTCAACGGACCATAACACTCGACTTTCTTCATAGAGTTCCCATGCCACAGACAATCTTCGCTTCATTTCTCAAACGACTGCTACTAGACCTGATACCCGTAATTAATTAATTAATCGGTAATTAAATTCGTCTACTCGGCTGGAAATACGATAAAATTATCTTATATCGTGTATTTCGAGGATTATTTCCCTACAAAATGATTTTATAGGTATATGAGAAAAATCCATATAAGATATTTTATCCAACACATGACAGTTACGACTTGTTTTTTGTAGCGTTTGTATTTGTTGCTAGTTCTTTTATTGTTCGTGAATTAGCATTAATTTTGTTGCTAGATATTTTCTTATAAAACAGATAGTATTTCTTCTCGGATAGAGAAACAATGAACTGTTTAGTGTTGTGGTGTGGAAGCAAAGGGAAAATACCTATACCTAGCCGAGAAAGTTGTTGTTTTCTTTTTATGTTAGATATTACAAAAAATTACATTCTTCAATTTTCAATGGAGAATGTTTCCCTTATCAACATAGCATTTTGATTCGTTTTAGATCATGTGTTGAAATTTGGCAGTCAGATTTTGTAATAAATATCTAAATACTTAGCTGATAGCTAACATAATATTTGGAATTGTAGTAAAATTTCGAGTAAAATTTATTTTCCGAAAACCTACTTGAAATGCCTTTTCACTAGTGCGAAATGAAATATTGCACATAGTCTCCTCGCTCTGCGATTGGTGTGATTACCTATAAAGTTAACTATACTCTAATTTTTACTCAGTTAGTAGCTGTGAAAATGACATTTCTACAAATAAATCATAACATAGTGTCACTGCGTTAATATTTACTGAGTAAATACCAAATTGTAATTTTTTTCCCCTTTTGGTGTTTCATAATCGAAGTGTAATAATCATGTCATTATAAACACATTTTATAGTAGATATATTATAGAAATTGTTGCTATAAGCGGTACTCTGAGACGAGCCAGTGTGAAAATATGCGATTTAAATGATGTAACACCTGCATTAATTGTGAAGGTTCCGACATACCTATCTTTTTCAAGTACGTCATCGAAAAAGTATAGTGAACAACTCGTGCGGAAACTACGGCTCGTGGTTCATCATCTTGTCAAACTAGTTGCACAATATACTATTGTTTACGTGTAGTGTATAATATTCTTATAAATATTAGGCTTTAGTACGGTTTCATGAGACACAATGAATATAATAAATGAAACCCACCAAATCTCTTCAGTCTTCAGTCACGGTCCAACCAGGTCAGGGCTATGATGATTTTACTCTTTTATTTAAATTTCACTAACAATTGAACGGTTCGTGCAAAAACAGTTTCCATTTTGATGAATAGCCGCGTCGGTAATGATTAGTCATTACCAGTGATAAATAACGTGTTATTTCAAGACGAAACGATATACGTACTTCAATAGAATGTTGATTTGAGATTGCATCTGTCAGTGGCGTACTCGAGGAAGGTGTATCTTTGTCGCGTTACTGTCGAAAGGCCATGAGCGCGATCGCGATTGGGACGTTTTTTAAGGTAAAAGAGTCGATAACTGAAAAACGGTTCGTCGTATCGATTTCAAACAAGGACAGGCTTTTATAGATCATTTGATTCTATTTTAAGATACTGCGGCAGTATCTCACGATGCTTTTCATAGATAGTCGAGGTAGCTGCATTGGTATTTCTCTTCAATTAAAATTTGAAGCAATCTTTATCTAATCGAAATGAATTTGGTATCAAATGAAAGGTAAAACGTTGCTCTATGTACGTGCTGCAATGTTTTTTTGAAATTATTTTCCCATCTACCCGAAAAATTGCTTCAAAGTAGCTGCATTTTTGGGACATTTTTGAGATTTTTTTGGTGAAAAAGTGGATTGAGAATTCAATTTCCATTACAGCGCGTACGGAGAATCAAACGTCCTCTACAAGCCTGTCCTTGTTTGAAATCGATAAGACAAACCGTTTTTCAGTTATCAATTGACTTTTTTACCCTAAAAAGCGTCCCAAATATGATCGCGCTCATGCCCTCTCAAGAGGAAAGTATTGTTGGCCAAAATGTAATACACAGACCCGGACCCATAAAGATCCAGGACCCAGGTGGCCTATTATCTAATGCAGAATGACATTTGTCGTATTCGACACATGTCGTTGGAAATTGTCACACAACATTCAAATGTGGCATGAGACAAATATTGTTGAATAACATCAGCTGGCAACACCAAACTAGAGCAAGAGTTTTTGGGCCTTGCACCAAATACTCCGAACCCACGGGCCAGTTTCCCAGCATTTTTCAAGCGGAAATTCACGCCATAGAAAGATGCATTCAGTTCAACCTCGACAGGAAATACCGAAACAAGGAAATCGCGATCCTGTCCGATAGTCAAGCAGCCATCAAAGGGTTGAGCTCCTCTAACATCAACTTGAAGATGGTTTGGGAATGCCTAGGCAGACTCAATGATCTAGGCAGGAACAACAAGGTGACCTTCCTCTGGGTGCCGGGGCACGTCGGAGTAGAGGGCACTGAACAAGCAGACACCCTGGCCGGAACGCAGCAACGCCATTGATCGGGCCAGAACCATTTTGCGGACTTGGAAAATCTTACTTCCAAGAAGAACTCAATAAAGCTGAAGAAGCAATGAGAGCAACATACTGGCGAAGACTTCTCCTCAGCAATTTCAACCGAGAAAAATCAAAGATACTGATTAACCTCTGCAAAACTAGTCTAAAGACAATCATGGGATTTCTAACGGGGCATTGCAGACTCAAAGAACACCTAAGGAAGATAGGCTTAGAAGAGGACAGTACCTGCAGATTCTGTGGGGAACATCCAGAAACACCCCACCATCACAAAATATTGAATATACTGGGATAATACCAGATGACTGTGGGAGAATTCAGGCTTGCAGGGCTGCTATAAACAGGAACACCTTGTGATAGGATATGGGGCACAATAGATCTAATCAGGTCGCAGCACATAGGTCACCATCTATACTTACCAATACCGATACCAAAACAATACCAACACCAAATTTTCAATGATGTTTTGAATTGTCATTTGACATGACATTATCATGTTTGTCGAAAGGCGAAAGAAAGCACGTCATTGAAGGTGTGATCCAAAATCGAATCAAAACAAATAGAAGTACGGAATGTTAATTCGAAATAAGTTATTGTACACAAGCCCAATTGATCAGTTAACTGTTACACATATAACGTCTATGTATTACTGTATTACGATATACCTAATAGTAAAAAAAATCTTCAAGAGATAATAATGGACTTGCAGTTTTGTTTTAGGAAACTAGCTCTCTGGCTAATTCTTCAGTTAATCTGAACGTTTTAGGCCCAGTTGTTCATTACGACATTCCAGGTTCAAGCAGAGTTCAACGATGAAATTGGTGAAAATTTCAAGATTAAGTGGCTTAAACCGACTTCTGGTTCTGACCTAACATAACTTCTCAATTTTTTTAATTTATTCTAATCATTGCACAGGACAGTCTTCTGGAACTAACAAATATACAATCTGTGAACTAATTAGATTTTTCAATATTACACGAAGTTCCGGATCGTGTACATGCTTGAAAATTTGTGACTGCATCAGAATGGATGTTTTCAAAATTTGCATCAGAGATGCATAACTTTTGCAATTATTTCGATACCACCTTGATCAAAAAATTTACCACGAATTAAGAAAATATATGTTGCGGTCAACGTAAAAAGTTGCAAATCTACACAATTGTTCGGAATATTATTCCGATGTCAAGTTTCAAGAACTTTTGGAATTTTATCTTATGGTATATCCAAGAAAAACATTATAGATCGATGAAAAAAAATGTTCCGTACACTTGAATTGGTTGCAAACTTGATTCGTGATATGAAATAACATATTCAATACTACTCCAAGTTTGCAGAATTTTCTCAACGAGTATAGAACTAAATTCAAGTTTATTGCCATTATGTTGCGTACTTCGGAACAGGTTGCAAACTGAGATTTATTGCTTTCTCGATGTACCATTCACTTGACCAAAGTTCACAAACTTTTGGAATCACCTTCTGTTTAATTTCCGATTTTTCTTGTCTATCTCCACTGGCCTATGTTGGGATGTTTTTTTTTGTGTGGGTAATAGCATGCTAATGAGTTTCAAAATCACATTTATCCTCTTCATACTCAACATCTTTGTTTTTTCAGAAGTGAGGCTTTTAACTTTGTTTCAAGATTTGTATACCAACCAAGTCAATTTAAAATCCATTTATCACTACAAGATCACGAAGGTTAAGTGAAAGAACCAGTTTTGTGGGTCTTGTCTCCACAAAAAAAGTCCGTCTATACTTTCAATTGATCGGCCCCGAATTAAGTGAATGCATTAATAGTGAGAAAGTCCTTGAAAATGTATAGTCGATACAGGATAACAGGTATATCGGTCCTTCTCTATACTGAGTGTATTGTTATATGGAACATCAAGAAACAATGAATGGCAAGAATTTTCGTTTTTGAGGCAATACATTTTTTTTATGGAATCGCTTTCTGTTACCTTTGTTTGGAAGGCACTGGTTTGAAAAAAATAAGGTTATGTTAGGTTATTTTTTTTATCATTCTGCATGAGACATCATTTCTGGGCAGCTCCTAAAATCATAAACTGTGGCTACTAACCCGATAACAGAACCTGAATGCTGATTTTGGCAATTTCATGTCTATTTTCATTGAATTTATGGCAGGGATTAGGTTGAATAGTTACTTGGTATTCATGAATAATTGGTACAGTTTTCATATTTTCATATTTTATTGAGTTGCTGATAAATAATAACATATTTGAGTTGAATTTTCTCATATTTATTCAGTAAAAACTAATATACAAAAAAAAGAGAGAAAAATACAACTACTAATATTATTAACAACTCGACGAAAACTATATAGTGTGCTTTCTCCACCAAGAGAAGTGGAAAACTAAATGAGATTTGGAAATCGGAACCAAAAAAAAAACTTCTGTATGTGTAGAAAAGCGCCGCTTCTGGACATAGACAGTCAGATTTCGGTATTTCTCCGTTCCTTCTCTTTTTGGTGTATACATCCATTATATTATCCACATGATAGACTTGTACAACATTTTATTTTGGTAATTGGTCATAGTTCACCTGTAGATAAAGAACTGCATTCTCTCCAGGATGATAAGGATAAATGTCGAGTTTTCTTCATACTGACACTACCAATTTTACACTAACAAGTTTTTCACTGGTTGCTTATCCCCTTGATGCCGTCCTGGTTACGCCACCGACATCTAATGGCATTAAGTGGCACAATTATTATTCATTTCCTATATTCAATCTTCATTGACGTTAGCGAAACTGAAATTGGTAGCAGTTGGACTAATTGTTCGAGTCCACTTTCTGTTCTCCGACTTGCAACGAGCATAAAATTAAATAACAGTGCAGATGCTATCGCCAACAAGCAGATTACTGTGATTGATAGGGCATAAGCAATGTAAATAACACCAGGAAGAGATGGAAGATACTCTGTGACATAAGACGTAACAATTACATGGCATGACTTGATGTTATAGTTAGTAGCTATTGAGCTATAGAGAAAACCAGTGGTTGTAGACTCGTTCATATTAATGTTAGATCAAGAATTATAATAATAATATCCAGCTGTAGCGAATGAGTGGGGTACTATCGATAGCTGAAGTCAGCAATGTTGACTGCGGTCAACCATTTGGATTGGACTGACGTACTTGGATGGTTTGAGTACCCGTCCGTGCATGGCATCACACGTTGAAAGATTAGAGCCTCGTCTTCTCTAGCTCGACTTCTGAGTAATGCTCGTAAGGGTCGTGATGATTCTAGTTTGGTTCGTATTTTAATTCTCTACAACTGTTTTACTAAGGGCAATAAGATTGCGGTATTGGTTTTCATAAGCAATAAACGAAAAATAACACGTTTTTTTTAGTTGATTGTTTATGGTTGAATGATCTTTCTGGTCCGATGGCATGAGTAGAGCTGCCAAACATCGAAAACCAGAATCTATCCGCAGCTGGGCAGGCACAAAATATAGGCTCTACTGTTTTATCATCTTCATGACAAAGACGCATTCCGGATTTTCCAATAGTCCTAGTCTTGACATGTGGCCGGTAAGTAGGCCTGTTAGACAACAAGTGACTCCTACTGGATTCTAACTATTGTTTTATAACCTTTTCCGAAGGATTTATAAATGGCTTTGAATGCACCAATCCTGACAAGTTATGCCAGAAGTCTGATACTCTTCTTGCAGTCCATGAATTTGTTTGGAAACACTTGAAGAAAAGCCGAGTGCAGGTACTGGTTCTATAAAACATTCTGCGGTCACCCGTTTTCGTAAAAAAGTCTGCTCCATTCTAATCATCGCGTATATCCAGTGGATTTGTTTGGGTCCTTTACCTCAAGATTTTCAAGAACCATTCGAATTTCCATAAGGATGTTTTGCTTTGTGAAGAACCTTTTCCTATTGAGGGTTCTATCTAGGAGAAAACCTAGACGTTTCGCTTCCACTGCAAATGGAATGACCTCACCATTGAAAGAAAGTGGAGTTAAATTGTCCAGTTTCCTCTTCCTGTTGAAGGGTATTGCTAGGGTTGCCAGATATCTGTTCCCTCTGGCACCAACTATCATTCAACGCTTCCTGGAGAATATTAGACGTTGTCCTTGCCAAAACAGACCAAAGAAGGGGGATAGTATCCCGCCTTATGTGCAGCCTTTGTACACCTTTAACCGAATGACATCGGTAATGGTTGATTCTATGTCTTTTTCAGCCAATGCTGATCCTGTAGAAATTGGTTGTGCATTATTAAATGCTCCTTCGATACAGAGACATTCGGCCACCGCAATCTTCTTGTTGTTAAGGGATTGGGTGACTTTTCCAACAACGTTGTGTAATGCTAAATCTGTTGATTTGCCGGTTTGATGAGCATACTGATGGTTGTTCTGGAAGGACATGTAAAGAGTCTCAAGCCTGATGGTATGTCCGTCCAGCCCCCCTAGAATATAACTACGGTCTTTTTCATTGCTTCAAAAGAAGCCAAACCTCTTCAGCCCTTAAAGATTGGGCGGATGAAGAACCGAACGAACTTTGGATGGACATTACCGGCTGCAAGCAGTCGAAAGGCTTTGTGGTTCGAAATACTTTGTGGCTGTCTCCAGAAAGTTAAAGTGATATAGCTCTCAAGCAGAAATTGCCAAGGACTACGTTACTAACAGGACAACAAAATAGGCATATAACAGGTCCGCTAGCATGAATGGTTTTTCCATATATTAATGGTGTATTCAAGTTCAATAGAAAAAAATTTGTATCATACATAGGAAAAGAAGAGCCTCATGTAATAATAAATTCTGTTACAATTTGGAAATTCCGAAAACTTACATGAGGTGGATGATTTATTAATAGCCCGACTGCTATTCACAATTTTTCGATCCGTAACGTATCAGAATTTTATTCAACCAACCACGAATTCCGTACATTCTCATGTACCACTATTTCGTAATTGAATTTCAATTATTCCTATCGAACTTTCATCAAAGTGCGGCCATATAACATATAACATCCGCGATGAATATAAAGTAATCTCTGGGCACTAGACCGTTCACACTTCAGAAAAAAGGTAATATCTACCTGGGTTCGACGTAATTCAGGCACGGCTTCAGAGTTCTGGACAGGGCGATGAGTAAGTTCAATGAAATGCAAGATGTAGGAAGTTATTGAATATATTGAAGTTTTATCCCAACATTAAAGGTTCCGTAAGTTGATGATAATAAAATAGTAATTTACGTAACAAGCCCGGAAAATACTGTTTTTTTTTGGACGAGTGGACAAGATTCTTGGGCGAGCCGTAGGCGAGTCCTGGAAGTCTGCGTGTCCAAAAAACTATTTTCGGACGTGTTGCGTACACTATTTTTTCGGCAAACGTGGTGAATAACAAATCAATGAGACACATTTTAGTCTAAGAGGCGAAGAGAGGTCGACCTTAATCCATCTGTTAACCGGATGAAACATGCTTTTTATGAAGTTTTATATCAAAATGTAGTCCAGACTATATACAGTGATAACGATAGTCGTCGCCGACCGATGTTTTTACCCTTTTTACTCCTATATACACCTACTACGTAAGGTAATTGTGGCAAATATCTGTCAGAAAACAACTACTCCCCTGGTTAATACCACCCTGTAACCAAATGGCGGAAAAAACATTAGAGCACGTACATAGATCAACGTTTCACCTTTCTTTTGATACCAAATTCATTTCGATTGGATAAAGATTGCTTCAAATTTTAATGGAAGAGAAATACCTCTGCAGCTACCTCAACTATATCTACGAAAAGCATTTTAAGGTGCTGCCGCAGACATGGTTATATATATTTAAACGTCTTCTAGAAGCCTGTCCTTATTTGAAAACGATACGATGAACCGTTTTTGAGTTATCGACTTTTTTACTACAAAAAATGGTACAAAGTGATCGCGCTCATGGCCCCTTAAGACAAATTACTTGTTACTGATTGATTGTGATCAGAATGGCTAAGATTATCTTATTTTTATCCACTCAAAGAAAGCAGTTTGTGATCATTCACATTATGAATACTCATTATCTCAGTTTTGAGATCATCTATTACGTAACATCGTCTGCAGTAGAATAAATGAATTGTGGTCTCAGTGAGTGATGAAATGCCCATAAATTTAATTTTCGTATTATTTTCATCATTACATTAAACATTAAACTGGTTACGATTACTGACACGACGCAAACTGCACGTTATGGAGATCTGAGTCAAACATATCCGCAGAATTTATTAGATTTAAACTAGATGTGACACGTACAGCGCACAGCAGTGTGGGCGCAATTGGATATATATCGCAGACATAACAATTGTTGTTCTCGTACATGCGTGGGAGAGTATGATTGCTTACAATTTCATTAGAAACTTACATTGTAAATTGAGTACGATTATTATGCGTTTTGCATTTATAACTATTATGCAATTATAACCATTTTATGCAGTATTGTCTTAAATTTTGGTGGTTATGGTAGATTGAATGAAGGATTCTGCTCGTTTTGATGATGACGTGTTTCCTATTGCTTAAATCAATGAGAGAAATGATATAATACGTCCTACTGTATCTTCATTTGAAGAAAAGATTGTTGCGTTTCAGTGATTTTGATTCATGCTCTATTAAGTTATTATTGTTTGCGATTTTGGTGTACCTGCATTCTTCGACAGATAATTCACACTTGTTCAACTATAAAACAAAATAACACCAAAAGAAAACTGTTC
Source organism: Chrysolina haemoptera (assembly GCA_958298965.1). Lineage (NCBI taxonomy): Eukaryota > Metazoa > Arthropoda > Insecta > Coleoptera > Chrysomelidae > Chrysolina > Chrysolina haemoptera. Next base: position 29,953,642 of record OY282598.1, read on the forward strand.
AGGAAAGAGGAGATACTTGAAAATATTGGCATGTTCAGATTTTACACAAAAAACTTTGAGAATTCCAATTAAACTTTTTATTAATATACTCGCACACAATAAAATATAAAGTATATGATAAAGAGTTTATATTGTTCAAAAAAAATTGAAAATATTTTACTTTTTCTTTTATATTGAGAAGTATCTTCCCGCTTCAAAGCCAGTAGTGATCTCCCACCATAGCTGCGTCCCAACGACCTTGAAACCGTTCCTCAAGCCTTTTGTATGCTCTTAGCAAATCGTTCTCCAAGAGTTCTGCATTCTGAGGTCTATGACTACCTAAGAAACCCTTTTTCACAGCTTTCAATGATAATAATAATAATAATAATACTCCCTCATAAACACTCGTAGAGTTTACCCAAAGGCATAGCCTGTGCGGTTAGAGGACGGCTAATATTATTAGTTGACGTGTCGCTCCGGGGCGACTTACTGATTTTTGGTGGCGTATTCACTTTTCAGCTGCAGGAAAACCCGGAAAACCTACAGCACCACCTCGGGTGGCCGGCGTGCACTCCAAGCTAGCACTAGACGAGATTGGCATCTAGACAACACACAATACACTTGCTTTCAACAAGGACTGTGGTCGCCTATCGATTCCGATAGTTGGGTACTTGAGAAAAAATCCCTCGTACATACATCGGGCTCGAACCGACTACCGCTATACTGAAGTTCTGAACGGCCTGCGCCATAGACCGCCAGACCACCGACCATACGCATAGTTCTTTGTCACTAAGTTTTTAAAAAGCTAGACTCTTTATATAATCAACTACTTTCTCAAAATTCTCCATTGAGCCGAGTTTGATGTGTGGGGGAGAAAATAATTACGTCTTCGGGGTTAATTCGGGGTTCGGTTTTTCATCAAATGATGCTTATCAGTAGCTCTTATGTCCCATGCATTCCAAGAAAATAACAGTAGGTACTTAGTCATAGCTATTATTTTAAAGTCAGCACACACTTTCCACTTAGTCTTTGTAGTCAATTAAAATAAATCCAATATTTATTTCATATTTGTGTATGCCTCTTTTGAAGCAGTTGACTAAGCAACTGGTATTGGCGGATACTTCAATTCAATTCAGTTTATTTCCTTCAAATGACAAATGACAAATGACAAATTTGTTTAGGAATTGTCAAGAAATACAAGGAATGAAATACAGTTGGTTCTGTGAGTTTACCTTTGATCATATAAAAACTCGTCAAGTGTATAAAAACACTTATCCAGCAGAAAAGACTTCACACTTCTTTTGAATGTTAAAATGACTTATTATCATTATGAAGTAAAACTTCCTTCGGAGTTGTTTTCGAACCATCAATAAATAGACGCCATTCATTTGTATCGTAGGGAATTTCAACTCGCCCATCAAAGACACGATGTTTTTAAAAAAACATGTGTTTTCTGAACAGGAGTAAAATGCTGCCATTCCTGTACTTCGTTTCAGTTTTACAGATATTTTTGTATCTGGTGTCACCAATTTCCATTCCTGTATCGGGTTGACACCATTGATAAAATATTTAAAATTTGAAGGAGGCTGTCGGGTAATTCATTTGTTCACATAAATTATTTAAATTTTGAATGCAAATATCAGTAAATTACCTCTTTTAAAATGACTGCTGAAGAAAACTCAAGTTGCACCACTCCTGAATTGAGAGTAATTGCTCAAACGGCTGTGAATCATTTGTTGCCCAAAAAATCTCGTTCAGTTTACGAAAAGGATTCCTATCCCTCTTGTCTGGCAATCATCTGATAGTTGATGTTAGCGATCTCGAAAAAATTCAAAATGCGTATCGAAATAGAAGCCATTACGATACGCATTTGGCTTTCATTATGACTTCATTTTATCATATAGAAAAAAATTAAAGATACTGTTTTATTTTCAAACTTGAACTAAAACCCGAACATAAAATTTTCTGACAAAAAACATGGGGCATTGGTGGTGTCCGCAAAGCTTCGTCTTAGAGATTATATTTCTTCAATAATATAGGTTACAGATACCGGGTCAGTACCTATCAGTTACTCGCCTATCAATAATTTTAATATCATCTGTTAAACTATCGCAAAATACCTCAATTATTTGTTTATGCAGTTGGTTGAATTCATAACCGACGTAAAGCATACTTTCTCGCAGTAGGAAATATAGCAATAATCCCACATTCGCGAATTATAAATCGACATTCCAATGAAAATGAATTCTGCTCGTGGCATGTTCTGTTTCTAGATCGGTACACAACTCCTGCATTCTGATATCTGATAAAATAGCTCCAGTGCGAGACCGTTGCGCATTTCAAGTAAACGAATGAATGAATGGAATGCAATTGATGAACACCTGAGTATTTTATTGATTATTTATATACGGACATGCCAATTTACAAAAAACAGAAATATTTAAGACACAATTTTTCAGTGTAGCACAAGAACCAGGGGTTTTAACCTGACACTAAATCCAATAGAAATTATTTTTGGCACACAGGCAGTTCTCGAAGAGTAAAAAAATCGTTCTGCATGCGAGCACCTATGGAAAGTGCGGGGAAAATTCCCTGAAAAACTCGGAAAATCGGTTTGTCATCAATAACGTGGAAAGCGTTGAAAATTTCGATATAATGTTGGGAACAAACTTGTAAAGCATGAAAACCTTCATACAAAAGGTTTTCGAAAATTGCTTCCTATGAGAGTTAATGAGCTATAATTGATATTGTCAAATTCCCGTGCAAAGAAGTCGGGATACTATAAGAACCCCGTCGCTCGACTAAAATCTCTCTTGTTTGTGGTCGAAAATTCATAAACTGAACGGTATTTTAAAAAAATCCTTCAACATTATCATATACAGATCGGGCGAAAATTTAACGCATCATGGCGTGTGCCATGCCATGTGATGTGCAGAAGGCAGTCGACCAGCACATAATATTAGTGGCGAGACATTTTCGTACCATCGGATCGTCGGATATCGTATGAATTAAAATCTGGCCTATCGTGCAGGCCGTTCGAAAATTCATCATAGCGATAGCCCGGTGTACGACAGTTTTTATTATTACCACGCTTACTCACTCTGACGAAAAAAAAAAATAATTTCAATCGGTTGAAGAATGTAAGTTATATAAGGTTGCTTCCATCTTAAATGGGTCACACTGTATATCGGAACAGTGTTCCGGGACAGGTCGGATTTGTTCACTAAAAATTATTATTAGTTGACGGGAAGTGGAACATTCTTGGCATGAAATAGAAAACCAACTTTCTGAAAGGCACTTTTGGCAATATACCTCACATGGTTTTCCCATGAAAGGGTTCTACTGATGGTAATACCAATCGTCGGAATGGGAGATTTCATTGGTATGGATACTCCTGACATATTTACGCTGACCACTGTAAAATCGGCCTTTTTAGAGATAAGACATGCTTGCGTTTTATTCGCATTGAATTCTCCCAAGTTGTTGAATCCCCATTCTAGAATTTTGCTAAGGCTCCACCCATATGGGCTTGGTGACCTTTCATAGTCGGAAACGTGAAAGCACACTTTATCATAATTGTTATGCGAAAACTTGGTTTCCATATTATACAAATATTTTGCTATAAGAGTTGATAATATAGTGCTGGATTTGGATATAAGATTTCATGCTACGAATATTCGCGAAAAAACAAAAAACAAATTATTTGATAAGATCATAATAATATGTCACCTCTGTAAGACTGCTGACCAAAGTTGTTACGACGAGATTGTTCTCAGAATTATTTCTTCCATGGCCAAGATTTATTGACTAATAATTTATAATGAAATTATTAATGTTTTATAACTAATAATAAATCATTGTCAGTTGCATAACAGTTTATTTCGAGCTATTACTGCACCGAATTGAAGTTTGGTAAGTGAAACGACAATCTCCCATGCAATTCAATCTTATCAATAATTATACAGTGTGAATTTTTACAATCAACGTTAGATTATTTTAACTCTTCATAATGGGTACATTTTGATATAGGTAAGCAATTAGAATGCCTATGTTGCGATATGCCCTATCCCCAATTATAGATCAATTATTATTCAGTAACTTCATAGTAATAACAATATTAGGTGAACTGATAATAAGTGATTAAGAAATGCTTTGAAAGAAATAAAAAGTGCGGTACAGGGGATATTTTTTTTTAATGGAATAAATATCCTATATATTAAATGTTTTGGAATGATTTTTTTTTGTAGATTTCAAAAATATACTATATGTTACCACTATTTTATACCGTTTTTCAGTTATTGAACGTCGAAGAACTTAGTTAAACTAGATAGTTTAAATACCTATCTTATAAAAGTAAACATTTTTAAAATAAGCTATGAAAATCAGAACGGTATGTTATCTTATGGTGTCTTATCACTAGATTTATTACAGGCTATAATCCGTAGTCCGACAAGTGCGCAGCATGTTTTCACCTCTAGGCTGGTTTCATTGTGGTCAGTAAACTCAATGAGTAGCCAGATTCTTGATGCAGAACTCTTCTGGGTAACTGTTCTGTTTCATATCTTTCATTATTCAGGTATTATTCGGTATGGGGTTTCTTTCTATATGCCGAGGTGAACCTGGTAATTTCATTTCTCTCAACTCTGACGTTTTCCTTTCAAATTACTGTGAACGTAATTGATTTCTGATTTTACTGATTTCGCCATATTTCCACAGTTCCTATAATAGTATCGTAAACAAATATTAGCCACAGTTTCGGCTTGTGTTGGACATTCTTGATAACCAGGCTTTCAAACTGTTCCATTCATTATTTTTTTGTGACTTGGCTATTACTTGATGGAAATCCATAGTACACTAAATTATTTTGGAAACTACTTAAATACCCTTTTCATTACTTAAAGTAATTAAGGCATACCTATAAGTATCTATAAATCCTAGACTCATACAACTTATACCAATATTAATTGAAAATAGTAGTATATCTGGAAATCTCACTTTATTCTACTTAAAGAAGATGAATTGAACAAAGAAGGGATATTGTGGATTTGGAACCTAAATTTCCTTAAAATATTGCTTTTATTATTTTATTTAGTTATTATTGAATGTTTCACTTAGCCCACATAGGAATACTTGTATCGTCTTTCTCTCAACGCCCAAAAAAACGGACACAATGTGCAGCAGAGTCACGTGTTTCCTGCTGAAGAAGTAATAAAGTCATTGACGTAAATATCAGAAAGAAATGAAAGTGTCTAATCTAAAACACATTTGGAAATAAAGAAACAACTGCTATTGAAACAACGACCCTTTTCTCACGCGACACAAGAGGAAAAAGTATATTACGTTTCTTGTATGTATACATTTCTTCGAATGCACCACTTGATACGGCCTGACTGCATTTCCCATGAGTTTAAATTACATGTTATAGCCAGTACTCGTTTTCAGATAATTTTTTTTAATAGGTGTTTCAATAAATACAATTTTATGCTGGACTACGGTATACAAAAGGAAGAATCCACGATTCACTGTTGTGTTAATAATTAACAGTGCTGCTCCTAAGGTGGCGTATGGGGTTAGTAACAAGACCTATCCAGAGCACGTGGTATAGCAGTCGATGCCAACACACCAAGAAAAAAAAGGAAGAATAGGCAAAGTTGAAGTTTTCTGAAAAAATGGATCTGTTGGTCTATAATGTTTAATAATGAATTAATATTTCTTGACATGATTTTTTGGCTGTGCTCACATTCCACCGTCTCGAAATGAACAAAAATAATATAGTTACAAGGCGGCGGTTGGCCGAATAATCTAAAAAAAAATTATTAAAAAAACCATATACCAATTTTGAATCGAATCTGACCATAATCACAAAACTCGTCCACCATCTTGGGCCGCCATCTTGAATTCATCAATTTTTACAAAAAATTCCCAATCTCCGACCCCGAAAACCCTAACACTAATTTTGAATCGAATCGGACCATAATCACAAAACACGTCCACCATCTTGGGCCGCCATCTTGAATTTATAAATAATGACAAAAAATTCATGATATCTGACCCCGAAAACCCTCACACACTAATTTTGAATCGAATCAGATCGTAACGACAAATATTTTCCGCCATCTTGGAGCCGCTATCTTTAATATATGAATTTTGAAAAAAAATTCGAAATATACGACCTGAAAAAACCCCACATACCAATTTTGAATCGAATCTGACCATAATCACAAATCTCGTCCGCCATCTTGGAGCCGCCATTTTTTTTCCATAACAAATATGTCATAATGCATTTTCACCGGAATTATGAACGTATGTCAAAATTCAAATCATTCGAACGTCTGGAAGTCGATAAAAATCACGTTCAAAGTTTCCGTTACATACAGGGTGACCCAGGGTCAAACCGCCAAACGATCAGCATTCATTTTTTAGGTAAAAAACAGACATTTTCTTCATATGAGCATGTGTCCCAAATTGCTTCGTTTTCGAGATACAGGGTGTCAAAGTTTTAAGAAAATATCAGTTTTTGATTCACTACTCAAAAACTGTATGGCTAATATAATAAAAAAATATATAATTTGTAAAAATTTTAACACCCTGTATCTTGAAAACGAAGCAAGTTGAGACACAAGCTTATATGAAAAAAAACTCTTATTTTCACCTAAAAAATCGATACTGAACGTTTGGCGATTTAACCCTGGGTCACCCTGTATACAGATGTGCAAAAGGATAGCGACATATGCATACATACACTGGAGTGAACTGCAAATTCTTGTCGATCGCTTATTGGTCATGCGCGCTAATATAAATCAGTGGCGGATCCAGGGGGGGTAAAGGGGGTAATTACCCGCCCCAAGCCTATTCCAAAATACTAATACTGCCGTCTGAGCATAAACGCAGTATGTTTCAAAATATCGTTGAGTGTTTCAAATACTTTTATTCGCAATTCTTACATACCGAACCACTTTATCGGTTGTTTTTATCATTTCATATGTCTATTGGAAATATTTTCATATTTTACTTTTCTTAAATGAGAATATTTATATTCATTACCCCCCCCTCATACTAGTACCCTGGATCCACCACTGATATAAATCGGTATTTACCTATTGGTAATAATATTAAAATACACTACAATAACTTATTACTGAACTCAAACAAGATTGAACTTATCAACTTCAGCAAGAAATTCACAAATGTTAAAATCGTCGATGAGTTCGCTGTCAAGTGCCAGAATAATGAAATTATTTTCTACTTTGTAAAATCTCCACTTTGAGATACAATGGACTTCTACCAGAGGTTATTTTTATAGTTCTTAGGAATAATCTTCGTCGACGCCGCATCAACAAAATGGCAGTATAAAGAACGGTACCGATTTAATCAAAAGGAACTACCTGTATAACTGTTCACTCGAATCCGCAGCGTTCCTGCGGAGTTCAAATTCCTCAGAGGACGGCGAGTGTGTGCCATGAATGGTATTTATTGGATTGTAGGGAGATCAGAGAAGAAACGTACCGATTATCTCTTGTTTATGAACGATCTTTTGAGCTTGGGTATCTAAACCCCTTCCGATTGATTGATTGTCGGAAGAATAGAACGAACGTATCATAACAGAAAAGAATCTATGTAGGAACTCTGCCTGCACGGAAATTCATTGGATGAAATTCAACGTTCGTCGTGGTATTAGCCAGGAAAGTAGTTGTTTTCTGATGGATTTTTGACCCAAATATATTCCTATATTGTATAGGAAAATTGAAGTGAGCATCCTGATATGGCAGGGTATCTAGTTTCTAACTTGATAAGCTCATTGTTAAATTATAGATTCCTTTCTGTTCGAATAGATCAACTTGTATTATCGTTCATGTTTATTGAATGCTTACCTGATACACTTGCGAAAAGATTGATTACTGCTCATGCGCCAACAGTTCAGAAAACGGTAGCCTCTATTACATCTCGATAAAATCAGTCGTCTTTATCAGCCATCAAAGGACGGGGTCGTACAATATAATTACCCCACTTATTTCGAAATGGTTTTGTATTAATCGCATAATAATGATTATTTTTCACACTTGACTCGTCATCTAAAAAAATATTCGTTATGAATTAATTTAGCTTGACTTCTGTCGAACGCACCATTAACCTAGTTCTCAAGTAATTTATTTTCTGCTTGATTTCTTCGGATATGGCGTGTTTTCAGAAAACAAACGAAATAGACAAAAACTTCAAGTAAAAATGCCGATAACCTTGTTATGATAATGTGATATGAGTAACCCAATTACGTAGACATGGAGAAACCTCAAAGCTGCAAAATCAGCAAATGTCTAATCATTCTAATTCCGATAATGAGATTTTTATCACCACAGTTGCGTTGGCAAACTGTTAGCGGTTACTGTAAGAGTTTTTCTTTAATTATTGTTGTGCAATATCTGTATATTATGCGCAAATATTCTCTGTTAACACTATTTCGGTGATTGATATATTTTCATTTTAATTTGTATCTATCTCTGTTTACTTAACTCTTTCCGTCACCCAGAAAAGTACCAAGTTGACTCATTTATTTGTTCATGAAAAACCACATCCTATCCCTTCGAAATTTTTAGAGAAAAATGATGATTCGGTATATTTCGGAATAGGTTTTATCTCAAATTTAAATATCGTGTCTGCTGAACAACTAAAAAGTATACAAGGATATTACTTAAAAAGAAAAAATACACACAGTTCATCATAAAGTTCGCCACGTATGGAAGTTTTTTTTTATGAAAATTTGAAATGAGTAAAAAACAAGCTCTTTTGTTCTGTCACGTGCAACTCTGAACCTATCCTATTCCAGAAAAAAACTAGATTTTTGAAGATTTTTTAAAAAATGTCAAATTTTACAGGTTTAGATTAGCACGTGACAAAACAAAGGCTGTTTTTTTATTCATTTTTCAAGCACAAACTAACTGTGGAATCAAATTTTCATTATATTTGTTAATAAAAAAATGTACATATGTGGCGAACTTTGTGTGTGACACTGTAGATGAATATGCTGTACTTTTTCTATTGTGAGTAGAAATTAAACTTATTGAAGGACTCGTCGTTATAAAAACCTACTAGTAACTATATAAGTACATCAAAATCTTGAGTTGAAAAGCAGAAATTTTAATAATCTTGTCACCGGATGTACTGCAAGGCCAGAAGTTGGCATATAAAATGTAAAAAAATGCGTCTACTACATGAAAACCAGTTTATTGTCGCTAGTCATCCAATTCAAGAGCAGACTGTTATACCTTCCACATTCCTACTATAATGGGAAAATATAATACATGGGATAGCTGGTACAACCAAAATGAATTTCTTTGTTCGTTCCTATGAAATATTCATCATTGTCTTAATGAAGGCTAATTCATTGTGATAGATGTATAAAAATAAAAGGAATTCGAATGTTTTTACACTTTTTTTTTTCAAAAATGACCTTGTTTTAGAAAAACAACATTACTTATAGGTCGATAAAAACAATGTTCCGTACACTTGAATTGGTTGCAAACTTGATTCTTGATATATGAAATAATATATTGAATACTTGATTTTTGTTCGAAAATATGAATAGGATATTTATAAAATCTGTTGTGGAATCATCTGCGGCTGAAAGACAAACTTTGGTCGCAATTTTCCATCGTTATCTTGAACGCTTATTGAACATGGTTGATCAATGTGTTTTTTACCGGATTCAGAAAATCTTTCGACTTTATTCAAAGTAAAAACGAAACTACTCCCTTGGCTAATACCTGGACGGGTACTGAATTATAACAGATACCTGTGCTATGTACCTCATTTATAAAGGACGGTCATATGAGTTCACCGACCCTATAGACATTGACGAAATTAGCCCTTGTGTTCAGAATTCTGCACAGACTTTGAATATGATTTCCACTCAAACATTTAAACTCGATCTCAATAAATCCATGAAAGAATGAACTTGAAACCTACCAAATTTTATATTTGATTTTCGGAAACAACAGATGTCGTTGTCACCCGATATATTACTTCAGAATATCAGAAAAGAATCCATTACTTTTTCAACTGAACAGAAAATTTTAAAACATTTCTTCTTCGATACGATTATAGATCACGATTGTTTGTGTATTCAACTTGTACCCGAAGACGGGTCAAGGTCAAGGCGAATCCATAAGAGATAATTGTTCCAATGAGAATTATTGAAACAATGAAATTGGGTGGAAACGTAGCTGGAAATCAAGGCAAGAGAAATTGAAATCAATGAGACGATTTCAGTGGAAAGGTGGCAGATCACTTACCTTGATCAATAATAAAGTATTGAGAAACATAAGAAAGTCTGGAGCAATTATGAATTCGTGGCGCACTTTCAAATTGCTGAAGCTGAAAAAAATATATATATATACCGAGTGACCGAGGTGAGGTATGCCCCTCAATTTTTCTGTAGTTTTAAAGATGCATATTTCAAGCTATAGTACTTGAATACGTATATTTTGACGCCTCAACTGAAAATTCACCACTTCCGGATTAACCTCAAATTTTTTTTTCAAATGACTGAACAATTTTTTTCATCATCCGAAAGAACACGCCATTTGTGTGTGTGTATGTGTGTCAAAACTAAAAATCGGTTCAAAAATGGCGGAGATAGAGTTGATTGTTCAATCGAACAAAGTTGGCCATGAAATTCAAACTTAAATCATCATAACTGACAAACGACATGAGAAATCACCAGAAGAAGTTTCGAGGTGAAATACTATTGAAAAAATGAGGTTGTCATGTAATTGCACCTTCCATATATTCCAACAATTATCAAAAATTACCTAAAAACTGAAGAGTTCCCATAAAGAAATGCTCAGAACTGCCATTTTGGAAATTTCCGAAAGAAAATACAAAATAACTTGTGGTAGAAGTCCATTATATCTCGAAGTGGAGTGGTATAGTTATACAAATCAGTAAAACGCAAAGTCGTCTCCACAATTTAAAACATGTTTCGGACTTATATAAGTCCATCATCAGCTAATTAATGAATTCTACAATAAAGGAAGAATAATGTAACTAAAGACAATATAGCACAATATAAAATTACTTACATGGAGAAGAAATTTGTAGTATCATGTTAAAAATTGTAATAAAGGTTATGAATACAACATTGTTTTTTATTTTTAAGAATAACAAACTAAGAAAAGGGGGGAAGGCTGACGAGCCTTAAGTCTCTTATTCCTGTAAGGAAAATTTTTGTTTTTGGAAACCACATCGGTTGAAATGTTAAGTGGCAGAGAAAATTGGATGACAGCAAATGTGATATGAACTGGTGAAGCTGAAGGCAGAACGGAAGCACTGTCAAAGAAACTTCATGTCAAAATTGACACAGAGCAATGACAAGAGACCTCAACACACAGAACAATATAGGTGGAACTACGTCCAAAACCAACAATGTCCAGAGTAAGAGATCTAGCGCCACATATCTATACCAGTGACACGAGGAGAATTCAAAACAATAAGAACCGAAGAAAATATGAAAACACAATTGTCACGAAACTGCTATACCATTCCACACCATGAAGCGAGAAAACTCCCCCCAACGTCCGCAACAAGGAACGGACCCACATCACAGAAGTAGACAGAGTGACCGTAGCACAACCGAAGAAATCCCACACTTCCACACTAAAGGTGTGACCTTTTCATGTGGAAACAAGGACAAGCACGATCAAGAACAAACAACCACTCCAATCTACACCACTACACTAAATTGTGGAGACGACTTTGCGTTTTACTGATTTGTATAAAAATACAAAATGTTTTATAATGAGGAGTGATCTCAAAATTAGACATTCTTCAACGAAGGCGGCCATGAACATAAAAAAGCGAAACAAAAAAGCAGCATTAATTATAAAACAAACTATGACTTCGTTGAAATAAAATGAATAGCGTTCAACTAAAAGGTACCAAGCGCCAACTCGTCAAAATTGAGATACGACTGCAAAAGCTGGATCCTACTTTGTGTAAAAATATCCAAGTGATGTATTGAACGTCGTAACTTCCATTGATAAAAGTGCAAAGCGCTATTTTGATGTAAATAGGTAATTTGGCAATTAAATAATAATACTAATTTTCATCATGAACCCTCACATGGGGTTTGTCTCTAGGCAACCCACATCAAAACTGCGAACGAAGCAAAACCTCTATCATTATTATCGGTGAATTATACTGGAGGCACATGAATCTCATGACGTTTTTTTTCTTTTTTTTTTGTATTAATTTTCACAGTAGTTGTCACACATTCTCCAATGAACATCATAGTTTATCCTTTCATTAAGACTTAACAAGCATATATATAGGTTAATCGAGAATGTGTGTGTGTTTCTGTCTCACTGAGGAAGTTGATTAAAATACAAATGCCACTTTTACGAGATTGCTTATAGATAATAACACCATGAATAACGCAAAACATTGAAAAAAATTAAGGTAATTAATGCTAATCGCCAATCATTTCGAAAATAAATAAAAACATTTATGCTCCATAAAATTCATAATTTATTTGGTACGGAGTCAGATAGATAAGTTTTTTTTGTATTACGCTTTATTTATATATATTCAATTCGGTTAGGAACTTGAATTATTGGAAACACTCTTCGGGTTCCCAAGCAATATTTGTATAAAATATTCATCGGTTTTGGTCAATGCATGATGTTTTTTTCAGACCTTTGCACAGTGATTTTGTTTGGGAGTGTGACTTCTATGAATAAAATTATACTAATGTTTACGAGATAAGTTCGTACTGGAATTATTAATTTTTGGAAAGTTTGTCAACAGGCCGCAGGCATACATTTTTACTTTCTCGATTGAATACAAAAAAGTATTAATAGAATGTTCTGTCTGATAGGATTTTATACATTTTTCGCGTGTGGACAGCTAACTAAGCTTGCCTTATACAGTATAGGAAACTTTTCATCTATGGGGTATAGAGAAAAATCTATAATCCAGTACGATTAGGTTTTGAGGCAAGAATCGATTGTAGCACCACCAAACTTGGTATGCTAGTAGTTGGAACCATGATAAACACCAAACACCAAAATTCCAGGGGTAGAACATATATATACAGTGCGGCTTTCAATAGTCCCCCCCCCTGTTAACTTTTGAACGGTTTGACGTAGGACCGTTTGACCGTTTCGAGGGTTTTACCAATACTACTTTTTGAAATAAAAAATATGGTGATTACCCAATAGGGGGCGCGGGGGGGCCCATCAACTCAAATTTTTTTAATGGCAGGGGGGTCAAGTGGCACATCGTCGAGAAGGAAATTCCATTCTCTTTACAAACATCTGAATTTTTTTGAATTTTGTTATTATTTTTTTTGCAATTTTAATTGGAAATATCAAATATAAATATGGAACTGAATACTACTCATACCTCGATAAATTTGAACGGTTTGATGTGGAACAGTGAAACCAAAATTTTTTTGAAGGGTATTACCGATACTACTTTTTGAGAGAGAAAACATTGCAATTACTCGACATATGGCGCTGGAGGTACATTTACTAAAAAAAATCGAAAGGCATAAAAATCGAAATGGGGAAGAAAATTATGAACAAAATTCAAAAATATTGTGTGACAGGTCCTACTTATCCATAAAAAAACCTTGTTTTACTCCTGCCTTATTTTCACCTTACCCATAAAACCAGCATTATCTTCAGTAAATGTTGAAAATAATCGCTTATTCATATCCTGCATAAAAAAATATATTTAATAACACTATTGTGAAGTGCAAACCTCAAGTTTGAAATCCCATACTTCATTTTTTATGTAGGATGTGTATGAGCGATTATTTTCAACATTTACTGAAGAAATTGCCGGGATTATGGGTGAGTTGAAAACTGAGGCAGGAGTAAAACCCAGTTTTTTCTTGAGCATGTATAAGTGAGACTTGTCTCAGTAGCCTCAAATCGTTGCATATGGTTCAAAAACGGGACTGATTCCTGCTCCAGTATAATTATTCCAAGTCAACTAAAATATCCATGACTTTCGGATCCTCCGTAAATATCGTAGAAGGGTTATGGGAAGTGGGACAAAACACATTTTAGGTACTCAGATACTCACATGTTATATTTGCATGATGAAGGAGAAGTCTTCAGGAACGATATGCACTTTTTCTTTTCTTTCTACTTTAATTTTTAGCAAAGTTATGACAAATCTAATTTTCGGACCTGCCTGAACTTACAGTGGCGGGTTAACGCGAGCATGAAATGTGACGTCAGCGTTAAACTATGTTTTCTGAGAAAACAAGCGTATTTCATAAGGTATTACTGAAAATCATTCTTGTGGAGAATTGAATTATCTCTCAACCTATAGAAATCGTTTTTTAATTAATATTATATTTTCTGAAATAACAACAAAAAAAAATTATATTTTTTTAGATGAAAAATTGTTTAGGTTCCACCCATGATTTTTTGGTAACAATTTTTTTCCTAATAATACATGATGTCAAGATGTCATGTGTCGAGTTTCAGAGTGCTACAATTCATTCTTTTTGCTAGAGTTTGTCTGTCGTTACTGAATTATTCAGGTAGGTGTACAAAACGACAGTAGGACCAACCTAGGCAAGTAGGTCATTCAAACAAAACTGACCCAATGCTGTGTTGATTCGGATCCATCCACATGAACTTATTGTTATATTCGTAAAGCAGTTCAATACATCAGTGGATGAGTATAAATACACAAAGTATCATTTGAAATCAATTTGGTATGTTATATTGACTGGAACCGGAAGCGATTAACATATAGTTATTGAGGCCATATTTTGTCCAATTTCCAACCATAAATGATGTTTCGGTAGCAAACTTGTTATCAGACAGATAATTTCATGCTACTCGCATGAATCCCTGTGATATTACCGTCAATTTATTATGACGAAAACTTTTTTCTGAACTGAATTATTCGTCATTGGATAAATATGCATTTGCGCACTTCAATAATCGAATCAACGTAAATAAACAAACAATAGCTTATCTGAACAAATGAAATTCAGCACCAATTTGTTTGGTTGGTGCGTAAAAGTATAAACTGGTTCACATAAATGAGCTTGCATACTCATACCCCATGAAAAAAATGTTGAAACTGCAGAAATTCTTTTGTTTTGTCATCTGATGCCAATGTCAACCGGTCTTTGCTTGCTCTCGGTATTTCTGTTAGTCAGTGAGCCAGTTTAAAATATAATTTCATCATATTTTAGTATGAAAACGGTATTTGTATCGAATATTAAATACGGAAACATTGTCAGAGGGTGACAACTGTTAGAAAAAATAGTAATACAAGTTGAAACTTTCTATTAATTCGTTAGTCCTTCAACGAAGAATATGAGGCGAATATCTAACAGACAACATCTTCGCTCAAAATGAATGCGGATGATGAGTCCTATTCAGTTATGTTCATCAACGTCTGAAGCATGTAATTTTTCGAATCCACCATGCAATCAATAAGTCTTGAATTAACTAATTCATTGTTGAAGGAAAAATATTGTGCATGTTTTGATTAATTAAATGAGGGAACTCCAGGTAATCAAAAATGTGAGAATGGACGCCTGTGGTGTCACTCAATGAGAACAAAATATTGTTCTCATTCGCTCCTCGATGCACATTTCGATAACCAAGTTATATGTTCAGAAAATATCGTGAGAACCGGGAAAAAGTAGGTGAGAATTGGCGTTCTTAGATTTCTGCACGCTGTATGCCTCAGGGAACTCCTCCCGAGTTCCAAAGCTTTGCCATGTCCACTAAGTAACGGCATATGGATGTGAGGACTGAGATCGAAGTGTCAGTCTCGATGGGACCGCTAACGGTGGAACGATTGATGATATCAATGAAAATATGTATAAAACAGAGAACGATCGCCAACCTTTCTGCGGTGTACCAGAGAAGTGAGCGAGCTTGTAAACGAAGTATAAGAATCTAAAAGTTTTAATGCGACTTTGCACGCTGCACAGTATTCAAGGACAGGTCGTACTTATGCCTTATGACTCATAATCAGTTGACGGGAAGTGAAATATTTCTTGGCACGAAACAGAAAACAAAGTTTTTGAGGATCAGTATTGACAATGGACCTCATATGGTTTTTCCATGAAAGCTTTCACTGGCTGATACCAGAACTTTGGAAAGCTCTGCACTGGACATCAGTTAACTTCCAACAAATCATTGGTGTGAATAAGAATTAGTGTTGGTGCTAGAATTGATCTTTGAGAACGGTCTGAAACCTAGATAGCAAGGAAAATGCCTAAGGGGAGCAAGCCATATGATAGAAGTTTAGAAATGAGTCCTGATACCAAACGCGATCAAACGCCTTAGAAATATCAATCAATAATGTAATGCCCATAATTTCAGCATGTTTCTCGATAGATTGCTGCCAAATATGTGGGACATGCAAGCAGGTCACCAGTTGGTCTCTGATGCTGGAAACCATATTGTAGATCATTGATAAATCATTAGCGTTCTAGATATTTCATGAGCTCGATGAGAATGGTCCTTCGTGATAACAGATAGCAGTGCTATAGGTCTGTACTTGACTGGTTGTACTTTTGCAATTTTCCAGTTGGACGAAAATACCACTAAATTATAAGAGAGGTTGACTAACTTGAAAAAAAAAAAAACAAGATGTTGGTTCGGATTCACATTTCTTGAGAACGATTGGCGGAATCCTGTCGGATCCACTAGTTTTGTTGAGACCCAGCACAATGCGTCTGATGGTTCGTTGCGGAAGACAATATCAGGCTTAACTGTAAATTCCCAGCGTTTTTTTGTTCTACGTATTTTGGGTAGGTACATGGTCCGGATGTTCGGAACGATCTGACTAGTATGTCTCTGTACTCCAGCAGTTTCTACCTGTCTCTGCCTTGTTTGTTAGAAGGAAATTTGGAAATTTCACGAGCTGGTTTGGATCGGGTCGGTTATGACAACCCATTCCAGCACAAGTCTTCATGATTTATGTCCCCAAATCCTCACAACAACGTATTTTTGAATTGGAAAATCCATGTTTATAAGACCTCTACAGACTTGTGCTCTCAATTCACACCATACACAATGAATTAACACTCACTAAAATGCCAAGAACGTGTTTTTAGAAAAAAATTCGCAGAAAATCCACACGCGTAGTCTCATGGAAAATGGCTTTGTTTGTCCCCCCATCGAATGTTTGACAACTGTCAAATTACGTCACTGACAGAGTGCTCTTTTTGTCTCCCTGCAGATATTTCTTGCTTCAACATATTCCAATATGGTCTCGCATGGCTTCGATTTTTCAACCATAGACGGTATGTTGCCTGCTTAAAGTCGACAGCTCTGAAACAGCTTCTGCTAAACCAGGGTTTACCGATGATTTTTTTCTGGACATGTCAGATATATGATTCGAAACCCTTTTGTACTGATCTCTCATTGATGAGAAAAGTTCTCATTGTTCGTTCATCCTTATTTGTGAATCGATGGAATTCCTTCTATATGTTCATAGACTATATACGGAGGAGACACCAGACAATGCCAAGGTATCTCCTTACGAGTACCATATACTTAAAGTTCACTCAGTGATTTGAATTTCAAATGAATCTCGGGTGTGGAGAAAATTCTTGCGGAAATTTCTTTAAAATTAGTCAATTCAACTATGCATTGAGGTGACTTTAAAGCTTTCCATTTTTTTGTCCATTTATTTGAATATGTTTTAATCTTCTAATGAGAATATATTCTTTTTTGGAATAATACAACTGGATTTTATAACACTTTTCTCTCCCGCTTAATCGAAACTGCCTTTCGACATTATGTAAATAATATCATTGAAAAAGTCAAGCCTATGTATTCTCTCCAATTGAGATATTACATTTCGCTAACTTTCACTAAAAATAGCATTGTTTGCATATTATTGCTTTCATCCAATAATGAAATAACGTTATTCATGTCATTACCAAGACAATGACATTGTTCGTTTTTTAATGGCTAAATAAAAACTCGAACAATAGCAAATGATTTATTTATATTTTTTACGCTTAAAAAAACCCGCTCCTCCGACCGTTGCTAAATTCTGTGACTAGCTCAGTTAAGTAACTGTATCTATAATGTTACTGGCAAAAATTCAATTATCACAAACATTCTATGCCAAATCACATTTCGATCGTTATGGAGATCATGTGATCTACTAATACAGTGTGGATCAGTTGAAAGATGCGGTGATTTACAATATTTCACTATCAATTAATATAATATTTCATTATTAAACGGAAAGCGTGAAAGAAAGTACAATTTTTTAACGGTTGTTGCTAGGCGCCAGAAAATTGTATGCGACAACGACTATAGAGTAAAATGCACGAAATAACCCGCCCCCCCCCATTACTACTGAGTTTGAATACAGCTTTCTTGTCATTTAAACTTCCCGCCGTTAGAGTGACCAATCATAGAACTGTCGAAGAGCTAGTTCTTATTTTCTGTTGCCACTAATAGTCTATAAATATTCAATATAGAAATGTTTCACAGATAATATTCATAGTTTTTTTACTATAAAGCCAGTTTTGCCAAAAACCATAATATTTGGACCTAATTCATTTTCATGGATGATAAAGCTAGGCGCCATGCACGATACGAGTACAAAATGCACTAGCTATTGAGAATATTCAAAGATTACCGTGGCCATCAAATTCGCCAGACATAAATCACATTGAGCACATGTGAGATTTCGTTGAACGAACAATCTGAAACAGAATGAATCCTCCTACCACCCTCTAGGAACTCACACTCGCGGCCCAAGAAGAATGGAACAACATCCCAATGGATACCGTTAACGCCGTTATTGTTTCCATGCACAGGCGAGTTTACACCTTACTACAGAACCGGGGAGGACACACCGAATATTTATGAATTTTTTATTTCGCTCTAAAGTGGTTTTCTTCTAGATTTCAGATTATGGTACTCATTTTCTTATGCGCTATATTTCGTTTGTATTTTTTTTTTTCTGGTTCAGTTAAAATTAAATTCAGCCAATTGCATTGGTTACATAACCAAATTATGTACTTTATAATAAATTTCTTGACTTATCATAATAGTGCCTCATTTCGACAAACATAAGGGAGTCCAAGAATTTTGGCGATGTATGTAGTAACCTTAGTATAATAAAAAATCATCTAAGCTGACATGCCCGAAATAAACAGTTGCAATAAATTGAAAGTTTTGATCATAATTATAACAGCCACAGACGAACTTTTTTGTCAAAGGTCTATCGAATTGTATTACCTTTCTTGTGATAACATTGAATTGTTTTAAAATACAAAAGCTTATTGTGTTTTTAAAACAAATATTCAAAGGTACGCCATCTATAATGAATTGTTTGATTTGATAAAAAGTAATCAGGACTTCCTTGTCATAAGCGGTAGTGTATCAATTTCAACTGTTTTCCCCTTAATTATCGATTTTGTGACAACAAATTGAATTTAGTGATATTCTCTAGTGTTTATAGTTTCAGAATCAGATACTTGGAAATGGCGAAATGTCAAATATCTATTACCAGGCGTAGTTACTCATTACCCCAAAATTGTTTTATTGGTATTTTTTTTAAATGCATTTTTTATTCGATTTTGATTTGTTTAGACATTGCAAATTCACAAGCACCCTCACCGGTTTTTATTTAAAATTCTCTGCATTTGTATCGAAATTGCTTCAGAGTCTCAAATATATTTATAATATCAGAGGTATAAGAGATAAGATAGGTAGGTATCAATTAAACCAATATTTCATCTATATCAAACTACAAATGATTTATTGTTAAAGTCATTGACTAATTCACATTTTCGTCACTACAATACAACTTTGTGATAACACAATAAGGTTAAGTCAGATAAACAATAATAATTAACAAAAATATATGTACATATGACTGCGATAGGTTTGGAAATATTTTTTCCGACAACTTGAAATAATTCGTATCATTTCGCATTATGAACTTTACTACAAAATTAGATATTCCGCACTAGTGCGAAATGAAATAGGTATTAAATATAATAGTTCCTGAACGTGCGAAATAGACCAATATATTAATCGTTCAAACTCATTTTTAAAATCCAACACATTTTGTTTTTCAAGTAGGTTGTCGGAAAAGTATAGTGCACAACTTATTCGGAAACTAGATATTTCATACTCGTGTAAAATATCCTATTTCCCGCACTTGTTATACAATATTCTATCGCATGCGTAACTCCTAAGCAGAAAATTTTCCTTAAATGCATATGAAATGAATGAATTCGACGACTCGACGCCAAAATAAAAAAATGTGTTCACTATAATTATGTTGTTCCTAGAAAAGTATTCTGAAGCCTGTGGTTCACGGTCAAATAGTTTGATCAAAGTGACGTCATTTCTATTGGTTTGTTCAAATTTGTGTAAAAGTAGGTTAGTTTGTAGGATCTAACTATTGGACCGTGCGCCACAGGCTTAAGAAATTGTCTTTCGTTTGGAATGGCAACACTGATACGTCGTCCAATTTATTGGTTTCATTTAATTTGTTTGATACAATCCAGGACACTTCTTTGAATTTATTGTTATTATTATATTATATATGTATATCAAATGGTACTTACTCCTCAGTATCATAGATTTCAATAACTTTAAATCTGCAATAACATAATGTATTTATATATATATGTCTTATTTAATTTCTAGTTGAGAATATCATTTGTGGACGGACCTGAAGTTTATGAGTACCCCTCAGAAAACTCGTTATTGGTGGATGATTCCCCACTATCTCCTGTTCAACTCGGCCATACGGTTCCTAACCTAGGAGGTAAGTTGCATTATTTTGCTTTGTATTCATTGTTAAATTGTTAAAATTGTTTTTTTCCGTTAACCAGCTGTCGTCCTCTTACGAACGGCAGCCCTCGGAAGTCGAAACTTGTGCCAGCCAAGGATTAACGAGGTCTTACCTTTTAACGTGCGATTCCTAGCACTTTCTCGGGCCATCAGATAAAAATCTGAAGTCGCTGAGGATTCGAACCTAGCCGACCAGCAGTCAATGGTTTTGAACGCTCAGTCTCAACCACTGAGCTACTTGGCCCTACATTATAAACGTAATCTTATCAAATAAAAACTACCAAGGTGCACGGGCGTAGCTAACTTGCAAAAAAATTCTGCAACAAATTAAACCAGAGCTCAAAATTTAATTTTTCATTCTGATTCTTGACATAAAGCAAGATTTTTCTTAGGTGAATCAATTATTGTCTGTTGTCATACGGTCTAAAGAAAAAGTGGCTGTTGGCGAAAGCTGTTTAGGTTTTATATCAGATGGAGATCAAGACGCTAAAAATCTGAAAAATAAAGTCATTGCATTTCTAGACAAGGTATTCACGTTGAAAAAAGAGAACATTTTTCATGAAAATTGAAAAATGTAATATCTAACAAAAAACAACTACTTCCCTGGCTAAAGCCTCGCTGGACTTTGAACTACATCTGATAGATATTGTGAAAAACTCTAACTGAAAAGAAAAAATCTGAAAGTGAAAATTCGCATTTTCATTCAGATAGTTGATTTTTGACATTTTCTCTAGTTTTCATAAATTCATTAGATAAATTAGATAGGGAGAATGTTTTTAAAAAATATCACTAACAGAAATCGTTCATTTCATTGAAGCAAGGTTCTCTGCTCTCGCATTTAATCCCTGAATTTGGTCGACGAAAATCTATTTCGCTTTGCCAAGCTCATCAGGGAGATTGATAGAATTGGAAAGCAGGCTCTTCAGAAGCAATTATACACATCATTGAGCTTGGCAAAGAGAAATAGATTTTCGTCAACCAAAATGTACTGGGGATTAAATGCAAGGAAAGCAAACCTACTATTCAAAGGCCTTATCATTTTTCCAGATTTCTTAGAACTGATCTCTATCAATGTTCCTGGTGTGGAGTTATGCCTTTGAATAAATCATAGGTTGATAACGGGTAATGAACTAGTGGGAGAAAAATGCACTGTATGAGGAATTGGAAAAAATGAAAATGACACAAACATTAACCGAGCTCAGATCTTACCTCATGTACTGCCGTAGTCCGTCTTCGGGGAGTCCTTAGTCGGCCGACTGATGCAGGTTGAAATCAAGAGCTGAACTGCACTTCACTTTTTAAATGTTCACACGAAAAATTGGTGTTCGCGTTGATGGATGACAGCGTGATAGCAACCATGCTGGTGGTAAATTTGTAACGTCGTACATACGTTTTTTCTTCCGTGGTACTACTCGACGTATTGGCTCGATCTGGCTATAGGTTTTTGTGGGAGTGTGAAGGTATAGGGTGTACCAAGAAAAGTAGGGTCGATAATGCGGAATTAAATGAAGATTGATGCGGACTAAAACGTATCAGTCTGATAGGTAAATGAAAAATAATAAATAATAAAGAATAAAAAAGGAACAATAAAGACATCACACTAAAGCGGGACGCGACATGCCCCCCAACAAAAAAAATGATAGTCATTTTTTTTTAAGTTATATTATCGATAGGAAGCGGACACAATTTTACTAGTGGCCGTCTGACTACTCCAGTCGCCGTGGCAACAGATGCCACACGAACCCTACCATCAGCTCCTGGAAAAACTTGAGTTACACGACCCATAGGCCAATGCAGTGGAGGGGAGTTGTCATTTTTGATGAGAACTAAAGTACCAGATTTGATTGGGACAGAGTCATTGGTCCATTTAGCACGCTGATGTAGAGTGTGTAGGTACTCCTTCGACCACCGCTGCCAAAAGTGCTGTTGCATTTGCTGCAACAGTTGCCACCGTGTAAGTCGGTTGAGGGGCACGTCTAACACCTCTGGTTCTGGGATGGCAGAAAGTGGTGCCAAAGTAAGGAAATGTCCTGGGGTTAAGACACTCAAATCTGTTGGATCGCTACTGAGTGGAGTTAACGGACGAGAATTAAGAATAGCTTCTATTTGTGTCAAGACAGTAAGAAGTTCCTCATAGGTTAGGAGTTGGTCACCAACCACTCGGAGGAGATGAGTTTTCACTGACTTAACACCGCTTTCCCATAAGCCACCAAAGTGAGGGGCAGCGGGGGGATTGAAATGCCATTGGATGGTTTCTTTGGAAGCAGATTCTTGTAGGTAAGTCAAAAGTTGGTTGTAAGCCCCAACATAGTTGGTTCCGCAGTCACTATACAAGTGTTCACATCGACCTCGCCGGGCAATAAATCGGCGGAGGGCGGCTAAAAACGCTTCGCTAGACAGATCAGATGCAAGTTCAAGATGAACTGCTTTGGTGACGAAGCACACGAACAAACAAAGGTAAGCCTTACTGGTTTTGGCACCTCGGGTTTTGCTCATGGTGATGCGGAATGGGCCAGCGTAATCGGTGCCAGCATGGAGAAAAGGTTTACATTGACTGATGCGTGGACGGGGAAGATTGGCCATAACTGGCTGGGGAGACGTGGGATGTGTTTTCCAACAACGGATGCATTTGGATAGAATACGCCTAATAGAACGCCGTGCTGAAACTATCCAAAATTGTTGAGCAATCAGGAAGTTAACCGTTTGGGTTCCAGCATGTAAATATTTGAGATGAAACTGTTCAATAATGAGATCCGTCAAACGACTGCGGCTGGGAAGAAGAGCAGGGAAGCGCCGATCATATTGCAAGGGAGCATGAGTCAATCGGCCACCCACTCTTAAAATTCCTCGCTCATCAAGGAATGGGGATAACTTTCTCAGAAGTTTTGGAACCTGACGACCCTTCTGAATCATAAGGATCTCGTCAGAAAAGGCGATGGATTGAGTATTCTTGACCAAAACTAATAAAGCTTGGTGTAATTCAAGTGAGGTGAGACAACCCTTTTTACGTTCTAACGGTTGGCGAGTATTGAACGTGAATCGTAAAATAAACCCAAGAATTCGTATAATGGTTGTCAAGGAAGAGCGTTGTTCTAACAGAGTATCGAGAAGGCGCGGAGAATGAATATTGTTGAGTACAATAATGCGTTCTTCAGCGAGAGCTTCAGGTGAAGCTTGAGGAGGATCAGAAGAGGTTTTCCAACGGCGGGTGGCATCTTGAAGAAAAGATGGTCCCCACCACCATAAGGTACATTCGAGTAACTCAGATGGGAGAAGACCTCTCGAACCCACATCCGCCGGATTGCAGTTGGAAGGAATGTGAAACCAGCTGATCGAAGGTTTGGTGTTTTGTATGAACGATACTCTGTTAGCAACGTAGGTTTTCCATCGATGAGATGGAGAATGAAGCCATGCCAGTACCACAGTACTGTCCGACCAACAATTAAGTCCAGTAAAATTAATTTTGCTAGCATAAACCTTGTAAATGAATAAAACTAGCCGTGTTGCCAGTACGGCGGCACAAAGTTCGAGTTTCGGAATAGAAATACTTTTCAGTGGAGCAACTTTTGATTTTGAACAAACAAAAGTAGTGGTGGCTGTGCCATCAGGGTGATGTAAAAGGAAATATAGAACAGCACAATAACCTTTTTGGGAAGCGTCTCCAAAACAATGAATTTCACAAGCCAAGGTTTCACGAAAACCTAGGTGACGTGGCATTTCGAACTTTGTGAGTGAACAAATATCTGAAATGTACCTATTCCAAAGACGCAGTATATCGTGAGGGGGTGTTTGATCCCAATCTAACTTATGATTCCAAAGAAGCTGAATGAGATGTTTAATTAGGAAAGTCACTGGAGACAAAAATCCAAGTGGATCAAATATTCGTGCAAGATTGCTCAGAAGGTTGCGCTTCGTGCATTCGATAGACACCGGCTGAACTGCAAAGCGAAAACTATCTGAGGAAGGCAACCACTGTAACCCCAAAATTTTCAGGGGTGAATCCGAGTCTGAGTCAAACGAGACATTTACATGAGCGGCAGGAAGATGAGCTAATAAAGATGGCTCATTACTAGACCATTTTCTCAGCTCGAATCCGCCTTTTTTCAGCAAATTAATTAATTGCAGTTGGAGTTGGTGGGCCATGGCTAGCGTGGGAATTGAGGTGACTACATCATCCATGTAGGTATCGTTTAGTAACACCTTGGATGCCAGAGGAAATGATTTTCCCTCATCAGACACCAGTTGCTGTATAGTTCTGATAGCCATAAATGGGGCCGACGAAAATCCATAAGTGAGGGTGCGAAGTCGGAAATCTTGAATCGGTTCGGATGTGTTGAAACGCCAAAGAATACGCTGGTATTCTTGATGAGCACGGGTAATCAATATCTGACGATACATCATTTTGACGTCACTTATCAAAACAATAGGGTGTAGTCGAAAATTGCACAGAATTGTAACAATGTCTGCTTGCAATTTTGGTCCTGTGAACAAGTGATCATTTAAGGAAGGGTGGTTTGGAAGCTTGGCTGATGCGTTGAACACAACCCTGAGCTTAGTGGTCGTACTGTCAGGTTTGGATATGCCATGATGAGGAATATAAAAACAATCTGAGGAGAATTTGGGCTGTACCGACTCCATGTGACCCAAATCTAAATACTCTTTCATGAAAGAAGAGTATTCAGCGTAAAGAAGTGGTTGTTTCAACAGTCGCCTTTCCAAATTATAAAATCGGCTCAGGGCAAGAGCACGACTGTCGGGAAAACTGGGATTAGGAACCTTGAATGGCAAAGATAAAGTGTATCTGCCAGATGCATCTCGCGTATGTGACTGAGCAAATACATGTTCGCATTTCACATCTTCTGATGAGCTACAAGGGGTTGATGGAACTTCTTCCACCTCCCAAAACCGTTGCAAAGTTTTCTCCAAGGAGAGAGATTCCCCAACAGTACAACATAAAGATGTGACCTGAGATGAGGCCGGAAATGTTACTTTTCCAGTCAGGACGTATCCAAATACGGTGTTGAGTGCGCCAAGTCCACTATTGTTACTCTGGATATGACCATCTAATAAAAGCTGCGGGAAAACATCGGCACCTAATAAAATATCGATATTTCCTGGTCTGTCAAAATTCGGATCTGCTAGTTGAATATTTAACGTATGCGGCCAGGTAACTCCTGACATAGGAATTGTTGGCAAATCTCCACAAATACGCTGCAAAATAATAGCATCTGTCATAAAGACCGGTTTCTGCTTGTTAACAGGTCTGAAAGAAATTGTTACTCCTCCAAGGTTGGAGCGAGATTGCATGGATCCAAGTCCGTTCAGGTTCAAGGTCAAGTCAGTTTTGGGTAACCCTAAGAGTGTAGCATTTTTTTGGGTGATAAAGGATACCATGCTCCCTGAGTCGAGGAGACATCTCAATGTACGGTAAGTACCCTGATTATCCAACACCTCGACCAGAGATGTAGATAGCAATACACTTGAATTAGATGTCAAAAATGCTGCTTGAATAGAAGACTGCGCTTGCGGACTCGAAACGCCGAGCGAGGATTGAGAAGAGCTGCTGACAGGACCGGCTTCAGCCGAAGTGCTAACTTGAGAATTTTCTTCAAAGTGCAACAAGGTATGGTGAAATTGATTGCATCGATGGCATCGTATAGAACTTGAACAATGCTGAGTTGGGTGAGAATTACTAAGGCAGTTGACACATAATTTGTGACCTTTGACCATTTGGTATCGAGCAGATGCCGATTTCGTCAAAAAATCAGGACATTTGTAGAGAATGTGTCCCTTATTACAAAAGACACACTTAGAAACAGAGGATTGAGCCTGAACGATCAATGACGTGGTAGAACGGGAGTGGGGAACTGATGAGAATTTTGTAAACAGCTTGGTTTGTTTTGGCTTGGCTTCCGCCTGGCCAGACAACGTGAGATTGTCGAGGGCGTTACAATGTTGATTCCAAAATTCGGTAAGTTTTGAATATTTAGGAATGCTGTCCGAATTATGATGTAACTCGAACCTAGTTACGACTGACAGTGGTAGTCTTTTCAAAATCATTTGTACTAAAATATAATCCCACTCATCAACGGGCAAAGGTACTTGCTTCAGCGCAGATAAATTGTCCTGAAAAACATCCAACATATTGCGTAGCGCAACGGGATCATCGGAGTTAACGCTTTTAGTGCCTTCAATATTTGACCAATGAGCTGCCGCAATCAATCTGGTATTTTTAAATCGCTTCACGAGTGAATCATATGCGATTTTGAAATTGCCAGCCGTCATAGGCAAATGTTGGACAAGAGTTAAAGCTTGACCCTTCAGTGAAGAAAGTAGATAATTAAATTTTTCTACATCCGTTAATTTATCATTATTCAAAATAACCGCATTGAACATATCGATAAATGAAGGAAATGCAGTTATGTCACCACCAAAAGTTGGTAGATGAAGTTTGGGCAATGAAATATTTGAAGACGTCCCTGTAGGGTCATCGGATATTACCCCTGGAGAATATAATTTAGAATAAATGGATCTAATGGCATAATAGGCCCCATCAAACGATTGCCTAATCTTATCCTCAGCATCGAAGCTATCATCACCTTCTCCAGAAATCATACCAATGATGGAATTATGATTTTTTGAAAATTCTTGAGAGATATTATCGATATTCTCATATCGAATTTTGAAAAGTAATTTCAAATGAGAGTCCAACTCGGCAGCTTTCGCAGCGTCGTGTAACTCATTGAGGCGTTTGATTTCAGTTTGCCTATATGCTTTGAACTTTTTTAGTTTCGCTTTATCTGTTTCTGAAAGCGCCATTGCAAATTATTTCGATTGGAATTAATATTCCTGACCATAAACCAATCTCACCGCCGCTACCAAATTTGTTTGTATTCGTAGTTGAAACTCCCAGCACAGCCGGCTGATCAGCGAGCAACTACGAATGAACCGATGAGCGATGGTAAAGGTTCGGACAATCGCAATGCTGCGACGGCGACGCCGACGGTAGGTGAGGTGTTGAGTTCCCGCGACAGTGTTCCCGAGAGAATGAATTGAATGATAACACTGCGCAGGTTCTGACGTCAGGATCTGACGTTCACAGAAACAGACTGAATACTTTTTTACCAAAGTCACTACTGATAAGGAATCGGCAATTATTTGAATGAAATATAGGTAGCTTTGAATTGAATTGAATTATGAAATTGAAAATGAAAATGTTATTTCGCGGTAATCGCGGTTCGAAGGACCAAAATGGTGTGGAGTTATGCCTTTGAATAAATCATAGGTTGATAACGGGTAATGAACTAGTGGGAGAAAAATGCACTGTATGAGGAATTGGAAAAAATGAAAATGACACAAACATTAACCGAGCTCAGATCTTACCTCATGTACTGCCGTAGTCCGTCTTCGGGGAGTCCTTAGTCGGCCGACTGATGCAGGTTGAAATCAAGAGCTGAACTGCACTTCACTTTTTAAATGTTCACACGAAAAATTGGTGTTCGCGTTGATGGATGACAGCGTGATAGCAACCATGCTGGTGGTAAATTTGTAACGTCGTACATACGTTTTTTCTTCCGTGGTACTACTCGACGTATTGGCTCGATCTGGCTATAGGTTTTTGTGGGAGTGTGAAGGTATAGGGTGTACCAAGAAAAGTAGGGTCGATAATGCGGAATTAAATGAAGATTGATGCGGACTAAAACGTATCAGTCTGATAGGTAAATGAAAAATAATAAATAATAAAGAATAAAAAAGGAACAATAAAGACATCACACTAAAGCGGGACGCGACAGTTCCATTGTTATCATTGAAGAAATGATTCTCTTTTTTGGAAGTATTGCATGGTTACTTGATAAGAAATATATAGAAATGATATTATAGAATATATGTATATTTATGATTTTAACAAATTTGATCTGATTTCTGATGAAATTGGAATTGACTAATTTCCATCGATACATACTGATACTTGTGTTATGTTATATCCTTCACATGGTTTAAGCTATATCTTTATCTTTTAACTATATATTTTATATATCTTTTAACTTGCATTTTCTATAAATCTAAAGTAATTGATTGTTGCACAGGTATTTGTTTGATATAATTAATAACCTTAGCAGTATTAGCCAGAAGAGTGGTTGTTTTCAGACAGGTATATGCCATAATAACCTACATGCATTCTAGGTGGATAGGAGTGAAAAGAGGTAAATAAATAAATAATGATCTGAATGAAAATGCAAATTTTCACTTTCAGATTTTTTCTTTCCTTTTCAGTTAGAGTATTTTCACAATATCTATCAGATGTAGTTCAATGTCCAGCGTGGCTTGTGCCGGGGAAGTAGTTGTTTTCTGTTAGATATTGCAAATAAGTCACATTTTTTATTTTTCAATTCTCATGGAGAATGTTCCCCTTTTCAACATGAATACCCCCCAAGAGGTTATCTTGAACGATGGAAAATAGCGACTAAAATTTTTTCTTTCAGTCGCAGATGATTCCACAAAAGATTTTATGAATTTTCTATTCATATTTTCGAACTAAAATCAGAACTATCATGTTTATAATGAGTAATATGTACCTATGAAAGTTGCTTTCAAATGTTTCAAAAGCTAATTCTGTTTATTTTTACAGGATCAACTCTTGCAAACTACACCCCAAAAGGCACTGGGGACTTTCAGCCTGGTATAACAAGAACTATCCAACCAACTGTTCCTATGAAGCCCGATGTGACTGAAGTAGACACCCCAGAACTAGAACAAGAAGACGCCAAACCATTTAGTTCTGGACATAATGCAGACATACTTTTTTAACGCTATTTTTTAATGAAAGTATTTGTATATTGAATTCCATCAGCCACATTCCAGTATTGAACACTATCACACATTTTGGAAACGTTTACAACTTTGTATATTAATATTTACATTGTATTAGTGTGTGTTATATAAGAGTTTCTGTTTGAATTGAATCAGAATCCAATAAGGGAATATTGAATTATTGAATATTGAATACTTCAGTTCTATTTATTATTTCTGAAATCTTCTAATTTGGAGAAAATCAACTGAAAAAATACCAAGCATACAGGGTGTGATCTAACTTCTTGTACTCCCGTGACGGACGGCAGGTGTGAAAAATTCGAAAAAAATTTGTGGAAAGTTTAAATTGTGTTGGAAAATTCGTCGAAATTTTGGGAACCGCTGTCCGCCAAACGTCAGAAACTGAGTAATTTCGAACAGCGGTTTACAAGATTTTCCCAATTTCTCAACAAAATTTAAACTTTCCACAATTTTTTTCGTATTTTTCACACCTGCCATTCGTTATAAAATGGCATCATACACCCGTCCTTCACGGGAGTGCAGAAGGCTAGATCACACTCTGTATTTATTGATGGCTTCTAGTAAATACCAAAAGATATACCAGAAAAAATTAATGTTCAGCATTGATTTTGCTTCAAAAATATTTTTCTTCAATAGTCTCTATAGTGTATATTATTCAAAATCATATATATATATATCAGTATATAACTGATATCTATGGTATCTGTGATTACATTCAATGGAAATGCTTCGGAATTCACAGGAATTCTTCATAAATATATTTAAGGAAATATATTTTTCGATGTTGAACATTCTACTCTTACACAATATTGAATCAAGATATCATTATTTCGTTCAAGAAGGGAGGTGGTGTCTTAGTACATGATAATTGAAAAGAAAAAACATGAGAGAAAAATGTCTTTTCCAGAAAACTTTCGGAGATGTGATTGTTATAAAAACATTATAACATTATTACAATTCATTTCTCTCAGTCAGATTTATGATATCAAATGTTACAGAAACTTCACCTATTATAAAAATAATTAAGAAACTGCTTTAATATTTTAATTAAGTTCCTAATTTTAATTGTTAATTTTAAGCACATATCTCATAAAAACTGTAATTGTACTGATAAATGCATTTCCATTGTACATTTTTCATTTTACCTTTTATTCTAGTTTTAGGGTTTAATTTTGTTATTAATAATCTGTGATTCGAAGAATATTTAATGGACCAACAAAACTGAGTCGTCCTGTTCGCTTATTTTAAATGTAGCCTGCTTATGTTTGATTAAATCTGAATATATGGTATACATGAAGATCGTTGGAAATTTCATTGCCCTTCTCGTTTTGGTTATATTTTACCTTATTTACTTAGTATTTAAATCAAATCAAATATGCTTTATTATCGAAGGAAAGGAATTCTCATTGATAAAGCCTGAAGAACGTAATTATAAAATAGTTATAAAAATTTAGAATACAACAAGAGTACCAGCTGTATAAACATAAATAAAGCTATATAATCCAGTACGATTGGGTTTTGAGACAAGGATCAATTGTAGCACCACCAAACTTGGTATGGTAGTAGTTGGAACCATGATAAACACGAAAAAAAATTGATTACCAAAATTCCAGGGGTGGAACACATTTTTTTTTCCTACAATAATATATAAATAGTTTTTTGCTGTAATCTTGGAAAGTATATGATTTTTCGAAAAAACAACTTAACAGGGTGAAAAACAATTAAATTTTCCACAAAAATTATCCCTTGTATTTTCTTATGAAATGCGCTCGTTTTCTCAGAAAACGTGATTAAACGCCCACATCAAATTTCAGGTTCACCTTTACCCGCCGCTGAAAGTTCTGGCGGAGCCGAATATTTGATTGGTCATAATTCTGCTAAAAATGATCGAAGAAGGAAACGGAAAAGTTCATATCGTTTCTGAAGACTCCTACATTCTCATTCAAATATAATATGCGAGTATTTGAGTACCTAAAATGTCTTTTGTGGCACTTCACGGAAATGTTTGCGGATGATCCGAAAATCATGAATAATTTAGTAAATATGGAATTATTATACTGAAGCAGCAATCCATACCGTCTTTGGTCTGTATGTAACAATTTTAAAGTAGTGTGACAGGTCCCACTTACACATGCCAAAAAAACCTTATTTTACTCCTGCCTCAGTTTCAACTTACCCATAAAATCGGCATTCTCTTCACTAAATTTTGAAAATAATCGCTTATTCATATCCTGCATATATATATATTTAATAACACCATTGTGAAGTGCAAACCTCAAGCCTGAAAAAATCAAATACTTCATTTTTTATGTAGGATGTGTAATGTGTATGAGCGATTATTTTCAACATTTACTGAAGAAATTGCCAGGATTATGGGTGAGTTGAAAACTGAGGCAGAAGAAAACCCAGTTTTTTCTTTGGCATGTATAAATGAGACACGTGTCTCACTAGTCTGAAATCGTTGCATATGGTCCAAAGAGGGTACTGATTGCTGCTTCATTATAATTATTTCATATCAACTAAAATATCTATGACTTTCGGATCCTCCGTAAATATCGTAGAAGGGTTATGTGAAGTGGGACAATAGTTATTTATGATACAAGTGTTAAAAGTGGCATTTTATTTTGTGAGTGGGGAATATTGCGAAACGAGCGTTAGCGAGTGGAGCAACCCCACGAGCAAAATAAAATCACTTTTAACAAATGTATCATACAAAATTTTTTGTTCAACAGTTACTGCTAGTAAGAAAAAAAAATAATAAGATCCATAAGGATTCGAACACACGATCTTTGGATTACAAGGCTGACTGACAGATACTTCAAATATAATAAACCCCAATGCACTTTATTTATGAATGTCATTATTTGTCAGTGATGAAGGACATTCTACAGTTGGACTAAATACTACTTCGTTTGTAACTTCAAAAGGAATTAGTATTATCAATTGCGCAAACGACCAAATACATGTGTGAACTTTTATAAACGATTCCTCTTGAGTAGGTGTTCTGATTATAATATCTGATTGAAGTGTTTCTATTAGAGAGATCTATATTACTGAGTATCCATCATCTCATCTGTCATTTTACTTTTAACACTAGTGTTAAAAGTACTTATTGCTCGCGTAGATTTCTGTCTATACCTCAAATGAAAAGTTTCCGATACTGTATATGAAAAGTCATAATTATGTCAAGATCAATGAAATATTCCTAATAACATAATAAAAATTTGTATAAACGGACACATTTACAATTAACATTACAAATCGATATCAAAACTTAATTACTTAAAACACATTGTCATAGAATTTTTTCAAATTATAATATATTCTATATAGCAGTGACTCTTTGACAGCCTTCCTGAATCTATTGTGCCACCAAAAATCTAATATGTGAAGGCAGGTGGTTAAACATTTTTTCAGCATTATAAATTATTGACCCCTTTATCAAGGAGCTTCTGGGAATTGGTAGGGACACTGTGAAGTTATCACTTCTCTTCTTGTAAGTTGAAAGAGATTTGATATTATTGTAATTTTTTTTTTGGATCAAACATACTCTTTCCAGAATAAAGATACATGTCAATGTCAATATTTTTTGAGCAACAAACAAGGGTTTGCATGAATCTCTAGGTTTCGCCTTACAAAGGTATCTCACAGCCCTCTTTTATAATACAAACACAGAGTTCAATAGAAATTGTGAGCTATTCCCCCAAAAACAAATTCCATATCTTAAAAGTGAGTGTTCAGGCACCTCACATTCCCAATTGAAGACTAAACCGAAAAAGCTATACAAGGACTCATAACCTATCCAAAAATACGTCTATACTCCTCAAGCAGGAACCAGAAAAGCTCTTAGGAGATCTTTACCAAGGCTACCTCTCAGGTCATATCAATTATGACCTCACAGCAAAGCCAAAACACCATGGACTCCAACAAGCCACTGTTTTTTATCCATAACATCTTACTTACTAGGCCAAACAACAGAGGATTTTTTCGTAGAAAAATATGATTAGAAAAGAAAGAAAAGAATTGTAGATAATTGAAATACGAACAAAATGAAACTTTGTACGACTGGTCCGATCGGATCATTAGTAACGAAGAAAAACCCACAAAATTTTGCGATTTTTCAAAAAATTCATATCTCTGCCATTTTTCAATTTTTAGGTTGGTCCTTTTCACAAAAGTAGTACATCATGTGTACTTCATTTGTGCGCAAAACAGGCACTGTCGGACTATTAATATTGGCACAATTGCAATTTGAAATTTTTTCGGAACAGAAACCTAGCCGCTCTTAACACCCCAACCACTTTACTATAATGAATATTTTACTTCAGGGACTGTACTATTGGTTTTTATGTTATGTTCCTTATTGCCTATTTTTTAAGCTAATCTGACATATGACCTAAGCTAGTATGTTACAATTGAGCACTTCTAACTAATAAATTGATTGATCGATAAATTGATTGATCTATTAACCAATTGAGGAACTTTAATCATAAAAATTTTAAAACAACCGGAAATTTTTCCCTCACATTCACCTGGACTTCTGCTGTTTTATCCAACTCAATGAGATTTTTCTTCAAACCTTTCAAACCCTGAAATGGAAAAGTCATATTAAAATATACAAACACAAATAATATATGATTATCTTTCAGCAAAGTGATTCGTAATACAACTGAAAACACTCACCCCTAAAATTTTTCCCTGGGCATCAGCATCATTTTCAACTACTTTCGATTTCAACTTCATCAGATCAACTGCGGAAAAGCCAATGAAATCTGCTACTATATCACTATGTAACCTTACGCTAATATCACCAGTATCATCTTCAACCTTAATTACTAAATGGAACTCATTATCTATCACTATCATTTTTTCAACAATTGATTTGAATTTAGCTTTTATCTTGAATTTTCCGTTACTAATATTTGGAATATTTTCAACAAGTTTGTCTATGGTCCATACTTTTGTCCCTGATGAATTGTATTCCTTATCAATTGTATCTACTACTTTATCTAAATGTGCATCAAAATCTAGATCTGCAAACACATCATTATTTAGCTCTAAGCTATCAGATAAATCCACAACTTCTGGTTTTTTTTTTGAAGTTGCAGGTTTGGAATCACTTGGAGGTTCTGTTGAAGGTTTATTCTCAGTCATAATTTTCGTAACTACTGGTTCTGGAATAACTATCTTTTCAAAATCACTATCGTCGATTTCCATATTGTCAAAAATGTCTGGAGTTTTATTGGGTTTTCGTCGTTTAACCTGAGTTTCTTCAAAATCTCTCTCAACTTCCATCAGAATACTCATTTCTTCATTCATTCTCTGTTCTTCCATTTCATAATAATCAACCTCATCTCTAGCTGTATTATTATAATTATTCCTTGTTTCTGTTGTGCTGGGATTACTTGTTGCTATCATATTGACGGTTTGCTGGTTATTATACAAACTTTGTGATGGTAGATGATTCGTTAATTGGTTTCTGGTATTATTACTATGAGTAGAATTGGTCAAATTTGAGGCAGCACCTGAAATAATTGATTTTTATGCCAAAATAGTTATAAAAATCGTAAAAATCATATTTTTATAAACCTGACACCATTTAATGAGATTCAATAAGGAACCAAAATTTCAAAATAGAGTTAATTTTGAAAAGATGAGGGTTAGTTAGGTATCTACAATTATTGCAATATAGTTATTTTCCCAACAAGTGCGGCAAGTAATACTTTCCCGCACGCGAATGCCGTTGACTCGAACTCCGAATCCATTGAAACATTGCCTTTATTGGAAATAATTTGAAAAATGCAGAATCTGTCACTTCGACAACACTTCAACTTGAAACTTTGACGTCTTGATGACAAATTGGTTGTCATAGCAAATCTTTTGTTACCACACCGAACCACTTGACTCAGCATAGTTTGATTGTTATGTGGAATGATTTTGAGAAATGTATAGGGTAGATATATGAAAGTATCCCAATCTTTATTTATGAATAAAAAATAAAAAATTGTGAAAACAAGAAAAATAGTCTGGGTTAGATTAAATATTAAAACCTATATTAGTTCAATCTGATGTTTTTACTTTGTTCTTGTTGTTTCAGTATGTTTCGTATATTCCGAGAAAATCAATTAGGATATAATAATGATAAATTGACATATTTTACTTTTCCGGAACAGTGCGGGAAAAATTGCTTTTCCGCGGGAAAATGACACATTCAAAACTAAAATGCGTACGGGAAAGTGGGTAAAAACGCACGGTCGTAGAAAAAACATTTTCAACTTTTGCTACAATACATTCCAAAACAAATGAATCAGAATGGAAAAAAAGAATTGCAGAGCAAATCACAACGCAGGAAGTGTTTTCTAGGAGAGATTGAGAAACCTGTTGTTGTTTAGCGTAAATATTTGAAAATCTGCATGTTGGAAGACTGAAAGTGTTAAACTAATTTTTGGATGGATTAAGAATCTTATTTTACTTCCTATTCATGTCTGCAATTTCTTCATTGAAAAGTTGTCTGCAATATCACAGCATGCTCAGCATATACCCACTCGGGAAGTTAATGACAGATTTCATTACACCATTTTCGCAAGCCTCATTTTTTTATATGCGTCATACTTTCAATGTACAATAGTAATATACACATCTGCCACTGCTACCCCATGACAGGGGGTTACATAAGGGTTACTACTGCAGAAAAAATCAACAAAAAAATGTATAGCCACATATGCAAAACTTATTGTACTTATCAGTTGAAACATAAGAAGCTTTCACAATATCTTCTGCCACATAAATTCCAAGACAAAACTCGCCTACCACCCATATTAGCATATTCTGCAACATATACCAAAAATCCAGAAAAAATAACTGGTGACAATTTTTCCACAAGGCTACTGCCTGGTCCTTTTTGTTGCTGTACTGTAACCACCTGTCATGGCGGTGCGCCGGCGGACGTTCATATTACTATTCTATATACTAAGTCTTTCTAACATTTTCACTAGCTTCAGTACTTCACACTTGTTGATTATAACTCTTATAAGTGTAATTCCCAGTATTTACCTGTTTCGTTGAACATATCTGTGTTAGCAGTCAACAAACTCTCCTGAATCACAGCAGGAGTGGGATTCAAAGGCAGTTTTAAATGTTTAGCCAATATGTTTTCAGCTGCATTTTCAACAACTAAACTTTCAACTTCTCCTCCAAAAACTTTTACATGTTTATCCTCAAGCATCAATCTTCCTCTCCTCACTTCAATGGGGCCCATCAATCTTATTTTGATTCCAGGAGAAAGGTTAAGATTAAAACACTGAATGAATTTTAATTCCATTGCTTCTACTTGTTGAACTCCATCTGTTAGTGTGAGTAATAATACTCTTTTGGATGTCTCTGTTTCTTGATCCAGGTTCTTAGGTATGGCATTTCGGATTCTTTGGATTTGCCAATATTTTGGCTTTGAAATATCGACAATTTGCATGACTTGCAAGGAGTAATTTCCAGTTAAAGTGAATTTGATTTTACTAGATAAGCTAGGTGGTAATGAAGGTACTTCCACGTCCCGCAAGTCCAACAACAACCATTGCTCGAACACATTGAACTGAAGATCTTTTAGGGAATAATTGGCAGGGAGATTCTCCTGTTTGCACCATTCTATACAACTTTCCAACCAAGGCCGAGAGAAAAGTACTTGATGAGATTTGAAAAAATTTTCAATCACAGATATCTCATCCATATCAAGAGAATTTCACCATGGTATCTTGCATTTTGTTTTGCATTATTTATAATATTATTTTTTCAGGTTAGTACACTTGTCACTTAGGGACCTTAGGGTATGGTCCGTAATGTTCGTATATCGCCGAACATTTCAGATCGCTAGATCAGTAAGTAGCGGTTTCTGAGTTTTCGAGCAACCGGCAACCGGCTGCACATGTACATTAAAACTACCTGGGACAGAATTTCCACATATCCCACTTATTATGTTGTTTTTCAGTCCATAGTCGTACGCAGAACTTGAAATTTATATTCATGGAAATTTACCCTAAAGAGAAAATCGACGGTGTTGATACACGGGGTGACGGGTGGTGAAACGGTATCGACAGTTTGTTTACACTTAGAGTAAACTCTACTCTTTGGTAAGAAAGTCCATATTACAAACGACGAATGACAACTTGATCTGAATGAACTGAGCGGGCACATACTACCCGATTGATTAAGGACTTATAAGGCCCTCGCTTGTAAACAAACAAAGTTATGTTGACTTCAAGAGTAGGATGGAAAAGGCCACTCTATTGTCTTTTATTACTCTGAGGTGCGCGTGAAGCACGGTTTGGTAATCGTTATAGAATTGGGGATTCAACATTAGATGCCAGTGGCAAAGTGGCAGAAATTGAACCACTCTCGAGTACATTATGTCAACAGAAGAACAGAATATTCACCATTTATATGTACCAGAAATTCATCACTTATCAATAGAGAATACAGATTCAACAAAATGCACGTAAACCATAGCTAAAATCTTAGGAATTTTGACGAAAACAATAATTACAATGTACTTATTTATAGTGTCAAAACTTGACACCAGAGGGAGTATCCCGCAGGCGAAAAGCCGACATAAAGGTTGATTCAGAAACATGGGTGCCAACCCAGCGTTTAACCAACCAATTATATAACCTTAGTTTGTATAGTTGCATATCCGACAGGTATTATTATGCGACCCCTGGGGCCATCTACCAGCCAAACCATATAACTTGAAGTTTGTGTGGTTGCATATCCCCCAGGTATAAATTATGTTTACCGAATATTTTTAAGTGTTTTATACCATATTTTCACCACCGGTTTTTTGCGTGTCGACAAAAACTTATGTACGCGACTACGCGGTAGCTTTTACTGAAATCAGGCGAGATCTTTTTTGAGAAGCCATAGCTGATAGCGATCTAAATCTCTCTAAACCTTTTGGTTATTTTCAAATACGAAAACTATTCTTTTTTGTTACCTGGTTCACTCCATGTAGGTACTTGTAATCAAATTATTTTCAATTGATTGTCATCTTAGAGATTTATTTATTGTTTGACATGTAAATAGCTTTTGATTTTTTCAAAATAAAAACTTATATTTTGCATTCTAAAAAGTAGTCTTGATACTTACGAAATGCAGCAGCTGGCAGTTTTTTTCATTTATAAGAACACCCAAGTCTTGGGTTATCAGAAAATGCATGGAAAATCAAATTGGTTATAGGTAAAAATGTATGAGACTCTTTTATAATTTATTACACATAAGTTTATTCAATTGCACTCCAAAATGAACAAACAGAGGAATTGAAAACGATGTACTTACAATACTATAAAAACAATAATAAAAGTGTTTGAAACTTAACACTATAAGGAAAATAAAAATATATCATCACTAATGGATCTGTGCGCCGTACGTAAATTCCAATGTCATTCAAACTGATGACTGTATGGACTTCAGCCAATTGAAGAATATATCAACGTCGATTCTGGAAAGCAAATCTACTTTGATCTCTTGAATGATAATACCGTTTGGATCGATGATAAACACGCCCCTAAAAAATGGAATAAATCGTCATTGTAGCATCAGAAGTCAATTAACGTTAGACTGGCATTACAAGTTCTTAAAATTCTAGTCTGAGAGCTGATGACGCACGTTTCATGAAACCATGAAACTTTGTGTAGTAGTACCAATAGTATAGATGGGCAGTTATTGAAAATTAAATGGTAATTCACAAAGAACAAACGCCATTAATGGTTGGATGGAAGAGCAAGCTCCTGCCTCTTGTTAGGTTAAGCATCTGTACTGAGTATCCTAACAATAAAAGCATTTATTATTATTATTATTATTATTATTATCATCATCATTCGAAAACGTACATTGACTTAGAATAAAAAAATGAATAAGGCAGACACTTCCATGAAGTTAATACGAGGGCAAACAACCCCAAAATTGTATTTGTAAAAAAAATTAAGTGTTTGATTCAGTATGACATAACGTTTTTTGAGAAATAGAGGATATAAATCTTTGAATATTTTTTTTCACACAGAGATTCTTATCCATCTACATTGCACGTATGTTGTTAAAAAACAAAAAATTTCTCATTTTCTTACCTGTACGTATGGCCCAAGCGATCAGAATATATCTTATAGGCCTTAGATATATGATGATTTGCGTCAGATAGTAAAGGCACCTCCAGTTTGTCCAGCAAACCTTCCTGCTTTAGATGTCTAACCCAGAAATTGTGGGTGAAGTAGGAATCTACAGAACAGGCAACTATTTCCACATTGATGCGTCGAAAGTCTTCAATTCTACTGTTGAAACTAATAATCTCCATGGGTTCGTAAACATAAGGAAGAGTCCCACTGTAGAAATATTAAAATATAGTTTATACTTTCGTTTTCGTTTTCTTTGATATGGACAAAGGCATTTGGAATTTATTCTATTACTAAATAGGATTACATATCAAAGGTGTCCTTATTGAAAAATCAATACGACGAAAGATTATGTAATTACTTAATATAAATTTCATGTTTCCGACAGCTGGGTTAGTGCAAAATTAGTCGCTGACAGGGATCAAGTTACAGAAAGTTTTTGAAAAAAAATCAAAACGGATGTTTCGGACAACTCACTTAGTACTCGTTTATTGATATATGATAAACCACGATTGGAAATCTTATAAGAATAGCTATCTTTAGAAATGACTTTTTTATACGGAAGCCGCAAGAAAGACTCAAGAAATATGTGTTTTGGATAATCATTATTTTAATTGTAGAATCAATGTGCAATACAAGAGTGAGTATTTAACATGCTAATATTTTCGTGCTGAAAAATGGATAATCTTTCATCAAAAAAATATTTTCATGCCACATTGATGATAATTTTTCAATAAGAAAATGCCAACTTTCACTATTTGTGAATTATTGTGAAGCTAGTGAGGCACAATAATTATAAAAAACCAGTGATGTTTAAAATATCTGGTTTCCTTGAGGGGTCCAATTTCACACACATATATAATTAATGCAACAGTTAGTTATAATTGGTTGATTCTCAATAATGCCCAAATCAGAAAGCATGCATACTCCATGTACTTACAAGTCTATTGGATAAAAAAACAGCACTAAATATTTCTTCAAAAAGTCTGTTGATTTGAGTGTGATTATGGTGTCATCGAGTAAAGCTGCACCCTGCCATGCAGGTGCATGTTTAGAAACTAAAAATTAAAAGAAAATGTAACAGACACAAATATTGCACACAAGTCATTGAAATATTAGTTTTTACGCTGTATCTACTATATTTCTCTTACCTAATATGGGGTAATTAGAAACTTGGGTACTCTGCGTATTATCTGCATTCTCCAAGTCACGTTCTTGGCTGAAATTCTCCCGAATTGTCTCATTGTCCAAATGCTACAAATAAAAGGAATCATTATATACTAAAATGTGTCTCCAGTTGCGATGGATCATATATCTCGAAAAAGTAATTTGATGTTAGTGTTAAAAATGTTAATTCTACTGTTCCCACACGCTATCATTATCGTGTCAAAATAGCTCGTTTCATTGTGCAGTTTTCCAGTGAAAAAAAGATTCTAATAATTAATTTAATTTTCAGACGTTAAACATTACTGCTTGTGATTTTCACTTGAGAAATAAATTCATTTTTTTCTCCTTGGATTATATACAAGACCAGTCGCAAATATTAAGTTTCTGAACATTTGGTAATTTTTTCTATGGTGATATAAACATATTTAGTACTGGTATTGAACAAATTTTATTCTTAATGAATCTATAGCAAGTCCATTTTCAACAGCAACAATTTGAATAAGTTTTTTTTATTCCCAGCACATTATATTTGAGCAATAACAATACCAAACTTAACAAACTAATGAAAAGGCCATTTACTTTTCTTCAAAATCCATATCGAAAATATAAATACTACATTAATGATATTGAAACTTACCGGTCCCTCGAATGTTTTGATTTTCTTTGGCGGCGGTGGTGGT
This sequence comes from Chrysolina haemoptera, assembly GCA_958298965.1. NCBI lineage: Eukaryota > Metazoa > Arthropoda > Insecta > Coleoptera > Chrysomelidae > Chrysolina > Chrysolina haemoptera. The sequence continues at coordinate 29,995,267 of OY282598.1, forward strand.
ACCTCATCCCATCCAGGTCTGATCCGAATATCTGACAGAATGTTAATTTTTGTCTGACTTTTTACTGTGCTAGCTTCATCTGTTTGATTTTCTTTACCGTCTTTCTGAACAGAAGGAGTATCTTCAAAAGGTTCTGGTCTCTTGCGCATATTTCTATCCAGTGTAAAGTCTGATGGAAAATTATTGTTTTCTTCAGGCAACTGCGAGTCCATTGGGGCATATTTACGTAGTGTTTTATTTACTGGATGTGACAATCTCTTGGGGAGTTTCAAAGATGGAGGTGATGAAGAAATATTACCAGTTGTTCTAAGGATCTGATTAGTCTTGACAGATTTAGGTTTCGGACTTGTCGAAAGGAAAATCCCTTTTTGCTTTTTGGGCTGCTCTGAATTTATCTTTGATTTTCGTTGACTCTTGCGTTTTTCTCTCAGCTTTTTGTCACCAGTGTCACTTAATCTAAGTGTTGCTCGTTTTGACTTTTTATCAGATTTGGCCTCTTTCACTTTGTTTTTGTTCAGTTTCTCTATTAAAGACTCCCCACCCATTTCTTCACGAAAAGAATCCAGCATATTTTCGAAAAATGATTTCAAATGACTTTTTCCAGTACTGTTTATAATACTAGTGTTCAGGTTGACTGTTTTTAAAAGTTTCTTATTGTCTTGGTTCTGCTGTTTTTTAATGTCCTTATAACTTATTTCATTCTTTCCAATACTTTTTCTAGGTTTCTTTGCTATCGCCTCTTTTTTCGGCGGATCTATACAGAATGTGGGCATTACAGTCTTTTTCTTCAGTGGAACTATTCCAGGTAAAACAGCACTACTATCTTGTTCAATAGACTCCTTGGCAAAAAGTGATCTCTGGACTGCAAAAAAGTTTTCAACGCCTTTCTTTATAGGGTTGTTACTTTCCTTTGACACTAATTCATCTGTAAGTCCTGTTTTTTTACTACTAACTGACACATTTGATGAACGATTCAAAAAAATAAGCTCCTTAACTTTCTCAGTTTTGTTAAAATTTTCGGTAGTATCATTATAACTTGCAGGAGAAAGGGGATCTGTTACTGAGTTTAAATAAGAAAAATCATCTGGATTATACAATTTTCTACGTCTACGTCCACTGAGAGTAGTCGATAGAGTTTGATTTGGATCTTTAGTTTCATTGGATATCTCTAGAATGGAAATAAAAAGTAAGTACACAAATCAGAATATAAGCTTGCTAAGATTATGAAGCATAAGAGTCAAGAAAAGATTGAATTGGGTCAAAATTGCCTATGTATTCAAAGATTTGAAATAATGTGTCCAGAGGTGTTCCACAAAAAATAAACAAACATTGAAAAAAAAAAGATTGGGTTTATTCATCTTTTACATTTTTCTACGGATAACATCAACATTTTTCAATAAAACTTTGGTAGTATGTGAAATATGAGAATGTTATGAAGTATAAGAATCATAGATTGGATTGGGTTGAAATTGCCTGTGTATTCAAACATTTGTAATATCGTAATATCATGTCCAGAAATGTTCGACAAAAAATAAACTAATAATAAAAAAAGACTAGTTTTATTCATTTTCTACCTTTTTCTACGGATTACATTAACATTTCTCAATAAATTTTTTATAGTATATGAATCCTGTAGTTGAAAAGAGCCATACTGTTTCAAAAAATTGACAAACTCTAGGCATTGATTTTCAATTTCAACGGATTGAGTAAAAATCTTCTATGAACATTGTCTTTGTGAGATATTATTTTTATTTGGATAGAGGGACTCATGAGCTACAGTTTCTGTTCAATTATATGATTTTTGAAATGAATAAATATTTAACTTGACTGCTAAAGATGTGTGTTTTCAAGTCCTGAAATGCATACAGTTATCATTCAATGAGTTGTTTTATTTGAGACTTCCCTAACCTAACCTCAAAAAAATATTTTCAACAAAACAGAAAACCCTTTTTTTATTTAGAACCTACCAGTGGCACACTACAAAAAAGTTCAGGGAAAAAAAGGGAAAAATGGGAACATGACTCCTGAAAAATAATCTCCCTGTACAGTCTCACAAACATTTGGTATGCTCAATGAATTGAGCCCTACAGCGTAACCTGCATTCCAAATTTCAGCTATGTATTTTAAAAAACTTCCGGATTTATATAGAAAAAACAAACAAAAAAATCCAACACCCTGTAGATCGGTAAAGAAGCGTTTGCGAACCTATATTTAAATTAATTTTTAGTCATGAAATGAACCACAGAATTTCCTCCTTCCGTTTGAACAAGACATTTAGGAACACCCTGTATACGTATGACTATTAATCCCAAGAAAGATAAAAATATTGTGGAAGCTAAAGATCGGATATGAAAGGTGGAATTGTTCAATAGGTTCCTAAATTAATCTGTAATGAAAAATTGATTCAACTCACCTTGTTCTTCAGTCTTTTTTGTTGGTGTAACACTGTCAAATTTAACATTTTTCTTATTTTTCTCCAAGAGTGCAGGTGAGTCATTTTCCACAGCGCCCTTATTCACATTTATTTCTTTAATCACCTCCTTACTTTTAGTGCTTGACGGATCAATAACATATTTTGGAGATTTCAGCGTACTTTTCAGCTCTCTAACCTTGCTTTCTGATGCGACAATTTTGTCTGGTAGTGCAACAATATCGTCAGTACCTTTAACTGCATCCGTTGATTTTATCGGACTGTCTGGATGTTCGAAAATTTTCAGAATGTCTTTACCTAACTCTTCTTGTCCAGTACTTTTAGGTTTTCTTTCAGTCTCTTGTGAGGGTGTCTTCAAAACGACTACTTCTCCAGAAGAGCTACTGGTGATTCTCTTCAAATCAACCCTCTCTTTTTTCACAATTGCACGATTGGTGGGTAAACTAGTTTTGAGCAAATTTTCAAACGCTTTATCAGGATCAATTCGGATAATTGGAGTGGCTAAATCAGGTATCAGCTCATTATCACTACAAGAATATTCTGATGCTGTAGATTTATCAGTAACTTTCCCTCCAGTACTTGAAATTTTGTTTACTTGATCCTCTAGACGAACGTACATTTCGACATTTTCATTCTGGTCATTCAAGGAAGCAGCATGTCTATTGAGTGTATCGTCAATCTGAGGTTTCTCATCATTTTTCTTCATTACGTTTTCATGAACCAACTCTTTATTCTCCTCAGATACGATTCCCGTATTTTCCACGGTTGACTTTTCATCCGCTTTTTCTAAAGAAGAAAATTCTTGAACAGACATTTTGTTCTTTAATAAATTCTTTCGAACTTCACTCAATGTTATGTTATCGTCCTCAGACGACTCTTGTGTTGATTTTTCAACTTTATATCCTTTCTTCGAAGTAGATTTGGTTTGTTTCTTCTTGGGATTTTTACCCAACCAACCACTGCTTCTCTCTTTTTTTTCTTTCGGGGTAGTAGTTGGTAATTTTTCTTTCAACAATTCTTCAGTTACTTCGGAAATCTCAACCTGTTGTTCATTGCTTTTGAGAATTGATTTTTTTTCATGGACCTTAGCAACTCGTTTGCCTTTCTTAACTTTATTTTTATTCAGATCCAAATATGGATTTCGTTGTTGCTCAACCAACCGATCATTTCTTTTACTTTTCTTATTTGAATCAGTGTCTTCGATGTTGATGAATTCATATTTTTCTAATGCTTCCTTATCCGAGTCGATTTTATCAGTAAACTGTTTTTTTAAAGTAGCTTCTAAATCGACTGTGGTTTTCAAATCGTCTTTATTTTTTTTAGATCTTCTAGAAGTTTGATCTATCGAAATATTTTCAATAGAGTCAACGATAGTTTTCCTCTCTTGTTTGTCATTTTCTATATTCTGTGAAGAAACATCTCTTTTGATGGTCTCACGTCTAGCACTTGTCTTTACATCTCTTGGAATAACTTTTTTCAAAACTTGTTTTGTTGCCTCGTTTTGTTTCTTCACTAGTTCAATATCAAAAAGATCAGGGCTTCCAGGGCTCTGACGCATATCTTGATTTTGTTTGTTGGACTCTTCTGTAGAAACACCTGTTTTGGAAAAAATGTCTGCCGTACCCTTTCTGGGGTCCTCCTTTTTTTCTTTGAGATGTTCCACATGCCCTTTTTCATTGTTAAAGCTTTCAAAATGTTTTATAGTCTTTATCTCGATATTTTGTTTGAGTTTGTCAGTGGGTAGCTTATTTTCCAAACTAATTATTTCATTTTGAGACTCATGTTCTTTTATTAATGTTTCTTTATCACACATTGTAGTTTCAGAGGTTTTTTTTACTTGTCCAACATTAGAGGGAGTTACTTTTTCTTTATCTAATTTCGGAGAAATACGTAGATTATCATTGACTATTTCAGATTTATCTTTTGATTTTTTCAACCCAATTTTTTTTGTAACTCTTTTTGTTGTTGTTTGTTGCATTTTACTATCTTTTGAAGATGCTTGATCATTACTTTCCTCACAAGTGATTATTTTTTGCAATACTTCATCTGATTTTGATGGTTTTAACTCGTTATTAGATGCAGGTCTACTCCCTTTAGGAGGTGAAATCTGTTTATCAACTTGTATATATTCTATTGACTTTTTTTCTTCATCTTCAATAGTTTTCTTCTTTTCTTTGTAAATTTCCCTTTTAGACTTTGTTCTGCTCGTGTCTTGATGCAGTTTAGAGGTGCTCACTTTAGGAGGTGAAGTCTGTTCATCAGCTTGTATATTTTCTGTTGACTTCCTTTCATCATTTTCAATAGTTTTCTTTTCTTTGTAAATTTCACTATTTGCCTCTGTTTTATTCTTGTCTTGATGAATTTTTATATCTTTTGAAGCATCAGCTTCGATAGAGGTGAGAATTTCTTTATTCTTTAGCAATATTTCATCTAATTTTGATTGTCTTATTTCATTATCAGATGCATTTCTGCTTACTTTCGAAGCCGAAGTCTGTTTACTGGCTTGTATCTTTTCTGTTGATTTTCCTTTTGCTTCCTTTTCAATAACACCTTCTTTTTCTATGTAAATTTCATCATATTGATTAATAATTTCAATATTCGACCCTGTCTGTACTTTGTCAGAAATATTTTGCTTTCGAGTTTTGACTTTGTCTTCAAAGATATTAACCTCCAAAGAATTGAAGTACAATTCATCTGGGAATCCTTCCTCGTTTATTTCTTCATCAATTTTACTCGACACTTTTTTGTGTGAACTGTCAACTGCTTTAGACACTTTTTTCAGAATATTCTCTTTATCAATGACCACTTCCTTCAGAGGTACTTCTTCTATTGCTTCACTTGTGAGTATCAGTTTGTCTTCAAAGTCGAGTGATATGTTATTTTCTTTGCCAGATACTCCAATCTTTCTAGCTTGACTTTGTTTCCTCTTTTTATCTTCAGTATAGTTCTGGTTGCCATATTGCATTTCTCTTGATTTCATAGATGAAGGATTTATATTTTCTATGTCACGCATCACTGCCGTACTCACTTTGAAATTTTCCAGTCTTCCTTTTTCGTTATTACGATTTTCAAGGACTGGTGATCTATTGTCAGTTACTTTCATTGATTCGTAATCTTCAGTCATTTCAAGAAAACTATATGGATACTTCTTCAATAGACAATCGGATAGCAAATTTCTGTTAAAATGGAATTTGGCAGAAGCAGCAAGCCAATTGGAAGGAATAGCTGGTATTTCAGTTTCATGAGTTTCAAAGATATTGTTTGAATCTGCCTCACAGATTGTTTTCAAATAATTTTCTTCCACACTTTGGCATGACTTATAATCATTATAACTTTCAATTCTTACTGTTCTATCACTATCATAAATCGCTTCTGATTTTGAATCATTAATATTAGTTTTGCCAACTTCGGTTAAATACTGAGATCGTAGAGACTCTTGAGCAGTTTCATAGAGCTCTGTCTGCGAGCCTTTGTTAGATTCTCGGGCATTTTCGGTTTGGCTCCTGTCATAATATGTTGAGACTTTAACGGGAGTACTGGATGCTCGTTCTCTAGATACTTTGGAATATGTAACATTAGAACCACTACACCTTCCGGAAAATATTTGTATACGCGGAGTCTCAGCAAGGTTGCTCGATTTACCGGTTTCAGACGAGTCTACCGAAATGGCATCCTGGATGCATTCCCTTTCTAGCACTCTCTCATCTTGTTCTGGTATAACTGACAGAAGTCTCGCTTCATGATTTCTTTGCTCGGCTGAGCTGTTAACAGTGATAACTTCAATATTAGAACTCCGTGATGAAATAGAGCGTCTAGTTTGATCCATTGACCGATTTTTAGATAAAGCGCTCTCTTCACTTTTTGTGGTGGTTGATCTGCCTGACGTGGGGTCGAATAAAGAAGTCTGGAAAAGAGTCATAAAGATTAATGAGAATCCTTTCTTCAGGCATTCCGCTTATACAACAATATGTACTATTATTACGATGCCATATCAAATCAAAACAGGTGATTAACGAAAAGACAAGATAATGGAAAATTGAAAAACTGAAATGACCAGTCGGGGATCGAACCCAGGTGCACTCAACCTCCGGCTCTTAGTTCAAAAAGACTAAAACAGTCTCTTCCGGACGTCTTCCGGTATGCGTACGTGAATATTTTCATCGACTAAGAGTATTAGCTACCGGTTTACGAATCAAGGACCGGTAGCAAGGTGGTTAAGTGGATCTGGCTAGAGATTGGGAGGACCGGGTTCGATCCCCAGATGGTCCACATTTTTATTTCAGTTGAGAAACTTTGACATTCGATAGATGGCACATTTTTTCACCAAGTATTCATACTAGAACATCATTAATGGAAATGCAAGTGAAAAATTGACAATTATAGTGTTAGTAAAGCCTAGGCATTTTATTATTTTCTTCAAATTACTTACAGTATAGGTTACATCAAATTTGGAGCGTGATGAAGATGATTTTGCTCTTCTTTTGAACTTGATGTTCAAGGCTTTGTATTCAGATTCTGAAAAGAGATTATAACATTTTCTATGATAAATAACATTCTGAAGACAAAGCTGCAAAACAAAAAAAGGGTAGTTTTTACTAAATCAACTTGTGATACAGTTCCACCCACATAGCTTAACATGTGAAATTCTTATTTATTGAGCGAACGAATATATTACTATAGTCCGTTGTATGACGAATGCGCATTATGGGCGTGCATTTTTTTACGGTTTCAGCTATGTGAGTACCACTGCATGTCTGAGTTTTACATTGGACAAACAGAAATAACTTTCCAAAGAGAAGTACTGAACATGGAAATAGTTAATACGTCCACTCGAAAAAGCCTTTGTTTGGCAAAACAATTTTAGTAGGGTGAAAGTTTTATTATAAATGACAATTATCGCGAAGAGATTGATATGTTTAGGAGCTTGAAAGCATCCACTAGAGCAAAAGTGAAATATTAAGTGGAGTACTGATAATACAGGAGGCCATCCAGTAGTTTTACATACTTCTTTCTCCACTAATAAATAAGTTAAGATATTCATGTTTATTTATTATTTATTATAACTGATATTTATTAAAATAATTGGAAGAAGAAAAAAAATTACTTACTAGTGGAAACTTTTCTTCTTACATCTCTTTGCGAGGTTTGCTGAATTTTTTTTCCAAATAAACGGGGCAATACTTCTGTAATCAAGGTATTGGCTGCTTGTGAAGTCTGCACAAGTATACTCAAGTTATTTGCTTTGTCCAAGATATCCTGATAGTCTCCAGAACTCAAACAAGATCCTGACAACTTACAGTAAATGATGAAACTTGAATTATCAGCAGAGCTAATAGAGAAAAATATAAAATGATTAATTTTTTGACATATAAAGATACATTCAGTAAGAAATCAAGAACTTCATTCACACCCCAATATAAACGTTTATAGATGACTTTTTAAAGAATTTCACAAACTATGTTCAAGCACTATGAGATAACAATATAAACTATGAAGTTAGAAACTATAGATGTCCTGAGGCCATACCAGGATGCTCACTGCAATTTTCCTATACAATATAGGAATATATTTGGGTCAAAAATCCATCAGAAAACAACTACTTTCCTGGCGACGAACGTTTAATTATATCCAATGAATTTCCGTGCAGAGGAAATTGTGAAATAATAGATTCCTTTCTGATATGAAACATAAACTGGGTGTTTTAGAAAGGACAATGAAAAATTAGCATTTATGCTTCATGCCAAATTCACTTTTTGATGATAAAGATAGAATAGATGAAATGAAAAAATCTGGAGTTGATAAGTTTAAGTGTGTCGAGTATAAATAGTGTTCAAGTTAGAAAATATCGTTGGATTCCTCATGATCATTCCTAATAATATACAGGGTATCCCATTTGAAAATGAATAATTGATGTCATTTCCGAAAAAAGCAGAAATTGATTTTTTTTTACAAATATGTCATCTTTTATGAATTTCCTCTGCTTTGTTAGCATAATATAAATTTTTTAATTCAATTTTGCTTGTATTCTAACGAGTGAAATTCAGTTTTGTGTAGTCTGAAAGGCCATTCATATTCCACATAACTTTTTGAAAAGTTTTGCAAATGTTTTTCCACTTGAACACTATTTATACTCTAGGCACTCAACTTATAATCTCCACTTTTTTTATTTTATCTATTGAATATTTAGCATTAAAAACTAGGTTATAATCTGGCATGAACCATAAATGCTACTTTTTCATTGTTTTTTCTAAAACGAAAATATTTCAGTTGGATTCCCAATATTTCCTTCACTCTGTAATACACATTTCCAGAATCATGCTACTTCTAATTCTCTTCATATGGATCGAGTACTCAGAGATATACCCTTACCCTCACCCCAGAAATACACCCTTGAAATATTTGTATTGAATTTTGAAACACCCTGTATATTATTATTACTAATTTATAGTTTCATTATAATTGATGATATCTGTCTCTAACAACAATGATTACCTATCCATCTGTCAGTAGTTAGTCATGACAATTATTAATCAATCAAATTTAATTAGTAGGTATAATTTAAAAAAAAAACTTAACATGTTTCACAAAGAAAACAAAAATCACTGGAATGGGAGGAAATAGTTCAAAAAAATCGGGCAAAAGTAATACAAAATCAAAACCCAATTCTAGGGAAATTGTCAAATATAAAGAAATTTTCAAAATGTTCGATAGAGACAATGATGGTAAAATTACTAGGGAAGAGCTGGGTTTAGTTATGAGGAAACTAGGACAAGACCTTCCTCAAAATGTATTAGAGCAAATGATAAGTGAAGTAGACCTCGATGAAAGCGGTACAGTTGAAATTGAAGAATTTGTAATATTGATGATACACCATATAGAACAACCAAATGCCGATGAAGAAGAAATACGTCAAATGTTTCAAGTATTCGATATACATGGCAATGGGACCATTTCTTCAGATGAGTTGAAACAAATAATGTCTACTTTAGGTGATGACATAACGGAAGAGGAAATCAACAATATGATGCGTGAAGCTGACACTGATGGTGATGGTCTAATTTGTTACGAAGAGTTTAAAGTGATGGTCAAAAAGTTGACTGGTTGAAATAAACTGATACAGCACATAATGTTTTCAATTTTCAAACAAGTAAGCTCAAAATCAAAAAAATTACTGAGAGTTAATCAGTAAAATATTCCAATGAGAGAAACACCGAAAAGCAATCACTTTTTCTTTCAGTTATAAATAAAGTAAAATAGTATGGCAATTGAAAAATTTTGTCTGAATTTTTAATTCTTCGCCAATGTTGATGAAAGTGGCCAAGTTTAATAAATTTGGAATTCTAGGGTCTCAATACCTAAGAAAACATAAGCAGCACTAGCAGTCTTATTTTATTGTGGAAGATCTACACATAAACAAAATAACAGTGAGCTTACAAATATAAAATATAGGTGTGAAAAACTTTTTTATCGGTTACCAAAACTTTTTTTTTTCAATAACACAAATTACACATTAGCATATATGACTGGATAAAAGAAATGGAAAAATTCACATAGTATATACATTTCTTACCAATGAATATTAGCGCTTTCAATGATTGAAATAAATAACGTTACTAAATACCCCAGTATATGTATGCATATTGCAATTATGTAGATTTAAAATCATCATGAAAATAAAGACCTATTGTTGTTATTATTATTATAATATAGGACGACACTGCAGTAACATTATTCCTACAAATGAAAGTTGTTTGAAAACAATGAATCATTCTCATTCTCAAAATATACAGGGTGTTTCAAAATTCAATAAAAATATTTTAAGAGAGTATTCCTGGCGTCAAATAAGATTTTTTTTCCGGATAAACATATATCCTAAAATCACCCCCTGCAAACTATAGACATCACAAGTGGTGCGAAAAAATAGTAAATTTTTAATTATGCATCAAATGTTCAAAAAATTTACAGGCCCTTGGTTTTTTGGATGCTCTAGTCATTTCTTGCTTCAAAATTAAGGTAACTCTAATTCAAGGGGGTGAATGATGTTTTTATGGCCAAAATTTTCCATTTCCGTAAAAAAAATTAAAGAAGGTTATGATTTTCTGGGCCATCTGCTCCTGGTCACAAGATTTTGGACACTTTTAGGTCTATAAAAAAAAATTCAACTTCCAAACCATTCCCGAACATCTTTAAATAAGTTCTTAAACAGATTTCTTAAGGCCAAAAATAATAAAATAGACATTTTGGCAAAAAAGCGTATGTGTTTATCCTGGGTTTCAATGTACAATGAATGGAAAATGTCAGTTCTGATAATTAGTTATTGAATTAATTCAAGAACAATGCTTAAATTTTTTGAAAACAATTGATAAGAACATATCATCATAGACTTTATTATAGAAGAATGAAAAAATTAAATTGTGCTACATTACTCATTTCTAAAAGAAAAAAGAATTGAAAGAATTCAAATGTTTTCAGGGGGAACCCAAATTTTCCTATCAAAAGCATACCCTCCTTTGAACATCACCATTGAGTTGATCATAAAAAAATCTAAAATTTTGGTCATTTTCGTTTTTTTGAATTAGCTACCCGTTTTCAAGAAAACTGCTGGTAAACAAAAGGGAATATTAAAGTAACAAGACTAAAATACTTAGTGGCCTAAGACTCCCTTTTTAACGTTTAAATTGTTAAACAGCACTTTGATTTACTAGTTAGTTTGACGCTTTTTAAAAGGTTTACATCTTTTTGTGTAAATTTTGTGTTTTGTATGTAACTAAGAGGGTTGAATTTTAGGACACATGTTTATGTAAAAAGTTTAATTTTGACTCCAGGAATACGCCCTTGAAATATTTGTATTGAATTTTGAAACATCCTGTATATTATTATTACTAATTTATAATTATTGAAGCTATCTGTCTCTAACAACAATGATTACCTATCCATCTGTCAGTAGATAGTCATGACAAATTTTATCAATCAAATTCAATGCAGAAATCTTTAATTAGTAGGTATAAAATTAGAATTTAACATGGCTCACAAAGAAAACGAAAATCACTAGAATGGGAGGAAATAATTCAAAAAAATCGGGCAAAAGCGATACAAAATCAAAAAGTGCTAGGCAAATTGCCATATATAAAGAAATTTTCAGAATGTTCGATAGAGACGAAGATGGTAGAATTACTCCGGAAGAGCTGGGATTAGTTATGACGAAACTAGGACAAAATCATTCTCAAGATGAATTAAAGCAAATGATAAGTGAAGTAGACCTCGATGAAAGCGGTACAGTTGAATTTGAAGAATTTGTAATATTGATGATACACCATATCATGAACCAACCAAAAGCCAATGAAGAAGAAATACGTCAATTGTTTCAAGTATTCGATATAAATGGCAATGGGACCATTTCTTCGGATGAGTTGCAACAAATAATGTCTACTTTAGATGATGACATAACGGCAGAGGAAATCGACAATATGATGCGCGAAGCTGACACTGATGGTGATGGTCTAATTTGTTACGAAGAGTTTAAAGTGATAGTCAAAAGATTTGGCGAATGAAATAATATAATAACAAGTAGGCTCAAAATAAAAAAATATCTACTGAGAGTTAATCAGTAAAATATTCCACTGAGAGAAACACTGAAAAGCAATCACTTTTTCTTTCAGTTATAAATAAAGGAAAATGATATTGCAATAAAAAAAAACATAAGCAAAACTAGCAGTCTTATTTTCTTATGGAGGATCTATACATAAACAAAATAATAGTGGGCTTATTAAATATTGGTGTAAAAAACTTTTTTATCATCAGTGATCTTACCAGAACTTTTATTTCAATAACACAAATTACACATTAGCATACATGACTGGATAAAAAAAATTCACATAGAATATATAAATTAAAATTTCTTACCAATGAATATTAACAGTTTCAATGTCTGAAACAAACAAGGTTACTAAATTCCATACAACTTCGTCCTCTTCACTATTTTGGTCTTCAAGAAAAGAATTTGTACTACAATACCAAGTAATAGTAGCCTCCCATAGGTTAAAGTCAACCCAAAGCCCATCAATGCTATTCTGTAATTGAAAACGTATTTAGATAAAATATAATTTTCTTGTTTTTGTATTGAGACACTATTCTCATCTATTTCCAACATATCTAACAGCAAGAAGATATCTCTTCAATCAAATTTTTGCTGTGTTATATATGACCCACAAATGTAAATGCAAGTAATTGAATGAAAAACAACATGAATTCATGTCATAATCTTCAAGCAAATAGCAAATTTTTCACTTACCGTAACAGGTTGGCATACAACTTCTCCTACTTTGATGCTCTCACAAACTATAGAATAGAGTTTTCCAGATGTTTTATTAAGATTATTTAAAAATGTGCGAATATCTTCATCAAACGTTTCATCATTGATTTCAGCAAAAGATTGGCTCAATTCCTGTGATTCAGGAATTAAATCTTTCAATCTATTATTTATTGTAACTTGTCCATACATGCGGAATACTGTTTCGATCAGCTGTACTTGTAAATCGTAATCCCCGTAGGAACTTATGCTGTCTACCATTTTGTAACTGGAAAAAATAAAACATTTCAGTGATGAAAATTTGATGAAAAAATGTTCTACTCACATGTACATATCAGAAAACTCCTCCACTGTTTTATTTCTAACCATTTTGTCAGAACTTCCAATACATTGATTAAATACTTTCAAGAGTTCTCGCTTCATACACCAACTATCAGCATTTTCTTCTATGATGATGTCAAAAATTCTTTTTGTGACTTGTTTCACAAATGTATTTTTTAGTTCAGGAGTAATAATTTCCTTAGAAAAATGTTAATTCAATGCATAGGTCGTATAATAATTTATTGCAGTTTAATTCTGAGTTACCTACTATTATCTTATTTCCTTTCACATGACAAGGAAGAAGAAAAAATTTAAAAAATTTGCACCATATATGAGAAACTTTTTAATACCCATTTGTCAGAAGATTATAATTAAATTTGCAAACGATGTAAACTGGCAAACTATCCGTATTTTCATCTCCAGTTAATTTGGAAAAGTTGTTGGGAATAAAAAAATAATATTTATATTTGAAATCACAACCAACTACACAACAAAAAGTGTTTTTCCCATTTCTTATGATTCTACTATAAAGAGCACTAATATATCATATACATCTGGGGCACCTTCCTTTTATTATTGTAATGATAATTTCATTCAAATATTGATACAATTTATTATTTGTAATACTGACTTTGTTAAAAATGATTCAAATTTTTAATAGAATTTTGTGTGTAAATTTGATATTTCATTCTGTATGATGTCCATAATACCTATCAGTAAAATTTTACGAAAGAAAATTATTGAATACATTAATTATTGCTAAACAATTAAATAATACAAATCAGCATCATATAAATTAGGAAAAACATTTATTTGGCTGTGTTTCTAAATTTAAATATTGTTCTCCACTCTAAAGAACTTTTCTAAATAAAGCTTTTTGATAATGTTGAAAATAAGGGTAGTTTACTTCCAGTCAAAATTACTATTTTCTGTTCTCCCCTGTAAACAGTTTGGAAATTTAGAATTTTGATTACTCAAGTTTTTCGCAAAATTTTTACCTGCAATCCACCAATTTTCATCAAGAATACAAAAATCTGACAAATGGATAATAAACAAATTTCCCATTAGTGCATACTTTTTGAAAGTTATCAACTATATATTTCGAGTAATATTAAGAAATTCTTTTGACTAACGAGGAGTCTATCAAGTGTGTTTGAATTTGTGTTTTAGTTATAGGTATGTTTTTGTTTTCGTTTAAAAAAAAATCTTGAACACAGGTGATAATATTACAATTTAATAAATAACAACTAAACTTAATATCACAATCACAAATTTATGTTTCAACAATATGTTCATCAACTAATAAGTTGTGACTGAGTGAAATAAATTATAATTTGTTCGATTGATACCTTATTTAGTTTGTGAAAATTTATGTTGAGTATTGAATAAAGAAAATTGCAACTTTTATGAAATTATAAATTCAACCCAAGATTTGTTAACCTAGGTAGTACGGAATTTAACACAAAAAAATTAAAGTATTGAAAAAGGTCCTAAATTTAGCCCTCCAACAACGGCAACATGAAAGAGGTCTTAGGATACAACCCTAATTAATTATATTGAACTATTCCAACATAATGAATAACCTAACTGCCACAGACACAAATTAGCAGACATTAGAAGTGAATCTGAAATGGCAACCAGTTACAGTGAGGTGTTTAAACCAGTAAAAGATATAACAAGGAAAAGAAATCATCCTCAACTGATTTTAGTAAAGCAGGTAAGAGAAACAGAAGGTATTGTGTGCTTAGATAAACATTACTATTTGAAACTGCAAAACATATTCAAATACAAAAATCTATAATCAAGTTAAAACGATTTCAGAAGAATCATTAATGTTGGCCCCAGAACGATAGGGTATTAAAAATGTAACCTGTTCAATTTGCACATAGAAGGGAAACCTGCCAGATCAGTACTGTTCTACACTGACACTCAAGACGGTAAGTTTTCAAAGTTGAAACAGCTTACAAACTTTACTAGGTCCAACCTAAATTGTATACTAAATTGTACAAATATAGTAAATAAGATGCCAAATATCAACAGAAAAAATAACATTAAATTTATGTCCGTTGATGTAAAAACAAGTTTCCAAACAAAAATAATGCCTTCGAACCTTTATTAAAAGATGTACTAGATAAACATAACACTAATCCATACATCAGTAAAGAACTATACAACCTCTTTAATGCACGACCTGAAACATTTTTTTTATACTTACAAAATTTGTGCCCAATTTCATCTCAATATTATAGAAACATACATTTAGAGAGTGTACAACATCCTTATACTATTTTAGTCAATGATCATCATAGATTGTCTGCAATCAGATCAAGTACATTCCTTCATGAAACAGGACGTTTCAAGAAGAGACAAAAATCATATAACAGATTGCAACAAACAACCAAATTCCAGTTAATCTAACATTGTAATATTTTATTCAACTCAATACAAAAACCGGAACAAATTCGAGTATATCTATCTAAGTGAATGTGGGGAATGTTCAGCAGCATATACAGACAGAAATATTATAAGAAACTGTGAACATGTTTAGTCAGAAAAAAGATCAGCGATGTATTGACATTTACAACAAAGCACAAAATCAAGACAACAACATGAAAATTCTTCTCAAATGCAATAAAGGCAGAGAAATGAACTTGGAAATTTTGGAAGTTAGCAAAAATGAATAAAAATCCAAATTTTGAAACCATCAATGAAAAGACTTATCTAGTTGTCCACTTATAAATTCAATACAAGAGGTAATTACTGCATACTTGTACTCTATATATCAAGACCTTTATGCAATTTTGAGATCAGTTACTGGATAGCCTTTACAACCCCACTACAATTTTCTTGAAAGTGGTGTTAAAGCCGAAACTCTGCATAATTACCAAAATAAAACTCACTGGAAATTAGACAAAAGTTGTAATTTTCTTTATTCAATGAGTAAATATCAATTCTTTATAGTTTATACATACCTTCAATATTCTAAAACTATCCTTACAAAGCGAATGCTGACTTCGTGGGCTCTGAGAAGTTGCATAATTTACTACAAAGTCTATAAATTTTATTACACATCTCATCAAACTTTCAGGATGTGCAAAATGCGATACTTTTTTCAACTGGGCTTCCCATTTTTTTAAATTAGATAAATTAACTTTTGATGGTGAGTCATCCTGAAATACAAATAAAAATAGAGAATAAATAAAAAAAAACTTTCTAACCAATATAAAATGCTTCAAATGTTCCTTAGGTTGTTTCATAATACCAAAAACATGGGCAAGATGCTTTAGAAGTTCAACAGATATAACACCAGCTGTAAAAAAACTCCAAAAACACCATTAAAGACGCGCTGGTGTCATTTACCTCAATAGTCACTCACAGGGATTTTGAGAGATTTTGTCTGGAGTTGCTTTGTTTCTGAGATAGAGGGCGTTTTGAAAAAAACTTCAACGCCCTGTATCTCAGAAACGAAGCAACTTTGGACATATGTTCATAGGAACTTTTTTCTTAATACGACCCAACAAATCACCCTCCGCAGTTTCGTATTGTAGTTAGGAAACGCGAGAGAAACACACAAAAAAAAATCGGAATTGTTTTTTAGAATAACGTGCCCGAAACAAAAAAAGCCACAGAGAAAAACGGTGGCAAAATAGGTCCAATAAAGCCATACAGAAAGTTTGGAGAGAGTATCTATCAGTAAAATTATTGCCGATGGACACTCTCAACTATAATTACACCACATGACGAAGTATAATACTTATCAGTAAAAATAAGAATGATTACATTAACTAAGTAATTCAACAGATAATTTGTACAATGGGAAATGTAACACAAATGAAGCCTAGTTTATGTAAATGTATGGTAAGGTAACGCAAGAACGAAAGAAAGTTAAACTATTGGAATCATGTACCTTACCTTGCGTTTTATCATGAACATGTCTACACAATTTCAATAGTTTAAATTTCTTCTGTTCTTGCATTACCTTACCTTGGACTAAGCTCAAGTCAAGACTACTTATGGGTCTAATGAATAAACCTTAAGCAAATGCTTTTACTCATATTTCTTGAAACAGACCAATCCATTTTATTAATTAATGAGAGAGACAAACCTATAGTAAAAGCTTTTGCTAGCTTTTATTCATAACACCCTTATATACATTTTGAGTTCACTCAATTTTATTCACGGTTCATTTTAGCATAGAGTTCGTTTATTTGCAAACAGTAAAGGATTTTCAAGTTTGCAAGTTGAAATAGAAAGGGCCTAGAGTCCCATCATTCATAAAATCTGAAAAATTGAATTATATATAGAAACAACAGCTGGGAGACAACACATTCACAAGGAACTAAAGTCTTTCTGAAGTCAGTTGAATGCGTTCACTTTCGACTCAATTTACCTCGAATTGGCACATGAGAATGTGTGAATTGTGAAGGAGACCAAAAATTTAAATGGACTTTTCCCGGCATATGGGCGGTGTATGAGAACGAAGTCTGCAAATTTCTGAAATATTTCATTCAGTTTTTTTAGTTCATTCAACTGGCTTCGAAAAGACTTTAGGTAATCTGGTTCTTACCTTCTGAATTCCTTTTAAGAAATTTTTAATGATATCTAAGGAATCCATGTTTGGTGACTATGGTAGCACATAAAACTGATTGAAAATTTATTGAGTTGTCTGAAAATCTTACAATTATCACAAATAAGAACAAAAATTACTCAAACACTAGAAATCACTGAATCTTAAAATCTCTCACATATATTTTTTTTGTATATCTACATTTCAAATTCATAGCCAGCTATGTTCGTTTATTTCAAATTTGATAAAAAAAATTATTTGGCACCGAGCTTACTGCGCATGCGCATATCAGCACTACGCATGTTGCGTTTTGAGGGCGTAACAAAACAAGTACCAGATGAACTACGAACAGTGTTGTCTTATCTTATGAATTTATGGGAACTCAACTATATTCGTAAGATATCATTCGTAAGTAGTCCATTTTAAAAAGTTTTCCTGGAAACCAGAGAAAAGTATAATCATAATCTCAATTAAGAGACAGATTGTGTATTTAATGTATAAGTATCGTGAAGATTTATATTACGAGATAGGGAATTTTTCAAACGAGGCCGTTAGGCCGAGTTTGATAACCCATCGATTTTCGTTTTATGAATTTATTGTACCTACCAATGTTTTATAAGCTAATAAGAGATGAAATGAAGCGTACAGGGGAATGTAAAAACTACGGTTGCTGGTGACAGATAAATCACAGAAGTTTCAGGAAATATCAGTCACCGAATTTTCAGGACTTTGGTATATATACGGACCACATCCTTGTATATCTAGTAGTAAAAGCATTACATTCCCGGACGACAATAGGAGTTTTCCATTTAGGGGGTGTTAAGCCCCGGGGCTTCCTTCTTATTCTATAGTTGCAAGTCGAACAAAAAATCGGCAAAGCTGAGTTTTTGCTCAATTATCTGCTTATATACAATGTATATAAGCAGGTAATTGCCGCGAAACAAGCGGGAAAAAACCGTGTGCTTAGAATGTGACCCTGTATTGACCGCATCTAAAAGTGTCAATAACACAGTCTAGCGGCAATATGTCATTGGGAGCATCAAACCCTTAAATAAAATGGAAAGCAGCTATAGCTCAGAGTAATTACTACGTAGTACACATACTATTTTTTCTGAAATTGCAGTCAACTTTATCATAAATTAAGAAATTTTTATAAATGTATAACAATTTTTGATTGATGTCATTATTGTTGAGACGCCGGCAAACATTTTCCCGGACCGTTTTCGATACGGGAAAGTTCGTTGCCACACTATTTATTATTGAGACGCCGGCAAAAAAAATTCTGGACCGTATTCAATACGGGAAAGTTCGTTGCTTAGCAAAGGACTGAAATATACTAGATTAGCGTATTTTGGGACCTGAAGTTGCTTCGGGAAAGTACGCATTCTTGAGCAATTTCAGGAAAAGGAATGACTTTGATGAAACAAAAAACAAACCGACATCAATTATTTCAAGATCATAAAAGTACAAGTGTTTTATTGACTATCTGATGTCGGCTAGGAACAATAGCTATTAATGTAAGGAGATTATGCAATTTATAATAGTGAGGATGTTACCATGCAGGCGATGATAATCAAGTTACATTCAAAGCTTTATCGTATCATTGACATTGACAACAATGATGTGAAAATGAAATCAACAACTCTGGTTATGACAAGTTATTGTCATTTGAGCATGCCATTTGGTATCTATAAAGTAACTAACATAAATATATTGTAACTAATGCATTATGTGTTATGTTAATAATTTGTAATGAAGATTCAACTCAAAGGAAGCTTAGTATTCAATGATACGATAAAAAAATTAAAATAATGTTTCCTACTGGGCTCTCAGGATGCTCTTTGAACAGTACAGAATTTTCCTTTTCTGGGAACCAGAACTTAAAAAAAAACTCAATAGTCTTTATATTGTAACAATTTTGTACAGTTATTCTGTTTGCGCAAGGTTAGTCAGAGTATGTAAGAGAGGTTGAAGAATTTTTGCCGGAGAGTATCAAATAAATGAAATAGTAAAATCGACAATGTCAAAGTACCCTTCTCTCCAAATATTTCCACCATGTCTTTGCTACCAACAAATATCTGTCAGATGTAGTTCATGTCCATCGTGGTATTAATATTTGGATAGAAGGGTACTTGAGATCGTGGATTTTACTATAGCATCTGAAATTAGTATGGAAATAATCATTCAATTTATCAACAAAATTTATTTCATAAATATAATGTGATGTAGTTTCAAAATATATTTTTAGTTTTAGTGAGAGCAAAATTACAAATTGTTCATGTATAAAAAAGTTACTGGAATTGAAGAATTCAAATCTCAATGGTTTTCGAAATACTTCTTCTTCTCCACAGGATTTGGAATTATCTGTAAGAATATGAAAAAGTGTTGATAGAGAATGGCAGAATTCATATTACGTATTTTGGCCCATAGCCAATTTTCCTGAACTTTTAATTTAATATAATATTAATGTTTATTAATGTTACACTATACTACCAAAAATCGGTTTCATATCTCCAGGATTCATCAATTTTTGGGTTGTATATTTCGTTCAGAGATGAACTGAGCTGTGCCTAGCTTGATAACTCATATATCAATTACACAAAGTAGTCTTGAAGATGAAATGTATTTGAGTGTGTATAATAAATATGAAAATCACAATATGAGTTTGAAATTTAAGAACTCTTTTCAGTATAACAGGCCAACTGAGAATGCAGTTAGAGATTCTCTGTGACAATTCCACTGCAAGCTATTTTTTGTTCAGAAAAATTGGCAGGTACTGGGAGGTTCCTTGGACTTTTTATAAAATCATTAACTTTTCAGAGAACAATATTTAAGAAATGTCATACCGTATCTTGTCCAGGCTTCCAACCAGCAGGACACACTTCACCATGCTTGTCTGTATACTGGAAAGCTTGAACTAATCGAAGGGTTTCATCCACACTCCTTCCAACGGGTAAGTCGTTCATTGTGATTTGACGTACTGTTCCTTTAGGATCTATTATGAACAGTCCTCTTAAAATGAAAATGAATAAACATTTGTTAGAACTAATAGACCGATAATGAAAGATTTTAATATTCAATGAAAATTTATATATTTTCAAACGATTTTTTGATGTATGCAAAGTAGTTTTTCCGAAAATTTCAACTGATAAACTCACTAAAAACAAATTGCATATTATTCTCCAGTGCAGAAAGCCCCGAAATTATTATCTAAACATATGAAAAAGAAGAGGAATTCAAGATCGCTTAGTTAACGCCTGTTTTTTACAGGCTTATTTTCGGTGTGATATGAATCTCAGAAAGAAATTTGCATACGTTTCTCTCATGTAGAAAGCGCTGCAATTATTTTGTAAACATACAATCAAAAATCATTGTATGTTTGCAAAATAAATCCAGTGATTTATAAACGAGAGAGGCAAATGGAATTTTTTTTGGTGATCCATATAACATCAAAAATAGTTTGTAAGAAAGCAGACATTAAATAATCGTGATTCCATACCGTATTTTTTTAAATGTCCAGTTGATAATTTTCGGGGCTTTGTGCACGAGAGATAATTTGATTTATTTTTCGTGGGTTTATCAGTTCAAATCGTCAAAATAAATTTTGCATATATTAAAATATTGTTCGAAAATATACAGCCTGTTCCAAGTTAAGTCGGCACAAAGTCAGGTACATGAGTCAATTTCAAATTGCATACAATTTGGCCTTAATTTACTAGTCAGGTTTCTAATACTTCTAATTACATGTGTGGTAGTCATCTGATACCGAAAATTATCTCTATAAACAAACTAGAATTTCCAGCTACCAAAGTTTCCTTTGCATCAAAAGGGCTTGAATAAAAACCTACTCATGGTTTTTCAGTTATTAGGAAAAGGCTAGTTAGAAAACAACTTATAATTACCTGAGGGTGTGTCCTAGGTCATCCAAGAACACCCCATAGTCTTTTGAAATGCTATGATTCAAATCGGATAGCAAAGGGAAATTGACGTTTCCTAATCCACCCTCTTTCCTTGGGGTATTGATCCATGCCAAATGGGTGAAATGCGAATCAACCGAACAGGCAACAACTTCAGTGTTGATTTTCTTGAACTCTTCAATTCTATCACTGAACGCCAAAATTTCTGTTGGACATACAAAAGTACTGAAATAAAAGAATGTTCTTGATATTGCAGTACTAAGCATTGATTTATTGGAGTTACATAATATGACCTAAGAATGTTATAGACTTATAAAATAAAACAAAGAAAACATGAAATATTAGGTACTCACAAATCTAGTGGGTAAAAAAAGAAAACCAAATATTTTCCTAGGTAGTCCGTTGATTTGAGCTGTATAAATTTTCCCTCAAACACTGCTGTGCTTTCCCAGAACGGTGCCGATTTTGATACTGAAATACAAAACATGACCATGAACTTCTTGAGAGAAAATTATCTGAAAATTGAATAAACAATGTAAAGGAATCTGCTATTTGTTCACAATGAGCTTGTCATAAAAGAAACAAGGTGTTCTGCCCTACCAGGACTGCTCTTTGCCATAATCCTATATAATAGGAATAACTGGGTCGAAAATCCATCAGAAAACAACTACTTTCATGGCTAATACCACGACGAACGTTGAATTACATGTAATGAAGTTTCGTGCAGAGTTCCTACAAGGCTTTCTCTGCAAATGCTAGTTGCATGGAAATGTTCAATGAAATATTTGGACCACCTATAGATCATTCAAAATGTAAGTTTTATAAGGGTGCTTCCATCTTAAATGGGACACACTGTAGAAAAATGTCATTTGAAAAAGTTGCTTAGAATTTGATTTTACACTAGTATAGAAATAAGATTTTTAAATAATTCAAAATAATTTTTTTTTTCAAGAAATTGGTAGTTATATAATGATATACATTTCTAAATAGGATTTCTCAATGTGATTAGTTTTATCATTCCCAATCACTATAAAAAATATGCTTTGTAAATAATAAAACTTGATTACATATTCATTATCAGTGTGGTGTGATAAGAGATAAAATGAACCCAATGTAGGCATAATCAGCTCTAAAAATGGCTTTACTTAGGCTGAGTGAAACAACTTGAAAAAATTATTTCATTTATAATTTGTAATTCTCCTTCATAGATGAATATCTTTATCATTAGCAGGTGCAAAAGGTTATCTTTTGATTAAAAACAATCAAATATTTCAAAGATGTATTTACTAAATTTTTATTTTATTTTATTGTTTACTTGGCTTGTGAAAATGCCTTGTAATTTATTTTACTGGCTGATAAGTATAATATCTATATATACATATAGATGAATGATATCAAATTGATATATTCAGTAAAATGAGATGATTTTTGACAAAGAATATGGCAAGATCAGAAGTATTACTCAGTGTAACACCTTTGAAATGTCAAATTTTCATTATGCTCTCATTCCAAATTGGTACATCCTGTTACTTACCTAACGAATAAGAATTTATCAGGTCAGGAGGATAAAAAGATTGATATTATAATATTTGAAGTTCAAATTTTATAGCAGTTTGTAAACAATGAACACCTACTTTTTTTCTATATCTACAAATAAATTTCGGAGAATTCGTAACAAAGAATTCGGTACTTACTAACAGCTTTTGTAAATTGTAACTTATGATCTGCTTGTCCTGGGTTGGCTGTATGGGGGTACACGCTACCACCGGCAAAAGTTTGGCAAGATTCTCCTTCGAAGCCACTTGATACTAGTAATACATTTGTCCAGAGAATCAAAAGTTTTCCCCACATGATAACTCCTATCAGTCTCTACAGTACATCAACTTTTCAAAAAAAACTTTAATGTTTTGAAGTGGCTAAACCTAACCAAAATCTTTCAAAAAACGCAGAAACACGAATATTACGTCCGACCACAGAACACATCGTCCGACACAACCTAGGACCTAGGTGTTCTGTGGTAGGTCGAGTTTTTAAATTCATCGATAGAAAATGCGCATTCGTGCTGTCACTGTCATTTTCAATTAGTTGAATAAGGATGCATTGCTCATCGATGGATCCATCGATGAATTGCCCATAAAGTCAGGCATCGTCGGACTTATTGGAACTCACCTCATGGGTGAAATTATGAACACTCAATTGCGAGTATGACGTGACTCGTACCGAAATGAACGTCAGGCCATAAAGAAACCACAGCGATTTTCACTTCGTATCGTAACAGCTCTCGTATCTAGTATTCAAAAAACGCCAAATCGCCAAAAACAATTAAGCTTTTCACATCACGAAACATTAAATCATTTTCAAATTAGTTTTGGATTAACTGATTTTGTCACCTTTGTTTCCAACTTGAAATATTCGTGATGCTTGAGCTGAGTTCGGCTTGCTCACTCTTTTGACTCTATTCACTCGGTAAGCACCTCCGAGCAAATATGTTTATTATTGCTCTGAGGTAAGCACCATATGCGTTCGGGTATAATGAAAAGCGTCCAAGGAGTGCGAATTTCAGCGTTCGGGTTTTGTGACGGGAGTGGATAGAAGTGACTCCAAAAGTACCACCTCGACCTATGAGGGCACAAGCTAGAGCAGCTCTTTTTCTCTCTGGGTCTCTGGTTTTAACCTAAAAATGTTATGCAGTTCGAGCAAGGTCAAGTCGAAGCACCGATAAATCATTATTTGAAAATAGGTGATCAATTGTGTTAGTAGATATACACTTTGATATACAGGTTCTCTTTATTATCAAAAAAGTCGTTTCAAAATTTGCCACCTGTCTTTATCCACTTTAGCTCCACTCTCACTCCGCTCCAACTCCTTATAACCAATCCGAACTCACCTTTGGTTAACAGCAAGGAGTCTTAAGACCGGCAACACTGCGACACAATCATGGGAAAGGAAGTGATCGGTTGACATGACAGTCAAATTTTGATTCAAAACTGCACTCAAATTTGTGATCACGAAAACAGCACCCGGATTACGAACTCTCGATTCGAGTAGAAACGATATATTCACCTTCTTTCTTTACATGCTGTTAGTTGAAGAGGTATGTATAGTTTGACTCGAATCGAGAGTTCGTAATCCGGGTGCTGATCTTTTTCGCTTCATTAGTTGGTGTACTCCAATCCAACGAGGTGATTTTGGCTTTGGCGACTGGAGAGTTTAACCAAAGATTAAGGTTAGGTCTTGACCCCTATCGGAAAATATTTGAAACTCTGTAAGCAGTTACGTCATCTGATTTATTTCTGTTTCAGTTATTATTTAAATTAACACCTCTGAGGGATATGAAAAAACACTCGAGGGGATCAAAACAATAATATAAACATGATAAGCGCGTGGGATAAAGAGTACGCAAAGTGAGCGAACTGATTCTTATTTAGCTATTGGGGATTCAACATTAGTGCCAAAGTGGCAAAAATTGAACTGGATCCAGTGACCCTAGTTGAATTCCCAATAGACTGTGCCCTATACTTGAAAATGGAGGCGGGCAGTATCCGAAATGTAGAATTTGTTTAGTGTATTTTGCACATTGATAAATTGCAAATTGTGTAACGAGTGGCAAAAAACGTTTTTTAAGTGAAATAACAGTTCATCAAACAAAGCACAGTCAAGTTTCGTTTTATTCGCGAGCTAATAAAAATGAGTTCTAAGAGTTAAACACTATACTTTTTCCATGACCTCGCCTACGAAATAAAAACTTAAAGTATATGAAAAATTACTTTATTTTCAGTTTAAAATTACAATATTAGTATTTATACTAAATCCGTGGCATATAAATACACAATCTTCTTGGATTTAGTGCCTGTTCAGAATCAAGATATCTACAGACGTCATTTTTAAAGAAATTGTTTGACATTACTAAAAGAGTTGTTAATGTTGTCATTTTCAATTTTGTACGAATTAGCTACTTAAAATGAAATAAAACGTAGTAGTTTATTCAAAGTCTTGTGTAATCAACACATTCAACAGTGCCTGGAATAAAAATCATTCACTTTCAGATAAAATTTTAGTGTAACTAATTTCGGCTTCTCTTGTCCTTAGAATATGAAAAAAAGACAATATTTTGTGTTTTGACAATATATTTTTTAAACCTGTAAATTCTCATTACAATTAACTTATGTAAAAGAATCACATAATTGGAACTTAAAAGACATCATCCCGTCAAATGTGGATGATTAGAGAACATGAATAAATAATTCAATTAAACTCTTACATTAAAATAATTCTTACTCAATTTTTTGTAAAGGTAAATAAAATGTAACAAATAACAGATGTACTTATTAAAAGATCCCACTCATCACTTTTTGTTAACTGGAACATAAGATCTTTTAGTGATTTTCTCCAAAGACACAAATTCTCCCTCCATTACATAAGGAATATGTCCTGTGATTTCATCGGGAATCATATAAACAGATGGAGGAAACTGAACTACTGTCATGACCAAATAGAACACATCCTCCAGTACATCTGGTGATTCAGGTGTCATTAACATCAACGTCTGACTAATTAAGTCGATGCCTCGAACAATTCCATATCCCATACAATGAAAGGCATCAGAACATAAAGCTACCAGGTTTGCATTTACTGCAGCAGGACTAATTTCTGATTTGCCTGCATCTACAATTTTTATGAGGTCCAGACCGATTCTGCAAGAGAGCATACATAATTGTTTTAGATCATTTCGAGCTTTAGGGCATGTCTCATTATATATTATATCATCACTCAGTAAGCTTACCAATACAGTGAATAACTCTATTTCATTAAAATCAATGACAAGACTAGGATAGTAATATTTTTCCAAAGGTAGGGAGTTAGAGGATGTTTTGAAAAATTCTTAGCTATATTCAACATACTCTGCTCTTAATGTGATACATTTAAAACAACGAAACTGATACTCCTATAAACCATCAATTTTTTTTTTATTGTGCTCTGCAAACCAGGCATCTACAGCTTCTTTAACCCCTTCGTTGAAAAACAATTTAAGACCTTTTGAACTTTTTTTTCAGTTGGGGAAAGAGATTATAGTTGAACAGAACCAGATCTGGTGAATAACATGACAACATGGGATTTGTCAAAAAACACTCGAACTTTTCTTTTATAGGATAAATTTCTTTCAACTCATAATTTTTTCATCAGTAATTTTACTTGAAAAACTGACATTAGACAAACATTTTTTCAAGTCAGTTTTTCTCGTGAAATTACTGATAGGCAAAATTATTTCGTTGAAGGAAGAAACTTATCTGATAAAAAAAACTCTTGTTTTTACTGTTAAAAAAAAATATTTTAGGAGATATTGAATTTTAAAGTTTTCAAGACACTTTTGTTAATCACTAATCAATGGTCTACAGCCTACGCAAATTGAGCTGAAACACACTGCCAGGGCACACCAGCTGTGGCTTGGAGAATCAAGCCAGTGCCTCCCAAACAAAGGTAACTAAATGCGCCCATTATTTGAAAATTTTTGATTGCTTCAAAAACCAATTTCATAAACACCCTGTATATCAAAACAATACATTCCCATAATATTAAAACTCTTTGATACTCACTCATATATTGGAAGTTCACAACTCTTCAATGAGCTGATGCTCTCAGGTATCATTTGCCCCAAGTAACTCAAAACGCACATTTCTCTTATTTGTCTGGGTTTCAGAATCCATCCACTATTACTGTCATTCATAGAGGTCAACTCATGCAACTTGAAGTTTATACACGATAGATCTCCTCTGAGTGGAAAACAATTTTCTGTCACTGTTTTCATTGACAGTTTTTTGAAGTTTTTTTCATAAGCTTTGCTCGATATTTGAACCACATCCGTGGGAAGAACATAAGATATGGTGGATGATACTAGGCTCAGGCCAATGCCTTGAGTGAATCCCATGTAGTTTATCAGTGTTGGTATATTCTGCTGGGTATCCAGTTTTAGTTCCATCATCAATAATTCTATGCTCTTCAGGTATTTTGATGGATCATGTCCAACGTTGATATTGGACATATAAGATCTGAAATATAATATCACAAATTATCAAGAGTTCTTTGCATTCAAGATTCATCAATCCTGTTTGAACTTCATAAACGGTTAGTCACAAAACCTCAATAATTCGTTTCAGAGGGAGATGGCTTTGTCCCTAAAAAAACAACCCTTGGGACAAAAAATGCTGTTTTCGCCTATAACTCGTCAACTGTTGAAAATCTCAAAGTATTCATTGCAGAAAAAAAAGCTTGATAGAGATCCTAAGAAAAAGAAAAAGTTTACCAGTAACGTTTCTATATAAGCCATAGTTTACGACAAAATTGATGTCGAAATTTGTGCGCGAATTTGTTCATTTAAATTTTTTCGCGCGTGGCATACCGAAAAAATAAATTGCTCCAAAAGTTGGGATGAAAAAAAATTTTTAATCGAATTGAACAATAATCACAAAACTCGTCCTCCATCTTGAAGCCGTCAATTTGAGTTTATGAATTTTGACAAAATATTCATAAGATCCGACCTCAAAAACTCCCACATACCATTCGAACCTTTCAAAAAATCATTTAAAAAATCCGTATCGAAATGAGCCTTTATCAAATTAATGATTTCAGTGGATCACTTGTGGACTCATTTGCAGGCAGCTAGTGGTCCTGTTAGTTGATTTGTTTTATTTTGTTTTATTTTATTTTATTATTTATGTGTTAAAATGCAGATGTATTTTAGGAATTGTTTTTTTTTATTTATCAAAAAAAAAACACATTTTTCAATTTTCATGGAGAATGTTCCCCTTTTCAATATTCTATTCAATTCTACAATTTATACCCAAATGTTCAATCATAGCTGAATAGTTTTCGAATCATTTAATTTTTTCAACAGACAGCATGCAAAAAAATTTAAATTAACAAATTCGTGCGCAAATCCATATTAAGAATCTTGCCAAATTTCAACATAAATTTTCTACTAAATTGTGGTTTCAATAGAAAAGTTACTAGAGGACTTTCTTTTAGGAAATTCATCAAACTTTCTTTTTTGTAATATATATTTTTTCGATAACAGTTGACTACTTAGTTATATGCAAAAACAGGCTTTTTTGACCCAAAAGGTATTTTTTTAGGTGAAAAACTGATCTCCATAACAGATTATTATGTTTTCATGATATATGGGAAATTTCTACACTGATATTCATTAACAACAATAAAAAATAAAAAAATAATGCTGTTATATTCATATTGTTGAAATACTTACCTTTGAGCTTTTCTCAAATGGGTGTAATTTGGTCCACAAATTGGTTCAGTTATAGTGAGAACAGAAATACAGCCAGGAACAGTAAATTCAGGTTGACCAGGATCTAAATCAATAACCCTTATTATTTTATATTTATTCAACAGCCGATTGATTGAATATTTGATGAAAGTACTTTTTCCAACTCCTTTTCCTCCAGTTACCAATAACTTCGTTGAACCAATTACCCAGCTCAACACTTCATCCCAAAGTGGGCTCTGAGACACAACATTCCAGTTTCCTTCTGGCTCAAAGATAACTTGGGGCGCTTGGCTATCATTGAGTTTTGGAAATATCTGTTGCGATATATATTTCTCTGTACATTTTAAGCAACCATCATCCACCTTAGTATATTTGAAAATAGCAGTGGTTTCTTTCTCAGCCAACTCCTTAAAGTGTTCATCTTTGAAATTACTGAACTTTTCATTCATAGCACCTCCTTTACCTGCTACAGTGACATTTTTCACAACTAACAATGCTGATCCCCTTGGGGAATATAGGCTGATTTCCTCAGAATTTTTATCTATAACACAGCCTAGTACTTCGATAGTTCCTTGAAGAACTTTCACAGTAAACATCCCAAAGAATGGTAATGAACAATTTTCTCTTAATAACACCAATTGTTCTTCTTTTATCTCATGATAATTGGCAACCTTTTTTTTAGTAGTTTTTTGTGGTTCGGGATGTTTGTGAATAGATTCTGATGATTGATTACTGCTGATATTGTTTGTAAGAGAATCAGAGGGGACATATTCTTCTACAAATATATTTTCAATATGTTGAGAGTTATTGTGTAAATTACTTGTGGAACATTTTTCAGTACTGTTGCTTATCCATTCACTCTGGTCAACTTGGGCAGAAGCTTCTGTATTTGATGCAGTTTTTTTACTTTCAAATTCATCTTCCACATTTCTTGAATCAGTTGATTCTTCGCTCATAGTGATTTTTTCTATATCTAAGGAATTATTGGATTCGACATTAAATACTTGTTTCCCACAAATTTTAACTTTTCTAATACCATTACTGATAAACTCATAGTCTATGCCAGAATGAGCTTCAGTGATTGATTCATTCAAGCTATGATCTCTTGTATCAAAGAAATTAATGAAAGAGAAGGAATTATTACTTTCTTCGCTGTCGCTACTTATTACTACTATTGAAGGCTCTCGTTTAATAGAATTACTTATATTTGAATTGGAAAAACGAGATGTTTCTGATTTTGAAGGAGAAATGGTATCTGTTAAATCTTCTTGAAAAGAATCATTACTATAAGAGATCACTATTTTCCTTTTTCTAGGATTTTTCATTTTATATGGTGTAGAAACTCTAGACTTCAACCTTTGATAAATATCACCACTTGGTTCATAGTTATCATCAGTAGAAACAGATTTTTTTTTCTTCTTAGATTTGCCTTTCATAGATGATTTTGCAAAAACGGTTTCAGACTTGTAGTCATCCATGGAGAATCTTATTTTTTTAGGGTTTCTCGGCATGTCTTCAAATAAATTTGTTTTACGTATATATTATGAAAAGAATTTGGAGCGTCGTAAATTAATATCCATTGATTACTTGAAAATTTCATCAATCATGGATTACTTGACTTGACAAAAACGATACATTCAAACACAAACCGCGAAGCCCTCATCGCAAATCAAAATATGTTCTTAACCTCACTTCGGTCAGTCTCATGTTAATTTCTTCTTCTTCTTTTTTATGAAAGCATCGTTGTCTGGCTAATCGCAAATCGGAAACAACCGCGTCACGAACATTCATACACGTACGGCTTGCGTACTAGGTAATTTCCTTTACAGTTGAGACGAACGTCGCGAAGCGGATTTCGGATGAACTTTTGCGCGCGGAAAAGACACTTTGCGCACATGTTAAGGAAGAACATTTTTCCTACGAGATTCATATTACATAATAACAAAAATAAAAAAAATACAAGTCATTCGATAATTTTTAGTTAAACTTGAAAGAAAGAACTAATACTATATAACAAAAAATTATTTAACATCAGACAAAGAAACAGAGTACTCAAAAAATTTAGTCAACAATTTGAAATAAATTTGTTGAAAGTTTTTTTTTCTTCAAAAAACAATTAAATATAATGCTTTCAGACCCAAAGACCTTTTTTGAGATAAATATTAGATTTTTGATCCAAAGTTTCAAATCTGGTACTCAATCAGTTACCGAGGAAAAAGTACGGTGTCCGACAGATAAATCACCGAAGTTTCAGGAAATAGTCACCGAATTTGGTATATACGGACCGCCACAAATTTCTAACCAGAGTAACCAAGGATATATACGGACTAAGATACGGACCATACCCACAGTGAGTAGCATTCATAGAAATTATAATATATATACTTATCTTATATTATAATTTCTATGGTAGCATTGGAGGAGTGAAATTACTGAATGCATCGTGAGTGACAGTAGTGACACGGAATGAATATTTCTCCCAACACAGAATAATTCTGTGTCCCCACTCTCAAACTTTCAAAGTTTCGTGTTTCGTCTGCTTCTGAAATTTTTTGTTTCTTGTTTCTTTTGATTTTGGTTATCGAAGGAGAAGGTTGTTATTTATTGTAGTGTTTTGTAAGGTGAGATGAATATTAATAATTTCGTATTATTTTAACCATCCCCTCTGAATTCTTCGAGTTGAATAGATGAATTTTGTGATACATGAAAACGGCTTTTACCCCAATTGGTATTTTTTTAGAATGCAATTAAATGGATTCCGAAAAAAATTGTGAAAACACCAAAACCTTATCAGATGAAGAAATTAAATGTCTTCGGCTACAAGATAGCCGCAGAGTGTGTGAGTTCAAAGCCAGGATGTTAGAAGTAGATGCTAAAAAACACTGGGATTTATTCTATAAAAGAAATGAAGCACATTTTTTCAAAGACCGTCACTGGACAACTAGGGAATTTGAAGAACTTTTGAATGAAACCAATTCAACACCGAGAACTCTTTTTGAGATTGGATGTGGTGTAGGCAACTTTATTTTTCCTTTGATTGAAGAAAATTCCAATTTTTCATTGGTTGCATGTGATTTATCACCTCGAGCAGTTGAAATGGTGCAGAAAAATTCCCAATTCAATACTGAAAGAATGAAAGCCTTTCAGTGTGATATTACAACTGAAGATGTTTTTAATGAAGTTCAAAGGAATTCTGTAGATATAGCCACATTGATATTCGTACTGTCTGCAATTCATCCAGACAAGTTTTCAAAAACTCTGGAAAATATCTGCAATTTGCTTAAGCCTGGTGGCATTTTATTGCTACGGGATTATGGGCTCTATGACATGGCTCAGCTAAGATTTAAGCCTGGTCACAAAATATCAGAGAATTTTTACATGCGACAAGATGGGACACGAAGTTATTATTTTTCTACAGATTTTGTTTCAAAACTACTGCTAGAGGCAGGTTTGCATGTCATAACTAATACATACATCCACAGAAGAACAGTTAACAAAAAGGAAAACATTGATGTTCCAAGAATTTTCATACAGTGTAAAGCCAGGAAACCTCTTTGAGTACAATCACAAGGTAATTGGCTGTTAGGGTTGGTGGTGAATAAAAGCACTAATAGGTTGCCAGTCTTTTATTCAAAAATTGTAAATAGTTTAATAGGGACTCGAATTTTCAAGAAAGTATATATTAGTTATTTTCAGATTCTATAAATTACCAATTGGTTATCTAGTTGTTCTTAATGGTGCATATCTGGTTATGAATATTTAAATGTATAAATGATATCTAATTTCGTTTGTATTAGTGATGATTTAATAGAAATGATTTTCGTGATTTCATACTATTAGCTCTATCTGAGTTGCAGCACTAGTAGAATATTCTGTGAATTATAATGTTTTTCAGATGATAATTTTAGAAATTTGTTTCAGGAATCTACCTTTCAAAGTTCAAGGAAAAAGTACATCTCGTAAAATGTAAGTGAAAATTTCAAATATCTCTATTGTATTTTATTCTGTATTGAATTGGTTAGAAACAAATAAAGTAACATGGACTTGATGGTGGCAAGCAGAAGCGCTTTCTTCACCAATTCTTTCATAAAATTAATTTACAGCATTCTCAACCTGACAGTAGAATAGAGCCATGTCTAGCTTGACGCATATCACACTGTTTCAAAATATATGGCCTTACAACACAACAATTGCCAATTGATAATCTTCCTTTTTATTCATTTTTAACGTTCACTTGAATTATGTTCTATAATATTCTCAACACCATTAGTATATTATGAACACTGTCTAATACTCTATTGCTTACAATTTGGGTGTTTTTGTTTGCATTGGTAAAGCTGAATGGCACCAACCAATGAGGACTGAAATTGCGCCATCTGTCAACCAATGTCCAGACTATCAACATCTTTGTGTTCGAGACACTTGGCTAGTGTCACTGGAAAACATGGGCGATTTTTTCGGCAAAATTTTAGTTCTTTCGGAAATGTATAAGGACTATAAGGATACTATTTACTTAATCACAAATTAATCTCTGAGGGGACATTGAACTACTGAGTATAATTGCTTAGAAAATGTGTATGCCTTGATAGAATTTAACCAGACTTTTGATTGATATTTAATAAAGTAGTTTTTACACCTAACATTTTGAAAAAAAGCCTTGTCTATTGTCATATTTGACGGAGGGGTCCTCTTAAGAGTATTGCTTAATTATTTCTATAAAAATTTTAGATTGTTAAATTTAAAAATAATCATATTGCTTTGGTTATTACAACATTTTTGATATGATGTCTTTTAATATTTATACAGTTCCTTAAGGAATCAGATAATTTCAGAATATTTTTTTTTTTTTCAATGATGACATTACTATCACCGAGATATGAGTGCTAATGATTCATAATAACATGCACTACCAACTGAGTAAAATAATTCTTATTTAATGTGATTTTCTTAAGAGTTGGTTCTTAAATAAAATATGGTTTTGTTATTTTTAGGAATGGATATAAAAGGAATACATGTTGGAAATCCCATTGGATAATGATGTAAGTTATGTTTTTCATTTCATTTATTTAACTATTTAAGAGACTATACATTAGTATATAACATCAAAAAATCAGTTCATTGAAACCAAAGTTTGTATTGGGTATATCAAATAATTCCGAAATTCCAGTTTTTACACTGACTTTCAATTTTATAATATCGAGAAGTTCTGTATAATTAATTGTGCATTCTATATAACTGAACATATCAGTTTGCAGTCAAAATCAAAATTTCAATTTGATATTTTTATTTTCTGAACAATTTGATATAAAAAGTGTTTCAAATTAAACTTTTCCAACTCTAAACATGAGATGAACAATAAAAAATTCAATTATCAATGACTGCTCTGATACATCCTCAATGAGAAAATTCTTTGTAGTCTACTTTGACAATTTTCACTAAACCATAATCTTATTGAATTTATGAAGTGTATTGTTACCACTTTTCTACCTTCTTATAGTATTTCAAACATTTGTAATTTTATTAATAATTGTGGATTTTTTTTGAATTTATGATGACCATACTATCACCGAGATATGAGTGCCAGTGATTCATAATTTTACATGCACTACCAACTGAGTAAAAAAATATTTATTGTGATTTCTTTTTTTTTATTTCATAAATAAAATACCTTTTTCTTATTTTCAGGAATAGAAGCAAAATATAGCTATTGGTATTTCATTGGATAGTAATGTGAGTTCTGTTTGTCATTTTATTTGTAAAAAAAAAGCTGATGAAAGCAAAACAATGTTTTTAAGGAAAACTCTGTCTGGAGTTGTGGTCACTTTGGTAAATCAGATTTATTTTAAAAATTCGTTCAGTAAATCAATCTTGAATTAAAAAATTTAATAATTTTCACTAAACAAATATGGTATTGAATTTGTGAGGGTTTATTGGTTATTACTTTTCTGGTTTTTGATTATTTATGATGACCATACTATGACCGAGATATAAATATGTACCAGCGATTCAAAATATATACATGCACTACAGCACTACCAACCGAGTTATAAAACTGTTATTTTAATTTTTTTTTTTTACATTTTGATAAGTTTATTTTTGAAATGAACAATTTAAATTTTTTATGATGACAATACTATCATCGAGATATGAATGCCATAATATATGTATTAAATTTGTGAATTTTGACATTACAAGATCAAAGAACTCTTAAGGGCTATTTCATAAAGATTCAATTATAGACATGACTGTCTAGTTTCATTACAGAATTAATCATAGACCAACAATGATGCCAATTTTTATCATTTTTATTTTGGTTCTCACAGTTTTCAGAAATTACGTGATTTTCATTTGTGTGAACTTGAATGTGGAAAAATATAACTCTAACTATTTAAAAGCGTTTTTTGTTTTACACTAATCATCACCTCTTCTTTTTGATGGTATTTCTGAGTTATCTACTTGTTGTTATACTTTGTTTAATAATATATCTATATTTTTTTATGATGACTATACTATCACCGAGATATGAATGCCAGTGATTCATAATATTTACATGCACTACCAACTGATTAAAAAAAAAAACGAATTATCGTAAATTGTCCAAATTCTTCAAATTAAATTACTGTTTTGCTATTTTCAGGAATGGACCCAAGCAAAATATCTGTTTCTTTTGGATAGTAATGTAAGTTCTGTTTTTCATATCAATATAATATATTCTAATCAAAAACTGTTGTTCATTTGTAACAGTGAGGCAGCAATTATTTTACATCAGTTTTCTTTTTTATGTAACATTTGTAATTCATGTCTTTCCCTTTTAGAAATAATTGCCGAGATCAGCTTTGTTGTTACAAATGAACAAACCTGTTGATCTATCAAGTGAATTTGTTTTAATATGATGATTTTATAGTTCAAATGAAAATATGATTACAAAATTTTCGCCCCTATCTGAATTTTGTAAATATGTGAATTGGGAGATCAGTAATCCTATAATTCTAACAATGACTGTATGTTACAGGTGTTGATCAGTATTATCAAGCACCTAGAATGGATGGATTTGAAGAAGGTAATAATTTTTTTCCACTCATGTATATATGATAACGATAATTTTTCAACCGGATACCCTACATTAAAGTGATAGTTTTTCACGCTACCTGATGGGAATATACTAAAAACACATTAATGGATTTTTGACGCTAGTGATAGTTACTCTCTCTACTTGGTACTTGAATCTGCAAACGAACGTCGCTTCGTTTGACAGTTTATAAACATTCAAGTTCTAAAAATTGTTATCCAGTATTTTATAAACAAATCTAGAAAAAATAACATTTTCTACTCGACATGAAATAAGTATTTTTCATCCCTTGTTGAAAAATATACTATTTACTTAATTGCATTCAGTTTTGTATTGGTTTTTTAAATTTTAAATATTACAATTTGAATACAAATTCATAAGCTGAATTACAAATTGATTATTTGCAAAAAGTATTGAGTTTTATCACCTGTTGAATAAATGAATATTCAAAACCTTTAAATACAAATTACCCAAAACACCAACAGTACGTCAATTTCACTCAACGCTCATTTTATCAACAAAGTTAGCTGTCAGATCCTCAAGATAACTTTGTTCTGGTTAGTTTCTATTTCTTGAATTTTATTACCTAACAAAAAAAAGTATTTAAAAATTATTCTGTTATATATTCTGAATCAATATTTTGTTGAATTCTAGTAGTTAAATATTTTATCATAATTTCAGACTTGTTCCATAAAATGTGTTTTTTAAAATACAAAAAGTTTTTACAATTTTGATATGATGATTTCATAGTTCAAATGAAACTATGTGATTACAGCTGATTCATCTTTCGCTCCTATCTGATTAATCAATTTGAAGTTTGATATTTATATATTTCTGTTCCTTGTATAATGTAGCTTAATGTTTTTAGGCCATATCAGGGAAAACACACACACCTAGATGGATTTTCCAGAAAAAATTACTTGAACCAGGTATATTGTAAAATATTTAATAATTTATCACTGAATTTCCGAATAGCCATATAATCCAATGATTAGAGACAAAAAAGCGGGGTTACCTTACAAACGGTTCGGTAGTTCAAAATTCAAAAATTTAGAACTACCAGACACCAGACCGCTAGTAAGGTAACCCCCCTCTATTCACTGGATTAATACTATAAACAGTAAATAATTGCTATATTTGGAAGAAGCACATTATATAAGTTTTCTATTATCCTAGGATTTTTTTTTAAATTTAAAATCCAAATATTTGATATGATGACTTCATAGTTCAAATGAAACTATTTGATTACAGCTAATTTATCTTTCGCTCCTATCTGATTGATTATTTTTGAATTTTTCATTTATTCATATCTAGTTCCTCTGTGTAATATAGTGTTTTTTTTTCACAGATCATCAGGGGGAAAATAGTGGACCCTGAATGAAGTGGATAATTATTTCCATTCTCATTTAAATCTATGTGCCAGAAAAAATCATTGCACTAGGTAAGATGAAATATTTCATAATTTAGTATATAAATGCCACACAAGTACATTGTTATGATGGTTTCCTAGCAACATGAAATTTTTTATATTTATTTTCTCCTTAATTATTGAATTTTTCCGATGAACTATTTTTTGCGCTGGCGGTAAAAGTTTCTCCGGTAACAAAAGAGGGCAGATGTGAAGTATTATTTCCTAAGGTGATCATGTAAAATATTTTTTCCGTAGGGAATTTATATTATTATTTAACAATGAGAAAAGTACTAGTATGAATTTTCTGTCACCATGCTTTACACAAACTACTCATTATTAAAGATTAATTTTTGCGTTTCCGTCGGCGTAAAAAATAATAACACATAATCCTCCGCACCTTAAGAAAAATTTCTGTACCTTGATGTATGATGATTGCATGCACCACTCTTTTTTTTATGCAGAAAAAAATGCAATAAGTCTGATAAATTATATACAACCAATTGTTTATGACCGAAAATGTTCCCAGAATAATTATGACTGTTTTTTGTTTACAGGTCAACACCTGGAGGCCGAAGTTTGGGATTTGAATCAATAAATGGTAATTGATTACTGTAAGTTATGAATCTCTTACATCAAGATGATAGTTAACAATATTTGTAAATGTACATTGAATGAGTGTTCCAGTATATGACTTTATGAAAATTAGTTCATATCAGTGAATTTTCGTCATTGAATATCATCCAATAGGCGACAACACGAAAAAATATTGCTTCAAATATGCCTTTAAATACACAACGCATATATAAATGAATACAGAAAATAATTTTTGAGTCTTAATTTCAATTACAGCCTTTCCCATTGTTTCTGAAAATGAGCAAATTTCAAACCTACTAATATTGGCGCTCTTTGTGATGTACTCTCCCGAGCCCAATCAGCCAACGGGCGTTTTTTAATCGGGTTGGTGACTTAAAGCGGTAATGCTATTGGTTGCTCGGAATTCTCGGAAGAGTATGTCACAACTATTTGCAACGGCGCGAGAAAGAAGCCTTTTGAATATTAAGATTCAAAAAATAAAAAAAAAAAATCGCCAACAGTTTTTACAAACTGCAGAATCCATTAAAAATATTTTTAAAATTTTGTGTTCTCGCCAATTATATTTTTTGTTCTTATATATGATGAGTTGCATGCACCACTCTTATGTTGATGCAGAAAAACAATGCCATAAGTCTGACATATTGTATCTCTAAAGAATTGTTTGAAATTAATGATAATCCAATAATTGACAGTTGTTATTTGTTACAGGTTACAGATTTGTGTGCTGAATTTTGGAGCTGAATTATATATTTGTTAATGCTTAGTGGACTGTAAAATATAACACTTTACCATTATGAAATAAATCTTTATTCAATTTATATGGCATATTTCATATATCCCAAACAAGAAACTGGACATAATTTCCGACATCATGGTCTACAAGATCGAATATTTTGCTCATGAAAAAAAAAATAAGCCTAAAATTTGTTGTTTTGTTGTGGAACATTTCTAGTACTTGTTTAATAAGTTCTATTGCAATAATAGTAGATTTATTTTTTCTATCACCATTTTGACTTGAAGAAAATAATCACATAATCTTTGATATTGATCAAAACTATATTCTATAATCTTGGAAAACTGATTAATTAGGGATATTGGTCTATAAGAAGAACAATCCGTGCGAGAACCTTTGTTGTTTTTGTAAAAAGGTAAAATTTTTGATAACTTCAAGATATCTGGCAAATTCCCCTCAATGAAAAAAAAGTGTTGACTATATGACTCAATGGTTCAGAAAACAAATTTGAAACTTTTTTAATGACGTGACCCGGAATTTCATCCGTACCAGAAGATTTTTTCTTGCAAACTTTTTTTATTACCTCTAAAATATCAAACTTAGTTGTTGGATATAGATAAATACTCTGTCAGAAGGGTGAAATGAAATTTATATTATCAGTGTCAGATTTGGATATGCTACTACTCACCGTTGAAAAGTAATCACTGAAAATTGCTAATGGTCTTATTGGAAGTATCTTCATTATCAGCATTTTGAAGAAGTGGTACGCCACTTCCTGTAGGGTGATTATGGGCTTCCTTGATTATTTTCCAAGATTCTTTCACTTTTTTGTTATTTGAAAAAAGTTAGAACCTCTGTGTTCTAAGAGTTTCGGGTTATGTTTGTTGCTTTAAACATCATTCGCATGACTTACGAGGGAAATGAAATAAAAAACCTCATCAATAACTATAATAAAGATATCATAAAAATCTCGATCTGTCGTAACAAAATACAATCACTTAAGTACTCTTACTGGTATCTATGGTATCTATTCCAGTATCTGAGGAACTAGAAATCGTATCAAAATATTCGGTCTGCTCAGTGTTTTCATTTCGTACTCCGTTGTCAGTTTCTTCTGGAAGATCTGGGGATTCTATATTAGCTTGAGAATCTTCTGGGAGCGAACTCATATCTTGCGATGAGACACCTTGGTCTACTTCCGCAAAATCTGCAGTGTTGTTGGAAGAAGTCGTGGTTTCGTCATCTTCTTCGTCTTCAACTTCCACAGCCATCACAGATGGATGAACACCTGAAAATAACATTTTTTTATCACGAAATTCAAGCAGATGAATGTGAAGTTTGTTTTTATATTTTTGGAATCTGCATTGAAATCCGATGTTTCTGTTTCATTCCTTTCACTAGCACAGAAACAATACAATGAAGGTAAATGGCTGAAAGTTCTCTATTTCAGTCACCTAGATTCTAGATTAATAGAATCATAATGCCGACATGCTCTGAGGAAAGTGAAATAATCATAATTATCAATATGAGCCGATATATATGAGGAAAGTGTGTCGTCACAAATTTCATTCTTGTCAAAAACTTATTTCAAACAAAGAATTTGAGGTAACGTTCTCTGTTGATGCCATAGAGTAAGTATATACATTATAATTTCTATGGTTGATGCTTTCCTTATTAGTTTATGTTTAGTTGTTTAGATTTTGTTTTCTCAGATACATAAGAGAAAGATGTTTCACAAATAGATAATATAAATGGTGGTAGGTAACATTGTAACATATTGAGGCGTTGGAATGTACAGTGATGGAATTACACTTTCACAAACCCAAAATGTTTATGAACAAAAATTGAAGTTCACGACGTAACCTTTCGAGTGTGAAAAAACTTCACCAGAATATTTTTTAATGAATTTGACTGATAAAAAAACCAATGATACATGGTTGTATTCGGAATGTTATATGGAGATAAAAAAGTGAAAATATACCGGGTGTCTCATTTGAAAATCAAAAGTTTTTATCACTTCAGGTGAGATCGAAAGTTGAATCTGAATCACTCGTCAAAAAATGCAGTTTTATGTCTCATAGAGATCCTCCAAATTTCATTTCAATATTTGCAAAACCAAAAATGTTATAGGGGCGAGTCACTTTCCGTGGACACCCGGTATAGACCGTCAGATAGTGACATATTTAGGTGTCGCATATAAGCCTCTAATAGGGTTGAAAAGTATATGGATTTGGGGTAAAATGAAGATAAATTTACGGGTGGGTCTTGGGAAAACATAGGTATAGGTACCTATCGAAAATCAATTTTTTTCCTGTGTTTCCTAACTACGGTACGAAAGAGGGTGATTCGTTAGGTCGTTTTAAGAAAAAAAGTTCCTATGAACATATGTCCGGAGTTGCTTCTTTTCTTTTAGGATCGGGAGGGAAACAAATAAACACTGTCCTGAAAAATCGAATTCTCGGCATGTTATCCCCTGGAACAACTCGTAAAAATATCTTCATTTTACTCCAAATCGATGTACTTTTCAACCCTATTCGAGGCTTATATGCGAAAATGGCGCACCTAAATCTGTCACTATCTGACGGCTTAATATAATATGTTAAAAGCAATCATGAAATGACCATTGCAGAGGGTTGGAAAAAAATCATGATTTTTTTTTTTTGAAAAAATCCTAATTAATCACGATTTTTTTGATTTTTTCGTTTTAACCAGTTTAACTATTATGTTTGCATAAAACGTAGTAATGTAAAAGGTTAATTACCCGCGACTATTTAATAGCCAACAAAAATAAATGAAATAAAATTACGAAGAAATAACATTCAAATCGCGTACCACTTTTCCAACATGGTGCTATTTTGAAAGGACGTCATTTTGTTTATTATAATAATGATATTGATTTCTCAGATGTAAAATAGTCCCCAGTGAAAGATCGTTTTGTATTACCCAGTCCGTCTCCTTGACAATAGTAATGTGGCTCTTCTGATGACGTTGATGTTATTGATCCTTCTTGAGCAGCCTGTGTTCCCAAAATTTGCAACAGCCAGTTTGGAAAACCGTTCTCCACGGAAAGAACTACAAAATATCAAAATATTGCAGTATGGGTAAAATTTATAATGCTGCCCTCTATGCTGCCCACTGGGAGCACACTGGCGTCCGTAAGAATAACAAAGAGAGCAAGAAAATGCATTAAGCCGTTTGTCTAGGACCAGAAAACTAAAGTTACGACTCAAGCCAATGAATATATTCAAGCTGATATATTTAGAAAACATTTTGACAATTTGTTGGTCAAAAAACTTTATTTAATCTTCTTTTGGTAAGAATTGTATATAACTTTTTTTGCACAATCCAGTTTTATTGATTGCTTACTTGATAGCGATCAGTGAAATGCACACCGAAGCGTTAAATTAGGGGATTCCCCGAGGTTACAGTAAGCAAGCCCCCGATTGCTCGATGACGATGTGCTGTTAAATGGTAGATCAGCGTTGATCGAGGATAAACAGTGGCGGCTAGAGAATCATTGTTTGTCTGATTTAAGTGATTTGTCCGTAATGGAATCGGAACCTTTTCAAAACAGTGAATGAAAAAGCAGCATGTGCAGGGTCGGCGCCATCAAAGGCCAAACGAGTTGAAGTTAATAAAGTGTATCTAATGAAACGAAAAAATTTACGGATCATTTCATTCGAGCAAGATCCTAAGAGTAATAAAAATACTGACAAACAAAGCAAATGTACCATATGTACGGCGGTTTTTATTTTTTTTTAGGACACACCAGTAGACGGACTGTAGATATTCTCTTAGTGAGTGTACTTTAAAGACATGACAATAAGCCAATACCTTGTTGATCAATACCATTTGCTATCGAACGAATCCCCAATAAAACGACGTTATGTCCTAAATCCAACATGTCGACAGCTTCTTGTATTGGAGGAGGTATCTCGAAATCCTCCAGCAGATCTTGTACTGAATTCGGATCGAAAAGCGCTTCTCTACTGGCGCGTGCGACTTGATTTTCTAGCTGTTGCTGAGACGTTCCCGCGTTTTCTTCAGTTGCTTGTTCCGTGAAGAGTACGGGAGGACCTTCTACAGCTTGAGGATCTTCGTTACATTGCTCGATATTTCTGACTGGTTGTGGTATGAAAGTTTCTCCGTTCAATTCCAAGTTTGCATTTTGAACATCACTTTCAATGATATCCATGGAAGGATAAGAGTCACCTTCAATACATACAGAATGAGAACATAGATTCCGAAACTTCAAAACGGATCATAGGTAAATCAACATAAATGGACAAAAGACAGAGTATAATAAGAGGAACAAAGAAAGTAAATTCAGCTGCGCT
Source organism: Chrysolina haemoptera (assembly GCA_958298965.1). NCBI lineage: Eukaryota > Metazoa > Arthropoda > Insecta > Coleoptera > Chrysomelidae > Chrysolina > Chrysolina haemoptera. The sequence goes on from OY282598.1 coordinate 30,038,235, forward strand.
CACTGCCCATCTAGCGCGCGCCTGAATGCAGTTTCTATAAAATAACGTGAAGGAGCGAGAGCAATGCGATTGGAAGTGACTGCTATATCTAGATTCATCCACATCATAGTTCCTTTTCACGGTTATGCCTATGTTCCGTTCTAAAGTGTCCGCATCTGTATACAGAATCGGAAACAATTTTTTTATACATAAATAAATAACAAGGCAACGGAGAACGCTTCGGCCACAATAGAAAGAGGAATATTTGTGTCATTTTCACCGACTGCTTTGCTTGGCTAGGAAATCATTTTATTCTGACTTGTCCCAGCAACATGGTAATGTTAACATTTTGTTTGTACCAAATAAGTTCTCAAAAAGTGCTAGCTTAGAGTGCACACGTCCACCCGGGGTGGTGCTGTGTTTTCCGGGTTTTCCTACAGCTGAAAAGTGAATATGTCACTAAAAATCACCCCGAACGTCACGGCAAATAATATTAATAGCCGTCCTCTACCCACACGCAGGGTACACTCTACGAGTTTTATGGGGAATATTTTTGTTTTGTTTTGTCATCGAATGCTATGGTCATTAGCCAAATGAAGGAGTATTATTATTATATTTTGGCAGTTCTTTCGATCAAGTGGTTATACGTGGGACACTTTTTGCAGTTTTGGACACGTCCGCATTTCTTTAATTTTCGAATAGACAAAACTGTAGGTATATTTAAAGAATTAGGAAATATTTAACATTTTTCACATGTAACTATGGCTATTTAGAATTATAAAAGGTGATTTTATAGAAGTTCACAGAGACACTTTGGGATTCAAAGATTAATGAACTTAAATCCGTTACAGAGTATAATATGTACATTTCAGCGATCTCAGGGCTCAGGGGGGATTAGGCAGATATTCTCTCAGGAAGTAAAAAAATTAGGAAAAACAATGAGAAAGGCATTTGAAGAGGCATGTTCCTTGAGAGCGGCCCCAAAGCGCCGGGTTCGATAGTGGAACCAGTTGAAAGGCCTGAGAAAGGCGATCAAAAAGGCCCATAATAAAGTAATGATTGAGCGCAATGTGGACAAACTACAAAACCGCGAGGCAATTCAGTTAGGAAAAGTAAAATAGCCTGCTGGAAATGGGGAAATGAACTACCTTACGGAATCCACCAGACTCATGAGAAGGAGACAAAAGATTCCATAAGAACCTTGATGGGACATAGACATAACATCCTCCGCGGATTTGCTCAAAAATCTGCTGGAGGTACACTGCCCAGATGCCGTCATGATTCCCATAATACATATAACCTAAAAAAGGAGTTGAAGATACAAATATTGCAAATTATAATAAAAATCGAACACTAATCGATTTCATATAACAAAAAAAATGTGGCTTATTTAGGATTTGAGCCCTCACCCCCACTATCCCAATAACCGTGACCGTTCCCTCGTGACCGTTCCCTCACTAATCACTCGCTGCTACGAACTCACATAATAATATGATGAAATTAACTGCTATAGAAACTTCCTGCCAACTATTCGAAAGTACAGAATTCGATTGTCATCAATCTTTATATTGAAATTAGCAGTGTCAATGTCAAATCATCCTCACTATTACTACTCATTTTCGATTACTTATTTCTTTTTAACGAATTTTGTAAATACTGATGTGAAATGTCAAATTATTAGAACGTTAACAAACTTGATTCGATCGTATATTATTTATGATCATAAAAATGACAGTCTAGTAGTTCATGAAAGTCACGGGAAATGAAAGATCCTGTACTGAAAGATCGCGATGTAGAATCGGGCTACTTCCTTGATCGATAAAGCTCATAAAATGGGCATATTGCCATGTGGTTGTAGAAAAAGTGTATTACATACAAAATCAGTTCATTAGAAGGCAGTAACAGACTTGAAAACAGAAGAAAAACCTATCCTTTCCTTGTTTACCTTCATTTTCCACCATTGCTGCTGATTCACCTATCTCATCAAATGGCACTAGTGCCAACTCTGGTTCGATATTGAACTCTATCACGTCATCTTTAATGTTTCCTACTTCTGCAATATCCAACTTGTTTAAGCTGTTTTCTACAATGCAATTCATAATCGACTTGATATCATCTATGGGACTTTCATTTTCCACATCTGTAAATGAACTACCTTTTTTGTTTCTTTTTCTTTTCTTTGTCATGATGTTCGATGGTCCGGGCGAGCAATCTCTGTCTCTATCTCTCGCAACTGACTTTCTGAATACATGAGCTTGAGGGCTCAAGAAGTGGTTGAAAAACGCCCGACCCGGAGAAATGTTATTGAAATTGTCTAATTCGTTTATTCTGTTAGGATCTATTTTGATTCGTTGATGAGAAGATGTCGACAACGGTACAAAAAAGGCTTTCTCCAAATTGAAACATTTTTTCAAATGAATCTTGTTATCTTCACTGGATAATGGTGGAGTAGTTGCACTTTCTTCGAAAAAATCAGTTTCTTCTGAATTTTCTAGCGAATATTGAGGAGGTGTATTAGGTGGTGATGATTTTTGATATTCTGAGTGCATTAATGTATCCTTTTCCTCAAAGTCTGTCCCAAACTTGCTTTGGTTTTCTGGTTGGGTCACAACAGAGGATGCTAGCTCTACAAACGGAATTTAATAAGCATGAAGTGGAGTTTAAGTTCTTATTTTCTATGGACATACTACAAAATAAATTTGTTGCTGTATAACTCTTAGTTTATGAAACGTAAAGTATGCAGATAAATTAATGTCGAACTATTTTAAAATTACACACTGTATATTCTGATGTAACCAGAACGAACTAACCTTACCTAGACATTTGAGTGGGTGGAAATTGAACAAATTCATTTTGCGAAGAGTAATTATTGAGTCTAATCAAACCTTACTTAGACATTTGAGTGAGTGGAAATTTAGTAGGTACATGCATTTTTTCATTATACACGTCCAGCACTTTTCTCTACTTTTTATTTTTTTCAATTTACTCATAGTTATTTACATAATTACTAAGGTCTTTCCTTTTTCACTCAAAATAATATTAATATCCATGTTAATACTTGAATCGACAAAATATTTCAATTCATTACAGGTATTTATATTATTCATTTACTAAATGTCAGGTATTATGGGACCGAATTGACATATAATAAATAGGTTGAAAAAAATGTAATTTAGTCTGCTACCTGTTGGGACTTTACCATCACCCATGTAATGGAACGCATGTCCCCTCGGTAGCTCAATTGGTAGAACACTGTACTGGCAATCCACAGGTCGCGGGTTCATATACTAATCGGGGAGAATATTTTTTCTAGATATTTAAATTTTGTCTCTATGCCGCTAATATTTCTCCATTTATATTTATTTACAACACTGGAATATTGAATTTGAAGTATAAATTATTGAATCATAGATTTGAGGCTTGAATGTGTCGAAAGACAAGACTTTAATGACGATTCCACTTGAGTTCTTATATTTATAAGCTTCTGGAACGCTGACGAGATATTGTGTTTTTTTCCGTTATTTCAAACTTGCCGAAAGTCAAATTTTAATAAACACAGATCACAAACGTTAGTTTCTTTCAGTTTCTACAAATATTTTTTCTGGACATCCAGCAACAAAGTACGGAAATAATCAATTTTATCAGGCATTGAACAAAACTAAACACAAATAATCGAGTTCTAAGGTTAACTCAAGTTGTATAAATCCGTTCTCATCCTTATAAAGCTCAAAATGTCCAAGTATAATCCTAGTTATTCCCAACTTATACCATTGTCGTTTATGGCTATAATTATTTGTTTTCCCAAGGGCTGTTTGACAGCTGGCTAGTGACGTCACGTGTCCGCGGTCTATTGTCACTATATATTTATTTTATATCTTTTATATCTTGTGTCATTTCTTATTTTGCCTTAAAGATAAAACAAAAATATGTTGGTAATGTGTCGAATATGTTGGTAATGTGTTGAATATGTAATAGTACTTCACGGCAAAACATAAGAAAATGGAGAATATGTAATGACTGATTAATTAATGTTTCAAACATTAGCAACGATTTAAAAAAAACTTTTAATTAAATTAAATCCTCAATACCTATTTATGAAAGGGATTGGTTCACTTTGCCAACGGGAACAATTTGAATCAAATTATTTAATTATTTTCCTAATATTTTTTTTTTTTCAAATTATTTAATTATTTTCTTGATATTTTTTATTTTTTCAAGTGCCTTATGCAGAGTTACAAATAAGTGTTTTTTCTGAGGACTAACCTAAATAGCTATCTAAATTCCACACAACAATGTCATCCCTCGTAAATCAAGCCATCATCAATCTTTACCTTCAATTTCTTTATCATTATCGATTGCTGGAACGACATTGTCTTCTGCTGTTACTTGTTTCTGTACTGTCTGCGAGTTTGAGCCACAGACTTCTATCATGCAATTTCTTTCATTTCCATCATTTTCCAATGTGTTAAATACGTTCCCTACAATATTATTCCTGATGTTTTCTAAGATAACAGCAGACGAAACTTTCAAGATTGGTTTTTTGAGTCCTGGAACAACGTTAGAGGGTCCCGGTTGGGGTTCCCACTCTGGATCCCTGACTCTCTCGATCGGCGTTTCAACCCTTTCAGCTCTAGGATTCAAGAAATTGTTGATGAAAGTCCGACCTGGTCGAATAGTGCAAGTATTGAGTTCGTTACTTTCATCGCTATCAGATGACAAAGACACATATGCTTTTTCGTCAACCAATTTATTGAAACGAATCTTTTTATTTCTGGAATTCAAGTCGAAAGCACTTATGCTTTCGAATACGTTATTTTGTTCACCCAAAAAAGTACTTGGATTGCTATTACAAGAAGATTTACTATAGTCCATTAAGGGTTTAGCTGGTTGTCCGTCTACATCACTTGGAATTTTCCTTCGTTTACCAGGTGGCGTCACTTCAGAAGACGAGAGCTCTATAAAAATTAAATCATATTTTGATAAAGCCTGTAGTGCGCGTATGACCCATATTTTCCACGAGGTATAACGATTCTGTGTTGAACTTATTGTGTTTGGAAAGAAAATAGGCCATTAGAGACAGACATGAAAAATCGAAAATTTAACAATAATTCCAAAAGTTTTCAAACTTTGGTCAAGTGAATGGTACAGTTGTGTGCATAAAAAAGTCGTACAAGATTTGTATGGTATCTATCTGAGGCACAGTACTAATTGCATTAGAAAAATGTAAAAAGCGCGTAACTGACAAAAATAGTTTCAATTTTGACACTACTTGTCAAAGTCGATAAGAAGTTTAATTAGGACTGACAAGCCTGACTCATAATAGCCTAAAACTGCTGCACGACTTTTTTATGCACACAACTGTACATCGAGAGAGCAATATATCTCAGTTTGCAACCTCTTCCGAAGTACGCAACATTGTCAAAATGGCAATTTACTTGAATTTTGCTGTATGCTCCTTGGGAAAATTCCAAAAGTTCAGCAAACTTGGAGTAGTGTTGAATATATTATTCCATATCACGAATCAAGTTTGTAACTAATTCAAGTTACGGAACATTTTTTTTATCGTCGTATAATGTTTTTCTTAGATCCAATAAAAAAATTCAAAAGTTCTGCAAACTTGACAGACACATCGGAAAAATATTCCGAACAGTTGTGCAGATTTGCAACCATTTACGTTGACCGGAACATATATACTTTCTCAATTCGTGGTCATTATTTGATCAAGGTGGTCTCAAAATAATTGCAAACGTTTTGAAACTTTGATGGTTGGAGGTTATGCTTTTCTGGACTAACTGCTCCCGCTCATAAGATTTTGCACACTTTCAGGACTATAAAAAAGAAACATTTTCCCAAAATTTCAACTTCCAAACCATTCTGGAACAACTTCAAATAAGTTTTTTTAGAGCAGAGTTTGTAAGGCGAAATATGATAACATATGCACAATAAATAGAAAATGTCAGTTCTCACAATTAGTTATTGAATTAATTCAGAAGCAATGTTGCTACTTTAAATTTTTTGAAAATAATTGATAAGAACGTATTATACAGTGACCGCCAAAAAGTATGTACAATATGGGGAAAAAAGTTAATTATTAGAGTATTGCAAAAAATTCTTTGGAAAAGTTTGGGCATGTCTGATAACCTAAAAATCGAATTTGGCAACTTTTTAGGCCTTCAATTGCTGTTTGGTATAAAAACTGTGAGTGAACAACAGATACCTATGTAAAAATATAGAGTGCAGTTATTGGTGAAAAAAGATCGAGATAGGTGTCTATTACTTCAGGAGTGAAAGTTAAAAGGACGAAGGAACTTTATTACTCTAAATTTGTCTGTTTGTCTCGCGTTCTAATGAATATCATTTTTATTTGATTCTTGTGTGCTTCAAAGCGAACATTTTTAAAGAGCCGTGGTCATGTGTTCTAGATAAGTAATGATATTTTGACATAGACCATTTATGAAGTCTGTGGAATTTGAAATTCCATGGTAGACAACCTATACAACGTTGCCAAGTCTAATTTAGATGAACGTACCGTTACGAAACCATATTTTTCTTTAATATACAAATTTGGCAGTAAGCTTATTGTGATACAGTGGCGCAGTGCTTTCATCACATAATTTCAAGAGCTTGAATCAACTTGAAATAATTAATAACAATATATTGATGTATGTAGCCGTTACTATGTGGTAGATCATCATGAAAAATGGGAAAAGTAAATCTCTATGTTTTTGTATATTTATAACCTTTAGTTACTGCAGTTTCGTCCTACATGGACATTTTCAAAATTATAATTCAAACTGATAATTGACTATATCAATACACGCCTTTTATACCTGGCATCTCTTACAAATAACAATTTAACCCCTAATTATATCCTTATACCTGATGGAAATGTATTTATGCTCGACAATGTGGAAGGGCTGCATTAAATACGGGCGAATATACTAAATCTAACTTGCGGTTGTAATCTATTGAACGACCAGTATAGCAGTAGTCGGTTCGAGCCCGATGTATGTACGAGCGATTTTTTTCGGGTTTTCCTGCAGCTGAAAAGTGAATACGCCAACAAAAATCAGTAAGTCGCCCCGGAGCGCCACGGCAAATAATAATAATAGCCGTCCTCTACCCGCAGAGGCTATGCCTTTGGGTACACTCTACAAGTGTTTATGAGGGAGTATTATTATTATTATAAATGTTGCAGATATTCTTTTATTCTTTGATCTTCGACCAACTGGCGTTTCTACAAAATGTGAATTTTCTAAAGGAGCAAAAATATACTTTTATTATTTTTATTTACCAGAGAAACTCTGGCTATGGCATCAGCTATCTCCAAAGCATATGAATGCTTTCGGAACCAAGATCTCTTCATCGAACTTCTCTACATATGGTTAACAAAACGCTGGTGGTCCACTGGGATCTAACCTTCCACCAACACATTAATGATTTCCTAACAATGACGAGTTTTTTAAATTTGAATTTCAGTATTATTCAACATTTCTATATAATTTTTTTTCCGGTGTTTTGTGACTTCTTTATTGAAATAGTAGTAGAACCAAAGAAGTTCATCGAATTGATTACAGTTTTTATGAAAATTGTCATAATTTCATTTTCATAAATGATTTATTTTGTTAATGTTCTAGGAATATAAATAGTGGAAAGAAAATTTAATTTATTTATTGGTACTACATTAAAATTAGAAGTGTTCATTTTTGGGTGCCATTAAATTATCTTATATTTGAGTGTATTTAACTCATATAGAAAATGAATCATATTTTTGAATAGGTCTCTTTATGCAAGGACAGAAAAAAGCAATTTATTCGATAGGTAATAAATAATAAACACAATTAGAGTTGAATCAGTGAGTCCAAATGGAGATGAAATTGAAAAGCCATAATAATTTATTCTATCAAGGATCGCTAGTTATTTTTGGTAAACTAAAGTATGGGCATTAAATGAAGATTTGAACAAACTCCATACCCAGGGACATAGAGGAATGGGTACTTGCCTGTGCTACTACAGTAGTTTTCATTGGTGTCTTCAACATATGGGTCATCCCAATTATCCCAATCTAAAACAGATCCTTCTTTAGCCTCGTATATTGGATAATCACTATCGTAACCTGAAGCTTCCGAACTGCTTGAATATCTTTCCATTACAGGCTCATACACTACGCAATTTTCCAATTGTCCTGTCTCTTGGATGATACATTCTTCGATTTTATAATCGTATTTGGTGAGGAGTTTGCTGAAAAAAAAATGGTATGTTACATTGCACTAGAATTTATGGTATTTGTGATGACATTGCTGACAGTAGTATCAAGGAAAATGTCAATCAAGAGAAGAGGACTGCTTAAAGAGAGGAAATTTTGATTATCTGAAATCTTATACAGTATGAATCTCAATTAGTTGCAGGTGATTTTATATTTATTTTGCTCAGCTTGCCCAATATGAAATGTTTTCAAATATACAATTCTTCTGGGGTCCAAAGAGGGGTGTAAAGGTAAGTTTATCGGGCTTCACGTTGAAATTGAACAAAAAATGGTGTTACTCATGTACTTCTGAACTTGAATCTGAAAAAAATTCGTGGTGCTCTCATGTACTTTTCGTTTCCGTTTTCAAACGCAATTTTTTCAGTAAAAAATCTCACAAAATTCCTTCTTATTTTTGTCTACCTACCTTATTTTCAGAAACTAATCAACTGATATTTCACAAATACAAGCACAAAAAACAACAGTTTTACAGGCATCTAGTTGGTTCCCTGCCTGCAATATGCACAGCCGACTATTCAAATTTAAATATGAACAAATAAATGAAGGGAAAGTTATTTGCAGGGAACCAACTTACCAACACTGTAGGTTATGTTTGTGCTTGCGAGTTTTTGTGTAAAACTGTTGTTTTTGGTGCTTATATTTGTGAAATATCAGTTAATTAGTGTCTGACAAAAAGGCAGAGAAAAAGAAAATTGTTGATTTTGAAGGTTCAGAAGAGCATACATCGAAAAGTATTTGACAGCGCCGCGATTTTTTTCTAGATTTGTGTTCAGTTGATCAATCTATGTAAGTAACACCATTTTTTGTTTAATTTCTAGGTAGAGCCCGATAAACTTACCGTTACCCAAAGACGGAGATACTGATAAAAATATAAAAGAACTAGTCGACGTTATTTTTCTTTGACGATGATCGAATACTGAGTTTTTGAGACAGAATAATCAACTAATCCCCATAAATCAGATTCAACGAATTAGATATGAAGAAAAATATTATTGAGGATGAATTTTTAGTACAATCTCAATAGGCGTGAGTACTTGGGGGTAAATTTCAATTAAAACGTACATTATTCAATAACATTTAATATTCAGGTATGCTTCGAGGTAGAAGACGCGAGTTAGTTTGTTCCACCTTTAAAACGCGTTTTAACTAGTGAAATAGTAAAGAAAGTTGAAAAAAAAAGTGCAAAATATATCCATTAGAGTGCCTTCTGTGATTACCTAACTGTAGTGTTGGTTGGCGCAGTGGTTAGTGCCAGAGCTCGTGAGCGAAAGATCGCGGGCTCGATTCCCAGGAGGACCAAGGTTTTTTTCATTTTTCGGATGAAAATCGGAATGATTAGACTTTGAATGATTAGACCTTGTCGCCGACTGGGAATAATCTTCCACGATTCACTGTTGCGTAAAAATTAACAGTGCTGCTCCTAAGGTGGCGTATGGAGTTAGTAACAAGGCCTACCCAGAACACATATTATCCATAGTAATTAGACCAACAGGTCTGTTTGGATATAAATATAAATATAAAAAAAAAACAATATGTCAAGTACTGGAAATAAAATGTAAATACAAAATTCAAAGAATGAATCAACGAATTGTTTAAAAATAAGGAATTTATTAGTCAAATCACAAAACTTAAGATACTCGAGGATATAATGTAAAAAGCATGGATGATAAAATTAGAAGTCTAGAACAAAAAATGGATAATTTCGAATAAATGGAGAAAATCAATAATATAATATACAGAGTGTCTGAACAAACTGATGAAGAGTTAACGCCACGCCTGCTTCAATTATTCAATCAAAAGGGCCATACGGCTATCAAGAAAGAAGACGACTGCTTTCTCTCTGTCTTACTCTCTCTCTCTCTCTCTTCAACGGGCCTCCTCTTCTGCTCACTTTTAATGGTATGTACTATTTTTATTTACATTTAATAATATTTTTCTTTATTATTATTCATGCAATGAAGTGATCATTAATCAACATGAATCTGAATAAAAAAATTTCTTACTTCTCTTTTTACTGTGTATAGTTTCCGAAGGAGGTAAAGCTTCTAAACAACAATAATTCCCATTTGAAAACCTCATATTTGTTTGGAACATTGAAATAAAGCAAACTTTAATAACAGGAACTGACATAATAGGTTCATTCGTTTGCATCGAGGTGTAGCACTTTCTTACACCCGGTGTATTTTTCACTCGATTTTTAGTATTCTTTTGTAAATTGTCTTGTCAAATTCCTTTGTGTGAACTGCACTCATCTACACTCGATTTAAAATGTGGTGTAAACTACACCACATTATGCTACACCTCGATGCAAACCAACGAACCCCATATGTTTTCGTATTTAAATTTTTTGGGTTTTGCCAGATGTTATATTTTGTAAACGTAAGAAAAGAAAAGAGTTCTCAAAAAGCCCCAGCTAAGTACAATGAGCATGAATTGAGTTGCCCCATAAAATTCCATACAACAAACAGATGATTGAAATAAACTGTGGATAGCTGTGATCAATATTTCAAAGTAGTATAGTTGTTTAGTTTCAGAATGTTCATAGAAAACAATTCTTCTGCTTTCTCTTTAAATCTCTTGGTGCTTTGTAAAAGTCCATCAATATTAGAACTAACTAACTAACATAAGTAATGAGATTTCAGCCAATTTGACCGAGAGTCAATTTCCCATATTATGATTTCGTGAGGGGCCCTTCAATATTGTACATATTCTTATTGAAAAATTCATCTTGTTTATTAAATGATCAACTGGACCTGAACGGTTCCCCTTTGTTGTACGAGTCCAGGTATTAGCGATAATCATAGGTAGTCCCTAATTATGTTAATGGGTAAGAAAGGTATTTAAGTAATTTCAATGAAGAATATTTTAATGTACTACATTCCCGTAAAATAGATACTGTTTATTGAAAAACATGTCACAAAGACAATAAATATTGTGGAAATTTTAATCGTTTTTTACCTTAGTGTCATAACTATGGATTTCCATCAAGTAACGGCGACGTCAATCCATAAAAAAAAATTCCTATTGATGTCCCTAATAGAGTAGTTTAAATGTTGTTTAAATTAAGACTCAACCAGTTTGAGGTGAATCAGGGCTTGATATCTTCAATTATATTTTTATTCACTATTTGTTTTTTTATCACAAGGAGTTACAATAATTATGAACAATAACCAAAATAAGGATGAATTATATACCTGAAAACTGTGAGTCTAGTGATAGCCAAATATTGACACTTACCTTAATTCAGATTCTGTGATGAAGCAACTATCAGGTCCGTAAATCAAATCAGTCAAAGGTATTTCAGATCTGTTTCGTTCTTCGACAAAGAATCTTCCAAAAGCTTGTCCGAAATTATTAATTCTATAACGAAACTCGTCTATCATTTTTTGCTCTTCGGTGCGATTGTCACAAAAAAATGGATATTCCACTTTCTCAATGAACTTATAGTGAACTCCATAAGAAGGATTCGCTTCGACATTGTCTTGTATTTCAAAGTTTGAAATTTGCTTTGAGAAGCTGTGATATGTGCAAACTCCATAAGAAGAGTTTGGACAGCACAGCATACAAACGCACGAACATGACATTTTTGCAGTTTCAGTTAGTTCTTTGCACAAAGAAACGCTATCACAGTTACAAGGGGTAGAGTAGGATTTTGAGATGAAACTATCATCTAACAAGTCTTTTCTAATAAACACAGCCATTTGTGAACATTCTCCTAAATGTTCTGTACCAGAAGGCCCCTCTCCAATTCCAGAGAAAGACACAGTATAATCAGGAAAACGGCTCACTATATTGGTTGCCCTAAAAAATTGGATTGTGAGAATTATGAACACTTTCTAAAAATGCTTAGCTATTATGGCTTCAAAGAAGTATGCAAAATGGTTTAGGTCTTGTATAAGGGACAGAAAATTATTGAGATCAAAAAGTAGTTTTCTTCATCACCATTCAGGTTTAGTAATTTTAAAGATGATCTTTTGACAATAAAGTATATTTTGATATGAATTAGAGGGCAGTAGCTTAGGGGTCTGAGACGCAGGCCGTTAGAAACTTCAGCATTGTCGTATATTTTGGGGTACTCATTATCAGAATCGACGACCTCATGCGCTGTTGAAAAGCACGTGTAATAATAATAATAATAATAATACCTTTGGTACACTCTGCGAGTGTTCATGAGGGAGTATTATTATTATTATTATTATTATTAAATAACTAACAAGGAAGGGTAACAACAGCAAAAACGAGCCAAGTAACAATTTATTATTATAATGTTCGTGGTATCAGAACTAAAATGGCTGATCTTTTGTGTAGCGTAAACATAGCCAACTGGACAATACCTGGGCTTCGATTCAACATTGACCAAAAAAGGCTGAAAACTCTCGTGGAAAGGGTAAGAAACATATGCAACAATAAAGAACAGCTAGAAACTGAACTCACCTATATAAAGAGAGACATAAAACTAAATGGGTACCCAGACAAACTCGTAGAAAACATTCTAAAACTAGGTAACAAGGATCAACAATCAAGCCACTTTGTTCTCCTCCCAAAAGCGTATCGGAGAAACTAATAAGAATCGTACAACTCCTCGTTCTGATGAAATTCACCTTTCCATTACTGGAATTGAATGTGTCGATTTCTATTAAAAAATATGATATTTTTCAATTTACGTTTCGATCCATCCGGTACACAAAAGGTAATGAAATTTCAGCAGTGTGTCATGTTTTGCCTCCCATCAAATTTTAGAATAATTTTCGCACGAGGAGTTACACGGAGTTGAATAACTCATGTTTTTTGAATTAATATCGATGTATCTCCGGAACTAACATTGATAGACATGCATGACCGTATATTTTTTTAATGGTCACGTAATCTCTATTCAACCATGTGATGAAATATAGGGTGTTCAATTACAAAAAACATAACTTTGGTGTATGACTTTTCTGGCTTATCTTGTGTGGTTCGGTATGTTTTCCAAAGATTTTCTTCCAAGAAGGACTTATGCTTGTATTCGAAAAAAAATTGTGGCGTCGTTTAGAAGCTATGGACCATTGGAGTGCAGCTGCAGGACCCTGTAGATAAGCTTGGTTGATTTAAATGTTCTGTCTAGTCTGATGAAGTTGAATATGCATGTATGCCCAATATAACAAATGCATGAAATGTTTGATTAGGAAAAAAATTCTATTCTAATCTTGTAGTGTTTTTAATGCAAATCAATATATATGACATGTTATCCCAGCAGTTGAAAAAACAAATAGAAGTAGCATCAGTATGTTGATTTTCTTAAACATCATAAGGATTCACTTGATTCTTTTATAGATTACTAAAATTCCAGTACTTACCATTCCTCAAATTGTGCTCTGCTCCATTCGAATTTGTGATCATAATGTCTCATCCTTTTCGGATCTGATGAAAATAAAATATTGAAATCTGAATTTGGAGTTGTGATTATAACTATCTTTGGTTCAATGAAACTGAATACATTGTAGGGAAAAGCATCCAATGTATCAGGATATAAATGTTCAATCCTGAAAAAACAATCATTAATATTTTTTGTACAACTTATGAAGAAAAGAAATTATTTCCCCATAGAATAGGCCTGACAAATGTACAATTCTGTTTTTGGTTTAGAGGAAGCAGTGAAATCTCAGTAAAGAATTTCTAAAGAAAAATCCAATTAATTCTGAATTAGGATTGATCCCTGTCCTTAATCTCCAGCTTTTCAGGACATGAAATATCCTAAAATGTTCACAGAACATCCATCCCAAGAATCATAAGAGGTTGTAATCTTTGGGAGTGTACACAAAATACAGTCTGGGAGGGGACAAAACCTCCAATATTATTATTTGGCAGAGAATAGACGAAAGCTCGACTATTACAATTTCACTTACAGTTCAACTGCTACGACTGCATCAGTACACTGTAATCGGTAATCAGGATCTGCCACGCTTCCCGCAAATATGCTTATTTCAAGAGGTGACTCTCTTCGTCTGAGATATTCAAGAGTGAGGGGATATATTCTACTAACGTTATCTCTGAGAGTATCTTCCTCGATATCAATACATAGTATTTGATTCAAGCTACTTAATCGTTTTATAAAAACGAAGAGCCCAAATTCGGCACAGCCAAAATCACACAATTTTTTTACTTTCTTCCTCCATCTTTCATCCAAAAGTGTTTCATAAACTTTTCCATATCTTTGTCGGAAAACTGGAGGCTCAAATTTGAGATTGTTTTCTAGATCCACTACTGTATTTTCTGGCAAGTTTACTCTATTATTCTCCAATGATTGCAAGAACTTAATGCGTTTTCTGTGTCTCAAGAGTTGATATACGAGAAGACTCAGGCAATGGAAAAGTACTATCATGTTTTGGTCTAAATGTAAATTATCTCATTCCCAAAGTTTAAAAAATTAAAAATATAAACACAACGACAAAACCTCAAATATGCATCTTCTCTTTATGTGGGAATTTTTTCTTCTTCTTTTAATTCTGCCACGAAACGAGTTCCCTCTAGGTGGCGTTAAAAATATAGGCGCGAAACAATATAATGGTGTTCAGCTGCTAAATCCCATAAGGCAATACCCGAATAGATAAAAATTTCTGAAGCAATTTTCGCTTCTACATCGTTAGTTATTGATTCAAATTTGAATAAGAATAAAATTCAACACCATTGTTCTGCAATTTGGCAGCTGATCACAATTGAACTATTTCGCGCCAAAATTCTGAGCGCTACCTAGCGGGAAAATATTTCTCGAATACTTCAAATTGACAGTGTTTGGTGACTTGAATATCACTTTTGATAATTTTTCACATTTTATAGCTGCATTTTTTACGTGATTATTAATAATAATTCGTGTCGCTTTATTGAATTGTTATTCCCATTCCGATTAGTTCTAGAGCTAAACACTTGTCATTCAGTTGATACCGAAAGAACCGAAAATAACGCAGCAGTAAATACAGAAGACGAAGAATAGTTATGACATTTGACAGTTGACATAAGTTTGAGAAATTTCTTGTGGTTATTCGACAATCCACTTGTCAAGTTTTTAGTTCATTAATGGCGTTTGTGTGGAGTTGTGTATTGTAAAGTGCTGGTTTAGTAAACATCGTTCGACAGAGAATACTGCATAATCATTGATTGATACTAATTTCTTTCAATAAGGTTTGTAATTTTTCATTTTCTTATACCATTAAGCTTTCAGTGTCCGTCGAATTTGGTTTTCGTCTGTGCCAACTGATTTATTCAGAGAACCACTGAATGCATTCCTTAGTTATCTGAATTGGTCAACTCTTTAGTCTTGGGTAATTATTCCAAGGATTGTAATTGCCAATTGAAAGATCTCCGGAAAATAAAAAAAATATAGAATTCTTTGGAGGGAAATTGACAAATTGAGAATAATCAACAAAAAATTGCTATTTAACTCAATTGCTGATACCGTTGATTCGAGGTTGATTCCTTGTTTTTGTTTGTTTTCATGTACAGCTTCCTTTGGTTATTTATGTTATTATTCTCATACCCGATTGAAATCAATTTTTTGCTCTTTTCTTTGGAGGTCCATTCATAAGAAAATTCCTTCATTTACACTAAATATTATCATCTCATTAAGAAAACACCTAGTACAATAATACAGTATATTACATTACTTGTGTGGAAAGTGACATTTTTCACACGACTGGGGAATATTGTAGCACGAGGGACAGGTCGGTTTTGTATTTGTCTTCCACCTTTATAAAAATTATTTTTCCCCTACCACATTACAAGATATGCCTTCATCGATTTTTTTTTTCAATTGAAAGGGTATATTTTTATATCAAAAATTGAAAGCCCATATTTTTCTTAGTTCAACCATATCACATACGTTATTACACCCATCAATAGAGCATGAAATAAGTGACTAACAAAAATACGATTAGGAAACGGACTGTGGACACTTTTCCAATTTAATTTTTAGCATTTATTAGATGAAATATTTTGAATGTCCCAATGGAAAAATTGCCCTTTTCTAATAGTTGTATTGGAACGAAGAAGGGTGAACAATGAACCATATCAAAATATCTGATATCCTATGAATTTTACAACCCTTATATCCAGGTTAAAATGCAATATCTCGTAAGTCAGTTTTGTGTAGTTTGCATTTGTGGAAATGAAAATTAGCAAATAGTGGATTCCTGCTTGAACTGAAAAGTCTCGTTTGATTTAAGCCTGGAAATTGACTTACGCGATTTTGCAGGTCAAGGAATCTTCTATTTGCAAATTTTTGCTTCCAGAAAAACAAACGATACAAAACTGACGAGGTATTGCACTTTAACATTGGATTTCGGGTATAATATTTCGTCTTGCATAAAGAGATTTTTGACGAAATGTTTCAAATTGATTTTCCCTCATCTCGAAACGAAACAATTCAGCTGTCCGAGGGATCTAGAGGATACAAGCTATAAGTATAATCAAACTTGAAATTTCGTAATGCTTATTTTTTCCACATGTAAAAATGTGACGTTTTTGGTATTTCAACCAACATCAGCGGGTTATTCTGGCCAATCACTCGGTTTTGTTCGACAAAATTGCTCGACCTACGGTTTCGCAATTTCTTCAGGTCAGTTTTTCTCGTGAAATTACTGATTGGCAAAATCATTTCATTGAAGACAGAAATTTATCCCATATAAAAAGCTCTTCTTCTTTGAAAAAATTCGATTTTCCGAGACCCACGAAGACTATTCCCTAATCCTCTCGCATGAAAAGCAATTCGGGACATTTTGTGAAAAAATGAGATTGAAGAAATATTCTGTAACTATCACTTCTTCACTATCATCCCTAAAAACAGACCTTTCAGACCTATCTCGATCAGACGCTTTTGGTAATTTAAAATTTTGCACACTTTAAGGTCTATAAAAAACAAACATTTTCCTAAAATTTCAACTTCCAGACCATTCCGGAACATCTTAAAATAAGTTTTTTTAGGGCAGAGTTTGTAAGGCAAAATATGATCAAGAGCAATGTTGTCACTTTGCATTCTTTGAAAATATTTGAACATATCACAGAAGATAACTTATTTTTGACTGAAAAAAATTAAAATGTACTACATAGTATTACTCATTTCTAAGCATTTGAGATAATTTGAATATTTTTTCATGAATAACCCAAATTTTCCTAGATAGAAAAAAATCAAAATTTATTACCAAATTACTCATTTCAACTTATGACATTTTTCAATTGGAGTAGTTATTTTCAACCTACAAACGTTAGAACTGGAGAGTTAGCCTCTAAAAATGATAAAATGACATTTCTGTAAAATGCGTACTTTTCGAGTTAATACCCAAAAAACTGAAAAAAGTGCAATAATTTCGCACTTAAATAACCTATTTCTTTTGTTTTGATCAATATTTTAATTCCACCGTGTTAAATATAGTATTAACAACATCCTTGAACTTGTCCATTGAAAAAATGCATCGAAAATATTTCAATATTCTATTAGTTATGTTTTTTGTTAAATGTCTTTATCGTATCATTGGATATTAAGCTTCCTTTAAGTTAAATCTTTATTACAAATTATTAACATCCTAATATTATAACCACACATAATACATCAGTTACAATATAATACTTTAGTTACTTTATAATAGATACCAAATGGCACGCTCAAATGACAATAACGTGACATAACCAAAGTTGTTGATTTCATTTTCACATCATCGTTGTCAATATCAATGGTACGATAAAACTTTGAATGTAACTAGATTATTATGCAGTTTAAATAAGTCTCGGAAGTTTATTATTATAAATTGCATGATAATCTCGTAGCTATAATAATTCTGTCAATTTCGATATTCCTTTCAAATCGATCTTATACAGCCATATTAACGTAGTCTATGAGATGGAAATGCCAATAGAAAACTAATTTGAATAAATTTCTCATTGAAATGAAATGTTTGAAAATCCAAACTCTTACGTTCCGCATTCCTATGATAATCCTGAGCTGAAAGACTTCACTATCCATATCACTCCAATTCCTATTCTTACTTAAAATCCAACTGTATTGCGCGTAAGTTGAATAATAGGTAATTATACAAAGCATGTACCCGTATTTCGAGTTTTTTTTAAAATTATGTAATCAGATGTAATCGAAAGATTCGATCGATGTTTATGTAATAGTTCGACCAGTTATAGTATGTAGACATGCAAGATTTGTAGGAAACAGAGAAAGTACACCAATCGACCTTCCCACAGTAAAAACATTGAATAATAACAATAACACCTTTGAATCGACAATCATCGAAAAATATGAAAGGATTTATTTATACCTAGAACTACTTTCTATAGATAATGCTACCTTCTGGAAAAATTATAAATATTAGTCCTACAGTTACAGTTCCGGGAGGTTGGACTTTTTTTTGAGAAATTTTTCCTCTTTTTTAATCTTCTTTCAAATTTGAAAAATGTCGAATAATTTTTGGG
Organism: Chrysolina haemoptera; assembly: GCA_958298965.1. Taxonomy (NCBI): domain Eukaryota; kingdom Metazoa; phylum Arthropoda; class Insecta; order Coleoptera; family Chrysomelidae; genus Chrysolina; species Chrysolina haemoptera. Next base: position 30,056,929 of record OY282598.1, read on the forward strand.
ATATTCGCAAAAAACTAAACCCCATTTTTTTTTCAGTTACCTAATTGTTTATAACTTTTGCAATTGTTGCAAGCTACACTTGAATTTTTTCAAAAACCATCTACACGCTATTCTGAATCGAATTTCACCTCGTTCATATTTTTCTGAGGCGGCGAAAATATATTAAAGTATGATGAGTGGATAAAAAAGTCTTTCAAACACGTGCGATTTTTCGAGCACCACGGCGCAGCCTGAGTGCTCGAAATAGATAGAGCAAGTGTTTGAAAGATCAGTTATCCACGAATACTTTACATTATTTTTTTCAATTGCTGAACTTTGAAATCATAAATACTGGTTTCATTATTACAAATAATGGAAATAAGAACTTATAGTAAAATGTTTGAATAAATGTTATGCATTTCTAACATTTCTAACTAAAGTCAATTATTATTATAGCGAAAAGTTTCTACTTTGTTTTCAGATGACCAAACTTCAAATCTAGACATCCACTCTATTCCGGACAAAATTAAACTCGCGACCATCGACTCTTGTAGTAGTAACGGAGCTAACGGAAAAATAACGGTCGCTATCGCGCGTAACATGCCTTAAAGGCCGCCCTGTATGACCAACGGACGAGGCGCCGGCATGGCGTCCTTCATGACCAAGAAGAAGAAATACAAATTTCAAGTGGAAATATGTCTGGAAGAACTTCTCGAAGTGCCTTTCGTGAACGCCGTGCTGTTCGCAAAGCTGAGATTGCTGGACGGCGGCAATTTTCAGGATCATAGTAGCAGGTGAGTGTTGTTCTTCATTTGTTATGGGTTGTTGTCTTCTTCGTTGAAATTATTATTTGTATCAAGCACTTTTGGTGGTAACAAGAAAAATATAACCTAGAGCCGATTATTTCGAAAACCGTCTGGGGTAGTTTATACTAACTTGTTTATAAGAAACATTCCGGAAATGTCTTCTATATTATAAATAGTACGGGGTAAGTTAAACGTATTAAATAATTTTAAAATTTGGTTCTCATCCTCTCAATAGGTACTTACCTAGGATAATTTACTTTTTTGTCACTAAAATCAACTCTTGTAGACAAAGCTTGTAAACAAACATAAATATACTGTTCTCATGAACACACATGAAAGTATCGTCCGTAATAGACTACCTAAGTGTGAAGTGGCTGAAACATGGTAAACCTTTCCAAACATTGAAATGTTTTTTTCGTCAAAAGGTTTCAATTAACTAAGTCTTTACTGAAAATGATATCAATTTTCCTTATTGTCGACGGAATTATGCAAAATCATCAAATCAATCATTATTCCTTATGGGCTTTTAACACGTATTAGGTACATGTTTGTTTGGAAAGATTTTATAAGCTCCGCCCACTTGTGACGTCAGGGCTTAGGTAGTCTATTGTTGAAGTAAAACTCTGTGAATTTCATAGGATCAGTGGATATACCGGGAATGAGTCAAATCTTGTGAGGGTCTGATCTTGGTGACATACACTGCGCGCCAGAAGCGATGAAAACACTAATTTTGCGAAAAATAATATTAGGGCACGAATTTTTTACGGATTTGTAATCCGAACATCAATTTTATCATCAATATACAGTGAGTTTCAAAAAGTTTTCACCATATGTGAAACTTTTTTTGTTGTGAATTTGTCAGAAAATTGTATTCTTCATAAAAAATTGTGCATTGCCGAAAATTTGTATTTGAGTTATCAAAATTCTGAAATTCTAAACGGTATACAGGGGAAAACCAATAATTTGAATACTACGATCAATGCGTGACTGGAACACAGATATCTCAATTTTTTTTCAACAATTTAAATTAAAAAAAAACAACACTTATGAATGGAAATAAAAAAAAGATCGAAACAATAATTGGACACCAATAATGTGAATACTACGATCAATAGGGGTAATGAGGTTACTGAAATATTTTTGTTCGTTTTTTATTATATTTTTCAAGTCAAACATCTGTTTTTTCGTTTGTTTTTGAAGTAATGGAAAAACTTCATTTGAACTTTTTGTAGAGCTCTTTGAGGGCAATTGAACTGTTCATATAAAATTTTCTGATATTTTGTTTGTTCTAGAGTTTTTGGCGATTTTTTTATTTTATTTTTTTTATCATAAATTCCAAATTTCTTCCAGTAGTTAAAAATTCTAGCGTTTCAATCATTCAAAAATTTTCAGCATAAAAAAAGTTACGGGACGGCTGTGCCAGCTTAAAGGTTGAACTATCACAAAATTATCAGTAATTTTGAATGCACTCATGGTATCATCGCCGATTATTGAAAATGTATATAAAAAATTTGACATCTTAGGTGATTTTTAAAGTACAGCGCAAATACGCCTTTATAATTGATTCTCATCACGTATCCGTTAATCACATGTAAATGGAAATAGGGCCTTCATTGACCTGTATCTGTCATAGCACCAATACAGTTACAAATTGACTCCTGACATTCCAGTTAACCATTTCGAGGCGACAAGTATACAAGTTATTATTCAACAATGCATCCGACGTTGCTAAATCTAAATTATCAGGTCGTATATATGTATATGGTAAACTAAATTGACAGTATCGTGTAGCGAAATGGCCAGTGGGAGTTTCGCCGACGAATCTGCCCACTGGTGCAATATTAGAGTATCAGGAGGACCAAATTCCGTGTTATGTATTTGATTTATTAATACAAACCCGAATGTTAACGAGCTTTTAGCTGCAAATTTTACGACTATGTGATGTTGTTACTAGCATAATATTAAATGAGCCGGTGTTGTTAAATTCGGAATATTTTTATGATAGTCTAGTAGGGGAGACAGGAGCTAGAATAAACGATTTTTAATAAGCAAAAAATACCTACATACAAGTTGACACTCTCCAAGAAATGTCATGTTTCTAGATATCAAAAGTGATAGGGGAAAATCGTTGGGAAGATTGTCGACAAATCTGAACCGAAATAAAACTAAATACAAATCAAAAATTCATCTACAAAAAAAAATGTAAAATTCCTCAGACATTTTTTTTTCGACACCGGATAACAAAATAGCCTTTGGCGCGTTCAAATAAAGTTAATGTTTTCAGAGGAATGTCATTATATGACAGCTTTTTCGCTATAAATTGACAACATTGAGAAAATGCTCGCTTATTCATATGTTTCCCCGATTTGCCGGCATGTAAATTATCCAGAAAGTTTAACTCAAGACTGGAAAGATGTCTGTTTGGCCTAGTGGATAGGGCTTCTGCACTTCACGCTGGCGACCCGGGTTCAAATCGAGTACGAATATTTTTTTTTTGTGTGTTGAAGATATGGATTGTATTGCCAGTAATTTGGATACCGACTTTGGCTATATCTATTAAAATTGTCAGAATTTTACATTCAATTTTAATCTAGTAAATAATAAAAGAACTTAATATTTTTATAAGGTAATCAATGATCAATAAAGTATCGAGTGTTTTGTCTGTATCTGAGATCTGCGTTTGTCGAAAAAACATTGTGTGTATTTCGAGCACAAAGTGTAAATGGCCAAATAGCTATTTCGCAATCTAACTCTTACAAAGTGTGGAATAAATAAGTCAATAAGTGATTTTTTTTATTGAATTTGATTAACATTTTATTACCATTTTTGATGACTTAAGGATTATCATTCTCATTAAGTACATTGAAATCAGTTAGGCCTGCCAAAACTCAAGATGAAATAATATTAAATCATAACGGTTGAGCGATTTGTTTAATCCTGAATATCGATATAAATGGATGAGTAACGTTAAAATAATTCTACATTACTAATCAAAAGTGATAGAGAGATTATAAACAGCAATTATGGATAACGAGATTAAGGTGTTATCCCCATATAATGTCCTAGGAATTTCATTTATTCATAAATAGTATATAGGTAATAAATATTTTTGTTTGATGGCAGTCGTGCTGGTTTTGGCATATTTTGTTTACTGTACAAGAACAAGTCCCTAACACACAAAAAAATAATTTGCTCGAGATCTCTTTACCAAACATCGGTATTTCCCGATCACTAGATCACTAGACCACTAGACCAATAACAATGTTTACTGGGTATGGTCGATCCATAAATGATAGTGATAGGCCATCTCATGACTGACCACTTGACCAGAATATCAAAATATACTGAACAAGTCACCCTTCTATTGATTAAAATCCAAAATGAAATTATGGGTACCATACCTATGAAAAACAAAATATATATCTGCCCAATTCACGAGTTAATTTTTTCGATTTTAAAATACTTCCTGTTGAAAACTCAACAACTCACCATTCATACCTTTATTTTCAACATGAAGTATTTCATAATCGAAAAAATTAACTCGTGAATTGGCCAGATATATATATATATATTTTTTCATAGGTTTTGGTACCAATAATTTAATACCTATTTGTTTGGCAGATATAGTCGATAAATATAATCAATTATTTCAATAACCGAAAAACCAGAGATTAGAAGTCAGGTTCACAAAACTGCCTCCTAATTCAATAACGTTTTGGAGTATTCAAGAATAACATCACTCATTGTGATTCTTTATACTTCTGCTTGAATGAGCCATTTTATGGCGAAACACGGGTCGCGGTTTTGTAAACAAAAAATTGTGAAAGTCAACATCAAACTTTCATTATAAACGTTTTACTATGTATCGGCTACATCGATTCAAAATATATTGTATCCTTATTCCCTTTACGTAAAAAACAAAGACCATGGAACCTTTGAAATAACAGATTTCTTGGATTTATTTTCTGAAAAACCTTGGCCAGGTATCGGTAAGTTGACAATTTACGCGTTCACGACCAACTTTGTCATACCTTACACTTGACCCAAATTCTTCCGTATTCGTAGAAAACCTCCTTGTCTGTGACAATGCAGAACTTCATATGATCACGCTGTGAGTTGTTTTCATTGTGTTGTGGAGCACGCTTTAATTTTTTATTTCCGCTGCCGAGACACTTATTATTATGGTTGATGAGGTACCGGATGTTGGGCCGGTGAATATTTCGCACCGTACAAAATTAATCAAAATAATTTATATACTGTGAGTGGCTAAATTATGGAACAAATACTTTTTTTTGTCGAAGACAGTCGGTCGAAATCGGGAAATTCTGAAACAAGTTGATTTTTATTCTCAAGTCATTGCCAAGTTATTGTCATATGAAAAATGATTCTCTTTTATTTTGCAGTCCCTTTGGGCGAGATGACAGTTTTTTCTGGTTTTATTTTCAATTACTTATATAGTCTATTCAATTTGTCTTTATAACAAATAATGTATTTGTTTTCACATCTTTTTTTCTTTAAGATAGTCCTTTGCTTATTATAAGAAATTAGAGAATACGATTTCGAATCAGTGGCACAGCCAGAATTTCAGTTTGGGGAACGAGGAACTGAACATTGAATTTGTTTTTGTTCATCCGAATGTTTTGACACACTACAACTAGTGATTCAGTGGCTTGCGGGGTTCCAAAGCACCCCCTTGCTGTGCCACTGACAAACATCATTTTGTTTTTTATCCCATTGTCCGGATCGTAGAAGAGATAGAGATGTGGACATATCCTTGAACACAACCGTTGTTTTGTATGGATTTTAGTTTGACATAATGTGAAGCAATTCTTCCAGGGTGGCATCTCACTATTAAAGCGGGTTCCGTTAGGAACCGGTATGATAAAGCTCTTGCGATGTTGTATTGAAGGCGTTCTGTTAATTAATTCAAAACGTATATAGGTCGCCCTTACTTACACCTGGTCAAATTCGGAGACCATTTGCATATATAAGATGCGTGACATTATCAAGTGACAGGTATTCAACCGGTATGAATGAAATTAGTGGCCATTTTCATTCATCTCGCGGCCTAACTGTTTTGGCGTCGGGTGATATAAAACATTTATAAAAGAAAATTAAACCGAATCAAATGTTTTTGATGATGGTGCCAACTAGATTTGATTTGACTTATTTGGTATGATAGGTGACGTTGTTGTTAAAATAATTTTTTTGTCGGAAATATCATCCAGTATGAAGTAATGAACTAATCTATTTTTCAAGATGATCTCAAAAATGTTGCCGAGGATCCTATTATCAATTAGGGATTTAACTCATTTGTTGAATATCGTCAAAACTTTTGCCGGAAATTTATATGAATATTCTCATGCCAAATTTTATCTACTTCTGTTTTTTAATGACGTTCGCACCGGGGCAAAACCATAATCGACATAATAATCGAACACATTTCGCCATGCCTAGTAGTTAGTTCTTCTCATAGACCACAAGATTTTTGGTGTATTCATCTCCAGACATCTCGGAACAAAATCAAAAATGCACACAGAAATTTGTCTAGAAACTGTTCCTTGTTCTTTCGGTCAATCATACATGTTTATGCGGTGGAGTATTAATATTATTATTAAGAGTTTTTGTTCTGCGCTGAGAAAATTGCTAAAAGCAAAAGTAGTTTATAGTCAGAGTTTACGACGCTATAAAAGAACTCGACTATAAACAGATGATTTTGACAGACACTTGCCTTCAAGCTTTCTTGAAACGAAACATAAAGCATATGTTATAGGTTGTTTGAATGAGAATCATATTTTGCGAGCGTTCTAAAAATAATCGACCATTGTTCATGTTCATTTTTATTCTGCTGGGAAGAGATCGTTAATAACTTTTGTAATATTCATATTATCGTTTTTGTTTATTTTATTAATTATGGTATTTTATGGCGTATTTTGTCGTGTGTATTGTTTTGGAACGAACATGGCACGGGTGAATATTACTTTGTTTCCTTAGACTGTGATTTTAGGCAATTTGGTTTGCATGTTTTTTTGGTATTTTTGGCATATCATTTCAGATTGTACTAAAATTATTCATAATTTTTTTGTCATGATATGATGATCGTCACGTGAAATTGTTAATTATTGAGTTAAAATATTGGTAGGTCAACCAATAGAGGTAGAGAAATAAAACAGAGGCTGTATTCTCACTTGAATGAAGACGCAAATAACCTGTACTAAGTACCTTTCAGAAGATAGTTCGTAGTTGAAAACCCTGGTGTTGGCCCCAGCAAAATCGCTTTGTGGAAAACAATATTTATTGTTAAAAATTACCACTTTTTTCACAAATATTCTGAAACATTATTAAGGAATCGTTTCACAGTCAGTGGAAAGTTTGTAGAGAATTGAAAAATCTACACAATGGTTTTTTCTGCGACTGGTTCGGTTTTTTCACTGAAGAAATCCGGAAATACCTATAAAAATAGACAATTTTTCAAAAATTCATTATTTTTGTAAATGTAAAGCTGGGCAAACTATCTCACAGGAAATGTAAGTAGTTCCACTGTGCGGAAGATAATTTTGCAAAATGCGCCGATTTCAGGGAATTCATCGTTATTCCAGAAAAAAATAAGTTTTATCGAACGCCCTCAGGAAAATATGTATCCAACCGTAGATACGTGTTTCGGACACTTTGGCCCTCATCAGTACGATGGAGCCAAGTGAAAGGACACTCGAATCGCTTGATTTGACTTACCATATTTTTTTTTAATTCAAATGATAGTGTAGAAGCTCTCTTTATGATAATAGATTATAATAGACATACGACTTCGTGGCAAAAGGTTTCTATTGACGATTCAATTCGTTCTTTTAAATAATGATTCTGATGCTTAAAAAATGCAGCTGCGCCTATCTCACGAAGGTATTTTAATGCGTGTTATATATTGAATAAGACAAGTACATAGTTTTCAGCTAATACTGCGATTCAACAGGTATCAGCTTGATTTCCAGAGGAACCCTTTTACTTCGCCCCTGTTCCTCCACTTCACCCTTCATTTACGCGAAGAGCACGCCCCATGACATAACTAATCGATCTAGTGTGAAGTCCCGAGACAGAGCCAAAAAATTCCAAACATCTCTTGCGTTTTCTCGTCTCCTGCTACAATTTTCCCATTTCGTGGAAGCATTCCACAATGGAAACCCTGGAAAGTTTTCCGACAAAGGGAATTTCATCTTCGGTTCGGGAACTTCCACTAAAATCGTTCCCCTGACGGATATCTGGAGGGAGTTTCGGGAACATCCACGCTTGTTGTCAGAGCTTTCATCCAGAATGGGAGTTTTCGTATCAGGAGAATACGATAGGCGCAGGGTTATATATTATCAGAACTGTCCGCCAGACAGATAACACTGATAACAGTGAAAAGGAGTTGTAGCAGGCTGCGTCTCGGCTCCCTTGCCGATTGAAGTTGTGGAGTGTTGATATTTTATGATTTTTTTTAGATGCTAACCATATTGTATTGTTTTATTTGTATTTCAGTTAGTAACAAATTTACAAAAATAATGTAAAACCACAAAGTTTAGTATTGCAGTAAAAATAAATATATATTAATTAATGATCATGTGCCTGTACGAACCCAGCCAAACATAGTATCAATAGTATCATTGATATAACTGAATCGACAACAAAAAACTCTAGTAGATAATCCGAAAATATACAGGGTGATCCATTTGAAATCTAAAGTCGGCTATCACATTATTGCCAAAACAAAAATTAAGTTCGTTATTTTGCTATTCCATACCCTACCAAAATTACCCATTTGAATCCTCTCAGTGCAATATTAAATACGTGTTAGGTAGTTAATTTGATTTATATTTCATATTAATTGCTTTACTTTCAAGGACAAGATGCTGTCACTTGATTGGAAAATGTATACTTGATGATTTTGCACGCACCAGATGATTAGCCAAAATCTCGGAGATAGTTGACGCATTTCCAGATCATGAATTTGGAAAACGTCCAACTTATATTTTAAACCGAATCACATTTTTTTATTAGTTTGATGTAACATCCGAGAATATTTCGCGAACAGCAGGTTCATTCTAAAATAGATTTGCTTTTGATTTTTTGTAATCATAATATTTATATTTATTTTTGTGTTAGGTAACACTCAATGACACGTCATTTGTTTCAGACAAAAAGGAGATTGAACAATTATTATACTGAGCCGACCTAACGATAGATTTTACTGCAAAATTATCTTTCATTAAGCGCATTAGAGTAATAAAAGACATGAAATGAGCGGGCATACACGAAACTACCCGAATGAATACGGACATGTATAAGGCCCTCGCTTGTGAACAAAGAAAGTTATGTTGACTTCAAGACAAGGAGAAGGCATCTTTATGATCTTTTATTACTTTGAGGGATTTGCATAATAGATATTTACGATATAAGTGTCGTAAAGATTTATATTACGATATGAGATAGAACATTTGTCAAACGAATCCTTCAGGCCGAGGTTGATAACCCATCGATTATCGTAATATAAATTGAAGTCCCACCAGAGACATGAAAACGAATATAAGCGGTTTGAAGAATGGTTGTCCTCAAACCACCACAGCTCATGATCGTTTTTTTATTTTGTATAAAAACGGAAAATGTTATCCCCAATCAGTGGGCATAAACACTTTTCGGCGCATTCCAAATGAAATGCCAAATTTTTTGAACTACCAAATCCATCACGTTATACAGGTCAGAGTTTTAGAAGATTTTCCGCATCCCTACTTGATGATGCTGGTGCTGATATGCATACTTTAAAGAAACATGGCGGTTGGAAAATCCAGTAGGGTTGCTGAAGGATATGTCGAAACATATTTAGAAAACAAAAAAATAATAGTCACAAAAATAATGGGAAAAGAAGAAAGTGTTTATAAGAATTAAGTAGATATTGAACACTGCAAAATTTCAGTTGCCTCCACTTTTGCAGGAAAATTATAGTTGAATGAAATAAGATTCATTTTGTGAAGTTGTGAAGTTGATTTTGGAAAGACTGAATTTTTTCCATCATGGGGGGGGGGTAATTATCTCCATTACCCCTCCCTTGTATACGCGCTTGTGCGGATTACAAGCAAAGAGAGATGTAGACCATGTTCAACATTTGCTATTACGTCTCTTATATGAACTACCATCTATACGCATCTTAGATAATTGTTAGTATATCACGATGACAGTTATTGTCATTGTGAACAGCGAAATTGAAAACTCAACTATTTCTTTATTTCATACCTACTTATCGCTATTCATTGGGAAGGGGTTGAACAATAGTTAATTGGTCACATAGTCTTCTATGTTCCGTCCATCGTGAGATTATCTGTAATTCATTATATTATATGAATGAATATTCCACCGAAATTACAAAAAGACTTGTATATAACACATTACAAAATGGCCAGTTTTTTGCACATGAATATCCACGTCTGGTGCAAAAAACACACACGCTCATTTTGCAACAATAAATAGCTATTGTTTTACTGTGTGGTTTTCGAAACAATATTTCACTTATTAGCCCTCGAATTTACGATTGTGATGGAACAATAATGCATAAAAATACATTTTATTGAAAAGGCAAACATGGTTGTTTGCCAGTTTGCGTTTGTCTGATTTTGTTATCGTACCTAGGTTATTGTTTCATATAGGACTAATAAAATATTTGCAATCGTTTCAGGGTTACATACTGCGTCATTTCAATAAAAATGACGATAAGTAGTGATTTTCAACTGTCAAAAATTGAGAGTTGTTTTGGTGAAAAACAATGTATTTTTTTACCCATACGATACCCGTTGTCATGCTACTTGTTTGGCAAACCTTTTATTCATTCAAAATTCGTTAACTATCTTAGATGCTGCGGTCCAATTTTTCATAATAGTGTTACTTCAGGAAAACACCCCAATACTTTGATAATATATTCAATATGGATCGGGCTTGAAGAAATTGATGACGAGCACTCCATCCCATCGACGGAAAACCTTTTTGCGTCCGATGTCACCCCTGTCTATAAAGGAGACGTTGCTATCCCTCGCAAACGAGATTGAATCCGCAACAGCTTTGCTATTAGCATTCGACCTTCACTGGAGAGTCTGGTCTGACCGACTTTGGCTTTCTGTTTGCCCTAGAGGAGAAACAGGACGGTAATTTGGTTGTTGGGCGTGTCCCTGATACATTTTATATGTACACGGTAGGTCAAGGAAGGCCTTGCCGGAATCCTTCCAGAAGGAAGTTTGCATCCCGAAAAGTATTGAAAGAATCGTTTTACAGTCAATGGAACTTTTGTAGAGAATTTGAGTTTTGCTCAACACTAGCACATTTAATGTATTTTTCAATGTTACAATTTTGCTATACATAATGCAATGTTTGTCCCATGGGACCAGCATGGCAGTGAACGTGTTTAATTATCCGAAAAGTTTAACATTTGAACACAGCAATTACAGTCCGCTCGTTTTTCTTCGCTACCTGGCAGTCTTGATAAAGTTCGAAAAATTGAGCTCCTACTTCGATACGAGAACAATGCTTGTGAACACATTTCTACTACACGCAGAAAGGAGAAAACTGAATGGTGTATCGTTGTATCCGTTTCGCTAGCTTGTCGAAACCAAAAACCGTGTCAGTTACAACCTCACAGTGACACATTACAGCTGATTGTATCATTATCATGAACTGACAAAGCTCATTCAGCGCTGTGCTATGTTTAGAAATGTGATAGATATCTCTATGAATAGAAACACGATATAAATCTCGATTTGGTAAACATTCCGAGTATTATGTCGGCACACCTCTCAAAGGAAAACCAAGATCGTCTTTAGACATAATAAATGTAAATATTCAGGTGACGGTGTCAGCCTTGCAAGGTCACGCATTTCTGATATATACGAGGACTGATTAGAATGTAATCTAATGCAATCGAGCACAGATTAATTAATTTACATTCAAAATACGCATTTTAAAAAATCTCATGTGATATTAGGGGAGAGGGTCGAGCAAAATCTCACGAAATCTCACCAACGGGGAAGGGGGGATTTGAAAAATGTTTTTCCAACAGTATAGGATCAATCATTTACGTGAAGTTAGCCACACTTTTCTGGCCACAGTTTTTGGTTTTGAGTATACCTTAGGTGGAATTGAGGAGTTACCGTCTGCGGTGTTGCCACATCAATTGTTTAGTTCATTACCAGTTTTTTAGAGTATTTGCAGCTAGGTAGCATTATTATTCAACAAACTATTGAAATGTAGTAGGTAAGAAACATGGAACTGTCCGAAAAATCCCGAATTGAATATGAAATAGAAATACTGTGCGATAGACGCCTTCCAGAAATGTTAGTATTTATAGAGGGAATTGAAAGAAACAACGATTTATTATATTCATAATTTACAAGTTTTTATTTAGTTTAATTTTTTACTTTATTCGTTCGTTCGTTCGTTTTGGTCAAATTTTGAAAGCGAATTTTGACTCACTTCTGGTTGTCCGATTAACTTGAAATTTGGCAAGTTATCATAATTCCAGTGACAAAATGCATTATGGAATTATTTCTAGAGAAAAAAAAAACAAAATAGCGGCTCCAACTTGACGGACGAGATTTGTAATTAGTGTACGAATCGATTTTAAATTGGTATGTGGCGTATGTGACGTAGAAGACATGGAAATGAAGTGCGGTGACATTTTCAACAATTAAAATCTCTTTGCATGGCCGTAGGAGAGTTGAAAGAAAAATTAAAATATTTTCTCGGGCTAAAAAATATAAAACTATGTCAAGCAGGTACGGTGCACAAAAAACAAAAATACCATCGGAAAAAGCATGAAAATCTTAACATTTTCGAAACTTCAAATCTCTTTGGATGGCCGTAGGAGAGTAGCAAAAAAATTAAAATGTTTTCTCGGGCTATAAAATATAAAACTATGTCAAGCAGGTACGGTGCACAAAAAACAAAAATACCATCGGAAAGAGCATGAAAATCTTAACATTTTCGAAACTTCAAATCTCTTTGGATGGCCGTAGGAGAGTAGCAAAAAAATTAAAATGTTTTCTCGGGCTATAAAATATAAAACTATGTCAAGCAGGTACGGTGCACAAAAAACAAAAATACCATCGGAAAGAGCATGAAAATATTGACATTTTCAAAACTTCAAATCTCTTTGGATGGCCGTAGGAGAGTTGCAAAAAAATTAAAATGTTTTCTCGGGCTATAAAATATAAAACTATGTCAAGCAGGTACGGTGCACAAAAAACAAAAATACCATCGGAAAGAGCATGAAAATATTGACATTATCAAAACTTCAAATCTCTTTGGATGGCCGTAGGAGAGCAGCAAAAAAATTAAAATGTTTTCTCGGGCTATAAAATATAAAACTATGTCAAGCAGGTACGGTGCACAAAAAACAAAAATACCATCGGAAAGAGCATGAAAATCTTGACATTTCCAATACTTCGAATCTCTTTGGATGGCCGTAGGAGAGTTGCAAAAAAATTAAAATGTTTTCTCGGGCTATAAAATATAAAAATATGTCAAGCAGGTACGGTGCACAAAAAACAAAAATACCATCGGAAAGAGCATGAAAATATTGACATTTTCAAAACTTCAAATCTCTTTGGATGGCCGTAGGAGAGTAGCAAAAAAATTAAAATGTTTTCTCGGGCTATAAAATATAAAAATATGTCAAGCAGGTACGGTGCACAAAAAACAAAAATACCATCGGAAAGAGCATGAAAATCTTGACATTTCCAATAGTTCGAATCTCTTTGGATGGCCGTAGGAGAGTTGCAAAAAAATTAAAATGTTTTCTCGGGCTATAAAATATAAAACTATGTCAAGCAGGTACGGTGCACAAAAAACAAAAATACCATCGGAAAGAGCATGAAAATATTGACATTTTCAAAACTTCAAATCTCTTTGGATGGCCGTAGGAGAGTAGCAAAAAAATTAAAATGTTTTCTCGGGCTATAAAATATAAAACTATGTCAAGCAGGTACGGTGCACAAAAAACAAAAATACCATCGGAAAGAGCATGAAAATCTTGACATTTCCAATACTTCGAATCTCTTTGGATGGCCGTAGGAGAGTAGCAAAAAAATTAAAATGTTTTCTCGGGCTATAAAATATAAAACTTTGTCAAGCAGGTACGGTGCACAAAAAACAAAAATACCATCGGAAAGAGCGTGAAAATCTTGACATTTTCAACACTTCAAATCTCTTTGGATGGCCGTAGGAGAGTAGCAAAAAAACTAAAATATTTTCTTGGGCTATAAAATATAAAACTATGTCAAGCAGGTACGGTGCACAAAAAACAAAAATACCATCGGAAAGAGCATGAAAATCTTAACATTTTCGAAACTTCAAATCTCTTTGGATGGCCGTAGGAGAGTAGCAAAAAAATTAAAATGTTTTCTCGGGCTATAAAATATAAAACTATGTCAAGCAGGTACGGTGCACAAAAAACAAAAATACCATCGGAAAGAGCATGAAAATCTTAACATTTTCGAAACTTTAAATCTCTTTGGATGGCCGTAGGAGAGTAGCAAAAAAATTAAAATGTTCTCTCGGGCTATAAAATATAAAACTATGTCAAGCAGGTACGGTGCACAAAAAACAAAAATACCATCGGAAAGAGCATGAAAATATTGACATTTTCAAAACTTCAAATCTCTTTGGATGGCCGTAGGAGAGTTGCAAAAAAATTACAATGTTTTCTCGGGCTATAAAATATAAAACTATGTCAAGCAGGTACGGTGCACAAAAAACAAAAATACCATCGGAAAGAGCATGAAAATATTGACATTTTCAAAACTTCAAATCTCTTTGGATGGCCGTAGGAGAGTAGCAAAAAAATTTAAATATTTTCTCGGGCTATAAAATATAAAACTATGACAAGCAGGTACGGTGCACAAAAAAAAATACCAGTGGAAACAGCATGAAAAGCAATACAACACTATTTATATCCAATCTGCGGCAATAGGTCGAATCCCTTTGGATGGCCGTAGAAGAGTTGCAAAAAAATTAAAATATTTTCTCGGGCTTCAAAGCATTATTAAGGAGGTAACACTTGCAAAACAAAATAACAGGAGAAAGATTAGAGAAAAAAAAATCATCGCACCATACGATTATATGAGGGAAGTATATCTTGCTGCTAATATTTTTGTATACTTTAAAACAAATTTACCACTTTGAATACAAATTTAGTCTAAGAAACATTTTCAATAGATCATGCATAAGTGCATAAAAAAATGTCAAGATTGTCATGCTCTTTCCGATGGTATTTTGTTTTTTTTGTGCACCGTACCTGCTTGACATAGTTTTATATTTTATAGCCCGAGAAAACATTTTAATTTTTTTGCTACTCTCCTACGGCCATCCAAAGAGATTTGAAGTATTGAAAATGTCAAGATTTTCATGCTCTTTCCGATGGTATTTTTGTTTTTTGTGCACCGTACCTGCTTGACATAGTTTTATATTTTATAGCCCGAGAAAACATTTTAATTTTTTTGCTACTCTCCTACGGCCATCCAAAGAGATTTGAAGTTTTGAAAATGTCAAGGTTTTCATGCTCTTTCCGATGGTATTTTTGTTTTTTGTGCACCGTACCTGCTTGACATAGTTTTATATTTTATAGCCCGAGAAAACATTTTAATTTTTTTGCTACTCTCCTACGGCCATCCAAAGAGATTTGAAGTTTTGAAAATGTCAAGGTTTTCATGCTCTTTCCGATGGTATTTTTGTTTTTTGTGCACCGTACCTGCTTGACATAGTTTTATATTTTATAGCCCGAGAAAACATTTTAATTTTTTTGCTACTCTCCTACGGCCATCCAAAGAGATTTGAAGTTTTGAAAATGTCAAGGTTTTCATGCTCTTTCCGATGGTATTTTTGTTTTTTGTGCACCGTACCTGCTTGACATAGTTTTATATTTTATAGCCCGAGAAAACATTTTAATTTTTTTGCTACTCTCCTACGGCCATCCAAAGAGATTGGAAGTTTTGAAAATGTCAAGATTTTCATGCTCTTTCCGATGGTATTTTTGTTTTTTGTGCACCGTACCTGCTTGACATAGTTTTATATTTTATAGCCCGAGAAAATATTTTAATTGTTTTGCTACTCTCCTACGGCCATCCAAAGAGATTTGAAGTTTTGAAAATGTCAAGATTTTCATGCTCTTTCCGATGTTATTTTTGTTTTTTGTGCACCGTACCTGCTTGACATAGTTTTATATTTTTTAGCCCAAGAAAACATTTTAATTTTTTTTTTCCGTCGACCGTTCATTTATGATGTATTTTAACGCACTCAAAATCGTTGATTAATGACCCCTGTTAATGAATGATTTTCTATTAATCAACGATTTGATTATATGCAACCCAACATACATTGCTCTTATACATTTTATATTGGTTAGTACTACCTGTCATTATTTAATTGTCAATTTTCAATAAAATTTTAGAAAATGTTTATTACAACAGTTGTCACTCAAAACCTTATATGGTCCCGTGGCGTAATGGTAAAGTGCACCTGGCTTGCAACACTGAGGTCTAGAGTTCAAAACCCACCGAGGGTAATTTTTTTTTTTATTTCAATTTGAAAATAAATAATAAAAAATAAAATAAAACTACCACTGAGAAAAATTAAACTATCTTTGAGTAGAGTTAATATAAATAGGAAATAGTGATTGTTTTTTATCGTAACGTTAAATAAATAAACATTGAAAATAAGATATCTCTATTTTTGAAAACTTCTGTCGACGGAAAAGTTTTGTAACAAACTCGTGAATTAAAATGGCGATTAACAATCTCAAACATTAACGCGCTCGCTCCGCTCACGCGTTAAAATATCTCGATTGTTAATCGCCCTTATTAATACACTTGTTCGTTAAATAACTATTTCAACTCTCCTACTGCCATGCAAAGAGATTTTAATTGTTGAAAATGTCACCGTACTTCATTTCTATGTCTTCTACGTCACATACGCCACATACATATAAATACAAACATTTCTGGAAGGCGTCTATCGCACAGTATTTCTATTTCATATTCAATTCAGGATTTTTTGGACAGTTCCATGTTTCTTACCTACCACATTTCAATAGTTTGTTGAATAATAATGCTACCTAGCTGCAAATAATCTAAAAAACTGGTAATGAACATATCTGTAAAAACAATTGATGTGGCAACACCGCAGACGGTAACTCCTCAATTCCACCTAAGGTATACTCAAAACAAAAAACTGTGGCCAGAAAAGTGTGGCTAACTTCACGTAAATGGATCAATCAACTATTCGAGTATTAAGGTTATCAAGTAAAACATTGTTTCGACCATATTTCTAATATCCAGGTGAAGAAACAATTATATCTCATAATAAATTTAACATTAGCGATCAAGAAATGTGCTAGTTGAGCAGAACTCAAAAGTTTACTGGTTGACTGAAAAAAATGTATGAAATCGATATATTCATATTTACCTAAAAAAAGAAACACACAATAATAATTCACTTAGAAAATTGACTGTTCTAATAATTACAGAACATATTGATCTCTACTCGTATATATGCATCATGGTTATTTCTTCGATGTCCGAATGAGGACCTGATAAATATGGTAGCTGTTTATTCAGTTTCGAGCGAGTTATGTGGGTCATGTTTCACTCCTGCCCCATCGTTCTGGTCCCGTGTACGGTACTCTTGGGAAATGTTTTACTGCTTCACCGGATTTAACTTCGTCTGAATATGCTCTGGAATATTCATGGATCACACATAAACCTGTTTAATTTTGAGAGAACCGAGTTCTATTTTCGTCCCGGGATTCATAAAGGTAATGAGAAGAGGTATTCTGAAATTTTTGGCCTTACGAGGAAAGAGTGACTATAACCAAGAGTTAACAACCAGCCATTTGCAGTGCCACGGTGGGGCAAACGGGGGCAGTAACTCCCCGCCCTTTGCAAATTGTCGTTCTTAATGCCCCCTTTGTTTTTATATCTTACAAATATAGTGCTACAACGATGTACATAACAGTTTCCCACTAAATGCATGGAAAACCAATAAACGTGGCAACATTCGTTAATCCCACGGTCAGTTGTGAATCTCATACCGCTCGCTGTCTCTCACTCTATCTCAATAATGCTAGTGCATAGGTACTGTGATTATTATCAGCGGTAATATAATAAGTGGTATGATTATTACCGATAATTTTTTGGAATATTAATGAATTGCAATCCCAAAGCTGCGGACTCGTTGTATTTTCTTGCATTGGGATTGCCAATGAATTGATATTCCAAAAAATTATAGGTTTTTAATCATACCACGAATTATATTTAGGACGACAATATATCGATTTGAAATAAAGAAAAATCGTGTCACCTGGTAATTGATGCTTTACTTCTAGCCGTCCTACGGAATACTCTTTACCACGGCCTCATCTATGATACCAATGGACATTCGTCCCCAACGATCGCTCATATTGATAAATAAAGATAACTAGCCAAAACACATAAATTTGACGTTTATAATTTAAATCATTATTTTCACTTGACAGATAGTAAAACAAAAACTAAGCAGATTTATCACCGTGAAAATACAGCGACAAGCTATTTTTCACTGTAGTTCCGATTCTATTGGCCGAATTTCGAAATTTGAAATCCACTGATTGGTTGGTAAAGAAAGGAAATATATTGTCTAAGAAATAATTGTACATTAATTGTACTCCGGCACGGCAGTAGTGGCAGTCTGGTTTGGTACTGAACCAAGTACAAGTACTAAGAGGAAACTTTTGCTAACAGATTCAAATTGTGCTGGATTACTGAAATCCCATAATTCGAATTTATTTACCATTGAAACAGATCCATGTATATTGCTGCGAGATACGCCAGCAAGTACACAAATGCTGAGACATGAGACGACTGAATCATATTTTGGACTAGAAAAAAGTGACTCCTAAATCTTTAATGGCACATAAATAAATTATAGCAACATGACAGAAAATTTGCACTGCAGTGTTACAGTCATCTTCAACAACTCGATACTTGTTTCGATCAGCAAGTGATCATCTTCTTTAGAATTCTGATATACAAACAAACGTACTTTGACGTGCTCATTCCGAATCTTTGAACGAAAATGTCGAAAACGTATCAGAAATATTTTTGGCGCCAAAAAAACATTTAAAAACTGATTCAGAGCTGACCAACTGGAGAACGGGTAGAGACAGACGAATTCTGCGAACGTCAATCGATTCAGAATGGCCGAATTCGTATATACTGAAAATTTGAACGAAATAAATTGACGGACAAAAAAGTCGAGTATATCATGATAGATAATTTTTTGAACTTTTTTATTTTTCATTTTTCGAATTTCAAATGTTTGTCCTCAAACGTATTTTGACGTGCTTATTTCGAATCTTTGAACGAAAACTTCGAAAACTCATCAGAAATATTTTTGGCGGCAAAAAAAACATTTGAAAACAGATTCAAAGCTGATCAACTTGAGAACGGTTAGATATAGACAAATTCTGCGAACGCCAATCGATTCAGAATAGATAAAAATCATGAAAAATACTAAGTCGTCATATCGACTTGGAATTTGCACTGTATACGTGATATTTCATGCTCTTTTCGAAAATGTATGATTTTTATGTGCTCAGATGTAAGATTCAGCCGGAAAAGAGTGTTTAAGGTAGAAAATACAATTTTCTGAGATTTTTTATTTTTCATTTTTCGAATTTCAAATATTTGTCCTCAAACGTATTTTGACGTGCTGATTCCGAATCTTTGAACGAAAATATCGAAAACTCATCAGAAATATTTTTGGCGGCAAAAAAACCATTTGAAAACAGATTCAAAGCTGACCAACTCGAGAACGGTTAGATATAGACGAATTCTGCGAACGCCAATCGATTCAGGATGGTCGAATTAGTATATATTGTGAATTTCGTTCAATCGAAAAAAATCAAAATTACTCGAAAAAAGTTGCAAGGGGTTAGTTACCCTTAAAAATCATGAAAAATACTAAGTCGTTACATCGACTTGGAATTTGCACTGTATACGTGAAATTTCATGCTCTTTCCGAAAATTTATGATTTTTAAGTGCTCAGATATAAGATTCAGCCGGAAAAGAGTGTTTAAGGTAGAAAATATAATTTTCTGAGATTTTTTTATTTTTCATTTTTCGAATTTCAAATATTTGTCCTCAAACGTATTTTGACGTGCTGATTCCGAATCTTTGAACGAAAATTATTTTTCGTGCCAAAAAAACCATTTGAAAACAGATTCAGAGCTGACCAACTCGAGAACGGTTAGATATAGACGAATTCTGCGAACGCCAATCGATTCAGAATGGTCGATTTAGTATATATTGTGAATTTCGTTCAATTGAAAAAAATCAAAATTACTCGAAAAAAGTTAGAAATCATAAAAAATACTAAGTCGTCACATCGACTTGGAATTTGCACTGTATACGTGAAATTTCATGCTCTTTCCGAAAATATATGATTTTTATGTGCTCAGATATAAGATTCAGCCGGAAAAGAGTGTTTAAGGTAGAAAATACAATTTTCTGAGATTTTTTATTTTTCATTTTTCGGATTTAAAATTTTTGTCCTCTAACGTATTTTGATGTGCTGATTCCGAATCTTTGAACGGAAATATCGAAAACTCATCAGAAATATTTTTCGCGCCAAAAAAACCATTTGAAAACAGATTCAAAGCTGACCAACTCGAGAACGGTTAGATATAGACGAACTCTGCGAACGCCAATCGATTCAGAATGGTCGATTTAGTATATATTGTGAATTTCGTTCAATCGAAAAAAATCAAAATTACTCGAAAAAAGTTGCAAGGGGCCACCCTTAGAAATCATGAAAAATACTAAGTCGTCACATCGACTTGAAATTTGCACTGTATACGTGAAATTTCATGCTCTTTCCGAAAATATATGATTTTTATGTGCTCAGATATAAGATTCAGCCGGAAAAGAGTGTTTAAGGTAGAAAGTACAATTTTCTGAGATTTTTTATTTTTCATTTTTCGGATTTCAAATTTTTGTCCTCTAACGTATTTTGACGTGCTGATTCCGAATTTCTGAACGAAAATATCGAAAACTCATCAGAAATATTTTTGGCGGCAAAAAAACCATTTGAAAACAGATTCAAAGCTGACCAACTCAAGAACGGTCAGATATAGACGAATTCTGCGAACGCCAATCGATTCAGAATGGTCGATTTAGTATATATATATATTGTGAATTTCGTTCAATCGAAAAAAATCAAAATTACTCGAAAAAAGTTGCAAGAGGTCACCCTTAGAAATCATGAAAAATACTAAGTCGTCACATCGACTTGGAATTTGCACTGTATACGTGAAATTTCATGCTCTTTCCGAAAATATATGATTTTTATGTGCTCAGATATAAGATTCAGCCGGAAAAGAGTGTTTAAGGTAGAAAATACAATTTTCTGAGATTTTTTATTTTCATTTTTCGGATTTCAAATTTTTGTCCTCTAACGTATTTTGAAGTGCTGATTCCGAATCTTTGAACGAAAATATCGAAAACTCATCAGAAATATTTTTGGCGGCAAAAAAACCATTTGAAAACAGATTCAAAGCTGACCAACTCGAGAACGGTTAGATATAGACGAATTCTGCGAACGCCAATCGATTCAGAATGGTCGATTTAGTATATATTGTGAATTTCGTTCAATCGAAAAAAATCAAAATTACTCGAAAAAAGTTGCAAATCATGAAAAATCATGAAAAATACTAAGTCGTCACATCGACTTGGAATTTGCACTGTATACGCGAAATTTCATGCTCTTTCCGAAAATGTATAATTTTTAGGTGCTCAGATATAAGATTCAGCCGGAAAAGAGTGTTTAAGGTAGAAAATACAATTTTCTGATATTTTTTATTTTTCATTTTTCGGATTTAAAATTTTTGTCCTCTAACGTATTTTGACGTGCTGAGTCCGAATCTTTGAACGAAAATATCGAAAACTCATCAGAAATATTTTTCGCGCCAAAAAAAACATTTGAAAACAGATTCAAAGCTGACCAACTTGAGAACGGTTAGATATAGACGAACTCTGCGAACGCCAATCGATTCAGAATGGTCGATTTAGTATATATTGTGAATTTCGTTCAATCGAAAAAAATCAAAATTACTGGAAAAAAGTTACAATGGGTCACCCTTAGAAATCATGAAAAATACTAAGTCGTCACATCGACTTGAAATTTGCACTGTATACGTGAAATTTCATGCTCTCTCCGAAAATATATGATTTTCATGTGCTCAGATATAAGATTCAGCCGGAAAAGAGTGTTTAAGGTAGAAAATACAATTTTCTGAGTTTTTTTATTTTTCATTTTTCGGATTTCAAATTTTTGTCCTCTAACGTATTTTGACGTGCTGATTCCGAATTTCTGAACGAAAATATCGAAAACTCATCAGAAATATTTTTGGCGGCAAAAAAACCATTTGAAAACAGATTCAAAGCTGACCAACTCGAGAACGGTTAGATATAGACGAATTCTGCGAACGCCAATCGATTCAGAATGGTCGATTTAGTATATATTGTGAATTTCGTTCAATCGAAAAAAATCAAAATTACTGGAAAAAAGTTACAATGGGTCACCCTTAGAAATCATGAAAAATACTAAGTCGTCACATCGACTTGAAATTTGCACTGTATACGTGAAATTTCATGCTCTTTCCGAAAATATATGATTTTAATGTGCTCAGATATAAGATTCAGCTGGAAAAGAGTTTTTAAGGTAGAAAATACAATTTTCTGAGATTTTTTATTTTTCATTTTTCGGATTTCAAATTTTTGTCCTCTAACGTATTTTGACGTGCTGATTCCGAATCTTTGAACGAAAATATCGAAAACTCATCAGAAATATTTTTGGCGCCAAAAAAACCATTTGAAAACAGATTCAAAGCTGACCAACTCGAGAACGGTTAGATATAGACAAATTCTGCGAACGCCAATCGATTCAGAATGGACGAATTAGTATAATCTAAGAATTTGAACGAAATAAATCGACGGACAAAAAAGTCGAGTATATCATGAAAGATAATTTTTTGAACCTTTTAATTTTTATTTTTCGAATTAAAAATTTTTGTCTCCAAACGTATTTTGACGTGCTCATTCCGAATCTTTGAACGAAATTGTCGAAAACTCATCAGAAATATTTTTGGCGCCAAAAAACATTTGAAAACTGATTCAGAGCTGAACAACTCAAGAACGGTTAGATATAGACGAATTCTGCGGACGCCAATCGATTCAGAATGGTCGATTTAGTATATATTGTGAATTTCGTTCAATCGAAAAAAATCAAAATTACTCGAAAAAAGTTGCAAGGGGTCACCCTTAGAAATCATGAAAAATACTAAGTCGTCACATCTACTTGGAATTTGCACTGTATACGTGAAATTTCATGCTCTTTCCGAAAATATATGATTTTTATGTGCTCAGATATAAGTTTAAGGTAGAAAATACAATTTTCTGAGATTTTTTATTTTTCATTTTTCCAATTTCAAATATTTGTCCTCAAACGTATTTTGACGTGCTGATTCCGAATCTTTGAACGAAAATATCGAAAACTCATCAGAAATATTTTTCGCGCCAAAAAAACCATTTGAAAACAGATTCAAAGCTGATCAACTCGAGAACGGTTAGATATAGACAAATTCTGCGAACGCCAATCGATTCAGAATGGCCGAATTAGTATAATCTAAGAATTTGAACGAAATAAATTGACGGACAAAAAAGTCGAATATCATGAAAGATAATTTTTTGAACCTTTTAATTTTTACTTTTCGAATTAAAAATTTTTGTCTCCAAACGTATTTTTTTGACGTGCTTATTCCAAATCTTTGAACGAAAATGTCGAAAACTCGTCAGAAATATTTTTGGCGCCAAAAAAACATTGGAAAACTGATTCAGAGCTGAACAACTCGAGAACGGTTAGAGATTGATGAATTCTGCGAACGCCAATCTATTCAGAATGGCTGAATTAGTATATACTGAAAATTTGAACGAAAAAAATCGACGGACAATAAAGTCGAGTATCTATGATAGATAATTTTTTGAACTTTTTTATTTTTCATTTTTCGAATTTCAAATGTTTGTCCTCAAACGTATTGTGACGTGCTTATTTCGAATCTTTGAACGAAAACTTCGAAAACTCATCAGAAATATTTTTTGCGGCAAAAAAACCATTTGAAAACAGATTCAAAGCTGACCAACTCGAGAACGGTTAGATATAGACGAATTCTGCGAACGCCAATCGATTCAGGATGGTCGATTTAGTATATATTGTGAATTTCGTTCAATCGAAAAAAATCAAAATTACTCGAAAAAAGTTGCAAGGGGTTACCCTTAAAAATCATGAAAAATACTAAGTCGTTACATCGACTTGGAATTTGCACTGTATACGTGAAATTTCATGCTCTTTCCGAAAATGTATGATTTTTAGGTGCTCAGATATAAGATTCAGCCGGAAAAGATTGTTTAAGGTAGAAAATACAATTTTCTGAGATTTTTATTTTTCATTTTTCGGATTTCAAATTTTTGTCCTTTAACGTATTTTGACGTGCTGATTCCGAATCTTTGAACGAAAATTATTTTTCGCGCCAAAAAACCATTTGAAAACAGATTCAAAGCTGACCAACTCGAGAACGGTTAGATATAGACGAACTCTGCGAACGCCAATCGATTCAGAATGGTCGATTTAGTATATATTGTGAATTTCGTTCAATCGAAAAAAATCAAAATTACTCGAAAAAAGTTGCAAGGGGTCACCCTTAAAAATCATGAAAAATACTAAGTCGTCACATCGACTTGGAATTTGCACTGTATACGTGAAATTTCATGCTCTTTTCGAAAATGTATGATTTTTATGTGCTCAGATGTAAGATTCAGCCGGAAGAGAGTGTTTAAGGTAGAAAATACAATTTTCTGAGATTTTTTATTTTTCATTTTTCGAATTTCAAATATTTGTCCTCAAACGTATTTTGACGTGCTGATTCCGAATCTTGGAACGAAAATATCGAAAACTCATCATAAATATTTTTGGCGCCAAAAAAACCATTTGAAAACAGATTCAAAGCTGACCAACTCGAGAACGGTTAGATATAGACAAATTCTGCGAACGCCAATCGATTCAGAATGGCCGAATTAGTATAATCTAAGAATTTGAACGAAATAAATCGACGGACAAAAAAGTCGAGTATATCATGAAAGATAATTTTTTGAACCTTTTAATTTTTACTTTTCGAATTAAAAATGTTTGTCTCCAAACGTATTTTTTTGACGTGCTTATTCCAAATCTTTGAACGAAAATGTCGAAAACTCGTCAGAAATATTTTTGGCGCCAAAAAAACATTGGAAAACTGATTCAGAGCTGAACAACTCGAGAACGGTTAGAGATTGATGAATTCTGCGAACGCCAATCTATTCAGAATGGCTGAATTAGTATATACTGAAAATTTGAACGAAAAAAATCGACGGACAAAAAAGTCGAGTATCTATGATAGATAATTTTTTGAACTTTTTTATTTTTCATTTTTCGAATTTCAAATGTTTGTCCTCTAACGTATTTTGACGTGCTGATTCCGAATTTCTGAACGAAAATATCGAAAACTCATCAGAAATATTTTTGGCGGCAAAAAAACCATTTGAAAACAGATTCAAAGCTGACCAACTCGAGAACGGTTAGATATAGACGAATTCTGCGATTGCCAATCGATTCAGAATTTCCGAATTAGTATAATCTAAGAATTTGAACGAAATAAATCGACGGACAAAAAAGTCGAGTATATCATGAAAGATAATTTTTTGAACCTTTTAATTTTTACTTTTCGAATTAAAAATTTTTGTCTCCAAACGTATTTTTTTGACGTGCTTATTCCAAATCTTTGAACGAAAATGTCGAAAACTCGTCAGAAATATTTTTGGCGCCAAAAAAACATTGGAAAACTGATTCAGAGCTGAACAACTCGAGAACGGTTAGAGATTGATGAATTCTGCGAACGCCAATCTATTCAGAATGGCTGAATTAGTATATACTGAAAATTTGAAAGAAAAAAATCGACGGACAAAAAAGTCGAGTATCTATGATAGATAATTTTTTGAACTTTTTTATTTTTCATTTTTCGAATTTCAAATGTTTGTCCTCAAACGTATTTTGACGTGCTTATTTCGAATCTTTGAACGAAAACTTCGAAAACTCATCAGAAATATTTTTTGCGGCAAAAAAACCATTTGAAAACAGATTCAAAGCTGACCAACTCGAGAACGGTTAGATATAGACGAATTCTGCGAACGCCAATCGATTCAGGATGGTCGATTTAGTATATATTGTGAATTTCGTTCAATCGAAAAAAATCAAAATTACTCGAAAAAAGTTGCAAGGGGTCACCCTTAAAAATCATGAAAAATACTAAGTCGTCACATCGACTTGGAATTTGCACTGTATACGTGAAATTTCATGCTCTTTCCGAAAATGTATGATTTTTAGGTGCTCAGATATAAGATTCAGCCGGAAAAGAGTGTTTAAGGTAGAAAATACAATTTTCTGAGATTTTTTATTTTTCATTTTTCGGATTTCAAATTTTTGTCCTCTAACGTATTTTGACGTGCTGATTCCGAATTTCTGAACGAAAATATCGAAAACTCATCAGAAATATTTTTGGCGGCAAAAAAACCATTTGAAAACAGATTCAAAGCTGACCAACTCGAGAACGGTTAGATATAGACGAATTCTGCGATTGCCAATCGATTCAGAATTTCCGAATTAGTATAATCTAAGAATTTGAACGAAATAAATCGACGGACAAAAAAGTCGAGTATATCATGAAAGATAATTTTTTGAACCTTTTAATTTTAATTTTTCGAATTAAAAATGTTTGTCTCCAAACGTATTTTGACGTGCTCATTCCGAATCTTTGAACGAAATTGTCGAAAACTCATCAGAAATATTTTTGGCGCCAAAAAACATTTGAAAACTGATTCAGAGCTGAACAACTCGAGAACGGTTACATATAGACAAATTCTGCGAACGCCAATCGATTCAGAATGGTCGAATTAGTATATATTGTGAATTTCGTTCAACCGAAAAAAATCAAAATTACTGGAAAAATACTAAGTCGTCACATCGACTTGGAATTTGCACTGTATACGTGAAATTTCATGCTCTTTCCGAAAATGTATGATTTTTAGGTGCTCAGATATAAGATTCAGGTGGAAAAGATTGTTTAAGGTAGAAAATACAATTTTCTGAGATTTTTTATTTTTCATTTTTCGGATTTCAAATTTTTGTCCTCACACGTATTTTGACGTGCTGATTCCGAATCTTTGAACGAAAATATTGAAAACTCATCAGAAATATTTTTGGCGCCAAAAAACCATTTGAAAACAGATTCAGAGCTGAACAACTCGAGAACGGTTAGAGATAGATGAATTCTGCGAACGCCAATCGATTCAGAATGGTCGAATAAGTATAATCTAAGAATTTGAACGAAATAAATCGACGGACAAAAAAGTCGAGTATATCATGAAAGATAATTTTTTGAACCTTTTAATTTTTATTTTTCGAATTAAAAATTTTTGTCTCCAAACGTATTTTGACGTGCTTATTCCAAATCTTTGAACGAAAATGTCGAAAACTCATCAGAAATATTTTTGGCGCCAAAAAAACATTTGAAAACTGATTCAGAGCTGAACAACTCGAGAACGGTTAGAGATTGATGAATTCTGCGAACGCCAATCGATTCAGAATGGCTGAATTAGTATATACTGAAAATTTGAACGAAAAAAATCGACGGACAAAAAAGTCGAGTATCTATGATAGATAATTTTTTGAACTTTTTTATTTTTCATTTTTCGAATTTCAAATGTTTGTCCTCAAACGTATTTTGACGTGCTTATTTCGAATCTTTGAATGAAAACTTCGAAAACTCATCAGAAATATTTTTTGCGGCAAAAAAACCATTTGAAAACAGATTCAAAGCTGACCAACTCGAGAACGGTTAGATATAGACGAATTCTGCGAACGCCAATCGATTCAGAATGGTCGATTTAGTATATATTGTGAATTTCGTTCAATCGAAAAAAATCAAAATTACTCGAAAAAAGTTGCTAGGGGTCACCCTTAAAAATCATGAAAAATACTAAGTCGTCACATCGACTTGGAATTTGCACTGTATACGTGAAATTTCATGCTCTTTCCGAAAATGTATGATTTTTAGGTGCTCAGATATAAGATTCAGCCGGAAAAGATTGTTTAAGGTAGAAAATACAATTTTCTGAGATTTTTTATTTTTCATTTTTCGGATTTAAAATTTTTGTCCTCTAACGTATTTTGACGTGCTGAGTCCGAATCTTTGAACGAAAATATCGAAAACTCATCAGAAATATTTTTCGCGCCAAAAAAAACATTTGAAAACAGATTCAAAGCTGACCAACTTGAGAACGGTTAGATATAGACGAACTCTGCGAACGCCAATCGATTCAGAATGGTCGATTTAGTATATATTGTGAATTTCGTTCAATCGAAAAAAATCAAAATTACTGGAAAAAAGTTACAATGGGTCACCCTTAGAAATCATGAAAAATACTAAGTCGTCACATCGACTTGAAATTTGCACTGTATACGTGAAATTTCATGCTCTCTCCGAAAATATATGATTTTCATGTGCTCAGATATAAGATTCAGCCGGAAAAGAGTTTTTAAGGTAGAAAATACAATTTTCTGAGTTTTTTTATTTTTCATTTTTCGGATTTCAAATTTTTGTCCTCTAACGTATTTTGACGTGCTGATTCCGAATTTCTGAACGAAAATATCGAAAACTCATCAGAAATATTTTTGGCGGCAAAAAAACCATTTGAAAACAGATTCAAAGCTGACCAACTCGAGAACGGTTAGATATAGACGAATTCTGCGAACGCCAATCGATTCAGAATGGTCGATTTAGTATATATTGTGAATTTCGTTCAATCGAAAAAAATCAAAATTACTGGAAAAAAGTTACAATGGGTCACCCTTAGAAATCATGAAAAATACTAAGTCGTCACATCGACTTGAAATTTGCACTGTATACGTGAAATTTCATGCTCTTTCCGAAAATATATGATTTTAATGTGCTCAGATATAAGATTCAGCTGGAAAAGAGTTTTTAAGGTAGAAAATACAATTTTCTGAGATTTTTTATTTTTCATTTTTCGGATTTCAAATTTTTGTCCTCTAACGTATTTTGACGTGCTGATTCCGAATCTTTGAACGAAAATATCGAAAACTCATCAGAAATATTTTTGGCGCCAAAAAAACCATTTGAAAACAGATTCAAAGCTGACCAACTCGAGAACGGTTAGATATAGACAAATTCTGCGAACGCCAATCGATTCAGAATGGACGAATTAGTATAATCTAAGAATTTGAACGAAATAAATCAACGGACAAAAAAGTCGAGTATATCATGAAAGATAGTTTTTTGAACCTTTTAATTTTTATTTTTCGAATTAAAAATTTTTGTCTCCAAACGTATTTTGACGTGCTCATTCCGAATCTTTGAACGAAATTGTCGAAAACTCATCAGAAATATTTTTGGCGCCAAAAAACATTTGAAAACTGATTCAGAGCTGAACAACTCAAGAACGGTTAGATATAGACGAATTCTGCGGACGCCAATCGATTCAGAATGGTCGATTTAGTATATATTGTGAATTTCGTTCAATCGAAAAAAATCAAAATTACTCGAAAAAAGTTGCAAGGGGTCACCTTTAGAAATCATGAAAAATACTAAGTCGTCACATCGACTTGGAATTTGCACTGTATACGTGAAATTTCATGCTCTTTCCGAAAATATATGATTTTTATGTGCTCAGATATAAGATTCAGCCGGAAAAGAGTGTTTAAGGTAGAAAATACAATTTTCTGAGATTTTTTATTTTCATTTTTCGGATTTCAAATTTTTGTCCTCTAACGTATTTTGAAGTGCTGATTCCGAATCTTTGAACGAAAATATCGAAAACTCATCAGAAATATTTTTGGCGGCAAAAAAACCATTTGAAAACAGATTCAAAGCTGACCAACTCGAGAACGGTTAGATATAGACGAATTCTGCGAACGCCAATCGATTCAGAATGGTCGATTTAGTATATATTGTGAATTTCGTTCAATCGAAAAAAATCAAAATTACTCGAAAAAAGTTGCAAATCATGAAAAATCATGAAAACTACTAAGTCGTCACATCGACTTGGAATTTGCACTGTATACGCGAAATTTCATGCTCTTTCCGAAAATGTATGATTTTTAGGTGCTCAGATATAAGATTCAGCCGGAAAAGAGTGTTTAAGGTAGAAAATACAATTTTCTGATATTTTTTATTTTTCATTTTTCGGATTTAAAATTTTTGTCCTCTAACGTATTTTGACGTGCTGAGTCCGAATCTTTGAACGAAAATATCGAAAACTCATCAGAAATATTTTTCGCGCCAAAAAAAACATTTGAAAACAGATTCAAAGCTGACCAACTTGAGAACGGTTAGATATAGACGAACTCTGCGAACGCCAATCGATTCAGAATGGTCGATTTAGTATATATTGTGAATTTCGTTCAATCGAAAAAAATCAAAATTACTCGAAAAAAGTTACAATGGGTCACCCTTAGAAATCATGAAAAATACTAAGTCGTCACATCGACTTGAAATTTGCACTGTATACGTGAAATTTCATGCTCTCTCCGAAAATATATGATTTTCATGTGCTCAAATATAAGATTCAGCCGGAAAAGAGTGTTTAAGGTAGAAAATACAATTTTCTGAGTTTTTTTATTTTTCATTTTTCAGATTTCAAATTTTTGTCCTCTAAGGTATTTTGACGTGCTGATTCCGAATTTCTGAACGAAAATATCGAAAACTCATCAGAAATATTTTTGGCGGCAAAAAAACCATTTGAAAACAGATTCAAAGCTGACCAACTCAAGAACGGTTAGATATAGACGAATTCTGCGAACGCCAATCGATTCAGAATGGTCGATTTAGTATATATTGTGAATTTCGTTCAATCGAAAAAAATCAAAATTACTCGAAAAAAGTTGCAAGGGGTCACCCTTAGAAATCATGAAAAATACTAAGTCGTCACATCGACTTGGAATTTGCACTGTATACGTAAAATTCCATGCTCTTTCCGAAAATATATGATTTTTATGTGCTCAGATATAAGATTCAGCCGGAAAAGAGTGTTTAAGGTAGAAAATACAATTTTCTGAGATTTTTTATTTTTCATTTTTCGGATTTCAAATTTTTGTCCTCTAACGTATTTTGACGTGCTGATTCCGAATTTCTGAACGAAAATATCGAAAACTCATCAGAAATATTTTTGGCGGCAAAAAAACCATTTGAAAACAGATTCAAAGCTGACCAACTCGAGAACGGTTAGATATAGACGAATTCTGCGATTGCCAATCGATTCAGAATTTCCGAATTAGTATAATCTAAGAATTTGAACGAAATAAATCGACGGACAAAAAAGTCGAGTATATCATGAAAGATAATTTTTTGAACCTTTTAATTTTTATTTTTCGAATTAAAAATGTTTGTCTCCAAACGTATTTTGACGTGCTCATTCCGAATCTTTGAACGAAATTGTCGAAAACTCATCAGAAATATTTTTGGCGCCAAAAAACATTTGAAAACTGATTCAGAGCTGAACAACTCGAGAACGGTTACATATAGACAAATTCTGCGAACGCCAATCGATTCAGAATGGTCGAATTAGTATATATTGTGAATTTCGTTCAACCGAAAAAAATCAAAATTACTGGAAAAATACTAAGTCGTCACATCGACTTGGAATTTGCACTGTATACGTGAAATTTCATGCTCTTTCCGAAAATGTATGATTTTTAGGTGCTCAGATATAAGATTCAGGTGGAAAAGATTGTTTAAGGTAGAAAATACAATTTTCTGAGATTTTTTATTTTTCATTTTTCGGATTTAAAATTTTTGTCCTCACACGTATTTTGACGTGCTGATTCCGAATCTTTGAACGAAAATATTGAAAACTCATCAGAAATATTTTTGGCGCCAAAAAACCATTTGAAAACAGATTCAGAGCTGAACAACTCGAGAACGGTTAGAGATAGATGAATTCTGCGAACGCCAATCGATTCAGAATGGTCGAATAAGTATAATCTAAGAATTTGAACGAAATAAATCGACGGACAAAAAAGTCGAGTATATCATGAAAGATAATTTTTTGAACCTTTTAATTTTTATTTTTCGAATTAAAAATTTTTGTCTCCAAACGTATTTTGACGTGCTTATTCCAAATCTTTGAACGAAAATGTCGAAAACTCATCAGAAATATTTTTGGCGCCAAAAAAACATTTGAAAACTGATTCAGAGCTGAACAACTCGAGAACGGTTAGAGATTGATGAATTCTGCGAACGCCAATCGATTCAGAATGGCTGAATTAGTATATACTGAAAATTTGAACGAAAAAAATCGACGGACAAAAAAGTCGAGTATCTATGATAGATAATTTTTTGAACTTTTTTATTTTTCATTTTTCGAATTTCAAATGTTTGTCCTCAAACGTATTTTGACGTGCTTATTTCGAATCTTTGAATGAAAACTTCGAAAACTCATCAGAAATATTTTTTGCGGCAAAAAAACCATTTGAAAACAGATTCAAAGCTGACCAACTCGAGAACGGTTAGATATAGACGAATTCTGCGAACGCCAATCGATTCAGAATGGTCGATTTAGTATATATTGTGAATTTCGTTCAATCGAAAAAAATCAAAATTACTCGAAAAAAGTTGCAAGGGGTCACCCTTAAAAATCATGAAAAATACTAAGTCGTCACATCGACTTGGAATTTGCACTGTATACGTGAAATTTCATGCTCTTTCCGAAAATGTATGATTTTTAGGTGCTCAGATATAAGATTCAGCCGGAAAAGATTGTTTAAGGTAGAAAATACAATTTTCTGAGATTTTTTATTTTTCATTTTTCGGATTTCAAATTTTTGTCCCCTAACATATTTTGACGTGCTGATTTCGAATCTTTGAACGAAAATATCGAAAACTCATCAGAAATATTTTTGGCGCCAAAAAAATTCAGAGCTGAACAACTCGAGAACGGTTAGAGATAGATGAATTCTGCGAACGCCAATCGATTCAGAATGGCTGAATTAGTATATTCTGAAAATTTGAACGAAAAAAATCGACGGACAAAAAAGTCGAGTATCTATGATAGATAATTTTTTGAACTTTTTTATTTTTCATTTTTCGAATTTCAAATGTTTATCCTCAAACGTATTTTGACGTGCTTATTTCGAATCTTTGAACGAAAACTTCGAAAACTCATCAGAAATATTTTTTGCGGCAAAAAAACCATTTGAAAACAGATTCAAAGCTGACCAACTCGAGAACGGTTAGATATAGACGAATTCTGCGAACGCAAATCGATTCAGAATGGTCGATATAGTATATATTGTGAATTTCGTTCAATCGAAAAAAATCAAAATTACTCGACAAAAGTTGCAAGGGGTCACCCTTAGAAATCATGAAAAATACTAAGTCGTCACATCTTTTCGAAAATGTATGATTTTTATGTGCTCAGATGTAAGATTCAGCCGGAAAAGAGTGTTTAAGGTAGAAAATACAATTTTCTGAGATTTTTTATTTTTCATTTTTCGAATTTCAAATATTTGTCCTCAAACGTATTTTGACGTGCTGATTCCGAATCTTTGAACGAAAATATCGAAAACTCATCAGAAATATTTTTGGCGCCAAAAAAAACATGTGAGAACTGATTCAGAGCTGACCAACTCGAGAACGGTTAGAGATAGACGAATTCTGCGAACGTCAATCAATCCAGAATGGCTGAATTGGTATTCACTGAAAATTTGAACGAAAAAATCGACGGACAAAAAAGTCGAGTATATCATTTTAAATTTTTGTCTTCAAACGTATTTTTTTCGCCAAAAAAAACATTTGAGAACTGATTCAAAGCTGAACAACTCGAGAACGATTAGAGATAGACGAATTCTGCGAACGCCAATCGATTTAGAATAGCCGAATTAGTATTAACTAAGAATTTGAACGAAAAAATCGACGGACAAAAAGTCAAGTAAAGAAAGATTGTGAAGATCAAATCGTCTCTTGTTTATACAATTTCTTTCTGCTTTCGATAGTCGTTGTCTGACAATCTTCAACTCAGTAGTTGAATTCCTGATTGTGATTATCCATATTGTTACAAAGTTTAAGTGTATACTGATTGTTTCTCGAATGTCACAAATATATTGTATTTATCGTCGTTGATTGTTCGGAACTTGATTATGTTCGTTGAGTAGTATTCAAGTCCAAGGATGTGTCCAAGAAAATAATCTAATATTAAAAAAAACGGATATTCCTAATCATGTTTTCCAAATGAAGGAAATACTTTTTAAAAAGTTAATTTTACAATTTATTACATTAATGGCAGAATATAGAGTTATTTATAACATTGTTGAGGGTTTTATTTTTGTAAAATTTGGTAGTAACCGATAAGTCCCAGGTATGATTTTATCTCTTTCGGTGGTTTAGGAACTGGGAATTTTTGAATTGGAGAGTTTACCATTGAGTCACGACTTCTACTAGTTTATATACTGAAAAAAGTGCATAAGGTCGTTAACGTTAAAGCATTTGATCGTTTCTCTTTCTCCCCTCCCTCTCTCCCCTCTCTGTCCTCTGCTCTCCACTTAGGACAGAGTTTTGAGATACCTACACGGCATACAATCTGTATCGTTGAATATCCAAACCAAGCTTTTTGTTGTTGTTGGACCTCTGAAGGAACATTTTCTATTTCATGATATCGAGTTATTCATGATATTTGTCGTGATTTTTGAAAGTCTTATATTGATCCATTCAGTACTTCGAGATTCACTTTGAAAATTGCATGCACGTGTTTATTGAACCCAGAAAGATATTATTTCCATCTTCCACACGTGTTTATTGAACCCAGAAAGATATTATTTCCATCTTCCACTAGCTGAAACAGGGTATTTGCACATTCATTAATACTAATTTCCCAAACTACCGGTCATCAGCCTGTTATCTCAAATCTCATACAGAATGATTGGACCATCATTCTATACGATTTGTTGTGCCAAAGAGCCTCAGATTACTTTCATTACGGACTTCCATTGTGTTTTTTATCAGCACAACGTTTCAATCGGTACAATACCAATCTCCGATCGTTATCAAGTGTAATCAATTCACAACATTGTCTAAAACTTTCAAACAAAGTCTCAGATAAGGTTATAGTTGTAATAACTCGCGGGCAAGGACGTGGCCCATTCATTTTGCATATCCCGGCCGCATTGTAATTTCGTTCAACGGTTAGTACACTTGACCGCACCGTTCCCGGGCCTAAAGTGCCTATTCCATCTTTTAACATTTCATCAATTTGTTTGTCACTTCTGGTTTATGTATGTAGGGATATTCAGAGTTCTTTCTTTGCCCTAGGATCTGTTCATAGGTCAGGAACGCTAATTCTGCTTTAGTTCTGCCTTCTCCAATCTTACTGCGACTGCGCTAATAATGTTGTCCAAATTAGACTTTTAGAAAACTTTATTAGGTGAATCTTCGGCCAGAGCCTCTGGCTGCACGATAAAGGCAGTCTTGTACTGATTCGTAAACATTTTAGAGTTTATATGCTGAAAAGGAAAAGTGCATCAGGCAGAGTTTTGAGATACACAGCATAATATCTGTATCGGTGATTATTCGAACCAAGCTTTCTGTATACGTTGTTTTACATTTGAAGAGCCATTTTCTGTTTAATAATATCGAGTTAGCTGAGATAGGGTCTCTGCACATTCATTGATACGAATTTCATTAACGACCGATAATCAGTCTGTTATCTCAATTCTCGTACAGAATGACTGGACTATCATACGATACGATTATTGTAAAAGTTGTGCTAGAGAGCCTCAGATAAGGTTTTCGTTGTAATAACTCGCGGGCAAGGACATGCATGTTCCCATTCATTTCGTATATCCAGACCGCTTTGTAATTTTCAACGGTCAGACCGGATTTTGTACTTTGATAACGTACCGTTTTACGTTTCCACGATTTATTTGAGTTGGCCTTGACGAACGATTGACAACTGCAATTTACGGTTGTATTGTAAGGACGTATTCAAGGGGCAGTAATGGGGATAATTACCCCCCAGAATGACCATCCCAAGGAAAAATCAGTAATACATATCGAATTTGAATTTGAATGTTGATAAATTGATTGAATAAAAACATACAGTGTGGTTTTTTATAGTCTCCCCCCTGTTAACTTTTGAACGATCCGAAGTTGAAATCGATCGTTGAAAAGATAATTCAATTTGAACATCTACATTTTTTTGAATTTCGTTGATATTTTCAGTAAGAGAATTGATGTGTCATTTTGACCCCTTATGCCTTTTAAAAATGTTAAGTGGATGTGCCCCTCCGCGCTATCTGTCGAGCAGTCGCCATATCTTTGATTTCAAAAAGGAGTATGGGTAATACCTTTCAAACGGTACTTTTCCCTTGGCTGTACGGAGATAAAGCTCGGACAGGTCGATTTTGAATTTCAGTCTTCCACCTTTTTTCCCCCACCGCCTTACAAGATATGACGTCATCGATATTTTTTTTTTTGAAACAGTATATATTTATATCAGAAATTGAAAGCCCATATTTTTCTGATTTCAACCATACCACATACGTCATATCTAACACTTCAATTTACAGTATATTGAGTATAAAAGAAACCAGTCCTCGCATATTCTCAAATTGGGTCCATTACAACTCTCAAAACATAAGCATAGAGAATTCTTGAAACACAATAATTATTATTATAGAAGATACTATGGAAGATTCTCCAAGGCACCGAAGTGACGGCCAATGAACAAAATAAAAGTCGTGTTATAGGATTCCTGAAAAGTCACTTCGAAGAAAATGCTTACTAAATGCTATTTCTGTAGCCTGGAAGAGGTGCTACTGATGCGCAATATTTCAAATTCTACTAATCCATATCCAAGCTCATCCTTTTTATTCACGCGTTTAATGGATGCGATACGACATCTGCATTGTTTTGCCAATAAATTATGAACCTTAGCAGCATAGTCAGTGAGTCAGTTGAAACGTTCTGAGATTCTAACCAAATAAGAACACTGCAAAATCCGGAAACAGCCAGAACACAATATATCATTCGAATTTTGAATCAATCTATTCTTAGAGTAAGCGTTAAGCGTTACTAAGGTAGCGATGTCGGTTTTTAGGATTTGTCATATCAATCTTTTGTGTTAATTCAAATCTCATAAATAGCCAGCTTGCAAGTGTACATCCGTGGGATTTTTGTTGATACCAGTATAATAAAAAAAAAACAGGAGAAATTTCAACAGACCTGATATAAGGTATATTGATTATACAGAAAGTAGGCAAGTATCTTGACTGGAATTGGTAAGGTTATGCATGACGAGATTTCTATAGTTTTGCAAGTTACGAGATGGAGGCTGCCAGACGAGTCTACAAGACTTCATGAAAGTCTCGTCTCGCGGGCATCACTAATTTCAATCACCATCAGGGAAGTCGAGAGTTCACAAAATCTCACCACTGGTATCACTTCAATACTAGATCCTTTTCATATTCTTTTCATCATGAACTTCATGTTTTTGAAACTATGACTGCTCTAGCAGTGAGATCCACGTGCCGCTGCAAGAGAAGAACTTCAAATAAACGAGGAAGCACGTGCACTTTGATTTTATGTAATTCCCCTTGGAAGTTTCTCTACAAAATTCATAATTGTTTCCATTCGAGCGCCCTAGCAACGTCAGATGTTTTTTCTGAACGAGAAAAGAAGCGTTTCAGTTTTCAAGGATACTTCAGGAAACAATTCAAAGGATCGACTACTAGACCGTACTCTGCGATTGGCAATCGATGAAAGTTTAGTTTAACGATTCCTGTCCAGACCTCTAAGGTAGCAGATAAGGGATTTGCATGGAAATGACAACGCGCGGCAAACAAGCCTTTGTTAATACTGCCATTCGGTTCCGTGTTTGTTCAGGGTCGGACTCTGGAATCTGAAATGATATGTAGGTACTCATACTAGGGTGTTTCAAAATTCAATACAAATATTTTGAGGGCGTTCCTGGGTTCAAAATAAGACTGTTTTACCAATTACAGATATCAACAATGATTCATCCGATGATCGAAAAATGTACAGGCTCTTGGATTGTGAAGGTGAAATTATGGTCCGAACCGTGACTAAAATCGCCTGGTAAAATTGTCAATTTTAGTTGTCCGAATATAAAATTGACAAGTAAGACTGGATTGTATGTGGCCCTTTATACATCCACTAGCAAATCTAGTTGTTAAATTTTAAACGTGTGACTTGGCAGAGTTCTTTAAATTCAACAACAAAATCTTTCGAATAAGAACGTGCATCTATTTCACGATAGCTGATACGATAGTTATGAAATGCACTGCTTCAAACTGTAAATTTACGATTGTGAAGACCATACGTCAATTTTGACGGACTGGCAGAATTGTATGGGTAAAAGTATGGTCCGAACCATGATAAAAATCGCCTGGTGAAATTGTCAATTTTAGACCATACAGTTCAATCTTGCCTAACCAATTTTAGTTGTCCGCTTAAAATTGTGGACTGTTGTTCCGAAGTGTACCCCTCCGAAAAGGTACCGCTACTGACTCTTTCAGTTCCTGGGCGCAGCGCGCGAAAAGACATAAGTGTGTGAGAGAGACAGTCGACCACTCAACCGTCTTTCTGTAAAAATCGTCATTCTGTAGCGAAACGTTATAGAGTCCAGACGTGACTGTCATGTAATGTTACGATTTGTTTCAAGCACACTAGTATTGCATTTATAGTTTCATGCATAAATAAAAGTTTAAAGTGATACAGTCCACATCAATCATTTCACCATATAGCAAGTCAGAACATGGTCCTTCGAGCCGGATTAAGCATTAAAAACATTCGGTTCAGTTCGGCAACAAGTGCGCAGCAGATAGCGTGAAGAAGAAAGCAACTTAACTCCCATCGATATAAGGGTGAGTTTCCTTTATTCCAAAGCATTCATATTATCCATTCCATTCAAAACAGTTTCAAACTATTTTCAAATTCAAACCGTTGATACTTATACGCATTTCATAGTTTCCAATCATGTCTCTAGAGATGCTAAAAAAGCAGAGAGAATCTGTCAAACAAAAACTTCATTTGTTTGAAAAATACATCAGTAGTATTAAAAAAAGCATTGCAGACAATCAAGGTCTGATCAGTGATATTAAATACATTGAAATCGAGCAGAGAATTGTCCGAACGGATCACTATCTAAATCAATTTGATCAAATTCAAAACGAGATTGAATGTTCATCGGAATGTGATGATATTCAAGCACAATATTCAGAACGCGAGTCATTCGAAAATCAATTTCATGAAGACATGTCCGATGCAAAAGCATTTCTTTTTTCACTCGCTCGAGCAATTCCAAGTACACCACCTGCCAACAGTGGCGTACAACAAATTCACTCCGAAGGGGTCAAGCTCCCTACAATTCAGTTACCAAAATTTGATGGTTCATATGACCAGTGGATGGAATTCCGGGACGTTTTCAAATCTCTTATTCAGTCAAACAAGCAAATAAGCAATATCCAAAAGTTTCATTACCTTAGAGCCTCACTAACGGGAGGAGCTTCGGAAGTAATAAAATCCATGGAATTTACAGATGCCAACTACGTGGTAGCTTGGGATATGTTATGTGATCGATTTGAAAACAAAAGACTATTAGTTCAAAATCATGTAAAGGCCATTTTTAATCTAAAACAGATTACGCATGAATCTTCAATACAACTCAGAAATATAAAAGATGAACTTAACAAGCATTTGCGAAGTTTAGAGCAATTAGGTGAACCCGTCGGACAGTGGGATACGTTATTGATTCACATAGTAACAAGCAAGTTCGATATAAGTACAAAAAAGGAATGGGAGAAGGACAGATCCAATAACAATGTACCTACTCTTAAGGATCTAAAAGATTTTCTAAAAAATAGAGCCGACTTGCTCGAGACTACTGAATCACCCAACGACACACAAGATAAACAATTTTACAAACGCGAATACGTAAAAAATATTACAAGAAATTTACATAGCAAACCTTCAACAGAGACACCACGTCAGTACGTTTGTGTCTATTGCAAAAAGGAACATAGTATTTATTATTGCCCAGAATTTTTGCGGCTTCCTGTGAAAGAGCGAAAAATCAAAACACGAAATTTACAATTATGCAACAATTGCCTACGCAGCAATCATCAAGTGAAAGATTGCCGTTTCAGCGGTTGCAAATACTGTCCAAACAAACACAATACTCTTCTACATGAAGATACTTCGGTGCTGCACAACGCGCACGTAAAAACAGACAACGACAACTTAGACACGGCCGACAAGGCCGAGTCGAGCGAAGTCAATACGGATAGTACAAAAATATGCGCCTTGGCAAAAAGGGTTACAGCCAGCAGCGTGCTGCTTTCAACAGCTTCGGTGTTTGTTAGCAATGACAAGGGTGCGGAACAAACTGCACGAGTTCTTTTGGACTCTGGTTCAATGTCAAGTTTTATTACAACTGATTTGAGTAATAGGTTGAAATTACCGAAAACAAAAACTAACTTAGCCGTTTCAGGATTTAATAACGCGCTTTCATTTGTGAAACAGAAATGTAAAATACGTATACAATCTATTCACGATTCGTTTTCCTTTGAAATCTCATGTTTTGTCATTGAAAGTATAACAGGAATTTTACCAGAATCAAATATTAATAAATCCAGCTTTGATTTTCCAATTGAAATTCAGTTAGCCGATCCAACCTTTCATATTCCCGGAAAAGTAGACATTTTAATTGGATCAGATTATTTCTGGGAACTATTATGCAACGAGCAAATAAAGTCAGGACCGTCAAGGCCCATTTTGCAGAAAACAAAATTAGGGTGGATAGTTGCGGGACCCATTCAAGTCCCACTTTGCCGATCCACTTGTAGTCTTAGCAAGAATGTAGATATCGAAACGCAACTGACCAAATTTTGGGAGGTTGAGGAAATGAGTAACAAAAAAACATTTTCCAGCGAAGAACTTTTATGCGAACAACATTTTGCAAACACTGTTCGCCGCGATAAGGACGGAAGATTCGTAGTGTCTTTGCCGATGAAAGATACCAGTGAAAAATTAGGCGAATCGCGTCATCTCGCGATTAAACAATTTTATCGATTAGAAAAAAGACTTCAATCTAACGAAAAATTTAAAGGGTTATATATAAAATTTTTAAACGAGTACGAGTCATTAGGACATATGTCAGAGGATTCAGATTTCGGAAACGAAGTCGAATTCTATATGCCACACCACGGGGTTTTGCGCGAAAACAGCATTACTACTAAATTACGCGTAGTTTTCAATGCGTCCGCTCCCTCGACTACAGGAGTTAGTTTGAATGATTTACAAATGACCGGTCCGATTATACAGGATGATTTGTTATCAATCATTCTTCGATTCAGAATGCATGCAATAATCATTACAAGTGATATCAAAATGATGTACAGGCAAGTAATGATCGATCCTGGGCAAAGAAATTTGCAAAAAATCGTATGGCGATCCAGCCCTGGTGATCCATTGCGAACTTATAAAATAAATCGTTTGGTGTACGGCATGACTGCGGCATCTTACTTAGCTATTCGTTGTTTACACGAACTAGCCAACATTCACGAAAGGTCCGATCTCAAAATTTCTCAAATTATCAAAACCGATATGTACGTTGATGATTTAGTTACCGGGGCAGATACACCTGAGGAAGCAAAATATATTTGTGAGAGAATTGATCAGGTCCTTCTAACTGGGGGATTTGAACTGCGTAAATGGCGCTCAAATGTGCGCTCGGTAATAAACGATTTTTCGGATAAAATTGATTCGGAACCATTTGAGTTTTCACCAGAAAATATTCAACAATGCAAAACATTAGGCTTATCGTG
This sequence comes from Chrysolina haemoptera, assembly GCA_958298965.1. NCBI lineage: Eukaryota > Metazoa > Arthropoda > Insecta > Coleoptera > Chrysomelidae > Chrysolina > Chrysolina haemoptera. Next base: position 30,098,755 of record OY282598.1, read on the forward strand.
GATTAGTAAGACAGATAAGTTACAGTACGTTCTTAATGAGAGCGATAAAAAATATAAGGTGGCGAAAAGAACAATTCTTTCGAGAATTTCAACTATTTTTGATCCGTTAGGACTCTTAAGCGCTTGCGTAATAGTTGCGAAAATTATTTTACAAAAATTGTGGGAAGCACGTTTGACTTGGGATGAAGAAATTCCTAAAAATATTTATGAGAAATGGCGCGAATTCGAAACCGATTTACATAATTTAAATGATTTAAGAATTAATCGAAAGGTTGTGTGCAATGAATGCATCGATATCGAATTGCACGGATTCAGCGATTCATCTCAAGACGCCTATGGGGCATGTGTTTATATAAAATCTTTTAATAGAAATAACGAAGTAGAGGTGAATTTATTAATTGCTAAGTCAAAGGTAGCTCCTCTTTCAAAATTGAATATACCTCGCTTGGAGCTTTGCGCTGCATTGCTTTTAGCCAGACTAGTATCAAAGGTGGTAGAATCGATAAAAGTTAAATTCAAAAATATTTATTGTTGGACCGACTCGACAATTGTTTTAGGTTGGCTCAAAACATCCCCAAATTTATTAAAGCCATTTGTTGACAATCGAGTGGCAGAAATACAGAGGTTAACAAAATCATATATTTGGAAACATGTTCCTACAAACGACAACCCTGCAGATATAGTCTCCAGGGGAATAAGCCCAAAACATATTTCAAATTGTCATCTGTGGTGGCACGGACCAACATGGCTTCTAAAAGAAGAACCTTGCTGGCCATATTTGACTTTGTCAAACGAAAATTTGCCGGAAATGCGCAAGGTTATTTCCATTGTTTCTTCAAACGCGCAAACATTTCCATTCAATCGATTTTCGAAATTATCTAGAATCAAAAGAAGTATGGCCTATATCCTAAGATTCATTAGGAACTGTCGAACTTCGAAAGAAAATCGCGAAATCGGTAAACTTACATCCTCAGAAATTGAAAATGCTTTTCTGTCATTAATTAAAATTTCGCAAAAGGAAATGTTCTCTTTCGATTACGGCAGATTAAAAGAAAATAAACCATTGAAGCGCGATAGCAGTTTGCTAAGCTTGAATCCATTTTTAGACCAAAACGGTTTACTTCGAGTAGGTGGGCGATTAGCGTATTCAAAATTCAGCTACGATAAAAAACATCCCTTGATATTGAGTTCCAAGCATGATGTAACAAGATTGATTTTTGAACATAAACATAAAGAACTTCTTCATGCTGGACCACAACTATTATTATCGAATATACGCGAAACATTTTGGCCAATTTCAGGCAGAAACATGTCAAAAAAGATAGTTCGATCTTGCATAAAGTGTTGCAAGTACACAAAACAAGCTATTCAACCTATAATGGGTAATTTACCGGAGTACAGGTTGGAACCTTCTCCTCCCTTTAGTAAGGTAGGCATTGATTATGCCGGACCGTTTGTCATAAAAGATAGAAAAGGTAGAGGTGCTAAATTATCTAAGGCTTGGATTTGCGTATTTGTGTGTTTTCTGACCCGCGCTATTCATATTGATTTGGTAACTGCGTTGACTGCGGAAGCTTTTATTCAAGTTCTAAGGCGATTTGTATCACGCCGTGGGAAACCATCAGACATTTTTTCCGACAACGGAACCAATTTTGTAGGCGCGAGCCATGAATTGCAAACTTTAGGTAGTTTTTTGAGTCAAAATTCATCTGACATTTGTGAACAAGCACTTAATATTAATGTCAATTGGCATTTCATTCCGGCCAATTCACCCCATTTTGGAGGGCTATGGGAGGCAGGAGTGAAAAGTGTAAAATATCACCTTAGGCGCGTGATTGGAAATTTGTCATTAACGTATGAAGATTTTCAAACCCTTTTGACACAGATTGAAGCTGTGTTGAATTCCCGTCCTTTAAGTCCCCTCTCATCTGAACCTGATGATTTGACACCCCTTACCCCAGCTCACTTCTTGATCGGGAGGTCGATCCAAGGCGTGCCAGATCCATTGCTGTTCGAGGTTCCAGAAAATAGGCTGTCACATTTCCAACATCTTCAAAATTTACAACAACATTTCTGGGAGAGATGGAGCCGCGAGTACATAAGCGAGCTTCAACAACGTTCCAAGTGGAAGCAGAACCAGAGCGAATTGAAAGTTGGTCAACTCGTTCTAGTCAAGGAAACCAACTTACCTGTGATGAAATGGCGTGTTGGGCGAGTCCTGGAGTTAATTCCAGGAAGAGATGGCGTCTGTCGTGTAGCGTCAGTGAAAACTGCTGATGGAGTTTTGTCTAGAGCTCTCACGAGGTTATGCCCGTTACCAGTTGGTGCGTGAGTGATGCATGCTATTTTTATTTTGAAAGTCTTCATTTACCAGAGACTTCCAAGGCCGGGGGCATGTTCCGAAGTGTACCCCTCCGAAAAGGTACCGCTACTGACTCTTTCAGTTCCTGGGCGCAGCGCGCGAAAAGACATAAGTGTGTGAGAGAGACAGTCGACCACTCAACCGTCTTTCTGTAAAAATCGTCATTCTGTAGCGAAACGTTATAGAGTCCAGACGTGACTGTCATGTAATGTTACGATTTGTTTCAAGCACACTAGTATTGCATTTATAGTTTCATGCATAAATAAAAGTTTAAAGTGATACAGTCCACATCAATCATTTCACCATATAGCAAGTCAGAACAACTGTGATGATGACTTTTCAGTTCGGTATCTCTAATCGTTATCAAATGTGTACTGTACACTTGATAGCGTAGTACACATTCAACAACTTAATACACACTCAATAACGTAATAACTTAGTACACACTTGATCGTTATCTAGTGTATACACTTGATACTGATCGTAGATACTGAAACGATTGAAACTTCGAGCTCATACCAATCAGCAGATGTGAAATCTATCACAACCGATTTACTACGATTTTGCGGTAGAATGTAAATTACAAAATAATGGATCACAATCTCAATGAATAATTTATTTTAATGTATTGAAAACCAGAATGATTACATCCTACGTTGACTACAATCAAAACAATGAGGAAGTGGTAATGTATAATGTAATCTAAATCTTCAATGGTCAATTCTTAGTTCATAACATTCGGTATCCATATATTAGAGTTTATTTTCGACTCTCGTTAGGAAAATCATAATCATCGGTAGAATTTTATGTGTAATTTTATGTTTATAGCCAGTCCGGGCCTGCCTTCATATCAGATAGCACATAGCATATTGAATTTGCCGTCGCAACGCCATATCAATTTAAATAGGGGTTTTATCAGTTATTTCATTGAATGCACATGTGAGGTGCAAAGTTGAATTGACGACCAAAACTAACACGTGCATATATTGACGATAATGTTGATGTAGCGCGGATTGTTGTTCCAGTTACGGACGTCTGATGTCCTTTGTCATATTTGTACCGATTTCAGAATTATGAACTTGAAGATCATTTGATTATTTTAATCTCTCTATTTTTCATTCGCATTATATAAGTGGGTAACCACGCCAAATTCAATTGGGTTTTATCAACTTTTGACGAAGATATCACAGAGATTCGTTATAATTTTTGAAGTAAGATTGAAACGAAACTTGCGGTGGTATGAATAAAAACTATTTGGCAAATGCCCATACTATTGGTATATTTTTCCCATGAATCAATCAAATACAGTGGCGGTATACAGCTTTGGTCCATGGGAGGGTACTTCGTGGCGCGGGGGTGACAGAAAAAAACATTACACAAATTGATGTCAGGAGGGGAAGTAGTTGTTTTCTGACATATTTGCCTCAAATTTTTTGTTGTTTCTGTGGTGTGGGTAGTGTCAATTTGGTTTTTCAACTTACTCATTGTTTCTTTTATTTTGTTGATTCAGCCACGATTCCGCGTTTCATTTCATCATTGATTGTTGAATTTATTTTGTCAAGGACTACCGAGAAAAGAACATGTCATAATAAGACTTCTCTGACTATGTCATACGATCTTAATTCTTAACATCCTCTCATATGTTGAAATGACAGGGACATGCATACTATGGAAATTGCCAAACCTTGATGACGATGAAGCACCTCCTCCTAGAATGACTACAATAATGATCATATCTTGTCTCAGTACCAATTTTCTGGAAACAATAGATCTTCCCAACAAAATATAAAAAGTATTATATTATTGTTATTATTATTAAGAGTTGGTATTGGGTCTATACAGTGTCGGAAAGTTTTCATCTTGGGTATGGTGGTTTCATGAGAGCGTGAAGAAAAGCTTGCTATATGTTGAGAAAGGATTACAATTTCTCAAGGGATATCGACGAGCAGTGAGTGCGCTGTATCGCATTGCCACAAGGTCCGTTAGTGCGTCGGGTGGGGTAACAGGAGAGGCGCACAGTAGTGTGTCTCATTATTGAATCTCCTTGAAGTTTAATAAATGGAAGAATGTAATTAATAATTGAAAACGTATTAGGTACCACTGATTTCATTTTCTGGGTAATTAAGGCTAATTACTCGAGTTGTTTCAAGTATATGTGATTAAATTCCAATTATCGTGGAAGTCAAATTAAATTGATATTACCTCTTCCCAGTTACGATTTATAAGTAATTAAACAACTACATCAACTGAACTTTAGTCTACCTTCACTTTGAACAAGTTGTGATGATAGTAAACTTTGAACGATTTCGTTCATTTTGATTTTTATCATATTAATGATGGATTTTTATCAAATATCGGCAGAGCAATATTCAATTTTCGATCAGTCATTCAAATCCCTAGTAAGTTGAACAAATGGCAAGGTCCTCGAAATATAAGGTGAAATACTCAAAGGAGAACTTGTGATTGGCATTAATTGATCAACTTCATCAAAGGCAAAATTATTGAAAGACTTTAATTAGGGAGTCAAATATTGAGATTGAGATTTCGGTGCTACATATTGAATCGAATATGACTCAACATAATTTGGTTTTCATGTTTGGAAATAACTATACTTTCCTTGACTGAGACTCGCTTTTGTAAAAAGTTATGTAAATGTCAAATACTAGAATTTTTTTTCATTTGGGTAATTTTTCAGTTCTAAAATCTTCGCCTCAGTCATTGGCTGAAGTTTTTCATTGAGTTTTTTTTTTAATCATGAGTCTTTTATTCGATTAATGGATTTCAGTTTTTGAGTGTTATGTTCGAATCTTCAAGTCCCAAAGAACAGGGCTTGATAAAAAGTACAGCCTCCCCACATGTACTATTACTAGTTTTATGCGAGTTGTCTTGTAATGATTTGTTAATTTATATACTTCATTGTTAAAATATTCGTTAATAAAAATTTTAAATATTGAAATTCTGCCTGACTAAAACAGTCAGTGAACTCCCAGGGTAACAAAATTAATAACTATATGTTTCTATCAGCCAATAATATCCTTTCATAGAAATAAACATCTTGAAGTATTTTTATATAAATGCTAAATAATATTTTTTTTTCAATGGAATTTGGCTTTCGGTCCCTTTCATTCCCAATGTTAATTCTTTCAGTCAATAATATTTTGTTTGTAGTCTTTTCAGTCGCAATCCTGAGACTTCAGTAAATAGGATTTGGCTTTGTCATTTCATTAAGTCTCTTGAGTCACTTGAATTTAATAATTGGTACTGTGAGTCCCAATCTTGAGTCTTGAGACTTTTAATAAACTCTGGTTTCTCTTTGCAAATAAAATACACATCTGGTACACATGTTAACTAGATGTTTCTCCCTCGCCATGATCCTATACTATACTTTGGATAAAAACGGAGTTTACACTCACTATGCGGTTGATTTTTCCTGAGGGGATATTTCACTTCAGTACGTTTAAAAAATAAATAAATTGCAATTCACACTGCTGTACACAGTATTTTCAAGCACGCTCTCATGACAGGAAAATATAAACACGGAATTGACTTCGTTTGAAATAACACGGGGTGGAATATTTTTTATGTTCACTTTCACAAGAATGGAGAAATCTTATAATGTTCAAACAATGTCGTGAAAACAAAGAATAATATAAGAAAATTGGTATTCGATATTTGACGCAAAATTTGTCTTAAATGTAAAATGTATATTGCCGTGAATTACATATTTAGGCTTCTTGATAAATATTTACGAGTGAGGATGGAATAATTTCAGCCGTATTCACATTCAGAAATGAATAAAAGATATGGATGCATAATACATTTCTCTATAGAATAGCAAACCAAGTAGGGATAAAAGTGTTTTGCAATAGGTGTCCCAAGTTCTCAACTCGAGATTCACTGGATATTTTGATTCTAAAACGTTTTTCTAAAAATGTAATAATACGAATGGCGTGAGAGACTTAACGGATTGTAAATACCATAATCAGAAACACATTAAGTATACAGAGTGGCAAATTCAAAACGTGCAATTGGTTATAAGTATCTTAGAAACGATCAACCATTGTTCCAAACCCCTTAATTATGATAGATCATTGTAAAATTATTTCCTATTAGTTTCCATCATCCATGCATTATAGGCGTTCTGCATTATGGGCTAGACCGACTTTATGCGGGTCATGTCAGAGTTTGCAGTTGCTAATGAGCAAAACCTGCTCTGAGACGTGATCTAAGTTACAGTTTTGTTATTGGCCTGTTGATTCCTTTCGCATGTATCAAATTTTTTGAAATTGGCTATATATTTTATGATTTTTAGCAGTGCAGCTGAATCGATTTTCAGTATAGTCTAATCGACAGGGCTATCAACCTCAAATTAAATTGCACTGCAGATATTTTTTTATTAAAAATTACAACGTGCACATCACTCCTGAGAAATATTATCCTTTCCTTGGGTGGAGGCCGACCCCTCCCCAAAAAAGAAACACGCTGAACTTATCAATAAAATAACTTCAGATCCTGAAAAAGTACAAATTTTTACAAAAAAAAAAATGTACCTACCAAAATTACGAGAAATCGCACTGTTTTTTTTGGAAAAAAATTATTGAAGTTATAGTATATTTGCAAGTCAAGAATTGGTTGTCCTATAAGATACATCCTAAAAATTGGGGCTGGGAAAAGGGTACCACTTTGAAACCAATCTAAAATGACAAAATAAGCCGTTCCGGATTCAATTTTAAAAATGAATTTCTGTAACTGCAAGACCGGATGCATTAGAGACTCCTGCACGAGCAAAAAGAGTGGTCTAAAATGTTAGTAATAAATGTGGAGATCTGTAAAAACTTGCCAGTGATTGTTTTCGATTGTGAAAATGAAGACGACGAAAGTGAAGATGACGTAGATGATGAGTTGGATGATTACTCAGGACTGATAATTTTACATATTTCTAGAAAATACTTTTGAAAACATGCGGTTTGGGGGAGGGGAGAATGACCCGGAGAGAGGTTAAATTGTTGAAAATGATTTGTTCATATTATTAATACCGTTCTTAACTCATATTTATTGTCCAGAACTCAAAAATGTCAAGATTCTCAGAAAATACCCTCCAGATTTTGGATTTTGGGGGAGGTCTCACCCCTAGCGGGATAATTTTGTTGCTAATAATTCAACCCTCCGTGACGACCAAATTGCAGAAAAAAAAACGCCGGTTCAATTTAAGTTGAACTTTCATGAAAAAAATTGCTCTGTTGATTGGCCTAGTAAGGTAATCTTGTTCGTTATAATAATCAAGAAAAAGGTTGAGACTCCATCTGGTTGTCACTTGTTCAACCTTTGACCACCACAGCAGGGCTTCACAAGTTATGGAGGACCTCACTATATCGCTGTGTATAGTCAAAAGGATCGTTTTGCTAAAGTAGCGTCTGGTCCTAATCAGTGATGTCCTTGCCATGGGCATACTTTCCTCTCCGGCTCAGGTCTGTAATGAGGCTGTCCACCACGAAGTTCCACCACATTAGTGGGGATAGTAGTACCCCTGAGGACATAATCTCGTGGCTTCCACCTCCACAGTGTGTCCCCCAATAGGAAGGCGGGCGGTATTATCCTGCACCCAAGCATGGCCGATATCCACTGGTTCACGGCTGTAGCAACGTTTTTTTCCTTGAGGGCAGATATCCTCTTCTATACCAATAAATGCTGTGATTGTATAATCTCCCTATTCAAAATAGATTTCTCAATCCTTCCGACTAGGCTATGGAGCGCGGCCTGAATTTTCCAGATTGATAGGCGTGTTGGAGAAAATTGGATACTCTGTGTCGTTATCTCGAATATTCCCATCAACTGTAGTTTTCCCATTGTTTCAAGCATAAACGATAAAAGGCCAGTTGGTCTCAATGCCTTAATCTAGGTGTAGGATGGTTTCCCCGGCTACGGTACGAAAAACACTTTGGTCCTTCGCCAGCTGTTAGGTACGATCTGTAGACCAGGCTCGCCTTGAACAACCTGACTAGGTAAGGAATCAGGTCTGGCTGTAGTGTAACAGGTTGGATTTCGTCTGGCTCTGCTGATTTGCATGCAAATGACCTCTATCGCTGTATGTCCCAGGTTTCTCTTGTGGGTCTAGCCTCAAGTGTTTGTGCTCTCTGGGGTGCGACTAACAAGAAGTATATCTAGTGAATATTTCTTTGGTTTGTTGAATGACATTAAATTGTTTATGATGTTTCTCAATATTTTAAACCTAATTCGGAACATTCTACATCAGTTCCTCCCTGTTTTCTATGTTGTTTCGTCAAGCGAATCATTCAATTCCATGTCCTTCCACGCGATAGTTTTTTATATCAGATTTTAATCTTCGCTTTGTGCTACGTTCGTTCTATCTGGTTGCATCCTCAATTTTCCCAACTGCCATGCACTGTCGAGAACGGCCGTCTGACAAAGAAACAAAAAAAAATTTACAGACTACAAAACTTCACTAGTTTGAAACAAATTAAATTTTTGACTGGCAGAGTCAATTTATATAATGAGTTTCGACCGTACATATTTATTTTCAGTTTCGTAATAGTGTTTGGATAGAATTTGATGGTTGAATGGTTAGATAAAGTCTTTGATAATATTTCATCAGTTATTCAATGATGTAAATAAGAGGTGTTTTAGATGTTTTTTGTTGACTGACATAGAAAAACTGAAACACGTGTCGCTTTTACTGACTGTTTTTGTTCGATATAGTTTAAATTTAAAAAGTTTTCTCCACCTTACATTCTTCGCTTGGTTGTGCTATTCACATTATCAGAATAATTACAGCATTTACTACGTTTATAACTTTCTCGTGATCGTCGGAGCTTATCTAAATTTCCTTCCTCCTAATCTCTGTTTTAAGATAACTATATTGACTAGAAATAATCGTTGCACTGAAAATATAGCTAATTAATGCTGGTCATTAAAACGGTGTGGAAGTCATCAAAGATGTGGTTTGAAAATTAATAATTTCAAGTTACATAACATCGAACATTAACTGTACATATTTAAAGAACGAATAAACAGGAAAGTGTACAGGAGGCAAGGCCTGTGCGTAGACTAGCTATAATTTTTTCTTATCTTAATATATATCTATATAAAATAAAGTCAGGTCCGAATATCAGAATACCATATAAAAATATATACATATTTTTTTGTCGCGGTACATTCGACACCCGTATCTATTTGAAGTATTTCACACATGGAACCGTTAATTCAATTGTACGAAACTTTGATACGGAAGTGTTTGTTGAAACGGAATGAGAATTAACCGACGCGGTTTCAATAAACATATTTCTTAAAATAGAGCTACAAGACACACCGAAGAAAATAAAATATTTATTGTAATTCATAATAAAACTACACGTTCTTCGAGTTTGACGAACTCTCTATGTATAATATTTCCAAAGAGAATTATTTTTAGAAGTTATATTTCAGTCGGTTTTAATTTCATAATTTTCAACTCGAGTCACATATGCAGGAAGATAAAGTACCGGAAGTTTCTTACGAAAACTGTTCCGAGCTTTATATTTCGTATTCCACACACGCTGACCTATGTTTACCGATGCATTAATAATATTTCGATTCGAGTGGAATTCATAAAGTTGCGTGAAACAATAATAAACTGGCCTGGCTGAACTAGTTCAGAGCTTTGAATTAGAAATGATTGGATTATGCTCACGTGAACAGGAAATGTAATCGCCAAATGGAAAATGTGAGGTAATTCGTTTATTCGACGTGTAAGTATTCAGTTTATGATGGTCCGATATTCATAGCCGATAATAACGATGATGGCTAGACACGATGACCATGATGATGATTGATGTTCTGTATCGATTCATATTTCTAGGCATTCCTCAATATTGCATTTCAAAGTCAGCATTCATGCCAGTGGAGGAATGAAGATACAGTGTGTACCAGTTTGAACGGTAACCTCTAATATTTCTTTCAAATGTGAATTATTCGAAAATATCTATTTGATGATTTAGTTTTAATATGATCGTCATCATTTTTTCTCTTCAGAGACAATTCATTTCGGAAAATACAATAATAATACTTATACAATCCAAATACCTCGACAAAAGTCAAGATTTTGTTTTTATGTGGGAAATGGCCACGTGAACAAGTTTCAACTTTGTTAATACTGGAGAAATTTATCATACGGGGTCAAAAACCCTGGGTGGGCACCCATGTATCTGAAACCAGTATTTATGATTTTAAGGTGCACCAATTAAAAAAAAAAAAAGGCTGCGCCGTCGTGCTCGAAACATCGCGCGTGTTTGAAACATCTTTTTATCCACTCATACTTTATAGTTATTTATGGTACTAGTGTGTTATGTTCAAAATAAGTCACGCGAGAAAGCAGGCCGAGTGGTATAAATTCTCGAGTGACTTAGGAAACATAACACACGACTGGCATACAATGTTTTATCCAACAAATGGAAGAATTCGTTTTTTTATGAGATAATAATGAATAAGTTTCAAATAATAACGTGAGGTATATCACAAATAACACACTAGTGTGTTATTTGATAGTTTACTTGTCTAAAATGACATTAATTATGACAGTCATAACTGTCATGTGTTGGATAAATAAACTATTCTATATGTTACCCACATACAGGGTTATGCTCTCGGCGGGAACGTAATTTATTCATCGATTGTATACCTATGTATTTCAAAACTTCAGCCATCAGTATGTCAAACTACTGACTGACTGAATTAATATTTTTATTATTGTTATTCATTATTCCACAAACTGATAATAACTTTATACTACTACAACCCGGTGGGTGGCTAGTACCAAACAGCCTTCACGAATTAAATTTTACTCACTAGTATTTGTGCTGAAAAGAAATAACAGTAAATGTACTTATCGGCACTTAATTTGATACACATAGTTCGTTTTCCTTTTATTAATCGAAAAAGCTCAACGTAAACAAAAATACCCGATAATTATTGTGTCTTCACTTCAGTGTTACTTTATATGTTTTTTTTGCGGGGATTGGCGGGTAGCGCCGGGGCTTCGTGATCGAAAGGTCGCTGGCTCGATCCCCAGGCAGGCCAAGATTTTTTCAGTTTCAGATGTAAATCTGAGTGATTGAATCTTGTTGCTGGCTGGGGATAATCCTCCACGATTCACTGTGGCGTTAATAATTAACAGTGCTGCTCCTAAGGTGGCGTATGGAGTTAGTAACAAGGCCTATCCAGAACCCGTGCATAATGACCATAGCAGTCGATGCCAACACACAACTTTTACTGGATACCTATGTCTGAATCTTAATAGCTTCTGCTTGAGAGAGAACGAGTTTAAAATTTAATTTCGTTTTAACGTGATTTGATTCCGGAATATCGTGAAAACTAAAATACCAAATTTCATCCCGTGCTCGTCGTGAATTTCTTTGTATTGATCGAATCATCGTGAAGTTTGGCTATGTGATTTATAAAGCACTACAAAGTAGTTGTAGAAACTTTGCCAACAATCAGATCAGATATGATTCGAATGATCGTAGCGGGTAGTACTTGTCCTCTGTTTTAGTCTTGGTAACGAAGATACCTTTATTGTAAAGGATTATGTGGGAGTCAGGATTGTTTAAAATCCTTCAGTGTATTATTCATGATTATCAAAAGTACTGATGCGAAGGGTTCCACGATTCTCCAACTTAACCACCATAATTCCGTCATTTCCACGCCACTGTCGTATTTGGACATTGCCTGTTGACAATGAATACAAATGAATACAATGAATACAATTTTAATAATTTCAAATGTAAACCATATTCCGATTGTTGCAGCTGGGCATTAGTAACAATGATTTTATAATAATTTAATGAACTCTGATTAACCTTGTTTAATTGTATAAAATCTTTCGAGACACTCGTAAATTCGTGTTGATTTCTGTCGTCATACCTATTTCAGCTCAAATAATCTAAATTGGCGTATCTGAAATGTACGTAGAGCTCTGGCTGAAAGCCAATTAAACGTCATCGCTTTAATCATGTTCCAACAAACTTCTAGCGTTTCAATTACGGAATGTAATCAGATGTCTCGTAAATTTCTCGGATTTTATGGAAAATTTATGAAATCTTATTTGCTTTTTCTTGTTACAGCATTTAGAATTAATAGGGCTGTTAATTATTTTTTTTTTGTCGAAGTTGAAATATACTTGGTAATGAGATGTTTCGGCTGTATAATCAGAGAGACTTATATGATGGAATTTTAATCTGAAAATTTCACACCTCACTTTTTCAGCCAATCAAAAAATTGGTTTTTATTTAGTTGCCATGGCAACCCAAAAAATGTCCGGAAATTTTTATCCTCCTGGGTACCCTGGGCGAAATTAATAAGTGGAAATTTTTCTGTCAAATAATTGACATGTGATAGTTATCATTTTGCTTTTATGTACAAATTGATTGTTATTTTTCATATGAAAGGAGATAATATTTCATAATTATATATTCACTAAATATTTCGAACGTGTCTGAAAATATTTTGAGAACTTGATGAATAGGTCCATCGGTAAAAAATGTATATGAATCAAATCTATCTATCTTGACTTGATGAACTTGATATTTGAAACAATTTTATTCAACTTATCTTTTCGTGAATACTCGGCTGAAATTTGCAACAATTCCTTTCCACATCACTTCCCAATAGACAATCCGCATGGACCAGTCAAAACTATTTTAGTTCTGCGTGATGTGCAATGTAATTTTAGGTTGAAAATATCGCAAAATGAATTTTTCTTTCTCACATACAAACACCGGCACTAATACCAACGCGTAACTGTCATTATATCAACAAAAACCATTCATGGCCCACTGATGTTACAACTTGTTTTCTCTCAAAATAATCTACAAGTCAGTTGAATTAACCATTAATTTAATATATTTTGGTGTGAAATTTTCTTACCGAATCCCCCGCGTGCTTGAATTATTGCCGGATATTTTTCGAGTACATGAATTTTTTGAAAATTACCCGAGTCGCGCAGCGACGAGGGTGATTATAAGTGAAAACATATCCAGCATTTGATCCTTAAAATATTTTGGAAGTGTTTCACAATGTGGAATCTATGCTCAACTTCAAATCGTTTTTTTTTTTTTAGTTTTTTTTGTTGTTGTTATCTTTGAGTTGATGGAAAACCAATATTCGAACATTGATTCCAACTACCATGTTGTTCTGTGTTGTGCTTTACCTGTCTCTGAGAAAGGAACAGTACCCCACCTTTGCCACTACAGACCTATCGCATATCTTCGTTTTAGATCCCTGACAATTCATTTATATAAATTCTATACGTCTAAACAATAGTTTTTTTCAATCAGCGTATACTAATCCCAATCCCAACTAACCTTCGACATACATACCTAAACTGTCTGTTTATTATTGAGTTTAAATAAATTTTATTCACTTTTATTATTTCTATTGCAATAATATGTAATTTGACAATTTTAGGGAGCTTTTTGTACATAAATGAACGTTCACCGATTTTTTGCCTCACCGATTTTGTCAGTAATATTATCGAGTTCTTCATCCATACCTCCTCATTCTGAAACGTATTTGATTTTGTGTCGAACACGTTCTCTCGGTTCAGTGGGAATCAAAACTGATGTTCGAATTTTATCGAGGATTCTTTGCTGACATACTTTCGGTGAATTTTGATAAAATTATCGCTCCACTGGATTCCGTTCGCGCTCCACTTGATACACCATTAGATGTTTAAAAAACGTTTACATCATCGTTTACATTTTTTATGCGACAGGCAGTAAACATGATTTATGATGAACATATTTTCAATATTTATGTCCGATGAAATAGTGCGACTAGATGTGTAATGGAAGGTCTAATATTAAGCAGATATGAGTGTTATGTGAGTGAGCTTGTATTATTGAATCTTGAATCCTCACAATGAATGATCATCAGTAATGGTAAACATTTTCAGTAGATCCTTCTAAATAACTACAGCGATGTTTTGGTTGGTTTCCGGGTTTCGTCGTGGTCTTCTTTGGTTTAAATCTCCAAACGTTTCAACTGCAGCTGCGGCAGTCATCTTCAGTGGCGTGGTCTAAGTACTCTTCTTGACGTATCAACTGAAACTGTTTCAATTGTAGCGTAATATTGTACGAACCGTGGAGCACTTATCTGTTTTACTTCAAGTGAACAAAATAAATTATGAATAATTAAAATACTCAATTAAATAAATGAAAACTGCGAACTTGGGAGTTTGGACCCAATACCACAATTTTTCGTAATGATAATTAATTATAGGTAGTTACTACGGTTAGTAAGACAACAAATAAAGAACGCTGATTACAGGTTATGCCGCTTAGTCTCTAAAAAATGATTTCTTATCACGAAAAACAAAAAAAAAATGTGGAAATATCCCCAGCGGCGATAAACTCAAGTGTAGAATTAGGTGTCTAATGAGCATCATTAAAAATGTTGGATTAACAAATTGCAAAAGTTATCCAATAATAATTTGCTATCTTTTTATTCAAATGAAATTACACTGAAATATCATGATATAGATACCTGTACTCACTGGAAAACTATTTAATTCAGGAAAAAATTAAGAGAATCAATATGGAAAAGATAAATAATACTTTCTCAAGATAGATGATACTTACAAGCAATTTAAAAAACTACAAAGGTAAAACTGAAAAAAACAGATCGGTACAGTGTGGAATCATTGTTTTTTCGTTAGGTAGACGTTAAAAAAGTCCACTAGGACACCAAATTTCGTTGAATTGCGTCAATCAGTACAAAGTTATGAGGGAATGAAATTTGGAAATTATGCCGTTTAATCGCTGGCCAAAATTTCATAAAAATTTCATGAATAAGAAAATAATAAGATACATTTGGAAATATATCTTGATGAAATTTAGGGAAAATGTCATTTTATCTCATTTTTTTTATTTCTCAACAGATTTCTATGAAATTATAGTCAGTGATATTTCAAGAGTTCCTGAATCTAGTAGTGTAGTCAAAGTTCTGATATAAGTTTTGAAATTGAATTGGTGGGTTGATTAAAAAGCATATTTTTCGATCGACGAAATGCCTAAACCCATTCTCGAACAGTGACGCCTGGTATTCCTTCGACGTGAGTTGGAAACGTGGCAGAAAACGGCGATCGCATGTTCTAGACAGATCCGGCGCCAGTTCGTTACAATTTGACATCTATACCTGAGTGATGAACGCCTCCTCGTTCGCGGGGGCGCGGGCGCATCATGAGAAAGTCATGATTTATCACCATGCCGTCACGCGTGGCGTAGCTACGTCAGGCGCAAGGGCCAAGCGTAGGCCCGAGCTGTGACTTTGGCGCTCGCGCGTACGTCGATTGAACACGCTCGCATTTGAAATGCTACATTTAACTCAATGCCGACCAATATTCGAACGTAGGGCATATCCTACGCCTCATCTAAAACGGCACTAAGAGCAAAAACATGGACACCCTCTATCTCGAAAACTAGCCGTAGGATTGAGTTGGGCCCGTGAACTCTTTTGTTCAGGATGTCATATTCTAAAACATACCAAAAATTCAAAAAAATTGACCGGTGACAATTTTTCCATAAGGCCGCTGCCTGGCCTTTTGAAACTCACTGCGTCGGGAGGTGTTCCCTAAGGAATAGAGCCTCGGCTATCGCGATGTTCTCTGAACAATACAGGATTTTCATTTTCGTGGGAACTAGAACTTGAACGAAAAAAAAAATAAATCCTGATAATGACTGTATCCGTTTTCGTCTGACCACCCTATATACAGGTTTAGGTGTTTGTATTTCAAGGTAGTTCAGCCGTTTATTAATTAATCAGTTCAACAGATTAGAGAAATTCCCGAAAACGTCTCAGATGGCCCTTCGAATGAACTCCCATATTAATCGTGCCACCTACATTAAACCCAACAAATGACTCTCGTCTCCGGGATTTAATTTAAACGCGGACCATCCTCCATAGTACGGAAGTTTTACTTAAGACCTCGCCGGATACGAATCTGTTAATGTCCCGTAATATATTCAAAGCACAAACTCATTTGTTTGATGTGTGTTTGTTTATGAATGAATCCATCATAACGCTCGTCGCAATCGATTATATGGTAGCAGGAAGTTGACCCGCAAAGTTTTACGTTTATTTCTTTTTTACTGTAAATTGATTGTTATCAGCAATCAGTAGGCCAGTAAAAATAGACAAACCAATTCATAATATTCCAAAGGTTTTCAAACTTTGGGGACATTTTTTTTTATCGGCCTATAATGTTTTTCTTCGATATTCCATAAGAGAAAATTCCAAAGGTTCTGCAAACTTGACAGATACATCGGAAAAATATTCCGATCAGTTGTGCAGATTTGCAACCTATTTCGTTGACAGGAACATATATTTTTTTTTAATTCGTGGCCATTTTTATGATCAAGGTGGTCTCGAAATAATTAAAAAGTTTTGAAACTTTGTTTTAAAATTTTGAAAACATCCATTCTGATGCATTTACAAATTTGCAAAATCTAATTTGTAATTTAATTAGACTTTTCAAAAAGTATTCATCAGAATACTTGGATGTTTTCAAAATTTGCAAAAAAAGTTTCAAAACTTATGCAATTATTTCGAGACCACCTTGATCAAAGAAATGACCACGAATTAAGAAAATATAGATATGTTCCGGTCAACGTAAAAGGTTGCAAATCTACACAACTTTTTGGAATATTTTCCGATGTATCTGTCAAGTTTGCAGAACTTTTGGATTTTTCTCTTATCGTATGTTAAAGAAAATCATTATAGGTCGATAAAAGAAATGTACTATAAACTTGAATTGGTTGCAAACTTGATTCGTGATATGAAATAATATATTCAATACTATACTCCAGTTTGTGGAACTTTTGGAATTTGCAAGCTGAGATTTATTGCTTTATCGATGTACCATTCACTTGACCAAAGTTTAAAACTTTTGGAATCATTGTTAAATGCTCTACTGGCCTATAAATAACGGTAACAGGTCATGATAACGTTAAGTTGATATTTTTGGACGATTTTGTGCATGAACAATATCTAATTATTCAGCTGTAAGTGAATAATATAAATGTGTAAAATCTTTTTGAAACCAAGCTATTAACTATTGTACTAAAAAGTATATTTTTTTAATTGGTGCTTCATTTTAAATATTTGAAGCACGCTTCTGCGTTATTCGAGTATTGTAAATACACAGTTAGTAATTCAGTTTAACGTCGATCTCATTGAGTTAAAAATAAAAATAACGCATAAAAGAATATGATGGATGAAAGTATTTTTACGAAATATCCTACGCCACTGCTTGGTGAATTGCAATACATTTTTAAGAATTCAGCAAGCAACGGTCAGTGCGAGTTGGATTACGTCACTATCGGCGCATTAACGAATCATGGACGAACAATTAAACTTGATTGGACGATGCTTTCTAAAATTGACGATTCTAGGCGTTGTGAATGCCACAGGAGTTCTCGATGCTTCGAACAAGAATATATAAAATAGGCGATTAGTCGTGCAGACGGAGAATTTGATTCGGAGAGAGTCAAGTTGTATAAATGAGTATCCGGTGAAGTAGAGACAGTTTTTACAAAAAATTGATGTTTTCCCCCACCACCTTACAATATATGCCGTCAACGATAGTTTTTTTTTAAATATTGAAAGGGTATGTTTTTATATCAAAAATTTAAAGCCCATATTTATTTGAGTTCAACCATACCACAAACATCATATCTTACACTTCAAGTTACAGTATACTGAGTATAAAAGAAACCAGTGTTCATATTTCTCAACATTTTTTTCATTATTTTCAACTAACCCAAGGAGTTCAGTTCGAGCATTTGCTATAGATTGGTTATTTGTTTATTTTCACTACTTACCTATGATATTTTCATTGCAAATAAATAATGAAAAAAGTAATGAGAAATATGAAGAGTGGTTTCGTTTTTACTCAGTATACTCTAACTTAAAGTGTTAAATATGACGTACGTGGTATGGTTGAACGTCATATCTTGTAAGGTGGTGAGGAAAAAAAAATATTTAAAAAAAAAAAAGGTGTAAGACTGAAATACAAAATCGACCTGTCAACTCGTGAGATAAAGGAGCGTTCCCTCACTTTATGAACGCACAGTATGTGAGTTGCATAATAGAGTCATTATAATGTATTGTTGATTGGAGCTTTAAATAAACGGATCATTTGTATAGTAGCCACGAACCCCAACAGGCCTTACGGATCTTGTGACACAACCTGTATATAATTTTCATTAATCGTGGAAATAGAAAAAATGTAATACCGAAGCCGGAAAGTCCTGGGTACTCCCTAGTTTATTTGGTATCCCAATGATTGTTGTAAATTCCGATAATTTGTTTCAAACAACTGGACTGTAAACTGTTTTCACCACATCGACCGCCTATTCCATTATAATCCCATTATCATAAACGAATTAATTTTCTCCCGCACTTGTATCTCCTTTCCTATCCCTCTTTCTCACCCTAATTTAATTTCAGTGTGGTATTTATTGTGTTCTCGATAGACTGGCAAAAAAGCTGACGGCGTTTAGTAATTAAACATAAAATATGGCTTAGGAAACGTTATGTTTTTGTTTCAGCGCTAAACCAGATGGTTTGAAAGAAGCCCGACCAAGTGTGGAATCGATTTTTTTTTTCAAGTTCATGCGAGGTAGTTATGAAATTATCTGGCATTTTATAACGAATTATGAAGTTTAATCGAAAAGTCTATCTATAGGGATTTTTTTAGGTAGAATGATAGTTAATATTAGTTCTGTTTTGCGTTTAAATGAATTGACAGTAAAAAAGAATGTTTTAAAGGAAAACTTTCATTCAAATGCAGAAAAGTGTGACGTAGGTTATTCTTTGAGTAATAAGTATATTCAAATCTTGCCGCGCACATCAGTTAAAAAAAGTATCAACTTAGGAATCATCCTGTATATTTTGAAATGTTAATATTTCCGACAGTTGAATATTTCACACGAATCGCGAATACATCTTAATAGGTACCAATTTTCGGTCTGTTATATTCGGTCTGAAATTCATAATGGTTTATTTTTACTCGCGATTTCTTGGCACAGTCTGGATTTACAAATATCGATAATTTGTTCCTATCTTCAATAGTAGGAGGTATGGGCCACTGCGACCTTACAACATACACCTATTTGTTGTGAACTGTAAAACTGCAATAGTGAATTTGAAAAATGTATTTTCGATTTTGAATGAACAAAAATTGAAAACCTACCATATGAAAAATAAATAGTTTTTATTGAGGAAATATGTACTTACGCTGTACAACATCAAACATTCTCATTCATTTAATTACATGCTGGGTGTTAAGCGTTGGATCAATGATGAATGTCCACATTTTTATGATTAATTATCACTCACCCAAATTATGAACGCAGCTTTGCCCTTCCCACTATTCCGCCGTATTCAAATTACTTGGGAACGAGTAGGTATTCAATTTATGTTTGAGAAAGTTTATCAATTATATTTGAAATTCCTCTAAAGTTCTCTAAATAATTTCATAACTTTAATAACCACAGATTCATCAGGTTTACCTCGCCCACAAGTTTGTGACACTTTAGATATATCCAGTCTTGAGGCTGTGCGCTTCTTTTCTTTATGTTTAATTTTTTTTAAGACGCTTATATTAGCTTCACTTGTATGTATGTAACGGAAACTTTGAACGTGATTTTCACCCACTTCCAGACGTCCTCCGAATGATGGCTCCACGAAGTTCTTCTGAGGCTGACAATTTTATAAACACTCAGATATCATTAGTAACTAACTATTAGTCAGGTAACTGAACCTTAAGTTGGATGTTTTATCTTTTTTTTCTTTTGAATGTTCTCTATTCGATTAACGAATTTGTCACATATCGTAAACCACACAACCGAGACATACACCAAACGATACCTGACAAGTAAAAAGTGCAATTTGATGAGTTTTTTCCGCCATTACTTCTGATCTGTCCTCGTATATCGATTTATACGAACCAAATCGGTCCTGCACGCCTATACGATCCTAAATTCCTTATTATCTTTTTCCACTTCGGATATTTGAGCATCGCTCCGTGAAAACGGAAGAGCTCTCTTTGGGCTAATTTCAACCTTTTCTGTCCAGTAATTTTGTTTGAACTAATGGCGTGGTTTAATCTGTTCCTAAAACCTTCTTTATTATTCGTAATCCTTTCATAGAGAAAACTTAATCTGAAATAACAGACAAAAGCAGCCAGTCTAATGAGTTTACTTGAATGGTTTGGAGTTGGGCAGTAATTCAATATTTTCCATAATTCACGCTAGTAGCATGGCGTCTTCTTCCAAATGTATTGCACAGAAGTAGATTTCAGCTGTGTTGTACTTTATTATTAGCAAAAATTTCTGCAAACACAAAGTTTATTGAGAATTCAAGTAATAAAGTAAAAGCAGCACGGTAGATTATAAATGAGAATAAAACAGTAAACAAGCAACTACAGTTTCAGAATGTCCCTCAGCAGAAGACTTCAGAGAGTACTAACTTTGCTAATATTGAAAATAATTAAAAATCTGTTAATTTATTACTTCAAGATAAATAATCTAGTATCCCCAGAACAATTCGATTTTAAGCAAAGAAAATCAACAAGTCTCGCACTGATGGTTAAGTTTATAGAAATAGTAACAGCGGCAATGGAAAAAGGAAATTGTGTTGATGTGAGCCTCTGCGACTTGAGTAAAGCATTCGATTGTGTAGACCATTTATATTTAGAAATATTATACAGTTGGTGGTAAAGCTTTAGAACTAATTTATTCATTGATATTTTCTGTCCGATGTATAGTTTTTGTACAATCGCGTTATAAAAAACGTAAGGCCACTGCCCTAGGCATATAATCATTAAACTAAACTCCTTTTTTAATTCCAGGCAAGAAGTCGTGGACCACAAAGTCAGCTGGGGGGCTAAATTCACGTTTCCCTGCAAAATGATGGCGAACGCCACCACTGGCGTTATGGAGAGGTGCGTCCTCAGGGTATCCATCAGGAAGGAGTCGAAAGGCGGTAGATCATTCAACAAGCTTGGCTTCGTCGACCTCAACTTGGCCGAATACGCCGGTGCGGGCATCATCCACAAGAAGGCTTTGCTCGAAGGCTACGACGCGAGGCATCGACAGGACAACAGCATGCTCAAGTTCAAAATCGAGTTGAACATGATATCGGGTGATATTCTTTTTAAGGCGTGAGTATCAATAAGTTTCTGATCCAGGTGTTCATTTGAAAACTTCCCACCCGCAATATTCCGTTGAGAAGACGGTCCATATACTTTTCAACCCTATTTGAGGCTTGTATGCGAAAATGGGCCACCTAAATCTGTCGATAGCTGACGCTCTATAATTGTCAATTATTTTTTCCTTCTCAGTCCATGTTGGAACTAAACCGTGTTCTTTAGTTTTTTCAAACTATTATTTTTACTTCAAACTATCTACTTCACAGTTACTGTTCACGTGTCTCGGCGATTTTCTGAACAACTTTTCTAGAGACGATATTTTTAAACGTTTCCTTTAATTTTTTGCAAAGTTATCGTTCGATTTTAAAAATATGCGTGTGGAGAATTAGAAAGTATTTTCCAATGAAGTGCTACATATTCTACAATGCCATTTAACATTTTTGAAGCGGTAGGAGTGGAGGCGAAGAGGGAAAAAGAGCAAGGTGATGTTTACGTGAAAACATACACTGATTGTTTGTCTTAGAAATTTTCTGAGAACCCCCTAATCTACAAGATAGTGCGTGTGGGAAGTTTTCAAATGAACACCCGATATATCAACCTTTTATTACACTCCACGATACTATTTATTTTGATTTCATTTTTCTCATTCTTGAAGTTTCAACCGGTGTACAATGAGCTATCTCAATTATATACGAATTGGCAAAAAGGCGACATTGTGTTCTGAACGCAGTTTTAATCCGGATGAAAAATAAGGGATTCGAAGTCCATTTCTGGGAAAATAACTATACCACAGAACTATAACACAGAGGAGAATGGAAATATCATATCCAGCAAACACTTATGATAGAGTATGACACTGATGGGTTCTGAGTTTGCGCAGAGAAGTTGTGAGCAGAGCCGTACTAGATCTTTTTCCAAATATGTTGCATTGGCAAAATGAAGATCGTCTGAGCATGAATTTTAATACTACCTCCGTTTTTTGGAATTAAATTGTTACAGTATATATGAATATTTTTGTGGAGGAGGTATAACAGAAAATTAATAAATCCACGAGATAAACAGTCGTTCACGAAAATGCAAATGTCACTTCTATTTACAAAAAAAATGTAGATTTTTATGGAAAATATTTCCTTTCCAACAAATATCTCTAACTATGGATGATAGTAACTGAAGTTTAGATTTCTGTCACAGATAATTCCTCATCCGATTTTATGAACATTTTAATTTCAGAACTAACAAAATATTTTAGGAATATGCAATTCCAGAATACAAATAACTTATTAATTATCATTGTAGAAAATAATTGATAGAACATATTCATCTGATTTTATGAACATTTTAATTTCGTAAGTAACAAAATATTTTTGGAATAAGCGATTCCAGAATACAAATAACTAATTATTTCTCATTATAAAAAATAATTGATGGAACATACAACACAAATCGAAATGAAAGAAAAAACGGAACAGGTAAAACATTTTATTAATGACAACAAAGTACAAATTAAATGTTTGTTTTTGTGGAGAAAATTAACTTCTTGACATGGTTTTTTCGGTTTCTAACTTCCACAGTTTGAAAATATTTCATCGTTGTTTGAAAAAAATAAGTATTATACAGTGTCATCCCCAAAGTATGCACCGTATGGAAAACTTATTTATTAAGGGTTTTTTAACAAAAAGTTATATTTGATGAAAGTTTGTGCATCTCCTAAAACTAAACATACACCAACAGAATATAGTAAAACACACGTAATATACGAGGGGCCTTCAAAAATTTAATTTTGAGACACGAGTAAAGTACCCTTATTTTCAAAAATCTTGGGAAATTTTATTTCAAAAAGTTGTTCAGAATTAAAAAATACATCTAGATTTGAAGTCATGGCCATATAAGTGAAGTTTAATATTTTTACCCATGTTTTAAATTTTGTAATTAGTTCGTGCCGAAACCATAATCTGTGCCAAAACCCTTATTTTATTTTGATGTGTTGTGATTTGACATTATAGAATATAAAGTTCTTGTTGCAATACTGTATAATTTTCACCAATTTTCGGTGTTAACAAAAAATAAAGATAACTTTGCACCAAAAACTTTGAAAATTATTGTACTCTTCAAAAAAATTCACCCTGGTTAGAACAATAGTTGAGCCATTTATAATATTACAAACTTTTTGAATGGTCCGTCGTATACAGGATGTTGTCTATTTATCGATTTTTCAAAAAAAAATTGTCGGAGTCCCCTTTTTAAAAAAATGCGTATAAAAATAAAAATCTACTCAGATAGCCTTGACTTCAAATCTGAATGTATTTTTTAACGCCGAACAACTTCGTTGAATAACATTTCCCGAAATTTTTCAAAATAAGGGTACTTTACTCTTGTGTCAAAATCAAATATTTTAAGGCTCCTCGTATATTGTGTGTGTTTTACTATATTTTGTCAGTGCATATTTAGTTTTAGGGGATGCACAAACTTTTACCAAGAAAAACTTTTTGTCGAAAAACCCTTAATAAATAAGTTTCCCATATGGTGCATACTTTGGGGATGACACTGTAGATAGAAGTACCTTATCAGGGCAAATTTATTCATTACTCCTTCTACACTTGTATAGAATTTCTTGAATAAAATATTTTCAGACTGTGGATGGTTAAAAAGCCAAAAAACCATTTCAAAAAGTAACAGGAATACATCTTGTAGAGGATATCGTATAGTAATAATGTGCATACATCAATTATTCGACATATCTATATTGCATCAGGTGGTGATTGTTATAATGGACATGTAAAATGATTCTGTGAGCACAAGACAGGATAGCATTTATAAAATTACAATTAATATTAAAAAAATGACACATTATGTGTACTGAACTTTTCTATTACATAAGTTCACACCCTACTGGTGACTAAACAATATCAGTTTACTCATTGTTTTCCTAATTGGCCGACCTTTAATTCTGTAACTCTGAGATTTTGCAACATGAAATAATCTTATTTTTAAATAAGACAAACTAAGTGTTTTGATAATTCGAGATATATGGTTTTCATCTAAAGTTAAATATTGTAAATTGTGGCTTTCAATATCTTTGAATAAATTTCTATTGAGAGAGAGAGTTTGGAAAGAATTGCCATGACAAAAGTTTGCAAAAAGTTACTCTCTTCTGGTATTTCATTATTTGACACCAGGAGTACTTTTCTCAGCATTATTTCCACTTGCTTACAAACTGAAATTGTATCTTCTGATGGAATTGTTAAAGTACCCCAACGCTTTCGTAAAAGTAGTTTTAAACTACTGTGTTCAAGTTTGCTGTTATAAAGGGCCTCAATACATGTGGAACATTTGATTAATTTCATAGTCATATTGACAGCATAACCGGCCACATATGTAATAACATTTTCAGAAATTGCCGAAAGAGGTATATTAAAAGGTGTACTGTAATCATGATCATGTATGATAGCTTCGTGTTCTTCTAACTTGTACTTTTTCATAATTTGGATATCACTTGATTGCAGGGGAACCTGTGTTTTATTATTCTGTTTTGTAGTGTAGAGAATATTTGTATCATCCTGTGCAGTACAATTACCAGTCAAATTTTTAATATCATGATGCAGAAGCAAACGCCTGTATGAGTGGAAAAACTGCAGAGCAGATGGATTATTATTCCAACCATTGCGAGCCCTGAAAATGAAAAATTATAGTTTTTATTGATTTCAATATGAAAGAAGCCACTAGGTAATCAATGCTTCATTAGTTGGATTAACTCACCTGATAGAGCAGAAAAATAGTTCCAAATGATCTGTGCTGAATTTATATGTCAATACATATTTCAAAATGGAATCATTTTCCACATATTTTTTAAAAATTTCTATCACTGACAATGTTGATATAATAAATCCTTTGAATCCAGTTCTTTGTTGGCTGTTGATAAGCTTCACATTCTCCAATGTTTTCAATTTACTGAGGTAATTCACAGCATCTTCCATCACAGGCTTCCACAGAGCCTCATTTCGCTTTGCAAGGGGCATTTTCATCCGAACTGTTGTTGGATTTCGGGAATTCAATAAATCAAAAAGTTGATCAATCAAACGTATAAATTTGATCGTTGGTGCCGCATCTCTGAATCGGATATCTTGCATGTCCACCATGAGGAATTCGATTGCCGCTGCTACACTCTCACTAATTGTTTGGACAGCTAAGTTCACCTGAAATTTTTCTTCACTATATTTTTTATTTCTTTAATTCTTACATTTATATAACAATTATATACAAAATCACGTAAATATTATTGAAGATAATTCCACTATGAAACTATATTCTTGACTGATATAAAAACGCACTTAATACCTTCATTTTTTGTTGTCTCCAATTCATATGCGCAGTTTTTAGTTTTGTCCCAAAACGTAATCCTTCTTGTTCCTGTATATGATGGAGCATTGTTACATAACTGAAATCCACAATTTGATCAGATGGGTCAACAAATCTGCCTAGTGTAGCCCAATTATTCCGAATCAATTTGATCATGTGGCATATATCGAATATAATATATATTTTACTCTGATCCACAGGGTGTAAGAAATACGGCTGCACATCATCCATCCTAGCAACCTTAGCACCAAGAGCTCCCATCATAGTGAAATTAACATTGGGTCCATCACAAGAAAGAGATGTTATGATCACTCCACACTCATGCAATTGGATTAAAGCTTCTTTCACTATATTTGCCCTTTCTTCTGCATTCAATCCATCAATAAAAAAATAAGCTATGGGCAATTTCCAATGTCCATTAACAGCTACTACCATTAATACAAATGCCTCAGCTGCATATTGTCTTCTATCATCTTCCAAGGCATTGGCACCAACATTGACGTATCCCCAAGATTTCCCATTATGTAAATCAATGTGCTTTTTTATTGACATTTCATCGAACATCAAACTGCACAATAAAGTGTGTCCCCTAGTTTTATATTCGGCTACTTTGGCCCTCAAAGAATCAAATGCAGGTTGTGACAATCCTGGTTCACACATTATATTTGAAAACCATCCTCTAATTACTCGCTGTGAAGGCAGTGCCAAGTTGAATGTTTTCCGAACATATTCATAAGCTTTGCTAGAGTAAAATTGGAGTGTCATAGCAAAACTTCTTATGACATTATCATATTTTTGTCTGCCAGTTTTTCCCGTTCTAGAATTTGCTAGCATTCTTTTCATCATTGCCAAGGGTACACCTGAGAAAGTTTGCTCTAGCAGATCACATGCGCCAGTACTTAACAAATCTTTTTTCTTAATGTCATTTACAACTTGCTTCAAATGAAAAACCTTGTTTCTGAGTCGTTTGGATTTCTCCTTCTCCAATTGATGTTTATACCTCAACTGACGATTCTTGGTTCTTTCATTCATGTATCTCGTCTTGTACATTTCTGGAGATGCACTGAAAAATATTATTCTTTATAATGTACTGTTACAATAATGATGACATACATGCAATGAGTTATTTAAGAAAATATTTTCTCAATAAAAATTCGATTCCTAGTTATTTATTTCTAAGCTATGTGTAAAATCGATTGCAAAAGTTTTACCGAAGAGACAAACATTACAATCATTATTAATATATTGTTAACATATTGCTAACATATTGCATATTATTAACATCTGTTTCTGAGCTATTTTTAACAATACATTAAAATATGTTGCAAAATTTTTGCTGAACAGACAAACATTAACATTATTGAATTCTTGTGTTGTCATTGGTCGTTGATTTGTGTGCCACATTTTAGATTATTAACGACTTGTTTGTTGAAAGTAAAGCTAAGAGTTAAAAATTTACTGATATTCCTATTTTACTGGTATTCTGACATCGAAAAACGAAAACACTTTGATCCCAGCATTCTCTATTGGCAATAATATACTCGACATCAACAAAAATGTCTGAAATCTGATATTATGAGCACACCAGTTTTAAAGAAGTTTAAAAAATTATACTTACGCATATGTATGGAATTTTTTAACCAACTTTCTGTTTTTTTTTTGAACCCCCTTCAATCCAGCACTGTCTGACGAACTCCTACAAGTAAAAAAAATCATGAAAACATATCAGATGCATTGATTGAATGTTAATATTTGAGTTTTTTAGATAAATGGTAGTATAGCCACAAAATAAAATTAATAAAGTGGTCACTGCCAATGAGACCGAACCACAATTCCAGCCATTTTTTCCATGATGACTATCTGAACTATCATACTTTATTGAACTTACACGGGTTGTGGGTCAGCAGCATCACTGAGTGCAACATTGCCATCACTTATTTGCAGGAGAGTATCTGTGAGAGGTGGGTCCCTGCAAAATCAAAAATAAATAAAATATGCAAATTGATATTTCCAGTTACATACCTTGGTGTAGGGTTTGGTTTTGTTGTGCCAGGTGCATTTGGAGGTAGAAACAGTTTTGGAACTGCATCAGTTTTCAAAACGGCCCTTTTTCTTTTCACCACATAGTCAGTTTTCAAAAAATGTTTAGAACAAATCACACCTAAGGGACTAATGTTCTCATCTGGATTCCTACCAATTGCATTCAGCCAAGAAGCATATCTAACCTTTCCCAAACTGAAATTGAAAGTTGACTGTTGGTAAATAATACTTGATATATTTTAGTCTTCTGGGTTGTGTTCAGAAAAGACGTCGGGCACACCCACAAAGGACAACTCGTACCCAAAATAGGACGTCTTTTCTGAACGCAACCCTGAGGACTCCAGAAATCGAAAAAAAAAAAAAAAATGCTAATATTTGCAATTGCAATGATCTCTCCTCAAAGCACTCAATCTATACATACCTAAGCTACAGAGAATTTTTTATGAAAATGTTCTTTATATCTTAAATGTTGATAATGTGATAATTAATGTGCAAATATTGTACTGATATATAGAGAGCTTCACTGCGGCAGAAAGTGGTATCGAAAATAAGAAATTTCGTTAAAAAAGTATTTGAGACTGCAAAGGCAAATCTCTAGGCAAGTCAGTCAGTCATACTATCGAATATTTAGCAATCTTTGTTTTTTAAATGATTCACTTATCAAACGCACAATTATTGGACACAGTTTATACTGCGGTCTAAAAAACAATGAATCCGATTCTGTAAAATTGAAACTTACCGATGAAAGGAGATACCCTCCATATTTCCTTTACTTTTACAAGACCAAACAAGACAAGTCACAGGCATTTCGAAAAGATAATTCACAATGGAGCACAAAAACAACGTTTTAACACAACAAAGACGAAAATCAGTATAAAATAAAAACCAACAAAATGGAAAATTTAATTATACTTGTCAATTGTCAATGCCAATGACAACTGACAAAAGCGAATGCGCAAACTCAGATCCTTTCTAATAAACATTCAATCGCAAGTGAAACATAGTGCCAGATTTATACTACTTTTCCATTCTCCTCTGTGTTATAGTTCTGTGAACTATACAGACCTTTCCATTCATCTTATGCCAGCATTGCTGCCTCGGAAACAGTAGAGGTTAAATGAAAAATTACTTGTGTTATTTCATAATCTCCAGACTGGAGCTTAGGATTCCGAAATATCCTCATCGGTTTTGAAAGTACTGGAAATAAATCGAAACTTTTAACTTCCTTATTCAATTGGTAGTCATTTAATTCTTGAAAATATCAAAATACGACAGAGGATAGTTTTGTATTATATTACACAAGCAATGAAATGGTTTTCCTGAATTTTCAAGATTCAGAGCTAACCAACTCGAGAACGGTTAGATATAGACGAATTCTGCGAACGCCAATCGGTTCCGAATGGTCGAATTATTATATACTGAAAATTTGAACGAAAAAAATCGATGGACAAAAAAGTCGAGTATATCATGCATGATAGATAATTTTTTGAACTTTTTTATTTTCCATTTTTCGAATTTTAAATTTTTGTCCTCAAACGTATTTTGATGTGCTGATTTCGAATCTTTGAACGAAAATATCGAAAACTCATCAGAAATATTTTTCGCGCCAAAAAAACTATTTGAAAAAAGATTCAGAGCTGACCAACTCGAGAACGGTTAGATATAGACGAATTCTGCGAACGCCAATCGATTCAGAATGGCTGAATCAGTATATACTGAAAATTTTAACGAAAAAAATCGACGGACAAAAAAGTCGAGTACCTATATCATGATACATAATTTTTTAAACTTTTTTATTTTTCATTTTTCGAATTTCAAATTTTTGTCCTCAAACGTATTTTGATGTGCTGATTTCGAATCTTTGAACGAAAATATCGAAAACTCATCAGAAATATTTTTGGCGGCAAAAAACCATTTGAAAACGGATTCAAAGCTAACCAACTCGAGAACGGTTAGATATAGACGAATTCTGCGAACGCCAATCGATTCAGAATGGTCGATTTAGTATATATTGTGAATTTCGTTCAATCGAAAAAAATCAAAATTACTCGAAAAAAGTTGCAAGGGGTCACCCTTAGAAATCATGAAAAATACTAAGTCGTCACATCGACTTGGAATTTGCACTGTATATGTGAAATTTCATGCTCTTTCCGAAAATGTATGATTTTTAGGTGCTCAGATATAAGATTCAGCCGGAAAAGAGTGTTTAAGGTAGAAAATACAATTTTCTGAGATTTTTTATTTTTCATTTTTCGAATTTCAAATGTTTGTCCTCAAACGTATTTTGACGTGCTTATTTCGAATCTTTGAACGAAAACTTCGAAAACTCATCAGAAATATTTTTGGCGGCAAAAAAAACATTTGAAAACAGATTCAGAGCTGACCAACTCGAGAACGGTTAGAGATAGACCAATTCTGCGAACGCCAATCGATTCAGAATGGTCGAATTAGTATATACTGAAAATTTTAACGAAAAAAATCGACGGACAAAAAAGTCGAGTACCTATATCATGATACATAATTTTTTAAACTTTTTTATTTTTCATTTTTCTAATTTCAAATTTTTGTCCTCAAACGTATTTTGATGTGCTGATTTCGAATCTTTGAACGAAAATATCGAAAACTCATCAGAAATATTTTTCGCGCCAAAAAAACTATTTGAAAAAAGATTCAGAGCTGACCAACTCGAGAACGGTTAGATATAGACGAATTCTGCGAACGCCAATCGATTCAGAATGGCTGAATTAGTATATACTGAAAATTTTAACGAAAAAAATCGACGGACAAAAAATTCGAGTACCTATATCATGATACATAATTTTTTAAACTTTTTTATTTTTCATTTTTCGAATTTCAAATTTTTGTCCTCAAACGTATTTTGATGTGCTGATTTCGAATCTTTGAACGAAAATATCGAAAACTCATCAGAAATATTTTTCGCGCCAAAAAAACTATTTGAAAAAAGATTCAGAGCTGACCATCTCGAGAACGGTTAGATATAGACGAATTCTGCGAACGCCAATCGATTCAGAATGGCTGAATTAGTATATACTGAAAATTTTAACGAAAAAAATCGACGGACAAAAAAGTCGAGTACCTATATCATGATACATAATTTTTTAAACTTTTTTATTTTTCATTTTTCGAATTTCAAATTTTTGTCCTCAAACGTATTTTGATGTGCTGATTTCGAATCTTTGAACGAAAATATCGAAAACTCATCAGAAATATTTTTCGCGCCAAAAAAACTATTTGAAAAAAGATTCAGAGCTGACCATCTCGAGAACGGTTAGATATAGACGAATTCTGCGAACGCCAATCGATTCAGAATGGCTGAATTAGTATATACTGAAAATTTTAACGAAAAAAATCGACGGACAAAAAAGTCGAGTACCTATATCATGATACATAATTTTTTAAACTTTTTTATTTTTCATTTTTCGAATTTCAAATTTTTGTCCTCAAACGTATTTTGATGTGCTGATTTCGAATCTTTGAACGAAAATATCGAAAACTCATCAGAAATATTTTTCGCGCCAAAAAAACTATTTGAAAAAAGATTCAGAGCTGACCATCTCGAGAACGGTTAGATATAGACGAATTCTGCGAACGCCAATCGATTCAGAATGGCTGAATTAGTATATACTGAAAATTTTAACGAAAAAAATCGACGGACAAAAAAGTCGAGTACCTATATCATGATACATAATTTTTTAAACTTTTTTATTTTTCATTTTTCGAATTTCAAATTTTTGTCCTCAAACGTATTTTGATGTGCTGATTTCGAATCTTTGAACGAAAATATCGAAAACTCATCAGAAATATTTTTCGCGCCAAAAAAACTATTTGAAAAAAGATTCAGAGCTGACCAACTCGAGAACGGTTAGATATAGACGAATTCTGCGAACGCCAATCGATTCAGAATGGCTGAATTAGTATATACTGAAAATTTTAACGAAAAAAATCGACGGACAAAAAAGTCGAGTAAGTATTATCCGCTCCATTATTTCGAACACGAACTTGTACTTGTTAATAGTGATTTGGGGGATATTCCTGAAAAACTAACAAGAATTGTTTCTCAATATTTCCATTGTTTTGTCATGAATTCATTAACGTGGTTTCTGAAAACAAAGTAAGTTAATTATCTATTGCTGGCAACATTCTTTGTGTTTTGTGATAAGTAAATGACAAATTAGTTTATTTATGTCGTCAACATGGAACCAACGCAACAAACTTAAAAAACAATTGAAATTGAATTTCTCAGAATGTAGTTTCGATATAGGTATCGCATTTGTATTCGTTGTTTGGAATATATGAACATCGAACTCTTTTTGTGAAGGAAACGTTGGCCGTTCAAAACATTGAATATGCTAATGTAAATATACTATCTTTTTGTGCTTGTGTTTGACGTTGTAAAGCGTGACGACCCAAAACAGGTGTTTTTCGACGCTATTAACGGAATTAACTTTACTCCTATCGTCAATAATTTTCAATTTAACGTCATCATTCATGTCTAGCATGAAAAAGTTTAATCATCTGAAAAGTCTCTCAAACGTTCTGGTTTTCGTCTTCGAATGGTTCCTAATCAACACCCCTTTTTGGAAATCAAGGTTCGCAAGTTCCCATTCAATGATCGATTATTCAGAGCAAAATTCACATCGTCTCAGCCAGTTCTGTGTTTGGCAGTCACAGTAGTTGGATACTTCCTAAATGCTTTTTTTATTTTTTAATTACCTTCCTACCTCATTTTTATCTATTTCCAACGCCCTAATATATGGAAATTGTTTAGCATATGTGTATTTTTGTTCCAGGCCGTCTCCTTCACTCAAACACAAACAGATAAACGTAGACGATGCCAATAACGAACAAAGGTCTGATGATTTCTCCAGTGGCTCGTTGGGTGGTTCGATCGCTAGTGGTAGCTCTGGTTTTGGAAGCCTACCAAAGAAAAGAGCCCCTCTCCTGTCCTCTGGTAAGTTATTTGTTTTTTTAAGAAATCACCCATTAACAATACAACTACAGTGTATCGTTCCTTGCTGGCTTTAATTTTTCTAAGAACGAAGCCTTATTATACAAAACAAAAATACTTTAGTACAGTGCGAGAAGAAGGTTGTTACTGAAATGTACGCACCATCTGTAACGTACCAAATAAGTGAAAAGTGGTATATTGAATACGCTGAGGTACGCCCCCTAATTTTTCTATAGTTTTGAAGATACATATTTCAAATTTGGTATGTCGCTAGAGTCGACATACCAAATGCTTGAATGCTCATATTTTGACGTCACCACTTAAAATTCACTACATCCGGTTTAACCGGAAGTGACCCCAAACCTCTTTTTTTCAAATCACACCGTGTTATCCGAAATAACACACAATTTGTGATAACACTGTTCTTCAAAATTGAAAGCGGTTGAAAAATGGCGGAGATACAGTTGATTTTTCAATCGAATAGAGTTGGCCATGAAATTCGAACTCAAATCATCAAAACTGACAAACGACATCAGAAGTTACCAGAGGAAGCTTCGAGATGAGATACAGTTGAAAATTGAGGTTCTCATGTAATTACAGCACCCATATATTACAACAATTATCAAAAATTACCTCAAAAGTTAATATTACTCATAAAAAAATGCCCACAATAGCCATTTCTTGAATGGCAACATGTTTTTTTTACTTCTCGTGTGAAAAGTTTTGTGCAATTCCTGAAGGAATCGAAAATACAAGATATTTAATTATGAGTGTTTTCAAAATTGGATATTCTTCATCGAAGGCGGCCATGAATATGATAAAGCGAAACAAAAAAACACCATTAATTGAATAGGTATAACAATTGTATCTTCGTTGAACTAAAATAAGCTTTTTAAATTACGTTCTACCCGCCTACACTGAAGAACTCCCAATTTTAGGAACACTCATAATGAAATCTGATTGTGTCTTCGGTTCCTTAAAGAATTCAACGAAACTTTCCACATGAGTAATAATTTATAATTCTTCATGATGACGAAGTAAAAAGAAAATGTTGTCATTTGAGAAATGGCAGTTGTGGACATTTATTTACGGGTACTACTTCCTTTTGAGATAATTTCTGATAATTGTTGGAATATTTGGTAGTTGCAATTATATGAGAACCATTCAGTTTTGAACTGTATCTCACCTCGAAGATTCCTCTGGTAACTTTTGATATCATTTGTCAGTTGTGATGATTTTTGAGTTTGAATGTCATGGCCAACTTTGTTTGACTGAACAATCAACTGTATCTCCGCCATTTTTCAACCAATTTTCAATTTTGAAGAACAGCGTTATCACAAATTTCCTGCTCTTCCGGATAATGAAGAAAATGTACAGGGTGTCATTAAAAAAACACCTTTGGGGTTGAACCGGAAGTGGTGAATTTTGAGGATTGGAGTCAAAATGAGCGTATTCAAGTAGTATTGCAACATACCAAATTTGAAATATGTATCTTCAAAACTAGAGCTTCGCGAGACCAAGACCGAGACTGATGATGAAACACTTTATTTGATTTAATATTAAATTTTCTTTACAGATCTAGTGATAGGCCAAACTCTGTCCGAGAACAACGTTCCCGTTTCGATAGCGACCGACTGGAACGAGACGCTAACGTCTCAATCGCAAACGGCGTCTTCCGTACCCTCTTTGCTTCCGGCGCCGACCGACCACGAGTTACTGCACGACGCTCGCGGCGGCGAGCCGGGACATTCCAGGAACTCTTCCAACACCAGCCAATTGTCCAAAGCTTCCGGATACAGCAGCATCCATTCCCAATCGCACAGCAGGCAATCGAGTTCCGGCGACTCGGGTCATATCAGGTGAGGAAACTTCGATTTATTATTTTTATTTGTGTACATTTATCTTGATGGGGCTGGGTAAGGGACCGTAGGAGGGTTAATGAGGGTTGACCACATGGGAACATCTATTTACCACCACACAGTTCTTTTTTTTTGTATGATCTACAAATTGTACCTTCTTTAATGAAAGCATCTGTACTACAAAGCTTTACGGAATATAATTATAGTTATTCTCATCTTTCATGAAGACATATTCCATAAGGCTAGGAATACACGAGCGTATAATACGCCGCGTGCCGCACGTTCCTACCCGCCGGCTTTTGAAAACACTTTTGGCTTGTGAAGTTTCACGAAATGGCAGAGTCAGTATCAACATGGACCCTGTGCAAATTTGTTGTGTTGTAGCGTGTGCTTATTGTTGAAAAAACGAAAACGTAGACATCGTCGTTCGCGGATGGCGGTCACGCGGATGTTAATTTATATAGGAATATATGCTAGACAACGCACTGGCATCCGCGCGGTTACAAGGATGCCAGCGTGTTGTCTGCCATATATTTCTATTTAATTCAACATCCGCGTGACTGCCATCCGACGCGGTTCGCGGCTCGTGCGTTGTTCGCCTTAGAGGCAATTAGAAAGCAGATTGCTATGCAAAAGAAAACGGACAAACATATAATTTCTCCGCCAGAACCCTTCTGCGGACTCTCCAAAGCCTACTTGAAAGAAGATGCCGGGACAACAATGACATGAAATATCACTGGAATAAAATATGAGGACAAAGATTAGCGAAAAAGCTAGTGAGGTTATCTCCAAGGAAAGCTAAACAGCTTCTCGAGTTGGACAAGAAATACTTGAAATCGGTAACGGGCTCCTCACAATGAACAGTGTTCTCTGAGATATAACCTCAAAAAATTAAACAAATCAGACAGTGATAATTACCACTGAAACTGCAGAACATTTGCTTTGCGAATGTCCACCGCCTTTCTGCAAGAGGTTCAAGTTACTGGAATCTCGAATTTCTGTAAAAATTACAGGGTTTCCTTCTGTGAGATCGGTACTTAGATAAGGCGGATTTGTGGAAAGGAATATCGGTGGTTTTCTAAATACATCATGAAACATTACTACTTTGATATTTGTGAATGGTACGGGAATGTCTCTATAAAGAGTGGTTTGAACTGTGTACGAGTATAATGAATTAAGTTAAGAGAAAATTAAATTTTCGGTGCTTTCATTAAAGGTGGTACGGTAATTTAAATTGAGACGTCTGAAAATCCTACCCTACGCACTTTCCAATTTCCAATTAATAGTTATTTATGGTACTAGTGTGTTATGTTGAAAATAAGTCACGCGAGAAAGATTTATAAATTCTAACGTGACTTAGGAAACATAACACATGAGTGGCATACAATGTTTTATCCAACACATGACAGTTATGACCCATTATTAATATCATTTTAGACAAGTAAACTATCAAATAACACACTAGTGAGTTATAATCCATAACTCACGAGTGACTTATGGATTATAACTCACTGGTGTGTTATTTGATAGTTTACTTCTCTAAAATGACATTAATAATGACAGTCATAACTGTTATGTGTTGGATAAAATTATTTTAATTTAATTTTCCTCATGGATAGAAATTATTTTAATTCTCCTCATAAAAAAAAATTGTTTGTTAATTAAATGCCGATTTTTTATGGTTCAAGATTAGTTTTCATTTCAAATAAATTATATTTTTGTGTGCTGGTGGAGAGTTTTTGTTACACAAGCTGTTCGTTTTGCACATGAAACTTTGGTGTTATTGACAAATAAAAATTAAATACAAGTTTGGTGATTCAGTAACACATTATTATATCCCAGTTATCTACATTCAGTTTGCAAAATCTTAATAATAATAGAAATTATACAGGGTGTCCCACGACGATTAAGAAAGGGAATATTTTGGAACTCGGGAGTAGTAGAGAATTGAAATTTTTCGTATGATATATCACTCGACTCCCAATACCATTCTAAAAAAAAAATACAAGTATAATGGCGTCGTGACGTCATTTTGAAAGAGTGTCATTTTTTATTGTCAGACAGCAGATTATGAAATACAATTTAGACAGAAAAAATCAAAGAAAAATTTTAATCCGTCCAAAAGTTAACAGACAGGGTAACATTATGGACTAACTGTATAAATAAGGCCTGAAATCTAATTGATATATCGTTGGGTTCACTAGGATTTTCAGATATCCCAATTTTTTCCAGCACTATTTCCCAGAATTGGACCAATTACCAAACTTCTGACTATGACTTTTTCCTAATTGTTGAACATATTTTTTCTACGTGGGTATGGTGCAGGGTCATAAGTTATTTACTTCTCATTTCAGAAAAATGGAGGTGATCAAAGTTAGCTGGAATTTTAAGTGTGATCGCTTGAAATGATTATTCAAACTCGGAAAAACTAAAACATCCCAAAGATTTATTTTCACTTGACATAATCCTATGCATCTTATTCTCGGACACAGCTTGACAACTCAATCTTAATATCAAAGAATAATTTTTTTTTGTGAATTTCGATTTCATATTAAGAAAAGAAGTACGGATGTTGTCATTTAACTATTATTATTCAATTTTCGATATTATTGGATGAATTTAAGACATCTCATATATATCTTCAAAATGTAACATTCAGAAAATATGAATCTTGTCAAGAAGAAGTTCCCGTTTGAATAGTCAGCGACGCACCCAGAATTAATTCTCAGGTGGTCTTTCATGAATACTAAGAATTAAAGTAAATCTGTTACTACTTGAAAAATTTTCTTTCCGATATTCGTTTCAAAGTGAAGGTTTACATATATCTTCACTTTATTGACTCATTTTGAAAATTATACAGAAGGCTCAAATGAAATATTTTTGAAGAAAACTATTACTGATGGCATTTCAAAGACTATTAACATTGATGAATTACTGAGATAAGAACTGTTTTTTAATATTGAGAACATATTCTCTGAAACATTTTCTATTTGTGATTCTTCAAGTTCTTATTCAATAAATTCCTATGTTGGTTACACTTAATTTTATGATACATTGTCTCAACGAGACCGAAGCAATGCTGATGTTATGTTTTGACGAATTACTATTATAATCACCATTGAAAAAGTCCCCTCAGAATGATTTAGGAAAGCGAATGGTGGTGAGGTTTTAATCGATGACAATTATAGTTTTCAAGTCATGAAAATGTCAGTAACTGACTCATCTTCACAACAAGCCAACTATATCACCTCCATTTCAACGGAGACTATCCTCAGGTAAAAAAATCTGTAGAGAATTTATTGTTTGTTTAATATTCGATAATTATATCACCATCAATTATTTTTCCATTAGATATTTTATGGTTTCTAATTTCCAAACAAATACTAAAAATCAATTTTCAACAGCATTCATACAATACATATGTATGCTAGCTTTTTGAATAGGGCTTTTTTCATTTGCATGCAATACATACTTTTATTTATTTATGTTAGGGACCTACCTAGCCGAACCGTGTTGGCACGCAACATTTCAAACACCAACCCCGCATATTTCCGATCCAACCATCCCAAAAAGCTCAACATCCCCAACACGATCCCCTCATCAGACCTCGAAGTTTTCTCCACCCCCAAAGCCGTGATGACGTCAACGCCGACAAAATCCGTGCTCGATCCCGAGTTCTCATACTACTCTACCCCTAAGGGCTTCCAATCTCAGAAGAGCTACATCAGTAACTCTAGCAACGACGAGTTTGTGACTCCAGAAGTGAGTTTTGCGAATAATATTTTCTCTCATAAGTTTAACGAGCTTCAAAAGTCGTCTTCTACATCGGTTGTAGAGAGGATTAAGACTGACTCCTTGACAGTAGGATTCGTAGATAGTAGGAAATCTGACAATACTTACGACAAACACGTGACCCACGAAAATAGGCTGAGTTTGGAGGAGATCGAGAAAAACAAGAAGAACTGCGAAGGGGTTTTGAGATCGAAGAGCGAATTTCAAATTCCTCGAATGCCTGTTCTTCCCCCGCCCGAGAGACATTTCAGTAGTAAATTTTTCAGTTCCGAAAGTTTGTTTTCGTTTTTGACGCCCCGGCCGAAACGGAAGAGTACCACGGATCAGAACGCGAACGGTTTGAATATCCGACCCTGTCCCGTAACTCCCCTCCCTGTTTTGAAAAGCTTGCCAGACACTCGTACGACTTCGCTGAGCTCACTGAGGTCCGGACATTCTGGAAATGACTGGCTTTCAGTCCAACCTGGGCAGAGGTAGAGTAGATTTTTATTTTTGATTTTTCTGTGATTTTTTTTTGTTTACTTCAATTTTCTATTGCTTCTGTCTCTATCAACGCTATTTGTCACTGAATAACTTATTTTGAAAAAAAAATGCTTTTCACATTCTAATGCACTGAATAATGATTCATCGGTGAAAGTCTCGGCAAACGTTGAATAGATCAATTGCTGTGGGATCATGGTAATCCTGTGAAGTAAAATTAATGTTGAAAATCACTATTATCAGTGTAGCGAATTTCAAGGTCCCATATGAGTGGATTAAAGGTAAGATATCGTGCGATACAGAACATTTTTATTGGCTCTCTTGATCAAATTGGGTATTCCAATTCCATATTCATCACGTATTTTGGTCATTATCCAAAAACTATGCATAGAAAGCTATCAGTTGACTGAGTTCATGTTTTTTTGATGTCTGAAATGTATGTTTCATTAGTGCTTTTCAGAATTCATGTGTGTGACATGATTGCAAGAGTATCACCTTGTAAATATTTGTTAGAGAATTAATCGAGTATTGCTGATTATATACTAGAATCTCACCATAAAATTAACATTCAAAATTAGTAAAACTATTTAATGATAATAGAAAGTTAGATTGTTATGAAAGTATTTGCTATTCACGAGAACGGATTGAAATCTTTGATCAGTAATGATAAAGTGCCATTAAATTCTACACTATTTGAGTTGAAACCGATAAAGGAATAATTGATGAAGGAATCTGTAATAGTTCACAATGCGCTTATCAAGTAAAATCAAGATGTCCTACACTACCACGACTACTCATTGCAATAATACCATACACTTTCCTGATTAATACCACGACGACCGTTAAATTACATCTAACGCATTTCTGTGCAGTTTCTACAAGGCTATCTCTGCAATTGCTTTTTGCATCGAAATGTTCATTGAAACATTTGGACCACCTATAGATCGATTGCTGGGTTTTGCCCTCATCAGTATGGGTACGGCTATGCCGACAATAACTAATGTCGACAACAAATGGTTCGATCACATCTCCATTTCAAAAACTCAGCTGAAACCGCGCCCGCAGATTAGTGTTCACCAAACTACGAGCGCCATCTCAACCTCAGCCTTCCAACCAAACAATACCCACTTGCAGGACATCTTGTTTCTTACTTGATAAGCTTATTGTGTACTATTATACAGACTCCGTTATCTGTTATTGTAGGTCTTTGCGATCGCAAGCGGGTATTGTTTGGTTGGAAGGCTGAGGTGAGATGGCGCTCGTACTTTGGTGAACACAGATCTGCGGGTGCGGTTTCAGCTGAGGCTTTGAAATGAAGGTGTGATTGAAATGTGTTGCAGACATTCGTTATTGTCTGCATTGACCTACCAAATACTGATGAAATCGATATATAGGTGGTCCAAATGTTTCAATGAACATTTCCATACAACTGGTAATTGCAGATATATCCTTGTAGAAACTGCACAGAAATTCACCGTTCGTCGTGGTATAGCCAGGAAAGTAGTTGTTTTCTGATGGATTCTTAACCCATTTACGCCTATTATATAAGATTATTGCAGTGAGCAGTCCTGGTAGAGTAGAATATCTTGTTTCTTAAAGGGATTCTTAAAGGAATCATTACCTATTATTGACATGCTTGGGTGTGATCTTACTAGATGACTATCAGGTATATTAAGTGTAGGATCACACGCACATCCACTGGATCACTATCGAATACATCTAGTATTGCTATCCTTCAATACAAACAATATTCCATTACATCACATGAATTACTCCCTTGGTAGATTATCGAGGCTGAAAATATTCTTTATCGCACGATAGAAAAATATTTACTTATACAATTTGTGATTGTTTAACAAAAAATATTTTTTTAAGAAACAAGGTTGTTAATATTTAAAATTGATGATCAATAATGCATACTTGCCTTGGTCTTTCACAATCTTTATTTCTTCAAAATACTGCTTCATTTTGATAAATTTAGAGATGATTACTATTAAGTTAAATCTTGATTAAACCCTCACAAAAGCATTATGAGCACTACTTTTTGGAGTTTTCCTTACAAATAGGAAACATCGTTTCAATTTAATCGATTTAATATCAACCGCATTTTAGTTTAATTTATGACACCCGTTTTTGAATTTTTCGTTACACTCATTCATAAAATAATAGTATTATAATTTTGTTCACATTTTTATTTCTTCTTTTCCTCCTCTCCTTCTGCTTCTAAATTTCACACACTTATGAATTTCCAGACCTGGCATTGGGCTTCGCTTAATCGTACGTATAACACATATTTTCATTATGATTATTTTTGTCATAAAAGCAATTATTCAACACATGCTTCGGCAAAGACTATGAATATTCTAGGATTTTGATATTTTAAATGTGATTCTGACATATAAAATTTACTAATAATTATGTATGTTTGCTATATTTTCCTTGCCGTGAATGTATCATCATCATATTACTAACACTAAGGGCGGATTGTTACAATCGACTTCAGCTTTCATTGAAAATCGCTGATGAACTTCAAGTCTTGATAAGAGTTTTGTTAAACTGCTGAAGAATTTGGTTTACACAATCCGACTTTATTGATATCCATTGTATTTAATTAACAGTAACATTTTCTTTAATAATATTTTGTGGGTGTAGTTGCATAAGAAAATATAAATTTTTCTACCACTGTCAAAAAAGTCCACTTTTTTGTGTAGTGTGTAAAGTATTACAATATTTCACTATCAACATACAATTTCTTAAACAAAGTGCACTTTTTGTAACGGCAGTTGCTAGGAGACAGTCAGTTTCATGGGACAACAATAACAGATCCGAATAAAGCCAGTTCTCATTTTCTTTGGCAACTAATAAACTATAAATATCCGATATACAAATGTTTCACCATTAATATTCTTAGCATTTTTACTATTGAATAAGTATTATCAAAATTCCAAACGGCGAATATATTCACAATAAGCATATACCTACCTCTAATGCCGGGTTCATATGCCAGCTTTTTGTAGTTGAGCTTACAGCGTATTGTTTTCCGATTGGTCACTGAATTACACAGAACGACATGTTCTCGGTCGGCCAATCAGAAAACAATATGCCATAAGCGAGAGCTATCATTTGTACCGGGCGTAATGAACTATTATTGGACCTAAGACCTAATCCACACTAGATAATCCAAGGTAGCTGTGGCTGTTTGGCCGTCAGAAATTAGTTGACATCAATAATTGATGAAATTTGTGAAATTGGGAATCTATAGAAATAACGAATTCTTAATAACAATGTATTTATTTAATTTAAGTAGAAATGGAATGTGATGAAAATTGGACGGAGAAAATCGTGGATAGCGCAAATATGAGTTTTCCTTAACATAGCGCAAAGAAAAAGGTATGCCTAGCTTCATGATTATTGTTTGATTATTTTGAAGACAAATCTAAGAAAATAAAAAGATACTCACAATGAACTAGTTATTCGAAAGTCAAATCAACATTAATAACAATAATATTGACTTCGATAAATATGTTATTTTAATATTCGCTTCAAATCTTCCATTTTGCGGGATAAAGTGGAGAGATGGATTTCGACTCGAAATTATACCTTTCATTTGTTTTAAACTCTCCGGCATACTCTTCCAACTTTTTTCGAATTATGAATCAATAAATATGCCAAATTCATTCCATATTTGCAAAAAAATCTAAATTGGTTGTTTTTTGACAGTTGTAGAAAAAATACTGTATGAAACTGTACGGCGTGACACCGAAACAGTTGGCATGGTTATCATGGGTGAAAAAATCGTCTTTGACCTCGAATTTCAAGAGGGCAAAAAAAATTACAGTTTTAATTCAATTTTGCGGCTAGTTTGAGACGCTTGCGCCGTATCGGTATGGCATAAACTCGTTCATATTTGGATATCTAATGTATACTATATTACAAAAATTACACATTTAAACACAAAATAGAAAAATATTTTCAACGCATTTTCTATCCATATGTGATAATCAAAAATATATTATCTCCCGCAAAATTTGCTATTCACAGTTTTCGATTTTGAACTGTCAAATTACATTATTTCATAATTTCCTATAAACCAGAATTACCACCCTGAATTTCTAAATGCCCTTGTATATTCAAACGAAATTATATGTTTACCCTATTAATACATATCTCAAACTTCATTGGGGTCTGTTGGATGTCGATTTGCAGGATGCCTCACCGAAAGCTATTAGACGGGGCTCCTGGAGGTAAGCTTGCCCCAGTGGCGATCAGTCCTGACGATCAACCCGCAATCACCATCACAACCAATGCTTCATCCGATT
The DNA here is from genome assembly GCA_958298965.1 of Chrysolina haemoptera. NCBI lineage: Eukaryota > Metazoa > Arthropoda > Insecta > Coleoptera > Chrysomelidae > Chrysolina > Chrysolina haemoptera. Next base: position 30,142,133 of record OY282598.1, read on the forward strand.
CACTAAACCCGGCATCACTGAGACGTCCCAGCGTCACTACGTTAGTGTCTTTGCAATGTAGTGCTCAATGTCTTTTTGTTCGCTTGTTCTGTAATGTTTTGTTAAAACTAGTTGTCAAACCTCCATGACTTGCTTTCATCGAAAGTATACTTGTATATTCAACAAGTTCATAAAACAAGTAGTAGTATACAGTATCGGAAAGTTTTCATCTTGGGCACAGTAGTGCGTCTCTCTTGCTTATGTGGTATTATCATATCATTGCGTTCCTTTGTTGCTCGCGTAGATTTCTGTCTATACCCCAGATATAAAGTTTCTGATACTGTATAAAACAATATAATTTTTTGTCATTGCAGTTGTTAAATGCGGGATATTTTATGTGTTATATATACGTCATAACTTATCCTCTATCTTTTTTAGTGTTCAATTGCTTGAATAACTTTCAACAGTATTTATTGGTCTTATTATTGAAAACTGAGAATGAAAATGCAGTTTATCAGATGAATTGGTCAATCTCATGATACTTTCGATGAAAGCTACTGGTGGAGGTCCTGTATGATTATATTTTAACCGTCTTTGTGAATTTTTCAAGAAATAAGCAATTTACATTGCCCGGACGGCAATGTAAATTGTTGGCTGAGAGGCTGAGGCGTTGTTAAGCCGAGGCCAACAAGCATTGAAGTCTGAGAATGTGCTTTTACTACGAGAAACACATACTATTTTTTCTGAAATCGCAATCAACCTTATCATAAATTAAGAAATTTTTATAAATGCATAACAATGTTTGATTTATGTCATTATTGTTCCTCCGGAAAAAAATTTATTGGATCGTTTTCGATACGGGAAAGTTCTTGGTACCTCGATCCAATTAAAGGTTTTCAAATTATGAAATAATTTCCATTTAACCAATAAAAGTAACTATAGTGAATTAAAAGAAGCAAAATGTAGTCTCTGATTATAAATAATGTTGACATTGCAAATATGTCACTTTCACAGAGCTGACCAACTCGAGTACGGTTAGAGATAGACGAATTCTGCGAACGCCAATCGTTTCAGAATGGCCTAATTAGTATATACTGAGAATTTGAACGAAAAAAATCGACGGACCAAAAAGTCGAGTAAATCATGATAAATAATTTTTTGAACTTTTTTATTTTTCATTTTTTTAATTTCAAATTTCAGTCCTCGGACGTATTTTGACGTGCTGATTCCGAATCTTCGAACGAAAATGTCGAAAACCCATCAGAAATATTTTTGGCGCAAAAAAAAACCATTTGAAAACTAATTCAGAGCCGACCAACTCGAGAGCGGTTAGAGATAAACAAATTCTGCGAACGCCAATCGATTCAGAATGGCCAAATTAGTATTTACTGAAAATTATACTGAGAATTTGAACGGAAAAAATCGACGGACAAAAAAGTCGAGTATATCATAATAGATAATTTTTTGAACTTTTTTATTTTTCATTTTTCATTTTTTTATTTAAAATTTCAGTCCTCGAACGTATTTTGACGTGCTGATTCCGAATCTTCGAACGAAAATGTCGAAAACCCATCAGAAATATTTTTGGCGCCAAAAAAAAACATTTGAAAACTGATTCAGAGCTGACCAACTCTAGTACGGTTCGAGATATACGAATTCTGCGAACGCCAATCGATTCAAAATGGCCAAATTGGTATATACTGAGATTTTGTATATATATTAGTATATACTGTCACATATTTTCATTTCAATAAAAACAATAATATGGTTTCTGCTTCTCTAGAGAATTTCCAAAGACAGTTATGGAGAAAGACAAAATAAATCTCATACATGTATTCTTTAGTATGTAGCTTGGCTTGCTTTTAAAGCACTATTTGCATGCCTTTATTCTTAGCACTAGTAATGTTGAAACATAAATTGATTATGGCATATGTGTCCATCTGTATGTAGAGCATGATAGATACATAGTTATTTCTTCTAGTCGCTTACAACTATCACGGATATATACAGGGTTAGTAATAAGATCAACAAACTGCGGAAGCTGGTTCTTTCATTATTTTTACAAAGTTTAGTCGTAAAATGCTTCCAGGCTGACATACAGACATTTAAAGATAAAAAGCAATGTATTTGAATTTTCACCCTATTGAATGCTGTTTCCTGGAGCAGTTTGAACTGAACCTGGGTGTATCAGAAGTTTTTCATGTTTCAAGTCTCCATTTGCAGCATGATGATCTCTAAAATTTTCAGCACGATGATCTCTGAAGTTTTCAGCATGATGATCTCTGAAATTGTCTCAGTACGTACAATATGTTGTTTCCTTGTCCTTTCTGACAAAAAATGTTACACAACAATCCCCTTCTATTGAATTGTAATGCCATATACGACACGTGGTTTACTGAATTACTGGATGGAGTAGTATTCTCAAGATTAGATTTTTTTTTCCATGTGTATACTAGTTTACTTTGAAAGGACTGGGCACAACTTGCGGATGTTGAAGGAATAGAAGCAGAATAACTCATTTCATCAAAAAAATCGTTTTGTATTGTTATATCAGAACCAAAGAAAGGAAGAAATATTGAACATTAGAAAGTTGAAAGATTTGAAAAATTGTCCTTTAGCAATGAGTTCCAAAAAGAAATATGGATCATACTTCCTCAGCTACTTAGATAGTGGGTGGTTATTTTTTTTCTCAATATATCAGAAAGTTAACTTGGCTATATGATGTGGAATAGTTTGTTTTGTTGAAAAGGGGGAACATTCTCCATGAAAATTGAAAAATGAAAAATATGATTTATTTGTAATATCTAACAGAAACAACTATTTTGTATTATAGCCAAAATCACTTATGTAATTTTTGAAGCGCTATGTATCTCAGCCAATAAGTATTTTATGTTTGTCCTTTAATTATATGAAGATCCAGCTTCTGAGGTTTGTATTGTGTTACAAACCACCCTCTAAAAAGAACCAAAGTTATCGTAAACTAATAATTTGTGATAAGAATTGTCGAAGGTAATTAAAGAGTACCATATTCTATGAGATTCATTACCAGGTCCAGATAACATTTATCAAATTATTCACATACTATCAGCCCTAAAAGATTTTAGCGAAACATGACCATTTTCATCATTTTACTATATATAAGATGACGAGTGTTTTTCTCAGGATTCTTGAGGTAGGCTACACGTGAACTTTTCATTGCTTTACCTGCTCAAAACAATCCATGTGGGAATATTTTATACAGTCTGTTTAATGAACGTTAACTACTTTCTATGCTTGCCATTCTTGCCATCCAGGTCTTGTGTTTTTGTGCTTGCATTTCATATTTAACCACATCAGAACAACCTCATTTAAAATCTGTATTCGTTCTAGAAATCCCAGTGCTAGTAGTTTGGTGCTGTCCGAAACGGGGTCTTTAGACAGAGCGAAAGCTGCCTACGAAAGGCGGAAAAAAATGCAATCGCAAGATTCTGACACTGCGGTTCCTGGAAGGGTGGAAACTACCAGAGTAAATCCTGACGACTTGATTGAGGAACTACTGAAAAACACCAATTTAGAGCAGCCCGACGACTCAGCAGAAAGTAAGTAGTGACAATCAATCTCAAATGCATTGCTGCATCTTGAGTTGCCTGATAGCTGGCTGTAATTTGTACAACTTGAAATTAATCTAGAATTCTATGTGCCTGTTTGGTAAAATATCAAAGAATTTGTTTTTGTAAACAAATGGAATTGATTCCTGAACGTCAATGATTAGAGTGTGGAGTTTATTATGGAAATAGACACTGATAACGATTCTTATCAAAAATAATTCATATAATTTGAATATTCGTGTTCGTAGGAAAAATAATATACACAAGTCGTTGGAAAGTGTATTTCATGCACTTGTTACGTTTCCACACTTGTTATGTAATATATTATTTCGTTTTCAGTAGTAATTAAAACAGCATCTTTTTAGTAGTTTTAATTTCAAAGTTTTTTCCTTTTTTACTACCGACCGATTAGAGCAAAACACTGTCAAAGTTCACTATGAACGAACCCAAAAAATGTCCTGAATGATTTAAAATTTGATGATTTGCTCATCATTCATTACCCCACATCTGTTACTTCTGCTTTTAATTTTCTTCCTTTTTTTAGCATCAGGTCTCCAACTCTTTATAGCCAAAGACGGCACTGCAGCCCTGGGTAATCACGAAGTCAAATCCCAAATGTCTACAGGCGCACAAATCTTCAAACAAGTAGTCATGGACAATAGGTAGCCAAAGTATTAAATTCCTTATCGCAGATGCTGTATAATCCATGTTAATATTTCTGTTGATATGAAAACATCCTGTAGCATACGTGTGTACTGACCCATAGTCATAAAGCATTATTATATATTTGGTAGTAAAAAATCATACAAAAATCAGTAAAGGGCCAACATATTATTGTCTGAATTCAGCTTACTTATATACAGTGTGACTCATTTAAAATGGGAGCACCTTTATTAAATATACATTTTTCAACCGATTAAAATGAATGATTTTTTTATTTTCATGTTCAGGGCCAACTACTCTCATTTTTCAAGGTTGAAAATCTGAAGAAATGATAAGCGTTTTTCATTTGAATAAAATATGACTTTACTTCTGCATTAATGACATTTTCAACTGGTTTATGTGAAAATCGCGTTGGAATGAATCCATCAATAAAACAAGTTTTAAGAGAATAAAATTTGAAAAGCACGCCTTCCAATCTGGATTCAGGAGGTTTTGAAATATCGATGGTCTGAATTTTATTCAAATCTGTCCATAAATAAAAAAATTACAAGACATCAAAATTTATTAAAATATCTTTGTTTGAAGGAATTTTAGAATTTTTTTTTCCTATTGAAACTTTTTATTTATTAACAGATTTCAAGGAAATTCTGATTAGTGATAATTCTGAATCCAGGGGTATAGACTGGAATTTTGCTAAAGTTCTGAAATTGAAGTGATGGGTTGCTTAAAAGGCATATTTTTTAAAATTTTATTCTATTTAAACTTTTAGTTGATGGACGCATTTCAACACAATTTGACTGCATTTGCAAATATGAATCCAGGGGTGTGTCAGATTTTAATAAATTTTTGACATTTTTTACCATGAAAAATAAGAATAGTTTTCCCTGAAAATGATAATTTATTCATGAAATAACAATACATTACATTTGGTTGAAAAATATATGTTTTATAAGGGTACTTCCATTTTAAATGGGTGACAACTGCATTCGTTAACTAGGGTTGTATATTTTTCACTGAAATAATTGGAATTCAAAATACCACATGGTTTCTCTTTTTTTAAATTTTTTATATATGTACGATAAATATATGATTTACAACTCATTTTCGAAAGTCTACAATTTTCAGAATGAAATTTGAGGAAAAGAGTTGTTTCTCATTTTAGAATGTTGATTACTAATAGAATGATGCTTTATGAATGATTATAGTTTATACTGTTGTACAATATCGACAAATAAATAAATAGTTTTATACTATTCAGCTATTTGCTACAGTATTTTTTGAATATCGATATACAGTGAGTGCGTAATTGTTGGAACAAATTCGTTAAAGCTTGGTATGGCCATTGGGAAAAAAAAGCTCAGACACGTCGATTTTATTTTTCAGTTGTGCATTTTTTAGTTTACTCATATTTTTGATGAATTCATTACTGTTCGAGTTACGTCATTATATATTTTTTTTTAATGGCAATACCCATAATAGCTTCAAAAAGAACGAAGATTTCCGTGTATGGAGGTCATATTTTTTCTTATGTTATACAGTGAGTTTCAAAAAGTTTGTCAGAAAATTGCATTCTTCATAAAAATTGGTGCATTGCAAAAAACTCGTATTAGAGTTATGAAAATTCTAAATTTCCTAACAGTGAACAGGGAAGAACAAAACATAGGAATTTTGACCTAATTTTTGATATTATCAAAAAAAATCTATTTAGAAAAGTTGTTCAGAATTGAAAATAATATTCAAATTTGAAATCACAGCAACTTATCCAACAAAACATTTTTTTCCAATTTTTTACAATCAAAGTGTATTATTCAATTATATAGCATCAATTAACTGATTTATTCAATAATTTTCTGCTATAAAATCTTACTGATAATTATTATGGACATACATATATCCGAAATTGGAGCAATAAATCAAATGGGAATAGAAGATGACAAAACAAAACAAAATGAAGGAATACTTTTTTTGCTGAAAAAAAATTATTTTGGAGATATTGAATTTTAAAGTTTTCAAGAATTTTTTCGGTAATCACTGATAGGAGGTCTACAGCTTGCGCAAACCGCGCAAGAGAATGAAGAGAAGTGATTTCATAAAATTACGTAAAGATTTTCGAAAATTTTTGACTACTTCAAAAACTTAAATTCTCGCCATTTATTGATACATTATGTTCCATACAACAACCCATTTTTTTTATTGATCCAATTTCGGAAACACCCTGTATACAGTGAAATATCAAATTTTTCAGCAAAAAATTAGTAAAAAGTAAACCTATCTTCAACAAATGTCGATATTTCAGTACAAATAATAAATTTGTCCAAACTTCGTATTGACTCATGGAATATGAGCCACCTAAGGCGTATACGAGATACTAGTACTTTTTACGAGGCAAGAACCATAAAAAATGCAAAAAAATATTTTGTTGCAAATATGGCGGTGATTCTAAATCTAATGATCGTTCTCAATAACAAACAATTTTTCTTGATGAACTTTATTGATGAGGTCCAAAATAAGGGTAGTTTACTCTTTGGATCAAAATTCCTATTTTTTGTTCTTCCCTGTACACTGTTTGAAAATTTAGAATTTTGGTAACTCACATTATACGTTTTTTAAAATGCACCAATTTTTATGAGGAATAAAATTTTCTGACAAATGAATAATAATTTTTTTCCATATGGTGCAAACTTTGAAACTCACAAAAAATATGACCTCAATAGACAGCAAAATTCGTTCTTTTTGAAGGTATCAAAGTTGGGTATTGCCATTTAAAAAATTATTTTAATGACCTCATAACTCGTACAGTAATGACGTCATCAAAAATGTGAGTACACCAAAAAATGCGCAGCTGAAAAAAAAATCGACCTCTGAGCTTTTTTGCCCAATGGCCATATCAAGCTTTTAACGAATTTGTTCCAACGTTTACGTGCTCACTGTATTGTTAGTAATAAAGCTGCAAATCATAACGTTGCCAATTTTTGTGATATATCATTACTGTAAGTGCAAACACTACATCACATAATCCATTTTGTATATTTTTTGTGATGCCTATGTCAGTTGACAATATTATTTATGTATTTATTGTAAATTATTTCCTTTGAAGCCATATATCCCGAGGATTTCAAACAGGTGTGAGTCATAGATAAAATTATGTTGTATATTGACAATAAACTCGTACCTGTTTGAGATAATCTCGAATGGAGTTACAGCAGACACAATTTGGATTTTGCCGCTGTGTGCACTACTTCCAAAAGGCAATATTTTTTCTTTATATTTTGAACAATAAACATTAGCATTTTGTCAATTTAATTCTTGTCTCATCATATTTCTGGAAATACCTTTTGAAGAAGTGCTTTTTGGGTGACTATTTTTCTGGAAAACCCGAAAATTATGATCGAGGTTTCATTCGATTTGTTTTGACATATAGTCCGGGAGGTTATTTCACTTTTTCATCAGTGATGAATGTGATTAAGTAGAGAGTTTCATAATTACTGTACTTGAAATCGAAAGTCAGTCAGCGTGACCATGGTGGGTGTGGGTATGGGCGTGGGAGGCGGTGAAACTCGTCTAAAAAATCTCGAAAAAAAGTTACTGATCTTCAGGTGAAACTTACAACTTCTGCAATTTTTGCGAGAGGAACTTTCTTTTTTGATACTCTTCTCTATAAGCCAATACGAATCGAATGACACCTCTCTCATAATTTTCGGTTTTTCCGGAAAAATGGTCGTCTAGAAAGCATGTGAGTATCCCCCACTGAAAAAATTAAAGACCTGATATTTATATATTTCGTTTATTTCACATCATCAGAAGAGATTTGGGCTGTAGCAACAAGATGGATTGGAAAACGATTATTTTAAGCCCACAAAAACACTATGTTTTTTAAGGCGTCAAATATACTATCTCAACTATTTGAATATGTTAAGCAATTCCACTAATTGATCATAATAAAAAATATATTTATATACAATAAATTAATTAGCAATTAAAAATATTTTCTCTTAAATGATAATAACACATTATGCGATAAACATTATTCAGGCAAAATTTACATGGCTAAAATACTGTGATTATTATGACTAAAATTGACCTTCAAAATAATAAGCAGTGTACACAAAATAAATTTGGCATGGATAGCAGTAAACAAATGGAAATATTCATTATGTTCTATGTTCATTCAACATCAGTCTTTGTCAGGCCAAGTATCTCGAAAGTTTCCTCAAAATATTTTTGTTTTCAAAAGATTTTGCTACTTCAAGATAACCAAATCATAAATATTCAGAAATAACTTTGGATGTCAGTATTCAATATCAGGACAACTAGCAAGAAGTCTAAATAATATCAGGCATTTCAGTATAACATAAACTTCTGTTGATATTGCCACTCTTAGCAGAGGCATTATTCCAATACTAGGTACATATGTTTTTGACATAGGTATTGTATAGAAAGCTATCACCTACAACCTGTCTGTTTTCTCCAAATTCCTTGAATAATCCTCTATTGAGTTGAACCATTGCACATTTGCCCATCCTAAACCTCAAACCAATACTACACAGACAGCCTCATCTGTATGAAATACATGGGTCACCTCTTGCGTGTAGTATGTCAAGGTGCTGTAGTTGTATCCACAAATTTTTCTGATCACAAGGAATGATAATATTAAAATTACCTAATTACCTGCCCCAATTTTATTTAGGAACCAGTCATCCATCCACAGCATCTTCAATTGTTCAATGCATCTTTTATAATATGATATGCATATATCAAAGTAAATGCATAATAATTGTTAAAAATATTGTATCTTAGACGCACCTTGCTATTAGTTGTTCATGTGGGAAAAGTTGATCAATTTGACAGGATAAAGAAAATAAAACGAAAAAAAAAAACGGCCAAGTCGTAGCCTTACTAAGCCCAAAATGGCCAGAGTCATCAAACCTAACAAGACTTTGTCAAATTCCCTTGCCCCTGCCGAGATCACAATTGGTAAAAAGTTCTTTCATTTACAATGGAGGGAAGATGTTTAATCACCTAACACTTTCGGTGAAAAATATAGGAGCCTATATTCCATTCAGGAAAGCTGTTAAAGAATTTTTACTTTATAGACCATATTTTGAGAGTCGCGAATATTTTGAGGAAAGAATATGAGATGTTTTCTGATTTTATAAAATGTATATACTCTGTTTATTTGTATTGTTTGACTTTTATTTTAAGACTTCAATCTGTATTGCTTTTGTATTGTTTGTCCTTTTGGCACTTAGTTTTATAATTGCTTTGTCCACAAGATGTATCAATCTTTGACATTAAAGTATATTTGATTGATTGATTGACTGTTCCCTGGACATGGACATGACAAACAGGTCAGAACACTAGAAGTACAAAATTTCAACAGGAAATTTGATTCAACCTGTGAATGGCTTACTTAGGCTGGGGGTTGGAGAAAGTTGAAAACATTTTATGCTATGTTTTTATGTGAAAAATTAGTTTGCGAGTTTGACAGAATAAAGAAAGTAAAACGGATGGTAATATTTTCTTTATTTCTTGTTATTTGGCACATTTGTAGAGATACAATAATTTTACATCTGTCAATGAGCCGAGTTCTCTTTTAGACAGTAACCTCTTTCTTTGGTCACATATGTTACTCTTCAGCAGACCTGGTCGACTATGGAGAGTATTCTATTCACACATACAAGATACGTGTGAATAAATTCAACCATGTTATCGTTTTGTTATTCTTTGGATTTACAAATCTCTTATTTTTGGGATGATCCCTGATTGTCCCTCTAACAATTGCTCTGAAATTTGCCGTCGCAACCTTTGGTGGAAGGTACTATAACATTGTGATCATTGGCAAATCCTTCTACAAGAAGTTGCAAACTAGATACAGAGTGTATTAGTTGAGTGGTCAGAGGATGGTGGGTACTCAAAAATCGCAGAGGATTTTGTAGCGAGCTAGATAGATCGTTTATCATTGCTATTATAAAACGTATGCATAGATTCACTGTAAATCCTATTAAAAAAATGCTTTGCTGGGCCTAGCTACTTGACATGATTATGTGACACTAAAATATCATGTGGAATTCAATGAGAATTCAAAATTTTTCTAACCAATGACAATATTAACTAAAGCGTAATGCACTGATGTTTATTCAGCATACTATTACCCAAGATGGATAGTGTATTATCCGCAAAATGTATCCAGTATACATTTGATCGAAGATTTCATTATCAGTATTTGACTCTTACTTGGCGATTATTAGTTCTTTCACTGATTCACTTTGAATATTTTGTGTTGGTTACCACTGCTTCTGCTGAAATTTCCTTAAAAGTCGCCTACGTAGTCGTAGTGATCTTTGTGTTTCTGCAGCCACTGTTCCACTTGATGGTAGTTCTTCTCCATCCACTTTACGTTAGCTTTCACTGTCTCAATGGCACTTTCAAATGCACTAGCAGTCGTACTGATGTTACTCTTGATGCTGTCTCTAAATCTTTCCAGCTGAAAACAAATGTATAGTCACTATTCAAACCGGCATATGTATGTTATTGAATTGTTGGGAGCAGTATATGGACAAAGAAGATTCGCGACAAAAGTTACCAGATATACCATTCGATGAAGAAGATGTAGTTTTATTATGGTGGGCGAACCGCAAACGCCGAAATAGAGTAATTAATAAAACAAGACGCTTTTGGGTACATCCTTAGTAATCAACCACTTTGTCCCATGCCATAGCCATAGAGTCCCGTTGCTATATTCCGGTAACTGATAGTTATACGTATATACAAGGGTGCTTTTGACAATTTTCACAAGTTTAATATCAAAATCGGATTTTTCCTTTGGCAGAAAAATGATTATACCGTTATTAATTAAGTTGACGGGTGTGACAGAAAGTTGGTTCGGGTTAGGTCAAATTACTGAAACCAATATTGATCTGTTGCCGACGGTTCGACTTTTGTAAAGTCATCTTTGGGGTGCTACAATACATAATAATATATAGATGAAAACGCAAAAAAAATCCTTAGTCCTCAGGTCCGATACTGGGTAAAAAAAATGAATTACCTCACCGTTGATACTTCGTATGTGTGTTCTTCAAGTCGAGTTGAACAACATACAATTTGCGACAATTCTCGGTAGCGGGGCTTTTTTTTTAGGTCTCCCGCAAACTTTTGTTACTGTCGGTCAACTAGAATGCCTCAAACAATTTGTCCGACAATATTACCACTAGATTTTCCATATTTTTATTAACCGATTCCGAAAAAATGAGATGTGAGGTAATAAATTTTATGACGTGGCCCTCCTACCACGTTTATGACGTCGATTTCTGCTGTGAGATTTTTTTTGTTTTACCTGTCCCGTAAAAATGAACACTTATTTATTGTTGCCTGGATTCAAGTGAACTCACCTCCAATAACTGAAACTCCGTGTTCATCTGAAAGGCTAGCGATTTTATCATTTTTGCCAATATGTTGAAACCATCCCCAAACCTACAAATTTAACATATTTTATATGATTTCACTATTTCCATATGAACTTACTGGTTCAACAGGTCATTCCAGTTTTTTCTCAAAAAATCGAATGCAATTGGAGTTCCAATTTTGTTTCTCGCGACCGACTCAAATACTCTATCTGCGTCTTGTATCCGAATACTGGGACCATCCAATAATTTTTCCAAATATCTGTAAATAACATATATATTAACCTTTTAGTGCCGTAGAGGTTAGTACAAAGAAAAGTGCACAAGAAAAATTGTGTTTTTTTGTAAAAATATTAGTTGTTTGAAGTTTTCAAAAGCCAGTATGCTTAGTTAATGTTAATAAGCAATCAGAGATTATAGGTTGAGAATACAGTGTGTCCAATCAAATATCTTTTCTTTCACGTTGTTATAGATAAAGAAAAAGGGTATTTAGGAAAAGGGGTCATCTTCCGAGGCTGCAAATTTTAACTAGTCACTCAAAGTTCATTCGGATGGACATGAACAACATTAGAATCAATTGGTGAGATTATTAGCTGAAATCAATTGAATATTAGTTTTTGCAAGAATATCAAAATAGATTTTTAAATCTCATATTTATCAGAGAAATCCATTATAATTCCTTAAACAAACCGATTTAGAACATGATACTTGACTTGAACAAACTGAATGAATGTGATGTTATTTTTCGAACTTCTTCATTGTTTATTAATTATTAAGATTTTTTTTTTTTCGTCGAAAGGAATAACTTCTGCACCTACTAAAGTAGAATATACATATTGCTATATGTATATTTTGGTGACTGAGCACTCATAAGAGTCCACTCCTGGAATTGGTTCACTATGAAAACCATAGATTTCATGAAAATGGATCTCTCAAGCGTGCCAATCAATCATCCAAACATTAACCAACAGTCTCATACTCTTCCTGTATTCCAGATATTCATTGTTTGTCTGGCAACACTTGAAGTAATGCCAAAAGTGCAGGTTCTAGTCCGATAAAACCTTTTGCTGCCCCGTCTTTCGCAAGAGTCTGCCGCTTCATTGCCTTCCATATAACCAGGAATCCAGACCATCAGGGACAGATTGTTGGATATTCCTAGGGGAATCTTTTTTGACAGTCCCATACTAATTTTTTATTGATACGGTGTGGTGCTGATAGCTTCAGTGATCGCCAGACAGGCCTGTCTCTGTATACGTACTGATTTTTTTTACTTGGGCCGTTCGCTGTTAAGATTTTGGCCATCAAGCGATCGCCCTAAATGTGATCATTGGTCTAATAATCATCACATATATCCAGTGGATTTATTCTGGGCCTAAACCCCAAGATTTTCTACAAATTAGGCTGACAGTCAGTTAAAACAGTCAGTTTTACATCGTTCTTCAAGAAGACTAAACCTATGCTGAAGATGCTCACCGCAGTTGTGAGCGAAACGTCCAAAGAAACGGCCTCCAGGGAGGTGAACCGACCACGGCCTCAAAGACCGGAAACCATTCTTCACGATTTCACTTCCGGCCGTGAAAGCCTTCACTCTATGCTCACCATTAAGAGTATTTTCATTACACTTTCAATGCACAATATCAGATAGAATCATATTGGATTTCAACAAAGAGTGGAGAAAAAATAGTATATTATTTGAAAAACAATCTTATAAGACAATGTGCCGGACAATGTGCTTAGGTGCAGTGAAGTGAATATAGGTATTTAGGATATCACATGTATAGCACAGTATTACATACAGTGTGGCCCATTTAAGATGGAAGCACCTTTAGAAAACTTATATTTTTCAAACGATAGAAATGATTATTTTTTTTTCGTTTGATAGACATTCAAAAAGTCACAATTTCATAAATAAATATCCATTTCCAGGGCCGACTACACCACTGGATTCGCGACATTTTCAAATTGTTCATATGTAAATATGAAATGCGCAATCAATAAAAAAATTATAGGGGAATGAAACTTGAAAAATATGCTATTTAATCAACCAACCAATTCAATTTCAGAATTTTTATCGAAATACGGAATACCACTGTATTCAAGAGGTCTCGATATATCACTGAACAAAATTTCATCAAAATCTGTTCATAAATAAGAAAACCATAAGATAATAAAATGGCATGGTCAGTGATAGTGGTGGGTTGATTGAACCGCATATTTCTCAAATTTCATTCCCCCATTCAACAGAATTTACATATGGACCATTTGAAATTGTCGAGAATCCAGTGGAATCTAAAAAATCTAGCTAGTAATTTTTTTAGATTTTTTACCCTGAAAAATAAGATTAGGCCCTGGAAATGCAGATTTATCCATGAAATTCGGTGTCCTAGTGGACTTTCTGAATGTGCGTCTACCAAACAACCAAAATCGTTCCATGTTAAATGGGTCACACTGTATATAGCATAGTATAGTATCATGTAATGCATATTATCACATAGAATAGTTCACATATAAAGCACAACAGCATAACCCTGTAAGTCGAAACTCAACAAAATTATAATTATCTGTAGAAATTCCAATATCTTTGGATTTTAATACATGTTTAATGTTTGAAAAAAAAATGTCATTTATCATTTTCATTTTGCCCTGAAATATCAGACCACTTCAAAATGTTGCCAGTATAGGTACCCAGCTACGCAAATTTTTCACTTTTACTGAGAATAACTTATTGGGTTTTGCTTCTAGAAACCAAATTATGGAGAATAGATAGTTTGTTATTTCAATTAATGGAAATTTCAGCAGGTACCTGGATAACAGCCATCTCAACCTGGTACAACCCAAAGCATCAAGAAGCATATTCTTGTCGGAAGGAGAGTTAGATTCCAAATATTTCTTATAGGCAAAGTCCCATTCGAATTCGGCTCCTTCCCGAAGTGCTGTGCAGTAAACGATTTCTCGCAAATTAGGTAAAATTCTGAAAAATAAAAATGTATTATCTGGAAAGTGAAAGCAAAGATTTCCATTTAATTTCAGATCAAAAGATGAGAATTTGATGATTCAGCATCGTGACAGATTCCCTGAAATTATCATATAATATCGATATGTTTTAAAGTTCATATGAAGAATTATTTCAAATATAAACATTACCCTACATATTGCTTCAAAACTGCAAGAGACATCAAAGATTTCTATTGCAAAATTGAATGAGGATTAGGAAGCACAAATATCCAACGGGTATAAAGATGCTTGACATTTACTTGAGTCACCCCATTGTCATTTATTTCACCTTTCACCAATTGTCAACTTTCGATTTGATATTGGAATAATATGATGAATATTACGGTTGGTTATTGATCATCCATGATCTGAATTTTGATCTCGATTCATGAGCACATCCGGAGTCTGGGCTTCTGCAAGACCATTCCAGTACAGTGGAACGAATTCTTCTAGTAATGTAGTGGTCGAATGGGTCCTCAAACGTTACCATTTCATAAGTTTTTCTGAAAATTGCTTGGTGGTATTCCTGTAAAAGACGGTTCAATTTTAAAAACGCTAAAATAAATCATCATTCAATGTTAACATCAAATAATTCATTTTCTGACCAGCAGGCTACCATATTTAATCTCTCTTTTTTATGGAGTATTTAAAAGTTAAAGTTTGTGGAAAAATTACGGAGACAATTCATAAGAATTAAAAAACATTAAAAAATCATCATCAATAGATGATACAACTGTTGCAAGTTATGGGGTAATTCAAAAATTGTGATTATTTCATTCACCAGTAACAGAATGTTCAACAGTTTTGAAAACTTTCGTTTTTGATCACAAATTATTCCATTTTATGGAGCGTAAAAACAAGTTCACACAATTCATTTCATTTTTGCCTTCTGAGTAAAAAGATCCAAAAAGTTTAGTTTCCCCCTCTCCCATTAAAAATTCCATCTTCTGCTGTTTTTTCTACATTTCTGTTTTACATAGTTTATGATGAGCTTGGACTATATATGAAGGAAAAATCTTATTTTTCCGAAAAACTGACACTGAACGTTTGGCCGTTTGACCCTGGGTCACCCTGTATATCTAGCAGTGAAAGTAAAGAAATTGCCATGATTATTTCTCTCATCGGGTAGAGGTGGTTACATGAGTGTGGCTTACCTCGAAGAGTCCAAAGGCTGGTGTTGCAGACAGAATATCACTCAAAAATTCAAGTTTTTTGAAAGTTACAAGTGTTGGTACAAACATAATGCTTTCGTCTCGAACAGCCATTTTGGCGATCATTCTGAGAGGAATGTCGTAACTTATCAAATTTGCTCGGGCTAGATCCATCGAATCGCTGATTAATTGGGCTCGTATCAAAGGTGGGAGATCCATGATATGATCAATCAAGCTTCTCCAATTCTTCTCGTCGTAGTTAACAATGAAATATCCTGGAACAAGAGTTGACATAATATAGAACCGACATTTTTGATTAGTTTAGGAATTAGAAAACACCACTTTTTCGCACGAATTTCGATTCAGAAAATGAACCTTTCCGCACGCGAAAGGTTTTGCAAAAGCCCTACAGATTTTTTCTACTAGCGTGCGGAAAAATCCACTTATCCGTACTCGTTTTAGTTTTGAGTCACTAGTGCGGAAAAGTTTTTCCCGCACTCTTTTTAGTGCGGAAAAAACATTTTAGTGCGGACAAGTAGATTTGTTTAGTTTTTGCGGATTATACTGACATTTAAATATTGCGTCGCAGAAGGTTAAAATAGAAAGCTTACCAAGTATGGTTGTAAAGTTTAATATATATTCAATAATAAATGTTCTTTATGTTAACTTTTTGATGTTTTTTCCGCTAGTAGAAAAAATAGTGTACCTAACACGAACGTAAAGTGTCTTTTCCGCACGCGATTTCTGCATTCGCGTGCGGAAAAGTATCACTTTCCGCACTTGTTAGGTAAACTACTATTTCTGTCCTTTCATGTCAATGCCCACACGCATTATCACAGCCGACTTAATCTCCCGAGCTGTGGTGAGAAAATCGGCAACACCGCATGGAAAACAATTTGATGTCCTACTCATTAAATTCTTTAATGTGCATTTCTCGGCTATTCGAAAAACTAAGAAAAAACCATAAGAGAATGAATTTTTAGAAAATAGAACTGCGATAAATGTGGTCATTTAATTTTTTTCATCACAAACTGAAATCGCAATATATTCAATTTCTTAGATAAAATTCACATTTCGGGAGATTTTTTTTTAATTTTTTCTGACAAGTGCAGAAACCACATAGACGATCCCTTATTTTTTTCAGCTTTTCATTTGAAATCTGACTGATGAAAATAATATGTCATTGGAAGGTACATTAGACAGAATGTACCAAACTCAGGTAGTTGGGGAATTTTTATCTGTCTCTACTATATTAAAAATATTACCTCTATCTCATTCGAGTTTGAAATTAAAAATTATGCTTATACTTCAAATAATTATATTTTTAGGTTCTTACCTGTTTGATTAATATTCAAAATATACCATTTGGTAAAATTGACATCTTCCTCGATTTCGTATTCCCCTTTCAACCAGAATTCTGGTTTTGTGTCTACAAAATTTGGTGTACCTTCTTTTGTGTACGATAACGGTACCCACCAAGAAGATTTTTCATCTTTGTCAATCAGATAAAATCTTTTCTGAAACAAAACATTTTAATAATTTTTGAATTTCACGAGATATCGGATTTGAAGGAACCTGTAAAATTTTCAGTTTCTTTTGGTTATAATCGGCGATCGAGTGAATGACTGGAAAACCCGGTCTTTCTGTCCAAGTATTCATAATTTGTTCGACTGTTTCGTTCGGTAAAAGTGCGTTGGCTTTGTGTGCCTCTTCGGTCAGTGCAGCGAATAAGTCTCGTCTATCGGCGTTACCGTTCATATGTTTTTTGAGGTAGTTGATTAGCCCTCTCTTGAACACGTCCTCACCCAAAAAATGGTTCATCATCCGTATGATAGCAGCTCCTAGAAATAACGCAAATTTTAATTTAATTTAAAAAGTTTCATTTTGTAAAATTTTTACGTTGTCAGGTATGAGGATTGACAAAATATAGTACTGTCATCAGCAAAAGCAGTAAAAGAAATGTGAATCACATATATATAGATCATTATTAATACAACTCCGAGGAATACCAAAATTAATCTTGAGTCGCTTTGCTTCACAATGCCATTTTGTTCCATTGATCACATTTATTGTTTATGTGTATGGCAACGCCAAAAACATCATCTTGTTTAAATTGTTCGATCGTTTTCACTCAGTTTGTCGCAAATATCTAAGATATTGAATAGAACCAACTGAAAAAGACAAAAATTCTTCTCACCTTTAGCATATGAAATTTCGTCGAATGTTTGTCGAATTTGTCGGCTATTTTTCACTTCGAATGATATTGGTCTAGACGATTCTAAACAGTCGATGGCCATGGCTCTTGAGTTCTCAGATGGAAGGAATTCGTCTTGAATTTTCCACGTCGGTTCTGCCTATAAAAATGATTTTCATTGTTTACCAAATCTATATTATCCATCCATAAAGTATCATTGAAAATAAAAGGCGAACTTAGAGAAAAACAGAATTACCAACTGAATTTTTGTATATATTTAACCTTTTCCGCTTTTCATAGCATATATTGGAAGATTTTGATATCAAAATGAATAAATGCTTATTGAATCCACTATTATATAATGACGAATATTACAAACACTATAATAGGTTTGCACTACCCTAAATATTATAAATCGAAAGTTTTGTGTATGAACGTGTTGTAAATGCTTGAGTGCTGGATGAAGGGAAACTTGGAAGTTGCTGGCAATATTTGAATTACCTATACATGGTGAACTACGACCAAATACCGTAAATAAAATGGGGTTCTCGGGGCTATCATGTAGAAACAAACCTGTGAAATTGCAGAAAAATTCGAGATCCTTTAACTGATTTCGTTGTTCGACAAACTTCCAAGTCACACCACTGAAGAGTCACCCATATTTTGTCTTTCAGTTTAGAATCAATCGCTCGATTTGTAATTTCAGTTAATTACTCACCGAGTTGACCGAGATATTTGTGTCGATGCACTGTTGGTAATCGATCGTTCAAAAGGCATTAATAGCTTGGATTGAATGTGATTTGTGCTCATAAGAATATTGTACGTAGGATAAGATTATACGTATAAGATAAGTAAACGGAAAATTCATTCGAAACTAATATCATTTATTTCAATATTCATGGTAGTGATATATTGTGTTTGTGTTTTACCAAAATCATTCAGTTTTTAACCTCCTATTAGGGGTCACCCTAAATAAAACTTAATTTCAAATCACCTACTTTATTTCCACGTTTGATTAAGGAGAAGTAAAGGAGGAACAGTAATTCTACTTTTCCGCGTGTGTTCACCCAGGGGCGGCGCTTTCATACACCTACAAAGGGTAATTTTTTTGTCCAGGTTTCCAAATTTCACTTTGTTTTCCACTTGTTTGGTGGGGAGAGCATGCAGTAACATTTTCTGTAAATGGTTGTATGTCACCTTGCATATGAAAATGATGCTGCAAAGACCGTCCCAGTTAGCAGAATTGATGGAAAGCTATTAAGCTGCCTGATAGATGACTAGAGGGTGGTCAGAGTTCCCCATAGAGGAAGTATGAACTTTTATTTTGGTGGCTTTGGGATTGGTAGTGCAAAATGGACCAATCATATGAGCAAACTGGTTGTTGACATGAATCAATTTATGGCTTACTGCACCAGCTGCTTCATCACCTGCGTTATATAGACATTGAAATTTTCTAATTTTTCAACATGTTTTCTCGCATATTTTTTAGTCCTCTAACGTTTGGTAATATCTTGTTTCTAATCTTTTAATATCTATTATAGGACGAATAGCGTATTTTATACCCTAGTGGGAAAAACTAACATTTTTGGATGATGTGGAAATTGCAAGCAGAGATAAGCAACACGAAGTTCAATAATAAATTGTTCTTCATTGTGTGCATTTTACGTCGGTAAAGCACGTGAAAGACCTTTAAATGATAATTTTATTTGTTAACAATACTCAAGTTGAAACTCTTCTAACTTGATTTGTATTTTGTTTAATATGGAATTGTTCTTAGAATAGAACAAAGGACTGCTGAGGCAGCGTTTCCTTACTAACCTTGCAACAACGTTGCAATGGGATCGTTTAAATAATATTCAATAATTCTATAGTCCATATAAGTCCATAAAGGCTACGAGGATATAACATACATAAAAGTGTTCAGGAGTATTCTGATATTAAATTGTCAAACCTAATTCAATGCATTTTGTAACAGAGGATCAAAATGTCGAATATGTCCTAGTAGTTACTTAGCAACAACTATTTCCTTTTGCTACAATCATTTTTTTAAGTAATATCAATATTATTTTTAAATGATTCGCGAAAAAACTGCAATGAAATAATAAAAACTATGCTATATACATTTTAGTATTATGCGGATATTTAATGAACGAGTCCCATTTAAAACATTCATGAAAGACAGTTTAGTAGTGAGTTCTATCTGATGGTAGCTAATATCTAAGTTAATCTTACGTGATTGACACCAAAATATTCCATGTAAGTGGCGAAACCTTCTTTCAGCCACAGGTCGTTCCACCATTTTGGAGTTACCAAGTTTCCAAACCACTGATGGGCTATTTCATGGGCTAAGACTGTGGCTATGGCTCGTTTGTCATCATTCGTTGACACATATCGATCGAACAGTAAACTGCTTTCTCTGGAAATACAAAATACGGAAATAGTCTGAGAGTTGATGATACAATTCTTTAAATTTATAGAATATTTTCAATAATAACAGGAAATCATAATATATAATTATAATTTGTATGCATTTTGGTTATCATCAAGGAAAATATACGTGAATTCAATGTCAGTTTAAGTTGTTCTGTCGCCACTACTCATATCTTTCGATGTGTATATTGTTGCTTTGCCCACTATTTATTTTTGGTGAAGTCTTTCCTATTTTTTGTCGAAGTCACAGGCACATATACTTAAATTTGCAACAAAAATTTTTCCTGGCAATTTTTCGAATTTCTTTTTCCATAAAAAACTTCCTCGAACTTCAAGTGATATTAAAAAAAATAGTTGGTCGAGCCGTCGAATTTTGGGCTTAGCAAAACACATTTAGCGATTCATTTTTATTATATAGATGAACTTATCACTTTTCCACGGACAGAATTAAGATTTGGTTTGAAAGAATTTGTTGGGCAAAGTAATAATTTACTGAATTTCTCACCTAAAAGTAATCAACCCCCAATTTTCCATTGCACTGAATCCGAATTCGGGAACGGCCACAATGTCAATTTTAGGAAGTGGAAATGCGATGTCGAAGTAGTTTTCGAAATAGTGAAGAATTTTTGGTGCTATTTCTGTAGCATAAGAAGTCTGCATTACCAAACTGTCTCTGGACCATACTTTTATGAGGGAGTCATTACTTCGGCCGTGCTTCAAATCAGAAACCATGAAGGCTACCAAGTAGGTCGCAATTTCCGGTGTTTCCGGATAGTGATCCCAATACCAGTTTTCTTGATTTTCCCTGAAATAGAAAACATTACAGATCGTATAAAAAAAAATCGAGAGGTAATGGGAATATAAAGACTATCATGTAATATGGATTAAAATTTTCACGTTTATTAAGTTTTTCAGAAATTAATATAATATTCAGGTCAGATTTCATTCAATAAAGTAAGTTTTGCAATATAACAAACTCGGGAAGATTTTTTTCAAGTTAAACAAAATCATCAACTATTAGAATCCATCCATCTTCATGTTCTGAACAGACTAATTACTATAAAAAAATAATTTGATAATAATATTTACTTCCCTTCAAACTTAGCTACTGTTGTGGAAATAAATATTGCCTGTCTGTGGTTGCGCCTTACCTATCATTATTTAAGCGCCAAACTCAACATGGCTTTAATGACAGTTAATGTAAGTATTTTTGGGAGTACCTGAAAAATCGCTTGCAAAAAAATATGACGTTATCTCATTTTTTCGTGGTCACTTTGGGAGTACCGCAAAGATCGGTGCTATAGCCCTCAGTTCATCTGATATATTATTATATGTCAGATATTAAAGAATCATTGAAATATTGAAATTGATTCATTTGCCCTTCTATAATATAGTTGTATAGATTTTCTTGAATTTACATTTTTCGAATTTTGGAATGTGAAAACACCTAGAAAACCATGTCAATAAACACATTTTCTTCACAAAAACAAACTTTCAATCAATATGTATATTTCTATTTGTTACTTCTGAAATTATCGTTGAGCTTGAATATAAAAATTAAGGCAATTTATTTTTAATATCAAAATTTTAATTACTCGGTTTGAATAAATGTTTTGAAAACCAAAAAATACTTTCAGTACAGGTTTTAAGACAGTTTAAAGAAAACACCTGCTCAACATGTTACTTCAAGAAGCATCAACGAAGAGAAAATGTCAGTTTTCCCACCTGGGACCGAAAAGCTACTACTTTCCACCGAAAATTAAATAAAAGGCAACAAAACGTTATTTCTAAACTGTCAGAAAGTCAGGAATATTAACTTTCCTTCTGTGTTTTTAACAAATAAATTAAATGTTTTGAATGGTAGTAACAAAAATTAAGTATTATAAATTGTTCAACACTCACAGCTTGCTTGAATTTGATAATGGCATATTTGATAAGGTACTCATATTCTGTGGTCTTGCTAAACTGATGATGAATTTGGCTTTGAACGATGGTTCGTCGAAACAGGGAAATGCCTTTCGGGCATCTGTTGGAGAAAACTGGGTACTCGCCATCAGCCTGAAAACACAAAGTATATCGTTTACTTTTCAGTTCACATGAATCTATGTTAACATATTCTAGAATAACTGAAAATGAAATAATCAAATGCACTAGCAAGTTTTGCGACGCAAACTTTTCACTTATAATACCACTAGAGCTTCAATTATTATGGATTTTTTTTCGAAAACACGAATTTTATAAAAAATATTCGTGTTCGTGTTCGAGAAAAAAAATTCTGTTTTTAATTGAAGATAGCGTGGTATTTGGTAAGAAAAATTCACACCATAATTTTATTAAAAAATACTAGAATAATGACGGTGTTTGATAGTTTTGAAATTTAAATAGTCTTTGTATGTTAATTCCAAAGCAATATCAGGTAGAATTATAGATGAATAATTAAATGCTTGAGGGGGAAAAATAATATAAAAAAAAGTTCCTGTGGTGGTATTCGAGCTCACTCTTTAAATGTCATTTTAACTATAAACGTCAAACAATTTCCAGTGTAACGATAAAAAATACAGGGCTTTAATAGGCCAAAAATGTTAGGTGTGGAATTTTCAGTTTGACCTTTTTTAGTATGCTACCGACTGACAGCAGCTTAAGCAAATTCAATGAAAAGCCGTTAGACGCGTCACTATAATGACGTCATATCCGATAACGGCATTCTAGTGGGAAACCGCTGAGAATATTGTGTACGCTAATTCCCAAAAATCGTACCAAAGTACCCAAGTAATTCCCGAGAAATACCCAGTAATTCCCGAGTAATACCCCCCAAGTAATGTCCGTCAGAAAAGTAAGAAAAATATAAAAAGTAATGCCCCTAATACCCGAGTAATGTCACTATAATACCCAAGACATGTACACCAGAATTCCCCAGCGGTTTTTCCCTCGGTTTAACGGCAGTTTAAGGTCAGCGTTTTTTTTTATCTCAAAACATTTCTGAATTTCGTTTTGAATTTCAGACAATACAATTATGTTAGATTATTTTTAAAGATCAGAAAATATTACTTACACAGTGACTATACAAAATTGATTCTCACCTTTCATGGCCTGAAGCATTGTTATACCGACTTCTGTAGAATCCCTGCAGATGACCGTTTAGTTCTCCATCGAACGCCATACTCAAATCGTAAGCTTCGTTCTTCTTGAGATCTTCCTTCAAGACTATTTTATATCTATCACCTTCAATATACTCTTGTTCACTTATCTCTATAAGACTAGAATTCGATTTGCTAGAGATAACACTAAGGGAATGCTGGTCAATTGATATGTTGCGAAGGTGAAAAATAATTTCGTTGGTAGCTTCCAGTACGTTTAGGCTTATTGTAATGGAACCTGACGTCTTGGCGTTTTCGAGATCTGGAATTATTCGTATCCTGAAATGAAAAATAAAATAGTAAATATTTTTGAGTAGAAAGTTAAATCAAGTGTTGACGTTGGGTCAGGACGACTCTAGTGTTGTCCGACCTACCCTGTCACTGACGAGCGGCAAGAACCGCGAAACGCGTCTGCATGTGGTCTTCCCCAGCCAATTGAAGGATAATCTACTGTATAATAACGGAAGCTCATCATTGTCGATTCTTGCAAATTTGCATTATCAAGTTGAAAAAAATCGACGAGAATGATATATGGCAATAGTCACAAAACTTGTCCGCAAACTTGGAACCGTCATCTTGATTTTGGGATCTTAGCTAAAAAATTTAAATCTCCGACCCCGAAAACTCCCTCATACCAATTTTGAATTGAATCTGACCATAATCACAAAGCTAGTTCAACATCTTGGGCTGACATCTTGATTTATAAATTTTGACAAAAAATCATAATCTCCGACCGATTGTAAATGACCATGAAATCCTTCATAGATATTTTTTTTAAATTGTTCAAAATTGTTATTTCCATCAACTGGCTGCCATCTTACAAGCAATCCTCAGAAGTCTTTGAGAGAGTTGTGCGAGCTAGGGAAGATGCAACCCTCGCCTTTTAATGGCGATTCAGACCCGTGTAACTTGTTATAGCAAGCGAGAACACAACCTGTACGCCACCAAGACCCATGTTCCTCAATTTGCCCAGATACAATTCATCGGTCGTAGGGAGTAGTAGTTGTCTTCTGTTAGATACTTGTCGAGGAATATACCCGACGAATATAACTATTGAAAGGCTGGATAACTTGATCCAGTTTTCCATTATATTAGTTTAATGATTTTTCTTCAAGTATAATGTCGATTTTCTTTCGAAATATATCTGTGCTGTAGGTAGTTCAAATCCAGGGTGAATGTTTGTCAGAAATTCTTACTATGTTCAACCAGACTACTCTCTGATCGAAATTACTTTTTTGACATGGTCTTTTCGGGTTTGTATCTTTCCACGCCCTGTGAAAGGTTAAAACACACCTTCACTATTCAAAACTCAAAATGCAAACATTTAGCAATAATAATGATACTGGGTGACAAACGATTTCACTAGCACCCCTATTTTGTCTTTTGTTTTTCAAGATATCAAAATGAAACTCGGCAACGTTATTATAGACGTCAAATGCCAGATTTTGCTGATTGTTTTAGCTTTCAGGTTTGGCAGACATCAATTCTTGATTTTTAAATGAAACATCATGTATATAATTACATTTTTAGAATCCTAGGAAAATTCTAAATAGAGTGAAACTATTTTAGTAAATTTGATATTTTTTAGAGTTACGTTTCGTTTTCAATCTATAGTGCTATGATTGAATTAGAATCATCATAATAAGTAATTATACAATAAAACTACGAGTTCAAAACTTGAAAATTTCACATAAATGTATTTTTCAATTATGATTCTAAATCAATTTATTTAGAATTTTGTGAATATTCTGATAAAACAATAATATACAGGGCGTTCCATTTAAAAATCAACAATTGATATCACTTCCAGCAAACCAGAAGTCCGAAAAACAAATCGTCGAAGACGTCAAAACCTAGCATTTGATGTCGATAATAACTGTGTTGAATTTCATTTTGATATCTTGAATAGTAGGGCGTTAATGAAATCGTTGTGTGGAGTACTTATTTTGTTTCGGAATGAACTTTGAGCAGTAGCTTGTGCCAAATTCTTCCACCCATCACTCTAATCCCGAAGTACCAGTCTGCAATCAGGTAAAGTTCAGGGATAAATTATAACATTCTTTCGAGTTGACATATCATCCGCAAATTAAAACACCAAAACACTATTTATGCGTCTACAAAACGAGACGGTCACAGAACATTAAACTTCTAAATTTATTGCACCTTTGAGACCGTTGACAACGATCTTGAACTTTATTGAAGAAACCACACCTGAGTTGACCTAATTCGCGATTTAATTTTGAGCCTGGTGAAGTAGGGCGATGGAAATGGGATGATTGCAGTTCAAAAATGGAACAAAATTGGAGCTCGAACATGCAAAGATGCCCATTTGAAGGCGCCGTGAAATCTCCGTCCTAACTATAATCTATCTTTGGTGGTAATTTAATGTTTTTACTTTCAAAGTCAGCAGGGTCAATAGGTGACCTTATTGACTGCATTCAAATGGAAACTAGTTTAAGTGCATCTAAACGAGTTTTCAATCAATAATGGAAGATGTGTCTTTCTGAAAAGGGGAAAATTCTCCATTAAAATTGAAAAATGTGATTTTTTTGTAATATCTAACAGAAAACAACTATTTACAGGCTAAAGCCACGCTGGATATTGAAATACATCTGATGGATATTGTGAAAAGACTCCAACTGAAAAGAAAAAATCTTAAAGTGAAAATTCGCATTTTCATTGAGATAGTTGTTTTTTTTGTTATTTAAAAATATCACTCACAGAAATCATTCACTTCATTGGAGCAAGGATCGCTTCTCTCTTATGTAATCTCCAATAATTTTTTGTCAACGAAAATCTATTTCGTTTTCCCAAGATCATTAGGGAGATCGGAAGAATTGGAAAGCAGGCTCTTCAGAAGCAATTTTACACAGATGGAAATATTTTTTGTGTGGTAACACTTTGAAAGTTATTTTTTGACATAAAACTGTCATGTGTGTCTTTCTATTTAATCTGCCCGACTACTCAGAATTATTTTTCAACGTGTCAGAGTAGAATAATGTTGCCACGGAAATAAAATTTTGTTTGATTACATTTTCGGAATTGCGTTCCTACATTCCATGGAAATTTATATACGCCTATATCTCAGAAGTAATTTCTATGAATAGATTGATTATAAAATATATATCAAGCAGAATGAATGGGATGCCACACGAAAAACCTTTTATTATTATTTTATTTATCATTATCTGATCGTCCTCCACAAGATGGTCACGAGTTGACTGAAACACGTGTCGAAGTGTTGAAAATAGCGGTTTGGTGTTGGGATAAAACTCCAGTATAATCATTAATATACCAAAGGTGCAAGTCTATATTTGATCATCGACTTTATTTCCAGCCATCCATCTTTTCACATGGAGCCATATCTTGAGAATGAGGAGGATGAAGCACCAATGATGTCTGGCAAATTATGGATTCAACGATGTTAATTTTTGTGATTTTGGGTTCTGATATATTGTCGAATTAGGTTTCAAATTTTAATTGTGCCCTCCACTGCCGCCCAAAGGACGAATTGCTATACTCTCATGTGACATTTCATCTTTTTTGCAAAATAGTAATTTTATTTTGATTTTAGTTCGAAAATATGAATAGGACATTCATAAAATCTGTTGTGGAATCATCTGCAGCTGAAAGACAAGCTTTAGTCGCTATTTTCCAAGCTCAGATGTAGTTCAATGTCCAGCGTGGCTTGTGCTGGGGAAGTAGTTGTTTTCTGTTAGATATTACAAATAAATCACATTTTTCATTTTTCAATTTTCATGGAGAATGTTCCCCTTTCCAGTAATTTTATGATGTACATATTTTTCATTAATTAACATGGTATATGTAATTTCAGTTCCTGTAATGTATGGCTTTTGAAATTTCGGTTCAGGAAAAGTACGATGGATTAATCTGGGTTTTGCAAGAATTTGTGTTATTGCTATGCACCTAAAGGTTGTACGAACCCATGTTTTAAATTATTTTTTTAGTTTTTCAAGACCTTTTGATCGGTTTACTTTTTGATCGTTGAGTTTATTATTTTCAATTCCTAGAATATTTTTATTTGAGTTTTCCATTATGATAGATTTTAAGCAACCATTTGCCAAAAAATATTCTACTATTGCCTTATAATCTCTGGCGGTATATTTGCAGCAGATTCTGCATATTTTATTATCATAAACAACCTTCCAAAGAATATAATTCAGTTTTTCTATTGATTTGTTGTATTCCATGTTTTTGTTCAGTATTCAAAGTTTTGTCTCGAGTTAATTAGTAGACATATAAAAAACTATTCGAAAAATATGTTTTTACCACAACATAAACCTTCATTTTACTTCATCAAGCAAGCGAAAAATTGGGGAAATATTTCATCATTGGCACAATGAAACAATTTTATTTTCATGCCCTCATTCACAAAAACCGGATTCACGCATTCGAAAAATGCGTGAAATGAATAATTTTGCATCGGCTTGTGGGTAGTACAAAAGTTTATTTATAAACGTT
The DNA here is from genome assembly GCA_958298965.1 of Chrysolina haemoptera. Classification (NCBI taxonomy): domain Eukaryota; kingdom Metazoa; phylum Arthropoda; class Insecta; order Coleoptera; family Chrysomelidae; genus Chrysolina; species Chrysolina haemoptera. The sequence goes on from OY282598.1 coordinate 30,170,150, forward strand.
ATGAAATGATCGGTAAAAGTAACTTTACAAATTTCATAGCATTTCACAGCGATTTATTACAGTGCCACTTGAACCGTTTCCAAGAGAATGCGTCGAACGGGCAAAGTTGCGAGCCCAACACATGTTGCATTGCTGCATCTTTATTTTCAGGGTGATGAGATAATATTCATGTTTTGATTGAAACTACATAGAGATTTTGTTCGAAAGATGCAAGTCTGACAAATTTTTCAGAATCCACATTTGCAATGGATATTATGTAGGTCAGTCACTCATATATTAGTTCAGAGCTGGCGAGTCCGTCCAAATATACAGGGTGTTTCATAATTTGATGCTGATCTAAAATGATTATCCTTGAATGATTTTGAGAAAAAAATTTCATATGACCATAGGTCCGCAACCGGTTTATTTCTGACATACAGGATGTTGGAATTTAACAAAAAAAAAACAGTTCTTTCCCAATATCTCTAAAACCGCTTTGGGTTTTTCTTTTTGGTACATGGAAAGTACGCTTGAAAATACGTTTTTCTTGGGATAACGGTTTTTTCAGTTCTCATTAGTGGCGTCACTGTTAAACATACTCTGCCATATTTTGATGATACGCCAATGTTTTTTACCAAATAAATATTAATTTTTGTAATTGTACTCTATCTTTTCATAAAAATGGTCTCTTGCCTTAAAATAAGTTGGTGAAATAAATCTTGATAACTGTCACTTTACAATTTTATATATCGATTAACAAAATGCTTGGTATGAGAAAACTAGCAATATCTTATTTCACGGTGAAAATGTGGTAGTTTTTTATTGGTGTATAAAAATTACTCATTCATTTGATTACACTAATTTTGTTTTTCTTCGATTTATAAACAAACTCATCCTTGTCAAACACATTTATATTTCGGAAAGAATGAGATATCCTAATGCTCCTTCACTACTGTTTAAACTTGAGACGATTAATATGTTATTGCCATAACATTATTTCATTCATGTTAAAACATTGTGAAGGTTTATCACTTTGTTAGTCGCTTCCTTTTGTTCAGCGATCTATTTACTTAAAAATAACCTTCATGTGTTGAGCTTTATGTAATCATAATTAACTTTTAATTGAGAAATACTTGTGTCAAAAGAAGTGGAATGTTTAGAAATGGGATGAATTCACAAATATTCATTTGATTGGATGACTATAATAGACTTAATTAAATATTGTTCCAACTCTTCAAAACACTATTTCGATAGTTGCGCATGGTTCAAAAGCTCACTTGTATCATAATATATAGGTATAGGTACCATGTTTTGACGAATATAGTTCTCAGCCCCCATTTAAAATACAGGTAGAAAGGTATCATTTTCACTACTTTTTGGCATAAAAATGATTGTGGTCACGTGGCACCCAGTTTTCAAGAGCCTTCCGATTATGTATCCACCACAGCTTTGTTTTTGGAAAACAGCCAAACCGTTTCAAACCGACAAGCGCTCAGCAACTCCGTTACTGATTCCAGTCGAAAAGCAAATTTTCACTACATAAAATTATCTATTCATACCGTCATATCAGTTCCAAATGCTGTATGTGAATAATACCTATTTGATATAATGTTGCAGATGGTTTCCTGCGTTGAGGTAAAACTTTCAAACAATAAATGTATGTTATCCTGTATATTAAAACAAAGTGAATTTTTAATTTTATGATTAGGCTGTAATTGATTGCTTGATAAACTTATATATGTATTGATTGAGTCTACGTTATTTAGATATGACGGTGTAAAAATTTTCGTCTTTTATACAGTGTGAGTTCGTAAGTTAAAAATCACCCCAACGTATTACTAAAGCTTCCTAAAGGAAGCGTACGTAAACATCATTTGGGATATTTAACGAGTTGTTGACTACTTGGGCGTTGACACTGTAATATCAATAAAAGTAATTGTTTAATAATCCGAACAATTTATTCCAGTTGGATGTGCTAATCTCGTGTCAGCGATGTCAGTGAACCATACCAGATACATCCAAATCAATTCCGGATCAGTTTAAATAGATGAGGATTTAATTGTCGCTGATATGTCGCCAAGCACTGATGACATACCTAGCTGGCAATAGTGCGGTCGATGTATTTGTAGTATTAGAGAAAGAAATATGTATAATTTAAAAATTCTTTTTTCTATACATTCATGCAAAATACAAAACTTTTTTGAACTACATATAGTGGAAAAAGAAGTTCTTTATTGCATAAAGTTTTTATTGCACTCATCTGTCATTCACTTCAACGTGCTGTCATCATGACAAACATAAACGTTCAAACCCACTACATATCTAGCATATATTCTGTAAGAATATAAAATGAAAATATGGGTGTTACACAACTGCTCATGGTGCAAACCAGCGATACTGAGCCGGACTCATAAAAAATTACATAAGCGTCACCGCTCACAAGTGACTCCAGAGCAATTGGGGACACACGCGACTCATTATACTGGAATGGTTATACATCAGGTTATAGCAATGTTATATTGTTTGTAGCATAGTTCTTTTAATTTTTCCAAAGGAAAATCAATCATAACATCCAATTTAATATTGAAATTTTCTCGTTGAGAAAAACGGTTCAGATGTATCACTAGAATTTCTGGAAATTTTTGAAATAACATGGATTTCGTGCACTTCCTTTTCTCTCCACAATTTGCATGACTGATATGTATAATGTCGCTAATCTGATGTTGGTGAACTTCAACAAAACATTGCCAGTGGCTTAGAAACGTGCGTTGCACAGCATTCAATTTCAGAAATCGATATAAAGGATTACTTTCTTTGCGATATTCGGTTCTGAACGCCATTCATTTCTGCACATACCAGATACAGATTTTTTTTTTATATTAAGTAGTGATTGTTTTCTAGAAAAAGTTCCAATTAATTCTCGAAATCGAACTATGGAAAATGAAAAATCATTGTTGAGTGGGTAGAGAATTCAAAGGCGCATGCCAAGTGCTCTACTGAAATATAAAAAAATAATAAAGTGCCTGAAAATGCAACCATTGACTTTACTAACCTGTAGTGTGTAGGTCTTATACTCCTAGGTAGTCTTTCGTCGACTTCATCAGCCTTATCGTTCATTTCCGCCAATTGCGTTTTGGTTAAAGCTTCGGGAGGTTTTTCTCCATTACAATATCTAGGAACTAAGAAAAAAACTACTAGGCCCACTAGTATGGCCAGAAGTAAGGCGCCTATTCCCATCAAGACACATAAAGGTTTCGATATCACAACTCCTTTTCCGCTACTATGATTTATGGTATATTTCTTTTGGTTGGTGTTGTTTTCTAGGTCCACCGTGGAAGGCACACCTGAAAAAAAAAGTTATTGAAAGTTTTTTACTGCGGTGAATGTTCTGGAAGTTTTTAATTATCGATTCTTCAAAAAATTATTTCACCTCTTCATCAGAATTTTTGTCAGTTTTGTTGAAAATAATGTTTTTTTTTATTATAGTTTTATTACGGTTCTCCTGTTTTTAATTATTAAGGTGATCAAAATTCTGTATAACTTATTATCAAATCGAACATAGTTTGAAACAAGAGTATCGAGCTAGCTGAACTGACTTCAGCTTAAATCACCGTTTCAGTTTTAGGTCTTTCTGAATGCGGCTCTGATAAGAAGGTAATTGAAAATTTTATGATTAAACTGAAATGGGAGTTTCTTATTTGAAAATAATTATTCGTAATTTCTCGACTAAGTAGGTGGAGGTAAAATGTTAATATCTTTGTGTGGGTATAAAATTTTTACGGTGGCAATTGAATAACAAATAAAGTTTACATTATTATTCGTTACACGCTAGGTAGCCTATTTTTGTATAGTGAATCAGAATATGACGCAATCATTGCAACAATAGAAAATGCATCCAGTGAAACAGATAATGTCTAGCAGTGAGAAAAATTTTCCTTCTTTACTAATTATTTTATATAGGAAAAAACTGTTTATTGAATATGCAGTGTGAATTGATTATTGGATATTTGAGTTTTCCCAGAATCTCGTGTTTGTGGGTATAGCAGTTCCATATTAGCTGATATAGGAAAACATTCATATTCAAGACCGATGGCTTTACATATATCTTACATCAAAAAACTAGGTACTTTCATTCTTTAGTAAACATTTTCTGATGAGCAACGCCATTTTTTCCAATTCATTGCATTGAATTCATATCTTATTGCATTTGATTTTTCAGCTTAACAGCAGAAATTATTTTCATTTATTCAGCCGAAAACTAAACCTATTTCAAAATATAACGATTCGATTCTCTTATGAATTTATGACTGTTTGGTCAATATTGTTCATAAATAATCCCACATTAATTTCGAATCATATATTAGTAACAATTATCAACGTTATTGTTCGACCTTGATCTATTTATTACATGATCTTCATCAGGCATCCTTATATTGAACTTCAGTGGGTTAGTCCACAAAATGAAAATTGAATTGCTAAGCATTATTAATACACTTCTGGAGCTTCTTGAAAAACTGCTTTGACAAATTGCAAAGATTTACAAAAAAAAAATCTTACGTTGTTAAAGATCCACAAAAGTTGACTGGCCGAAAAAACTACTTTTTATTTCCTTGGGATCATTCAAGTAATATTCTGGAAAATGAAAGTGAAAATGAAAGTGATATTTTTATCAACTAAATCATTCATTTATATTAATAAATGGTGATCGTGATTCATCTCTAACATAAAAATAAATCTCTTAAACGCTTAATATTTCAACATTTTTGTAATCATCAACTTCATGAATTTGACATTTTGGCAATCTTGGTTGTATGTTTAGATTGCCTAAACACTTAATCTTTCGGAGGTGTTTATCCTGTGATATTTCTGTATTTGCCTTCCGTTTATGACAAATAAAGTCCCTGTATCAAATTCGCGCGATACTGAAATAAAAATATGAACCGGTGGCATATTAATAAATTGTGCAGTGCCAAGAGTTTTGCTGGTAATTTTTTTCAAAACAACAGCTCGTTATTAATCGTTTTATGGATGGTTGGCACCATTTTGTTTATAAAAACGCGCCTCTCGTAATATGATAAAGTTTTAAAATAAACTGCTAACATATGACACAAGGATTACATTTCTTTGGGTCAGGGTTAAATATTAAGTTATATCGACGGTAATAAATCGCTGGGAACAATAATAATAGATAAATATTCAAGCGTTTGAAATATGCGATATGAATGTTTTCTTTTCGTACTGCTTTAATGAATTGGTTCAGGGTACTGATCTGATACCAAACAGAACTGAGTGGGACGTCTTGCAGAACAAGGACATTCTACAGGGAAAAATCTGGTACACATATGGATCCGAGACTGGAAATGTAGAGGGCTCAGGTGTATTCTCCCGGAATCCGAATAGTGGCATCAGTTAGTCACTGGGCACCCATACCCCTGTCTTGGTAGAGGTATACGCTATCCTTCAATGCGCGAAGGAAAACAAAAAAAGAATGAGATTGCGCATATATACATCCTGCCAGACAGTCAAGCGGCACTTGAGACTTTGTGCAACAAAGAAGTGACGTCCAAAGTGGTACAGGACTTCGAATAACTATAGCAGACAGGAATCGTATCAAAATTATATGTGTCCCAGGACAACAGAGAGTTGCATGCAATGAGAAAGCATCCAAATTCGCAAGGAGAGGTTCGGAAAACCCCGAACCAAGGACAGACACTAGAGGTACCGAAGTTTACAGTAAGACCGTCGGTTAGTGACTGGATAGGGGACAAACACAAAAACTACTGGGCCACAAAAGAAAGGCAGACCTGTTAACGATCAACAGGAACCAGCTGAGAACCTGACCGGTCATGCACCAGTAAAGGAGCACCTCGACAAAATGGGACTGTATAATGGAGACCTTACCTGCAGACTGTGCGGTAAGGATACAGAAACAGGGACACACCTGGTATCAGAGAACCAGTGGAGTCTCGCATCAGTGAAGTCTCACAGTGTGCCTTGAGTTTTGAGACTCATAACCTTTCTATAACAAAAATCCTACACTTCGGCAAAAAAATATTTCATTGCTGTGAATATTGCTGTCGGCCGCAAAACGTTTTCATTTCTTGATAACAGCTACTCTATAGTAATTACTATAGCAGATTCTTTACAGAAATTTTACTTTTTTGGCGGTTGCAGAAAAAATATTACATGTAATAATAAATATAAACGGCAACCCTCTTAAAAAGGTGCCAAATGTGTGTATATTATATTATAACAAAATATAATGGGTGATCGATATGAAAAAAAAAAACTGGGAAACATCATCATAGGGACCGTCAAGAAACCTAGGGCTGCTACAATGATGATCAAAAATATTTCAGTTGGAATTGGAATTATTCACTTTCTGTTCGCCATTTTTTTAATGAGCCAGTGGAAAATATACAAAATGTTTCAATGAATCTTCCACCAATTTATTTATGTAAAAAGTGGATATTTTTCCGTCACATCATCAGTAAGGTAAACAAACATGCCTTCGTGAGTGATTAAATGTGGAGTAAGGTCATAGAACGCTCCACGTAGGATGTAGGTGTAAAAATATTTACAAGATCCAAGAGCCATGACACGGCTGTGTAGTATTACAGATAGACAGCCAATTAAGTCAGTTAATGGCTCCGCATCGTTATTAGATAATATTTCCGTTCATTGACAATCAGGTTCAATAACATACAATTAGAATATAGTACGGTCCAGAAATTGAACAGTGTGCCTCATATTTGAAAAACAAGACTAGTCATATCGTCGAAGTTTATGAAAGAACATCATTTATTTTGAAAATGGAGATTTTATATATTCGGTACACACCATGATTTTTTTATTGTGTTGATTCTTACTACTTCTAGTAACATTTTTAGTTAATCATTGATAGTTTTCTTCCACATGGTTTTATTGAACTGAGGAATTCAATTTCTGGTGGAGGATCAACTTGTTTCGCGTGCTCCTCTTAGTCTTGTTTATATCATTTATTGTTCTTTTCGTTTCCTATTATCTTCTTTTTACTTTGTATAGTGGAGTGCCTTTTAGTAGCTATAAGATTTTTGTCACATCCATGAGCTGATTGGAAAGACCAGAATTTTTGTCATTTCATGATATTCTCACTGATATTATTATTATTGTTGTTGAAAAATTGCTAAAATTGTTATTTTCATCAACCAGTTGATCCTTGAGAGCAACCCTTAAAAGTCCTCTAGAGATTTGTGTGAGCTAGGGAAGACGCAGCCCTCACCTTTTAACGTGTGTTGCCATGCACGAGACTAGTGACCGTACGGTAAATCGAACCATTGTATCTGGGAGTAGGAAGCGAGACATTACCCAAGCGCCACTATGGCTCATACAGCAATAAATATGAATATGCTTTTTTTCACGTCGAATCGCTGCTGTGACATAATTACAAACGAATGTCTTTATAATATACGAAATTTGTTGTACTGCCGTGCTAAACCCATTAGCGGTAACTGATTTTTGACTGCATTGTAGAAAATAATTTTTTGTTTTTTTTTTTTTTTTTGATATTTTAGTACATTGTGAATTTGTTTCTTCACTTGGAATGCTTTAATTGAAAAGTCCTAGTTCTCTATTTATGTGCAAAATGTCTCGTTTGGGACTAATCTAATGAAGACTTCTTGAATTCAATAATTATTTATGGTAAAGGCAATCGGCAGAAAGATTCCTAAATCTACACAGACCTAATAAAAATATTCTGAGAAGACTCCTAAGAAACTGCCGTGATTTTGGATCTTTTTCTCTTGTCATCAACAAAAAAACACTCGTAAACAAAGATGACTGCCGCAGTTGCCATCGAAACTTTTGGAGATTTTAACTAAACAAGACCACAGAAAACCCCGGAAACCAACAAGAACCTTTATTATTATTACTATTATTTGCAAAAGTTACCGGTATCTTTATGAAAGGATCCTTATTAGTATTATTATTATCATTGCATTGCCTATATTGTATATAATTATTATCTCTCCGAAATTTCGTACTTTTCACCGGAAACACCAGACTTGTTACTCATTCCGATCTCCACCAATCTAAACAAACTAAAAATAAATTGCAGAATCGGATCACATTCGAGATAAAAATAATCTACCTTGGTTGTAGTAGCCGACCATAGTTTTTATTTTGATTCTTCACCCAATTTCGAAACGTCGCACTTATTAACACATTCCACCGACACCTGCCACTCAAGAGATAGAAACACGCGTCTGCTAAGCGTCCCGACGGCGTTTATCCGGAAGCACGGCCGACTAAGACTATAGGTTGGCAAAAAAGGTTTTGCGCGATTATCTCCGACGAGCCTGCTGAAAATGCCGAAAACTCGCGCAGGATTCCGCTGTTTCAGGTATAATGAAGACGGAAGAATCGCGAAGTTGAATGATTGGGTATGTATGTTCACGTAAGTTTATTTTTGGGCTTGATTGGAATATTTATCGAAGGTTTTTTTTCGGTGAGTGATATGGGTCATTTGATATTCATTCAGTAAAGCTATAATCTTCTGCTCGTAATCGCTTGTGAGTTCGGTAAGAGTAACGCACACGGTGTCTAACAATGAATTAAATTCTGATAATTAGTACTTTTTTATGTTCCCCAAGCACCATGGGTTAATTGAGTGGACGTCGCTGCTAAGTCCTTTGAGGACTTTGACGTTGTATCTTCTAATTCACGTCGAATCGATCGTTGTTTAGACGTATTTCTACGTCGAGTTATGACATACATTCGATGTACATTCAACTAACCCTTTCTGCTTGGGTCTGGTTCCCACGAAAAGGAAAATCCGGAATATTCATGAGAACATCGTGAGAGCCGAGCTGAAGTAGGTAGGAATTGGTATCCTTATTGAATTTCTGTATATGCCTCAGGGAACAACTCCCGAGACGGTGAGTTGCAAAGCTTTGCCGTCCGTTGAAAGAACGAGCCTTGTGCAAGGGATAATATCTTCACGTCTCCAAGGTGACGACAAATGCATGAATGAGCTCGACGGGTCAGTCTAATGGGACCGATCAGTTTGGAACGAATGCTGATATTTCAGAAGATCAACGTTCATGAAAATATTTACAAAACAGAGACAAATCGCCAACCTTTTTGAGACGAATGGCTTTTTTTGGGAGTACTATTCCTGAACAGGTCAGATTTGTGCCTTTTGAATCATCATCTCTTATATACATTTGGGGACATTAATTTTCCTCTTGCGACATGGAATGAACCCTGGGAAGAAGTAGTTAATTGCCGGCTGCGGGCCCATCGGAATTGGTAATGATTTTTTTATATCTTTTTTCAGGTCTGAACATGTGAGGAGATTTCAGTGTGAATTTGGAAACGCACAGGAAAGTGATCGTGTTCTCTATATTCTTCTATTATTCTACTAGTGGAAAATATATATCGTTTAATATGCTGCATGAGTATGAATAAAACTCCCATTATAATGTGATTGAGGATGAAATGTATTGTAGACCGGATAACATAATCCCTGCTTATCCCCTCAAAATGTGCATTCATACCCAAACTAAACCAATTAAACTATTGCCAATGATGTAAAACCTGCGTGGTTTTTCCACATACACAGAAGGATATATCTGAATATCACCAGTATTAAAACGGACGCAAGGCAAATATTACTAACTATCGCCTAATAACAAAACAATTTTGCAATCCCAAAATGAATTGAACTTTTTATCTCCAGATTTTTAGCATCTTACTGCAAGAACTTAAGTGTCAATGAACATCATGGGTTTACAACAGGGAAGTCAATTGTGACCAATTTGCTATTACATCAGAATGATAGTGTAAGTGTCCTAGAAGGAAATCAAATTGACTCCCTTCATGCAGACTTTTCAAAAGCATTCGAAGGTGTGAATCACGAGTTTTGATTCGTAAATTGGATATACTTGAGTTCCCATCGTGCTTATTATCTCTCGGTAAGGTAGCCCTGATAATATCAATTAGAGAACCATCCCTCCAATCCGGTACAAGTCACATCAGGAGTTCCACGGGGGTCATACCTGGGGTTACTACTATAAAATTTATACATGAATTATCCACCATCTCACTTCGTTACTGTTGCATATAATGACCCTAACATCTGCTCCAAACTTCAACAGGATATAAATAACTTACATGAATGGTCCCACACGAATGGCCCAGCTCCGATTTTTGACAAATGCTTCATTATATCTTTAATTTCCAATTCGAGATAAATGAATCAACCATGAAACGTATTCACAATGTTGAGGACTTGGGAATTCTGTTCAATTCTCAACTATATCAACATATATCCCAGACCAGACATAAATGTAACTTGGAGTAAAGAAAACCAAATTCTTGGCTTCATTTTACGCAACTCAATTACATTTTAATTAATGCGTTGAAGATTATTACCTCATTAAGGTGTTCCATACGTCAGTATACATCTACAGTGTGGATCTATAGTACAAGACCTAATATTATGAGGCTCCTAATATTTCTGAAAATTTCAACTCGTGAATACACTGGAGATTTATCCCAACACCAAATCGCTATTTTTAACACCTCGACACGTGTTTCAATCACCACGTGATCATCTTCAAGAGGGAAGATTAACAGTCTTTCCTCTTGATAATGATCTACATTCATTCCTTAGTATTCACTAGAAGTAAACGTTGTTATAATAAATATTATCGATGTACAGAAGAATAAATACCACAATTAATAAATGATCACTTGTTGTACACCTGATTGCAAAACAAACTGACGGTGGCGAGTGACGACATATTTAACCGGTTACATAGGGACGTGCCCCCCGTTGTCAGTGCTCTTCGAATGTCTATGCCTCAGACTATAAAGGACATAAGGGTTTCCAATTGAATTATCTGGAGGAAGCGGGTTATGTCGTAGGATGATTTTCTTTGTATCTATATACTCAGGAAGTTGTGAGATGCGTGTGTAACCAAGACAAATCAAGAAAACTCGAACAACACAGCATCGATTCTGCACTTGGAGCTCGTAACTACAGTTTGCAGAAGCATATGGCTCTTTTCACACTATTTCACTGATCTAGTGGTGTATACACGAAGGTTGTAATAAAAAAAAATTAAATCATCACGCCGGATAGCTCTCAAGTTTTACAGGTGCTTTCGGTATCCCAATTTATTTTCGGTGGGTAAGTGGTGGTAGTTCACCCTGTACAATTAATATTTCAATGCGTACAATGAATTCAAATTATATCAATGTATTTTAATTAATGAATTTTTTGTAAAAATATTCCAAGAACGTAGGAAAATGAAAAATGTCTCTCGTCTGTCAACCTTTCAACTAACCCCATGCACATTCACCCTAACCAGAATGATATTGATAATGAATCACTTTTGCGAAATATAATTGATACCGCAAGAGAGCATTTCTCATGCTGTAATGAAACACTTTTTGTGAGATATTATTTTTTATTCGAATGGAGGGAATCATGAGATACAACTTAGATGCAATTAGTTAATTTCTAAATAAGTTTAATTTCGAATCAAAACATAAAAAATAATAATAAAAACACATTTTAATGACAAGGTTTCATTCAAATAATCTCCGACCCCGAAAACCCCCACATAACAAATTAGAATCGAATCGGACCATAATTACAGAACTCGTACGCCATCTTGGAGCCGCCATATTGAATTCAAGAATTTTGACAAGAAAATCATAATCTCCGACCCCGAAAACCCCCACATACCAATTTGGAATCGAATCGGGCCATATTCACAAAATTCATCCGCCATATTGGAGCTGCCATTTTTTATTTTCCTTCAACAAATTTTTGTCTGAGCGAATGCTCGGACAGTGAGGACGCTGATTTGAGCACGAACAGAATGCGCGTTTACAATAAGGTGCTTATTCACTAGAGCATTCGTTCCGCATGAGCACCGAATGTGCTGCTCTGTTCAAGCTCAGGATGCGTAATGTTATCACGCATTCTGTTCGTGCTCAAATCAGCGTCCACAATATCCGAGCATTTGCTCGTTCGGTGCTCATGCGGAACGAATGCTCTAGTGAATACGCACCTTTATTACACATCATGACGCAGCCTGAGCTTGAACCGAGCAGCACATGTGCTCATTCGGTGCTCATGATTATAATATTGTTTGTACTTATAACTCTAGAGAAGCAAATGATCTGCCTGAACGCAATACAAGACGAAATTAAATATTCATCGCCTTTTTGAACTTGAACCGTATTTCTTCTTTGATTTACTCATTATGTCAACGTTATCATCAAACATTCAGTGGATGAACGGGCACTTTTTTCAAGCATAATTGAAATAATGTATTTCTCAGATTAATGACACGAAAGCTTCATCCACTATGAGTAAATGCAGTTTAATCAAAATCGTTCCATAGGCGTGTTCAAAACAAAGACTGATAACAGCTTGAGGTGTTGGCCTTAGTTTTTGTATGATTAAGCTTGTTTTGTTGAAAAGCAGCTGCCAATGAATATTTGAAAATTCTAGAGGAAAAAGTTATGGAATGTGTATTTGAATTGTTGACTCTAGAACTTGATGATGATTCTCTGCAGAGGACTAGCGCATATTTAGAAATGAATAGAAATTAATCCGATTTTATTCTTCATCGGTATTTCTGCAGACTGCTAAAACACCATTCAAACTCTGACTATCTTCTTCCGTATAAGAAGCGAAGTAAAAGAAAAATATGAAACCGGTTCAAAAGCAATTACAATCGTATAAAAAGTTTCTGTGAAGAAGTATTATTATTTTCGTCCCACTCCGATTATAACAGCAGAAACAAATAAAAGAAGCAATCGAAAAATTTTGTTTTTCCCAAAACATTTTAAAGTCAATAATATTTTTGAAAATTCCATACTTCTGTTCCGCAATTTTTTCCTATTTAACCAAAACTGTCGCAATTTTTTCCTATTTAACCAAAACTGTATCTATTAGTTTCAGAAATCTCCGTAGTGGACAACCTCCTCTTGGACCCATTGTATGCCATGGAAACTTGAGAATGATTCATCAGGTGGAAAATGTTAGAACCTCAATTTTTCATCTTTCATCAGTTACTTTCTAGTGCCTGGAGTTCATTAGAACTTATGGTTACGACATTATTATAATTGTGTGCATTATTTTTTGAATAGTGAAGTGAAACAAAATGTTGCATACAAAAAAAATATATTTTTGAACCATTTATGACTTTTTACTTTTGATATTCCGTACTTCGACCCTGATTATAATAAAACCATTAACCAATTATAAACGTTCACATCAACCTGGCTGATGGACGTGGATTATCAAACAGTGCTGAATTGTTTTGAAACTCAATAGGTTCTATGTCTTCATTAGTAAATCATTTTCACTAAGTCGATTCCATATTTCTATTTTCGAAACCATAAAATGTTAAAGACGCTTTTATAGCTCAATAAAGTAACGTAAAAATATTCACGAATAATAGGTGAATATTTGTCGTAGGCGTCGGTGGAAAACTTTTCTAAACTTAAAATAATAAATACATTGAAATAGAAAAATAATATAGTTGGAATGTAATTGTTTGAATTTTTCATCGTTAGTGGTGTGAGATTTACCGATTGTTTCTTTGTCGGGACTGTTTCTTTCAACAAAAAGGTTTGTCCCAAAACTTAAAATATACAAAAATTACAGAATTATACAACTTTTTCTTCAGGTCCTAGCTTTTCCTGATTTTTTTTGAATATACAGTATTTATCTTTTCGTCTTTCAGAATTTGTTATATTTTCTGTAGTAGTAGTTAATCTTTGGATAATATAAAACAAGTTGTTAATGGAGTCCCAACAGATGTTGGGAAAAATAAATTCTTAAGAGGCCATGAGCGCGATCATATTTGGGGCGCTTTTTATGGTAAAAGAGTCAACTGATAACTCAAAAACGGTTAGTCGTATCGATTTCAAACAAGGACAGGCTTCTAGAGGACTTTGATTCTATGAACGTGCTGCAATAGAAATTGAAATGTCAATTCAGTTTTTCACAAAAAAAATCTCAAAAATGTACTAAAAATGCAGTCGTGATATGAAATAATATATTCAATACTACTTTAAGTTTGCAAGAAAGTTATTAGAGTTTTTACACTACGAGGGAATATGTTTGGTCAGCATTAGAGAAATCCATTCGTATGAATGATCATAAGAGTCAGTCACATTGTTTTCCGCATTTCCAGAATTCTTATTTTTATGGGAAAATCTGAGAATGTGAATTGTATTGACAAGGAAATGGGATCTAAAAGCTGAACTTTCAACGAAGGGAAACGCTATTTTGTATGATCTACTGACAGATATGCTTGATGTTACTAAAATTATTTATTTATATCTTTCGTGTATTTTAGGTGATTTGTTCACCATTGCAATAGAAACAAGAGAGCGAAGTGATCGGTGAACACATGTAGCATACACAGATGCATTTTAATTGCACGGTTGAGTCCACATCATGAAAAGTATTATTAACGCAAAGGGGCCGGCATCCAAATCATTCGAAAGCAGACAAGCTATAAAATTGTTTCGATTTGTTATAGCGCTGTCCTAAACTGAATAGTAACAAGAAAGTAATAGGACTTTGCGATCTTCAACAACTTTGAAGTGTAGCCTGGTCACAAGTGCTTTTCTGACGACTATTTTCTGGGGTGAACGAAAATTATGAGCGAGGTCTCATTCGATTCATAATGACACATAGAGAGAGTAAAAAAAGTTTCTCTCACAAAAGTTGCGAAAGAAGGGTTTGATTTTTCGCAAATATCTCAAAAACTATTGCACATATCCATATCCATATCATTGAAGTGGAAGACTCTCATTTTGTTTACTTGTTACATCGAAACAACAAACTGACAAAAAACTAGCTTTGTATAAATATATGTAAATTTTCTGTCGCTGTCTCCTGTACTATAACAGTAACAATAGGTGGCCGGAGAACTGCCAATGTCAAAATGAGTGATTTACGATTAACCCACTAATTTTTTGTGCATTTTTTTTATTCAAAAAATTTTCCATGAAAATATTCCCGTGAACATAATTAATAGGGGGGGGGGTTATTTGTCTTTGGGTATAAAAAATGGAAGGAAATCAAGTTGTATTACTCGACAGGGGAGATTACACGACGTGTACAGTGCATTTACAGGGAGCTACGATTACTTCTTGGAGAATCGAGAATGAAGAACAAATTTTCCTGGGTCGGCGTACAGTACTATCCTATCTAGGTGAGGTGATTGTCAGTATCTTATAAGCAAGTATTTTCGTATTATGTAGATTTTTGGGAAATTGCATGGTTTTCACCTTCATCAACAATCTTACTAACAGGCACTCTTCGTTACTTAGTTTTTCCATATTTTTCACCTTTTTGGCGAGTCCTAGCAAACTGCGAAAAATCATGTCAAATTGAAGAGACTGTTGAGCACGCATCTTTTGCAATTGCTCAGCACCGGCGACATTCAAAGAATACGTTTTTTCGGCAAGTATTAGCCCATGTCAAATTCATAAGGGTACGCCTATCGATGCGCGGTAGCAGAAGAGACAAAATATAAATGCATGGAACTGATAGCAGTTTTCATTTTTTAATAACCGGTTTGCATCTCTCCCGATAGTTTAAGATGAGTCTCAAAAAACGCTTTCCCATACCTTTATGTTGAGCGAGATATATAAAAATTCCATTGCCAAACAAATGTTAAATGAACTTTCTTTCGTTACACAACACTTGTTTGATTATCTATGTCCTTTTCTGTTTGATACAATTCATACCCATGCATGTCTTGGGTGTGTTCAACATCATACCTAGAAGAGCTATTATAATGGCTTAGGCATATATATATATATATATATATATTTGTGTTTTGGCATCGACTGCTATGGTCATTAGTCACGTGTTCTGGATAGGCTGTGTTACTAACACCTTGCGCAACTTCAGGAGCAGCACTGTTAATTTTTAAAGCAACACTGAATCGTGAAGGATTATTCACATCTCCCCGGCTCGGAACCGAACCTGGAACCTATCGGTCACCTGACGGCAGCTGTATCCACTCTGCGCTAATCCCCGCCTTGAAAGTTTATATTATCCCCAATCAATTATACTGTCCTAGGTCGTACTCGCGGTGGTATAAGTTTGGCTTTTCCCCGAGAAGGAATATGGGATTTCGGAAATGAAAATGGTTTTGTCAGAGATTTGCAATGGAATTTGGAGAGAGGACCCATAACTGAACAAAATGGCGATGTTTTTGCAGAATTCAGTTTGACAAGTGACGCCTATACCGAGTCACAGTGGAACTTTCAGTTCTGTTTACTCAGTATAATCACTCTTCGGGAAAGTCAACTGGAAATAAGAATAATAATAGAGAACATGAGCGATTACCTCCACATGGAATTCAACAACGTGCATCTCTCCTATCTGAAAGTAGCAGACGTTTCCAAATGTAAAATTAGGGGGCTTAAAAATTGTCGCTATTGGCATCGTCAAGACCCAGAAAAAAATATTAATATGGAACAAAGGGTTGAAGTCACTATTTCGGAGCACAACGATTTGGTGTATGAAAGTGTTCCGAAGGAAATCTATTTGGATTTGAATGGAAATTGGGAAAGAGTTATTAAAATAACGAAAGCGAATTTACCGGATTTGAATATCTGGAACCCTTGGGATGAGCTAACGAAGGAAACAGATGGCCTAGGTGAGTAGCAAAATAGAACGCCTAAATAATATATTAAACAGGCACAACATAACACAAAACAAACTAATATATCTTCAGGATGATTGAATAGTCATATGTCTTGATTTTTGTTCGAAAATGTGAATATTCATAAAATCTGTTGTGGAATCATCTACGGCTGAAAGACTAACTTTAGTCGCTATTTTCCATCGTTCAAGATAACCTCTTGGGAGGTATTCATGTTGAAAAGGGGAACATTCTCCATGAAAATTGAAAAAACACATTTTTACATTTTTCCATTTTCATGGAGAATATTCCCCTTTTCACACACCTATTTGACGTCAACAAATCTACCAAGTCATGATAACACATTTTTAATATGTTTACGTGTCGGCCACTAGAGCGATCTATCGTAAGACCGTTCCAAGTCGGTGTTGTTTACAAGACCAGGATTGGTCGGAGAGGGGAACGAGTGACAAGTACCCAAAAATATTCAACGCTGTGGGACAATAACGAAATTTTACACATTCATGGGTAGCTGAAAACTAGTAAATTGAAAAATTGTGGTCAATATATAGGTGTTTTTTCACATGATAGACTACTACACCATTTAACTGTTAGTAATTGATCTCAGTTCATCCTTCTGAAGCTTCACAAAAAATTCTATTTCCATTAAAATAAATTGAAAGAACAAGTCTTAGTAGAGAAGTCGGTCTTTGAAATGGAAAAATATGAATTATTCTCCTTTTTTCAGATGAGGATGAGTATAAATATTTTGTGGCTCTAGATTTTGGGATGATATCGAGAAAAATGCATATGTACCCGCGAACTTGCTGGACGTCAACCCAGACTTACGAGTTATTTAAATCTGAGAAGACACCAAACGTTTTCCCAAATTTGTTTGATTATTTCGAGGGCATATGTTGAAAACTGTGGTTGAAAATAGTTACCAAACTATAAACCGTGATGTTTTTATGATAGTGGAAAAGTATTAAAATACATTTCAAACTCCGAATGCAATACATTTTTCGTATTCCCTATATGGATAATACAAATTTTCTTCTCGGACCACAAAAAAGCTGACCCGGGATCATCCAAAATCCAGGCACTAGTTTGCCATTATGGAAGTATCACGAGTGATACAAGAAGCATCCCGACAGCAACCATGAAAAACCAACTGAACTTTTCATTTGCATCATGCTGAAGGCCGTGGTTATGAGGAGGTCATACAGACGGAAACTAAATTACAATTGATACCAGCGGGACTTCTTAGGACATACCAGAATTACGAGCGTTATCACACACTCTTTGAGAAGAGTGTGCCTTAGTCACATCTGCGACATCTACGACATCTGCGATATCTGCGACATCTACGACATCTGCGATCCATGGACCATGGGGAAGAGGTTACGGGTTACTAAAGTAGTGAAATTCTCATTTTAAATTTGCTGACAACATGAGAACAACTGAGATATTTTTCACATGAATAATCAAATTGTTGTAAATAAAATGAGTTTGAAATACCTATAGGATTATTTATTGAATTCGCTGAAATTTGAATAGTAACTGTAAAATTTTCTTCTTGATGCTATGGATTTCACAGAAACTATGATATTTATGCGATGGAAAGTTACAGAATTCATGTGGAACTCTTTTTTTCCAACGTGAAATTTTTAGTGCACGGCCATGCTTTCGTCCTGGTCGCTCAGAAACCACGAAGAAAGGTATACTCGTATTTCAGAATGAGTGTGTCTTCATTTGATAAACTTTGTTTTTATGTTGAAGAAGGTAGCAAACAACATCGAATGTCGAACGCCGCGTCTGGAGCGCCAATATGACCACCTACATAAGAAACTGTGGAGAGCGTTTTTGTCGCTCGTTCAAGCGTTTTCAAAATCAGTCGCTGTCGCTGGTCGCAAGCCTGGCCACCTAGGTAACAATCAATGCAATATCACTACTTGGTCGCAACGTTCGGGTCGCAGCGACCAGGACGCAAGCATGGCCGTACACTTACAGTTGATAACATTTTTATACTTCGAACTGTTTGACCCATACGACAATGCCAATTCTTAGAAGTACGCTGATAATTCTATAGCTTATATAAGTCCTCAGAATAAATATCAAAAGTACCTATCAAATTATTTTTTTTGTCAGTAAATATGTGAAACGTTTATTGAATAGTTGTTCACGAATCAAATCCCTTGACAGGCATTTGAAATAGGATAAACAAATAGTAATTCTGTTGAGGAAATCACGAAGTTTATTATCAAAATTCAAGTATTTCAAAACATTTAAGCGGTCTGCGGTAGAACGCTGCATGCACCATTTGACCGCCAGTTCGCGCGATCGGCTTCACAAGGAAACATGTGTAGTACACAAATTCTCATTGAACAAGTGCGTGGTAACCAAATTTTCTTTGATTTGTCTCACAGAGAATATAAAAACAAAAGAAAGACAAAATATATCGTTTAAACATTCAATTGACATTTTAAAATAAACGAAAAATCGTTCTTTGTCCCTTCTTGAGTCTTGAAAAACTATATAGAGTTCTCCATCGCTTTCTCTGTCTAAGTTGATGTCGTGAACCCAATTTTTTTGTTTTTTACTGTAACGAAATGGTATATTCGACATCCATCTTTCTCAGAACGTCTACAATGGTTTCCATTTTCAGTAGCGAACAAACCCGATATTATCGCGTTGGTGTGCTCACCAATAATTGTTGTTGCTCTTAAAAAACCATACAAAATAGTTTTTGGATGAACTTTCTATCATCAAAAATGAAGGTGCTAAGGTTTAAAAAACCACACTAACATTTATTCCAAAATACAGGTGGAGAAACATGTGTGAGTGTATATTTCCTTGATTCATCATGTATTCTCAAATTCGAAACGTATATACACGGCTGCTGTAAATAACTGGATAAAACGTACAATAAGTTCAAAGACTTAAAAAAAATGTACAGCAGTGACAAGAAAACAAATCATTTT
The DNA here is from genome assembly GCA_958298965.1 of Chrysolina haemoptera. Taxonomy (NCBI): domain Eukaryota; kingdom Metazoa; phylum Arthropoda; class Insecta; order Coleoptera; family Chrysomelidae; genus Chrysolina; species Chrysolina haemoptera. The sequence continues at coordinate 30,189,783 of OY282598.1, forward strand.
TTTATCTAATATCTAAAACCAATTTCAAGTAAACTCATGTTTCGACAAGGGCGAACAGAAAAAAATCTATAGGGTCGAGTACTCGAGAATTTATTTTAATGGAATGCCTTGTATATTAGCACATTGTTTGTTTTAAACATTTTAGTGACTTATATCCTCCCCTTCAAAATTATTGACCACTGCAATATGACATTTTTTTGCCGAAATCAGGCCATCTGCGGATGAATGCCGAAAAAATCACTGTCCTTGGAATGAGGAAATAACTATAATTTCATTTGATGGAGAGATGATGTGCGTGATATTTCTGACCCATTCTCATATCTTCAAATTATACAGGGTTTCAATTCAAAACTTTTTCAACTGAATTTGTCGTGTTTTTCAAACGAAATATCCTGTATATTTTTCGACAATATTATTTAGGATTATAAATCAAATTTATTTTGTATCAGCATTCCTATATATGGCTGTCCATTCGTTATAGATTTACTGAATTTTGAACATTTTTAGTTGCTCATTTTCACTGGCACACATTGCTCTGCTCCATAAAAATAGCATGATTTTTCTGTGACTTCGTGTTTTCATTTCTCGATACTGAATAATTTTAATTTTTTATTGTTTTGTATTTCCATTATTCACACAGCCGCGTTCAACAAAACAAGCGAGCACAAAAAATCTCTTAACGAAAGGTTATAATACAAAGGTTTGTTCTACGACAGGTATTATATTGACAAATGGTATAGCAATTATTGGAGAGTTTTATACTTTCAAAATTCTGGAATTCACCACATGAAACAGATATTCACGTTCTTATTGTTATTCATCCTCGACATCAAGTAAGATAATTTATTGGGATCACTTTTTTGGACTGATCGAGATCTAATGTAACGTTATTTGAATATTTTCAATGGTGACAAGATTAACGTTGAAAGTGGGTGCACAGACACATAATTTTGTAATCAGTTCAGAGGATTATCCATATCAGGAGTTGTGATAAATTTTTGGATAATTTGATTTCATACTATAATAAATTTCGAAATATTGCACCAGAAGCGTAGGCTAAGAAATAGACTGAATGACATAAGCATATGAATAAAAGCTAGTTGAATCAGGTTACCTCATTGCATTTGCATTTTGTCGCCGTTAAAATAAAAAGCGATAACAGTTAAAATGCCGATTAGTCATTCTTCTTCCATTCATATCGCGTTCTGTGGTGGGAAAAAATCTAATTTGAATGCTTTATGATATCTATTGTGTGCATTGTGTCGGTTTTTATGGATGACAGACTTGAATAAATTTCATAACTTTATAACAACTGTTCAAATATTGGATTTAGAAGTCGCATCATATAATTTATGACATGACTCACGATTTTCAGTTCATATCTATACGAATTTTTACTCCTTATAGACGCACTCTAATCAGATGATGCTAAAATTTTATCTAGTTTCGTATGGAATATTCTGAGACTAAGATCTTTTATCCATAATGAGTGAGCTTTTTTATTAACACGCTTATATTAGCTTCACTTGTATATATCTATGTAACGGAAACTTTGAACGTGATTTTCACCCACTTCCAGACGTTCGAATGATGTGGCGTTTGTATAAACAAGTTGTCTTCAACAGTTAAATATCTATACTGTATAGATGTGCCCGTTGACGATTTCTGACCATACCAAGGCCAATAGCAGCTGACTTTGAGTTCAAAACTGAATAATAATTATTTATATTTCTTGATATCTTCCTTGTGGTTGGTGACTTAAAAGTTACTCAAAAGTTACTCAAAATATATGATGCAGAGAGTTTCAAGATTTTTATAATCCCGGTAAAAATGCTGTCCATAGTTTCTAAAAATATTATGGATGAGCGAAGTAATATTATATTATATTTTTTTTACTCCTGAATAATATCTGGAAAAAATTCTAGAGTGCCTGTTGGTTATACAAATTGAGATCGAAAAATTGATGCAATATCTGTTTTGTAAGCTTTTATAGGCTATGCGTTTGTAGGAATGGTTCACATATGGTTTTTTGATTAGCAATTATATATGTAGAGTTTTCCTTTTTGTTTAATTTTTTTATATTAAAATGAACTAGAAAGTTCGTATTTTCCATCTATAGCACTCCCACACTAAAAAGTCAATGACCGACAAGCATCAACTAATTATGGAACGCCGTTTATGTATTTAAAATCCATCATTTGTTTATCCTAGGCTTATAATTGGAACACTTTATCTCTTCGATCGCACTCAAAAAATAATAAAATGCACAAAGATTTTGTCTGATACTGGAATAAGCCTTGTGTGTATGAATACGAGATCATGAAAATAAACAATGAAGAATGGTCTCAAAATACGACACCGGGATGTAAGTATAAGTACTTAATCTGTCTTCGCACAATTCAAGAGAAGCAACCTTGAAAAGCTGTTACAATTTTTATTCGTTCGTGTTGAATTCCGAGACAATACTTAGCATGAAAATGAAGATTTATGACCAGTACTTTTAAAATACAACGAACCATACATGATTTCTTGAAGCCTTCATTTTCAAATCATATTATATATAAAATATACTTGTGAACTATTGAACTTATTTCAAAACCATATGTCGAGGAAATATGGATCTATACAGATATTTTTAGTAGAAATACTCGACTGTGCTTGGGATCGCATGGTAAAAGTTAAGACTCTCATCATTTCCAGGTCGCACAAGTTTTTTGATGACTGTTAGAACAATTTTTTCAATAACATTAGTACAATATGCTAGTTCATTGTATAGTTATGTTGATAATGGATCTTTGAAAAATATTCTGTACAGACACACAAGGTTTTCAAATTGGGCAAAATTAAAGAATCATAAGATATTGATTTTATTTGTTAACAAATCTAGTCTGGAAAATCATTTTTGAAGAAGCATATGCTTTCTGTAACGATAGGTAGATATAATGCATTTTTTTAGTTCCTGGAGATTATGCGAGCCTGTTTACAAGACTGCATTTAACATTCTGTGCAAATAAAGGAAACGGAAGTGAAATACGTCTTTAGCGCCATCGCATCATTTTAATAATATTCACTATTCATTAAGCACGAGTTTCCGTTAATTAACGATCACCAAAGTAACATAATTTCATTCAACACCTGGCTGGCAACTGTTTCGTTACCTAGTTTAACTTCTTGAGAACGGAACGGAATGAAATTAAAAGTAAATTTGCATACCTTCCCACCTTCCATCGAAAAAAGGAAATAGTACACTCAAGCTGTAAAATGATAAGATATGATAATGAGTCTTTATATCAGTTAAGTGGGGTGTTTTTTTTTATATCATCAGTCTAAACTCTGTCTCTTATGCTTTTACTTTCGTTATCATAATGAGAATTGGATTCAGAGAATTGAAATCAAGGAATTATCAGAAGATATTCACGTAGAAGTTGACAGTGAGGAACAAATCAATATCTCGTAAAAAACGTACAGAATTCTGATTTTTTTTGGAAAGTCCGCCTATATCACTAATAATCCAGGAATTGAATACATAAAAGGGGACTTTCACTACAAAAGGTCAAGGAGAGTTCTGATTTAGTAAATTCGTACAGTTTGGTGTCCTTGAAAATAATCCGAATTTGCGAACTTGAGCGACCGCCGCTCGCGCCAACAACCAGTTTTTCGAGAATATCTGCTTTCCAATGCCAACTAAGTCAAAATACCTTAAAATTATGGAACATAAATTTGTCTGGAACTTGTGTGGAAAATATTTCTCAATCAGATGGTTAATTCACGAGTTACAGTGGAGTCAAGCTCAGCAAATTTCTACAATTCGCAAAATCGCTACATTTTGTCCCGAAATTTCAGTAAATTCCGATAATTTAATATATACTACTGTTTTTAACTAGTTACCGCTCCACTATGAGGTAGAGTGAGAGCGCGCGTTTTTCATGTGGTACCCACTGTAGGCCTAATCCACGATTTGTTATTTTTACTAACGTCTTTTCTTCCGTTTCGATGTCATATATGTTCCAGACTTACTGATATCCCTATATTCTTGCATATTTGTTTCCCTACCAAATGGACTATGGATCGGTGCTCATGTGGTACGCATGCAATAGTGAATACGCACCTTTAAGGTTGGAGTCGGGGCCTCATACTAGGATGTGTCAATTTTAACCGGGCGATGATAATGGTACGGTTACAATGGATGAAGTGGATGAACAGGAGCCGTCTTCGCGACTATTTTGAGTTCTATCTTCGCTTAAAATTCCACCAGTACGTTCCAACAGGCTCGTGCAAGTCTATAAGTATAGTATGTATGACCTGTTGCCGGTACAGTTACACCAATGAATTCTTTAAAAAAGTGATATGAATTTTTTTTCCCGAAACAAAAGTTTTCACCGTAAAACCGTGTCAGCAACTTTTCGAAAATGCACATTTTCAAAAACCACCCTCCAACTTTGAAATAATGATAGATATCTATACGTGGTTTTCCTCATTGATTTTTTTTTGAAAATTCACCCTCAGGCACATTCTCCTTTTGAAAGTGCCCCCCTTTGTACACTAAGGAACACTTGTCTTGAGAATCAATTTTAGATGATTGGTATTTTTTATAGTCATGTAATTGCTCACTGCAGTGCCGTGAAATGTGTAACCCATATTCAGCATGTAATACCGTTCAAATGAATGTGTGAAAGACTTCTAACATCCGTTCTTTTTGATGCATCTTCAGAATTGCATTTCCTTAAACGATCTTGATCAACTCATCCAGTATTCAAGTCACTTACACCCCACCTTATATACAGATATACTATACTGGGTGTTCCTCATTTCGAATATTCAAAGGTGTGATTCTACATGGCAAATTAATGATAGATTACGTCATAAACTATGGTCCAGAAATGTTCTTTCACAAAAATACGCGGTGTCACCGTTTTATATATTTCAGTAATATTCAGTATGTTGTGATAATTAAGAGAGGGGCATGTTTTTCTATACGTGACTTTGATATTTTTAATGACAAAAATGGCAAGCCAATAGTTTTTCAGATATGAAAATTATTCTGGGATACCATGTTTGAAAGCTAAGTGCTGTGCTGTGCTGTCTTCAGTTTCTTCCTACAATGAGCTGTTTTTGAGTAAAAATGGACTAGGCACACATATAATTTATAAAAATTGCTGTATTGTCAAAAACAGTGGCGGATACAGGGGGGGCGACCGCACCCACCCAATCCATAGAATTTGTACAAGTTCTCTAATAATCTGATTGATAATCTATTAATTTTAGTCTTCAGAAGTAGTGTGTGCGTATACTTTAGTGAACATATTGTACCTATACTGCCGTAAATATATTGTTCTAATAACAATTATGTTTTATATTACTTACTTCGTCAGTAAAAATTTCCGATCATCTCCCAGTAAAAATTCTGTATTCTGAAAATAGTTATTTATGTACCAAAAACGAAAAACTGTCTAATATTATAATCGACCTGCAAGTTAGTACGTAAAATGTATTTTTTGTAGGGGTCGACGAAAAATTATTTTTTTATTTATTTATTTAAATATTGAAAAATACACTTTTACAATGAAGTTAATTGGCTTGGAATGTCATCTGTATAACATTTGGGGGGGGGAGAGGGTCATTTGACCCAGCATGAAACATATTCAGAACGATACTGCTTTATGAAAAAACACTTTAGGTACTATGCCGTCAATTCTGGGTTGTGATTTGACTATAATAATAATAAATTTTCATCTGAAGATGTGCTTTTTTGAGAAAATATTCTTGTACGGCATTCCTCACGTTGGGTAGATTATGACAATTAAAAAAAAAAATTCTGTCTTCCGGTCCCATTATTTTTGTACGGCAGTAGGTTCTAGGAGATTATTATCATATAATGTACCCAATGTGAAGAATCCCGTACAAGAATATTTTCTCCGACAAGCACATCTTCCGATGAAAAATTATTATTATTAGAGTCAAATGCACCTGCCAGAATTGACGGCATAGTGCCTAAAGTTATTTTTTTCATATAACCCGAGATATAACCGCATCATTCTGTACATGTTTCATGCTGGGTCAAATGACCCACAAATTGTTATGCGGTCTTGTAGCCTATACAAACCTCTCGGGCAATTATGAGTGACAATTCAACTCATATATAAAAAATCGCATATATGCCACAGTGCAATTGTCACTTTGACAGCTGCCTCTTTTACAGCGACAAATGCACTAATGGTTTTTTCACTCATTCATTTGTTTATCAATTATCGCGTTGTTGGTTGCCAAAATGAATAGTTTGGCATTGATAGGTTTCTAAATTTCTCATTCATAAAATTGTCCTGCCGAATTACACTCGATGTTTGCAATGTATCGGGTAAATTTGTGTTGTTCAAATTCTAAACTGTTTTCTTTATTTCGTTCGAGAATTTTTGCCGGAGAGTATCAAATAAATGAAATAGTAAAATCGAAGTACCCTTCTGTCAGATGTAATTCAATATCCGTCATGAAATTAGTCGAGGAAGTAGTTGTTTTCTGTCAGATGTTTGCCTCATATTTTCCACATGGTGGAAATATTTGGAGAGAAGGTTACTTCGACATTTCTTTCCTTTATAGCAATTTACTCTAAAAACTGTGAGTTGATAGTTTTTCTCGTCTTATTGCAGTTCCTCATTAAACAACCCAAATTTACTCGATAAAATACGAAACTCTCCTGCAATTAATTGTAAGTGTAAAATAAATATTTGAAATTTTTTTCAAGATTCAGAAGTGCATAACTCGAAAAGTATTGGAGATCCCCTCGTGTTTTCTTCGAATTCGTGTTCGAGAGAAAAAATACGTAAGTGAAACCACTTTTTTTATTCAGGGAACCATCCAGATAGTCAAGGACAAACCGGCGTGGTTTCGGCAAAATTTGCATAAAAGGTTCTGTTGACGTTATGACGTGAACTAGGAGGTCACATCTTGAGGCCATGGGCGCGATCACATTTGGGACGCTTTTTAGGGTAAAAGGGTCGATAACTCAAAAACGATTCGTCGAATTGATTTCAAACAAGGATGGCTCCTCTGAATAACGTTTGATTCTATGTACCCATATTTGCGGCAGAATCACACATTGCTTTTCATAGATAATGGAGGTAGCTGCAATGCATGGTATTTCTCTTCCATTGAAATTTGAAGCAATCTTTCTCCAATCGAAATGAATTTGCTATCAAAAGAAAGGTAAAATTATTTCTTCATTCACTCAAAAAATTGCTTCGAAATGATAGCATTTTTGGGACATTTTTGAGATTTTTTTTGTGAAAAAGTTGATTGAAATTTAAATTTCCATTACAGCACGTGCATAGAATCAAACGTCCTTTAGAAAGCAGCCTGTCCCTGTTTGAAATCGATAAGATAAACTGTTTTTTGAGGAACTAAAACTACAAACAATTCTCTTTTTGTGAAAAACAGAATCGGTAGAACATCACAAAAGAAGAATATTCAATAGTTCATTTTTTTATTTTGAATTCTAATTAAAAAACTACCTGTACCACTGAAATGAAACCGAATGAAAATGACTCTTAGTTTTGCATTTAAATCCTCTGAAAAAACTTACTTGAGTAATCCACTTTCCCAACCATTTTCAAAAACTGTCAAATTTACGAGTCTTCACAAATTTACAAACACTTCTTGCACATGCAAAAGCTCCAGAAACTACCGAACAAAATACACCGGCGAAGGAAGTTTTTTCAGGACTGGATCTCCGACCGATCCCATCGGATAAACGATCAAAACTCTTCAGTAAAAATAAATAAAGCAGAAATTGATGATTGGGTAAGTGTACTTGAGTGCAATATGTAAACAAAATACACACTCGATGTCCAAACGCAAGATGAGCCGGTTCACCCACGTTTCGTTTCTTCGTAAGTTGGTCAAAGCATGCGTTCGCGGAAAATGCTGTCTGTCGTATGTCGATTGTTCGAATTTTTACGCGGCACGCTAGACCTGCAAGTTGGTTATCATTTGTTCACACACGAAGTGAAAACGGCTAACAAAGTTTTGGTATTAATTTTATGGTACACCCGACACCGCATGGGTTTGGAGTGGGTACGGTTGTTTATGCAGCGGTTTATTTTGGATTAATATGATGTAATTAAAAACGTAATATTAGAATTTGTGTCTATTGTTCGCGCCCGCATTATCATTTTGATGCGTGAACTATGGGATTATTGTTCCAAGGCCAAGGTTGATTACACTGTCATCGTGATGCACCAAAGGGTGATTTTTACTCTCGCGTAGGCAGTTGGTTTAATTAATAATTCAGTTTTCGTATAGGGAGGTGCATAGATTTATCTTATTTTTGTTCTTAATTCCTTCTCTATTCCTAATGAACATCTGACATCGAACATGTATATACCTAGTTCACTGGTTTACACTTTTAGTTCATTTCGGGGTTTTTAACCCTTATAAAATATACATTTTCCAACCTATTGGAATGATTTTTTTTTTATTAGGTAGCCATTCGGAAAGTCCACTAGGACACCAAATTACATGAATACATCTTCATTTTCAGAGGCAACACTATTCTTATTTATCAATGTTATTAAAAATCTAAAAAAAAATTTTTTGTGAAAATCTGACTAATCCACTTGGTACGTGACATTTTCAAATGGAGAAATATAAAAATATGACCGTTGCAATGAAATTCATTTGCGCTGTGGACAGACTGCTAGAATTCAAGATGACATGTGGCAATAAATGATATCTCCCTACTTCGTTAAGAAATTCTTCGCTTGTATAGGTAAGAAGTATTAGAAAAATCAAAATTCCATCAAGTGAGGTCCGAGATAATTACCTATACTGGCTATACTAGTGCAGTCGGTGCAGAAATTTCCTACACAATTATCTGACATGAAAATGTTCTTTCATAAATATGCATTCTATCGGAAAAAGTTCTGGAGAAAAGTTGTAGATAATTGATAACTCTGAAACTTTTGTATCAGTCAATTTTCAACATAAACTCGAAATTAACGAGAATAACGCGAAAAAACGTTTTATTTTTTTGTTCTTTCAATTTTTATTCCTCAAAAAATAAACTTTATTTTCATGAAACTTGGTGAAAACGTCCTTTTTGGTGTTTCAAATGAGCTGTAATTTTTTCAGAGCAAAATATTACATTTTTCGATGGTATAAAAAAGCATGATTTTCAATCGAAAAAATTTTCAAATTCATCAGTACTCATTTTTTTCTTCGAAACCTCGACTTCGAGATGGTTCGTATGAAAAAATATTGTTGTAAAAGCAAAACACAAAAGAACGACTTTTGTGTGGCACTAATATTGTTTATTAATGTATTCAGGCCAAGCTGCAGATAAAAATAAGAGTCTCTTTTCGCACAAAATAAAAGACGCAAAAGGCCTATACTACTTTTTATAAGATAGTTCGTAAATGAAGGCACCGGTTTTCGCCCCAGCAAAATTGCTTTGTGGAATTTTTTAAACAAGAAATATTGAAAAAAATTACAACTTTTTTGGTTTCTTGCAAATATCCTAAAAAGTATTGAAGTAATCGTTTTACAGTTAATGGATCTTTTGTAGAGAATTATAAAACCTACAAAACAGTTTTTTAAGCGACAGGATTTTCCACTGAAAAATTACTAGCTGACAGATGACATGATAATGATGACTACATCTGACAGGCTCATAGATGTCACTGATGTATCAGAATAGAGCGTGGCAGACCTGACTGATGACTTCATAAAGATGATGACATCTGACAGACTTATAGAACCAAGTCTCAGTGCTTCATACGCTATGATTCTTGGTTCGAATCCAAGTTTGAACATATTACTGGTGGGCCTCCTCAGTCGCAATGAAAAGGTGCCCACGTTAATTTTGTTTTGAACGCATAGTTGTATGAGTGTCAAAAATATAATAATTTTGCTTTGATGAAACACCTTCCGACATCCTGAAAATAGAGAGAGACACACCATTCCAAGTAATTTGTCTTGTCGAACTCACTCACTTCTCTGGAACGCTACACGGTACTTGTTTCGATTTGATCATTTATTTTGTATCATTTCTTGATCTACATTTCTAACAGAAAAAGATGGATGTATTCAAATGGAGGATGACGTTCCATAGTTAGAACCATGAGTGCATAAAATGTGGTGTAGGTGTGAGATATTCACAAGAAATATATGTCTAGCAATATTAATTTATTTTTTCGAAAATGAGTCTAGAAATAAGCTTTTAAATTTACTGACCAAGTTTGAACAAAACGAACAAAAAAAATATATAAATTCGGACAGTGAAGCTTTAAGGCTTATATTGAGTGCTCCACCCATTTTGCAGAACAATAAGTGTATGTAGTGTCTCTTTTGAAAACATTAAAACGTTAAATTTTGTTTAAAAAAATTAATTTCCAAGGCAAACTTTCATTATCAATGTCTAAAATAAAATTTATTAGGATTGGCTCTCTGCAAAAATGTCTTTGTAAATGCTTTTGTACACGATGAATGACATGATGCATTTGTTGGTTTATATTAAGTGCCTTGCCAAGGGCGAATAATGAGCAGTAAAATGCGGTTTCATACTCGTTCTTCGAATGAAGTGAAGGGTAATAAAACTAAACAATATATTATAGACTGACATCACGGCGTATAATCATAAGTGACATCATCGACATTATTTGTTTTGAAATTAGAACATTCAAAGGTTCAACAAGTGTGGTTTTTTGAGTAATATTGTGGACTTGATAATTAATTATTTGGTCACATATTGTGAGAAGTAGAAACGTGTTTTTCCTGCTTATCTCATCAATTATCTGCTACGAAATTATGAATCATAGATACATAAACTGAGGTGACAATATCATTGAGATAATATCTATTTATGGAGAAAAAACTTGGATCTGAGTCAAAACTCAACCATGCATAATTTTAAAATACTTTCACTCATAATATCCCAAGGCTATTTTGATAATTTCGAAATGATTTTTTCCATAAGGGAGTTGCTTGTCAACGGCCCGACGGCGAACGCAGAGGGCTGTGTTACCTAAAAGCTAAGACAGATTATGACGAATTTTTTGTATTGAAATTCTTTTTTAAATGTTACATGAATGTTGAGTTCGAATCTCAAAGAAAACTAAATATAAATAAAATAAAATAACGCATCAAAGTTACAATTTGACTCCAGCTCTTAAAATAGAACATATTATGCCTCTTCCCTCACAAGGAATTTGGACGATGGTGGTATCTCGAGAGAATAATTGTACCCTTTCATAAGGATGTCTACAAAAATCTGACCCGCCGTAATCGGATGATGCATATAGACTGTAGTGACATGGGGCTACGTTGTCTGCAGCATTGCAGCTCAAATCCAAACCTTTCAAGGGAAAATTAAAAACTGTCTCCAGAATCTTCCTAGTTACGAACTCCATTCTCGGTTCAGATTCAAAGGTGGCGTTTGTCTTTAAGACGCGAAGAGAGTTTGGAACCGAATGACTTTGCCGTAATGTGGTTCAAGCTGGCTAATATCAAATAGACTGAATTCCTCTGCTGCCTCTACTTATCTCCTAATAAACCACCCTATCGCGACCTCTTTGAGTTTTTATCAATAAAATTGGACTTCATCCAGTAAAACCAACCATCCAACAGCTGAGGTCAATATAATGGGAGATTTCAATGTACACAATTCTACCTGGCTCAAATTTTCCAACAAAACAGACAAAGCAAGGTGTCAAGCTAAGACTTTCGCTATCACGTATGGTCTGGAGCAACTGGTCGAGCTACCCAAACGCATTCCTGATGTCAACAACCAGTATGCCAATACTGTTGCTGACTGCAAGACTATACCTTAGAGTGTCAAAGGTAAATATTTCGCTGGTTCAATCAAAAAACTTTGAAAATTAATGACTAAAATTCGTGACGTTTTTTCATTAAAGAAAATTAAAGAAATATTCAACTATAACACTTGATCTTTTTCTCACCACGAACCCTGTTGCATACGTTATAGAGTGTCCTAAAGGGTCCTGCTCTTTTTGGTCAATTGCCGTAGGAAGGAATTCCACTTTCCGCTCATTTCCGACCCTAACCAAGGAAGATAAAACACTAGCGCCCAGGAAAAAGCCCATATCGCTGGATTCATCGGGAAAACAACCCCAGAACATCATTCCCATTGACAGGCATATGCCTGAAATCATCTCTCGCCAGCTAACCATCAGACGAATTTTGCTGGGTCTTGACACTAACAAAGCTAGTGAATCTGACGGAATTCCTCCGTTCGTTCTCAACAACTGTGCTTCCGAACTAACACCAGTTATTCAACAGCAACTACAGACCTATATATCGCACTACTATCTGTTAGCTCGAAGGTCATGAAAAAGGCTATCAACATCGAGCTCATGAAATATCTAGAACGCTCAGGAATCATATAAGTGATCCACAATATGGTTTCCGAGATCTCAGTTGTGTTCCTTGCTATCTAGCTTTCTCTCAGACTTATCTCTCCAGGTGGTGGTCGATGGAGTATATATATCTATCGATATAGAAAATTCTGGTGTTCCGCAGGGATCCATTCTAGCACCAACACCGTTTCTTCTTCACATCAATGATTTTTTGGGACCTACCCCACGTCCAGTGCATAGCTTTGCGGATGATAGTACCCTCCATCCCGCTTTCTCTTCTAAAGCTCCGATATCAGCCAGTGAAAGCAGAAATGATAGGGGGAGGAAGAAGTAAATGAATATGGACGGATGTTTTTTTTATCGTTTATTAGTCATGATTTTTTTTGTAATAGAAGTGAATAATTGAATATGTGGGTATTTTATACATTCAAGATAGCTTAGAATGTTGATTTTTTCATAGGTAATATAATATTATGTGCATAATCTGTAATGCAATGAAGTATTCAGCCCTTTTTTTCTAAGAGATAGAAAAAATCTTGTGTGTATTTCGAGGACAAAGTATCATTGCTGCTCTCTTTGTCGAGCGGCAAACTACCACTTTTTAAATATACAAATAGCTATTCCTTCGCTCTGATAAAAAAAACAAGGTTAAACACCCCAATCTAGAGAGAATCAACACCAGAACCAGTAAAAACAGACAGCAGGCCCAATACATATTTTATTCAGGTTTGACGTAGCTAACTTCCACTGATGATTGGAAATATCCATTTTAAATCGAAATATAAGTATGGCTATGAGATTTTTAGCGCACCGTGAAGTGGAAACAAGATAACGTTCGAAAATAAAAAAAATAATAATATACCTGCTTAATTTTGTAGAAGAGCGCCACCACCGGTGACATTATGATTTTGTGCAGTCATTATTCTATTCATTCATAGAAGGTTATTTCGAATGTTCGAGTAAGTCTCTATAGGTTTAATTGGTTTTGTTTGCCTGAGTATCCGGCCAACCTCGTATTCAATTCAGGTATATACGTCTAGATAAATTGCAACGATTGCACTGACTGATTTATTGCTTTTTAAAGCAGTTATATGTCTATGAATGGATCAATTAAACGAAATAAAAAACAATGTTTTCATTCAACTTCTATGTATACATTCAGAACAAGAAATATAATAGACGTATTAACCCAATTTCTCAACGAATTAAAGTTGTTAAAATACCAAAGTTCATGACTACTTCCGTTACAGCCAGCCAGAAGTAACACCTCATTACCTTCAAACCTTTGTGTCAAAAGTGCAAAACTATCTGACCCAATACTATCCGAGAAAATACGTTTTCCGTGATATATCCGAATACATTTGTATTTATTATTACTATTCGATTAAGCAACTATCACATGTAGTGTTTATATTTTTTATGTTTTCGTTAGTCAATTCAACCCAGAGAAAACTGAAATTAACCGCCAAAATTGATTATAAACACTGTAATTTTGTTCGGTAATTATGGGTTCAATAATTCAGGATATTTACATTCAGCTCGACCAGATGCCACGCTTTTTCAATCAATGTTCGGAACTTCGATTGTTGTTTGTTTCGCCACTAGTGAATACGTATCAAACATTGCATCAGGCTTATGGCCGGTTTTTCAATATCCTGTTAGCATAGTTTGACTAACAGCTAAATTTGACTGATGGTTTATTCCTTATTTGCACTATCCAGTTTTCTTGATTACTTACGGTATCTGTTGTCAAAAAGGCAAGTTTTGTTTACTGGGTGCTAAGCGTAGGTAAGTAATACTTATTGACTTATTGATGCTTAAACTACTTACCGACGTCTTCATAATAATGGTTGCTAGGTTTTAACTTTTCAGTTCAGAGTAACCAAGAATATATACGGACTATTATACCCTACACCGGTACGTATAGGTGTTTCCCATTTTAGTAGAACAAATCAGCAATGTATTGAAAAGAGTTGTTTTTAGAAAACTTTTCCAAGTATCAAACATATATAATTTAACGGCTGTAGGGGGCAGTAGTTGTTTTCTGTAGAATAGTTGCCAACGAAGAAACTATCAAAACGAGTTTTTTTGTGGAAGGTTGGATTATATAATTCATTTTTCAAGCAGTGTCGTTCATTCTGCAGGAATATACAAAGCTACAACGGTGATGGGGTTCAGCAAATTGCAACACACTATTAGTAATACTTGTTTCGCATATGCATTCATAGTTTACACTGGATTGAATAGTCCTTGGCTAACCGATTTCTTTGAGTAGAAAATACTACATAAATTAACTCTCTCTTCCAGAAAAACAATCAATGTTAGTAATCAATTACCACAACAGAATAATAACTAACGGTGATCAGAAGAAACCAATAGAATCATGATTAAAAACACTAAAATTCAGTAGAAAACTGGGTATACGATCATCAACATTTCAACTGTTGTTAAATATGAGTTGTAGAGTTTCTTTGGTCTTACTTCTTTTTATCTCGAAAAACCCAATCACGTAGTAGGTACATAGACCTCAAACAACCGAAATAAATCACTCTGAAGAATACATTTGAATAAATCTAGGGCATTATAATAGCGCTGGTACGCCCAAACAGTTATATATAAACATATTCTTCAAGTGAAAAAGTTGATGACTTTCACAGTCGTACTTATTATTGAAATATTTGTTGTGAGAAATGCAATGAGACGTGTTGGACACGATAAATCAGAAAAATGTTTTATGACGCATTCAAGATAATAAAAAATCAGAAATGGGCAATAAATGTATTCACTTCGAATTCCTAGTAGCAAAATAATTGCTATGAAGTCGACATCTTAAAAAGCAAATTTTGTATGTTAAAAGGAAAAACATTCTCCTTTGAAAATAAAAAAATGTGATTTTCAAGTCACTCCGTACATTGAACTACATCTGCATGATAGATATTGCTATTTTACATCGATGGAAAAGAGCGACTAAAGTTTACCTTTCAGCCGCATCAGATAATTTTACAACTGATTTTATTTCGGAACATCCTGTTCATATTTTCAAATAGAAATCAAATATATGCGAACAGTATTCCAGGGCAGGTAGGATATTTGCCTTA
Organism: Chrysolina haemoptera; assembly: GCA_958298965.1. Taxonomy (NCBI): domain Eukaryota; kingdom Metazoa; phylum Arthropoda; class Insecta; order Coleoptera; family Chrysomelidae; genus Chrysolina; species Chrysolina haemoptera. The sequence continues at coordinate 30,205,246 of OY282598.1, forward strand.
TAAATCATTACATTGACCGAAAGTAAAAAAGCTTTTGGCACAAAACAGAAAACAAAGTAAAGAAATCTGCATTATTTGAGAGACACTTTTGGCAATAGACCCCACATGGTGAAGCTATCAAAAGATACTGCTAATGGTAATACCATACCAATTTCATTGATATGGATACTCCTGACGTAACTACGCTGGCCACTGAGAGATTGGCCTTTCTAGAGGAAAGACGTGCTTGGGATATGTTCCCATGCTTGGGATATGTTGTCATTGAATTTTTCCAAATTTTTGCATTCATATTTAAATCATTTATGTGCCTTTCCCTTTTTTCTGGTTCTGATATAGGTTTGGAAGAGAAGGGCGGTACGAAAAGTACTATTATGCGCAAAGCTTTTCACTGGACATGAGGTAGCGTATATAGCTCCCAACAAAGCATTTATATGAAGAAAAAACAGTTTTAGTGCTAGAATGGATTCCTGCGAAAAACCGGCATTTATAGGTTCTCGAAAGAAACTCGATGGAAGCTTATAGGAGTATCTGATACCAAACGTGATCAAACGCCTTGGAGATATCTTAGGCAACGGTCAGAGTTCCATAAGCAAGCAGGTCACCAGTAAATCTCTTTTAGCTGCTTTCCGTTTAACCAGGGCTTTTTATTCTAGTTTATTCATTGGATGAAAAATGACATCTGTCAAAATCGACCAATAGTAAGTCTAGAATAAGAAGCCCCGGGTCTTAACACTCCTAAATGAAAAACGCCTCTAATGTGGTCTATGGAAGTATACTAACTTAAAATATGTGCGAAAAAATAATAACAATAAAACGCCTATAAAAGTGAATATTTCAGAAAAATGCCCTTCACGTCAAGAAATGTAATGGATACCCGAAAATGAAATACGAGAACATTTAGTAATAATAAAATTTGACACCTCTGGCAATAATTCATTGAATGATCGTTTTCAATAGAGGTATGTGAAACATTTTAAATTTCAAGGCAAAGCAGTCATTCTACACCTACAGCTTTTGTTACGTGGTGAAATACACTTCATCTCAAGATATACGATATACATGATAAGAAAACTGTCATTACCATTTCGTTATTGAAGACCTTGCTAACGCACTTAATCTTTATTTCGAATAACATTCGAGACCCTTTCTCTTTAGTAACATCATGAACAAGAGTAAGTACGGAAAATGGTAGGTTAAGAGATGCGCAAAACAAATGTTAACAATCCTGTTTGCAGACAATGCAGTGAAATTTGACAAATTTAATTTTAGAACTGAAGTTGAGATCATGTATTCACTGAAATACAGTAAACAATATGTTTGGACCAATTTATTGGAGCTCTTTGCACAATATAGGTGACATTGATTTAGTGATAAATAATTTTTATAGCATAATTATTGAAGACGTGTTTAAAGAATGTGTTCCTCTAGCACAGATCGAAGGTTATAATCATCCTGGTACTATTATATCACAATTGAGGCAAAAACATTACCCTAGCACTCAGTAGTTGCAAAAAACAAAAAGCGTTCATCACGAATAAAAATTTAAATATGTAAAATATCGAACAAAATATTGATAATGACAATTTGGTGTCGTTTGAAGATCTGTACGATCTGAGAGATGTGTTGTCAACAGCAATACCAAAGATATGATTTATATGAATCAGACATTAAATGAAGAGCCTTTGCCAATTTTTTCAAAAGTGTAAATGATGAAGAAGTATGATCGTCATTATTATAAAACTATCATTTTTTTGTAGTATAATAGAATATTATTCAACGAGCATATTATAGTGGCTATTATTAATCATCCAAGTGAATAATAGCCATAATATGCAAGTAGAATACTATACTTTGTCCACGAATCTTAAATAATACTTTGTAAAATATTTATAATTTTTCATCTCCACATGTAAGTAATATTAAATCAAAATATTGAATTTCTAGGAAAAAATCAACTATTTATTGATATTAATAGTAACATTTGTATTTATACATGAGATGACAATTATAAATACAAAACGGGAATCTTTAGATCACTTCAGCTTGAGAATTGTTCAGAATACGTTTCATTTACGTAAAAAATATAATCTTCCGATATAAGGAACAGGCAAATCGAAGACCGCATCATTATCGAAATTCACAAATTGCTAAAAGGAAAAGGGCGTGTCCAGTAGGTCACTAGGTAGATATTCCCGATATCGGATCATTTCCTTTAGTCTATCAGTTACTTAATTTCATCCATCAGACTGCCTGGCACCCTCACGAAATGTTTGTATTATCTTTGAAATGTGATATTAGGGCCTGTATTTCTGTTTCCGAATAATTCACTTTTCTTGCTTCCGACTGTCTCATGTCTCGAAAATCATAGCTGGAGGTGGGAATAATTTCGCTTTTAAGTTGTCACTTTATACAGAGTGAATTTTGGGGGTGTACATTAAATAAATTGGTGCAGCTTTTTCTAACATTATGTTATATACCCAATGAGCTTTTTGTTCTCGGTTACGTGACATCAGATTCAAAATTATTAATGGGATAACCTGTACATTTTGGTATTTCTATGTTCCTCCCGATAAAACACAAATCCAACAAACTCTCACACTTGTGGTCTAAAACGATTAGTTTAAGAACATCAATACCCTTTGTCACACGACGTTTTTCAATAAAATATGAATGATTTTCATAATTTTGCCTTGTTTTTTATCATGACAAAAAATATAGGACTGCTCAAATATACAGGGTGGCCCTAAACCTAAATAATTTGACAATTGCTCGTTCAGACGTCGTGGGACAAAGGATATTGAAGTACATGTATATCTTAAATTAATCGTTTTAGACCACAAGTATAATAGTTTGATGGAATCGTTTTATCGGGAGGAACATAGAAATGCCAAAATATACATATATTGCGCCGTTAAAAATTGACCAAAAAGAAAAAGCTCATTGGGTGATATGAAGACATTGGCAACACTCAAAATCCTCAACGTCATCACCGCATATCTCATGATACCAGAGGGCCATATATGCCGACTGTGTCTTGGGTCATATTATCCGAAATGTTTACTCAAATGAATTAGGCTAAACAAATCAATCAAGTTAGAGCATCTCGTTTATATTTTATGCATAACTCACTAACAAGGTGCTACTTACTTCGAACTTTTAGCCAGCTTCCATGCCAATAACCAATAAAACAAATGGTAACGTCAAACTTCCCCTAAAAATTACATCGAGACCTGAAAACACCATCACTTTTCGACCTGCAGCTTAGAACTGAATGAGTGGAAAAAGCAACAAAAGCATCGATTGAGCAAGAGTGTACCGTTGCCAAATTTTGAAAAATGTCATTAAATTTGAAAATAGATATGCTGGGCCATATAACCCGCTGGGTCATATTTGCCTCCACTACCTTAGCTATTCCACCCGATGTAGGATATTATCAATAGACCAATATTTGGTCTATTGATTGATTGGCCATTGTGCAGCCACCTAGCGGGTTAACGATGAACCCCGTCCACCTTTATGATGTATTTATTCACTTTTCCTCTTGATCGAGACAGGTGTGTTTCGCATAAGTATCGAACTTTTTTTTTTAGTGGTCGGGTTGAAGTTTTGCGTTGCATTACAGTACGAATATCACCTCAGTGGGGACGCAAGGGTTTTTTTATGCAGAAGACGTTGATAGCCTATTTTTCGGTAAGTAAAATGACTAATTTTACTCACCTCTTTATTCCCTCCGGAATAAAAGGCATGTTACTACATTTTTCTGCTCCATCACAACTGGATTAGCGTTATAATCGACGAGAAAATTTGACTGTATTACTAGTCATCAATAAAATTAATGTTTAGATGGCCATTGCTATTATTTTTCTATTTCATAATGAACCAACAAAAATTTTCTCTGAGCGAGATTGTCAATCTAATCCGAAATAGCCTTGTTTAATTTCGGTTAATTAAAATGCTTGCGGAGAAGTAAAATATAATTTACAACTCAATTAGAAGCATTTCTTGCTCGTGGCATATCTAAAAAAAATATGACTGGTGACATGATGTCATTGGGATTAGGCTAATTGGGACTCATTTCAGATTAACAACTACAACTGCACCAAGAAAAAAACAATTTGTGTTGTCAGCGGAAGGTATTCGAGACTCTTGGTCTCGAGACAAATATTGCTATTTTTATTGCTTTCTTTTGCGAACCTATTTTAAAATTTTATTCGTAATAATGTACTTAAGACCTGCAACAATTTTCAGCTCTATGTGAATTTTTGTAAATGGTCGGAGAATAATTGAGGCGCTCAGCGGAAGAGTGGCCTAACCCACAAAAATCTATATTTAGTGATAGTGTTGAAGGTTTTTGGCATATAAAGCCACAATGGCCCAACATAATTTGTAGCTCCCCTCAATATTATTATTAACATTTGGCTTATATTATTGCTTTATATTCCCGATGACCGCACGAGGTAACTTACTCCACCAATTTTTTCTATAGTTTTGAAGATACAGGTTTCAAATTTGAAGAATGATTTTTCAAAAGGCCAATCCTAAGATACAATCCTAAGGTTAAAAGGCGAAGGTCGGACGTGGCCCTCCCTCTGGTAACTGCTGACGCCGTGTTAGTTGTTATTATTGAAGTTTGATTTTTATGGTCATCTTTGTTAGATGAATAATCAACTATGACACGGTCATATGAATGAACATTTTTGTGGAGACTTATTTTGTAGTGGAAATGAAAACCCAAAACTTTGGTCTAAAACTTCTTTCTCTCTGTTTTCATCATTTAAGAGATTATTGCGAGTTACGTCACTGACAAATGCGACTCTGGCATTGTCCGCAGTTCCGCTGACGAGGCTTTCTTCTCAACGCCCGGTAAAAGAACTATCGGAGAGGCAGTCTGACATTACATTTTATATGATACAGTTGTTATTATAATTTTCACTTCGAATTTGTAAAATAAATGTTTTAACCTGGTTTCCAAATTCTTGCATTCGTAACTTGCGCCACACCAGGAACATCAATATAAGTTTCAACCTGTATCGATTGTTTTGTACTTTCACGTTCTTGAATGCGGAATTTCAGCTGTTTATACTTTTTTCCCAAAAAAATTTTGTGTTTTGGCTGCGCATACTCACACGAGCAACACTTAAAGTCTTCGAAAGACTTGCATGTGCGAGCTAAGGAAGACAAAGCCCTCACATTTAACGTGTGATGCCATGCACTGTCTCTATTGACTGGGTTAAATCTCAATTCCTGAAAACTTCAAATTTTTCAAAGGATCAAAACCACAACCGATATTGAGGTATTCAAATGGGACTCTAAACCGTTAAGAAGATGTATAACGCGATCGTCCTGAATAGATAATTTCTGAGAAGGGAATTTGAGTAATTGAGGGCATAATGATATCTTTTGACATTCAGTTCGCCATCGAAATTATCGAAACGAAAAATTGTTATTCTGTATACTCGTGTAAATTTTAGACCACTCTGTAAGTATATTTTTATTATGTTGGTTATGTTCAGATAATGATTGAAATCAATGGAATCCTTCGAAATGATATATTACTGCTTCAAATAGAGTCAAGTGTTACAGACCTGAAATTTGATAAAGACTTCTCGAATTGTTCGAGATCCTTCGATGAATTAGATGGAAAAATCTAGAAGCACTAACTTTTGTTCTGGATCAATCGTCGAACATTCTATTTGTGTTCTATTGATTTCTTAAGTTTTCTAGAACTTTATTTGTATATAAAAGCGATGCATTTGTTAGATGGGGGGGTTAGTTAGAAAGTTACCTTGAGTTACCTTGGATACAAGTATTTTGACAGTGACTTGTATTACAGTGTTGTCAAGTAAAGTTTGAATAATAAAGGCGAGTTCATACCAGAGTACACTTATTTTTGAACCCGAAGACGCAACAATTGGTGACAGCGGCGGAATAAGTGTTACTGAAGAAAGAAAAGTAAGGCAGTTTTCCAGTATTTGATGGTGAATACTCGTGCAAATAATTACGACGAGATGGCGACATCAGCAGATATCCTTGAGTTTTTAAAGGAACAAGAAGCCAAACGAAAACAAGAACAAGAGGAACAAGAAGCCAAACGAAAACAAGAACAAGAGGAACAAGAAGCCAAACGAAAACAAGAACAAGAAGAGCTTCTACAACAATTCGAACTGAAAAGGAAACAAGAACAAGAGGAACAAGAAGCCAAACGAAAACAAGAACAAGAAGAGCTTCTACAACAATTCGAACTGAAAAGGAAACAAGAACAAGAGGAACAAGAAGTCAAACGAAAACAAGAACGAGAGGAACAGGAGGCACGGTTAGTCCAGCAGTTACAACAACATGTTGATCTTCTGCAACGTATTAGTCACAGTCAACAGTGCTTCCAGAATGAAATCACTGAAGAAGTACAAGAGGTCAGAGGAAAAGTCCAGGAGGTCAAAGGTGAAGTTCAAGAGGTCAAAGGTGAAGTTCAAGAAGTCAGAGGCGGAGTCCAGGGAGTCAACAGAAGGGTCCAAGACGTCGAAAATGAACTGTCCAAAATAGATGAACGGGTGGCACGAGAGGTGAACAAGAAATTCAACGAAGAAGTGGATAGGATCAAGGAGAGGCTGGAAACGTTACACCTTCCACACAAGCGTGCACCATCTGAGGAAATCTCCCCCACCAGCGAAAGGCCATCCTCACTGACAACTCCGATAAGGCCTACACAAGTGAAAATTTTGAAGCCTCCAACATTTGACGGACAATCCTCGTGGTCCATGTATAGACGTCAGTTTGAAGCGGCAGCAAACGCAAATGGCTGGTCCGAGGAAGAAATGGCCACCTCTCTAGTACTGTGTCTACGAGGACAAGCATTGGACATCCTTCAGAACATCCCCGAGAGTAATCAGAAGGAATATTCTAGAATCGTTGAAGCTTTGGAAATCAGATATGGACAGCAATATCTCAAACAAGTATTTCAGAGCCAAATAAAGAGTCGATACCAAAAATCCAACGAAACTCTACAGGAGTATGGAGCCGACGTAGAGCGACTCATTAATTTGGCATACCCACAAGCACCGAAGGAGTTCATAGAACAAATTGGGGTGCAGACTTTCATCGATGGTTTGAGAGATACTGACATGCAGCAAGCCCTTCGACTAGGACGACTTCAAACCATAAGCGCAGCACTAATAGCATCTTTGGAGTTCGAGGCCGCGAAAAACGCATCAAGAAATACGAGGCCCAAGTTACGTGAAGTTAAATTCAACGATGATTCTCCTACAAGCGAGGCGCTATTGAAGAAAATATTGGACTCCATAACAGCATTAAGCAACCAAGTGCATTCCCCAGAAGACAGGAAGAGGCGCTGCTATAACTGTGGGAAAAGCGGCCATCTACAGAGGAGTTGCTGGGAGAGATCGAAATCCAGAAGTCCAAGAAGAAAGAGGTCGTCATCAGAGAGCAACGAAGATAGATCGAGATCTCCGAGCTCAGGAACAGAGCAACGTGGGTGTTATACCAGAGGAGCCTTCAGGAGATCGACCACGCCAGAAAGGAGACCTCAAACGTCTGAAAGAGGACTTGCTCCCAACCAGGAAAACCAGAATTAGTCGGCACTAGGGGGCGCGTGGCGACTTTCAGTGTTCAAAGCCCCAAGATCCATATATCGTCATTGAAGAAAAATGGCCAAAGTCTACTTATACAAGGCTACTTAGAAGATCGGAAATGCACCTTCACTATTGATACAGGAGCTTCGAGATCAGTCGTTCGCCCAGACCTCATACAAGAATCTGTGAAGCCGATGAAAAGGAATATGGTTTTGGAAACGGCAACGGGACAAACCGCACCAGTCATTGGGGAAACACTTGTACACATCCAGATAGGACCTATTACCATGGAACATTCTATGTTGGTTGCGGAAATAAGGGATGAATGTGTTTTGGGTCTGGACATCATGGAGAAAAACGACTTCATCCTTAACATCAGACAGAAAATTTTGCGGATTGGCAATGAAGAAATCTTCCTGAGCAGATACAATGAGAAAATCCAACCAATTAAGATTTATGTTGACGAAGACATCCACATTCCGAAAAACTCCGAAACCATCATCATGGCCAGAATGGATAAAGAACCTGGAGATTTGAGCACTGGAATAATTGAAAATGATGAATACCGCCAAGATGGAATTTTAATTGCCCGATGTCTTGTGAACACAGAACAACTAATTCCTGTCAGGGTTGCCAATACTTCGGAAAATAAAGTCCTTCTGAAGAAAAACGACCAATTGGGATTCTGCAAACCTGTCACTCGAGTTATCAATTGTGAAAACCACACTCAGGTACTGCGAAGAAATACCACTAACACCGATCAGAGAACAATAGACAAAATGATGGAATCCACGGAACATTTAACTATGGAAGAAAAGCAGAAGGCCAAAGAGTTTCTTGATAGCCATCGTAACATTTTCTCGACAGAGACTTCGACGGGACGTACCAGTCTAGTTCAACATCGCATCAACACCGGCGATGCCCGACCAATCCGACAGGCTCCGAGGAGATTACCGTTTGCCAAACAGAGAGAGGTAGCAGACATGATAAACAACATGATGGAGGATGACATAATTGAAGAAACCACAAGCCCATGGTCCTCACCGGTAGTATTGGTAACTAAAAAGGATGGATCAACCCGATTCTGCGTGGACTATCGTCGATTGAATGACGTAACGATGAAGGATAGCTACCCATTACCAAGAATTGATGATACACTAAACACATTATCCGGTTCCAAATGGTTTTCAACGTTGGACCTGAAAAGCGGGTATTGGCAAGTGGAAGTTCATCCTGATGATAGAGGAAAAACAGCGTTCTCTACCGGACAAGGGCTGTACCAATTCAAAGTTCTTCCGTTCGGATTATGTAATGCTCCCGCCACCTTTGAGAGACTTATGGAACTAGTATTGAGAGGTTTGACATGGAAAATTTGTCTAGTCTACTTGGATGACGTCATAGTAATGGGAAGGACATTTGACGAACACCTGAATAATTTGGAAGAAGTATTTTTGAGGTTAGAAAATGCTAACCTGCAACTGAATCCAAAGAAGTGTTATTTATTTCAAAAAGAAGTCAATTTTTTAGGCCATGTCATCTCGGCCGAAGGAATTAAGACCGATCCTGATAAAATCGAGGTTGTTAGGAGTTGGCCACGTCCTAGGGATAAACATGAAGTAAGAAGTTTTCTGGGGCTATGTACCTACTACAGGAAGTTTGTTCAAGACTTTGGTAAAATTGCCAAGCCACTCCACCGCTTAACTGAGAACAACGTTCAGTTTGATTGGAGCCTTGATTGCCAACAGTCGTTCACTGAACTGAAGAAGAAATTGACAACTGCGCCTATTTTGGCTTACCCACGAGAACAAGGCACTTTCATTTTGGACTGTGATGCGTCTCAGCAAGGCATTGGATCAGTTTTATCCCAAGAACATGATGGCGAAGAGAAAGTAATAGCCTACTTTAGTAAAACTCTAGGCAAGGCCGAAAAGAATTACTGCGTTACAAGAAAGGAGCTTCTATCGATAATCAAAGCCATTGAACATTTCCATACCTTCCTCTATGGCAGACGTTTTCTCGTAAGAACTGATCACAGCGCTTTGCAGTGGATAATGAACTTCAAGAAACCTGAGGGTCAGATTGCGAGATGGCTAGAGAGACTCCAACAATACGACTTCAGAGTTATTCATCGCAGAGGCAGGAAACACAGAAATGCAGACACATTATCAAGACGTCCATGCTTGGAACAGCAATGCCGATATTGCCAGAAACTCGAAAACAAAGAAGTCAATTTTTACAATGATGAACATTGCAAGGAAATTCTGCAAGTTACCACCGTAAGAGTCGAGTCTGAAGAATCTGATTTATGGACCACAGAAGATATGAGGAAGAATCAGAAGAAAGACAACAATTTAAAGTTAGTTCTAAGCTGGCTAAAAAATGGAGTTAGACCTGAGTGGCAGGAAGTATCCAAGTTTGGTGCAGTTGCCAAGGGATACTGGGCTCAATGGGACTCCCTATGTCTTCGTGATGGCCTATTGCATCGCAAATGGGAGAGCCCAGATGGAGCAACTGTGGTGTACCAACTGGTCCTGCCGAAAGCACTTACTAAAGATGTGCTCGAGCAACTTCATAGTAGTCGTGCAGGTGGACACTTCGGAATCAAGAGGACCCTTGCTAGAATTCGAGAACGATTCTATTGGGTGAATTGTCGTCGTGATGTAGAAGAATGGTGCAGAAGATGTGACCTATGCTCTTCAAAGAAGGGACCCAAAACTAGAAGTCGAGGGAAAATGGCTCAGTATCTTTCTGGTGAACCATTCGAAAGAGTAGCAGTTGACATTCTTGGGCCGTTTCCTGTTACCGAGCAAGGAAATAAATACTTGATGGTAGCCATGGACTATTTCTCCAAGTGGCCTGAAGTTGTGCCCATTCCAAACCAGGAGGCAAAGACCGTTGCAAAGGCCTTCATAGAAAATGTAATAGCCAGACATGGAGTCCCACTAGAATTACATTCTGATCAAGGACGAAACTTCGAATCTGAATTATGGCAGGAAATGATGAACATTCTAGGTGTGAAGAAGACTCGTACCACAGCCCTACATCCACAATCAGATGGTATGGTTGAACGACATAATAAAACCATCAGTCAGTACCTGTCGATGTTCATCTCCAAAAATCAAAAGGATTGGGATGAGTTGGTACCACTATTTCTCCTATCCTATCGAAGTTCCCAGCATGAGTCCACCGGATATACTCCTTCAATGTTGATCACTGGGCAAGAAATGAAACTACCATGCGATCTGTTGAATGGAATGCCACCCAGAAGTACAGAGGACAAAGTCCTACCAGAATATGTCCAAGAGTTGCGAGAAAGACTGGACCAAGTTCATGAATTCTGCAGACGTCGTCTTCAAATCTCCAGTGATAAAATGAAAAAGAGGTTCGACAGGAAGAGTCCAGGGACTATGTTCGAGCCAGGTGATGCCGTTTGGCTATACCAACCTCAGAGAAAGAAAGGAAAATGCCCCAAGCTACAGAGAAATTGGACAGGACCCTATGTCATCATAAAGAAGATCAACGACTTGGTATACCGCATCCAGCTCAACCCAAGGAGTAAACCCAAAGTTGTTCACATCGAGAGGTTAGCAGAATACCGAGGCCACGATCCCCCAAATTGGTTCCAGAGGGACAGCCAAAATGGTGATGGTGTTATCCGGGACGGAATAACCTAAAGGAGGAGGCAGTGTTACAGACCTGAAATTTGATAAAGACTTCTCGAATTGTTCGAGATCCTTCGATGAATTAGATGGAAAAATCTAGAAGCACTAACTTTTGTTCTGGATCAATCGTCGAACATTCTATTTGTGTTCTATTGATTTCTTAAGTTTTCTAGAACTTTATTTGTATATAAAAGCGATGCATTTGTTAGATGGGGGGGTTAGTTAGAAAGTTACCTTGAGTTACCTTGGATACAAGTATTTTGACAGTGACTTGTATTACAGTGTTGTCAAGTAAAGTTTGAATAATAAAGGCGAGTTCATACCAGAGTACACTTATTTTTGAACCCGAAGACGCAACACAAGTAACAAGTTGGTTGCTACAAAAGAATTTATTATTTCAGGTCCTCATTATAAAGACAGCTGCAGGTTTTCAAATATCGGAAAATAATAGCGATAAATCATCAATTCCAACAAATGAGCTTCATGTTAAAAGCTGCCCTTGATATTTTATATCGTTTGTATTCTATGTCACATCGGACTCAATAATAAACTCTATTTTCGTAACTAGAGAGTTGACCTTTTTCATATTATCTCGTCACTTGGGATATGACATTTTGTTTGTTCTGCCATTGTGGCGAGTCCTGAGAAAAATCAATAATACAAAATCATTTGTATTTCTTTGCTACAAACGAACAAATCTTACACTTAATTTAGCTGTCAGACAATATTTTTCAGTTTTAATTGCATAATACTTCACGGTAAATTTTTTTAATATATAGGCGATAAAACAACGTAGATTTCACTCGACGTCCGTTTCGCCAACAAAGTGAGCATTTTAAGAAGTTGAAAGGTTAGTAAGCAAGACTACGAAAGGTTACTTATGACATTTGATACATCACTATGATCTCATCAGGCATTGCTCAGATGCCTAGCGGTACCCGATCAAATAATAGACTGACAGATAATGACAGATTTTGCTGACTCATTTTCTCTCTTCTCGGATTTTAACCACTAAAAATTATGTCATTTTTGAGCTCAAAAAATGAAAATTTAGCGATCGGGCGTGTGCTAGGCATATGAAAAAAAAAAATCACAAAATTTTTCGTCTTAATTCTGTCGATTGCCATAAGCGAGTATTCGTTTACAAGATCGCGCTCTTATTTTAACTCCTTAAGTATACGTGCAAACCTTATGGCTATGGTTTTTCACTATTAGATTATTCCTAATCCGACCGGGTAATGTGTTAAAATGCCAAGAACGAGAGATTGAAAATAAAAAATGTTTTTTTCCGCACAAGGAAAATTAATTTTCAATATGCCTAGCACACGTATGATCGCTGAATTTTCATTTTTTGAATTCATCACCGACATAATTTTCAGTGGTTAAAATCCCAGAAAAGAGAAAATGAGTCAACAAAATCTGTCATTATCTGACGGTATAACATTGTGAGGTGGATTGGATAGCTGATTCCACTCTATAGCACTCGCTCCACCCTAGCATCTTGTCAAGTCAGAGAATAAGCAAGTGTGACCGCGGGATCCGCTTACGCGGATCCGCCTTGAGCCCACACTTGGCCTGCCGGCGGCTTAACTTTCGCGCTGTGCCCGACGATCCTAGCCCCCCGTGTATACGCATATCTTTTCGGTGTACACGTATATCCTTTTCGTGTACAGGTATATCCTTTCCGTGTACACGTTTATCATTTCCGTATACACGTATATCCTTTCAGTGTACACGTATATCTTCCCGGTATACACGTATAATCACCTAGAAGTTGAAAAGGGGCCTAGAAGTCAAAAATGGTTTAAACTATAATTGGTCTCCAACAATTTGAATACTACGATCTTATTGTGTAGTTATTTATTTATTTTGATTACCACTATTTCATTGTCAAAATGGTCACCAATAATTTGAATACTACGACTTCAATAGGAAGTTGTCGAATGGTTGTTCGCGCGGAAATATGAAAACATCAATTTCCCACTTTCCATAGGTGATCGAACGCAGAACAATTTTTTTCCTAAAGTACTTCGAAATATTTGGATGTGATTATAAACATTAATCTGTCGTGGATTAAAAATAAATAAATATTCACTTCTACGACACTTCTCGCAATCATTTATGCTAAAAAAATTGTATTAAGAAAAATACATTTCGCACAGCAATCTTCGTAAAATTGCGTTTTACGTCATCAGGAGTTTTCTGTGACATCTAAACTATGGATCAGAAATACAATCCCATCTGGATGAGATATAACTAGGTCAATTAAACTTCATTTTATGTATTTACACGCCCCAGAAAACACATTAAATTGCACTCTGTATGCCTTCCTCCAGGAAAACAGTAATAATGTTACGTCATTAACCACGCTACAGGAAATTTGCTCCGATTACAATGGGAAAAGTATATTAAGTTCCTCTTTGATGTGGTGTACCAAAGCTTGCAAAGAATTAGAAAGAGTTTTCAAAATTGTGTTTTAGTCAAATATTATGTTTGGCAATGATTTAATTTCAGATTGACACCATTTGTTCGTTATATAATTATTAAGACCTGTTCCAGAGTATTATACCGGGTGTCCCAGAGCTTTCAGCTCGACAGCAGTCACTGCTGCCATCTTCCCGTCTCTACTTAAAATGTTTGTTCCCTCTTTCTATTTGCCCTTTTATTCTGTCAGAACGTCTTAATGATAGGCAAATCAAATGTTCGTAATAAAAATACTATCTATTGGTTTTGGCACTGGTATATCACTACAAAACGTATATTCTCATTTCTTGCTACAATGCCGTGAAATGGGTGAAACATGCTTGTAAACGGCCAAACCCGCATATGCGGTCAAGTAGTAGAAGAGACTGGGAGATGAGGGGACGTGATACTCCCTTTGCAATACGCTGGAGGTTATCACGTCTCATCCCCTGGCCTCTCCTACTGCACGACCGCTTAGGCGGGCTCGGTCGTTTTCAGTCATGTTTGCAACCATTTCGAGGAATTTTAACGAGAAATAATAATAATGATTGATAGTTATAATAATAATTAACTGAACAAGGATTATTAAACTCCTGAAATAGCCCTTACAAATTTTGGGGGAACGTTTGTTGACTGCAATTCATATATTGTGGGCAAGACTGCAAGACTGCAAAACAAGTGAAGCTCGATTGCCCAGGTACTAAAAAAAACTTTGTGAAGTTTAAAATACAATCAATTAGAAACTCTACCTCTACTCACAAAATATCTTCTTTTACTGAATGACTACAAAACAAATTTGTAAAAATTGTAACGCTTAACAACAAAACATTACCTACGTTATATTAATTAACATCGCTCTCTTGGATTTCGGTCATGCATCACTCCAACCATGAACGTTAGATGCTTCCTACCGGCAAACCTGAAAACAGCAAGGTGACACAAATATCACGAAATAACGAGCACTTATTTCCAGCAAAATCCCAGGTCCAGTTAGACGACACTATGATGGAACCCACATGCCATTCCTTGTTAGTTTTGCGCATTTCACGTATGAAACACATGTGACTGATGTAACATAAAATATGTCGGCTCTAGCTCCAATGGTAATAAACTCTCTTCTGGGCAATCAAATGAGTAGTGCTCTTCAGCCCGATTTGGTACCTGCCGTTGCTGAAAAAACTGCTGGAAGTAGCAAAATCGTTCGAAAACATTACAGTGATGGTGGATATCACCATCCACACGAAGAGTTCCATCCGCATGAGGATGATTATGAAAACTCTGGACACAAGTAAGTAGTCTTTGAATTTCATCGGATCTCAAAGAATATTCAGAAAAATCAAAAATCTGAATGACTACTTCTTTGTTCTGTGTGATAAAATAGACAACTCGGATGAGTGTTTTGTCGAACTAACTGCTTTGACCAAACGAAATTGCTGCGAAATTCAGTTGTTGAAATTGATTTTTTTTGTGGGTAAATTTCCATAAAAAAATAATATCGACTCGTTCATTTTATAAATTTTTTTTTAATTATTGGGAGCATAAGATTTTGTTTAAAAAAAATCGAAATACCGGGTGTCCACGGAAGATGGCTGACCCCTACAAACTTTTTTCAAGGGTAATGGAATGAAATGAATATTCAATGGTTATTTATGTATCAAGTGGTGAAGTGATACTTTTTTTTAAGAGCAGAAATGTTGACAATTCCTATGAGGTAAAAAAACATTTCACTCACGAGCTTCATACAGAATTTTTTTCAATACATACGCGAAAAATTTATAGTTTTTATGACTTTCAAATTTATGCTATTTTTGAACAGAATGAAAATTTTTTTCTGCACGGCCGGCGTGCTAAAAAGTACTGACAGACAGGTGTTTGAATACAAGTAATACACTTTTTCCATCCATAATTATTGGAATATTTTATTAATTTTCGAAAACGATTTGATTAAGATTTCACAGTAATGGTGACTTCAATAAATAAAATGTGTTACTTTGTACCCTGACAACCTACTATTTGTTCTAATATTTCCTGGTATTGGGATTGAATGAACATTTTGCTTTAGTTACTGTCTCTGCCAAAACAATAAATATTGAACGTTCTCTTTCAAAACGTTAATAATAAAGGGTATTTTAATTTATATATATATATATATATATATATATATATATATATATATATATATATATATATATATATATTTGTTTTGAAATTCAATCAATTAATCAATCAAATTTATTTCAAATTCTCAGTACTATATATGAATTGCCATAAACATCTTAGGTGCTGTTTCACTCACTCATATTGAAATAACAATTTATTGTACATGTTAACATAATTCCAACAATTAATTCAAAGCTTTATCCTTGCGGGTCTCGACCTTATTGGGTCTCTCTCTCTCTCTCTGGTACTTTCTCAATATATTCAAAATCCTATTCCATTTGCAGTCTCTTATACCACATTTTTCGATACACTTTGAAACCAAAATACTATTTGTCAGTAAATATCTTTCACATTTCAGGTACGTTCATCATTATAAGGAAGGAGGCGGCTATGGCAAAAAGAAGAGTCGCAGCGTGGCACTCACAGCCCTCACCTTGCTGGCCTTTCTCTTTTTCCTGCACATCCTCCAATCGTGTCTTGACCAACAGATGTACGACACCACAACTACAACGGCTGCTCCCCAGATCCTTGTTATGCAGGCGAAAATCAAAGCGGCCAGAGAATCCACAGATAAACTAGCGAAAGAAGCGCCAAAGACAACAGAAGAGGCAAGTCAGGCGCAGAAGTGGAAAAGTAACACGCAGACAAAGGCGGGAGGGGATAAAAAAAGAATAGCTGGGGCGGAAAGAAGAACGGATGAATTACCTGAGGTCGTTACGGAAATGATAAGATGGACTACGAGAGCAACGACAAAACGGCACATATCTCCCAGTATGTTTACGGAAACAACAGATTTGTACAACTACCAGAAAGTTCCTGTGAAGATGAAGTTGATTGAGAACTATCGTAGACCATGAAAAGGAGAAATGGTTTCGGGTGTATTAGTTATATGAAATAAAGTAATTATTTACAACTTGTAGCTCTTGATTTTTTTTCGGTGAAATGTTTGAGTACAAAACATACATCATGCTAGAGTAAGTAAGCTCGGAGTTCCCGCAAACTCCCGTATATGAGCTTTTAAGGAGTTTTTTTTTTCGTAAATCTGGAGGATTTATAAAATAAATAAAAAATTGAGATTGGACCGAAATAGTTCAATCCCGATAAAATATAATTTAGAGAAAAAATATATTTTTGTTAGAAAACGAATTGTTCGAAATGTTCGGCATCTATATCAGCATTAATACCATCAGCGAACAGAAACACTACATACATATGTTTTTATGTTTCGAGTGAAATCAAACTAAGAATAATTTTATTATTGTTTTGCTCCAGATGTGTTTTTCACAAAAATGAATCAAATTTATGGTTGATAAAAAAAAATATTTTAAAAAAGTGGCGCCTGAAGGGTAATTTCACACCCACTGGCAATATATTATCATGCTCTAAACACATACTGAAAAGATCATGCGGGCGGGCGGTCTGATTTTCAACCCTGCGTTTGTTTTTTACAACATTCTTGGCGAGGATTCGGCTCTTTTGAGGTAATATATTCTGAAACTGGGTAATTCAATTCTAATTAGCTACTTAGTCATAACACCTCACAAATCACTGAATACACGCATTGGTCTTGTTCAGGGAATTATTTAATAATTATTGAAATAAAAATTTTTTTTCAACTTGTGAATGAATGCTCAGGGTGGTTCTACATGGAATGCACAAAGACTTATTTCGGAGATGACTACCCTTCAAAAAATAGGTACAAATAAATGAATCACTGTACATTTTTTCAAAAGGGTTGCTTCTTGTATTTTCGTAACAAAGTGCGTGTTCTGTTCACAAATACACGTTTGGAAAGTTAGAAAAAACGATGAAAGTTGAATGTTAAAAAAAATTCTTGGACAATGAATTAAACGATTAAACGATAGCTCTGTATATCTATATGCGGATATAATGTAGGTTCCAGTCCTTTTTGAGCATTCAGTACTCAAAGACGAAAATAGGAACCATAAAACTGGAAAAGTTTCATCTTAATAAAATTTCATTCAGAAGAAATATCACTTTCTGTTAGAAAAGGAAAAATTCGAATTGTTTGGTATCGGTCAAAAATTCTCCTATACAATCAAGTGCAAACGTGCAATTCTTGTATATATTTTCGATCTCGGAAACGGCTTTAACGATTTGGATAATAGATATTTACAGAAAAAAATGTATGTCATATGGCGTTACCTTATCCTACTCTTCGTGAGCTGGCGCTATATGACGCGATCAAATCATTGTTAGATATTTCCAATTTAATGCGTTCAATAGCGATAAAACTAGTCAAATTTCATTTCATCCTTTTGAGGGTTGCTCGTAAGGGTGCAGCCGAATGACGGAAATAACAAAAAAAAAAACACAAAAAAATTGCGACCTCGAATCACATCGGAGAAAATGACTTTAAACGAGTTGCGCTATGAAAAATGGAGCACATAAACTACTACGAATACTTTGGATTATTAGCCATTGCTTCTCATGGGACACATTTGGCCAAAGAGAAAATCCTGAAAACGTTTGTTGTCATATACAAAATGTTCATTCTTAGTTAATGAGGGGAAGTTTCTAGAAAATAGTAAAATTTACAATAAAAGTGTTAGTTTTTTCATGAATGATATCATTCATTATTCATATAATATCTCATTTGCGTGGGATAAATAAAGTAATTAATGTTTCGTTACCTTATTTGTTCCAAACACAACACAAAACTTGTATCACTGAATCTATCAACTGAAAGACTCACTCGCTTTGTTTATTCAGGGGTCATTACTTAGTCACTACTGACTTTTTGTATGGTTGTTTTTTTTGTCAACGCCACGCCGCGTCGGCCGTTTCAGGTATTTTTTGTGCTCGAATATTCAGGTTGTTGTTTTTGTTCTTTTCATCGACCGGTTAGATTAGATATTTTAGAAAAACTGGTTATTTTTGAACAAAAATATATCCAACTGTATGCAAATCATTGAAGGCAGATTTATGCAATGGATTAGCAATTTCATTTGTTGGTTATTGAGACATAAGTTTGTCAGACGTGCTGTTAAATTTTTTTGTTTTCAAGAGATTCATTCACTGATACAAACAAACTTAAACAGACATTATTCTGGTGAAAGAAATGTCAATTGCAATAAAAAAATTAATATGCATTACATAAATATAAAAACTATTTATTAATCATTCAGTATTACTTAATCTAGCAGTAACACGCTTAATATAGCAGCGAAACTAGAGATTCAAATTTTGTTACAAAAATACCAAGGATTAATTTTTCTTCCACCATACACATAAATTTTTTATTTGTTGATGTATATTTCAGTAACTCTAATATCTTCATGGTCAGTATTGGTTATTTTTTTATCATCACTATAATTAATTTTGGTGTAAAATCGCGTTTTTCCAGGATGAACTTGAAAAGAAAATTCAGACGGAGAACAGATGGCCTCGAAAGCTCTCTGTGTGACCTACTATGTACTGACTAAAGGCAAAAATCTAGACAAATTCTGCTATTTAACTGTAAGAAGAACATTGGGCCAGGCAGCGGAGTGGTAAGGAGCGCCGTGTTTCAATCATACTTGCTGCCGGTAGTGCCGGTCGTGTGGGTTCAAAGCCTAGCGACTGCAGACATTTTTTCTTATGGCCCGAGAAAGTGCTAGGAATCGCACCAGTTTCGACTTTTGAGGGCTGTCGTTCGTAAGGGGACGACAGCTGGTTAACGGAAAAAACAATTTTAAACAAAAAAATATATATAATCAAGTTGGAAATATATATAATCAAGCTGGTGATCTGTTACTTTTGAATCCATTTTGGTTTTTGTCAAAAATAAAATTTATCACGAGGAACAAATCTATTTTTCGAAACGATCTCAAAAATTTTGCCTACAACCGGAAAGATGAAGATAATATTATCGGCTACAGATTCATCTCCCTTCTTGAATAGGCAAAACTTATACCGATTTGAAACAGTCTGGAAAATAACGTGATGTTATGCAAGAATTTGGTACTGGATGGATCCTGAAGTCATCAGGAATTCAGATTCCTTTCTCATTTTTCATTTTACAATCGACGTAAACAAATATCAAAGTGGAGATTTCTGAAATATTTCTCCTAAATCTTTGTGCAAACTTAGCTTTGTCGAGCTAATTCGATGGGAAAACGTAAGAAATTAAAAAAATTACATTGTTTATTTATCAAAGATCGTTATTTCACCTTCGAATATCAAATACTATCACTTCTACCGACAAAATGGGTTGTTATTTGGAACATAATGTAACCATAAATGGCAATGATTTCCGTTTTTGAAATAATCAAAAATTTTCGAAAATTTTATTAAAATTTTATGAAATTGCTTTCAAATTTGCTTGGTAGGCACTAGTTTGAGTCTCCAGAAAAAAACCTCTAATGATTGGACTATATATGTAATAAAATTAATTCATTTTATGTCGTTGGGATATCTGAAAATACTGATCCATTTAAAATATTTTTATTCTTAGTTTTGGATGCTTTCATATGCAAATATTTTTCATGTTTATGAAAACATAAATATGTTCAGTATTACGAGAATGTTTTATATTTGTGATTTGCTCTATCAGGAACCTCAATGTCTTTATATGTCACATACAGTATCGGAAATTTTTCATCTGAGGCACAGACAGAAATCTACGCGAGCAACAAGGAACGCAATGATATGATAATAGCACCTAAAGAGAGATGCACTACTGTGCGTCTCTCCTGTTACCCCACCCGACGCATGTGAAAAATAAAAATAGTTGGCCCTGAAAATGAAAATTCATTCATGAAATTTGGTGTCCTAGTGGATTTTTTGAATGCAATTCTGTTGAAAAATTTATGTTTTATGAGGGTGTTTAATGGGTCACACAGTATATAAATTAATTTTCTTATTCTTCGTCAATGAAATGAAAAACTTCGCCAATGAGGCACATTGTAGATTCGACTGATTGATAGAAATCTGTCTTTTCACTCACCATTGCAATAATAATCCGAAAGGTCCACCAATTCATCATACAAAAAAAAAACAAAAGAAACTAACGGAACAGATGAAATAAATCACAGTCGAATAAAAACCAGTGAACCCCCAACCAATTACATCCAGAAATAATATTAACACCACCCACAACCACCGAGTTCAGGCCCTGATTGGTGTCTCGGATATATGCCAAATGTTAATGAGGTGTCTTTAAGATCAACGCGACAGCATCTCAACTTAATTGCTTTACCGAGCCAGTGTGTGTAAAATCCTAATTTCGTTAGTATGTGACAGAATTTTAATAATTTTATGATGTTTATCAATACCGCCGGTGTGAAAATGGAACCGTATTTAGAAAGTGGACTTGCATCTCCGTTTACTACCCCTCAAATTTATAATCACGTGGCTTCTAACTATTTTTGTCCGGCAAAATCTTCCCCTTACAGTGACTATAACGAAAGTTACCCCGCTGAAATTCAAAACGTTATTTTTCCCGAAAGTGTGGCTGCTGTCAATTTTCAAAGTCCGCAAGATTATTTTTTCCACCTCCAGCGAAGTTTCGAATGGTTTGAGGGAAGCAAAGAAGAGCATAGTTGGAGCCAGAGTCATACTCCTGAAGGTAACTTTCAACAGTGTGGCCAGAAAGTTGAAGGGTCAATTCAGTTAGTGGAGCGAGAAGATCCTTTGGATGTTTCGTCTTGTTCAGAGGATTCGAGAGGTTAGTGCGCCTGATAGTAATAATTATTTTTGAAGAGAATCACATTTAGAAAAATTAGGTCCTCGCCGTCTTAACCCAACCAAGTGTTTTGAGTGATTGACATACTTATTTTATTAAAATAGTGTTTCAGATAATACTCCATGAACCACGATAACAGCAAAAGAAATAAAAGAAAATCTCAGAGGAAGAAATATAGTCAGATAGATAGTCTTCATTGAAAATAGGCTACCTCAATATATAAAAATAATAATATATTAACACCAAAGGACTATGGATAAATAACTATAGAATACCCACATACACAAATATCCTAAAAAAAATAATAATGATGGACTATATTTACCTATATTTGACAATTTATTTTATGTATCAAACCCTTTAAAATACAAAGAATTCATTAAACTATTCTTATTTGTTCAGCATACATGCAAATTAAAATAATTTTTTGTGGAAATTAAATTGATAAATTCACAGAAGTATGGAGGTGTTGAGTTATACAGTATTTTATAAACGAAAATTATTGTTAAATGATATTCACAGAGAAACTGCAATGTTTGTAACATAATAACTTATCTCTACGAATCTATTCGTTTTCATAACTATGCGCATATGTACTGAGATTTCAAAGTTTTTTTAGTTGTGATAATTGATTCAAATTAAAAAGAACAATCATAGATGCACAATAGTCAAAATGCTGTTAAATAATTGTATTGAATATTGTAATTTCGGGTGAGTTTTTGAAATTCTTGCAAAAAAATAAGGTTTTTTTTTGACAATGTTCACAGTGCATAAAGTGATACTTTTTAGCACAAGTCCGTAAAAATTCGACTGCTCGTAAAAACATTAACTGTGCGTAAATGGAAAACTACTGACGTCAGAGAAATCAATTAATAATATTCTGAAAGAGAATGAAATTTTGACACCATTGTTAATACATTTTATTTGATATTGACAAAAGAGCTCCGCGTGGTCTTGTTTCTTGAAACAGTGATAACGATAAAATGTTTCGATCCCGTCTTAATTTTTTTTAGTTGTTTTGTTGCTCAAATTATCGAAAATTCAATAGATTATCCGACAAAATTCGTCGTTGAATAACAATTGGCGTATTAGTATGCAGAACTTTTGATTAATTGGTTAATTGCCATTTTGACAATGTTGCGTACTCCGGAAGAGGTTGCAAACTGAGATTTATTGCTTTCTCGATGTACCATTCACTTGACCAAAGTTTGAAAACTTTTGGAATAATTGTGAATTGATTGTCTATTTCTACTGGCCTATCCATTATGAAACGAATGGTGTGTCAACTGACATAGTTAGCGATATCCTTTGTTATTGTTGAATTCACTCTAAAATAGGATAAAACCCATATAAAAACAACACCCAATAGCGATAAATCATGTTCTTGTGAAAACACCCGTTTGGCATTCGTCTTGGCACAAATTGTCGATGCGTTCCCATCTGTTCTCGAAAATCGGAACGCATGGATGATTTGTCATTGATCCGTGACTCTTGGAATGACAAAGTAAAGCCCCCTTGATCTGCGTGTAAATCTCTGATCATGTACTGGAATATTTGCCTACGTGGGTGGCACATTTTTATGATTTATTTCGAATATATCTACTTACAATACCAACATTTGTACGTAGTGGGGTGTTATGTTTTTATCAAATTCCTCGACTGTAACACTTCCGGTGTCGCCGGAAATGGTCTTAGTTTGAGTTGTTTTAAATAGACCACATTGTATATTTTCAAATTTCTGAAATATAGAATAAATTCTTAATACAATAGGCTATTTTATTTATATTTTTTTTTTATTTCAATGTTTTTTTAATGATGATAGTTTTTCACATGTGAAACGTTCCTTTCCGATACTATGTTGTCCATGAAAAAGGAATTATTTTGATAACAACTGACTGACTCTAGGCGGGGTTTGAATGTGATAAAATACTTAATTATTTAAGATATATCTTATTTTTTCAATGGTATCTTAATGGCGCTCTCTGTATGTTATAAGGGATGAATCGAATGATGCCAACATTTTTAATATATGTCTATTACTTTCAGATTTATTCTATTATTAATAAGAAAAATCCCAGAAGTATTGCGGCCACTGGACTAAAACTAAAACCCCAGATAACAAATTTGAAAATTAATTCAGTATACTTAAACAATAAGAATTATTGGCCAATTTGTACCATGTTTCTAATAAACGCCCACTCTGGATATTTCAATATGTCTAAAATTCACTTTTAAAAGTAATTCTTCTTTTTGAAAAGTATTCCTATGTTGGACCCATTATGATTAACAGGCACATCTGCTAGAAATTGTACTACCTATGTATTCGTTGTTTTTCAAGAGTAGCAATAAATTTGAATGTTCAACGAATGACATTTTAATTGTTGCAAGTCGTAAAAAAACTGATGAGTATTAGTATAATTTCAAATTTTCTATCATTTATATCTTGGTTAGTCCAGCTGCTGCACTAATTTGGTATTTTTTTTAATGTTGATAACTCTAGAAATAATCGACAGATAATCAAAATTTTGGAATCATTCGACAAGTCTCTTTCAAAACTATCTGTTATACAGGGTGCGCCATAAAGAAGACATTTAAAAAAATGAGACGACATTGCATTGAAAAAAAACGTTTCAGATTTAAAAAATCAGTGAAAAAATATAAAGTTTTTCAAAAAAAATAAATATATTCAGCTTATTATATTCAGAATTTGTTCTTAATTTTAAAAATGTGAAAATATACTAGGTTTTCCTTTCGAAAAATAAAAATTACAATCATGTTCGTTGAAACCGGAAGTAGGTACTACACAATTCAGTTTTATCTCAATAGCTCCCTTAATTTTCCTGGTTTGAATCGGATTATTTCCATCGAAAATAGGGGTGCGCTATCTCTCAGATTCACCCTGTATAAGAAGGAAATGTTTAATGATTATTTGTTCATATTTGTAACACTAATGCTGAAGTATCGAAAAGGCTTAGAAGTTCCTTATAACTCCAAGAGGGTATCAAATACGATCTCATTATTTTTAAAATGAAATACTCCACGATGCTTCTCATATATTTTCTATTATATTTCCACATGATGGACATCCTGCTATTTTTGAAGAATTTTGATGGTATAGCTTCCCAAATAGGAACATACCGTATATCATATATCACATTAAAAATGTATACACGCGGAATATTATGCTTCCTATATACTGTTTTTTCTAAGGATACACCGCATAACGATAATTTTGTAGATGAATAAGAGAGCTTGATAACAAGCCCACTCAATTTATTTTAAAAACGACTGATATTCATCAAACTGCGGTTTCTTTGATGATTAGCTAAATCGTGTCGTTTAAAAAGCGGCTTATGTTGCAATCAAACTCATCACGAGTTAGAAACCGGCAGATTTATCCCTAAGATTTGCGAGAAGTCCTTGATCCTAATTTGAATTTAGAGCCCATTTCCTGCCTGAGAAAAACTACAATGAAGAACTTCATTCATGTTTGAAATTTTTTGAGAATTTTCCTAAGTACAAGTGAGGAGAGGTTATTATTATAATTATTATCCCCAAAATAATATTTTGAATACGTTATTCTGTTTTTTTTCAGATTTGAGGCATTCAGAATTTGGAAGTAAACCCAGGAAAGAGAGAACTGCATTCACAAAAAACCAAATAAGAGAATTGGAAAAAGAGTTTATACATTCCAACTACTTGACACGTTTGAGAAGATACGAAATATCTGTTGCACTAGATCTCACAGAAAGACAGGTAAGTAGGTGTATATTGTACTAACCGAAGTAATTCATCGACTGTAGCCCAGTTATATGAGCTATTGAACTTTTCAGATCATTGATTCATGGAAGATACTCTTTACTACTTCATTATGGACTTTCTGTTGATTTTTGATTTTGACATTCTATAGAGGATGATAATCCATTTTTGTGTAACCGTATAGATAATTCAGAGAAGACGTATTCTTTGAAACCTTCTGAAAGAAATCCGATCATGAAATAAATACATTCTTATGTCTTCTATAAAACGTCCAAAACGATTAGTTTTTCATTTTACCCTCAGAGACCTGAAGCAGCTGTAATCATATGCGTTTATGCATGAGTAACAAAATTGTCAAAATCCGAAAGAACTCACAAATGACTGGCAGCAAATCGCAATTGCCATTCGATATTTGATCATATTACAGTGTTAACAAATGAATTCTGAAACGACTATTTACAAAATATCGTATAACTATATTTTTCTACATTCATGCAAAAAGCACAACTTTATTGAACTATATTTAGTGGAAAAAGAAGTTCTTTATTGCACTAGTGTCCACGGAAAGCGGCTCGATTCTATAATTTTTTTGGTTCTGTAGATAGTAGAATGACATTTGGAGGCTTTGTCTATGACCTAATCTGCATTTTTTGACAGGTGACTCAGTTTCATGCAACTTTCTGTCTCACCGGAAGTGATATAAACTAAATATTTTGATCTCTTTTGTCTCCATATGACATTCTGAATACAACCATGGGGCACTTGTCACTTTTGCTAGCAAATTTTTCTTTTTTTTTATCTAGGGAACTTTTTTGAGTATATTGTTTTCAGCCGAAATGTTTCTGCAATTCGCTATTTAATTTTACAATGTGTATGGCAACACTGTGCAATCTATTACAATTATGTTGATACCGCCCAATATTAGGTTTCAAGATCTTCCTTAATATGAAACATTTTTCGAGATTAAAATGAAATTCTAATGCCAACATAACTGATTAAAAAAAATAACTAAGGTGTATTAAAAAAAAACATTACTTATCTTACCTCGCTTCTGTTGAAGGATATCAGGAAACTATTGTGTACGTTATTAATTGAAAAACATGTTAATGTTGTTATTTATGCCAAGTTTACTGCAGAGATATCGCAAACGACGAATTACGTCGTGGACAAAATTCTAGCCGCTTGTAGATCGATATTCCTGAACTCAAATGAAGATGGCGTACGAATAATTTTTGTTAAATTCAATTTGTTTTTTGTGGTTTGAGACGAAACCACAAAAACAACGACATAACGAACAATTTTATGTTCCTTCTGGAGCGATTTTCAATTTTTAAGAAATTTTCAATTTCACCTTTGTACAATTGAGAGTTGTGACGCCATCTCTTGGTATCATCATAAAGCATTAATAAGGTTTGCTTTAAACTATCATGATTTCTAGATATCTATATCATATGCCTTATTAATAGCGATTGCTTGAATCATTTAAATTTTGAAAGATGAAATTTTGTTTTTTAATCAGAGGTTATGAAAAATAATTATTTAATAGAATTAATTAGATTTTTAGTTATAATTGCAGCTCCTCATATCTCTTCTGGATCATAGAAGGCCTATATTGTTGTTTTGTGAAAATTTTTGGTGAAATTTTTACCCACTCAAAAGTTTATTTGAAAAAGAGTGAGAACCGATTTGTCCAAGAAAATATTGAAAAATTAACTTCGTGTTAATGAAATACTTATGAATTAAATTGTTCTTACTTTGATTTGTTCAATAAATAATCTTCATTTTGAAAACACTTAAAAGAATTCAAACAAACCGAATTCCTATTTATTTTTAATTTAATTTATTAATCGGTTTGTTTTCATACTTCTGCGAAATAAAAAGTTTTCGTGGAAAATAAAAATTTATAGATAAAATTTTGAGAAATCGCGTGGTATTACCTTTGATAATATTGTAGACCGTAAAACGCAAATGCTGTACTTTTCTCACCCTGTTGAGCTCAAAATTGTGTTTTTTTCAAAAATGTTCCTGTTGATGAATGAAATATACCACTATTTGACGCTATCTAGCTCTCTAGAGACACTATTCTGATTGTTCAGGTAATCCACTAATCCTGATTATTCATATTATCATTTCATCATGTGTAACATGAAACTTTCAGGAACTTACCTAAATTGACGATTTTCTCATTTTCCATATCACTACCTCACTACCATTTCCGATAACTTTTATTTTTTGACTTTAGGAATGAACCATATGCATATACTATCGTAAACTTCTTTCGAAATGTTGAAAAACTCTGGTAATACACGAACAACAAATCCACTTTCACATCATTCGAAATCTACTTAGTTTTTGAGTCAACATGCAAATTACTCAATTTTCAGAACTGGATTCATCCATTTGCAATTTAACATTCACTTTTTTTATTCCATGGCTCACTATACATACCTCATGAAATTTGTAACTTCGTTTCCATTTGAAATAGGTTCGTAAAGGCCGCGATTTAGATACATGGGTGCCCACCCAGGGTTTTTGACCCCACATGATAAATTTCTTCAGTATTAACAAAATTAATACTTCTGAACTAAAGAAAATATGACTTTTTGAACGTATGTGAACTGTCTTGCAGTTTACAGGCACAAGGGTAAAAAATATATGCTTGTAAATTGCACATGGGTAAAATTCCGTTTATCGGGCGCCACAAGCTATCGAAAATTTTTTTTTGGTACTTACGTATTTTGGTCTGAACAAAAAATCCCAATAAAATTGGCGGTCTCGAGTAATTTCGGAGATACGGCCTATTTTTGGATTTTGACTGGCATTTTCTAGAGACGTTCCTACCGCGAAAAAAACACTCAATAAGTCTCCTTCTTTTCACCAGCCCGATATAAACATCACGCTTTTTTTTCATTGAAAACTGCACTTTAAAAAAAATCGTGTTTATCATGTCAGAGACAAAAAGCTAGCGAATAATATGACAGATAAATATTAGTGAATTGTAGATTGTAGGTATTGTATGTATGGTTGGTAACACTGAAATCAGTTATTGCCAACTTTTCTGATTTAAATGTGAGCGAATAATAGCTGCGGTTTTTTGGTCTCCTACGAATCCTACGATAGTAACAGAACTACATGTGACCGGAAAAAATGTGCAGTTAGGTCAGGACGGAAGGCCGGATTTTCATGCATACGATATCCGACGATCCGATGGTACGGATATGATCTTATTAATCAAAAAGAACATTTTTGTACTATCGGATATCATATGCATGAAAATCCGGCTTAATAAGAGCGAGCGAAGCGAGCCTATCAACGGCGAGCGCAGCGAGCAGTGCGAGCACCTATTTTTATTTACGTTTCAGATTAAGGTAGGGTAGGGTAGGTTAGGTTAGGTGGGTGGGTTAGGTTCTTTTCCCTTAAAAATTTAGATGTGTTCAGTTAGGTCGAGACGTAATAAGAGCGAGCGAAGCGAGTCTAACGACGGTGAGCGTAGCAAGCGCCTTCTTAAATTTACGTTTCAGGTTAGGTTAGGCTCGCTTCGCTCGCCCTAACTGAACACAAATCCAAGATTTAAGGCAAAAGAACGGAAAATAAGGGATAAAGTTATTTTTTCATATAGCAGCATCGTTCTGAATATGTTTCATGCTTTGGGTCATATGAACCCCCCAAAATGTTATAAGTATATACGGGCTGCTTGTAGACCAGACTCAAAGACAGACGAATTTCGTAAAGAAAAATAAGAAAAATCCTCCTTATATAGTTCTGTGACATATGTAGAAAGGCATCATTTGCCATTCAATGTTCTTTTCTCTGCTTTTTCACTTTCACCACATTGGATTTGATCTCGATTTGATTTTAGGTTTGAGTATTCATTTGAAGCATACTTAATAGTTGATCAAGTAACAGGGAATGTAAAGACAAGATACGAGGTGAACGAGTACGAGCCGAGGCTCGTCACTTGCCAGGGGGGTAAAATTTTTTGTAACTAAATTGTTCGACGGTCAGATATTTTTCACAATATCTATGGATTTTTTCGGTTTTAATTTCTTGACTTTTCCCAACTTTGTTTCGAGGAGGGGATCGGAGACCTTCAACGATATTTTTTTTTCGTCGTAATTTTCTATGTCCGGAAGGAAATATTTAGGTATTAGAAAAAAAAGTGTTGAGGGTGGCCCTCAAGCACGAAACGTCTTATCGAAAATCAAACTAATCAAAGTAGGTACATTGCAAATCAAAGCAAGAAACAAAGAAGGAAGTTTCATCAACAAACGTTTCCACAAAGAAGAGAAAACGGTCCATTTCGGTTATTCCGTTATATTTTGAAACTTTTTTTCACTGAAAATGGGCAACTTCTGCTTAATCTTAAGTAATTTCGTATCATCTATAAATTTTGAGATGACACAAAAAATACGGCCTTCATAGTTAAAGAAATTTATTATTTATATAAAATATTTGCACATTTTCGCTCCTCAACCATAAGGACGAGGGTTCAAATCCCATCACGGTCACCGGCCCCGAATCTTTGTCTGGCTCACACAAGCTTCTCTGGGAACATAGATTTGGTACAGAAAAATAGAAAAAAGAGCTTCCAATACTTACAATACTTATTTTACATATCCGTTCTACAGTGTGTTTCATTTAAGATGGGAGTACCCTTATAAAACTCACATTTTTCAACCGATTGGAAAGATTTTTCTTTCTTTTTTTACGTAGACATATTTAAAAAGTCTGCTAGGATACCACATTTCATGAATAAATTTTTCTTTTCTTTTCTTATTTTTCAAGGTTAAAAATCTAAAAAAATTAGTTATTTAAGAAAAAATCTGACTATACCACTGGATTTGCGACATTTTCAAATCGTGCATATGTGAAATGCGTTAATCAATAAAAAAATTATTTAGAAAGTGGTGGGATTGATTAAACAGTATATTTCTCAAATTTTATTCTCTTAACTTCCTTATTAATCGACGCATTTCAACGTAATTTACATATGAACCATTTGAAAATGTTGCGAATCCAGTGGTGTAGTCCAAATTTTTTCTAAAAAATCACTACTATTTTTTTTTTAGATTTTTTACCTTGAAAAATAAGAATAGTTGGCCCTGAAAATGGAAATTTATTCATGAAATTTGGTATCCCAGTAGACTTTTTGAATGTCTACCTAACGAAAAATGTAAGTTTTGTAAGGGTGCTTCCATCTACATGGGTCACACTGTACAAAGTTTGGTCCCGTTTTTGAAAATGTATTTTATTTGCAGGTCAAAGTATGGTTTCAGAACAGAAGAATGAAATGGAAAAGAACTAAAACAGGTGAAAGATCTTCAAGAACAAAAGGACAAAAAACTAAAAATTAGTGAAGAATAATGAACCAAATGTACAGTTTTTAGATAGACATATAAAATATAACTTCTATTTATGAATAACTCACTTTATATTATTAAATTTTTCTTGAGTAATGTTTATTGTTTCTCACTTCTCAACATCGATAATCGATTACATTATGCAGAGTATTTCATACAGTGAGGACCAAAAGTTCGTCGCCCCCCCCCCCGCAACTTCTTTATTTTAGAATTTTATTTTTCATATGAAAGGAGATAAAAATGTATTTAATTGGTATTTCGAATGTGCCTGAAAATATTTTCTCCACGATCATCGTAGAATTTGAGCATAGAGTGAAGGCTTTCACGGCCGGAAGTGAAATCGTGAAGAATGGTTTCCGGGCTTTGAGGCCGTGGTCGGTTCACCTCCCTCGAGGCGGTTTCTTAGGTTTAGAACGACGTAAAACTGATGTTAAGTTTTACGTCGTTCTTCGAGAAGACTAAACCTATGTTGAAGATGCTCACCGCAGTTGTGAGCGAAACGTCCAAAGAAACCGCCTCCAGGGAGGTGAACCGACCACGGCCTCAAAGCCCGGAAACCATTCTTCACGATTCCATCGTAGAATTTGTTAATTATGAAATCAAATTTCAGAATAACTTCTATACACCAATTGTCGCCTGTCTTATTCGAATATGTTTGTAATATATCAACATAAATGATCTGTTAAAATGTGAAAATTTTATAATAAACTCCTTATTTATTTATTCAGAGTTCTCATAGCGGAAACGGTACGATTCCCGCCTGATAGTCGCGAGTTCCCAAGTTCGAACCCAAGTGGGAGCAAAATATTTTTATTTTATTTTTTTGTTAAAAATTATGAGAATTAAATGAAAATTTTCTCAAGTTTTACATATCAATATTTAAAGTTTTTTTTTCTGTAGTATGTATATAAATAGTTCAGGTAACCCATGGTTAGTTATTTCTTATAATAAAATTGTTGGATACCTATATTTTGGTGTGAAATTTTCTTAACGAATCCCCCGCGTGCTTGAATTAATTGTTGGAAATTTATCTCGTACATGAATTTTTAAAGAAAATTCATGAACTTGAAAATTTTCCAGCAATAATTCAAGCATAGGGAGATCATAAGTGATAATTTTTTCACGTTGTTTGATTAGATGTTTGTTTAAATGAATGCATAAGAATGTTAACCATTGACTTGGTTGTCAAGATGACACAGACAAATGTCCTGCCAAATTACATTCCTGGTAATAATTTTTTGAGACAATTTTAACTAGATTAGCACTCGCCTTTGTTGCTATTAAGAAATCCTACTCGTGGCGGACTTCATCCACTCAAAAGATTTCTATAGTAACAAAGATTCCTGTATATGGTTAAAATAACCGAAACATTACACCCACTTGTGTAACTACTGTTGATTATTTCTCCTGAACCGTTTGTAAGAATTTGTCTCGAAAATGAAGAACAAGTTGTTGTTCCTATTAAGTAATATTACAGAAAAAGGTTCCTTTAGCTAGTTACCTTATGCCAAATTACAATAACCAAAGTTGTTGATTTCATTTTCACATCACGTTATAAAGCTTTGAATATAACTTGATTATTATGCAATTTAAATAAATCTCGGAAGTAAAAATCGATTGTTTAACTAATCATAGGATCGATCTGTAAATTAGACCACGTAATAAGTATATCAGGAAATACAACATATCAAAATTATCCAAAATCCATTTTACTCAGTAAATGTTCGATAATCTTCATGTCAATGTTCAAGACCTATGGTACATTTTAGTGATGACTAAAGAATCTTACTCTGATTACTGTTATACAAATTTTCCACACTCGTTTATCTCTCTTTATTATTTCATTACACAAAATGAAAAAAGATATTTGGAGGAATCTGTATATTTGAAGGATAACACTCTCTCACACATAAGATAACTTTTTTTTCATATCATCTTTCTTCATTGGCGATACTGGGTAATTCAGAAGAGAATCCCCCCGTTCCCTGATGAGTTCTCTAGCAATTTTCTTAACAGTGTCAGGATTCAAAACTAGTGGATTTTGTGGCTTTTTGGTGATTCCCTTGGCCTTCTTGGTGATGTCCTTGGCCTTCTTGAATTGCGTTGTCTTAGGTTTTTTAACTACCAGACATGATGTGGTAGCATCAACCATCTTTGGGGACACATCTTTTTCTTCGTTTATAATTTGATTATTACTTGCTGTTAGGCGAGTTCTTACAGAATCTATTGATTTCTTCAATAACAATGTACTGTTAGAATGACTACCCACTACTGAATTTGATTTTTGGGAAGTTGATCTGACGGACTTTCTTGATTTTTTAAGAGGTATTTTGATTTCTACCTCTGAATCAAGAGGATCTGCCAGGTACATATGTGTAGAACTAAGGTCTTCTTGAGAGGGCTTTTCTTCTTTTATACGAGTAACATCTATCGGTTTAAAAGTTGTTTTTATTCCTAAATTTTGCAACCTCTTCAACTTCTTATTGAGTTTGGATAACCGGGAACTACTTCTCTTCAACTGTTTTGAATCATCTATTTTGAGATTGGCCTGATATTGCTTTTCACGCCTCACTTTTGAGGAATACCTTGTAGGGGTGCTGCTCTTACCAAGAAATAAGCCTTTGGGTCTTTTTTCATATGGGATATACTCAGCTGCAAAAGACAAATTGATGCTCAAAATACAAAGATCATTATAAATAAAAGGAATCATAATAATTTGCAGTTTAACATACTGATACATATGTTTTTTCTTTTTGAAAGGTTTGGATGCATTCAATAAACTCCCCCACTTGTCAAATATGTTTTAAGGAGAGTATAGTGGCATTCTCTAATACTTTTAAAATTATTTTATAATTTATCTTTCTATTATTTATTTTATTTCATTCATATAAAATATGAACTATATCTAATAATTAGGTATGTATGTTTGTAAATCACATTGTTATTTAATTCAATAAATCAGTACACTACTACTACTTCCTAACTCTCGAAATTTTTACAATTATAACTGTTCCACATGACCATTACACAATTTGTCAATTCTGATATGTTATAAAATCAATATTCTAACACTCTTATAGCAATAATGTTAGCCTTAACTGGCATAATAATTAAAAGAATAGAGTGTCAAAATTATGGTTTGTTACATTTTCACTTGATAATATCTGAAATTTTCATTCTAACCCAGTTACAAAATATACTATTCAATGTAACCTCTTTTTTGAATAGAAAACAAAGGAGATAAAACTTTCACCACCAAGTGACAGAATGGATAAAAATATCATTGGTTTTTCAGTCATATGGTCATATGGTGGAGTTTGCTATAAACCTAATCTTGTCGTTAATGATGTGCCCATATCTCGCACAGCTACACATGTTAAATTTTTGGGAATGAACATTGACGAACACTTAAACTGGAAAATCCATTGTACGAACCTAACTTCCATTCTGCATTCCCAATGTTATTTATTGAAAAATTTACAAACAGTTCTCACATACAATCAATTGCAGATGGTGTATTATGCACAAGTAGAAAGTCGTCTTCGATATGGGATTTGTTTCTGGGGTTGGTCCACTATGACTGATGATGTGTTTATAGCACAAAAGAAAATAATGAGATGCATTGCTAGTGTGTCTAGTTCTACCAGCTGTAAAGACCTATTTATTACTCACAAAGTATTGACACTTCCTTCTTTATATTTATATGAACTATGTCTCCATATATTTAGGAATAAAGAAACATTTATCAAGAACTCTGAGGTTCATCAAATGAACACTCGTAATCGAGAACAATTTTATGTACCATACAGTAAAAATGTCGTTGAATTCAATTCTCCAGATAACAATGGCTTGAGGGCTTTCAACAAGCTACCACAGGAACTCAAGGAGTGTTCTTCACTGCCTACTTTCAAAAGGAAACTCAAGGAATTCTTAATTGTGAAATGTTTTTATTCAACAAAAGAATATTTTAATAATTAGCTAATATTTTACTGTTAAATGTTTGTTCCTCTCATATAAATTCATGTTTTCATGTGATTTTCTGTTCCGTACATATGTATATATATTTACTGACTATTCCAATTCAATGTTATTGTCATATGGAAATAAAATTATTATTATTATTATTATTATTATTCACAATAATTGTAATATTAGACCTAGAGCCAGCTATAAAAAACACGTGATTAGCTGATAGTTAAAACTTTTGGGAAGTTAGCCATTGATATGAATAAGTGGGCAAGGCAAGTATGGCAACCCCTCAGGTGTCGGCGTTGAGCTGTGCAGCTTTAAACCAGTATGGCGTACACTTGGGGGAACACTTTTTTCTACCTTTGGTGAAAAAATCTGCTTTGAGTTCGTATTTCAAGAAGGCTGAAAAAATTACACTTTTAATTCAATTTGGCTGTTAGTTGAAGATATCGTATCAGTATGGCATACAATTCCTTCATACTATTGATATCCAATTTATACTATATTACAAAAATTATCTTGTGTTTATTCCCTAAAGGCATAGCTATTTTTGACACATTCAAATAATTGTGAGGCACAACACCAACACCTGCCCAGTTATTTATAACACTGGCTAACTTCTCAATAAGTTTTAGCCTTTGAATGAATGAAATTAATTGAAAATAGGAAATTCTAATACACAATCAAAAGAGAAAAAATATAGGTAAAATCTGTCGGAAACTGGTAGCCACTGTAGTGGGTCAAGCATAAGGAAGATGTTAGTGTATCTGTTACATTTTAATATTATTCTTATTACCCTGTTTTGAAGCTTTTGAAGTGCATTTCTTTTGTTCAGAGGAAATGCATATTGTATACACTAATTTTAGATAAACTTGAGAGATTTTGCGAAATTCTACTGAACAAGAATAATTTTTTACATATTTTTTATAAATGTATGATGAAATGAGAATGAAATGACAGAATGTTGTCAATCATGAATCCGAGATACTTGAATTCTTTCACAAATTCTATGATTTTATTGCCTATGGTAAGAGTACAGTTGTTGATATTGATGTTAGAATATCTAAAGGATGTTGTCAAAATCAATGCTTCAGTTTTGGTAGTATTCAGCTGGACTCATAAGAATTTATTGTTGTTGGCTCTTGGTCTACATTAACAGATAAGAAAAAATTGTTAAGATGACTAAATAAGATAATTGTTGGGCTCATTTGAAATATTTTGCCAACATTTATAAAGAAGAACACTATGCTGTTAGACTGTAATAGTAATAGAACCACTGGATATGGATTACTCCAGTAACTAACTTACCAGTAATTCTCTTCTTGAACATCAAATAGTTGTTCATGGTTTCTGCAGCAATTTTAGCTACTTCACAGTAGGAAAATTCAACATATGCGAAACCTTTACTATTTCCTGTTTTTCTGGATCTACATACTTTGACATTGGTGACATTTCCAAATTGTTGAAAGTATTTTTTGAGTTCAGCTTCATAAAACCCATGTGGTAGGTGAGAAATGAACAACAGGCCCCTCTTTTGGTCTGCAGTCACTTTTTGTATTTTCCTTTCTTCCTTGATAGACACTGTTCCATCCTAAAACACATGAATAATTTTCAGATTATATAAAAAGCTTCAAACAGTTCTAATCATGAAAAATGTATGTATTTCATAGAAAAATTTATGTATTTCATATAGGTCACACAAGAATATTTTCCACAAAATAGTTATCAAGTATTTCAACGATTTGAAAGCTAGAGACAATACTTTCACTTCAGATAAAAATGAAAGTTAACAATTTCAACCAGAACGTCCATACTGATTAAATCAAATCTTTAGTTAGATAAATCCTGGTATAAATCAAATTTTTGGTGAAACTTGTTATGGGAAAAGCATGTCTGAATACAATTTCTAGTCACTCACCTGAATTTGCTTCTTGAGCTGTTTTGTTTGTTTGGCTACTTTTTTTTGTTCACTCGTATCTAATGAAAGGATATCTGCACTCCTCATTTTAACCATTTTTGCAAGATTAATCTAAAACGAATTTATTCTTCAAAGTCCCACGTGTACTGCTAAAGTTCTAAACAATTAATGACATTTGACATTTGACATTTGAGATTTCATTTGACAGTTGACAGTGCTGTATTGAATGCGCATGTCACGAATCGCACTCTCATAAATTAACAGTGGCGTACCTACGGTTGGGAAGAAATATTTTATTATGAAGATTCGAAGATTACTGAACTATCGGTGGTTTTCGGGTTTGAGGTAGACATTCTCAAAGGCGGTGCGGTAACAGACGTAGGGTTCGAGTAGATCGTTTAAAGGTGCACGCGCACTTAGCCGAAGCGTCGCGAACGGAAGCGGTGCGAGACGAAGGGTTATTAAAGCTGATGTCCGCGCATTGGGGCGAAGCGTCGCATCCAGCATAGTGCCAAGTGTCACAATTGTAACATTTATGTCACAATCTGCATGTCGTGTTACGGTGTTACCACATCTCCTAAAATATGCCTAATATGTTACAATTTCTATCTGGCAAAAAGCGACATCTCTGTAGCTAGAATTTTATTGAATAAGCGAACACTTAATGAGAGTTTTCTGCTTGTTCATCAATCCAGCGAAAGTTCTCTACTCGCTTTACTCTATTATTCGTTGTTGTAATGGTTGGTAAAAACAAAATCATGAAGGCTGAGGACAATTTATGTGATTTTATTTTGAAAAAAATGGAAAGTGTTATTTTTTGATCATTATTCTGTTATAATTATTTTTTGTTCCCAATTTTTTACATTTTTCGTTTTTTTATGTTTAAACGGCAATTGCACTAGTATTTTATTACAAACCACCGTCCAAATAATGACCTATTTACTATTTTTTCCTACTATAATTTTGAAATTCCCGCCATGTTACGATATGTTACAATTTGGCCTTTCAATTATTTATGGTACATATGACAATCCTCCTAGAACAACATCACTGACTGTTGTCACTTGTCACTCGTCATTCTTGTCTTGTCAGTTGTCAGTGCCGGTTGATTTTTGTTATGTGAGGAGGTTTATTTTGGAAGTTTATTTTACTTTATGAATTCACAATGTGTGGTGGATTTACTTGTTCGAAAAATGCCCTCGTTGCCCTCAATGTTTTATATATTGTAAGAGAAAATATGTCTCATTCATTCATTCTTTCATGATTAATGTTTTATTTCAGATGGTCGCTTTTGTTTTGATTGGGGTTGCAGTCTATGGAAGGGCTGCTTCAATAGTCACGAATCTACCCATCGTGGGAGGGATTTTAGCATGTGGCATTATATTGATTTTAATATCGGTATTGGGGCTACTTGGAGCTGCGAAACATCACCAAGTTATGCTATTTTTCGTATCCTTTTGATTACAGGAAGTGTCCAGTGTTTGTTATATGCTTATCATCCAATCAACCCACATTACGTTAGCCTAGTTG
This sequence comes from Chrysolina haemoptera, assembly GCA_958298965.1. Taxonomy (NCBI): domain Eukaryota; kingdom Metazoa; phylum Arthropoda; class Insecta; order Coleoptera; family Chrysomelidae; genus Chrysolina; species Chrysolina haemoptera. The sequence continues at coordinate 30,243,339 of OY282598.1, forward strand.
TTTTCTCGGATGTTTTGAATGATATTTCAAGGCGATTTAGGTGATAATCAATAAGTCTTGAGCTTATCCATACAACAAAAATATATTTCACTCCATTTTATCAATTTAATGATTGTAGCATTATGGTGATATCAAATTTGGAGTGAACGACTCCAAATGTAGAAAATACTTGCTCTGCCAAAGCTGATGAGAATACCTACAGCTCATAAAAATTGTTTCAAGAAAGAAGATTACAACTTCAGGAATATTCTGTTGTGAAACCTACCACTGTAAGAGTAATACCTCTTTGAAAACAATTGTTGAAAATAGTTTAGTTTTACTTTTATTTTAATAGTTTTAGTGCCAGTTTATGTACCATTGTCATTATCATAGTTCTAATTACAGTCACTCTTAAATCATAATATCAAATTTAAATTGTACATTTCACTAAGAGCATTTATGCAATTTCAGTCTCAATCATAATAATAAAAAGAGAAATGTAGAGTTTGAATTTGATTTTATGATTGAGACAGTGACTGAGTAGGAGTAGGACTGTGATATGATAATGATGCATAATTTGGCCTTTAATTTTTGATTTACTTTGGTTATAGACCCGGAGATGATGACAGATTATGGGGGATGAATTTACTTAGTATATCTTTTGGAGGACAGTATTGTTTGTATATCCTCATGATATCTAATAATGCATGAATCAAAGAGAAGTCGTAGGTTCTTCATACTAAATAATAATAATATTAAAAAAAAATATGTGTTTTGGTATGATTCCAGTCAGGCTGCTATGTGTTTTGTAATGAAATATAGAACTAAAATACTCGAAAAACCATTGGCATACCGTTAGGTCATTTTTCCTGTATTTTGGAGAAAAAAATACATGAAATACTTTTTTTTTACACAAAAAGTTGTGCAGTAAGGAGTCAATGCAAATCACATTATATATATATTATTCTACTAAATTAGAATATGTAGCTTTTTAATTCTCCTTTAAGGAACTGAGTTATTACATATACAGTATCGGAAAGTTTTTATCTTTGGTATGGTGGTTTCATGAGAGCATAAAGACTAGCTGGCTATATGTTGAGAGAGTATATGTAAATGATATCACCACAAATAAAACATGACATATTTTTCACAGTGAAATAGAAATCTGCCTAATTAATGGTTTATATTACATACTTTTGAATATTCATGCTTCTCAATACTTTTCAAGTTTTTTCTTTCCTCAATCTCTTCTTAGTATATGGTTATTCTTTTTCTCCTATTTCTCATTCAATTCTCGGTTGCTTGTGCTTGTCTTGGAGTTAACAGTGAACAACAAAATCAACTTGCTGAACAAGGATGGAAGAGAGTCGACAATAATACCAGAACAACAGTCCAAGAAGTTTTCAGCTGCTGCCAATTTGATGGTCATGTAGATCAGGATTTCCATGGCCCCTCTTGTGATTCGGTTCAGGTAATAGTCTATTTGTTAAGGGATAATTATCCTAAAGAACATCATATTGATTACAGTGTTATCTCTTATAAAACTGAAGATCTCAGGGAAAGAACATGTTAAGTCACATTTTGCCTCAAATCGCGATTTCCATGTCAGCTTTTGGCTGATGGGATGTGCTATCACATGGCATTTCTATTGGGGAAGAACGTGTCGGGTCAGGAGATTTATTATCACTTCTGTAAACCGTATACAGGCAAGAAGCATAAGTAGTCTGAACCTAAGGAACTCTCTCCTGAAAATTATTGCCAAAGTGACTTAGCACGTTCTTTCCTGAGGATCTGCAAGTATCCTTATCCACATCTTCCAAACCAACTGGTTCAGCCACAATAATTTGAGTATTATTATACCGGGTGAGTTTGAGAGATGGCGGAACCCTATTCTGGAGAGAAATGATCCGATTGAAATCACGACAATTTAGGGGGCTATTGAAGAACTAAAATATGATTTTTTGAAATATACAAAAATTCTGTATTGTCTTAGTTTGAGTTTTTTAAATAATATTTCAAAAATGTGAAAATATAAAAGGTGTTCTAATTGAAAAACGCAAACTAAGATCATTTCTGGCGAAACCGGAACTGATACAGATTTCTGTTTTTTATTTTAAAAACTCATAATTTAGTTCTTCTATAGTCCCCTAAAATTTCGTGATTTAAATCTGTACATACAATGGTAATCTCTGTCTGTTCTCATTCAGTATTATAACTAATTGAAATAATAAGACTCTCTCAATTTTGCATTGACTAAATAGTTGAGGCAAAATTTCCAAGACTTAATTAAGCTTCTCTGTTTTTTATGAGTATTATCCACCTTTAGGCATATTCTTCAAAAAATTACTTCTAGAAAGAAAAATTTCAAAAACTTTTCCTTCTTCTTGGTAGTAGTCCGTATCACTGTAGAAATATAACTGTTTCACAAAACTCATCCTTGATGTTAGTATTATTTTTTACTCAATATCTGTTTTTAATTTTAGCAAATTTGCTGCAAGGATCCTTCGGAACATAATTGTAAATGCCCATTTTGTATGAGCAAATTACAGAGTACTATAAATTATGCATTCAAATTGTGTGGGTGGATAGGTTTGTTCTTCAGTTTTTCAGAGGTAAGTTAAATTAGTAAAAAACAATTAATTCATGATTGTCTTAAGAATGTTGTTGCCATAACTTTCTAACTACATTTTTCTATCAAAGTGGTGGTGGTACCTAGAATTATGGCATGGGCAAACTTCGTAAGTCGAGAGTAACAGTTACAATTTGCATTCAAATAAAAATTATTTTGATTGTTATTTATATCCCAATGGGTAATATTATAGCTTATCTATGAATCTGCTTTAATACTAATTAGGTAATAGTTTTATCAGATATATCAAATTATATATATCCAATTATATTTACAATACAAATATTTTATTTGTTATCATCCAGAGATCAAATAGCATACAGTTTCATTAACTGATATAGACCTGGATTTTGTTTAATCTGGAAAAAACTGACAGGAGTAGTGTAGACTAAGAAAAAACATCACTGGCAGGACACAGTGGTAGGAAGTTGATAGATCACTATTGATAAACTACATTGAACTACTGTTCAAAGAATAGTAACCCGCCAAACATTGTTTCAAGTCGGAATGACATCTTGGCACAAAGCAAATGTATACATGACATTCCAAACCAGAAGACAGATATTTTAGTACAGCTCCCAGAGTCCATGAAATTTGGTATGGGGTTAGTTTAATAATAGACGAACAAATATCCAATGAGTTCCGGACCCTAAGTACTTTGTGAAAATCAAAAGAAAATCCAGTTCAAAGAGTTTTCCGCTTTACCGGCCGTAACTCCGAAAAAACTTGAAAATTGAAAAAAATATCAGATCAAAAATGAAGCTAGAAAAATTGGGAACAAAAAAACTCCCATTTACTTTTTCTAGAAAGCATTACGTTTGATGGAAAAATTAAAGAGAAGGAAAAACTGTATCCCCTACGACTTTTGATCGAAAATCCCAAGGTAAAAGATTAAAAATAGTTTCAAAAATATAATTTTTTCTTTACATTTTTATGGTTTCAATAAAAAAATTCACAAGAGAAAATATTCTTGTTTATATTTTGTGCTGGCCCAAAATAAAACAAAAACAGACAAGAAACAAGCTTGACAAAATCCACGTTTGTCAGCCACAAACCAACCAACCAACCAATCAACGAACTCAAAGCTACTCAAACTAAATACTTAAACCAGTAATATAAACTGCAAATCTGCCTATTTCTTTATTGTATTCGGTTACCTTTTCAGAATAATAATTGTAATAGCCATAAATGAGATGATAACTCACAAGAAAATTTTCCGCAACGCACCAACTTTTATGAGGAATAAAATTTTCTGACAAATGAATAATAAAAATGTTTTCCATATGGTGCAAACTTTTTGAAACTCACTGTATTATTTGTTTGTAAATATTTACAATAGTTATGGTTGCATGTTTCAGTTTATGGGAGTGCTATTAACAGTGCGTTACCGTAACCAGAAAGATCCTCGAGCTAACCCCAGTGCTTTTCTATAGTGCAGCAACTCTATACAAATGGGTGGGTTTTCGTAACTAGTTACTGTCAAAGATGTCAGAGCTTTCCACTGATTTCGAACTTCAGTATTATTTATAGATTGATAGTGGAAAGTTCTGATATATTTTTGTAAACATGTAAGAATGTGAATGAGGTTGCATGACAAACAGTTTCATTTCAATTTAATATGCAATAATAATATAGTTTTCGTGAATTTTGCATGTTTATATTTGATTTTGTTGAATAATTCCAGTTTTCATATTAGAATATATTAGGCATAGTAGGTTTTCAACAAATTTGAATTATTAGGTGCTCTTTGGTTTCCACTTGATTTGTTTGAAAATTAAAAATAACTCAGCTTTTTTTCTGACCTAGTAATCGATGTTGAAGAACTTGAAGAGTTCAAAGAAATCAAAAATTTTACATAACTGCTTTTTGGGAAAATGGTGGGTTATGGGTTTATTGATGGGCATTAGTGCTTATCATTTCAATTCATTTATTGTTAAGTTAGAAACTAATACAATACAGACGAAATTAGTATTCAAAATGCTAATCTAACAATCGAAAATGGATGTTTGGAACCTTTGGTGTGAATACAATTCAAGAAATAGAAGCTCCCAAAACACCAAAACTACGTCACTTTCACTCGACGCGCGTTTCGCTAACAATGTTAGCATTCTTAAGAGCTACATGTAGTAAGCGTATAACTCTTGAGAATCTTCTTTCACCAATAAATCATTTGATATTATAATATTGCATCCCTTTGTTCTACCAACTATTTTTTTGTCAAAGCTTGATCAGTATTGTAATCTGGACAGAATATCCCATTCGTACAGATTTGGTATTCGGGCCACTATGTAAGTCAGTCCAGCATTTGCTACCCTCATCGAATGGAGACTGAGCTACCGAAATAACTTTTCTAGCAAGAATCTTGCAAACAACTGATATTAAGGAGATGGTACTTCTTGCAGCTCTTCTAAAATATTCAACCCAGGTATTGGAATCTACGACGAAAAGTTTTCAATGTTGTCATTTCAAAAACTATATGCAGCTTCATTTCCAGGCTAAACTATCCCCAGCACATCTCAATACCTATTTCCAACTTTTATCTTTGCACTACTCCAATCAATTTCAAGTTAAAGTTTGATTTCACAAAATTGTCAGATGTGAGAAGCAACAGATTGCATACTAACATACTAAACACTCATATGTTAGTTGTTCCGTGAACGAAGTTAGTATACAAGGTCGTGAGATACTGAACTGAAATTCATAACTTTTTATTTGCATAATGATAAAGTTTTTGCATGAAATCATAAATTTTTCAGAAAATACCTTAAAGAGAATAGTTGTTGTTGGCGCCTATTTACAAATCTCTCAAAGCTGTGTCCTTGATATTTTTCAGACAAATTGGTGTTTGACATATCAATCATTCTGAACCAAACGACACTGAGACTTCATATTTGTTGCTCAGAAATTGAAAAAATTTAGAAACATATGCGGTGTTTTGTCATTTTTTAAATCTAATATTTTTTTAGAGGAATGTTCTTACCTGTTCACAGTCATGCAGAAGATTTTTTTATTTCTTCAGAAAATGCTATTTGAAAATATTTTTTACCAATTTTTCTAGATAGCAGGTGTCGTTCTAACAAGGCATTTTCGTAACCTGTCAGATCCAGAAGAAAGAAGAGCAACGGCCGTGTTTCCTCGACACAATTTCACCTACTGATCTAGTCAAATATGAGAACATTAGTTTATATTTTGCCATACCAAAGATGACTTCTTCTTCATGACCATTTTTATGTAATATATTTATATGTACATTTTCTAGATGCTTGTGTGATATGATGATATACGTAGAACTTTTATTTACTTGAGTAGTTGAAGTAGTAATTATTTTGCCTGCTGGTGGGAATGAATGGATTTGAAATGTTGAAATCCATATATTACGAATTTTTTTCATAATTTAACACCACAACCATTTGTTCATATGCAATATTAATCTGAACAGGTTCTACAGTTTGGAAACTGACCGACATCCATTGTCGCCTTTCAGTTGTTTATCTTTATTACAGTTTTTGTTTATTCATATAGCGAAAATATGTGAAAACCTGAGAGATAATAATGGACAAGTTTCATGATATTGTTAATACTATATTTAACGCGATGGATTTGAAATATAGATCAAAACTGATAAATCAGTGAGAAAAATGTTTAAATCCGTCAATAAATTACTGAGAAATACATTATTAAAGTTTAAGTATTTTAGCTCGGAACGTCGTGGTCTCTGCTCGCTTTTTACGTAATGAGACATCCGAGATCGCTAAACCACAATAGATCCTTAATCGCGCCAGGACTGTCGTTTATGTAATGTGACGTTACACTAGATGAAATTATTCTTTGAAGCGCAATTTCAAAGTCCTATAACTTTTTTATTTCTAGAGATATTTTATTGATTATACAACTCATCATTGAAGTGGCCAATTTCGACTGCAAATTCTACTTAGTTACCAGGTATTGATAACTGGATACCTTTGACGATGTAGCATAATCGATTTTTGATCTTTTGCACTGTCAACAAAGTGAATGTTTTCATTAGCAACTTAATGTTGGCGTTTATTAATAAACTTCCGCTTCCTCCAAATATGACAGTTCTACTATTGTAAAAATTATTTGATGTTTGTCAGTTAACGTCAAAGAAAGAATCATCGTAACTCTCGTGACTCGGAAATATAATTGATTATTTTACTTCAATTTTCATAATTTGTCCATAACAAAAATATTGAAACTTGTCCATTGTTTTCAGGTATTTACCTATAGAATTAATATTGAAGTGATTCGTCATATGATGAAAAAACAATTTCTGTAAAGTCATTTATGACAGTTTATAAGTGAGGCTGATTTGATATACTTCTTTACATATCTGAAATTATATTCCATAAAATACAACTCGGTTTCCTAATTGTGGCGTACTGAATTGTTTTTGCTCAGAGGATATATGCCGGTTTAATATTGATATGTATATTTAAACATGTTTATCACAACAGATGAAGAGACTTATTGATTGATCTAACAAAAATGCTTCAGAGTAGAAAAGAGCTAAAAGTTTTTGAATTCTCCTTCCTTTCAAAGATAATCCCTACACCATGGCATTTGTAAAATGACAATAATCAGATATTCTCCAACCAGAAATCATTATTGAAATACATTATCAACCTTTAACATTGTTTCAAAGCAAATGCTGTGTTAACTTTCATAACTCATAAATTATATTTTGATTTCAATATGTGGTCTAATAAGTCAAAATGATACAGTGTCACAAAGCAAGGTCACAACAGAGTTTTAACATAACTTTCCCCTGTGATTGTATGCCTTATTTAATTGGTACTGAATCTTTTTATTGTTTTTTACTACAAATTTTTCGAGGCATTATGCCCATACTGATCAACAAGATTTCAATATACTTGAAATGAATTTTAATGATTCAATAGAGATATTTGTTTCTTTTAGCTCTATGAATAATAGACTAAAAGCCTGCATAACAATTTAGGGGGTCATTTGACCCAGCATAAAACATGTACAGAACGATGCTGCTATATGAGAAAATAAAGTTATGCACTATGCCGTCAATTCTGGGTGTTGCATTTGACTAATAATAATAATAATAATAATAATAATAATTTTTCATCTGAAGATGTGCTTTTCGGACGAAATATTCTTTTTTTAAATTTCAAAAAAAATTCCTGGCTTCCAGTCCCATTAGTTTTGTACGGCTAGTAGATTTTTATTTCATAATCTACCAAAGGTGAGGAATGCCGTACAAGAATATTTTGTCCGAAAAGCATATCTTCAGATGAAAAATTATTATTATTATTATAGTGAAATGCACCACCCAGAATTGACGGCATAGTGCCCAACGTTATTTTCTCTTATAGCAGCATCGTTCTGTTCATGTTATATGCTGGATCGAATGACCCCTCCAAATATGCGGGCTTGCAGTCTAAAATAACGGGATCATTTGCAAAGCTATGGATAAGACTTTTAATTTTAAGATGAAATATAAGGATTTCACATTATTGGTTATGGGGTTAAAAATGAAGCACACACAGAAAGTTTGGTCGAGCAGAACATTTTCCTGAAATCATGCCAACATGATTTTGTTGTTGGGATATAAGAAACGAATTTATCATTATTTTCGTAACTTTTATAGTATTTCGTGACTTTCATATGCTAGTGATGATGTAGCGAGCGCCAATATTGTAGAACAACATTTCAAACTGTAAATAGAATGGTAGATATTGGAACTTTTTATGTTTTACAATGAAATTATTATCAGAACATTCCAATTTATATTTCATCACTTTAGTGTAAGGAGCGACTGAAAGTGGACGTTATCAAAAACAAGATTGAATATGTTTCCTTTCAAAATAGTTCAACAACACTACATTAGACAAAATTATTAAAGTATAGTCATGATCACAACATCTCAATCTTTTCAAGTTTTTATTTGTTTCTTGAACTGTTGGATTATACCTTTGAAATATAAAAAGTATTTCTTCCTTGTTTTTTATCTTATCACATTTTTGTCCATTTTCTCGAATATTGTCAAACCAGTGAGATGAGGCTGTTATTAAAAAATATTTTTTATTTCATTTATTTGTTGTTGTTGCTGATTGTAGATTTACTGTAAATGTGATTGTGTATAGGCTCAATTATTGTCTTTATTGTAATTATTTATTGTTAGTAGCTTTTGAATAGATTTATTTATTGAAGCTACTTCAATATTAAAGGATTAGCTTTGGTATATGTGTTTGATTTTAATTTCACAATATTGATGAATCCTGAAGCAACCTTAAGATTTATTTCAAAGTAAAACAAAGACGAAACCAAAACAGCTCTTCTCTGGCACGATATGGCTGCTAGTGGCAAACTATATCTACGTTTTGTAGGTGGTGTATTCTGATTATTCTGAACGCTTACTTTCAAAACTCGTGGCTAGATGGGAAGCAGCAAACTGGTTGAAATGACAAATCATGCACTTTAAATGAGAATTTGTCAGGCCATGAACTACACACAGAAAACAGCTTGATTGTATTATACATGTATATAGATATATCATAATATATATGCAAAAAATATTGGTTAGAATGAAATCCTGTTACGCCAGGATTTCTGTCTATCTATTCTACCTTCCATCAAAGGAAGTATGGACTCGATATGTCTTTAATGAGAATACTGAAAAATGCTCTAATAGTACAGAGCACTCACATCTGTTATCACAATTACCTGGCAAGGGCATGTTATTGCAGGTCCCTTTATATCACAAGACCACAATAATCCGTTTCGGAGGAACATGGCTTCACCCTTTGAAAAAATAAAACGGTTTCATTACAGAAAAGAAAGTTTGATAGATTTCCTAATAGGTTTTCTACTGATTTATGGATTTGCGGGCAAAATTGTTCATTTGAATTTCTTGTCGTGCGGCCTATTGACAAAAACTAATTGCTTGAAAAGTACGCAAGCTAGGATGGAAAATCGAATTGGGTTTTGAAGGTGATGAAAAATACTTACAGTCCTTGCTATTTTTAATGGTCATAGGTACATATGTATCACTAATTAATTTAAAACATAATAAGTTTATTTATCCACTGATATTTCTTGTTCATAACTGCATATACAGCCCTACGAAAAATAAAGGGCTTGAATATAATTTATAAATGTGCTCAGTCATAGTTGAATGGTTTAGTTTGTTTGATGCATACAATGTAAAAAACAAAAAATATTCCTTTTGAATACACTTTCAGCATCTTAAAATTTAACAAAGTCTCGCCAAGAGTTTATTTTTCACTAAAATGTTGAAAAAAAAAAAATAAATATAGGGAAAATCAAATCCAAAAGTCATATATATTATTATTAATTTATTTTATCCATTGAAAAAAATACTGAAATATTTTTCTTATTTTTCGTGTTTTTCAATATTTTAATAAAAAAGAAACATTCGGCGAAAATTTTGCAGTTATGAACATGAAATATCAATGGATAATTACGTTTATTATGTTTTATTATATATTTATGATCATCAAGTATAGCTATAAGGACTGTAAATATTTTTTACACACTCAAAATCCAATTTGATTTTTCATCTTAGCTTGCGTAATTTTCCAATAATTAATTTTTTTCGAAAGGCCGCTCGCCAAAGAAATTTAAATGAACAAATTCGCGTGCTATATCGATTTTCTCGTATACTATAGTTTATACAGAAAAATTAGCGGATAACTTTTTCAGGAAAATTGAGCTTTCATTTTTGTATTGAATACTTTTTTGGTATTTTCAACGATTGATGAGTCATAGGCGAAAACAGACTTTTATGACCAAATCAAAGGGGTGGTTTTTCAGGGTTGAAGCCCTCCAAAACGGATTATAGTGGTTTCATGATATTTGGGATGTCTGCTAACATTTTATCATGTGCGTAGCAGAGCTGTGCCGAACACTGACAGAAAGTGCTTCGAGCACTAAGCTCTGAGCACTCTTCAAAAGTGCTCCGAAATCTCGAGCACTAAGCACTTTAATTTACGAATTGCTCGCGATTACTATGCACTTTCAAAAAGTATTTCCAGCCAGGGAGCACTTAGTACTAAGCACTTTTCAGACTGTTACATACTTAAGTTACCAAAACACAAATAATATTACATCGCGACATGTTTCGCTACACTGTCGCTTTTTCAAGCGAGTTATTATATTAACCGCTTGAAAAACTACAGTGTAGCGAAATATGTCTCAAATCTGTATTTAATGAATTTTTTAAAAAATATTACCATAGCAACCCTATTTTTTAAGTACATCGCTAGGGTTACTGTTTGATTTCAGTGTTTAAAATCCATGCATGAGAGAGTAGATAGTTCTTGACCTGTCAATTGGAACTGTTATGATAAAAAAGATATCAACTTAATAACATATAAAGTTTTGTGGTTATAATATGAATTCGTAAAAAAAGTTTTGATATCGGTGACGGATTTGGTCTCCGATACGTAAACGTAGTTTGAAAAGAAGAAGTAATATTCAATTATTTTGAACTTATTTTTTTAGATAGGAAAAGTTACTGACAAAATTGTACTATTTTTTCAAAACAGTAATATTCTAAACGCAGTACTTATCGTAAAAAATTGATTTTTTGGTGAGGGGTGGGGGGTGATTACATCAACACTCTATTAGAAATACTAAAAGAATGACGATAAATTAAGAAATAATTCCAATTTCTCATATTCAAGAAATAGAAGCTACCCAAAACACCAAAACTGCGTCACTTTCACTCGACGCGCGTTCTCAAGAGCTCTACAGAGCTATACGCTTACAGTAAGCATATTATAAAGAGCTTGAGAATGCTAACTTTGTTATCGAAACGCGCGTCGAGTGAAAGTGACGTAGCTTTGGTGTTTTGGGTTGCTTCTAATTCTTGAATTGTATTCATACCAAAGGTTCCAAACATCCCTTTCGAATTTCTCATATCATTTTTAAGCCATTATTTGATATTATTGGTGATTGCTGAATTAAAACAAGCTGAATATATTGCAAAATTCATTTTTATTGTATTTTTTTATATGCATAGGATGTTCCAGGTCATGGCATTCGTCAACTTGAAATCAATAATTATGTTCACCTATAATCTATGAATTGTTTTACCTTGTGAGTAATAGTTTCCTAAATAATTTACCTAAAATACAAAATAACACTAAAATATATAAGTATTACCAAAAGCTATAGAACAACTACATATATTATTTCCTCATATATATCTAAATATCCGAAATATTCAATAGAGTTGTGGGTATATATTGAACGCTGAACGTGACCAAATTTTGGTAAAGTAATGCTGGCCATTAAATAAAAATAATTATAATCAACTAAGAACGATCAAATTGAATGATATCTTTCCGGCATGAACAAATTTCCAGTTACAACTTTTATCACAAGCACTAATATGGAAAGGATAATATTATAATTATAACCTATTTGTTTTAGTATATTTAAATACCAGATAATGAAAAGTTATTGTGAACATATATGTAAATATTATAAACGTTCTGAAGTTGTCATTAGACTGTCTTGTGAAAGTAAGATGTCCTTGGATTCCAAACCAAATATTAGTTCTTTTTGGATATGGTTGGTGGTTCAGTTTATACTTTGATGTGAATTATAATTTCAATACAGTGTGTCTCACTTATCATGGAACCATCCCGGTAATAACATTCGTAATTTTTACGCAGAATTCTGAATTTTGTAGAATTGAGATACACCATGTACAAAATGTGATCGAAGGGGTCATTTCAACTGATATACACTGCACGTCATCAGCGATGGAACTAATACCTACATATTTCCGAAAAATCATAGTTCCTACCTAATCGGCAAAATATACCCCCGTAACTGTTGATGTAGAACTGTGCAGCATCGATAGATACAGCAAAAGATCTACAGTTCTACGTAAATAACTACCTAAGTTAGGAGGCTGTTTCTATATATGAGAAATGAGATTAACGCGGATTTTTCAGAACTGAATATTCTTAAGTATAAGAAATTGGATTAGTAGTGAAATGGTCGTTTTGATAACAAATTCGAGACATTTTCTACCTATATCTATCGAATCTCCAAAATTCAGAATTCTACGGCCACAATTATGTACCATGAGAAGTGAGACACACTACACTGTATATTCCCATTGAGTTCTAGGTAACTTCTTATTTAATTATTGCATCATCACATGCTTATTGTATATTAGTACCGATTTCGAAGCCTATACCTATATTAAATATTTCCATTTTTACCTATTTATATCCTAAAATTGATTTTAGTTTAGTAATAGTGGTGATAAAAAGGATGATGTTTGAAGAATTTGTTCGATTGGTGATGTCCAGCCATGCTATTAACACCGCCTCCGTTATTCATTCCGTAAGTAGCCCCGTTTCCTCCATATTTCGCTTCTCCGTATCGTCCTTGGTTTGCGTTAGCTTTGTCTGCGAGCAGTTCGTTGACGAAGTGTCCTTCCTTTTTGGCCTCTTCGGCATTGAATTTGCCGTCCTGTTGACCTCCTTTGAAGGAAGATCCGGCGTTTTCTCCAAAGCTGCCCGATTGGCCGTTGAAGATATAATTGCCGCCTTCGTCGTGATCTTCGTCGTAGTATTCTTCTGTGTTTCCAGTTTCTTGTTTCTGGTGAGAGTTTTTGAATCCCTTGATTTTGTGGCCTTTTTTGTGTCCTTTCACCATATTAATTTGGCCTTCGTTTTTGCCTAAACAAGACAAAATAATGAATCGTGAAATAATTAATGGTTTTGGATTGAAAGGCATGGAGAACACTGTGTAACGGTTATTTGGCCATATGCAATAATTATATTCATTCTTATTGAATAGGTAACACTTGATTCATTTTTGACAAGTACTGAAGTTCCTTAATTCAAGATCATAAATGCCAGCACATTCTTATTATATAGGTTAAACTTCTCGTTCACTTCGATAACGCTGTGAAAACACAGAACCAAGCATTCTGTAACTAGAAAATAACTTATTGGTTTAATGTTGACCTAATCAGCTAATTGCTTGTGTAAAATGAGAGCCTTAAACTAGTTTGGGAATGCATGTACAACCTCAATGAACTGGCAAAACACGAATAATCCCACTTTTTGCTCATTAATAATGAATTTTTGAAATTGCCGTCATATTGGAGGTCACGTGACATCTATCAAGGTGGATTTTTAGGTTTTCCGATATGCAGAAAAGATCTATTTAATATTTTTGGTGACTGGCAATACTTTTTTTATATGTGGCAAATATTATGGTCCTCGTATAATTTTCTATCATGTAATGATGATTCAACTCTCGTGGTTTGTCAGTCAATGGAATTCACTCTGTATACGGTTTGTTTTTATAGAACGCTTACCTTCTTTATTGAATGCTTTCGCTCCGTGATACATTTTTCCATCTTCATACACGTTTTTGCCTCCGTTAGCACCCGCGTACTGGCCTGAATCCCCCTTCACGTCTTTAGCGGCGATTTCTCCCTTATTGAATCCAGATTCGCCCTTATCGAATTGTCCACCTTGGTTCCCATGTGCCTGTTCGTAACGTACGTCGTTTAGGTTTTTGTTTCCACCGCTGTACGCCCCTTGATCCACTTCGCTGCCCCCGTAACCGTGCATTCCCATACCACCTCCCATCATCATGCCTCCGCCTCCGCCGATCATACCAGCGCCGCCACCCATCATACCGACACTGCCTCCCATCATACCGGCACCACCTCCCATCATACCGGCGCCACCACCCATCATTCCGGCGCCGCCTACCATGCCTCCTCCTCCTCCACCGATCATACCACTGCTGCCGCCGATCATACCTCCTCCTCCACCTACCATTCCAGCTCCTCCACCCATCATTCCAGCGCCATTGCCTACCATACCCGCGCCTCCGCCAACAATTCCTGCTCCTGCACCCATTCCTAGAAATTATTTTGAATATTGTAGTCGTACTGTTTCAACTGTTCAAACGATGATTCATTCATTTTCATGTATTTATTTATAATGTACACAAACCTATGAACCTTTTTTCTATTTACAGTTTGGTATCAGTCAATATTGTAAATAATACAAAACAAATCAAAACTTTAAAATTAGACAGATAACAAATTCAATTCCATAAAATAACTACAATACAATAATATGAATAAAATAAATTACAGTTCTCAAATGATTTGTATAAAGTAGTGGAGATCGATAGTACTTGAGTTTTCTTCATAATAAAGAGATCTATGTCGTTACCACAGGGCATCAAAACCTATTGGCAGTGAACCAATATTGAAAATTTTACCTTTATTTCCATTTAATATTACATAACTAGCATTTTTTAATTTAAAAAAATATGTAATGGAACTAACTATCTTTCAAGCAGAAATACAAGCTATAGATGTTATGTACCCAAGTGTCTCGAAAGGTGATCCTGGAGATAAAATCTATACAGGGTGTCCCATGACGATTAAGTCAGGGAATATCTCGGAACTCGAGAGTAGTAGAGAGTTGTAATTTAGGGGTTGCAAATAAAAGTAGCTTTTTCCGATATTATGTTACTCAATGAGCTTTTTGTTTTCGGTCACCTGACATCAGTATCAAAATTATTAACGAGACAACCTGTATATTTTGGCATTTGTATGTTCCTCTCGATAAAACAATTTCAACAAACTATTAACATTTTTTTGCATGTGAGTGTATGCTCGAAATGACGACATTTTCTCTTGATACTTTTAGTGAACTGTCAAACTTGTTTCATTTAATTAGGTATGTACCTCTCTAAGAAACAAATGTGTTCGCAATATATACTCACCAATTCCAGCTCCTCCCATGCTCATTCCAGCTCTCTGCATCCCCATTCCTGCTCCTCCCGACATGCCCATACCACTCATGCCGATTCCTCCTCCACCCATCATGCCTGCAGCCCCCATTCCCTTAGCACCCATCATACCATCACCCATTCCCCCACCGCCCATCATACCCGTCCCCATTCCACCAGCACCCATCATACCAGCCCCCATTCCCCCACCGCTCATCATACCAGCTCCGCCACCCATTCCCATTTTTCCCGCACCAATTAAATTTCCGCCCCCTGCCATCCCCATGCCGACGGGGTAGTAACCGCACTCAACATTTTGGAGAAGTATCAATGCTGTTGTAATTGTTAGGAATTTGAACATTTTGCGGTTTGGACCGAGGAGACGAGACTGACTGTAATCGATGGTGGAGGAGAATTTATATCCAAAATCTACTTGTGTAAATTGAATTAATCGGGAAGTGACGAACTCTTCGATTTTGTTGGTGAGGATATCTGGTAATTCAACCTTTCAAGCATTTTTACCGTAAACGTTTGTTCAGCCAAATAGTCTATTGTTAATTATCTATTGGTATGGTTCGTTTGTATTTTTATGGGTCAAGAGGCGCTTTTTTGAGTGTCTACTTAGCAGGATATCTATTGTGTGTTCCAAATCTTGATTTACCCATACGTATATCTGACTTAGAAGTGCGATAAACAGTAAGTAATTCAGGTACGTGTGTCTGGGATCCCAAATAGCAATAAACTCCAGGAGATATCTGAATTTCATAACTGACTAAAAATGCTGCAGCATTGTAAATATCGATATTGAGAGGTTCTTGAGATATTTGAAACTGAAATTCAATTTTTATCCATTTTGGACTGCAGTAGGTACCTGAAGAAGATACCCAACATAATATAACGCTGGAACACTTCATTATAGGTACTTCACACGTGCCACGTCCCAAGTCAAATCCTGTAA
Source organism: Chrysolina haemoptera (assembly GCA_958298965.1). Taxonomy (NCBI): domain Eukaryota; kingdom Metazoa; phylum Arthropoda; class Insecta; order Coleoptera; family Chrysomelidae; genus Chrysolina; species Chrysolina haemoptera. The sequence continues at coordinate 30,259,703 of OY282598.1, forward strand.
TGTTAAGGTGCGTATTCACTAGAGCATTCGTTCCGCACGAGCACCGAATGAGCATCGAACGAGCAAATGCTCGGATAGTGTGGACGCTGATTTGAGCACAAACAGAATGCGTGTTTACATTATGCAGCAAAACGCAGTCTGAGTTTGAACCGAGCAGCACATGTACTCATTCGGTGCTCATGCGGAATGAATGCTCTAGTGGATACGCACCTTTGAGAGAACATCGTGAGAGCCGAGGAAAAATAGGGAGGAACTGATGTTCTCGAATTGCTGAAGGGGAACATATACCGATGCAGCGAGTTCTAAAGCTTTGACGTTCATAGGAAGAACGAGTCCTGGAAAATATATGTTCGGTATATCTCCAATATATGGATGTAATGACTGCGCTTGATGGGTCAGTATCGAATGACCGCTAACGATTGATGATATTTCAGAAGAACATCGTACATTAAATAAATTTCCATAAAACAAAGATAGATCTCCAATCTTTCCGCGGTGTTCCAGATAACGAGCTTATGAGCAAGGTATCACCGATAAGGCAAATGGTTCTGCACTCCATATATGAGAACAGTGTTTCTAAACATGTAGGATTTGAGCCTTATAAATCATATTCAGTTGACGGCAAGTAAAATACTTCTTGACACGTAAAAAAGGTTTAGGGATGCACTTTTGGCAATGATCTTCACGTGGTTTTCCCATTCAAGGGTACTGCTGATGATAATACGGTGCAATAAAATGAAAGATTCCATTGTTAAAGATACTCCTGACATAGTTTAGCTGGCCACTGTGAGATCCACCTTTCTAGAGAAAAGACATGCTTGGTTTCTATTCCTATTGAATTTCACCAAGTTGTTGGATCCTCATTCTAAAACTGAGTCCGTATTTATTTCGTTCACGATTCTTTCTCGTTCATTTCTGCTGCCACTGGCGGATACCGGAGCTTTGGAAGAGAAAGCTGCATGGAGGGTACTATCATCCGCAAAGCTGTGCACTGGACGTGGGGTAGCTCCCACTAAATCATTGATGTGAAGAAGAAACGGTGTTGGTGCTAGAATGGATCCCTGCGGAACTCCAGAATTTATTGGTAGAGTGCCGAATGATACTCCATCGACCACCACGTTGAGAGATAGGTCTGAGAGAAAGCTGGATAGCTAGGAACACAAATGGGAAGGCAAGCCATAAAATGAAAGTTTGGCAAGGGTCTCTGGTGCCAAACGCGGTCAAACGCGCCTTAGAGATATCTAACACAACTCGATATTTCTCGATAGATTGCTGCCGAATATGTGAGACATAAGCAAGCAAGACACCAGTATATCTCTGATGCCGCAAACCATATTATCGATCATTAATAACTACTAAGCGTTCTATATATTTCATGAACTCGATGTTGATGACTTTTTCCATGACTTTCGAGCTAATAGATAGCAGTACGATAGGTGTGTAGGTCTTTTACCCCTTTTTGCGGAATTTACTCTTGAAATTGTCCCAGCTGGACTGAAATACCCCCAAATTATAAGAGAGGTTAAATAACTTGTAATAGAACTGGTGTTAGTTTGGGAGTGCTTCCCTTGGAATTCCGTGATAACCACTAAGTTTGTTGGTTTTAACACCCAGCAAAATCCGTCTGATGGTTCGTTGGCAGTAGATGATCTTAGGCATATTACTGTCAATGGGAATAATGTTCTGGAATTGTTTTCCCAATAAATACAGCGTGAAACTTGTAACAAACATGTTGGCAAATATATTGGCATTTTTCTGAGCGTTCGTTGCTAGTGTTTCATCTTCCTTGGGTAGTGGAGGAAATGAGCTGGAAGTAAAATTTTTTCCCATGGCTTTGGTAAATGACTGCAGATTCAAAAGCTTGCCGCGCAACGTTTTCAGTTCGAATACGAAAGCGGCAAGCTTTTGAATCTGCAACTCATAGAATAATCTGAAGAAATTATTTTCTTCATTCTTATTTAATTTGGGAATTTTAGAAAAACATGATCTTCTATCCCAAATACTTTGATAACATGACAACATATATCTTTCTCCGTATGTGCATAAGTCTATCAATTGGGCGGTCTGGAAAACATGTAATGAAAATGCTAAGATGAGGTTCATGTTAGTCACGGCTAACTTCTTGTTCTTTGAATCACGACGTTGGACCATTTTGAAGGAGTCAAAGAACCCGAAAGTTCGTCTGAATAATTAAAAACTGATAAGTAACGCCCTGAAGAGCTATTTTAGTGCAGTCAAATTTGAGTAATTTTTCGGGTTGATATTGGACAGATTCATTTTAATTTTCTCACTGTATTATATTGTGACACATTCAAAATGGAAACACCCTTGTGGCCAATGAAATGTCTTTCATTCATCAGGTAGACATTCAAATTGCCCAAATTCCATAACTTAGTCATTTTAGAAAACATTTGACTACACGTAATTATTAAATGGTTCATGTCAAAATAAGTTCATCACTCAAATAATTATAAGGGAATAAAGTTTGAAAAATTTGCCGTTTAATCAATACTCCACTTCAATTTCATAACTTTATCAAAATTCTGAAATATCACTGCTCAGAATTTAATCAAAATCTGTTATTGAATAAAAAAATTAAAAGAGTAAAATAAAATTGTCTAAAAGTTTTTCAAATTTCATCATCTTTTCAATTAAAATGAATATTTTTAAAATGTTATTCCCTGATACATTTTTTATTGATGGATGCATTCCAACGTCATCATGAACTATTGAAAAATGTCACGAATGCAGGGGTGTTTTCTAAAATATTTTCTAAAAAAAACGCGGAAGATTTTTTTTTTCAAATTTCCTTGAAAAATAGGAATAGTTGGCCCTGAAAATGAAGAATAATTTATGAAATTTTGTGGGCTAGTAGACATTTTGAATGTCTACCTAATAAAAAAACATTCTAATTGATTAAAAAATTTATGTTTTATAAGAGTTCCATTCCATTTTAAATGGGTCACACTGTAGGTACCTACAACTTTGGGAAACCTCAAAAAAAAACTTGATTAGATATATTTATTTTCATTTAATATGCCATATGAGAATATATATCCACTTATATACTACAGAATAATATCGGTTCTAAAACGAATCAACTAATTATAAATACTTTGGATAATGTTTGTGAAACTTGTTAAACTCCTGATGACCAGCGTTGTCATGAAGATTACCAACATTTTTAACAGCATAAGATGTACCGTCTCCAACGAACTTGTTCTGTCCATATTTTCCTTGCTCGGCATTCTCCTTATCGGCCACAAATTCATTAGCGAATTTTCCTTCTTTCTTCGCCTGTCCACTACTGAACTTAACGTCGTCCTTCTCTCCTTTGTACATTCCCTGGTTGTTTTCGCCAAATCCACCTGGAACAATCACAAATCAGACTCTGAATTCTGAACAGATTTCTTATAGTATTTTCGAAAAAAAAGGAGGAATTTTGAAAAAAGTTGTATATCTAGACAAATTATACTATAATGTTACATTTTAGTAATGCAGCTCAAACACGGTTTTCATAGTATGTTATAGCACACAGTTTCAGATACTTGATTCCAGACCTGAAAATAGCTGTTTACGGTACTGAGTACCGTAATGAACAATTTCACTGGACACATATCATCCGGAGTAGTGAGTATATTCTGTAAATAGGTTAGATTGGCAATTTCACTCACTATATGAAAGTCGCGTCTCCTGCGATATGAGGACCAATCAGAATGGGATTTCGCGAAAGTTCACGCTTCCTTTCGCTTCCTTTCTTTCCGATCCGGAAAGACCACTTCGTCAAGTCAACCACAAATATAAAAACAGCAATGATACATCTTGTCATCTAATATGACATAAACGTCAGGTTGACAGACTTCATGTTTATTATTCATTAGTTGCAACTATTGAAGAATTCACTTTGTTTACTCTATCAAATTTCAAATAATAACTTGGTTGGTTCGTGAAATTATCTCAATAAATACGACTCGTGCTCACAATACAATCGATAATTCTGCCAGAAATCTTTAACTCGATCAAATTGCTTTGAGGTAACACCACGAGTCTCTACGAGCATAACGAATTTTCATTGTGAGCGAGTAACAGACTATACTTTTTCCATTCCAGGAATTGAAAAGCACCCAATTGTTCATAAGACATAACTAACCATGGGTTAACCTAAACTATTTATACCATACGATAAGAAAAGAGAAACATAAAAGACTCAAATAACTATAGTTATAAAAATCCCGTGTCACGAATTTTGTTCGTGCCAAACTCCGAAACCACTCAACCGATCTCAATTAAATTTTGCGCACTCAGTGTAATTTGGTCCAACTTGGGAGATAGGATAGTTTTTATTTCGACTAATTACGTATAGTAAGCGTACAGCTCTTGAGAATGCTAACTTTGTTAGCGAAACGCTCGTCGAGTAAAAGTGACGCAGTTTTGGTGTTTTGGGTAGCTTCTATTTCTTGAATTATATTCACACCAAAGGTTCCAAAAATCCATTTTCGATTATATCCGTTAAATTAATAACAAAAAAGTTTCAATTCACTACCGATATCGCAATAACAGTTCATGGAACAAATGGGTATGTGGAATATGGTTGATCTATATTTGGTTTCCCACCTCTAGGTGACTATATGGATCTTCAACCAACCAATATTTCCATAGCAAGGAGCGCCAGTCATTTAGATTTTTTTATATTCATGATTGTATTGAACTCTTAATGCTTGACATACATGCACTGAACCAATTTATTATTATAATTACCTTCTTCGCCGGCAAATGCTTTTTTGTCTGCTTCGTCGTGAGCTTCGTCGTATACTTCTTCGGTATTGCTGGATTCATCGCTTTGGTGTGATGTTTTGAATCCTTTTACTGTATGGCCCTTTTTGTGTCCCTTCTTTGCATTTTCTTGTCCAAGATTCGTACCTTGAGAAGGATGAAATTACAGTCAACAAAAACAATCTTCGCATAGTATTCCTAACTACCCTAAATGTGGAAATGTTACAATTATGCAGTACTTTGATGTTTTGTCCCTTGCAAACTGTATTTGCAACAATTTTTTTTCAATCAATATTTTTTGATTGATTCATTGATTTAGAGAAAGTTATTTAACAAAAAACCATTTCTCAGACTAAAGACCAATAAATAACAGAATTGAAATATTTCACGTTATGAATGTGAATCAATACAAGAAGATAATAGCCACTATGTTTGGGAAGATTTTTGAACTAATGCATTGTAATGGCCACATACAAAATGAAGGTACCTACCTTCTTTTCCAAAGTGTTGTTGGCCTTTGAACATTTTCCCATCTTCGAAAACATTTTTTCCACCATTGGCTCCACTGTAGGATCCAGAATTACCCTTAATATCCTTTATAAGTCCTTCTCCTTTGGCGAAACCTGATTGCCCTTGATTGAATTGCCCTCCTTGGTTTCCAAAGCCTTTCTGGAAGAAGATGTCATTGACATTTTTGTTTTCTCCGCCGAAGGAGCTTCCCATCATTTCACTGCCCCCAAAGCTTTTGAGACCACCGAAGCCCATGCCTCCTCCTAGGCCCATGCTTCCTCCTAGGCCCATGCCTCCTCCTAGGCCCATTCCTCCTCCTAAACCCATTCCTCCTCCTGCACCCATTTGTCCTCCTCCCAAGCCCAAACCTTTCCATGGAATAAAAAATAAAGTATAATAGTGACTTTGAAATTTTTTAATATCACGCGAATTTTCAATGTCTTTGATTCTAAGGGCAAAGATTGCCATAATATCAAAAGTATTTTCCATTTTGGTTGTTGAACTATGTCTATAAATCGTTCCAGTAATTTGGTGGACAAAGTAATAATAATCATAATATAATATAATATAAATGACTACAAAATGTTTTAGTTGAACATGTATGCATTTTTTTTTAAACTAGAAGGGAAATGATGAACTACAGAAAACAAACTACAACTTACCTCCCATTCCAACTCTCCCGTATCCAATACCGCCTCTCATTCCTCCTCCACCAAATCCACCCCCACCCATTAACTGGCCACCGCCAATTGGAAAAACAGCTTCTGCATATTGGTTGGTATGGAACAAAACCACCCCAATGAATAACGGAACACCTCCAGTCATTTCAAAAAATAACATCACAATAATGTCTCCAAATTTTAAAAGCCAACTATTTATAGGAAGTTTGTTTTTGCATGATTGCTTATGCAGACAATGGTTCGAATACGTATGGGTAAAGTCTTTCTTCAGCGAGGATGTCTGTAGCAATATGTCCTTTAAGGTTGTTAAGAACATAATGCGTTTTTACACATACAGGGTGCAGAATAAAGGGGAAAAATTCCGATGGTAGAATCATCAGTTTATTTTAAAGCTGAAAGTTCTTATACAAATATTCTTCAAGATGGGCAGGTATTAGTTACAGGGGATTGAAAGTGGTAACAAAAACAATGTGGTTTCCAGAATAACTCCATAAAGACTGATTGAATTTTGGTATGTCATTTGATGGTTTTCAATTTAAAATTTCAAAGCAAATGAAGTATTTATATCTTCAAACAGTAGCGTTCGGCAGATGTGTATCCCTGATCGCCACTTCCACGCGATCGATACCGAGTAATATAAATTCACCATTCAAGAGGCAAAAATCCACCATATTATATAACTGATTTTTATGCTAATTGAATTAATTCGTGGAATGAAAAAAATTAATATAATTTAACACTAGCCTCGAAAGAAGCACTACATTTTTGTTTTCGGTTTTTGAGTAATAGTTTAGTACAACTCAGTGCCGGATTTATACTCACGATTGGAATTTAATGAAACGAAACCAGGTAGGACACACGTTTATGCGAACTTTTTTTCATAAAATCTGAAACTAATGACCTCATTTAATATACGTATTATTATAAAATATTCTTTGAACTCCGCAGGCTCTATCCAAACCACTTTGTTAAAATGGAGGTTATGATTGTAGGAGTACTTGGTAGAATGATGGACTCTAATTTGAAAATCGTACCGGACGTGGGGTGTTACTATTTGGGTAAATAACTGCAGCGCGCCCTCCGTATGTATTAGGGCTCCGGTGACAGGGCCTGACTGGGTTATTCCTAACGGAAATAATAGTAATTGTAATTGTAATAATTGTCCCTCATATACATTCGTAGAATGTACCCAAAGGCGTAACATGTGCGGGTAGAGGTATTATTTGCCTTGATGTTCCAGGCCGACTTACTGATTTTTGGTGGCGTATTCACTTTTCAGCGATGTGAAACTCGGAAAACCTACAGATGGTCGGTGCATATAGCAAACAAGCATCAGAAATACAAAAAGTTATTTTTTTTCAGTTTGGAGTTATTCATTTTTTAAAGATTTTTTCATCAAATTAAAAGGCACAATACCTTCTATTTCTCTAGTCGTCGGCATTCATTGTTGAAAATAAAATACTCTATATATCGTTTAAAAATTTGCCATCTCCTATGATTTGACAATTTTTATAATGAAAATCTTCTGTGCATCCATACGAGAGTGAATTCCTCCTAAACGGCTAGACCGATTATGATGAATTTTTTTCTGAGTGTTCAAGTGGATTCAGGAATGGTTTGAACTCACAGTTCAGTCCACTTCAAAATGTTTTTTTGTTAATTTTTTACTTATAAGTTGAAATCTGCTGCCAGCGCCTTCGCCACCGTCTTCGCAAGGGTTAACGGGGAAACACATCAGGAGATGAACACATCAAGACTGCTGGACAGCCAAGAAATTTTACAATCACAAAAAACATGATTCAGATAATTCTGAATTATTTTTCTTTTTAAAATTCAGGGGAGTAGAATTTCCAATTAACACAACACACTATACAATGGAATATATTCATTATTTCTAAATATAACGATATTTTGGAAAAATCCTCGGATAGGTCGATTTTCTATTCCGATTGGCCTAATTGGCCCCCAAAATGTATAGGGTTATCCGCATTTGAGTAAGAATGACTTTGGTGATATTTTTAAATTTGATACCCAGTATATTTTTCCATATTTGGTTAGTGATTGTCATTACGAGGGTATTTTGGGTAGGGATTATTTCCAAAATATCTTTATTTTCAGAAATAATGAATTTATTCCATAATTTATCCATCCATCCATCATTCATTGGAATACAGACACAAAAATTTGCATATGATGATGATATTCCAACCAATTTAAATGAGTTATGTACGGGAGCAATTGCCAGCATTGTTTGTTAACGTTATGAATAATTTGTACACATATTGAATTAATCACTATTCGGCATTTCATTGATTGAATTCATCATTATTTCTCAGATTCGTTTCCGCTCGAAATTGTCTGAAATTGAAATCTCAATATGATACATATAGAAACAAGTAGTTTTTGTAGGTAATAATAATTATTGGCTCACTGTTAAAAATTAAAGTTATTTTGTTGGGAAACAACTAAGAATTTTTAAAGTGCCTCCATAATAAACACAGACAAATATTTCTAGTTGACGTAGTTTATGGAAACTTCGAATTTATTAGAAATAAAATAATAATTTGCCACTTCTATCATCATTGCACAATTTACGCTGTTAGAAAAGGAAGCTGCAAATCTGAATAGTTCAATTGATGAGGAAGAAAACAAAAAATCTTTGATAGGAGATTTATTAATATACAGAAAATTGCTGGATAAGTTAAAATTAGGTAGTAGGTACACAATACATATGGCTGAGATATATAAATAGGTTTCCTAGTATATAGTTAATTCGTACCCAAAATAACTTCTATCCTTGAAATTATTGCCATTGAAATTTGTTCATATTCATAATCAGTGTTGTTTCTATTGCTATATAGCTTGAATAAACAGTGTAACATGATGAACATTTTCAGATATCGAATGAGATAATGCGCATTTTCGTAAAATAATTCAAAATTCTCAGTTCTTGCAGTATTCATTCAGGTGGTGAGAATGTTTAAATCAACTTGAGGAATTACATCTATTTTTTCCTTCTGCTGTGAAACAGTAGGTCGAAGATAAAAAGTCTCCCGTTAAAATATTGTCGATGAAGGATCCATAAGACCTCCCATACTGCCAAAATATTCTGATAATGGTATAGGTCCATAGTTTTATAAAATATGTGCCTCCATTAACTACTATCATTGACAAATAATAGTTGGTTCCAAAGTTATTTTGAGTATACAGATTTCACTAGGAAACCCTGCTCGCTCTAGACAATAAAATAGTCTAATAAAAACTTGGATGTGCTTTGAAAAGCTTACTCGACTCTTGGTGAGCTTCAACATCATCTGCGCCCAACACTCTATGTTCTCCTAATGTCGAACCATGGCCTGCAAACTTCTTTCCACCAAAATGCCCTTGGCTGGCATGAGCTTTTCCATCCAAAAACTCCTTGTCATAGTGAACTCCTTTCTTGGATTCTCCTGCGTTGAATTTGCCGTCCAAGTGTTCGCCGTTCGACGAAGAAGATCCAGTTTCTCCGAACTTGCCCGAACGACCATCGAAGGCAACGTTACCACCTTCGTCATGTGCTTCGTCAAAGTACTCTTCTGTTTTTTCTGCTTCGTCCTTGTGGTGAGAGGTCGAGAAGCCTTTCACTGTGTGTCCTTTCCGGTGGCCTTGCTTGGCGGTTTTTTCCGCTCCGGATTTTCCTATAAATGAAATTTTCTTTTCGAGTTATTATTAACACCCGCATGTGAATTGACTGTTTGTACTTGTTTGAAAAAATTGATATCATAGGCGAAGAGTAAACATTTTGAACATTTGATAACCTCTGGCAGATCATTAATAAATAATAGAAAAAATAAGGGACCCAGATTTGACCCTTGGGGTACCCCGGAAGAAGCATGAAATTTATCAGAAGTGTTTCCATTATGCTTAACGATGCAGTGACGATTCTGAAGATATCTTTTGAAAAGATTCATAATGTTTTTAGACGTTTCAAAACTGTTTATTGTTTGTAGTAAAACACCATGTATGTGAAGTTCATAAGGAATTCTGGTTAAAATTGACAATGGTTCCTGATCGTAGTAATCAATTTTCCTAATAGTTTTATTGATGGTTATGTTGAAAAGTGGAACATATTCCATTTTTTGTAATATGTAACAGAAAACATCTACTTGCCTTTCTCATTTATTCATATGAATTTCCAATGAACACAAGAGATAACAAAAATCAACTATATGACTGAAAATGCAAATTTTCAGTTACGATTGTTTCTTTTCAGTTAGGGTCACAATATCTATCAGATATAGTTCAATGTCCAGCGTGACTCTAACCGGGGAAGTAGTTGTTTTCTGTTAGATGTTACAAAAATCACAGTTTTTAATGTTTCAACATGAATACCTCCCAAGAGGTTATTTTGAACGATAGAAAATAGCGACTAAAGTTTGTTTTCTAGCCGCATATGATTCCACAACCGATTTTATGAACATATATAATAAAAATCAGGATAATTGCGCAATTTCATAAGTGAATATAACACCTCGTTACTAGAAACTTATCATAGGATTGAGTAGGGCCCATTGACACTTTATGTTACTAGGTCGAGCAGATACAACAAATTTCCAAAATTTCTGAAAATTTGACACATAAAAAGTGTTAGTTAGTTAGAGGTACTCACAGAAATTGTAAAAAATTGAAGAATACGGTGGAAGTTATTTACCTTCCTTTCCAAAGTGTTGTCCATCGTAGTAACTTTTTCCATCATGATGTTCTTTTTTTCCACCATCTGCATCATAAAAATGAGCTGATTCTCCTTTGACATCTTTGAATGCCCCCTCTCCTTTGAAGTGTCCTAAATCACCATGGCTCAGCTCTCCTCCAGAAACTCCATGTGATTTTCGATAATATTCTCCGTCTGAACCTTTCTGTTCCCCGTTGAAGTGATTACTATCTATTTCGGAGCCTCCAAGGAATTTTGAACCTCCAAAACTGTGAGAAAATGTAGGCCTTCCAAGTTCAGAGCCTACTCCGCCAAAATGGTAACCAAATCCTGCTCCTTCATGAACTAGTTTCTGACCTCCAAACCCGCCGCCGCCTCCAAACCCAGCGCCTCCTCCAAACCCAGCGCCTTCTCCAAACCCATCACCTACTCCAAAATTCGGTCCATGTCCTCCAAAATATCCATCCAGACCTCCAGCCACAGGACGGTAGGAAAATGAAGCCAAAACCAAAAATAAGAAACAAAGTGGAAGTATCATTTTTATAGAACGAGGAAAGGTACTCACTGAGATATGATTTATTCAAAACGTATTTATACTAGAATTATCATGAAGGAACGTTTTGGTTGAATAAGTAATAAATATCTCATTATTGATGAATAATACTTCTGGTCTGCGGCTGAGAATGTTCAACCTTCGAAATTATAATTGTCGGGAGAAAAAAATATAGAGTGATTCGACAAAAAATATATGCATTAAATATAAATATCCAAGATTTAAATTGTTTGCCAAGACACACAAGCAAGTGAAAATTGTTAAAAAAAAATTGTTCACGAATAGAATAGAAGAAATTGGTTACGAATAGAAGAAGTAAAACAAATAAGATTTTTTTTTTCAAACGAAATAAAAAAAAGTGTTGTGTCGTACAAGCAGAAGAAAAATAAAAATCATCTATAGTTATCACTCTTTTTACTTCTTTACAACATTCATGATGTACGGGAAATGAGCAATGGACTCCATACCAATATAGGAGCTTCATACACCAAACATTATTTTATTGTCACTGAGAGTGTGGTTTTTTAAAAACTTTGAATATCTCCAAAAACAAGTTTAATCGAATTTTGACGTATCGTTGGGATGCGTATCACCCTGCCCCTCTCCTCAACACACCACCCTTCAGAATCCCTGAATGAAAAAATACCTTGTGATCGGTAAACGGTAAAAATATCCCCCCAAAAATACGGAAAAAAACCTGGCAAAAAACCCCCCGGAAGAAAAACCCGAGAAAAAAGCCCACGGAAAAAATCTCAACGAACAAAAATGAAATTTCCACGCACTCAAATGTCTACGTAAGGCAAGATCGTTCTGGTTATATCAGACTGAATAAATACTCCTTTTTTTTCAGGGTTTTTCCGTTTTTTTCCAAGATTCCTTGTGAATATTGGATTGATAATTTTTTCAAGAATTCAACTATGCGTTCTTTTCAGGTCTGATTTTTGAGTGAAGATCCTTTTGATTTATTAATTCAGTCTTCCGCAAAAACCTATACAGTAGGTAATTCCGCTGGCAATTCTCCAACAGAAAACAAGTACTGTGGCAGAACATGTAGACCTTCGAATGTTCGTATAAAAAGATCATCAACACTCTAACAAAGTATCTACAGCTCGACAAATCTATAAAGGAATATCGATAAACGTATGATATGCGCGAATTAGAATGAGAAAGTATTCGGGTGATAAAACGGGTAGTATAAATTGTACATTCAGTTGGAATATTGTATATTGAGCTCTTCTACTACCGCGCACCGATAGGCGTGCCGATTTCATATTCCTTTATAGATTTGCCAAGCTGTATCTGCTTTTGGTTCAACAACTTTAATTATTTCAGTCCAAATAGAAATTCACAAATTTTACTGGAGGTAAGGTTCAGAAATTACAATAGATAGATATTTTGAGAATATCTGAAAACTTTTCACTGATACAATTGACATTTTTCAAAATTAACAATGCTGGAAGAAAACAAGAAACAAAATCACCTGTTATATCCGAAAGGAAAAATTGAGTTATTCATTTCGATGTAAAAGTTGTTTATTGTGAATATGATCAATGCGTTGTGTCAGTATCTCACAAAACAAAATAAACTAAGTTAATTTGAATTTAGAAAAAATCAGAAAATCCACCATGTTAAAATATAATTAGTACACCACAACCTCAAAAAAAAAATTTATGAAATTATATTCATTATTTTGAATAAGGGTTTATTTCAAAAATAGAAGAGAAAAATTAAGTTTTAAAAACAAGAGGAAAATAAATGAAATTTGTGAATATACTGAAAATTATGACAATTAAAGAAATTTCAATTGATAGATTTGTTTTTATTTTTGCATACAGTGGTAATGGACGCCAGTTTCATATGGCAAATCAGACAAAGCAGGTGTACCTTATTTATTCTCTACACGCTCTCAATAACATTATGCGCAATGAGAAAATAACGCTTATTGTGAATATGAAAATGGTATTCCCAAAACCATGGGGTAGGATGAATAAATGAGATCATCGGTCGTTGGAAAATCTCTCCCATTACTAGTTTGAGATATGATATTATTGGTTATTCGAAACCATTTGAATTGATCATAAAGAACTGCGAATATTCAACGATCGAAATCACTCAAAGTCGAATTCAACAAAGTTTACGTAGTAATGACTTTGTTAAAAAACTCCCTCTGCAGGTATTTTGTTGACAGAGATGGAAATATTTTTTGAACACAAGTACACACAAGTTGTCTTTGGTTTGCGATTGGTCAGATTATTTGATAATTTTGAGATGAATGAAATAGTCTGTATAATACTCATAATACGTATTAAGAAATGTAAAAACATACACACATTTTTATTGGCTTAGATAACTGTGATTGTGTATTTTTTACTTCGAATCAAGTCATTTATTTAAACATTATTTTCGAGTATGTATTCAAAAAAGGAAACATATTCTACTTTGGAATCATTTATTGAAAAATCAAATCAGATGGTGTACTCTGAGTTTGTAGAGTGAAGAGGCTTTCATAAAGATTGAAATTATCTGATGATCTGATGATCACCCATATATCTGATGATCACTGTATAACTACTCAAGTGATTGGATGGGAAGTCATAGTCCGTCAGTCCGCTGCCAAAAAGTGTTATGATTTTATAACGTGTGCTGTCTTGGGTTTTGGCAGTTATGAATCAATCAATAAAGAAGCAAAATTAGCGCGCGCCTGTGGGTCAAACATATTTGAGGGCATAATATGGTGACTCTTAGGACCCACGTGACACGTATGCCAATCGGTTTCCGTCGGATTTTCATTCCATGAAATATTGTTTGGTATACTTGGCATACGCCTTACACTACTTCGTAACACCTATTGGACTCGTGGTGTATCAGACTATCAGAATAGTTCCGATATAATAAATCTCATAAACTACAATGCATAATTACGTATTTATTCGATAAATATTTACAACTTATGAGCTATAATCAGAGAAAAAATCAATGGCATCATTGTCGGATCACACTGGGGGACGAAAGTCGAAACTATTTTCAAATATCTCAGTAGAACGTGGGAATCTTCTTGTAATAATTGCTGGACTCATGATGTCCTGACAATCCCTGCTCTCCGATTCCTTTATTGAGCCCATAGCTTTCCTCGTTCTGGGCATAGTTATTTCCCCCGAATTTTCCATGGCCTGCGTGAGCTTTATCCACTATATACTCATTCCCAAAATGACCTTCCTTTCTGTTTTCCCCAGCGAGGTATTTGCCGTCATTGAACCCACCTCGGTTGGAACTAGCACCGTTTTGTCCGAATTTTCCAGCATGGCCGTCAAAGGCATAGTTGCCACCTTCGTCGTGATCTTCATCGTAAAACTCTTCGGTTTTGCCGGATTCATCAAGATGGTGTGATTTTTTGAAGCTCTTGACATTGTGTCCTTTCTTGTGGTTTTCGTTCAGGATTTGCTCCGCACCTTGTTTACCTGCGAAAATTAATTGTTTGGTTTGAATATTGTATAAAGAGTTTATAGTTTATAAAAATTATATAAATCAGACAATGTGTTGTTCATTGGTGAAAGCTCAACATTATCAGTAAAAGTGAGTGTATGGAATAGAAAAAAAATCAGTACCTTAAGAAATACACATTGATATCAAATTATACATTTGTACACTACTCATGTGTTTTCTTGAATATTTAAACGAGAATATTTGAATAATAAATATAAAAGAAATTTATTATGAATCGAAGATGCTTCAAAGAAATTGCTGGAAGATAAAAAGCAACAGAGTATATAATCATAAAACAAATTTTGTACTCTCTGCAGTAGAATTTGTTTAATTATTTTGCCCAGAAGCTGTTACTTGATTCTGAATGTTCAACATATCTGTGCCAGTTTTTATCTTTATCTTTTATCACACAGTACAGGATTTTTGTGAAAATTAGAATATTAAAAATTCATCATCTGGTATATAACTCACCTTCCTTATCAAAATGCTCGCCTCCATGGTAAGCTTTACCAGCATGGTGTGCATTATTGACACCATCAGTATCAGTAAAGTGAACGGACTCTCCTTTGACGTCTTTCAACGCAACTTGTCCAGAATTATAGCCGGCATCTCCGTGGTTAAGGACTTCTCCATTGTTACCGTGACTGCTTGAGTAATGGTCACCGACAGCTTTCCTGTTTTCGGCATTGTAGATATGTTTGTCAATTCCAGATCCTCCGATGATTCTACCACCTCCTAGTGCCAGTCCTCCATATCCCACTGAAGAAACAAGACCCCCGGTAGGTTGGTGGCCGTATCCAATAAGACCTCCGGTAGGTTGGTGGCCGTATCCAACGAGTCCTACAGTAGGTTGGTGGCTGTATCCGATTCCTTGTCCATATCTGGAATTGAATAGAAGATATTTTGTACCACAAAACTTGAATTGTTTCAGAACAGGGCCAAAACGATTTGTAAGTAATTGTATTGTAATAGTAAGTATGTCATTTACATTAAATTTTTCGAAATTGCCGAAAACATCATTTGAACAATAATCAAATACGCAAAATCTTCGAAGAACGAAGGCCATTTTTTCATATTTGAAAAAAATATAGTCTATACATATACATATACTATAGAGTGTAGTGTATTGATAAATGGAAATAGTTATCATAACATATTGAATATTGTTTTACATTTAAGTAGGTTAAAGATGATATTGTTTGAAATATAATAGTACATAGTCCTAGTTACATTGCCCTAGTTTTAGGTCAAGTTAGAATAGAATAGTTAGAATAGATCGAGACAACGAACCTGAAACTTGTGTGGCACATAAATCAATTCGTTACAATAAATGTAGTAATAAATAATTTCCTGCGTATCATTAGAAGGAGAATAGGATACCAAAGGACCATCCCATTACAAGAGTATACGTCCCTATTTGAAATATAAAATTGTTGTTTCATTACTGTCAAATATAGAAAAATAAATGTGGAAATAGTTTTATTTTAATTCAATTTTCTTTGTAGATCGCTCTTCATCATCAGAACTAATGCAGCTTTCGTTTTCTTTAAATTCATCTTCGAACTCTTCGATATCTTTTAGTTCGTGTACTTTCTTCGTCTTTGATGTCCAAGGGCGGTTTTTTAGTATTTGAACAGAATTCAGAACCATGACATTTGAAGCACAAATTTGTGAATCTCAAGCCATGCTTGCGAAAGTCAAATCTTTTACCATTGCATCCATCCTGTTTCGCAGCTACAGTAGGTAATTTCAAGCAATTTTTCTTTGCATGCCTGTCTGAAAATACCCTGAAAGTTTGAATTCTTTTGTTTCATGGAATGTGTAGTACTGAGCTACACTGAAAAGGAAAATACGTTTGTTCACTATGCTACATCAAAATATAATTGCCCCAATTTCGCTTTCTTTTTCCATTAAAATCAACTTCTCTGGTTAGTTTTAGCTGATATCATTAAAATGGACCAGTTGTCTGCGAATGGATGTACTGCTAAAGGAACTAACTTCTATCTTGAGGATGACATTATATTACATGCAAATTCAACGCTTATTTGCAATAAAAAAAAATAAGAAATTCTCAGGATTACTGAAAAATCTTTTATGAAAAAGTCACTGAATATAATTAAAATTATAGTCTCACCCATATCCAGCGACGTTTGAAATTCCCACGGCTGCTGGATAATGGCCGTAACCGGCTTCAGCAACTTCGCCACCATAACCCAATCCTTCCACAGCACCACCGTACCCAATTCCACCGGATGTAATCCCGACTGCGCCAATATTAGAGCCGTAACCAATACCCCTTGAAGAATACCCAGACCCAAGACCTAGTCCCTCTGCACCTTTATAGCCCAATCCAAAACTTCCATGTCCATATCCCTGATCTACACTCGCTGGACCAAATCCTACAGCTTTTGGAATTCCTGCATAGGCAATATTTGGAGTATGGGAGGCAAACCCACCCTCGTAGGATGTATGTGGAGTGTGTGCGTAGCGAGAGCCAATATAAGCAGACTGTCCCAAGTCAGGGGTGTACCCCTGTCCAGGACCATATCCGATGTTGGTGTATTTGCCCCCATACGAGCCGATTCCAAGATGTTCACCACCCCCGACCCCTATTTCGGTAGGGTAGTACTTTGCTTCGACAATAATGACATTTAAGATAAAAGCGCAGATAACCGAATAAAACATCTTATAAAAATGATAGACCGAAACTGAATGTCAATAATTTACCATAAATGTATTTATAGTCTGGTGGTTTTGGTTGACTAGTTTATGAATTAATAAATTATTTCTTTTGTTGGCGATATTGTGGCAGGTAAATCCGATCTATTTATGTGACCTCAAAGGTTATTGCGATTCTGAAAAAGTTCAGTTTATTGTTGATGGATGACAGTACACTTTGGTATTACTCAATTTCGGATAAAAAGAAGTAATTTAATGCTTGGTTAGCGTTGAACAATGTTTAAATGGAAAATTATCTGTGAACGGTGGCGGATATAGGGATGTAAAAAGATATCAATGTCTTAGTCATTATAACAAATTGGTCTGAATGAAAAAAAATATTTCGGGAATGTAAACTTGTAGATCAACAAAGACAAATTTTGCCGGAGAACGGTTGTTTGCCGCAAAGATTTTATCAAATTATTCCACGTAATAAAAAAAAAAATAATAATAATATTTCGGTTTTGCACCCCCACGATAGATCTGTTTCGGACGTTTCGGTACCTACAAGTATTGCGTTTCGGTAAATGTATAGTATTGAATTAAAAAAGAATAGAGCATTTGAAGTGCATTTTAATGTATTAAAATCAATGCCAGGTCTGACTGAAAGTTTAGTTTGTGGAGGAAATTTGTTAATGTTTTTTTTGTAATTTTTTTCAGGCTGTGAAAGGTTGAAATACAAAAAAATGCTAACAATCCAAGTTACTTCAATCAATCCATTCATCTCTCCAACCCCTAATGACGTATAGAAAAATAATATTTATAATGCCCACTGATTTTTGATTCATTACCATACAGTACTTCAGACAGTTATTGTCATCGTGAACAGCGAAACTGAAAACTCAACTATTTCATTATTTCATACCTACTTATCGCTATCCATTGGGAAGGGGTTGGACAATAATTGGTCACATAGTCTCCTATGTTCCGTTCATCGAGCGATTATCTGTATACAGTTTTCATTGAGATTCAATTTAATAAACAATAGAAACGCGACACAGTAATATTCTGTTGATATCATCAACTATTACGTATCTATAAATGTATCAATTTTGATGAGTTATAAGTACTTAAAAAACATTGTGCTTCTCGAAATTGGAATCAGTGAACGTTTTGATAGTGAAAGTGAAAATTTAAAATGTTAAAAATTACACGAAATTGTTGGTCCTACGGTTTCGCAATTTTATCATGACTATTTTTCTCATTAAAAAAAATTGTTAAAATTGTGTTTTTCGTTAACCTGCTGTCGTCCCCCTACGAATGGCAGCCCTCAGAAGTCGAAACTTGTGCGAGCTAAGGATCAACGAGGTATTACCTTCTAACGTGCGATTCCTAGCACGACTCGAGAAAATAGATCTCGAAAGGAGGTCTTCATCCAAACCATAACTTCGCATCACGTTGCTTGGCTTTGATATCGATGACCCACGCGCTCTACCGTTCGAGCTGCCCTCTCGGATCGTAAAATTACTAATTGGCTAAATTATTCCGTTGAAGAAAGTAATTTTTCATTGATATCAGATTGAAATATGCACTATATAATTTCAGTTATTTGTTTCATGTTCCTTCGTTGAAAATACTTCGGCCTATAGTACATCACTACAACTTTTTCACATGTAATTCAGAAAGTGTAACTTGAAATTCAGATTACTGAAATGTAATACAGAAAATGTAATTAGTAATTCAGAATAGTAAATTGAAATTCAGAAAGTTTATTTTGAAATTCAGATTTGTTATTTGGATTTCAGAAACCGTAACATGTAATCAGATTAGTAAATTTATAAATTTTTTGAAGGATTCATAAATGCCTTGGAATAACCAATCCTGGTAAGCTATGCCAGAAGTCTGATACTCTTCTTGCAGTCCAGGTATTCAGCGTTTTGCAAAATTGACGAATCCAGCTTTTCATAACAATCATCTTTGGGCCAAAGATCACCCAATGTTATTCAAGAATATCGATACCAATATGAGTTTTCATATAACGGTACGGGTCGGAATTATAGGCCAAATATTGGGTGGATTTTCTCCAGGAGTAGATTCCCATTTCAGATGGAAATGTCTAGCTATTCGATCACGAATGTGATTTATGCATATACAGGGTGTACCAATACTCAACATCATTCTTCGGAGGGCTGATAGTCCAGCTCATTACTGACCAGAATATCACAATATGATGTTAATAAAATATTGATAGTTTTGGAGATATTGGCACATTTATGAATTTCGTGGAAATCGAAACTGTCGAGCAGTATTTCGGAGTGCCGCAGATATAAAACTTCATAGTATGAGATTCTAATTTTTGTTATGCAACCCTTCTATTCATAACTCTTCTATATAGATAACGATCCAAAATAAAAATATTGGTGCAATACCTTTGGAGAAAAAAATCATATTTGCCCGATTAACCAGTTAATTTATTTTATTAGCTTATTTACTGTAAACAAAATCACCATCAATAACATAAATAAACTTGTGAATCGGGCAAAAATATTTTTTTGTACAATTGAAAATGACGTTTTTAATTAATTGACATATGAACTAAAAACTGACTTTTTCACAAAATCACTTTTAACACTAGTGTTAAAAGTAGAATGACAGATGAGATGATGGATACTCAGTAATATAGATCTCTCTAATAGAAACACTTCAATCAGATATTATAATCAGGACACCTACTCGAGAGGAATCATTTATAAAAGTTCGCACATATATTTTGCCGTTTGTGCAATTGGTAATACTAATTCCTTTTAAAGTTACAAACGAAATAGTATTCAGTCCAACTGTAAAAGGTCCTTCATCACTGACAATTGATGACATTCATAAATAAAGTTCGTTGGGGTTTATTATAAATGGAGCCTCTTTGTAATCCAAAGATCGTGTGTTCGAATCCTCATAGATCTTATATTTTTTTTGTTTTTTCCTTATTAGCAGTATCTGTTGTACAACAAAATTTTTATGATACATTTCTTGAACGTGATTTTATTTTGCTCGTGGAGTTGCTCCACTCGCTAACGCTCGTTTCGCAATATTCCCCACACAAAATATAATGCCACTTTTAACACTTGTATCATGAATAAATATTTTTTCTCCAAAGGTATTCCATTAATATTTTTATTTTGGATTGTATTCAATGGAAGGGTTATTAAAGGTTGCATAACAACAATTAGAATCTTAAACTATGAAATTTTGCACCTGCGGCACTAGAAATACTGCTCAAAAGTTTCGATTTTCACGAAATTCCTAAAAGTGCCAATATCTCCAAAACTATCAATATTTCACTGAGGGCATATTATGATATTTTGGTCAGCCATGAGCTGGACTATCGGCCTTCCAAAGGATGACGTTGATTTTTGGGACACCCTGTATGCACGATAATGAGCCTGTCAATTTTCGTATAAATATTCGTCAGTTTTTGAATGATATCCATCCAAATCGTTGGATAGGCCGAGGAGGACCTCAACCTTGGACTCGCAGATCCCCAGACTTAAACCCCTTGCACTTGCATCTGGGTCAACCTGAAGCACTTCGTTTACAAGAGTTCCATTGAATATTTAAATAATTTAAGGAAAAGCATCATTGCATGCTGCGAGACAATCCAAAACACACCAGAAATATTTCAACGTTTCCGCCAATCTGTCTAATGGTTGGAGCAGGTTATCCCTTGTTGTTTTTATAACTCCGTTTTCTTCAAGTTCGCCTTCGAATTCTTCGATTTCTTTTGTTCTAGATTTTCGATTTCAGTATTATTTTGATTTAAATACATATATTGGACAGTGTGCTCTGTCTTCTTTGTCCTTGGAATCAATAATTTATTTGTTAGATGGTTTTTCAGCATTTGAACAGGATTCAGAACCATGATAATTATAGCATCCCAAGCTATGCTTGCGACAGCCACATCTTTTTGCTAAGTATTGGATCTGTTTTACAGCTACAGAAGATTCAGCAATTTTTCGGAAATTGATTTCTTCTCTGTGCATGATTTCACATTTCAAGACTTTGCATTCCGCATACCTAACTAAAAGAACCCTGAAAGTTTGAGTTCCTTAAATGCTGACAAATTAATCTGCTACCTTTTCTTATTAGACTTCTTTATCAATATTAGTGCCACATTTTGCAAACGAAGAACCTTTCGTATTATTATTCACATGCCAATATTATTTATGTAATGTATTTTTCAGTATGGCATAAATGAACATTATCATTACATTAAAAAACATTTGCACTAGTTTGGCCACACCGTTTATAACTAGTGAATAGAATTCAATCAATCTCAAAACATGTATTTTAAAGGAAACATTCTCCTAGAATTCATTTAGGAAGGTGTGTTGATGCAATGAAGCAAAAATAGAACTTACAATCAGTACTTAAAAGAAGCTTGTAAAGGAATCTGTAATTGTTCACAATGAGCTTATCATACAAGAAGCTGTTTAGGTTATTACAGAAAACTCTTCAAAAAAATGTAATACCCATTATTTCTCAAATGGTCCTTGTTATTTCAATTTCATGCATAGTTAACATTTATGA
The DNA here is from genome assembly GCA_958298965.1 of Chrysolina haemoptera. Classification (NCBI taxonomy): domain Eukaryota; kingdom Metazoa; phylum Arthropoda; class Insecta; order Coleoptera; family Chrysomelidae; genus Chrysolina; species Chrysolina haemoptera. The sequence continues at coordinate 30,281,631 of OY282598.1, forward strand.
GCTCATGGTTTCATAAATACTATTGTCTGTGTTTATAATGAATACACAATTGATTTCAATGATATTACCATTTTCATAGGAATGAACACAAACACTATAATTAAAAGCTAATGAATAAAATTCAATCAATCTCAAAACATGTATTTTACAAAAATGTACATAAACGGGTAAATCATAATCCTTGCATAATTCGTCATATTCATATTACAATCAGTTCGGCAGTCTATGTAACTTATAAGTGATTAAACTTAACTCTGTAGTAGTAGCCCCCAGTACATAAATAAAATAAATAAACACTTTTAACATGGCGGTTGTATCCTTACAGACAAAATAATTTGATTTATTTCAATAATGATGAAAAGGAACGATGAATGGGTTGTGTTTGTAATATTTGCTGGACTCCTGATGGCCTAGAAGGCTCTGTTCGTCAGCGCCATTTTTGTGCCCATAAACAGCCTCATTTCCTGCGAATTTATTTCCCCCATATTTGCCCTGACTTGTGTCGACTTTATCTACCAGATGCTCATTGCTATAATGGCCTTCTTTCTTATTTTCATCGGAAGCGTATTTTCCCTCTTGGTTGCCTCCTTTGAAGGTGGAAGCTCCATTTTCCCCAAAGTTTCCGGCCTGTCCGTTGAAGGCATAATTTCCTCCCTCATCGTGAGCTTCGTCGTAATATTCTTCCGTTTTACCGTTTTCGTCTTTGTGATGGGAAGTTTTGAAACTTTTGATTTTGTGTCCCTTCTTGTGGCCTTGCTTCAGAGTTTTTTCTTCGCCGTTCTTACCTAAAATTAAGAGGGCGTGAAATTGGATTTACTCTGAAACAAATTAATGAAGTGCGGAATTGTTTTTATATTCAAGTTCAAGGTTGATCGGAGTATTGAGTAACCACTATTATTGTATAGAGTTATTACGTATGTTAATATTCTGGTTGATATACAGGGTGTTGCATAATTTTTTATTAAACTATACAAGAAAATTACAAATATAAGATTGTCCTCTATCTTCTCAAAAAATGGTTTCCTGACTTTTTTCGTCGGGCGGGCAGTTTTCGATTTTATTTTTGATAAAAAATGTGGTAGGGCATGTTAACAGGGATGCCAGTAATGGAAATCAAGAAATCCTTCGTCAATTAAAAAAAAATCTAACGGTTTTGGAGATATTAGGGAATAACTGATTTTTTGTTAAATTTCAACGACCTGTATCACTCAGAAATAAAACGGTTTTGGACCTATCTTCACACGAAGATTGTTTCTTGAAATAATTCAAGGATTATCGCCCTTTAGTATTAAATTATAAAACAACCTACTACGAAGAAGTAAGGTTTAAGTTAAATTCGATTTAAAAATTTCAAATTTTTAAATTATTTGCTTTCATACGGGATGGATCACATACGTTTTAGTGCACAAATTTATAAATAAATGAATGAATATTTTTTACGTGTATATTGTTCTATAGAGAAGTCAAGACTCGGATGAGAACATAACTTTTTTTTTCAAATATTCTATATATATGGTATATATCAATATATTTTTATAATATAAACTTTCGAATCAAGTGGAGATTTGATAATATATCAAGGATGATTCAGAAATCACTTTAGCATATGGTTTTCTCTTACCGCTGGTGAATGGGAATAATGAACAATGATAAAATGTTATTGCTTCCTCCAAATTTTTCAATACACTATGTATTGTGGCTAATAGTATTTTTAAAGTCAACTCGTCATCAAAATTGTGTTAATTACAGTAGGTACTGACCAAAAAAATATTCATAAATATTATAGATTATTGTTTTGAAAAATTCCATTTTGTTTCTTCATTCGTATCCAAAAGCTGCCGATCTTTGTGTAATATTAAAATATTTACTGACATTTTTATCGATCTTCATCACTATAATAATTGCAATAAAATAAACGTTCGAATTCTTTGAGAGTGAAACTACCACACACAAAATTCATTGTTGAAAAAATAAATAGAATCAATAATATGCAATAGAAATTATTAGTGATAGTTTAGAGCTTGTTACTTTCCGAATAAATTTTTTTATATATTCTAGTGACTTAGATGTAGCGCGATAGGTTTAGTAAGTACTCACAATAATTCTATTTAGTTTTTGGACAGGTGCCTTGGTAGTACGTAAAATTATTGACGTTCCCTGCTACAAAAGAAGCATATAGTAAAGACTTATGGTACATCTGAATATCTTCAATTCTGGTACACGATAATAAGAATAATTGAAATTATAACTCAATTCACCAAAATCAGTTTAAAACAAAAAAACTTGCGGGACATCTTCTCGTGTATCCAAGCAGCATAAAATTTGAAATTTTTTTGTTTCTTTCAGTATCTTAGGTATTATAATGAACATTATATATATATCCGAGTCAATTCTTGACAAACTCACCTTCTTTATTGAAATGCTGACCACCAGAATATTTTTTTCCATCTTCGTACACTTTCTTTCCGCCATCAACATTGCTATAATACCCAGAATCTCCCTTGACATCTTTGACAGCAACTTGCCCATTCGAGTACCCAGAATCGCCATAGTTAACTTCTTCCCCCTTTTTACCCTGACTCTTCTCGTAAAGTTCATCGTTAACGTTTTTCTTTCCTCCACTGAAATCTTCCTTCTCTATCGATTTTCCTCCATAACCCTGGGAGCCCACCAGACCAATCCCCGCCCCAGTGTATCCAGCTCCGCCTCCAATCAAACCGGTTCCAGCGTAACCAATTCCGGGTCCTACCAACTGACCTGAGTATCCCAAACCGTTATTAATAGGACCACCGATGCCCCCATACCCTATGGGAACTACCCCAATTGGAGCTATGTTCTTGCCAATGTACTCCCTGCCAGTTGGTGCTCCCAGGGCTATTGAACCAAAGGGTTCTATCTTCCCTCCAAGGTATTGGCCGCCATAACCTCCACCCCCTCCGATAAACCCCGCACCACCGAATCCTTGCCCTCCAATTCCTCCTGGTCCGATTTGTGAGGGGAAGTACCCGCCCTCGACTACGTGGTAGCCACGCACGGGTATGTTGGAGGCAGCTGTTTTCATGACATCTTCCGTTTCGTAGCGGTACTTGTAGACCGGTGCCCTGAAGTCATCTTCGCATAGTGTGGTACCAAATAGAAGAAAAATTATAGTGAACTTGTTCATTTTTACTTAAGAATTGAATGCAACTGATTTGTAAGTGAGCATAATTAGGTATTTATAGTTACGGGTTTGTCAAGTAATGTTGTGGTTGAGTGGTTTGTTGAGTTGGTACAGGGTTATTCATTTCGTCTGGTCATTTTACTTTCTGTTTTGCTTTTTCTAGGAATGAGTGAAGTGTGGCGATTTGGCGATTTCCTTGACACAAGAAAATCAATTCGAAATCGGAACGTATTTCTTTATTTCAATGCTGATTTTGTTAGTGGATTTGTTGGTAGGGTCAATAGCATAAGATTCAGGGTTTTTAACCTGGCACTAAGTCCAATAGAAATGATTTTTGGTCCACAGGCAGTTCTTGAGGAGTACTTGAAGAAAAAAATTGTTCTGCACTATGAAAAGTGAGGAAAAGTGAGGAAAATTTCCTGAAAAACTTGGAAAATCGATTTTCCATAAATAACTTGGGAGGGGTTGAAAATCAGATTCCCGTGCGAACAAGTCAGGATATCATAAGATTTACCCCGACGCATAACTAAAATCTGTGTATGTCCCTTGTTCTAGTTTGTGATCCAAAATTCATAAACTAAACGGTGTTTTAAAGGAAAATCCTTCAACAATTATCATTTATAGCTAGCGGGTGTCGGTAGAAATGGTTGTATTTGATATTCGAAGGTGAAATCTTTGATAAATATTCGACAGTTTTCTCGAAATTTCGACTTTTATGTCGAATATTTGACCTGAAGAAAATATTTTTTCGGCAACCGTCCGGGAAGTGGGTACATCTCCTTGACAAACAAATGGCATTTAAATATACCAAGCATTTCAAACAAATTGAACCCCTTCAATATTAGCAATTGCTCGAATTTTAATATAAATATTAGTATACCTAAATAAGAATTAGAATGTTTTTGTTAGTACCTATCTTCCGTTCGAATTTCAATATTTGATACAAATAAGAATTAATATGTTAAAAATTTTGTTCTACCAAGAGATATAAATTATAATAAAGAAATGTCTCATTGATTTGTTATTCTACACGGTTGCCGAAAAAATAGTGTCCGCGACACGTCCGGAAACAGTTGTTTTGAACTCGCAGACTTCCAGGACTCGCATACAGCTGTTGTCTACTGGTCTGAAGAACAGTATTTTCCGGACTTGTTACGTGAATTACTATTACATTGGAAATAATAATTCAAAATAGATAAGTTAGTTGAAATCGTCCTCAGGCAGGCTTTTGTTCTTTTTTGCACACATGTCAATAAAATCGATGTTAGTTGATAAATTTATCTGCTCATTGAAACTTATTGTCATTCACACACTCGCTTGAACTTGAACTACTAAACTTTATCTGGGAAAATATCATAAATAATGTATACATTTCCTGGGTTCTTCCATAGGGTACTGTTCTTAGCATCTTCTCCTGTAATCCACTTCATTCTGTATAAAGGGTTTTATAGCTAATGCAATCATCATGCATCTTGACTAATAGAACTAATTGACATCAGAACGGTAATTAGTCCGTTTAGCATGAAAGCTGCGGTTTCCTTCATGTTTCCTTAATGGAGTTTTCTCAATAAATTTCTTCATCCTCAAAAAAAAGTATCTACAAGGTTGTGAACGGTATACAATCTCCAGGCTTTTTCAAAACTCCAACCTTCGGGAAAATTACTTTATCCGAGAAATTCTTTAGAAATTTGCGTATTAGGGTTGAAGCGATCTCTTGACGTGTGTCCGTAACATTGATTAGAATTAACCGGTTCTAATTGGTCTTCATGAGATTTGTCGAAGCGTGTAATTGATTGTTCTAATCTAGTAAAGTGCAATTGCGAAACCATATTCAACACTTAAAGTTACTCGTGGAACGAGTGCTGAAATTTAAATTATTTGCTGAAGGAAGCAAGGTTTCTGTCTTTCTCATTCAGATGAGAATTGTTTCTTTCCTATGGTTCTTGAATAAGTGGTACATTGTTGTTTAACTGATAGTAATGAATTTTATTAATACATCTTTAGTCACAGGTAAAATTCCGAAAAAAGTACGGTCATACCAGTAGGCCGATTGTATACACTTTTTCATTTCTACATCGCGATCATTTCAGTATAGCATATTTCATTTCCCACGACTTTCATGAACTACTAGACTGTCATTTTTATGATCATAAATAATACAAGATCGAATCAAGTTTGTTAAAGTTCTAATAATTTGACATTTCACACCAGTATTTACAAAATTCGTTAAAATAAAATATGTAATCGAAAATGAGTAGTAATAGTGAGGGTGATTTGACAATGACACCGCTAATTTCAATATAAAGAGTTTGGATCGTGGGGGGTGAGAGTTCAAATCCCAAAAACTATATTTTTTTTTCTATTATGAGTAGGTACGCTCGTACTACAATAGTTATACCTACCAATATATTTTGTATTTTCCTCGTAACATTTTCATGAAAGTGTGCTATGGAAGATAAAACAATTGCATGTGAGTAACGAAACGATAATTCGATGTCAAAGTTTCAACACTATGATTCGTATGCAGATGTAACTATTTTTCCAATTGAGTTACAGCTGGTAGGCTATGGGATTGACCATTATTGTTGTACATACGTCATTTGTTTCTATATACATATCCATCTTCTGTAGATTATTCCACCTATGTCAAGAAACATATATGAATGGTTGACATGTTTGTATTGATGATCAAAAACAACATGTTTTCCATTTTGTTTTTTGGTTCTTAATTGGATAATAAAGTCGCTTTCTTATTGATAGTTTTATAAAACAATTGTTGAGGGGGTTCTTGGGAACTTAAATTAACTCAATATAATTATGGAGATGATTTTGAGCATTATAATCCACATGCTTCTTCAATGATTTTGTGTTATCAGTTGTGGTGGTCACGCTGGTGTTAACAATGATCTATAATAAAACTGGAAGAGCACTGCCCGTTTCGTCCCAACGTAACTCATATTTTGAATTTGAGCGAAATATCTCAAAAACTGCAGGATCTATAAAAAAAAAATCTTGAAAGAGGGTATGATTTTGATAGGGAAATTTGAGCTATTCCTAAAAAAAATATTAAATTTCTTTCAAATGCTGAGAAATGAGTAATATAATAGTACATTTAAATTTTTTTCATTCTAGAACAAGTTATCTTATGTTATATGATGTCATTTATTATTTTAAAAAAATTCAAAGTGTCAAGCATTGCTCTTAAATTAATTCAATAAATAATTGTCAGAACTGATATTTTCCATTTATTGAACATCAAAACCCAAAATAAGCACATAAGTTGTGTTGCCAAAATCTTTATTTTATTATTTTTTGCCTTCTCAAATTTTCTGTTGAAGAACATTTTTGAAGATTTTAGTTCGAAAATATGAATAGGACATTCATAAAATCTGTTGTGGAATCATCTGCGACTAAAAGACAAACTTAAGTCGCTATTTTCTATCGTTCAAGATAACCTCTTCGGAGGTATTCATTTTGAAAAGTGGAACATTCTCCATGAAAGTTGAAAAATAAAAAATGTGATTTATTTGTAATATCTAACAGAAAACAACTACTGAAAGACTGAAAAGGAACTGAAAAGTAAAGAAAAAATCTGAAAGTGAAAATTCGCATTTTCATTCAGATAGCTGATTTTTTTAATTCTCTCTAGTTTTCATTGAAAAAAATCATTAAATAAATTAGATATGGAGAATGTTATTAAAAAATATCACTCACAGAAATCGTTCATTTCATTGAAGCAAGGATCGCTTCTCTCGCATTTAATCCCCAATACATTTTGCGGTCGACGAAAATATATTTCGCTTTGCCAAGCTCTTCAGGAGATGTTCCGGAATGGTTTGCAAGCTAAAATTTTGGGAAAATGTTTCTCTTAATAGCTCTAAAAGAATGCAAAATCTTATGACCGGGAGCAGTTGTTACAGAAAATCATACCCTTCTTTCAACAGCCCGTAGATCGGTAACGAAGCGTTTGCGGACCTATGTTTGTATGAACTTTTAGTCGTAAAATAAGCCAAGGAATTTCCCTCTTTTGGATGTACATGGTGTTTAGGAACACCCAGTATAGCAGCTATTCATCAAAAAATATGGCAGTTGTATAATTTGCTGAGACTCCTTGTTGTCGATGGAGTTTGAAAGCGCTAGGTAACGCAGTATTGCTTTAATGAAATGAATAGAAACACACTTTAGTCTAATTTCCACTAGATATTTTATTGTTAGCACCGGTTTCAGGTTTTTTTCCATCATCAAGTAAAATAACTTACTAACATTCGAAATCTGAAACAAGGAGTTGATAGATGAACTAAATGGAGAGGTAATTAATGCAGAGGGGTGCCAACTAATAAGAATTCAAGAGTGGAGACTACATAAATCACCATGATTGCCGACATTATAAATTCAAAATTGGTAATCTACATAGATCTAGCTGTTCGTTAAGGATTCTGTATTTTCGGTTTTCATTGATTAAACAATTTCCATAACTTCCAACAAATTCATTTTCCTTCCTCCTTTGGCAGCTATTGAAATCAGAAATTAATGAGAAAGGGGAATGTGAATGCAATTCGTGACGTGGGAGATATTTCGATAAAAAGTCCGAATACTTTACTGAAACATTGCAGAAAAATTTGTAATCTGTACCTATTTTTTAGATAAGTAATTTCATGTCTGAAATACCATGAATCGTTTCACGGTCGACACTTTCTTCCAGATTGACTTGAAGAATTCAGTCTTCCTATATATTTGTCGCCAGTCCAAAGACATTTGGTTCTTTGAAAAAATGGTGATGCTTTGGAATGTATCACGTATCTTCAACATTTCTTCAAGAATTCGAGAATAACCCAATATCTTTTCCTTGGTTTTTGTTAAATTTCATAATCACATAAATATAACCCAAAAGTGAATATTTATCCGTCTGTATATTTGAAACTCTCAAATATAGACAAATAAAATTCGAAGGAAAGAAAAACAGTTCCTTGAAAGTATCTCTCCCTTACGACTCAGTGATTTTTGCAACAGCAAAGTACATTTTACACCCCAAATAATTCACATGAAACTTTTTTCTTTTAAGATATTGTGCAGTTCATCAGCAGCATTCAAATGGGTGCCAACAACCGCAAAAAGTTTCGAAAATGATAAATGGAACTTCAGACTTGTCAAAGGGGGAACTGAAATTGATATACCTACAGAAAACACAATGATTTTATTTGTGGTTCGCATCAATAATTTGAATGGCCAAATAGTAGTGAGAAAAATCCTAACAGATTCCGATGACGATCCACGAGGATACAGCCCTTTTTACGCAGTTGTGGATGGAGTACAATCTGGACCTCACGAATATTTTGAGTTTCTAGCGTTTGATTCTTAGACTGTCGTATGTTAATCAAATAAAGCCGTGTACACATCAGAGACATGGTTTCATTCTGTCATATTGGTGATTTCTTTTAATCGACTGGAAACATTTCAATTTCTGGTTTGAACCAAATGATATAGTTCACTTATCAAGAAAAAAACATCCACCTTTCTTACTGACTGACAAACTCAATTGAGATCCTGAAACAAGTGAAACGTAGCTATCAACTTTATTTTCGAGTGTGTTATATCTTTGATTTGATGCAGTTCTACACAGTTAGAACAACATTATTTTGATAATATTTTTGTAATTAGAAACGAAATAGCAAATGCTCTTGCAAATTCAGAATATTGGTGTGAGTTTATATAAGCAATTTCAAGTTATGAAATCAATAATTTAGTTTATCGAACAACTAATATGTCTCAAAATGTAAAATGCTGGATTACCAAACATATTTCATTACTTGTAGTATTATCTACTAAATTTGTGGAATTTATCATAATCAGTTTGTCTACCGAGACCATAGAATAACTGTTCAACTCAGCCACTTCCACGATGATCATTTTCTCCGTTTTGAATCTCTCTTTGTTATATTATATGGAACGACAGCTGAATCATAGTAACATATATTAAATAAGGCTTCTTACAACGCGTTCACAAGATAATCTACTCAGTAGTTAATTAGGTAAAGGAAAAATATAATTTTACTGAGTTATTCGACAATTTTTTGAAATATTCCTAATGGAATGTATCTTTGGAAACATTAATAATGTTTCCAAAGCTACATATTCACTTCGAATATTTTACCATTATATCCAAATTATATTGTACCAATATCGCTAAATATTTTGAGGACAATAAGTATTGCTTTCCAGAATACTCCACCCATATTGTACTACAATGATATATTTCAATATCGCTTAATGTTTTGCGGCCAATATTCCTTCTAGAATATTTTACTAATGTTTTTTTCAAAATATTGGATCAATATAGCGAAATTTTCACTTTTTTCTTCTCGCTAATATTACCATAGAATATCCTACCAATATTTTCAACATAAGCGTGCTACTTGGACAAGTCAATGGCCCTTCTACACCTCAGTAATACTTTTTACCTATATATTTTCCAGAATTGTGCCACTATCCAGTTCATTTCAGACTCGCTCCTGCGTTATCCTGCTCTTGCAGTAGCAGGATACACAGCGAACCAATCAAACCCGGCCCCGAGACGCCCTCAGTTCAGTGAGGTCGATCGAGTAGTGGAGGCACCGCGACGCACCCTTTTTATGATTTTTGTTAGTGACTGTAAACGTTTCAGTTCTCTTAAATTCTAGAATATTTCAATTCTTCTACTGAACATATCTAGTTCGTGTTAGTTTCTTCAAGTTCCTACATCTGCAACTATGTCTTTTTCTGAGGAGGAGAGGGACGAGTGAGTAAAATCCATTTGAATGTTTGAACTAGTTTTAGTGATTTATGGAACGGGGTAAATTGCGAAATAAATGATTCTAGAGCGAATCAATAAGGAACACGCCCACTGTATTGTATCCCCTATACAACGGTCTCCAGTTGTTCGCTCTGAATTATTCAGCAATTGAATTCCGAATAGTAATGCATACAGAGTGTCACTCTGAAGTAGGTTTGAATAAAATTGAATAGTATACGTCACCCAATAGCACAATTGAATTGGAATACCCCAAAGAAAAATTTTAGAAACGCTATTATTCTTTATTCATATCAACGACAGTTTGATCATATAAAAATGGGGAAATTCAAACCTATGCAAATGATACTGTCATTATTTAGGATATTCCAAAGTCAATGGCCTATTAAACGTTCCTGGATAACGAACAGATATATGTACCTCAAATTTCACTGAACATGTAGGTACCTGACTCGTACCGTTTCTCAACTATTCCAAATTTTGTATTTTTTCAGCAAAACGATACCAACTTAAAGTTTACATAACATAAAACCAGTTCCAAATCGAGTCGCCACCATTGCCAACTCAGTTGTTATTGGCCCTACGAATTTGGTTGATCTGGGAAACTAGTAGCATTAGTAGTAGTATTTTAAGAAATTATATTTCCCTTTTTATCATGTATTTCGAATCATGATTACATTCTCAACAAAAAATATTTGTATTTATATTCGGCACGAGTGAACCCCTCGATCACCAGATATGACATCTCTCGATTTTAACGGAATCAAACATAATGACGTGATCTTATTGTAAAATTTCGTTGGAACCTTGTAATGAAAAGTAGGTATTCATTGACGAACTGTATTTAGAGCACCGCATAGTGTTGACTGAACTACCCATATTTGTGTGAGGCCCACTCACGTTCAAACCTAACCCATCAGGTAGCCGAGGGGTTAAGACCGTTGTGTTCAAGCCGTTCATGTTGGGTAGGTTCAAATCCTAGCGACTACATATTTTTTCCTGATGACCCGAGAAAGTGCTAGGAATCGCACGTTAAAAGGTAAGACCTCGTTAATCCTTGACTCGCACGAGTTTCGACTTTCGAGGGTGCCATTCGTAAGGGGGCGACAGCTGGTTAACGGAAAAAACATTTTTTTTTAATGTGTTCCTCAAAAAGGCGGTTTCAACGAATCCATTTGAATGTTTGAACTAGTTTTAGTGGTTTCTGAAAAGGGGCAAATTGCGAAATAAATGATTCTAGAACGAATCAATAAGGAACACGCCCACTGTATTGTATCCCCTATACAACGGTCTCCAGTTGTTCGCTCTGAATTATTCAGCAATTGAATTCCGAATAGTAATGCATACAGAGTGTCACTCTGAGGTAGGTTGGAAAAAAAATGGATAGTACACGTCAGCCCAACAGCACAATAATTAATCCTAAGTCGAGTTTGGAATGACCCAAGAATTTTTTTGTACAGCATTGCTTCTATATTCATAATAAATCAAGCATAAAACATACGGGAATTCATATCTATACCGATGATACTGTCATCATTCAGGGTATTCCGAACTTGGCCTATTAGACTTTTCTGTACATGTGCCTATCTCTAAACGTTTCTTAAACATTCCTAATTTTGTATTTCTTCATCAAAACGAGACCAACTTTTGAAATGAAATAATGATATCTTCTCTTCCATAACATATAATACAAAACTCCATTTTACCATCAACCGAAAATTGGTACATTCTGTATTTGTTTTAGATTCTACAGACAAATACCAATGTATTTCGTGTCCTATACCTGTTTCCTATTGTTCACTGAGTTTTGATTATTTTTTGATTTGTTTCGTCTACTGAAATGGGACCAATCCAAAATTGAATACTTTTTGATTTACTTACGCACATGAGTGATATTTGGTCAATATTCGATCAGTATAAAACATTTTACGAAAAAATAATGATTTTATTATGTATTATACTTGGTGTCTGAAAAACATTTTGAAACTTAGTAAAACTTACTGGCGATTACGTCTTGCTGGTTTAACTCTCGTGTTAGTGTTGTATTTCATATGATTGGATCCAAATACTGTTCATGTACCTCAATAAACTATATATAGAGAGCTTTTTTTTATTTAGTTCTTCAACTCATTGCGGTCTTGGATCAATTAGAATAAATTTGCTCTTCACGTCCTTTGTCAAGAATATTTTGTAATTGATATTTACCCAGAGATATTTTATAGCTATTCTCTACTCTAGTAGCTTCGACTAGTAGCTTCGAATTCTATTTAGCCTTCAGGAGGACAAGGAGGTTTTTTTTTTATTGAAATATTCGCAGTCCGTTAACATACATTCATAGTGCAATACATGTGATCATCAAATAATGTTATATACAAATTTTTACACCTTTAGCCCTTTCCACATGAGTCAGAGAGAGAACGCGTAAATTTCTAGATATAAGAGGAAATTAGTAAATGTTTCAGTTATCTTAAACCAACATCCTACATCTACAACTATGACTTTTTCTGAGGAGGAGATAGACGAGTGAGTAAAATTCATTTGAATGTTTGAACTAGTTGTACGCCGGCTCCACACATTGGGGCCAGTGTTGGGGCCAACAGGATTTGCCATATGTGTGGATGAACGAAATAGGGTTGTCGCCAACGTTGAATGACGTTTGCCTTCGTGTTGGGAGTCAAGTTGGTCCAAACGTTGGCCCCAACATTGGCATTGTAATCCTACATATACAACGGTCGCGTTGATTGATTCAGCAATCGAATTCCGAATAGTAATGCATACAGAGTGTGTCCCTCTGAAAGTACAACTGATCCTATTTGAGTTTGGAATACCCCAAGGAAAAAATTTAGGCCGGCATTAAGTATTCTATAAGGTAAAATTCCTCATCGCCGCAATCTTCTACAGAGAGAGGGTTTGACTTTCATGAAATTTTGAATGATCTTAATTATTGCATGAAACAGAGTTTATTCAAATTCTATCTGACATAATCAAAAATAGAAGATATATAGAAAACCAAGTTTGATCACCATTGGAGGGTCATAGTGCAGCACCTAATATATTTTTTTTATACTTCACGAAAAACAGTAAAACAGTGCTGTACACGATCTCCTATAATAATGTTTTGAAGTAATGAACAAATGTAAAGACAGGATTTCGTATAATTTCACTACTTTTTACATAAATTCTTAGCAGCCTCGTATGACCAAAACCAAAAATACCAATCAGATATTATAATAGATTTTATTTCGTCTCTTTGGTATACAGCATATACTTGAGATAACTCAATTTCAGAAGATTTGTTTCCTACGTTACGTAAAACAAGTAATAAGATACAAAATAAAATTAAAAATAATTAAGTTACCTTTCACATCTTGCTATTTCAAAATGGTAGTTTCCATTTATGAAGAATTTGCGTGGAACAAATACAAACAGTGGCACAGTGGCACAAAGATTCAGTAGATAAAATGACGTTATAAACATTAGAAACAATATATAGTTATTTAGTTATATAGTTATATAGTTATATAGTATATTTAGGTAGGTATATAGTTATTTCAAATATCACTTTGTACACTTTAAAGTATAAAAAGTTATCCGAGATTCTCACAAAGTAGCAAATTTAGAGCACCAATTACCTTACTATTTTTTGCAGTCTCCATATATCTATACTAGCAAATACAGCTGAAAATTTGCGCTTTTTTATCGGAGGACCTGATTTCTTCGACACAAAGAACTCTAGAATGGAGTTAATTTTTCCAAGGTTTCTTCAAGAGATGGCTTAATTTCTCAATCAACTATCTGAATACAAGAACTAAAATTGGTGAAACTGCACTGAAACATTTCTAAAGTAAGGAACGACCATATATCAACTGATGAGATTCTTAACAACAAGAGAATTGAATTATTTTTTCAACGTTAAAACACTTGACCCACCATGCTATTTAAAAGTTTTGACTTGATGAATGATTGATTTTATCCAAAAAAAGGCGTTTTCTGAAGACTTATATAAAAAAAAATTGCTGTGAAAAATCCAAATTTATCTCAGTTCTCATGGTCACCCATTACTTCTTAAATTTTAACGTAGACTTGATCAATTTCACAATCATTATTATTATATGCGGTTCTTCCATCACTGCTGGCGTGCAGTGTATATAATTTGAAATTACCCCTCCTGGGTCATTACCTTTAGCTGAAGACGAAAACTTCTTTTTCAGTTTTGATCACAATGTACAAGTTGACATAAGCAGAGCTGTGAACCGATAACTGAGAAAGAAATTTTAGAAGCTGGAAAAAAAAAAAACTTCAGGTCAAGACCAAATACTATACTATACAAATATATCCTTTGCAGATTTTTTTCAATTTGATTTCGAAAAGCTTGCCTAATCCACAAATAATTCAAAGACCGTAATGCCATCAATTATTATAGATCAATATCCATTCTGAACAATTTTGCAAAGACTTTCGAGATTATCTTGTACAATCGTATCTATCTTTCTACTAAGCATATCATATCATATCATCAGCATTGTTTTATGAATGGTTTTATTATTTTTCAGATTGATTAAATCTCCTCACTTAAACAGGGTGTCTCCAAAATTAGAGCAATTAAGAAAATTGGTTATTTGGAACGTAATGTAACCATAAATGGAAAGAATTTTCGTTTTTGAATCAATACAAAATTTTCGAAATTTTTATTAAAATTGTATGAAATCGCTTTCAATTACCTTTGTTTGGGAGGCACTGGTTTGATTCTCCAGGCAACAGCGTGTTTGACCGCCGGCAGTGTTTCAGCGCGGTTTGCACAGGCTGTAGATCTATGATCATTGATTACCAAAAATATTTTTGAAAACTTTGAAATTCAATATATCCTAAAATAATTAAAAAAAAATCCTTCCAATCGGTTGAAAAATGTACGTTTTATAAGGGTACTTCCATCTTAAATGGGTCACACTGTATAATAAAAAGTGGCCTATTTCATTATTAAAGAAATACAGAGTGCTTTTGAAAAGTACCCAACTAATCAACCGTCTATACTAGTTTTTCTAAAGATGTCCAAATAAATCTTGAGCATGATTCGTAGTGCGCAGGTGTTATGTATTAGGTTGTAAAACGAGTCGCATCATTTCTTGGGAGAATCGATATAGGTAGTTTGATGAATTGTTTATCACTCAAATCATTAATGGATCTTAAGGACCAGTTTTTCAATATCATGTTAGCGTAGTTTGACTGGCAGCTAAATTTGACTGGTATAGTTAAAATGAAAATGATTCCACTCTAATGAAGGGATAAACTCATATTCTAACCATCAGTCATGTACTGAACATAGAAAAACCGGCCGTAAAAGTATGTATCTTTGTCTATCTTTTTGCTCTGCATCTTCGAGAGCAACAATTAACAAAAGTTGTACCTACCTCTTCATTAGCCTTAGTGGTACTTGGTTTTCAGTATTCAATTTGTGATAGTGGTTCACACTGTACGATGGTAAATAAGTAATGGCGGTTCTGGGCAATTTCCCGCTGTATAGACACAGTGGTCAAGGTTGAATTTAAAGGCAAGGTCAGCAGTTACACGATTATTGATGAAAAAACATCACATTAGGCAAGAGAAAATTATATTCACCTATCCTTACCACCACTACCCAGTATATCGATTGTTTTTACTGGCGTTGCAATTCCATTGACTCAATTTGTTTTGTTACCGCAATTCGAATAATTTTATTTTCCATAAAAACTCATTAGGGTAATGTATTATAGAAGAAACAGAATTGAAGGACGCCGCATTGATCTGAAAAAGTGAATGTAGGTATTAAAGTCTGCGACTGGATATTTTTTCAAAAGATTGCGATTCGACAATTATAGTTTATCGAATTAATATTATCCAATATTCAGAGAACATTGTTTCTTCTTTCATTACATATCATTATCATATTCTATACAAAACATTGTTTTGATTTAACAGTATATAGTTCATAAGTATTATATGTTTGGATCACCTCGTAAGTTCAAGTGAAATTGAAAAACAGCATTATAGTTCAATAAAATAGAGAAAGGACATCAAAGTGATCTGGGGAAAGCTGACAATTATTGTAAAACATTAAAATGGTATTGAAAACGAGTAATATGGGTTTGTACACCTCCAGGAGTTCAGCTTAACTTTTGGTGTCCCAAAAAAGTCGAAATTTTCGGACTTCTTTCAGTTTTTCGCTTATAACTCCTAAACAACGCATCCTAGCGAAAACCGTGTGGATAGACAAATTGAAGAACATAAAATTCTGCGTCGATTGATTTCCCCAACTTTGAAATTGGACTAGCTTTCCCCAGATCACTTTGAGGTACTCCCCCTTTCAGGTCTTATTTTACTGTATTCTGAAACTTCAGCCTTTCAGTATAGGTACACGATTATTATCAGTGATAAATGGCAGAGTCTATTCTTGAGATTAATCCTCCACTTGAAATTTCGAAAATATTTTGTTATTATTTATTTTTTAATTTCCCTTGTACATATCGTCATTGCTTTATTGAATATATTTGTTCAATTACATGTTTTATTTCGATACTTGAAACCTTCTTTTCCCAATAATAACTTGAATCTCTCATTTTGTTTCCACTCATTCATCAATGTCATTTTCGATGATTCATTCCTCTTTATTAGATGAATTTACTGCTGTTTCCATGTGATTACCCAATAGATTATGAATTATCACTCCATATAGAGCAAATGAATGAAAGCAAACATTCGTATGACTCATTCGGAATTAGTTTTATGGCTCATTTTCTTTTGTCTCGTGAACAAGTTATTGTAGTTTTATTATTATCGCGTTCTGGAATACTTGACCGTATATTTAATTACTTCCCTATCATTGCGATAAAGCGATGATGTTGCAAACTTTTTTCAAAAAATTGCGGCTATCAAATATACTGAAGAAAGTACTATTCTCTAGATTACACCTACATTTTTTGATCCAATTCAGACCATCAGGGCCTGGAAGAGCAAATTCGAACTTGTCCGGCTTTATGGGGTTGCGCATATTCTTTTGCGGAGGCTGTCCAAGTTTCCTTCAGAAAGCTACAAACGTTGCTGAATTATGTGGTTGTGGATATGGATATTCTTCCAGAAGGATTTCAACTGGTCAACTAGCAGCTTATCCACAACATGTTAAGGCTCATAAGCGAGGATTTTTGCGGAACTTCTAGTTTTGCAGCTACTAGCATTCATATCTTATCAAGACGAGTGCTAATTGGTGATCAACTGCTCTCCTTGATTTAATGTGTGGTGGGCTCGTATGTCTCGCTGACTTGATCTTGGATTTCCGAGTACTACGCGAATACGAATAATAGCCGTTCTCCAGCTACAAGGGTATTATTATTATTATTATTCCATACCATTGGAAATATCCCAGTCGGGCCCTGTCTCGGGAGCTCCGATACTTATTATTGTACGGTATCACAAACTTCAAACTGCGCTAGGCCTGAAGTATTTACAATTAAGTGGTTGCGAAAACTCATAGATGTTCTTCCGATGAGAGTCTGGCGGGTTATCCACAACACGTGGAGGCTAGTAGAATAAGCGAGGAGATTTTTCGCGGAAATTTATGTTTTCGGTAAAGCTTCTCGACCGCCTCATCAGTGACATTTATGCAGCCACGAATCAAGATTTTGCAGCAATTTGTCACACTACGAGTGTGAAAAGCCTACTGGCCGCCATAGTCCACCATACACTAGATACGAGACGCGTATTGTCTCGCCTACTTGATCTTAGCTTCTATCTTGTCGCTCATGCCTCCTAACCAGAGGGGTAGTATTCCTCCTCTCCGTTCGAGACAGGGTCTGAGCGGCGTCATACACGGCAGAGTTGATTTACCAGATATCAGCATCTTCTCAAAGATTTTCATGAATATCTGCACTCACCAGTGCCAGTTGTTCTAGCTTCAGAAGCTTGGACTTATGAAGCCTCTGCCCAATGCCCTCCATTGGTGATATGATCTGAGCCTCTTTTACAACCGTCTGAGGAGCTCTGACAGCCTCGTCTACGAAGCTAAAATTCTAATTGCCAGATATTGCTATTGAGACGTTTTGAAAAGATGAAACCGATGAAGAATGAGGTTAATGTGTGGCATGGATATTCACGGTTTGCGAGTGAAGATAAAAAAACATATTTTTTTTCTTTGAAAGAAATGAAAAGCTAGTAATAACAATTTTTTTCTTTGTTCTTTGATTGTCCACTCAAAATTTTCTTTCAGTACAAGATTCATCATGACATAGCAGGTAAGTCAAACAGTTCAGGTTTGAATTGTGTGAGGGAATCTAAAACTAGGGTTGCTGGTCGCCTCTGTTCTTGGGGAGTGTCTGGATCGGGTACCATTACTACTTGCATACCAGCACCAACAGCAGATAGCACACCATTCGCAGCGTCTTCGAATGCCAAACACTGAAATATAAATGATAATAATTAGGGATTGAACGAACTACGTGATGAGGAAGTTCATTTCATATATGACTGTGGTCACACTAGTATAGAAACAGTAGAACCATCTTAAAAAAAACCCTTTTGAAAAGCTTGGGAAATGCAGAAGATGAAGAGTCGAATTTTGTCTTTGATAATACTTTTTTCAGAATTAAAGTTAACAAAGAAAGCATGTAGATGAACCTTTATTCAATCAGGCATATTCAACCGTATTCAACCTTCTCTATTATGATTGCTCGTCGGGGCTGGCTTTCTGTGTAGAACCCTCTGATCCTCCGGATCTTCTGATGATCCCCTGGAGATTTCTCACGAGGTTTCCCTATGGAAAGCTGTTTGTTTCTCCTCATTACAGAACCTGCATAGTATGAAGTTTTGGTGCATACCCAGCCCAGGCAGGTATTTTCTCTGGTGATAGTATCATCATAATCTTTTCAGGAATGCTGAGTTTTTTGTGAGTCTCCCAAACTGGTTTGAAAGGAAACCTGCATGGTGGCAGGGCCTTTAATGCCGCCTTAATGTCGGAGAGAATTACTGGGTTGGTTTCTAGGACCCTTCCTTAGAATATCTCTCGTGCAAACGGAAATAGCCATTAACTCGGCTTGGAACATAAAGCTTGGGTACGGAGGCTCAGACTAACCCATATAGCACGCGTCGTCCAGTGGACATCCATTTTAGGTCCAAGATATGTTCGTACATCCATAGGATGTTATATCCAGTGTATCTGGACATTTGGAGGACGTTAGCCGGACCTTTATGGACGTAACAGGACGTCCTGTAGATGTAATGGACATAGCACCAGTGACAATGAGCATGCTCAGTCTTTGTAAACTAGCCAGTCTCCCTCTGGTTGTCACTTGTTCAACCTTTGCCAAAGGAGCGCCGGGACATCATCAGTCATGCTCTTGCCTTTGCCAGCAGTTTTTCCAGATTTTTGTTCCAGGTGAGCTTCGAGACTAGGATTAACCCCAGGTATTTTGTCTCTCCTGTCATCTGTGAGCTTTCAACAAAGATTTAAAAAGCTATGTTGGTCTCTAGGTTCCTCTTCCTAGTAAAAAGAAAAATCATAGTTTTTTTGTTGGTTGACCTTGACGTTCTCCCTCATGCACCACGTCTGTAATTCTGTGGAGGCTGCATCAGATGCCATATACTTCCCATTAACCATTATCACCTCTATCCGATCGTTTTCAAAATTTCAAAAAAAAATAAATGGATAAAACTCACCTTTGAAGGATCAGGCTTAGCAGGAAACCTTGATGCACAAACCAAGTAAATATCAGGAGCAGGTTTTCCATTTTTCACTTCCGGGTCAGAGGTTCCACAAACGATGTGGCTGAACAATCTGTAGAGATCTTGATGGAACTGCATCTTCATTTTCATGAGTTCCTCACGAGACGACGTAGCTACTGCTATGGGGACTCCATTTTTGTGCAAATGCTCCACTAGGGCTTTGGCACCTGGCATCAACTGTGGGTTTTGAAGTTCTGCTCGAACTTTTGCTTCGTACTTTTCGAGGAATTCCTCAGTAGTTAGAGGCAGTTGAAGCTCTGTTACGATGAGCCGGGCTGTTTGCTGCTCTGTGGTTCCCAAAACCCTCATTTTGAGTTGCGTGGTATATTCTTTTCCATATTCCATGGCGATTTCATTTAATATTTTTGCATATACTGTTTCGGACTCTAGAAAAAAACAATCACAATCAAATATTTATTAACGCATTGACCTTCATCTAGTCGAAAAAATATTTTTTGAAGATAATGTTGCCAGGTTAATGATATAATTAGTTTTCTGAATGATCTCTTATTTTCCGATTGCTTTCAGATGATTTGTGTCAGGATAAAACATCTTGTATTTGATATTTCTTTCGGAATTCTTCAAACATTTTTCACACGAGTAATATGATAATCAATCATTTTGCATCATGACGAAGTGAAAAGAACATGTTGCGATTTGAGAAATAGCAGTTATGAGCATTCTTTATAAGAAGGCGAGCGGGTCCGGCCGACATTTTGCAAATCCGCGCGCGCGGTACTATTCCGTTTTTAGGAAATTTTTGATAATTATTTTTGAGATTATCAGCGCAGCTAAATAGCTCAGTTAATGACATGTTACATTTACTTTAGTCTGATAACTGTCATATACTGAGCTATTGATCTGTGCTGAGAATCTTACATGATTAGAAAAGAATATCGCTTATAACGTTATTTATTCATTTATGCGACCTGTGCTAGATACCATGTTTTTCCAACACTAAATAGACTTGATTGATTTACATAATGTATTTCAAGTTCATTATCTTATCTAAAACAATAGATTTTGAATCACAATCTGAAGCAAAGAAATTTCTGAAAGTTATTAAATATCAACTTTCAAATATACATGGGACCACCTTAATTAAGAATGAGTAGAACTCACCAATGAGGAGACCGTCCAAGTCGAAAATAACATGTGTGACTTTCTCATACGCCATTATTAACACGAAACAACGAAAGTAAATGTTTCCCTCACAGGAAGAAGATAAATGTTATATGATGTACCACAACGAAAAATTCGAAATAGCCGTTTTGCACTACGTTTTGTTTCACGTGAGTTTACAAATCTGCTTAAAGTCGCGTGGTTTATCACATACGCAACCTTCTCAAATAACATACATATTATTTGATTTAGATATCACATGCAAACTTCTACTATAACTAGCCAGTGTTGCCAAATGTCCCAAAATTTCCAACGTTTGACAGTAAATACCTAAATAAACTCAATTATTTTTTTGTAGAGCCCAGAATATTTTGGAGAGTGGGACATGGAAGTATGATTCGAAAAAGACAGATTAATTGTTCGGTATTCCAGAGAAGTGAGCGAGTGGGTCAGTGGGTTATCCCCGATGAGGCGTATTATTTTCAACAAAGGGATTGATAATTCAATATTTGGCAACGTTTTATAGAATAGGAATTTAATCGACAAAAGACAGCTACTCTTCTCTACGATCATTGAACTGAATCTGTCGCACACAAAAACCAAATATGTCACACACATTCGCGAAGGTTTCATTAGAATGATCTCACAAGTGCTTTTTACTACGGATAGCATTATTTACGTCTGATTTCATGATGAAAATCGGGTCAAGTACAAATTCTAATGAAATTTACAGCTGTCTGTCAAGGATGAATTTCTTTTGTTTAATCGAGATTGTTCTAAAATGAGACAAATATCCTGTTTAACCCAGGATTTTGGTTTTATGTAACTCACCGTGTACATTATATAAAATGCATCCTTATCGGAAGATAGGTAAAACTTCATAATGCATAAAATGCACTCACTTGTTTTTTCCGTCGCCTTGATGTCTATTTTGATTTGAATGTAACGAACAGATACAAACAGCTCATCAGTTTAATTATTATTAATTCATTTACATCACAAATACTCCAAAACTCGCAAAAGTTGAATAGGCAAACAACAAATGACTTTGGTAATAATTATTGTTTTTGGATCTACAAAAAGGGAAAACTTTTGAATAGAATGAATTAAAATGGACATGGATACATCAGTATAAATTAATTTCAATGTTTCAATTAACAAATGATTAATTTATACTGATGTATCCATGTCTAAGTGACTATTGAAAATATGGAATGTTTCATGTTGTGCACGTTGACTTTTACTTTTAACCTCAAGTTATCTGTCCCGATGAAGGAATAAATATAGTTCCGAAAGCTTGACAATAAGTATAACAAAGAGTTTTCTTTGACTAAGCCCAGTGATTTGACTGCATCCTCAAGATTGTCCCAAGTTTTTCTATATATATATATATAAATACAAAAAATAATTTGAAATCGAGAATAGCATTTCACAAAAGCAGTTGCAGAACTTTGAAAGAAAATTCTTGTGCCTTAACCAAACATTTATTGGATAATGACCATGTCATGAATAATTATGATGATTCAACAATTTTACATGTAGAAAAGAATTTAAACAAAAGACTTTTTTTGGAAATGGCTGAAATAAAAATACAAACAAATAATATGAACAAAAAATCAGACATTGACAACCTCAGCAAAATTTACTCATATATTCTTTTATCACAAAATCATTCATCAGATATTCATCAGATATCAACGCGAAAGCTCGGGTAGCAGAAAAGAGCAACTTCTTTGTCACCACTGACCGTATCCCCGATAGAAAGAAGTTCTTATAACAAGCCGGTCGATAAACTATTTCTCTCTCTCTCTCTCTCTATATATATATATATATATATATATATATATTTGTTAAATCGACAAGTTCAAGATGTCTCTTAATTTGTCGCGATATGCGTCAAGTAGCCGAGTAGTCAGGATCACCGCTTTCCGATCATTATGGCTGCCGGTCGTGTGGGTTCAAAGCCTCGCGACTGCAGAATCTTTTTTCTGAGAGAGAAGGTGCTAGGGATCGCACGTTGAAAGGTAAGACCTCATTAATCCTTGGCTAGCACAAGTTTCGACTTCTGAGGGCTGCCTTTCGTAGGGGGACGACAGCTGGCTAACGGAAAAAACAATTTTAACAATTTAAAAATTCAGAAAATTCTTGGAATAGCTTATATAATCCTTCTAATCATCTGCTTTACATTTTTTGTTTTTTTGGTTACCTACCCAATATTTAAATATTATTCTATGCCTTATGCAATTCCTTCATAATAGGTTCTGGGTCCGACTCTGTCTCAGAACTGTATATAATATCAATTATAGTATTTAGAATCAACAGCAATAGAACAAAATTAGTTCTGAGAAATCACAAATTACAGTTTTCGATCTCGACCATGGAATGGAACGCCGCATCATTAAATTGAGATGAAATTTTAAACTGACTTACGGGGGGAATTCTCAATAAATCGCAGTGTTTGTGAAATTCGTGTTTCATTATTCGAAAGTTATATCCCAAAGAGTTTGAAATAGGTTCTTTCTATATACCAGGTGTTATAGAACATGACTACACAACCTAATTGCTTTAGATATATGGATATTCAAATTATACTTGTAATGTTTGTTACTGTTGCATTTATCAATTCTCTGATGCAACAACCTGTTGCGATAACGAAATTGTAAGTTCACAATTCTTGTGAAATCTTCAATTTACATAACAGTATTGTATAAAATCTTGTCATGTATGAAAAGTTATTTGAATAAATAAATGTATTCAATATAGACAGAGCTGTCCCAAAGCACAGTGCTTAGTGCTCTAAGCACTTTTGTGCTCCTAAGCACTGTGCTCTAGAGCACTTTCCTCATGCAGTGCTTAGTGTTTAGTGCTTAGTAATCCCGAAAAGTGCTCCAGAGCACTGGAGTGCTTACTAAGCACTAAGCCTTTACATATAAATTAATTTTGTCGAAACATGAAGTCGCGGCAGATGGCACCCGGGCGGCACCCCCCACCAAAAAATCAATTTTCTACGATAAGTACTGCGTTTAGAAGATTACTGTTTTGAAAAAATAGTACAATTTTGTCAGTTACTTTTCCTATCTAAAAAAATAAGTTCAAAATAATTGAATATTTTCTTTTCAAACTACGTTGACGTATCGGAGACCAAATCTGTCTCCGATATCAAAACCTTTAAAACAAAAATTTTTTTATTATCGAGTCAAATTGTTATTTAAGTCAAAAAAAGTCTTCAAAAAATTTCGTATGACATTTGCTATCTTGATACAGGGGATGTGCGGTATGTCAATTACCACTCTGTTATTTCAAACTTCTTTTCTGTGTAACAAGATGCGGCCCATTTTGATTTGATTTTGATTTACACGTTTTGGTTCATTTTCAGACTGTGCGAGGTTAAACACTCAAGAAAAACACAAAACCAAACATCCAATCAATATTCCTATTTTATTGGAGTCAAATTGTTGATTTCCGCAATTCTATTTCAAAATAGTATATTATGTTAGCAGAGTTATACACGTCCTTTCAGTAACGACTATTTTATCACGAGTGCAGCGTGCGGAACGACTGTTTAAAAAACAATTGTTTCGAGGAGTTCATCAATGCACATATACCGTACTTTTTTTACGAATTCATATTATAACCACAAAATTGTATGGTATTAAGTTGATATTTTTTTATCATAACAGTTCCAATTGACAGGCTATTTACTCTTTCATGGTTTTTAAACACTGAAATCAAACAGTAACCCTAGCGATGTACTCAAAAAATGGAGTCGCTATGCTAATGTTTTTTAAAAAAATTCTTTAAATACAGATTGTGAAATGTGATTAATTGATCATTTATCGTGGTATGGTAAATACCATTTTACTACACACTACACTAAACACTACACTACACACTACGCTACACTACACGCTACGCTACACGCTACGCTACACGATACGCTACACGCTACCCTACATGCTACGCTACACTACACACTACGCCACACTACACGCTACGCTACACTACACGCTACACTAATGATTTTATACATATTTTTTCTTCTTCTGGATTTATAATTTGCCTATTTTTCCGAATTCTCACGAACGAATTGAATCATTTGTACCAAAAAAAAACGCAAAAAAATTAAACTGAACGCTCAAATCCGATCCCTGTTTCATCAATGGCATTGTTTGCTTAAACCAAAAACCGTTTCTTTCCCAAAGTTTTATTTAACTCGCCCTGTTAGTATGTATGTATGCGTGGATCAAATCTGGAAAACAGTAAAAATACCGCCGAAAAAAAAAGGGAAAAAAACCCAAAAAAAAAACAAGGAATTTTTTTTTCTCTTTTCGTTTTTTTCTGTTTTTCCGTTTTTTTTCCCAGGTTTTTTCTACTTTTTTTTTCGTAGATTCGTCAAATCTGGCAACTGAATTTTGACCCACTAGTTGTCCGATTTACTTGAAATTCGGCAGATGTTCATAATTCCTGTGACAATGCATTATGAAATTTTTGTTAGAGAAAAATAAAAAATTGCGGCACAAATATGGCGGATGAGTTTTTGTGATTATAGTCCGATTCGATTCTAAATTGGTATGAGGAAGTTTTCGGGGTCAAAATTCATAAATCCAGGATGGCGGTCGAGTTTTGCAATTATGGTCTGATTCAAAAGCATGCCGCTTTCGTATTCGAACCGAAAACTTTGCGCTCACAGAATAACCCACAAAATACACATCTAAAGAGATTATTTTTTACTTTTTAGCGTATTTGAATGAAGGCTTGTCTTAAAATAGTTATTTATGATACAAGTGTTAAAAGTGGCATTTTATTTTGTGAGTGGGGAATATTGCGAAACGAGCGTTAGCGAGTGGAGCAACCCCACGAGCAAAATAAAATCACTTTTAACAAATGTATCATACAAAATTTTTTGTTCAACAGTTACTGCTAGTAAGAAAAAAACAAAAAAAAAATAAGATCCATAAGGATTCGAACACACGATCTTTGGATTACAAGGCTGACTGACAGATACTTCAAATATAATAAACCCCAACGCACTTTATTTATGAATGTCATTATTTGTCAGTGATGAAGGACATTCTACAGTTGGACTAAATACTACTTCGTTTGTAACTTCAAAAGGAATTAGTATTATCAATTGCGCAAACGACCAAATACATGTGTGAACTTTTATAAACGATTCCTCTTGAGTAGGTGTTCTGATTATAATATCTGATTGAAGTGTTTCTATTAGAGAGATCTATATTACTGAGTATCCATCATCTCATCTGTCATTTTACTTTTAACACTAGTGTTAAAAGTACTTTTAACACTAGTGTTAAAAGTGATTTTGTGAAAACGTCAGTTTTTAGTTCATGTGTCAATGAATTAAAAACGTCATTTTTAATGTCAGTTGTACAAAAATGTTTTTTTTTGCGGTTTCAACATGATAGACATCCTAATCTTTGACTTACCGTACTATATCAGGTTAATGGACCAGGACCCTAAAGCAGTTACTCTTTTCTCCCCTACACCCCTACCCTACACATCGTTTCGCGCTGAATTGAAGGTTGAGTAATATAAAAACTCCTTCATTGTTCATTCGGATGTACCATGTACCGGTCGAAACGCGGAACATACATGTCAGTAAAAGTTATTTGTGTAATATACAACACCCAGTGCCCCAGTTGTGTAATCTTCAGATAAAGTATAATAACGTCTAGCTTGAGCGAAAGGTTAAGGTTAAGGTTGGTGTTAATGGAATAAAAATTACGGTGAGAATATTTCAATATGGTGAATTGGTGAAGTTCCTAATCGAATAAAGTATTTAAAACGTAGGGACAAAAATGCTCTAGTTATATACCACTATTTGTCAATGCAATTCGCAAAATTTACTTTCATTACCTATTATAGGTCAGTAGATATATATGGACAATCAATTAACAATAATTCCAAAAGTTTTCAAAATTCAATACGAGGTCGGGAAAAGTTTAAAAACAAGCTATAAAATTTTGCAAGTCCGGACATTGTCAAAATTGAATATTTTGTGTACTCGCTGAAAAAATACATAAAGTTCTGCAAACTTGGAGTAGTATAATAGCTATTAATGTAACGAGATTATTATGCGATTTATAATAATCGAGGACGTTGCGAGGCGCTTCGCGACGAGGTGCTTCGCGCTGAGTCGCCTGATGCAACTTCCGAGATTTATTTAAATGGAATAATAATCAAGTTACATTCCCCACACACAAGATTACTTTTTCTATTAGACCTAACTTGCGTATGATATGGTCGCAATCTCTGTTTGGTGATTCTTGAGTTGAACCCACAGTACAAGAAAGATAGAAAAAAATTGAGGATCAGCGGAGGAACCTAATAATTCATTCAACCTGTAGGTACCTTAAATTAGTAATATTTTGACAATTTGGTTTTTAGAATTAAATACTTTCAGACATTGCATCTACAATACTCGTATGGTATAGACGAGACACAATTTTGTGAAAATCTAGTTTCTGATGATTTGATTCATTCGTTACGGCGGCGACGAATGCAAAAAGCTGTCATTCTTGGTTCATTGCGTTTGTTTAGGTCACACAATTCCCGGACCCAATTGACCATATTCACCGTCGCCATATTGTCATGTGACAATACCAACTTACCCAGGGTTCCCAACTAAGAATAACCAAATTTACTAATTACATACGTCAGTGAAATTTTAAAATTATATTTATTCAGGCAGTGCAGTTATCAAAAAATGTTTAGTAGAGTGGGAGTGAGTTTAGTATCAAGTTGATTTCATTTTTAGATGAAAACTAAAGGTCCGTGGACAAAAACGTTTAGGAATTTCCAAAAACATCAAAAGATAAATGACATTTTGAAATAAAAAAGAAAGCAGAAGGCAATGTCAAAAATTGCACCTTTTTGTTTACCGCATGTTTAAAAGGCAAATATATACAGTTCAAAATGTTTTACTAAGTTATAGTACCGATATTGTCATTATTGAAGCTCAGGTGAAAGCTGATACCGATGATAGTGTTTCTACCCATTTATCATAAATTTTCTCTTCAGTTACATTTTTCTGAAACTCACAAAATACGCACATGAATAAAACATTTTTGATTTTTCGCAGATGTTACAGATACATTATATTTTTAACCGTTGGTTACAATAGATAGTTGGTATTGTCGCATGACCATATGGCGACGATGAATATGGTCAATTACTTCTGACCTTATAGTTCGGGGGTATTAGACCAGCGCTTTTATTCTCCGAAGGTGTTTAGCGAATATGTTTAGCGAATAAAAAATAAAAAAACTGATTCTGAGTAAATAATAAAAATATAGTTTAAAAAAATGAAGAACACGCTTTAGTTCCAACATAGACTAAAAGAAAAAAAAATGACAATGTAAAAAAGCGTGGGTGCTTTCGATTTATATTCTCATATTTTTTTATTTTAATTTAACAATACCTGAACGTTCAACAGCTCAAGATAATTTTACTTTTTAGTCCATGTTGGAAGTAAAGCGGGTTCTCTAGTATTTTAAACTATATTTTTTTTATGACTAAAAAATCGATAACTCCGATCCCAAAAACCCCCTCATACCAGTTTTGAATCTAATCTGACCATGATCACAAAACTCACCAACCATTTTGGGCCGACACCTTGAATTCCTGAATTTTGACAAAAAATTCAAAATCTTTCATCTTGAATTTTGAGAAAAAAATTGAAATCTTCTACCTAACAAACCCCCACTTACCAATTTCAAATCGAATCTGACCCTAATCACAAATCTCGTCCGCCATCTTGGAGCGCCATCTTCAATTTTTGAATTTTGACAAAAAATAATGATCTCTGACCCCGAAAACCTTTACATACCAATTTTGAACCGAATGGGACCATTATCACAAATTTCGTCGCCATCTTGGAGCCGCCATTTTGTTTTTTTCTATAACAAAATTGTCACATTACACTTGACAAATCATTCGGACTTCTGGAAGTTGCTAAAAATCACGTTTAAAGATTCCGTTACAAACATACATTCAAGTGAAGCTAGTATAACCGTCTTAAAAAATTAGGAAACATTGGTTTAATAAGTTAAGTTCCTTGGTTGGAAAAAATATCGTTTTGTTTGAGATAACAATTATAATAACGTAATTATGGAGCTGATGGTTACGTTTCATCGCGATAGTGAAAATAATGTCAACGTATGTGTAAATAACGAAATGTGCTAAATACCGGGTGTCAAAGTATTCTTTAGACAAGTCATAGTTTCCAGAGTTTTAAAAGTACGCTATTTAAATTTGGCAGGGGTATTTAAATTCAATATTTGGAAAAATTAAATATTTCATAATCTCCTATCAATCACGGTATCAGCTGGAAACAACCTCAACTTGGGAATTTCACCCTGTTTATTTCTACTTGTTTTGATTCTAGGGACGATTCTGAACATTTAGTATCACATAGTTCAGAGACGAAAAATTTACACTTTTCATTTTTCAGAAGAATAATAATTTTTGCATGCAGAGTGCGCTGGACGTACTGCAATCAATGTGATGAACATGAATGAAGAGTAAAAAATATATTATAGACACTTTTTGAATACCTATAGCGGTTTGAAATTATCAATAGCACTATTTCTTAAAAAAGTAATTTTTTTCAAATGAGAACATCTTCACAGCCATTTTTAGACTCTAATTTACACGACGAATCCGTTGATGGTTTCAAATAGAAAATCGGTTGGATAACAATCCTAATACACTAATTATTTCTTGAAAAAGTATGAGGAGTTTGGGGTAATTCGCTTATCGAATATGCTGTGGAAACAAAATTGAACTAAACTGGATTCATACTATCAATTATAAGGCTTCTTCGCTCTGAACTGAATCAAACATCGAAATTCTTGATGAAAGGATCTGTATAATTTTACATTGTTACGTATCCACAACATATCTACTTAGTATGTCTACTTGGTTTTGGAAATGAATAGAGCTCACTCAGTTTTTCAGATCCATTCTCATTCTCATCAAAGAATTCCAACTGGTGAATGAAAAGTATAGAAACAAAAATAATTTCGACAAGAAATTAGTCTACATCAACTTAATAAGTTCTCATAACTAGTATGCTTTAGGTAATCAAACTTTTCAACAAAAAATAAGCAAGCTAAGAGTTTAGTGAAATTAAATCGAATATTTTTTAAAAGTACGACCAAATATTATATTTTTCCGCAACTAATAAGCGGCAAAAGGCGGAAAATTATGATTAATTCAAAACTGATACAGGTAGAAATTGTGGAAGTTTATTTCTATATTTTGAAAACGAAAGAGCAAGTTTTTTTTAACCGCAATTAATTAGCGCCCAAAAATCGGAAAATTATGGAATATTCTGCTATTAAATTTTTTGAAGTTGTTCGCTATCTTCATATAGGTTGAAAAGCTATGTTCCTACAATAATCCAAGCAAAAATATGCATAAATACGAAATCTTTCGACTGTGCCAATCGAAAATTATGATAGACAATTAGTTTACGGAAAAAAATCATTGAAGCACGATAATAACGGATGTAGCAGAAAAAGTCGAAACTTAAAATAATCAGAATATTGATCTACAGTGCATCAAAGTCACCAAACCTAATTTCAATATTTTAATTAATTATTTATTGAAAAAAATTCAGCAAAACTCTCAACTTCAACTTCAAAACTATTTATTTGCATATAATCAATAATATCTACATGGGTAAGTTATCTATAGATCAAATAAATAATTTTTTGTACAACTGTCATTAAAAATGACGTTTTTAATTCATTGACATATGAACTAAAAACTGACCTTTTCACAAAATCACTTTTAACACTAGTGTTAAAAAAAGTATTTTTAAATGACAGATGAGATGATGAATACTCAGTATTATAGATCTCTCTAATAGAAACACTTCAATCAGATATTATAATCAGAACACCTTCTCAAGAGGAATCATTTATAAAAGTTCGCACATATATTTGGCCGTTTGTGCAATTGGTAATACTAATTCCTTTTATAGTTACAAACGAAATAGTATTCAGTCCAACTGTAGAAGGTCCTTCACTGTCCTTCACTGACAAATAGTGAAATTCATAAATAATAAAGTGCGTTGGGGTTTATTATAGTTGAAGCCTCTTTGTAATCCAAAGATCGTGTGTTCGAATCCTCATGGATCTTATATTTTTTTTGTTTTTTCTTACTAGCAGTAACTGTTGTACAAAAAAATTCCCACTCACAAAACAAAATGCCACTTTTAACACTTGTTTTATCATAAATAACTATTTTGTATAACTGTTATTACAAATGACGTTTTTAATTGACAGGCATATGAACTAAAAACTGACATAATGTGTCAAAATCACTTTTAACACTAGTATTAAAAATACGTTTGAATCTAGTGTTAAAAGTAAAATGACAGATGAGATGATGGATACTCAATACAAATCTCTTCAATAGAAACACTTTAATCAGATATTAAAAAATAATCAGAACACCTTACTTAGAAGGAATTATTTATAAACGTCCACATGTATTTGGCAGTTTGTGTAATTAGTAATAATGATTCTCTGTGGAGTTACTGACGAAGTAGTCAGTCCAACAGTAGAAGGTCCTTCATGAGTAACCGATGTGGTGCTGTAAATAAAGTATAATACATTTGTTAAAAGTGATTTTATTTTGCACACAAATGATACTTTTAACACTTATATCATGAATAACTATTACATGAAAATAAAGGTACAGGTTCATCCCATCATCCGGTGAGACATTTTGAAAATCATGCGCTTCACTCAAGAATCATCAGAATCTTTGGAAAA
This sequence comes from Chrysolina haemoptera, assembly GCA_958298965.1. Taxonomy (NCBI): domain Eukaryota; kingdom Metazoa; phylum Arthropoda; class Insecta; order Coleoptera; family Chrysomelidae; genus Chrysolina; species Chrysolina haemoptera. The sequence goes on from OY282598.1 coordinate 30,313,252, forward strand.
GTAAGGTTGGACGATTACTTTTTCCCTTGCCAGTAAAAATGTACACAATCAACTGTAATTCACCATAATCAGTTCAGATACGTATTCCCGTGGGGTATTTCTTCATCACAGATCTTTGCGGTTCTTTGAATATTCACCCATCAATGGTTATTCCCAGACTGTTCGGCTTTTCTGTATTACGCTCGTAATGTTTGCATAACCATCTGCTAGGTCATCAGATCTATAAAAGTGCGCAAAACCAACAAGCCAGGCTCTTATCAAGTTCAATATTAACAGTTAAAATCGCGTTTCAGATTAGTGCACTACGTATTATTCAAATCGATAAAAGTTAATTTCGTGATATTGAGATGTATACAAATGGAAATGGCAAAAGCGAGCAGCATACGCTACAGGACTATTCAGAGGAAAACCATCCGAGAAATGTTCTTAGGTGAGTAAGGTATTTTCTTCAATATAATTTTTAGAAACTCATTCCGAAAACACAAAAAACAGAGCAGTTTTAATGGGGTGATACATAAATATATGGAAATAGAGTTGACAAGTTAGATATTTCAAAAATCAATACCAAACGATATCAAAGCTGCCGATAGACAGAGGGTTTTATCCTTGACGATACTTGACAGGAGCAAAGCATTTTTGATAATCCGAATTCGGCCTTTCACAGGGTTCAATGTGATCCAAGCCCATTTTCATTACTTATGTACTTTTTCTTTTATACCATCAAATATACATAGGTATCGTAAAAGGATCTTTGGAACCTTTGGTGTGAATACAATTCAAGATAATTGAATTAATTGGTATATTCTCAGATGATTATTCAGACTACCTACCTTTATATTAACATAAAAAAGATATATGCTGTTTTCTGTTGATAAATCAACTCCTGTAGGAATGAACCCATTTAAATATGAAGTCATTTTGACAGCAATACATTTTTTTATTTTACTCAAAAAACTGACATTGGACAAAATTGCTCGACCCACGGTCACACAATTTTATCTACTTAAAAAAAAATTCTTGTGTTTTTAATTTGTGTGATTGATGACTTGTTTGTTTTGTGGAAATTCATGATCACTATGATGAAACGAAAGAACACTCTTTTGTCTTATTTCCACTAGATTTTTATTGTTACGACCGGTTTCGGGTTTTATCCCATTATCAAGTATAAAAACTAACTAATACAATTGAACTCTAAGCCTAGTTATGATAGGGAGTTTCAGGTAGGCTGGATGGAGAGGTAATTAAGAGAACAAGGGTGAAACAATATAAACTTAAACCCTGGAGGTGATGGAAATTACCTGGGTTGTCAAATTTATAAATTCAAAAGTGGAGACGTACACAAATCGAGTTGCTCGTTGAGGGTTCTAAATTTCTGGTTTTTAATTGATTTATTAATTTCCATGGCTTCCAACAGATTCATTGTCTTCCCTTTATTACATGTGTGTAGAATTTTGAGGTTATCTTTACTTATCTTGTGTTTGGATTCTTGTAGATGTTCGTACATTGCTGACTTTTTGTCTAAACCGACGTGTTCACGGAACCTTACGTCAAAATTTCTACCGGTTTGGCCTGTATATACTGCAGAGCATTCCCCGCATTCTAATCTATATATCCCTGATTTTTTCATTCTGTCTCGTTTAGGTTTTGCATCGAATAGAATTCTGCCTAAATTATTATTACTTATAAAAGCTGTTGTTATTTTGAATTTAGAAAAATAATTTTGGATGTTTTCTGAAAGTTTACCTGAGTAAGTAATGCTCCCATATTTACGTGTATAACGTTCTTCAATATTTGGGTATAGTTCATTCTTAATCGTTTTTTGAGTTTTACCTGATATTAATTTCTCTATTAAAGAAACTGGTACTTGGTTGTTTACCGCAATTTGTTTAATGACTTGTGTTTTTACTGTTGATAAAATAAATACTCTATATTTGCATATTTATAAAATTGAACGAATAAGTTCTCCACTAACCTTGCTGACAGCTAGTCAGCTCACTGATAGTAAACAGGAAAAAGTAATTGTTCAACAAAGAAATTCCGGAAGAATGAACGAAACTACTTGACGGAAGACCATATAAGCTAATAATGAAAAATGGATTATACAATCCAATCTTCCTCCAATTTGTCGGCAAGTATTCAACAGAAAACAACTACTGCTTCCTATACGACCATTGAATTATATCTGTACTCGCGATTGGTACACCATAGCAAAATTTCCTGAAATATTCGTTTCGTACACCCAATTAATTAATGAGTTTTTCTTCTCGTTTCGAACACCCACCACTGCGATGTTCGTTCTGGTTAGAATCTAAAGCGAGATCTAAAGTATAGAGAAGTACTCTTCGCAAAATTTATATGTTCAATTTCCAAGCACTGAAATGTCTACGTGATGTTAGTTCGTTCCGGTTAGATCAGACTAAATAATTACTCCCCGCAAAATGTATGTCTTCAATTTCCATGCACTCAAATGTCTACGTAAGGTTAGTTCGTTCTGGTTATTTGGATATTTACTTCTCCATAATCTGTAGCAAAAACAAAAGGAGTATTTTTTTTTATTTTCATTATTCTAATAAAATTCCTGGCTTCCGGTCCCATTATTTTTGTACGGCAGTGGGTTCTAGGAGATTATTATTTCATAATCTACCCAACGCAACGTGAGGAATGCCGTGCAAGAATATTTTCTCCGAAAAGCACATTTTCAGATGAAAAGTTATTATTATTATTATGATTATTAATATTATTATAGTCAAATAATGAACCACCCAGAATTTACGGCATAGTGCCTACAGCTATTTTATCATATTGCAGCATCGTTCTGTACATGTTTCATGCTGGGTCAAATGACCCCCCAAATTGTTATGCGGGCTTGTAGTCTACGACTAAGGAATGTCCCAGCTGGTGGTATGTAGTATCTTACCCGCCTTGTGAGCATATCCCATGGGTGCTCCATCGCGTTGAGTTTGGGAAGTAAGCGCTAACTGTATATATACACCAGTCAATAGAGCATAAAATAGGTGATTTAAAAAATATATATATATTAGTAGGAAACCGACTGTACCATCATATGAAAGACAGTCCGTAGTTATATTCTGTTAAATTTTGGACTCGCAACTGGCATTTATTAATTTGTTATAAACATTTATAAAGAAGTGTTTTATTTTGAGAGTTTTGCTTATAAAATGAAAACTACCACAGAGGAGGGGAGGCGTATTGTAAAGGGATTATCACCTTCCCTCATCTCTCGGTCTCTCCTACTACGGGTCCGCTTAGGAGGGTTCATCGGCCATTTTCAGTAATGTTTGCAAGCACTCTTCCCGATTTCGTAGCATCGTAGCGGGAAATGAAAATATACGTTATGTAGTACTTATACTTCTACTTTCAAAATCTGTTTAAGAAATTGAAATCTGATTATCACCAGAGCATCCAGGCACTCTTCAAGATAGTGTGAAAAAATTCAAATTGCAATTTGAGCCAAAACTAATAGTCCGACAGCGCCTGTTATATGCACAAATGAATTACACAGTATTCACTACAGATTGAGTCGTGAATTTTCATAAAAATAGCAAAATTTTCGTTATATTTTCAGTTTTTCTCCGTTACTTATGATCCGATCGAGTCGAGCAAAATCTCATTTTGTTTATATTTCAATTCTCTACAGTTCTTCAGAACAAGTAGTAGTTTTCATTTTATAAGCAGAACACTATAATACAAGATTTTTTTTATTTAAATGTTTATAACAAATTGATAAAAAATTACAGTTGCGAGTTCAACATATAACAGAATGTATATAGTCTTCCACGTAATGGCACAGTCGGTTTCCTACTAGTATTTTCGTTACGAAAAAATCCTCTATTGATTGACCTATTAGTAGAGCGAAAACAATGGTTTCCAATATAACCTACATAATTCATTTCAGGCCTACCTCCCGTATCAAATTTTCATCAACTTTCATCGACACCAGATATCCGAATTTTAGAGTGTTTCATGCGTGGAGTTCATTTATTTGAATGAGATACCTACAGATAAAGAGCTTTGTATGATAAAAATTGAAAAGTGAAATGAAAAAAGATAAGGTTTCTATTGGTACTTCATAGAGGGATTACGATTAATTTGCGATATTAAATAATAATGCACTTCTTATTGCAAAGAATAGATAATGTTCGATTACTTTTGTTGCTACATGGCAGATTTGAATATTGAATCTACCGTTATTGATATATTATAATACTAATAAATTGACACAAATCAGATATATCAAATGCAGTGGAATTGTTTGTGTTCCGAGCAATCAATATCACACATCAAAGCGAAGTGTTAAAGAACAGCCGATATGGAAGAACATGTTTGTCGTATTAAACAAGTTTCAACAACCACCAGGTCAGTTTTTCTATTAAGAAATCCGGATTTTAAAATCTGAAACTCTTATAAAAGATATATTAGAGACTGCTAGAGAAATATTACGAACGCTTAGATCAACATCAAATAGAGATATAACGCCTGGATTGTACTCATCAAATCGCATCCTTTAATCTCAGGGTGTAATCTTAACCTATTGCACTCCCGTGAAGGACGGGTGTATAATGCCATTTTTTAACGAATGGCAGGTCTGAAAAATTCGAAAAAATTGAGGAAATTTTAATTTTGTTTAATTTTTCAACACAATGTAAACTTTAAACAAATTTTTTTCAAATTTTTCACACCTGCCATTCGTTATAAAATGACATTATACACCCGTCCTTCACGGGAGTGCAAGAGGGTAGATCACACCCTGTATAAAAATATACCACATAGACAAGACTCCAATTATTTCAGATAGAAATGATATGGAAGGGAGTTTCACTGACAAAGTGTGCCTTCTTCAGTACTACCACAGCATTTAGGGTCCGTTTTGTTGATGAATGATATTGATTAAATGATGTTCACATTTTGAGTCTAACTGGAACGTATCAAAACGTATTCCTTGTCTTCGGGTTATGCTTAATTTTCACTTATAATTGCACGACAGGTTTATTTTATAGGGTACATTTGGGTTGTTTAATGAGAAAAGGTTTCCTAGCAATTAGGCCGGATTTTCATGCATACGATATCCGGATTCGATGGTACGAAAATGTTCTGATTAGTTGAATTGTTGTCATGCCTACCAATTCAACCAACGCCAACCTATTCGGATCGTCAGATATCGTATGCATGAAAGTCCGGCTAGACGAGAAAAACTGTCAATTATTAAAAAGTCGTCACTGAAGGTGGAGCGTTTTTAGGTTGACAGTTTTTCGAGTCAAATTGCTTAAGTTTAGAATTTGAACAATATAACACCCGATATCAATACAAATATCTAGTGTAATTCGGCGGAACAATCCTATGAATAAGAAATTTAGAATCAATCCAAAATATTTATTTTGTCAACCAACAACGCGATAATTGATAAACAAATGAATAAGTGAAAAAACCACTAGTGCATTTGTCACTGTTGAAGTTGCAGTTAACTTTGCCGCTGTCAAAGTGACAATTGCACTATGGTATATGCCATTTTTCATACATGAGTTAAATTGTCACAGGAAAAGTAATTCATGAGCGAAAATATTGAATGACAATTCATGAAAACATTCAAACGAACGAACAAACATTCTTAATGGGTCTTTTCTTATGATTTGGAGCAAAATGAAACAATTATACCAAATTCCAATGATCGTGACCACAGACTGAAAATCAAGTACCCGAGAAATTATCCAAGGATAATAATTGTTACGTAAACAATAATTTACGAGGAAGTGGTACACCGCAACTGTCGCCTTAACTTGTTCAGCTGAAGTGAAGAGCATCTGTTTTTTTTCAGTCACAAATCCTTGAACAAAATGAAAGGTACCTAGGTAATAAAAATTCCTGGATACCTTTCATGATGAGTAATAAATAATTTACGGCTTTTACAAACAAGTTCTCAGTTCGGAGAGTTCTTGTATCGCAATATTTGGTCACAAGGCTTAGTTTTTCTGTTTATGATGATATATGGATATTGCATACTGGGTCAGTTTGGGGTAAAACATTGTTTTACAAATAATTTGAAGTACCCTATTGACTTTTAAAATATCAACTGCATGCATGAAATAAAATATTTCCATCAAACTCCGAAAGACATAAAGAAGTAGTAATACAAAAATATTGGTATACATTTCTCTCTGAGATAAAGTACACAGACTTATTAATAAATGATATACAGAGTGACTAAATATGGAGATGTCAATATATCACATCCTCCCCACCAATCCAACTTATAATGACGAAGAAAAATAATTTCCACATCGAAAGCCATTTGAGTTAATACAAGACAATCAAATCGAATTTTATTCATTCCAACATTGTTTACGAATTATGTTGGAACAGTTTTGATGGTATTCAATATTTGTATATTTGTTTCGTTATTGCATGGAAATATAGCAAGCTTTGGTGCTCATATCTAGTCCAGTTCTTCGTAAAACCTGTCTGGAAAAATGGCATTGTAATATGATTCAATATTTCAAATTTCTTTTTGGCCTACTCGTGTCAGGTGAGTTCGTATCCATAGAAATATTTCTAATCCTTCAGGTACAGGCAATTTAATTGTTTCTGATGATTGTTCAGTATTCTCGATAGAAGCTCCATGATATCGTTAAACACGTTTTTTTCTTGGGGACTATTTTTTGGCTCCAGTTTCAATTATAAATGGGCCTTTGATTGTTACCATTTTTTATGCAAAATACAGAAGTTACATTAGCAAAAAAAAGTATAATAAAAAAATAGCAAGTATCCTTTTTATCGACCTAGTTGGATAAAACGGGATACTTAAGTTCGATAACGTTTAGCCCCCAGCAAATAAGACGATTTTTTTTTCAGATATTCTGATGGTTCCGTCAGGTTGAGGAACCCCCATATCGAACTCATGGACCAAGATATTTTATACCATCTAGCTTTGGGGAGTGAATCACATGATCTCATTGAAATGTTCGGAGATATAAAAGTGAGTAACCCAGGACTGATCAACAAGTGTCTTTTATTAACTAGAAAATCACGATAAACATTTTTAACCGCGGATTATTGTTCATTCATTCTTCAAGTAGGTGCCTGAATTTTCTCAATTCCTAATTAAGATATTTTATAAGTTTAAAAAATATATATTTATTAAAGGTCCAAAGTGGACGAGTCTTGCGCAGGACGGAGTACCCGTTTTACGACGCATTTTCAACACTCTGGGAAATTTCCTCCTCTTTATGAATCTTTTTTCAAATTTGAAGAGTCTCAATTGTTTTTGAGGTTATTGTCAAAAACCAAACCCTATTTTTTTCAGTCAATTGTTTATAACTTTTGCAATTATTGCAAGCGGCAATTGAATTTTTTCAAAAACTCGTTTATATTTTTTCGGAGGCGGCGGAAAAAGTTTGACCTGAAAGGCACTTGTTGATCAGACTTTAACCCTGTACTTTTATTTTCATAAAATTCTTAAACTTAATTATGGCTGGTAGCATAGAACACCTCACCCTCACAGAAATGTCACTCAAAGGCGGCCCATGATTTTGTGTGGTAAAATGTGACTTGTTTCATATCATTTCTAGGCGGGGAGAATTCAAAAATGTCAATGTTGCATAACACCACTTACTACCTTCCTTCTCTCGATTATCACGAGATTTTCCTGTTCTTGTGAACGCGAAGAAGAGGTGGCGTGGAAGATCTCCGGCTACTAAGAATAGGAACGTACTCTGAACTCCGCCCTTTCCAGGAAAATTGTTTTTGTCAATCTGGAATAAAGCTATCATTATTGTCATTAAAAATAGATACATAAAGCTGTAACTCATGATTATAATTTGATTCCTTCTCTAATAAACTAATTTGAATATTTTGAAACAAGAAATTGCATCAGTAGGTTTGTGAAATTATTTCGATAATTCATTTTCTTTCCAAAGAAAGATAAAAAACATTGTGAAACTTTCAATTATATTATTATCTTCATTTCATAAGAGAGTCAATAAACAAACCGGAATGCGAGTTGTTAAAATTATCAAATACGTTACTTGTTCATTCACGCCTTTGAATATGGCCATAAGCTTCGTTTTATCACCGATAAATTGATTAGTACATGAATGATTTTCTGTTGGTCTTCATGAAATTGAATTATATTTAATTTTAATTAATAGCATTGAAACATTTCTACTTCATTAATTTGGCATACCACAATACCACAGAGGACAGATTTTGGGAAATTTCTTGTCACTAGTTACTCCAATGACTGATATTATAGTTAATATTAAGTTTTGCAAATAAAACAAAAAAATTGTACTGAACTATTAAGTTTAGGTGTTATGGGTTCTGATACCTGAAAAAAAAGGAGTCGATTTTTTTTTCTGGTTGACGAAGGCATGTATAAATAACGCCATTTTTCTCTTAAAAATTCCTTTTATATGTAAATAATTTTACAGAAAAGTGTTGTTTTCGCGAAATTGATTTCCTTGCATTATTCCATTCGAATTGGGAAATATCCAATTTCACCTGCAGCTAACGGGATACAAATCTGTTAAAAAAGGAATACGAGGATAAGAACGAAGAGAAATACGTTTATTCGTTACTGAACATATTAACGTCTCTACAACGAAAATACGAATCAGTTTAATAATGAAATGACAAAAACTTGATGAACTTTGCAACAAAAAAGACGAATTTCTGGAGGTTCATTTATTCTTTTTTCTAGTAACAGGCCAATGCAGGTATTTTCTGGGCAAGATATGCCATTGAAGTCTCGTATTCATCAAAATTATGAAATTTGGACCATATTTCGTTTGATCCGATAGAGCAAAAGATTCGAAAAATGAAAAAAAATTGGAAAAAAGCCGAAGTGACAGTAGGAAGACCAAATTTGGAGCAAAGATATAAAATTGGAAACGGAGCAACTTTTTCATTTGGCATTTTTCGAAATTTCTGAAAAAAAAAATTGATTTTTTGAGGATTTTCAAAAAAATGTCAAATTTGACAGGTTTAGAGTAGCACGTGACAAAACAAAAGAGGCTGTTTTTTACTCATTCATCAAGCACAAACTAACTGCGAGTCGAAATTTATATTATATTTGTTAATAAAAAAAAACAATATAATTACCTAGTCTCATTAGCCGTTTTAAATAATTGTTGAGGTCATAGTTTGTGTTATGTAAGTAACGTTATGCAAAAAAGATCAGTATTGCGATTGGTTTTAGTTACGAGCATAATATTTCTATATTGAGGATGCATAACGAAGTAAGGGACACACTAATCAGTTATTAAGAAACTATGAGTCATTAATTGGATTAAAGTCGCTAGACATAAAATGTAGGCAATGATTGGGTTTGCCTAACTTCTATTTTCTATATACTTGCATTTAGGTGTGGGTTATGTTTTAGTTGAGAATCGGGCAATAGTACTTACTTGACATTTTAACACATTTCACGGTTGCCCAATTTATCTCGTACTGAAAATTCAAAAGATATTTTGATTTTATGAAAGGTATAATGGAGCATTTATCAAAATTTAGACCTTAGTCATTTGTGTGGGATCATTTGTGTAAGCTAATTATTTCATGTTGATGTTTTGAGCAGTCGTGTAAGTCTGTATATGTAATAAAGGGAAAAATAACATTAATGATAATAATAACTTATGAGCGGAGATTCGCGCAGCCGGGCAAACTTTTTCATTTTCAGATGTGAAAATCCGAGAAAAAAATGTAGGTTTTATGTTATTAATATTTCTTCTATTTACTTTTGAAAGTTTTTCAAACTTATGCAAAGTTGATTTAATATAATAATACTATCTATTTTTGTCTCGCTTTCAGTTTGTTTGCATGGGTGGAACACCGAAGCGGATGGAAAACTTCGCACATTATGTGATGAAAGAAATTGGCCACAAACTACCTACTGGCACACAGCTAATGGACATCAGTCAGTATTCTTACAGATACAGTATGTACAAAGTAGGACCCGTACTCGCCGTTAGTGTAAGTAACCAATCATATGTTTTTTTTGAAACAACAAAGTACCTATAACTGATCCACACAGTATATGGGGAACTGATTTTGGGCAGCATTTAATTGAAACACCGGGTGTGAGTTACGGACATCGATGACGATGAAATTGTTGGGATGGGCATAACGAATTTTCAAACACAGCGTGGCGTCCTATAATTTTTTGAACAATAAAAATTCCTAGCAGTATGTGGAGGGTCGGAAAATCTTGGGTGATTTATAGGTAAATCAAGAAGAACCAAGACGACTCATTAAAAGTTCCGGAAGTGGGATAAAAGGATAGCTAAATATAGTTTTTTAGGGTGGGATCTTGTTTTTTTACGATTTGTGCCTGAAATATGTAGTCTATCGGAAAAAGTTGTAGATATTTGATAACTCTGAAACTTTTGTATCAGTAATTTTTCAACATAACTTCGAAATTAACGTGAAAAACGCTAAAGAACTTTCTATAGTTTTTTAGTTTTTATCTTCCTCAGATAAAACATATTTTTCATGAAAGTATCTACGGGCTTCATTCTTTATGCTCATGTTTCAGTATGTTATTACTACTATATGTAAGGCGATGAAATTAAAATATAAATCAAAACTATTAAACCAGTGAAAAAAAAATTAAATCCATCAATACTGAGGAACAGATTATTTTAGTTTGCGAATTTTAGCGCGGAATGTATGTGGTCTTTGACGAAATGTGACTCATCCGAGATGATATACTATAAAAGTTTCTTAACCGCGCCAGGGCTCTCGTTTATGTCGCGTGACACTAGATGAAATTATTCTTCCAAGGCCAACTTCTAAGTCCCATAACTTTTTCATTTCCAGAGATATTTTAATGATTCTTTCACATTTTTGTTTGTAGTGTGAATGCTTAGTTGTTTTCGTAACTTTCGCGACAACATTCCACGTTAGTAATCGTTCTTTATTTTTTTGCAGCATGGAATGGGTGCACCATCCATAGGTATTTTATTACACGAAATAATTAAGTTAATGTATCATGCGAAATGTAAGGACCCCGTTTTCTTCAGAATCGGCACATGCGGCGGCATTGGACTGGAAGGAGGCACCGTAATCATATCTGACGATGCAGTTGATGGAATGCTCAACAAATACTATCAAGTGGTAAGATATTTGAATGATTAATCTCTATCTTATAAATACATATTTTTCTTGAATGAAATGGGTTAAGGAGTTGACAATTTGATAGTTGAACGAACTTTATGGTTCAGCTTTATCATCGAAATTGCATGCTTTACCATATTCTATAGCTATGCCCATTTTGAGTCTTACAAGTGAAGTTCTTCACTTATTACAACTCACACGAAGAACATATTTCGAATAAATAATAATGAGGTTGCGAGTTCAAACCCAATTGGAGTAAATGGTAATTTATTTTTTATCAAAACTTGGAGTTTTTATTTCTGATGAAAACTTTGTTGAGTGCGTTTTATATGTTATTATTTTCCATTCATCTTTTTTGTTGGAAATAAATACTTCAAGCAGCCCCGGATCTTGAATTTTTTCGAGGCGGGGAAAAAACTGAAAAATGCCGATCAAAGTTGCGATAATGATGAGTTGTAAAGATACCATAAGTCTGCCAAGCTTGAATTTGCCGCCCCTCGAATTTGCCGCCGGGCATGGGCCCTGGCTTGCCCCCCATAGATCCGGGGCTGACTTTAGGTGAACTTAGGGTTGGTTATTTTTTACAATTTTTTTGTTGTCTATCATTTAAGATGTCTGTTACCCGGTTAGAAATTTAATGTTTTGTGTTCGAAGTAACAGATCTAATTGATTGATTTTGTTTTCAGCCAATTTTAGGGAAAATTGTGAAAAGGCCAGCTCGGCTTGACAAAAAGCTTGTCAAAGAACTGAAAGCGTTGGCAGATCCAGAAGACCCATATGACACCGTCACAGGAACAACTATGTGTGCCGATGATTTCTACGAAGGTAATTACTCTTATTTTCTTATTATGTCATACCATATATTGCCTGTGACAAAACATAGGGAAGAAAGAAGAGGCGCACTTTGAGTTGATTAGTTAAAAATGGCGTATGCATGATTTGTTTTTTGTGGGGATATTTTTTGAAAGGAAGATATGCTTTTCTTGGCCAACTGCTCCCGGTCATCAGAAATTGCACACTTTTAGGTATATAAAAAACATTTTCCCAAAAGTTTAACTTTCAAACTATTTCGGAATCTTCAAATATGTTCTTTGGGCAATTTTTTCTTTGCTCGGCAACTTTTTCTTTAAGTTCAAGCTTAATTCTTCTGGCAATATATATTTGTTCGTATTTGCGATAGTATTTTTATATCTATATTTTTATAGAATCTGTATTTAAGAATCTGTATGGGGTTATAAATCTGTATGGGCTAGGAGAAATTATTTTATTTGTTCAAATCGGTTTTAAAAACATGATATATATATTTTTTCAAATAATGTTTTCTGTGAAGTTGAAATAGCGAATGCATCACTTGTCACGAAAATCAACCTGAGGCGCCTACAGTAGTACCTGATTGTGTACATGAGAAAGATTATCGACAAGTTTCCTTCAAAATTTGAGAATAGACTTATAATATTATATTCGTCTTTTGTTCACACAGAAAGTATATGAGACATTAATTTAAGACAGTAGAAATAGAAATGTATCTCTTCAGTTTTGAAATGGATTGTTTCAGACGATATTTTGTTTTGGAACATCAACTTGTAATTCGTCTCTTTTCTTTGATTATCACTCAAATTATAAACCCAATATTCATGATATTATTTTTGATTACAGGTCAGGGAAGGCTGGATGGAGCATTCTGTGATTATTCAGAATCGGAAAAGATGGAATATCTAGAAAACTTGAGGGCAAATGGGATAAAGAATATCGAAATGGAAGCCACTCCTTTCGCAGCTCTCACTCATCATGCTGGAATTAGGGCAGCAGATGTTTGTGTTGCATTATTGGATCGACTGAAAGGAGATCAGGTATTTCATTCAATGATAATAATTGCAACCGATACAGACGACCGATCACTATTATTTAAGCATACATAGTTTTTTCCATGATTCTTCCAAATCCATAATCCAAAATATTTCTGCTAATTACACTTTTTTTTGCTCGGATTACTTTCACAGCAGCCACTCCGTAACTCTAGTACCCTGTACCAGTCTGTACAGGTTCTTCACCAGTTGACTGTTATTCTTCAGGAGTTAGCCTGGGTTTCCCGAATATTGCCTGTCACTTGCGCTCTAATGCCTCGCCTCGGCTTTCTTTTTTACTTTCACCAGCTGTTGCATGGTTCCAGGAGAGTTTCGAATCTAAAATCACCCCGAGATATTTGATAGCTGTATGAGGTACCTTCGAGGGCCAGAGGTCCTAAGCTCTCTAACTTCCTTCTTCAGGTAAACGCTACAATGATTGATTTGGAGGGACCAAATGGTTAGGCCTACTTTTCTATCCATGTATACTGACCAGATTTAGGACTATTTGCATTCTTTTCCTAACTGTGGTGTTGAATTCACCTTGCACCATAACGAATATGTCATCTGCGTGTTTTAGTGTCCACTCCTTCAGCAGTGGGGACAAGACACCTCCTTGCGGACAGCCCCTGGTGACCTTGACTGCTAGTGTTTCTCCCACTAAAAAGTGGATGATTCTTTCTCTTAGCCATAGCCATTTTCTTCTCGACGCCCTCACGAGATTGAGTTTAGAGATGTGTCATAGCATGCTCTCTCTATATCTAGGAATGCACTCAGCAAGACCTCTTTGTTTCTTGTTGCATTTTCCACCTTTTCTACGAGTTTGTGTAATGCTTTCTCTTTAGATTTGCCTGTTGTATAGACATATAGGTCCTTGTGTAGGGGTTGGTTTACCAACCGTGTCTAGCAATTTTTCCTGTGTTTTATGTATAAATGAAAAAAGACTTATTGGCCTCGTTGCCTTCGATCCTTCCTGCGCCGTTCTTCCAGCTTTAGGGATGAAGACTCTCCCCTTGCTTTTGATATGCATCCCGGTGCAAGTTTGTGTCCATACCTTCTTGTATCATGATGGAATAAATGCCATCCGTCCCTAGTGATTTATACAGTTGGAATTAGTTGATTGTTCATTTAGTTTTGTCCACATCTATCACTTTCTTTGAGACTTGTCATTCTTCCCTGGAGACCCATGAGAAAGGTTTCAGTTCTGACTATCTCCAGGCCTCAGTTGATGTATTTGTGATCATTGATACTGGAAAGTGCACCCTGTACAGTTCTCCAAGGTATCTTTTCCAGGTCCCTGATTTGTCTGTGCATATAAAATCATATGGGTAAAAACAAACATTTGAATATATAAAACATAAATTAATATACAATTGCATATGAGAACATGTGATCAATATTCACTTTTCTCCAGAGGGAAGAAAGAACCAACCACTTAGCGTTCAATGAGGGGGTTTCACTCCTGCCCTTTCGGATTTCTTTGGAGGATGAGCAAATCATCCTAACATCCGTGGTTTTACCCCGGAGGTATATAACGAGCCACCCTTGCGTTGTTGTCCTTGTCCACCTGCCTCTGACATTATGTGTTTGAGTGCTTGAAGACTCTGCCTTCTCGTTGTTAATGCAGGTCTTTTGCTATTTTGGCTATGGTGTTGCGTTGGAAGTCTTGGAAGGTGGTGAATATAATTCTATTGAAGAGATTTAGAGGTCTGGAAGATCTCGAACCTATCCCGACTGAACAGTTCGGCTTCCGGAGAGGTCATTTATACAACTGCCTCTCAGGTGGCCCGAATCGTACCCGGAGTGAGGAAGGAAGGGTTTTGTTCAAGATTTCAATACAGTATAATGGACCTGCTGGACATTCAAAAGGTGTTTGCTACCGTATGCATAGATTGGTCTCGTCATGAAGGTTTTTACGGGCAGGCATGTCTGATCATTTGGTAAAGATCATGAACTCAGATGTAATTGACAGGACTTTTGGACTTGTATGGTAATAGTCAATGACAGGAGCAGGAGTTCCACTGGGTTCGAGATTGTCACCACTTTTGCACTCGCTCTAGAAGTAGGATTTTCCGATGTATGCCAATACAAATATAGCCATATACTCCGATGACACGGTGATATATATGCCAGCGCTCATACTTGTTTCGCAAGAGGCTGTTATATGATCAGAAGTATTTTGAATAAATCTGCCCAGGATACCGATTTTCTCGGTAAGCTCGGTAATTTGTAAAGATACCTAAAAAATAAAAACACCATTCGTTTGGAAACATTTCATTGAAAAATTATAGAATTTCATACTATTATTTCATACGTTTCTTCATATAATTCCAACGAAGTGAAATCCTGTATGATCATTAAGTACAAATAAAAGCCACTATAATGGATAAAATTCGGGTACTGTTCCTGTTTGACGTTAATAATCTGTTTTTCCAAATGTATTTCCTTCAAAAAGTTTGCTGTATCAACTAAGGAATCATCTATTTATCCACGATTTTAAATTTCAGGTTTGTACCACAAAAGAAGTGTTGCACGAATGGCAGGTGAGACCACAAATACTGATAGCTCGCTATATCAAGAAATATCTACAAACCAAAGGCAGTTTTTTCTTTGACGGGCATGGATCTATGTCAGTGAAGAGTCCCAGGCGTTTCAAGTTGGTTCAACAAGAATCGCAAACTTTTGAATAAATTTTTTCACTTATTTATTACTCATCACTTATTAATTGTAGGTAGTGAGTTATATTTTTTTTATGTAACGCCAAGATATACTTTTTTTAGTCGCACATTTAAAACATAATAATCAACAATCAGTATGTGGAACAAATATGGAAATAATGGATCGATATTTGTTATGATTGCATATCTTATATATTGTGTTTAATAATATTCATTTTGAGTATTACAATATACAAAATTATAATTAACTGCGATTACTGTTTTAATGAAAAGAACTATTTTACCTACTGAACAGCACATGAATCTCCTGACAGAACAGGATGCATCAAATATATGTAAGGTAGAGATTCAAAAATAAACCATTTTTGAAAGTATTAATACGAATTATATCGTTACCAATACTGATACGTTCAATTTATTATTATATTGTAACTGAGACGTTCATGTGTTACATTTTTATAATGATGTTTGATAAATATATAAAGTTGATTTCAAATTTACAACAATTTAAACAGAAAACATTTTTTCCACACATATCAATGCAAGACTTATATTTTCATAAATCTGATCATCCACATAGGTATCATAGAATCAACAACTCTTGAAGAACGTACGATTTTCTTGAATCAACGCTTGTAAAATTAATTGAATCTGAGAAGATTTGGTTCTTATTCCATGTAAGTAAGTCAGCTATTCGAGTAATTGATACAAATTATTATATAATTTGAAATGTAGAATGTTATTAGTGGCTTTACACTTCTATAAAAAATGTTCCTCTGCACTTCATTAAATTTGATTCATGAATGATAATTTTCGTTAAAATAATATAACACACATACACAACTCCCTACACATGTGTAGACTAATACGTTTCTGAGTTACATCAGATAAGGGGCGAATAAAAAATCACTGAAAGTTTTCAGTATTTAAAAATTTCGCGAGCAATCCGTACTTTTTATTCATCATAATGGCTTGAAACTTGTCAAGAATATTTATGCTCATGATTCGATGTTGTAATGTTTGTAGTTTCATTTGAAAAACAATACCTTGATTGTTCAAAAATGAAAAACATTGATAGAAAGTAATGGTAGACAACGATGTAGTCTTGTGATTGAAATTCGCGTAGCATATATGCAATATATATAGGTACGAATTCAGAACAATTTTTATTATACTAGCCATTAAAAAATGTTGTAATTGTTGCTGATTTTTATGAAATATTGAAATCTTGAATCAAATATTTTTGGGAATAAAAAGGGTTCGAATCCCATCGTCTGCCACCAAAGTATGAGTGTGGTTCAGAATCCAATCCCACAAAAGCTGTAGGATATCCCTTGTTCATTTTGGGGAAATAGTAAAAAGTAATTTTTTAAGACATTTCGTATTAATCCCAAATTTGTAGGTTATCGTCTTATTGCCTTTCATATTTCGCTAGAAATAAAACTTGTTTTGAGTCTTCCAAAATTGTTATATTGTTGAACCGCCCATTGTTGACAAAATATGATCATTCAATGAATATTTTAAAATAAATGTGGGCCCAGAGTGATTTTGTTTGTGTAATTGTTATACATAAATTGGAAGGGCGTATGATCATGTTCAGGTGCTTATCGATGAAAAAAACATTTTGTTGATTTTTTGTTATATATTATTAGGATATATTCATTGCACCCAAAGTTGTCTGACAACTGATGAACTTTTCAATTTCAGCCAATCTTTGGAATTGGTTGTGGTACTTTTCACTTGTAAACAAAATTTGGTCACACAAGTATATGAAGAGAATATCACTTTTGAAATTGAAAATTTGTATGAAATAAATTGATCAAAAGATCAATGTTGGATGTCTGTGTTTTAGTCTAGATTATCATGTGTCGCGTCGCCAAAACAATAAAAGTGATTGCCAATAATTGTTTTACTTTATTTATACACCCAAATTATTCATTTGTAGTCATTCAAAGGATATGGTGAAAGCCCGGAAAAATTAGGAAAATCCTGAATATTGAGGATTGAACATCAAGGCCGAAGGGATCTATAAAGATAAAAATATGAAGAATACCTACTAGAAAAATAATATTAAAATAGTTATTTATGTACCAAGGACGAAAAACTGACAATAGACAGTGTTTCGCCGAGGTGCATATTACATTTTTTCGTCGACCTCTACAAATTACCTACTGATTTCCGATTTTCGAATCGACAATCGACTGTTTTTTTAGGAAAGTATTTTTCGTCCGCAGACACTTTTCGTCTGCAAATACTTTTCGTCCGCAAACGCTTTTCGTCCGCTGTGGTCACTATGATACGGCATAGTGACCACAGCGGACGAAAAGTATTGGCCTTCAAAAATAGTCGTTTTTTCGTCCGGAAATTAGTACGTAAAATGTCATTTTTTGTAGAGGTCGACGAAAAAAAACTTTTTGAAGGCAAGCTTTTATTCAAATGCGATAAAAGGTAGAAAATAATTTCTTTAGATGTGAGTTTAGATTCAAAAGCTTGCCGTGCAAAGTTTTCAGTTCGAATACGAAAGCCGGCAAGCTTTTGAATCTGTAACTCAAAGAATAAGCTACATTAAACATCTGATGAAATAATTTTTTACTTTTCAGTGCATTTGTCTTTTTATAAATATTTTATGTTTTGCTTTTTAGTTAGAGTACGCATTAATCTATAGATTTCTGATGAAGAATGGTTATAACAAGACCTGTGAGTTTTGAGCTATCTAGCTCTTGAATAAGAAGGCCATCTAAATATTTACTCGTCAGCCATCCTGAAGCAGCCATGCATCTTCAATTTGGGAATTTTTGCAATTTCGGAGATACGGCCTATTTTTGGATTTTGACTGGCATTTTCTAGAGACGTTCCTACCGCGAAAAAAACACTCAATAGTGGGTTTTGTGGGTTTTTGACCCGCATGATAAATTATTTCAGTATTAACACAAAGTTAAAACTTCTGAACCAAAGGAAATGTGACTTTTTGTTAATAAGGCAAGTAAACGAACGCACGTGAACTGTATTGGGAAAAATTGCAGTTTAGGGGTAGTAACTCCGATTTTGACGAAATTTTTTTGGGGGTTATTTCGAGGTCCCTGAACACAAATCTGAAGTTAGAACGCCTCGCTCTCACTTACTTTTTAATTTACGACCCATCGTATGCCAGAAAAGGGGTATTTTCAATATCAAATTTCTTCCACAAAAAGCAAGCAATTTGCCTTTGCTTCATATTACCACAATCTAGACACATTAATGGTGGATTTATGGTCAAGTTTTAGGTCGTAAGTAATACGTAATACGTAAGTTTTAAGTAATAAGTCGTAAAAAGTTCGATTATTCCCAATGGGCACACGTACGTTTTTCAAACGTGTTATAAACGTGGCATTGGTTGAATAAACATTTCTGGTTAAAAATTTTAACGACAATAATTTAGTGTAATCTTCAACGTTGAAAGAATACGTTATAAAGATGTGTTTTTAACGTTACTTCCTCAACAAGTCGTTAAATATACGTTTAACAATCGTTATGTAAATTCAAAAAGAATTTTTAATCAAATTTGCTTTATGCGATTCATTTATGAATGGTATGATACATTCCTTAACCTTTTATTTGGTCAAAACAATGTTGTTTTGTTGAGTATCTTCGATGTTCAAAAAACCTGATTGAAAACGGCAATAAAGCGATAATTAGTAATCAATTGGCTTAATATAACGTTGTTACACGCGACATTTTTTCGTTGAAAAAACGTTCGGTTTTCAGCCATTTCACAACGTTATATCAACGTCCTTGGGTTGGCTTTCAATAGGAGCATTCAAGCAAAAGTCAAAAGTTTCAAATCGTAAGGAAAGTTGGCCAACTTTCATCTTTTACGATAAAACTTGCGACTAATTTTTAATACGCATGCGTCAAGCGGCTAAATGCTGTCATCTGTCAAGAAGAATAATAATTTTCCAGTTTTGAATGTTATTTGTTGATAAATATAAGTTATTTGTTTTGTGATGTTCATTAGTTTAATTATAAAATTCTCAGACTGCGCGAAAGTGACCAATAATACACACATTTCCTTATCATATGACAGTCTTAAGACTTGGGCATGAATGTTTGAAATTATAATTAGTTTCACTTCATAATTTATTGGAAATTGAAATTTATAACCAAAATTTTAATGTCAAACAAAAAGAAGAGTAGCACAAAGCAACGTTGTCAGTTTTCTTCAATTTCCTGCACACTGGAATTTATATTTTTGTAGAGGTAGTAAGATACCAGTAATCGGTGCCTTTTAATTATAGCGACTCTGATCACACATCCAATCTCACCCAACTAACCACACGTCGGCTAATTCAGCTATAAACGTTGCTTATGATTCCATCACTTTTTAGCGTTGAAAATGTGAATGTAAATAAATGATCGCTGCACTAGTCGTCATTAGGGTCACTTCGCTCGCCCTTATTACATCCTGACCTAACTGCACACATATCCAGTCTTTTAAGGCAAAAGAAGGGAATACAACCTAACCTAACCTAACATATCCTACCTAACATAACCTAACCTTACTTAACTAAACAAACCTAAACTGACACGTAAATAAAAGTACTTGCTCGCTGCGCTTGCCGTCGTTAGGCTCGCTTCGCTCGCCTTTATTACGTCCAGAACTACCTAACCTAGCTTGCGAGTTAGTCGAAAATGCGTAAATTCGTTTTTCGCTCGCAATTGACACACAAGCCTAACCAGAGCAAGCTAACCTAGCTTGCGAGTCAGTCGAAAATGCGTGAGTTTGTTTGCATGCAAACCTATTTGAAAATGCGTAAATTGCTAGCCAACCATACCTGACCTGACTAACCTTACGTAAACCTAATAACAATACAAAATTGTTAAGAACTAACGACTATTTATCCAAAATTCAGAAAGAAACAGACGTGGAGCAACCATATTCGACGGTTCACCCCGCTTTTAGCGTAAACAAGCGTAGAAAGGTACGGCTAGAGACTTTTCCTAATCCAACCTAACCTACTAACCCATAACTTACGAACCCAATCTAACGTAACCTAAGATGTAATAAATATATGTAGGTGCTCGACGTCCACTTTTACGAAATCTGTGCAAATTTCATGAAAATCGGAAGTTTTACCAAAATCTTACTCTTATATATGAGATTTGGCATCGTTGCTCTCCGAAAATAATTAATTGTGACATTTCACATTTCACAATGTTATCCATATCTGTCATTAGTCATTACTTACTGTCAATAATAGGTACTCAATAAACGAAATCAATCGAATGTATTGTTATGATAATTCAAATCCTATATTTTCAATACAAGTTGGAAATACTGCAAACTGTGCCAAAAATGCAAGAATTATGTGTTTTGATTGTGGTGATATGAAGCAAAGGCAAATTGGTTGCTTTTCCTGGAAGAAATTTGTTCTTGAAAATACCCTTTTTCTGGCATTTGATGGGTCGTAAATCAAAAAGTAAGTGAGAGCAAGGCTTTCTGACTTCAGATTTGTGTTCAGGTACCTCGAAATAACCCCCAAAAAATTTTCGTCAAAATCGGGGTTACTACCCTAAACTGCAATTTTATTTTCTTTAGTTTAGAATTAATTTTGTTAATAGTAGAAGAATTCATCATGCGGGTTTAAAAACCCTGAGTAGGCACCCGTGTATCTAAATCGGCCTCTACGAACCTGTTTCAAATGGAAAGGAAGTTACAAATTTCATGAGGTATGCTAGTGAGCCATGGAATAAAAAAAAGTGAATGTCAAATTGCAAATGGATGAATCCATTTCTGAAAATTGAGTAATTTACATGTTGACCCAAAAACTAAATAGATTTTGAATGATGTGAAAGTGAATTTGTTGTTCGTGTATTACCAGAGTTTTTCGACATTTCGAAAGAAGTTTATGATAGTATGCATGGTTCATTCGTACAGTCAAAAAATAAAAGTGCCCATATTACCGGAAGGTATGGTGAGGTAGTGATATGGAAAATGAGAAAATCGTCGATTTAGGTGAGTTCCTGAAAGTTTCATGTTACACATGATGAAATGATAATATGAATGGTAAAATTCCGTTTATCGAGCGTCACAAGCTATCACAAAATTATTTTTTGGTACTTACGTATTTTGGCCTCCTGAACAAAAAATCCAAATGAAATTTTCAAACCAAAATTTTCAAGTAATTTCGATATATGGCCTATTTTTGGCTTTTGACTGGCATTTTCTAGAGACGTTCCTACCGCGAAAAAAACACTCAATAAGTCTCCTTCTTTTCACCAGCCCGATATACACATCCTTCTTCTTCCGTCTCACGCTTTTTTTTCATTGGAAATGGCACTTAAAAAAAATCGTGTTTTTTTCTAATCATGTCGGAGACAATAAGCTAGCGAATATGATAGGTAATTATTAGTGAATTGTATATTGTATGATGTATGGTTGGTAACTAACACTGAAATCAATTATTGCCAACTTTTCTGATTTAAATGTGAGCGAATAATAGCTGCGGTTTTTTGGTCTCCTACGAGAGTAACAGAACTACATGTAACAGCTGTAGATCCAATCACATTAACCAAAAAAATTGTGCAGTTAGGTCAGCAGTGGGACTCTGTAACTTTTTCGCATAGCGATAACGAAACAATCGGCATCTCTTTCCGGTAGACCACAAAGTGATAGCATGTGCTTCGTTTCGCTTCGCTATGCAAAACAAGTAACAGAGTACCACCCCAAGACGGAAATCCAGATTTTTATGCACACGATATCCGACGGTACGAAATAGTATATTAAAGTATAAGTGGATAAATAGGTCTTTCAAACACGCGCGATTTTTAGAGCAAGTGTTTTGAAAGACCAGTTATCCACGCATACTTTACCCTATTTTTTTCAATTGGTGCACTTTGAAATCATATATACTGGTTTCTTTATTACAAGTGATGGAAATAAGAAGTTATAATGTAAAATGGTTGAATTCGTGATGTGACATCAGTATACCTTTCGTTAATGTTTGAATAAAAGTTTTGCATTTGTTTGTAATATTTCATTTGATGTTATCCCAGATCGCACATACACCTTTTGAGGCACTTTTAAGGCGTTCACAATAATGTCCTCAGGATGTCGAGGGCGAAGCAGAAGACGTCCCTAGAATGTCTTCCTGTTACCATTATCGACGTCGAAATAACGTCTTGGAACATCACTATAAAGTCTTCTATGACGTTTATAGTATGTTATGGGAACAACTTGAGGCTGTATTCAAAAGTCCCCTGGACGTCACAAAAACCTTTTCAGGCGTTCACAAAAATGTCCTCAAAATGTCGAGAGGAACCTGCGGACGTCCTCAGTCATACTACGAAAGAAATAAAACAGTTTTGTCTATTTTCCATAGTTTTATATTTGTTTACTAGTTTTAATTATTACATCGTCTTCATAACTCTAATAATCAAAACCTCTAGTGGAAAATAGACAAAAGTGTTTTTTTTTCCTTTTGTAGTGAACCCGAATTTCCATAAAATAAAAAAGTCATCAATCAAGTTAGTCCCTAGTCAGAGTATGGTTATGTTTTTCAATAAACAAATATTCTCAAGTAACAAAACTTGAAGTACCTATATTCATTTGCAAAAAATGATATGAAGAGGCAATTTCGGATTAAAATATTTACTTCTATGAGATATATCTATAAAGTAAAATATTAAAACAATTCTTTGGTTGGAAAATATAAAATTATTTCAAATATTTTTTCAAGATTTCATAGAGCAGGAGTACAATCTTTCCCTTCCTTGGCTGCCAGTGTTATTCTTTTGGTTCCAACCCCATGTCGGTCAGGTGTGGTTCTTAGCCAGACTTTCAGCTCCTGTGGCATTTTTCAAAGACAAACTGGAAATAAATAAATAGGGTCAAATGGAATGAAAGCTGGAATTATCGATATAGTTTTCCATGTACAGTTCAAGGTTAGTTCTATCTAGCATGTTTTTTTTTTCAGTAGTTCTCGAGCTACCTACTACATACTTCGGAAAAATATTTTCGGCAATATATTCATAAAATAATAAAAAGAATATTTTTGAGATCCCTTTCACGTGATACTCCACCCGACCAACTAAATTTTTCATTTTTTTTTCAAATACCTGTTTGCTCCTCCAACATTTTTAATGACTTATTTTTTGGATTCAATAACTATTGGTAAATACACAAATCACTAAGTTTTATTTCCATGCCATTTTTAAACTTTGTAAGCACAAAACCATAAAATTTCTCAATTGAAAAGATACCATCCATTTGAAAAAAAATAATTATGATTCTGAAAGTCGACAACTAATGATATATATTTTTATTTGCCAGATAATGGCTCATAGCGATTCCAGTTATATCAACAAATAAGTATTACTGCATTGAAATCTTGAAAAAAAATGAATTATGGCTAAACCTCACCGAATATCATTTTCTGGATATCATTTCAAGCACATGATCTCTTTTTTCCCTATTCCTTTCCAGTTATATTGCAAGTCTCAGGAGGATGAACTTTTTTATGATCCTTCTCGTAATACCAGCTATGTCTTTTCCACCAACAGAACAATAACACTGTCTGAAAAAAATAGGTATTGATAATACTATTTCAAAATGTTCTATCGCTTATTTTTATAACTACTGAATGATTGAGAAGATTCAAGGAATTGAAACATACAGTATTTCGGGATTTTCTGACTGAGTTCATATCGGGCGGAGTTTGAATTCCATAATTTCACTAACTGCATTTCTTTGATTAATTCGTAGAATGAATTTGATATCTTGTGTCAATAACAGATCAAGCTTCCTCAAGAGAGTTAAGTCCATCTTAGCTAAAATAGATATTCACGGTATAACCTCAAAACCGAAGAAACATCCTGAAAGTCGGAATGGCTAAAGATTAATATAAATACTTACCGACTTAATAATAATAATAATAACGTTTATTAATCATAATTCATTGCTACAATAGTAAAAAATTCTATACCCATTTCTTAATAACTATTGTTATCAGAGATACAGTGTTTTTTTTTAAGTAACTATAACATTATAAAAGGGTGTATTTATATGCTTATATGATTTGTATGCAAGGACTATTATGAACAATCAAACAGTTTAAAACTGGTATGAGACTGTTCATGAACCTTTTTGTTTTATATATTCTATTACAGAAAAAAAAAAACATACAATAGAACAAAGAAAGAATCCATTCAATTTCGATTTCTTTTTTGGAGGAAATATTTTTTTATTTTGATTTTGAATTCAGTGATATTTAAACATTTTTTTAGGTCTTCGGGCAATTCATTGAATTTTGAAAGTGTTTCATGAGTAAATCTTTTCTGGCCAATTACCGAGTTTGCAGAATCAAGATGGAACAAGTTATGTTGTCTTGTATTGTAATTGTGAATTTCTGAATTTCGGGTTAATATAAAATTGGATTCAATCATTTTATTAATAATAAGATATGATATTTTGAGAGTATCCATTGCATAATGCTCTTCCAAAGAAAATGTGTTCGTCATTAAATAAAGACATTCTTATAAATTGAATATATTAGATAATATCTAATAAATATCAACCACTTAAATAATGCACACCTGTCAGGGCTGTCAGTTGAGTTGGTGGAATGACTAGAATAGGAGACTTCGGATCAAGTTGCCAACCCACAAAATTTTGAAATTTTCACTTGGGAAGGGAATTTTCAGAACAAATTTGTCATAATCAGGTTAGCGTTAATGATAAATAGCGTAAAACTACGACTCGGCTCTACAATTCAGGTAATTGAATCAAAAAAATCAATATTTGTAAAGATCATGGCTGATTGGCTGAGAGTTGTATTGGTGCCCCTGATTTCATGTCAATAACGTCAACAAAAAATTCGAATGAAATTTTCAGCACAAATTCGTGACCACCTAGGGTCACTGGATCCAGAAGGCTTTGCTTCTACGGGTACGGCCAACTTCACATTTTATTAATCGGGGACCTCGTCAGACATACTTCCTCCATCAACTCACAGCAAAATCATGTATGCTTTCTGCTAGTCTAATCAAAATCTTGCAGAGTATTTGGCAATTTTAAAACTGTTCATTCCGTTGATTGAGGTATAAGGTAGTCCAACTTTTTGTGTTTATTGAACTTCAAAAAATCATTACATAGGTACTCAAGTTCCTTGTCGACGGCTCTATCTCTATGTTCCATAATAGCTGCTAACCGGGTCACAAGATAGGGCCGGAAATCAAGCAAAGCTTCTTTGAAATTCGAGATTATTGTATACCTCTCAATTTAAATCAATAACTGAATTAGAATTAGTAGCTGGTGTTTATCCATTCAAGAGTAAAATATGAAATATTATTATACTGAACCAAAACGAAAAAGAATAAAACTGTCAAAACGAGTGTCAAATCTTCTTTTTTTACATTATAACCCAACTTTTTCGTTGCTTTTTTATTGGTGGTTTTGTGGGTTATTTTTGACATTCGAACTACTATAAGAGGTTTGAACTATAGACTCCTCCCATTGGCCGTACCCGTAGAAGCAAAGCCTTCTGGATCCAGTGACCCTCTCACCAAGGAGTGGGCGACATCTACATTTTGAAAATCATACTAATACTCCAGGAAAACAAACATTCTGTCATATGTTCCCATGATAATAAATTGTTGATTATTTCTTTGTTGAACTGAACTATAGTTAGTTGAACTATACGCCCACTCCTTGGTGGTCGCGAATTTGTGCTTTTGACAGAAAATTTAAAATATGTTCAAAATATGACAAACTCCTCGAGCCATTTTTCAAGAATTAACTCATAAATCTCTCTCTCTCTCTCATCATTTATTGTCCTCAGCTTCCTTTAAGGCGCTATATGGACATCCCCAACTGCGGCAAATCCGTTGCCATCCGGCCTTCAACCGGCGTAGACAGTTGAGGTGTATCGGGGGAATGCAGTAATCTGGCTCGAAGCCATACTGCATCCCAAGTGTATTTGCTGGCACGTCGTAGACGGCGGACATGTGTCACAACATATAACCCATTCATACAAGTGTTCTGGCTAGGCCTTGTTACTAACTCCTTGCGCCACCTATGGAGCAGCATGATTATTCGTAGTCCCGTCAATCATGAAAACGTGGGAAAGGTATTCTTCAATAACCCAGAGTTAATTCTAATTAAAAAAAAGTCTGTTTCATTGGAGAATCGAACTCAGGACCCTTGGATCATGAGACTAGCGCTAAACCACTGCGCCACCTCGCCTACGACTCATAAATCATGCTGCACCACGAGAAAAATGATGCATAAGCCAGAAGGCTAACCTTACCTCTCTGCCTTGCGGCTGAGAATCGAATAATCGATCAACTGCTCAAACTCCTGATTAATAATCAGAGTAAAATCCACGAATCGTTTTGACGGTTTGAGAACGGTCCGAAAATAGTCCAAATCCTTGTTCGAACAGTGGATAAAATGGTTAGAGATTTGATCTGACACTTGTTCGAACGCTCAGAGTGCATGTACTGCGTTTATGATTTTTGTTCGAATGAACCTATAGTGCCCGAATCAGTTAACTTGACATGGCGGAAGAAGTCAAAAGTTCCATTACGAGGCGTATTGCTCAGTGTCCTAATGTTTAATGTTAAATGCACTATCGATAGACCAAAAGGCAAAATTTCTTTTTATTGTTTTCGAATAAAAAACAAAGAGTTATGCAAGAAATAGAAATATCGTCGTAGATGAAAATTATGATGAACTCATTTCAACTTCCGACATCTTGAGTAATTCATTTAATTCTGAATGAGACTGGAATTAAATACCATGGTCCTTTTTTATGGAATTTGGCAGCGGATCACCACCAACCTGTTTTGCATCTAAATTTTGATCGCCATCTAGCGGGAACGCATTTTGCGAATTTGCTTGCAAATAAGAAGGCAAAGAAACTCATGAGTATGAGAATTGAGAAGACGAATCAAGAAGGCCATTTATTTAGTTGTCAATTGTCTTCCTGTCAATCCTGTCCTACCTTTAACTTAAAATAAAATAATGAAAAAAATTTGATTTGACTTCGTAGTTCGTGTTAGTTTAGTATATAGTGTAAATTGATGTTCATCACGTCTTTGCTGTTTCTAGGATTCTTAAAAAGATAATAATCTTTTTATTCTTGACGGATGACAGTGAAATTGTGATTTGTGGTAGGACAGCTTCTATATTAAATACACATGTGAGTAGTATGGTTGATTCTGTAACAAGTGTCCATTTTTTTACATTTCACTTAAATTTGTAGGAATACTGAAGAAGATGACAATTCTGGAGAATGATGTGATTTCTATGCGCAACAAGCTACCCTTATCAAAGAAAAAATATAAGGCTAGTGAACAAATCAAACGTAAATATTTGTTTGAGGAAGACACCATACCTGCCAAAAAACAGGCCTTGGGCGAAATGATAAACGGATACCGAGGTGATCAAAAGAACAACGGGGATGTCCTTCAGGACTCTCCTGTTGCTACTTTGTCGAATATGGGCAATACTTGCTTCCTGAATAGTGTACTCTATACACTGCGATTTGCTCCAACTTTTCTACACAACCTTCATCATCTCATTGGTGATTTAGCCCTAGTTAGTTCAAGATTGAACCAAAATAAAGCCAAAACCTCATCTCTCGGTAGAAACATAGGCGCCATTACAGGTCCAAGCTCACGAAGTACTAGTAGCAAAGATTTATTATCATTAGGAAGTTCAAATGATATTATTCCAAAATCAAAAGTACAGGTTGTTACAGAAAAATTACACGAGTTATTTATGATGATGCATAATCTTGAATTGAAAGAGTCCACTGAGCCCTATCAACCTGTTGCCCTGTTGCAGGCAGTCCGAGAGGCAAATTCGATATTTGAGGGTAATAATCAGCAAGATGCCCATGAGCTACTTGTTTATCTCCTGGATAACATTCGTGAAACTTGTGATGTGTTGACACATCAGGTCGAGCAGAATCCAGATTTACTCAATGAAACTGAATCCGCAGTGCCTGTTAATAGTAGCAGAATTTGGAATGTGAGGCGATCATGGAAAAAGAACTATAAGAAGAAAGATAAAACTACGAAAGAACCAATATCTGAAGAACAAGTGAATGGGTCAGATTCTACAAATGTCGAAGATTCAAGTTCCATTGATAGCAACAGTGGGAGCACTAGAAAAAAACTTGGCTACAATTTTGTTGCTGAAGATTTTGAGGGAATTACCTTACGTCGCACCAAGTGTTTGGAATGTGAAAGTATAACGGAAAGGAAAGAACCCTTTTACGATATTCCTGTACCTATATCCATAAAAGATGACGAGTCTGAGTCTATGAATATAAATGATATATTCCGGAGGGCTTGTGTAACGACAGAAAAACTATGTGATTCCAACAAATACTTGTGTGAAAAATGTAAGAGATATAATGAGGCAAGCAGAGAAGTATTATTCGAAAAGTTGCCTAACATAATGGTTTTGCAACTGAAAAGATTCACTGCTTCAACTTCAGGAGTCCAGAAAGTTAACACCTACCTACCAACACCACTATCTTTGAAATGTTTCTGTGAAAGCTGTTGTAAAGAGGATGCAACTGGAGCTGCAACTCATCAGTATAAGTTGTGTTGTGTGATAATGCATCTGGGGGGCACCATGGCCTCCGGGCATTATATTGCTTATGTCAAAGCATCTGATCACCTGGAAGACTACACAGATTGCTCAAGGGACCTGCCAAAGGGTAGTTTGTCTGCCAGTAGTAGTGAAAAGTCCCTGAACATACTGAAGTTTTTGAAACCAAGGTCATTGGGTAGCTCTTTGATTGAAAGCAGAAACGGGTTATCCTCAAAGAGTGTGTTGAATGGGGTTAGGATGTGCAAAAGTGTGGATTGTTGCGGTGTGAGACTGAACAAAAATGTTGTTGAAAACACTCTCAATAGTTGCTCTAGGAAAAACGGACAGGAATTTCTATGGCACTCAAATAACTCAAGCCCAGAAGACATGTGGTTAGAGTGTGATGACGAAAATGTTAGGCCAATCACTATCCAAGAATTTAAAGAAGAACTAGGTAACAAGCCAAATTCAACTTCGACTCCATATTTGCTGTTCTATGCCAAATCCACAGACCAATTTTCAGAATAATGGTAATTAACTAAATAAAATCGGTACATTATTTAATAATTTTTTTAAGTGAGTACAAATGTTAGTGATTTTATGTGATATCACAGAATAGTTATATTGACTATGATCTTTGAAAAACTTGTATTTGTACCTACCTACTGAACTTATCAAAAAAATACATTGTGCACGTATCCCCAAGAAATTATCATATAATGAGCTTCAATCTAATTCAGGATTTATTCATAGCCGATGGCAGTATTCTAGAAGAATGCTTTTTTTATTGGATTCTATATCAGTTGGCAGAATATTTTGCTTTGTTACTGAAAATAGAGATACTTTAGGTCAAATACTACTTTTAATACCTAGGCCTCTTGAGATACTGTCTTGCAGAAAGATGTAGTTGTATACTTTTGGTGACAAGGTAGTCACGCTTATAATAGCTTTCAGAATGTAGGTAAAGTGACTAAAGCTAAAGCTTGCAACAGATGGGAATTTTTATTGTCAATTTAGATTTGTTTTCCAAAGTTTGTGCATCAACTGGGATCAGATTCAAATTCCGAAACTGTGTGCAAGGGTGATGCAAGAGTTGAGATCCTTCAGTTTTCAATATTTTGATATTTCAAGTTTTGGATAGATTATGTCTCTAAATAAAAATAGAAAAATTTAACTCTGGTACAGAAGACTTGCACTGCACTGTTTGGAACCTTTTGTGTAGTAATGAATAATACTGGAGTTTTATCCCAACACCAAACCGCTATTTTTAACACCTCGACACGTGAATGAAACAGGTGCCGAGGTGTTGAAAGTAGAGGTTTGGTGTTGGGATAAAACTCCAGTATTATTCTGGTACAGAAGAGACCATATTGGTGTATTAATATCTTTTAATTCTGAATGAGTGTGTATTTAATGAACTGATGTGAGTTTTTCTTGAAACTTATTTGATATCCTTTATGGTAGCAGTATGGTATACTGGCTTTGGCATCTGAATGTCTCTTTTCAAACTTTGGAACCAGTATTTTTTTTATTATTTCAGAATGCAATAGTTTTTATTTTCCATTTGTTGCACTTTTGTCGCTGTAATGAAGAAACATTCAAGCACAGCTTATAATAGTGTATAGTTGCTAATTATGTGCAAAACTGATTCATCCTGATGACTTGCCTAGACATTTTCTGAAATCTGCAATGTATTTGGGTATAAATGGTAAGAATTTTGAAATTGTTGACATACTTTTTTTGCAACTCTACATGTTGATAATAAATGTTTTAATATTCGGTACACATTAGATAACTTCGGGAAATAGGGATTTGTTGATATTTTTTTTAGTCTTCCAAATTATTGCTTCAACTATACATGGCAAATATTTCATTATCTAGTTGAAAATTAGAATAAAAAAATTCTCAGTTGCATATTTTCAAAATAAAACATTTTTGAAAACAAAAGTAAGGACTGTTTCCTCCTTATTTTTATTGAGTGTAAGTAATTACAATTTCAATTTTTAAAATTAGGAATTATTTACATAAAAAATAACAAAAGATACTTAATAGGTTCTCAGATTTTGACCTCGAAATTACAAACCGATTTTATTTTGTTCCTGTTCCATATATCTGAAGCTGAATAACTTGACTTCTTTATGGAGGGAGAAAGAACTAGTCATTTTTTGTACACCTAATGAATAATTACTTGTAATGAAACATAGTTAAAAAAGTTCTAGAGGCCAGGTTATTCTCTGAAAAATTATTGAATGGGCATTACTTATTTGCGATTTGACTTTTCAGTTGAGTAAATTATTCATGTAAACTTTTTCAATCGTAAATTTGAATGGCCAAGCTGTCTAATGCTTGAGACAAAATGAGTAATGAAGTAATGAAGATATTATGATGTACATCTATTGAACGAGTTGTTTCCCCCTCATTCTTTATGAAACAGATGTGCTTGTGTACCAACTATGGAAGGATCAGAATAATCCATCTGTAGGATTTATAAAATCATCAAAATGGTTCAAAATGTTATCAAATCAAGGTCACAGATGACGTAAATAACTATTAAAATCAGAAAAATCACTGATTCAACCATAAAAGGTGGTCTTTTAGAATTCTGTTAATTTTCCTTTATCAATCATTTGATATGAACTAACATTGTTCAGCAGTCTTAGATTTGTTCATTGGTCACATATATGTTCAATTTTTTCATAAATTTTACAATGACCGTTGTCCTAGATGTTGGCATTTGCATTTTATTTTGCAAAAATTCCATTCATGGTGAAAAATATTCAGAATGCAGAAATGATTGTTTCGTGGATCCCAAGCATTTTTGGGGAATACGATGGTAATCTTGATATTTGTATATATTTTGATCTCATAATACGAAAAATATTAGTGGACTATTTTTCTTATCACAGGATAGTTTGTCCATTTTTGGAATAGGTACTGAATTGGGATTCGACCGTGGCACACTCTGTATCACAAGATTCACGAAAGCCATACTGGTTATCATAGAGATAGTTAATTTTTGTCAAATAATCCAATAACCTTTTATGCATGATTTTTTCAATAATCTTTGATAAAATAGGTAGAAGAGAAATAGGTCGATAATTATTCATAAAACATACTTTGCCATTTTTGAAAATTGGTAGAACTTTTGCAAGTTTGCAATTTTTTGGAAATATTCCGGTTTCAAATGATAAGTTGATCAATTTACTCAATAAGGGAGCCAATTCTGATTTAGCTAATTTAACAAAATTTACGGTAATGTTATCAAAGCCTGGTGCTTTTTTAACATCCAATTCATTGATAAGTTCTTCAACCTCTGGAGAATTTGATGGTTCCAAAAACATTGAATCAACGGGGGCAACTTCAGGAACATCAGGATACTGCATATTGTTATTAGGAACGTCACTCAAAAGGTTGATAGGAATGAAGTTACTAATATGACCTTTTGTATTCGATTATATGAATAATTAAAATGCATGGGTTTGAAAAAATATAAACCTAATTAGAAGTCTCTTGAAAGAGAATTTCCTGAAATTAAATTTTCATCAACAAGCCGTTGTTGAAATAAAAGCAATTTTATATTCACTGAAAATATAAAAATTTCATAATTTATGAAAAGTCTGAACATACACTTTAGAAGTGTGTTTAATCTAATTAAGTGATATAAAATTCCCATCAGGAATTATTGAAATTCCTGTAATATTATGGACAAATTAAGATAAATTGAATAAGGAGAGAGAAAATAGCAGTACAGTTTTTTTTCGCCCAAAAATTTTCATATCTGGAGAATTCCATTCAACCTCTTTTTTATTGAAACGCCCACCAGTATGTTTTAGAAGTAGAAAATCGTTGAAAAACATGGGAATGTACATTTATAAGGAGGAAACAGAATTTATAAAAACTATTCTTTTGAAAAATTATTGATTGCACCAGAAAAATCTAAAACCGAACTTATTTTATCAGGTATTTGAACACAAAGCTCACTTACCTGACAGTTGTGTGTACCCAATGAAGCATATTACTAACTGAATCTACTTGAAAAAATTCTATCTGTTCTAAAATATGACATCATGTCACTTCCTTTAGTACTTGTATGAAGTGATAATATTTAGAAATACTTTTAGGTATCCAGGTATCCAGAGAAAAATGCAATGAAAAATTATACTTTTTCCTTCTGATTAGAATTTGAAATTAAGTTGTGGGAATCTGAATTGTTATTTAAATAAATTGGTTACAAAGTTGTCGAAGTTTTGTATCTAAACTCACAGTTCCAAGCAATTTTACTGAATTCACAAAACATTCCTAATGTCAAAGAAGTTACTTGTACAGTTCAATTTACTTTATTAATATACTGTATATACTACAACCAATAAATATAAATTAGATAAATATAAAAAATACATATTAAGTACATTTAATTTAATAATACAATGTGGCAACAATAAATAAATGACAGCTGGTTTGTTTGTAAATATAAATTTTAACATTTAAACATTAGAATAAATTTTTGTTTAATATAAACGCTTACTTTTTTCATTCTTTAGAATATTTTGTAAGGACTGTGTGAATAGCATCGGAGTGCTTGTTCTGCCATTGCACGTTGATCTTGACAGTTTCTAGAGACTGCTCCACACCTTTCTTCACCTCCGAGAAGTTCTCTTTGTTTTCTTCAATGAAATGTTCCAACTGAAAAAGTTTAGAGCTATTGAAAAATGGTGCATTCATTAGACCTAGACATGGGTAGGTGATTTATGTTAGTAATACGTAGCATCGAAATGGAGTTTGAAATACGTATATTATGCAAAATCACGAAAAGTTGGCTATTAATACAGAATAAAGTGTAGTTAAGCAGTGCCATATTATCCATTAGGCTAACATAGGCTATAGCCTAGGGCGCCGTGAAAGAAATAGGCGCCAACTGATCACTCACAATTCGTGCAACTTTCCTAGTTTAAGCCTCATTTATATTTGGAAAGTATGAATTTTTATATATGAGTGATACCAAAGCAATTTTCATTTGATCTGGTATTATAGCCAACTCAAATGATTTTGAAAATATGTATGCTAAAATTGATGCAATTTCAGATTTGACAATTTTTACAAGTTGTCGTGTAGATTTCTCACTTCCAGGCAGATGAACATATTAATTTATTAATAATAAAATAGCAGTAAGTATATTGAAAGATTGAATACAAATAGTTTAAAAAATATGAAGTGGAATATTGACCAGATTATAATATTCTTAAATCTTCTATGAAAAATATACGGTATTATGAGATATACGTTCAAAGAATCACATGAATCAATTGCAAAGGGGTACTGTTTTCGACAATCTACTACAAGAATTAAAAGAAGCATTGAAACGTTGTTGGAGATAATCTTGTCTATTTCACTTTGCGTAGACTATGTGTACCTTTTTATTTATTTGATTGTGATTACGGTCACATATTAGAGTCTAAGCTACTCGATAATTGATAATACTTGTACAGGATTCGAAGAGAAGTCGACCTTCACCGTTCTGATAATATGATGAAACATACTTCTTATAAATTTTCATAAATAGACGAATACGCCTAAAATGGGTTACCTATCAAAATGTAGTCCAGACTATATCCAGTGAGTTCCAAAAATTTGCACCATATGAAAAACTATTTTATTAATGATTTGTCAGAAAATTTTATTGTTCATAAAAATTAGTGCATTGCAGAAATTTCAAATTTCCAAACGGTGTATTTTATCCCGCCTGCTTCTCCTCATTTTGGGGGGTTGTGGGAAAGCGGAATTAAATCCGTAAAAACCCATCTTCATAGAGTGATCGGGCAACAAATTTTTATGAAGAATTCAATACTGTTATAATTTTGATCGAATCTGTTTTGAACTCTCGCCCTCTTGAACCCCTCAGCAATGATATTGAAGACATTAATGCCCTTATTTATTCACCTATTTGTTTCATCCGTTGAACAGAACGGTGAAGGTCGACCTCGCTTCGGCTCCTGTACTATTAAGAGTATTTCATAAGTTAAATGTATTATTCACAAACATTGTAAACAACAGTGGACCTATAAACGATAGCTTCATTAATACAAATGCAAGTATATATAAAGAGAACTCGTGCTTACCTCCTGTAGATCTTTTTCATCAGTCATTTGGTTTGCCAAAGAGGAAAGATAGCGACTGATTCTCCTCTTATTTGGTTGTAAGCTGAAAATTTTATTTCTTTTAGAAACCATCATAATACTCAAAATACTGGTTAGTTGCTCAGTTCTTTTTAACTTTCGGGAATTATTCAAATTATTATTTTCTCTTGTAACGTTAGAATGATAAGATGAACTGGAAGAGAGTGATATGCCATACAAATAATAATCCGTTTTTTTTTGTTTTTTGAAGTTGAATATTCTCACTTCCCATACGGAATCGTTTTCCATATTTATTAAATTAATTTAATTAAATTTTGATACATTATCATGTAGTTGATGAAGCTTTGTCTTTAGGGAAGTTTTATAACTTATAAAGTATAACGTATAATTTTACTTTTACTTTTAACAGTATTTTGACTTTGACTTAGAAGCCCATAAGAGAAAATAGCATAAAGGCCGATTCATAAACGGCGTTTATTAATGATCTGGTAATAAACTGAACGGTGAACGCAAACGGCAACGGCGAACGAAACGTCAAGTTTATGAATCGACCTTAAAAGTTACTGTATTATATGTTAGCGGTATCTACGTTAGCGAATTCTATTTTATTTACTACTTTAAAAAAAATCGTGTTATGATTGATTTGAACTTTTCAATTAATTTTGTATGAGTGTAAACACGTTATAGGTAGCTTAATGCTGATTTGTTGTTCTTGATTCAATGAAATTATCTTTTTATTTGATACATTCAGATAATTATTAGTATTTTAAAAAAATAATTGTAGGTACTATATATTCCGGCCCATTTTCCATATTTTTACTTTTACTTCCACAAGGAAATATGTATTGAATTGAATTTGATATAAGTAGGCTTTTAGAAAAAGCAACCTATAATATTGGTAGAAAAAAATGTAACAGACTTAATTTTATATCCAAAAGTCAGCAAGTAAATACCTACTAGGTATGATAGTTTCTACTATAACACTATAAGGTTGGTTGGTAGATTACAAATGAAGAAAAAATATTGATGTCTTTGCGGCTTTACAGAAGAATTATTTAAAAGTTAGTGAATTTCGCAAAAACTCTTACCAGGTACAACTTGTGTCTTTTGTGATAAGAACTAGAGTAATTTCATTCGAAGATAAGAAGTATACTTACTGAATGATGGTTTTCCGGGTTTTTTCGCCGACGTTTCGCCAACACGAGTGGTTGACATTTTCAAGAGATATGTTATTACTGAACACTACTAGTTTGATAGGCGGTGTCTCAGCCGGTATTTATGGGTTGACGTACTCGTACATGCGTCAGGTGCCTCTTTTATTCATTAATAACCCGGTATGGTGCTATTACCGTATTCTTGAGAACAGAGGTAGCCATGATTTGTTTAATCGTAACCCCTCTTCAGTTCTGTTGAAGTTTTTGGGATGTTTTTGAATTTAGATTTTATTTATTCATTCATAATATCCCAAGAAACAGAATTGTTTATGATAAGGATACAAAAAAATAATAATAACAATACCTTACAAATCTACATAAAAAATAATATACAATTGATAAAGATACAATTCAAAAGCAACTTAAAAAGAGAAGAAAAAAATTATCCATGTTGATTGAATTCAAAGTAGTTAGGCAGGAAAATAAAATAAATTATGGAAAAATTAAGCCATTTTAGAATAATTAACAAAGAAAATAGCTTTTTTATTCTATTTTTAAAAATCGTCACTTTTTATTTATTTTTTATTTCATTTGGTAGTGAAGAGTCTTGGGTAATATGCATGTGTTGTGGCAATGACTTTTGGATTTCTTCGAGTTTCACTCTGTGATTGTGTGACACTCGAAAAGATCCGCTGTCGCAGAACAAGCGCTCAACAATAACAACCACAGAGTGAAATTCGAAGAAACCCAAGTCATTGCCACAACACATGCATATTACCCTAGACTTCCGGGAAGCAATCGAAAATCAAAAACATCCCAGCAGAACTGAAGAGGGGTTACGATTAAAAAAAGCATGGCTATCTGTTCTCAAAAATACAGTAATACTACCATACCGGGGTATTAATTAATCCAATCCAATGTACGAGGGCACCGACGCAGGTACGAGTATGTCAACCCATAAATACCGGCTGAGACACCGCATATCAAACAAGTAGTATACAGTAATCGGAGCTGTTAACATATCATTTGAAAATGCCAACTACTCGTGTTGGCGAAACGTCGAGAATATCTCAAAATAAACGTTGGCCTAAAACCAGGAAAACCATCATTCATTAAACGATGGCCGCGAAAGCTTTTCGCAATTAGTATACTTACTGTTTAAATATTTTATCAACATTTTCGTAGAAGAAATTTTTCGCAATATAATATCCAATATCATTCCTAGCCACAGCACTGAATACGGTGCTACTATCTTGTCTGCGGATTACTGTATCATTCATTGAATACTCCAAATATCTGGTCAGCAACCATATTTCTTGGGTACATCCGAGAGCATTCAACAAAGTACCCTTTTCAGTGGCGACATTCGAGTTTTGGTACTGCTTCCATAAGAATTCCCATTCTTCTTCACCACCATGTTTCAAACTGGTGCAATAGACAACGCCTCGCAAATCTTTTGGAATGCTGGAATTTTAGATAAAGTTAAAAAAAAATGTATGGAAAAATGTTATTTCCATTTATTCAGTAATATTTTAAGAAACACTCATACGCTTAAAGTAAATTGATTTTCATAAAAATGATGACTAGAGTTTACACATTTCAAATGTGCATATTCTAGGTATACTTTCAGATTTTTAAAGAGAACTATCATGGAATCGTCAGACAGTTATTCATTCTTAGGAGTCAATATTGATGAAACATGCTTGCATCAATGTTCAGAATAATGATAATATTTTATAATACGGGGTGAGTCTGAGAGATGGTGCAGCCCTATTTTCGTTAACCAGCTGTCGTCCCCTTACGCACGTCAGCCCTCAAAAGTAGAAACTTGTGCGAGCTAAGGATTAACGAGGTCTTACCTTTTAACGTGCGATTCCTAGCACGATCATTGATGTGAAGAAGAAACAGTGTTGGTGCTAGAATGGATCCCTACGGATCGCTGAGAGAAATAATCCAATTCATAGCACGAAAACTTGGAGTGCTATGGAAAAACTAATCCGGTTTGGCAGGAAATAGTCTTAGTTTTAGTTTTTCAAATAGAACACATTATATATTTTTATATTTTTGAATTCTAGAGCAAATTGTGAGGACAGTAGGCTATTTTCTTAATTAATTTTGTTTGTAAATTTTATAGTTTTTTGTTAGTGATTATGATTTTATTCATGATGAAACGTTCATTTCCGATGCTATGTAAAATAACTTTTTGGGTTACCGTAGAACGGGGCAAAATTGGAAATAGGATTTTGTAGAATTAATAATTTGTATACAACCCTGTTTGGGTACAACACAATGCCTCGTAAACTACATTGTAATAATATCATGCATAACATTACTTATTCAGACAGCAGATGATTTCAATATTGGTCGAAACGGTCTGTTGGACATTGAAAAATTGGTGTGGATGTTAGTATCATTGTGCAATAAAGTTATAAACATTATGCCGTCCCAATTTTTTTTTTGCTTTTTTGAAGATCTGGGCTATTCTGGACGACATTTTTATAATTATTCCAAAATATCCCCTGTCTTCTTATAATCAGTTTTTTTTAAGTGTTTATAACAAACGCGGTTATAATGTTATCTAGTCAATACTCACTGGTTGTCTTCAACAGGATAGCCCTTCAATCTTCTGAGAAAATTCCGAGAATGAGTTATGCAATTTGCAACTTCAAATTTACAAGCTTTACTAGCTACGAGAACTTGCAGTTTGATGGAATCAAGTTTGTCTGCTCTGGCTCTAGGTATTTCTAAACCTCCCACCTTTTCGTAAATTCCTGTCAATAGTTGCCTCATATAATCCTAGAAAAATACATGCTTATTTAGTTTCTTTCCACCTCGCCAAACAGAAACTTGAATAACTTACCTTGAATAGACCATAAATGGAAGATTTTTTTAAATGCGTCGTGATTCCACCAGTTTTTCCAAGTGCAGCTTTCCATGGCAGATATTCCCCTTCTATTTTCAAGTATTTCAACAAGTCGAAAAATATGTCATATTTCAAGTTTCCTACGAAAGCTAAATCTGCTGCATCGTTTATTAGCTGCACCCTATTTAACGTCGGTATTTTTTGGTATTCTTCACTCTGTAGGAAATTTGTTATCAGTTCCCAGTTCTTGTCATCGTAGTTAACTTTATATATCCCTGAAAATATACAATAAAATAATAATAATCTAATAAACCGGGTGAATCTGAGAGATGGCGAATTATTTATAGAAATAATTCGATTCAAACCACGAAAACTCAGGGGGCTATTGGAGAATTGAAATGTGATTTTTTGAGATAAAAATGAATTCTGTAGCACTTCCGGTTTTAAATTTTTTATTTCGTATTTTGTTCGTTAAATTTCTGAAATTATTCGATTTTTCAAAACTTAATGAAGTTCCGGATCGTTTACAAGGTTGCAAATTTGTGAATGTATCAGAATAGACGTTTTTAAAATTTATAACTAAGTTTCAAATAAATGAAATAGTAAAATCGACAAATATTTCTACCATGTGGAAAATATGAGGCAAACATCTGACAGAAAACAACTACTTCCCTGGCTTATACCACGACGGACATTGAATTACATCTGACAGATATTTGTGCAAGGTTCTTCCAATAAGACCGAGTTGCAATTGCTTATTGTAATTATATAGCAGATTATCCACTGGCCTAGTCCATTTGAAAGCATTAATCGCATGCTCAAGAAAACTTCGTTTTTATCAAAATAAAAATGAAGAGTAACGTGTTGAATAACTTTTCATTGAAAGAAAATTGATAGAACTAACTGACCTGCCATTTCATTGTTGAAGACAACCCAATCATTTTCTTTGGCAACATTTTCAATTACATGCTTTTGCATAGGACAGGATAACCAGTGTTCAGGTGTTGTAACGTTGAAGTGTAAGTTTTGCTTTGTCGAGTAACTCAGAGGTACCCACCAACAGGAGTTTTTGGCATCCCTTGTGTCGATAATATCCCTCAAGTATCTGCGCTGAAAAATAAAATGATAATTAATAAAATGAAAATGGCTCTTTTACTTCCAGAAATGATTTGAATCCATCATCAAATATAAAATTTTAATGGAAATCAATGGAATATATCCAATAAAACAAAGTTTGTCCAACACCAAACCGCTATTTTTAACACCTCGACACGTGTTTCAATCACCTAAAGAGGAAGATTAAACTGCTTAATTTTCCTTCACTTGAAGATGATCACTTGGTGGATAAAACTCCAGTATATTCATTTCTATACAGTGAGTTTAACCTTTTAACGGAATAAGCTATCGAGGTCAGGTAAAATTCAGGTGAGAAGATATCACTTTCACCACTTTTCGACATAAAAATTATTGTGGTCACTTGGCCTAGTGTCAAAAGGGCACAATCAACTTTTTTTTTCAAATGTAAAGGGGGTTACGTGGCACCTGGTTTTGAATGATTTCCGATTTTCTATCAAACACAGCTTTGTTTTTGGAAATCGGCCAAGTCGTTTCAAACTGACAAGCGTTTGAAATTTGCTTTAAATATTTGACAAATAAATTATTTTACCTATTAATTGCAAGAGAATTTAAACTCCGTTACTGATTCTGGTTGAATAGCTAAGTGCTTCATGAAAATCAAATGACACCACATGAAAACTGTACCCGTGCGAAGTCGTCGAGTGTCGTTGGGCAATTCTTCATGAGTTAACGTAATCTAAATTATAAAGGCAGCTAAAAGTTACTTGATTCTGAAAATTATTATGAAGATGAAGAAAACATTGAGAATACAAATAAACTATTTTCGTTATAGTGATATTTCCGATTTCGCCGTGGTGCGACTTTATTTTTGTGATTTTTGATAGAACATCCAGAATTTTACAAAATTTTTGGGTTGCTCTCATAATGCTGATTAAAATGCATGTATCATATAATGTATCCAATATAAACCGAGATGTTTAAGTAAAAATGACAAACGCAGCCTACCGAATATTGCTGGTGTTATGCGAATTGCAATTTTTTAGTAACACGTAGTGACGGAATAATTTACAGGGTACGCAAAAATGTTTGTCAAAAAAGTGAATGAGGAATATGGTTCAATTTTATTTTGAAAATAAGTGCTTACCAATTTACTTCCCTATACCCAAAACCCATGATTTGGGAGATATTCCACAATATTATTTAATTTTGCATGTTAACTGCCTGACGTTATAATTTTTCAAGCAAGCCGTGCGTATCTACTGACAAATGAAATAAAACTGTTTACTATCGTTGTTGGAATTGCTATCTTCGTCAACCGGTTGCACCCAAACCGGATAGACAATTTTCTTCAGTTGGTACTTTTTTGATTTTTTTTGTTGAAATTATTTAGCATTTTTCCTTATAAATATTGTATTTGTGAATACTCGGAATTTTAAATTTTTAATATACTTCTTCCTAATTCGAAATTACCATACTATTTTGCATCTAGTCAAAAAATTACCACCACTTGCGTAATTTCTGTTGACAATTCTATGATTATTGATCTGACAGGAGTACCTTGTAACGTCAAATGAAATATTGCAATCAAATGCAAAACTTTTATTCAAACATTAACGAATCATTCACGAATTCAACCAGTTTACATTATAAGTTCTTATTTCCATTATTTGTAAAAATGAAACCATTATTCATGATTTCAAAGTGCACCAATTGAAAAAAATAACGTAAACACTTGCACCGTCGTCCTCGAAAAATCGCGCGTATTCGAAAGACCTTTTTATCTACTCATACTTTAGTATACTAATATTGGTATTTCCTTAGATATTGGGATGTTTTTCAGATGCTCCAAAGTACCGTCAGGAATATCGAGATGGTTTTCAGATATTCCAAAAGTAACGCCAGGAATAAAAGTACCTACCATTTTAAATAATGAACTCAAATGGCATTATAGGATAATGACCGATTTATGCCTACCTAAGAACTAAACCTGAACCTAAGACTGAGAACTAAGAGTTCATC
Organism: Chrysolina haemoptera; assembly: GCA_958298965.1. Classification (NCBI taxonomy): domain Eukaryota; kingdom Metazoa; phylum Arthropoda; class Insecta; order Coleoptera; family Chrysomelidae; genus Chrysolina; species Chrysolina haemoptera. The sequence goes on from OY282598.1 coordinate 30,355,727, forward strand.
AAATAGGAAACAACGTAAACGTTTATGGAACTGTAACTAGTACTGAAAACTATGGCATTTTTTCAGTCTTAGTTCTAATTCTTAGTCTTAGGTTTGGTTCTGATATAGGGGTGCATAAATCAGCCATAACACTCTCAGAAAGAGAACTAGAAGAGATTGCAGAGTATATTTTATTCAAGGATTTGTCTTTTGTATAACAATATTTTAACAGACGTCGAATGACTTTTCAAGCCAAACATTTTTAACAATCTGGAACTTTATTTCCTGACGATATTTTTTGGTCCATTCTTTTTTTTTTAATTAATCGTGATTCAAAAATTTTTAAATTGAACAATACATAATTACTGAACATGAAAATGAATAATAAAGTATTATTTTAATATATAATCCATGTTTGGGCACTAAAGGGTTAAATAGTAAGGAGATTTCGGTTCATTTTAAATTGACACATTTTTAAGATGTTGAAAACCAATTTTTGTTCAATTTGCTAATGAGGGGTGGTTTTTAAGAGTTGATATATCACAAAAGATCATAAAAATAATATTCCATAACATTAAAGAATTATTATGTTTTTATATTTAAACATGGTTTTCTTACCATCTAAGCAGCGCTTATGGTATAATAATTTTTTATCAAAAGGAGTAGGTAGCATATTTTTATCGTCAAATACTAAACTACTTAATAGACTAATAGGCAACTGAACGTACACATACCAGCCCGTATTAGTACCAACGATTATAAAGTTCTATTACACCGTTGTTCACGTGAAATGTTGACTGGGAGCGTGGCATCCCCTGTAATCCGTGCTTGGAAGTCGGATTCAGTGGATTGCTGTTATAGCGGGGGAATTCCGACTGATGCGGGCCTCCGATTGGACCTTGACCCGTCGGAGGCCTGTATCTGCCCGCCGTCAACAGCAATACCTGAATCTTTTTGATTTTTTTTAAATTGCCAGGCCATTTTCATTGATATTGTTCAGGTTTATTCAAATATTCACGTCAAAATTACGAAAATGTCGTCAACAAATTTTTATAATTTATTACTAAAACAAAAAAGTTTCAAACTACGCTTGCATGCCCGCTATCAACGGCAAGACCTGCATATTTTTAATTTTATTTTATTTGCCTGGAAATTTTTGTTGTTACAATTTATTTTGTTAAAATTTTTATTTCCATCAACCGGCTGCCCCCTCACGAGCAACGCTCAGAAGTCCTCGAGAGACTTGTGCTAGCAAGGGAAGATGCAGCCCTTACCTTTTAACGTGTGATGCCATTCATTCAAATATTTACGTCAAAATGACTACCATATATCGTCAACAAATTTTTATAATTTTGTTCATGTCGCAAGATCCCTAACCAATGTGAGAAAAAAGTTGTAAACTATCCTTACCAGCTTTCAATGGCTAGACCTGAATCTTTTTGATATATTTCTTTAATTGCCTTGCAGTTTTCGTTGATGTTCAGGTTTAATAAAATATTTACGTCAAAATGACGACCATGTCGTAAACAAATTTTTATAATGTATTTCATGATGAAAGGGTCAACATAGCTTGACAAAAGATCCCTTACTGATATGAAAAGTTGTGAACTATTCCTGTCCTCAACGGCACGAACTGATTTTTTTTTATTAATTTTTCATTCGCGGGCAATTTTCGTTGGCATTGGTCAGGTATATTGAAATATTTACGCTAAAATGACGACCATATCGTAAAAAAAAATTTATAATTTATTTCATGGTGAAAGGGTCCAATATTGCTTGACGAAAGATCCCTAACTAACATGAAAAAAATTTGAAAACTATCTCTTCTCGCTATCAACGGCAAGACCTGATTTTATTCCATTTACCTCACAATTTTCGTTAATATTGTTCAGGTTTATTGAAATATTTACGTCAAAATGACAACGAAGTCGTGAATACATTTTCAAAATTTATTTCATGATGAAAGGGTCCAACATTGCTTGACAGATCCCTTAATATGAAGAAAAAAAAGTTGTGAACTATCCCTGTCCTCTATCAACGGCAAGAACTGAACATTTTTTATTTATTGTTTTATTGTAACTGTAATAATGGTAAACTTGAATATCAAAGGAACTATGGGTTCGTATAAGCACAAGATATGTTATTCTTGTTCCAGTTCTAGCCATTCTATATATTTCTTACCTGTGTCACTTCAGCGGTTTTCTTCGCATAATCTCTCATCACGGTAACAACTGGATATCCCGTCTGCAACGTCCATGTGTCCATGATAACTTTGACAGTTAGATTATTCGGCAGTACTTTTGTCTTGTGCGCCTCTTCTGTGAGACACTGCCAAAGATCGTCCTGTTCGGCATTACTGTATTTGTGTTTCGTCAAGTAGGTACTGACTCCTTTCCGAAGCACTTCTTCGCTCAAAAATAAACTCATCATCCGGATGAGAGAGGAACCTTTTTTGTAAGAAATTGTGTCGAATATTTCGTCTATTTCCTTGGGATCTCCGATCGGCACCGAAACCTATAAGAAAGTAATTTGTTTAGAACGCAATGTCAATCACTGTAAGCTAGATCAAAAGGGTGACATGCATAATTTGGTACATATAACAAAATCAATTAATATTCACAGCATTATATCATTCAATGTCGTCATTCTACGCTCGCGTAAGTCTATGGAACACTTCTCTGGATTTCTCAGGAGTGTAAGTAGTAATATTACAAAAATGAACAATGAAATATGCTGTCAATGCTAAATTGGGTAACAAAGTTTCTTCAATAAACTCATTTCTTTCTGACGAATCTCTGTACAATTGTTGAATTATTTCGCCATGGCATATACCTAGACACTTCCAAAATGAGGATTAACTTTTCTAGCATAAAATTAATCAGAGACCCAAATGCTGTGTGACAGGTTCTTTTCGAATTGTGTTCCAAGGCGAGCAAATCAACAGGTCTTGCTGATAGATTTGTGAAATTATTTATCGTAAAAAGTCTTTGATTTAAATGCCTCCACCAAAAGTACCTGTGGATGCGATAGAGCAAGGCAACCCAGTATTACTACGAAGGTTCCGTCACATGAGATTTATCAGCAGCAGGACCCAAGAATTGTCCGAAAACAGCAGGCAACCCACGATTGTCATTAAAGCTAAGTGCACTACAGGGAGTCTCAGACATCCGTTCAATTTAATACACTTTTAAAACATTTATCAATCTAGAATCAGGTACTGAAACTTGAATTTGTTAGTGGGTGTGGTGTCCATCAGATGAACCAACCCAAACCTGTTGATTCAAGAATCTCAGGGCAAGTTTGTTAGTTTTCATTAACCAATTTGGCCCCACGTTGTGCGCCACATGGGCGTTGAAAAGTAACCGATTTCAAGGAACAGAAAATTGTTTATTACTTAATACTTGGTGATAGAGTAGGAGCCCTAGACCTTCCTGTTTTTTCAAAAGCAGAAGTTTTGATCATCTAGGTAACAGGTAGCAAACTTTAATAAACTGTAATTATTCTTACATTATAGTATAAAAGCTGAATTTTATGTGTGTTACTTGGGTAACTATTAGGAGATAATTCCTCAACAGTCGGACAGTTTAGATAGTTCCAATACCTAGCCAAACATACAGGGTCACTGTATTATTGAACATAACAATTTCATAAGGGTCATAGGCAATAAAGGTAATATATATATATATATATATATATATATATATATATATATATATATTTTCGGGAGATATCAGCATCAATATTTTGTATAACAAAGACTCAAACAATTATTTAAATATACTGAATTCTTACCGTTTTGATAAATATTTGAATAAACTAACAAGAATCTTAAAGGACTCTTCAACCTGTAAAATTTTAAATTTGAAAAAAATCTTATTTTATGACATTCATATTGCATGTGAATATGCAACCAAAATATATTGATAAAATCAAGAACCAAACTTCATAGTAGCCCATCGTTCCTAGATATTTTGGGAGCATGCGCGGAGAAACTTTCAGCTTTAATGAAATGACGAAGGTCTGGCTCTTAGACAATGATAATTATACTCACAGGATGTGAAGTCCTCAATGAATCGAACGAAAAAACGCTCAGCATGTTATCCGCAGCTTCTTCTTGTAACGAATTCCATTGCGGAAACAGGTCCTCCACAGCCAAACTAGCCATGTACGTAGCAAATCCTTCGTTCAACCACAAATCGGTCCACCACTTCATGGTTACCAAGTTTCCGAACCATTGGTGGGCCAGTTCGTGAGCGATAACGCTGGCCACGCTGTGTTGACTGGTTTTGGATGAAATTTTAGTATCGTAAAGTAGATAGGCCTCTCTGTAGGTGATCAGACCCCAGTTTTCCATAGCACCAGCGCTGAAGTCGGGAATGGCAACCATGTCTTGTTTCGGAAGGGGATACTTGATATCGAAGAATTTTTCGTAGTATTCCAAGGCTTTAGGGCCGACTTGCTTGGCAAAGTCCACCTGAAATAATTTAGAGCATTAGTAACTAAAGTCAAAGTACATTTGACTATTCCATTCACACATAGTTTCAACTATAAATATGAGCATATATCAATAAATTTTTTTGTGAAATAACAGATTTCAACCTGTCTTATAACTAAGAGTTCAGAGACACTCTAGGTCTCTTGAAACTGTTTGACGCGTATACAGGGAGAATTCCCGTATTTCGAATCTGTATGCTCTGCCAGATATAGGGCAGCTTCAGATCATTGCGGATTAGGACATTTCGCACCAACCACGGAACGTTTAGCATCATCATCAATCATTGGCTCTGGATCTTCTCCAGAGTAACTTAGTGTGTTGGGGGCAGTCTGCCCCCACGTTTTTCACATTTGAGAAATTAAATTATCAATTATTTTTAGTCCATGGGAAGTAAAGCGTGTTCTTTATTTTTTAAACTATTTTTTTTACTAAAAAATCGAAATCTCCGACTCCAAAAACCATACCAACTTTGAATCGAATCTGACCATAATCACAATACTCGTCCATCATCTTGGGCAGCCATTTTGAATTCATAATTTTTTTCGAAAAATTCACAATCTCTGACACCGAAAACCCTCACACACTAATTTTGAATTGCATCAGACCATAATGACATCTTTATAAAGATGAAAATATAAATTATAATTTATGAATTTTGACAGAAAATTCGAAATATACGACCTAAAAAACCTCACATACCAATTTCGAATAGAATCGATCCATTATCACAAATCTCGTCCGCCATCTTGGAGCCGCCATTTGGTTTTTTTTTCAACAAAAAAATGTCATATTGCATTTTCACCGGAACTATGAACACCTGTCAAATTTCAAATCATTTTCGGGCGTCTGGAAATGGGTGAAAATCATGCCCTAAGGAGTCAGTTACAAACATACACACAAACAAAAATGTGTAGGTAACATCATAATCAGCAGATTTCATACCTTGCAATGGGTAAAAATTCAACTATTTCCAAAATTGTTGGCCTTTACAAGCGATTTTGTTTACAAAAATTTCCCGATATTCAAAACTTACATAGCAACTAAAAAAATAATCAATAAATGAGGATCCGTATCACATACGCACGCACTTATTCAACTTCAAATATCTTGAAAACCGTTGATATTTGTGAAACGAAACATATTTCTTCTTGGTATAGAAAATATTGGGGAATAAGGAAAAGAATACGAAATCCTTATTGATCCAGTGGCGTGAAAGTTGGGGAGAGGTGAATAGGTGTACCCGTCTGCCGTACGCCCCTGTTTAGAGTTACAAACACACGATTTGCATTGAAATATGAAACTGAATGCCGTCAAGAGACATACCAAATTTCATCAAGAAAAGTTGAGCCGCTATATGGGGCTATTCTGGAAAATATATTTTTTGTAACTCGGTTAGTACTCATTTTATGTGTAGTTGTAAACTCTCACGCACAAGCGATCACTTGCTTCTGTGAGTATACATGTTTATTCATCTATATCTTAATTATACTCGATTTATATTGTTGTTCATTTAGCCGAAATAAACATTATTATTATTATATTATATTTATGATATATGTTAATTGAAAGTTTTGGCCTTAAAATTAAGTGAATATTCTACATCGGAGTATGTCCCCTTTATTCTGGGACACCCTGTATATTGAATATATAGTTGGCGAAAGTACGGCCTCCTGATGGACTCCTGTACGGATTCCTTTCTTGTCTGACAGAGACCTCTCAACTCGGATTCGTGCCTTTCTGACGTTGAGATATTTGATAAGCGATCTGAGCTTCCATTGGGAGGCAGGCTATATGACATCATCTTTAATCTTCTCCAGCAAAGCCACGGGCTGGTCCTCCAATAAAGAATCTCGTTCATGATCATCTTCACGTTTAGCTCAAATCGATGTTTTATCGTCTCTGCTTTATGGCATGCGCTCAATTTGTTTCCGTGTAGCAGTGTCCTTTTCATCTCAACCTGTTACGTTCTCTAATGCGGTTTTTACTCAAATTGTGGAACTCGTATTTCCATGGACCCTGCTCTCTGTTCGTGAAGGCCTCAAGTTTTTCAGGGTTTATTCGAAATGTTACACCGCTTCATCTAACTCAACAAGGGGTTTCAATCCAGCCTATTCTGTAGGAATTGTAAGTTGGTACAGTAACAGGTTTGTTGTGCAAGAATGTTTCCTGTAGAAGGGCGACGTCATATTTGCCTTCCGTTAGAAAACTTTCGAAATCCTGTTTTTTATTGGACCAAACACAATTTTCAGTGGGGTTGGCACTCTGTTCTCTAGAAGCTGATGCAGTTTAAGCACCGCTTGCATTGCAGCCAGTGATGCGGAGAGGGCTACCAGAGAGTTTACCTGAGGTGACGGAGTGGCGGATCCAGGTTACTGGCATGGGGGGGTGGTTCAGTATGTAAGAATTGCGAATAAAAGTATTTGAAACACTCGCATTACATACTGCGTTCATCCTCAGGCCTTAGGAAGGCAGTATGAGTAATTCGAAATAGGCTTAGGAGAGTAATTACCCCCTTTACCCCCCTGGATCCGCCACTGAGGTGAGGTCTCATTGGGGGCTAGGTTGTCAGAAAAGGTCGTGCCTGGTCTGATCATGAGATCCTCTGTTTTTTATTCAGCTGAAATTTTTAATGAGCCTACCCATAGGCTCATTAAAAATTTCACCCTTTTTTCACATATTATTTGTAGTCATGGGGTAAAAAATTTGTTTGGCAATGAGTTACCCGCAAACATTACAAACTGCCACATTACTATGTTCGCTAATGATACCACAATCACAGTTGCTGGTTGTGCTATTGATAAATTAGTGATGAAAGTTACCAAAATGATAGATACATTTGCAACTTGTGAACGTAATATACTCTAGGGAGTGATTATTTAAAGAATGTTTCAATAGGAAAGTAATATAGAAGATTATATAGATAAAATTGAAATTACCTGATTCAAAGCATCTTTCCTTGCCCAAACTCTGAAAGTTACGTTGTTGTTTTTGGCAGCATCTGCAGTTTTAAAATCGAAGTCTGAAACAATGTATGCTACTAAATACGTTGACATCGGGACTGAACGGTCGAATCGGTCCCAGAACCAGCCCTCTTTTTCTTTCCTGAAATTAATAATTTTGTCATTTCTAAAGCTGACAATTTCACTCACTATATGAAAGTCGCGTCTCCTGCGATATGAGGACCAATCAGAATGGGATTTCGCGAAAGTACAAGCTTCCTTTCGCTTCCTTTCTTTCCGATCCGGAAAGACCACGTCGTCAAGTCAACCACAAATATAAACAGCAATGATACATCTTGTAATCTAATATGACATAAACGTCAGGTTGACAGACTTCATGTTTATTATTCATTAGTTGCAACTATTGAAGAATTCACTTTGTTTACTCGATCAAATTTCAAATAATAACTTGGTTGGTTCGTGAAATTATCTCAATAAATACGACTCGTGCTCACAATACAATCGATAATTCGTCAGAAATCTTTAACTCGATCCCTACGGGACTCGTGGTGTTACCAAGCAATTTGATCTCGTTGATTTCTGACAGAATTATCGATAGTATTGCGACCACTCGTGGTATTACCCCCGATAAGACCATTTAAAAATACAATGGAACACAAATATGGTAAGAGCGAAGAAAGCATAAATAATCACATGTACATAAAGGACATATAAACAAAAATTGATGAAACAAACTCTGTTATAATTGGACTTTACAGAATGTTCATTCATAGAAATACCGAGTGGATCAAGATCTGTTACTGAAAGTGATACAGGGTTTTTGCAAATGACACCTACAACGTCTGCCTGTGGATACCTCTCGAAAAAAAGAAAAAATTATATTAGGAATGGGGGCAACGTCCAGATACTTTTCGAAATACAGGTGGTTAAAGTGGAAAAAAAAATATTTCTATTTGATAACTTCAAAACGGATTAATATATTGATTCGTTTTTCAATGAAAGAAGACATATTTTAGTGAAAAATCATGTTTCATATCTAGATCCAATGACGTGCGTTTAGAAAACTGTGCCTCTTTTTCTACACCCATGGTACTTATTTGAGGCGTATTTTAATTTTTTTTGTGTAGTGCTCAATAGTTTTCAGGTAAAACATTATTAACCTTTACATACCGAAAATCTTGAGTTTATAAGATATTTGACAACAATTTTTTTCTTGGATTTCCTTAATTTTTTTTTTATAAACACTCGACTTTCAATGATTACAAAATCTAACAGAACCTAATTTAGAAGACGCTTCTGAAATATTGGTTGGACCCCTCATTCCTTAAATCATTTTATCCAATTTTACGAGAGGTATCTACAGACAGACGTTGTAAGTGTCATTTGGAAACACCCTTTATAAGAAATAACGAAAATTATTTTTATTGTTATTATCATAATATATGTAGAATAAACTATTAGATGAATTTTGTTACGACTCAACACCAACAAAGTCAATAAATCTGATGAAATTTCACCCAGAGTTCTCGAGAAGTGTGTCCCAGAACTAAAACTAGTTTTTTGAAAGTTATTTGACATCTCTTATATACTTAATTTGGAGATATTCTTCGAAATGCAAAATTGTCAAAATAGAACAAATCCATGAAAAATTTTAAAATACCAGTAGTCGATGTGATTCCTAGTAAGCAACTTTAGACCTATCGCACTTCTATCTAATATCGAGCTCATGAAAAATCTAGAACGATGAGGAATTGGGAATGATCGAAAATATGGTTTCCATCATCGGAGATCAACCTGCTTCGTATGTCTCACATAAACAGTGTGTACAGTTTAATATAGGTTAGGTTAGGTTAGGTTTAAATGTGAGTACACACAGTTTAATATATGTTGGATCAATAAGAATTTTCAACATATATAATAGTTTTTGATGAACGAAACTTGAATTGTGTAGGGACGAGTGGTGTTACCTCAAAGCAATTTGATCGAGTTAAAAATTTCTGACAGAATTATCGATTGTATTGTGAGCACGAGTCGTATTTATTAAGATAATTTCACGAACCAACCAAGTTATTATTTGAAATTTGATCGAGTAAACAAAGTGAATTCTTCAATAGTTGCAACTAATGAATAATAAACATGAAGTCTGTCAACCTGACGTTTATGTCATATTAGATTACAAGATGTATCATTGCTGTTTATATTTGTGGTTGACTTGACGACGCGGTCTTTCCGGATCGGAAAGAAAGGAAGCGAAAGGAAGCGTGTACTTTCGCGAAATCCCATTCTGATTGGTCCTCATATCGCAGGAGACGCGACTTTCATATAGTGAGTGAAATTGTCAGCGTAAACAAACTCACAGTGGTTCGGTTAGGAGCAACGGCATGTTGCTAATCGCCTTGTATCCATCTTTCCTTCCAATGCTAATATCGAAAGTAGCCTTCATCTCAGGTTCATCAAAGCATGGGAAAGCCATCCTGGCGCTAATAGACTCGAATTGCGTAACGCCCAGCCATATCTTCTCTTGTTTCTTTTTGTCGTAGTAGCTGCTACGATAGAATCCTGCCAAACCGTCGTCCAATTTTCCACGGAACGCTATGAAAATTTCGTACTTATGGTTTTTTTTCAGTAGGTCGTTGAGCTGGATTATAAGGAAGTCGTTATCCTTCTCGAATTTGATTTGTGATATTTTCAATGTCTTGGAATCGTTGCTGGATGTGTCCGTTAGGGTGATATCCCCGTCTTTTATTTCGAGATCCTTGGAGTGAAGGGTTATGTTTTGTGTAGTATGAGCACATGTTGCCTAAAAGAAGAGAGATTGATGAGTTGGGGGGCGTCCATAAAATACGTTGGATGTTTAAGGGGGGGAGGGGGTCGAGTCAAATCTCATCTAAACAAAAAATTTAAAAAAACACCTCATGCACGTAATTTATGGACGCCCCCTGTTGAATACACATCGTATTGGGATTATAAAACAGGAGAGTCAAATTCTAAATCACTATAGAAATTAGGTGCTACTGTTAATAATTTATCAACAAACTTTGAGAAAGATGCAATTCCTCGTACTGAAAAGTTTGAGTGCAAGTAACCATAATACAGAAATGCATTAATATTTCAGAAAACGTGATAAAATTATGAATTCGCAGTTGAAATATAACAATTTATATTTGATGTGGAATATTGTGGAGTAACTAACATATTGGAAAGATGTTCACGAACAAACGGAAGAGAAAATTGTAGACAAATCGAAAATATGAAAATATACACTGAATCAGAATCAAAACAGATAACAGAGTGTGATTATATTTTTCGGACAATCCTGTGAGTGTGAGAAGGGATGTCACCAGTATGCCAAATTACTATCCTCAAATGATAATATTCATACTCGAATTATGCATGGTTAGCTATCCTGCTTATTTATTATCCCAATTATTATTATGATTATTTGTTGTGAATATTCCTCTCGGGCCCAGTAAACGATTACTGGGTCCGAGAATGATCTGCCCTGAGCAGACGAACTGAACCAAAAATGATGACGTCTGGATTTGTCCGGTACAGATTTCTGCCGTGTTATGGCAAGCCGAAATTACTTTCATTTTAGAGAGCAGAATGTCCATCATTCCATCAAGGACCCCTATAATCAGAACCACAATCTCAACAGATTTATTTGGGTAGAGCCCACGAAATAAAAATGATGAATCTAGATATTTGATTCGTTTCGACTAACTAAAATCATCTTACTCTAATGATCGACAAGTGCTACATCAGGCTTACTGGCTTAGGGCTCATAATCATGTCACGACTTGTCAATACTTTTAACTTGATGATAAACATAGATTGGACAGTGTCAATGATAGTTTCCAAAAAAATCATTCCACAGATTATCAGAAACTCCAATTAAAATTAAAATTATACTGTATCATATACCCATATCTAATTACAGAAATGTATGTAACTTGAAAATTTGCATTCATGTTATGAGACTTTGTGGGCCTGTTTGAATTATAATTTAATAAATAAATTATTAACCGTGGAAAAGAGGATTTAGGATGGAAGCTCCTATGGAAATGCATCATTTTGCCAGCTTTTACATTGAGTTGTCACAGCTCTTGCTGATTACATCTTACCATTCCAAATAAGTAGACTAGGATTGGAACGGCGGGCATGTTAGTTGCAAGAACTTTGTTCTTCCCCGACAGTTCTGATTACAGGTGATGGGATTCCGCGTACCACAGAATTTTATTTTTGACAGTTTTGTCTTTCTCTCCCATGAATTCAACCATGAAGTCATTTTACTTATTCTGTCAACAATAGAATTCTACCGGAGTTTAGGCTCATACTTGCCAAGTTTTTATCACGGTCCTTATCTCTTGGAAACGGAGTTGTTGCTTCCGTCTACGAGCTGGACATCATCTCCGTAATGGCAACAGCAAAAGATAAAGAAGAGAAGAGGGCTGAGTCAGCCTTTCTGGAACATGCCCGTCGAAAGATTACCTGCTATGTTTGGATTTTGATTTGATTTGATGCCAGGTATCTGAGCAAATGTATTGAGAGATCAATTACCTTGCGGTAATCGATCCAAGCCATCGATAGTTTAAGCTCATACAAACGACAAGAGTTGTAGACTGCACTATGTGATATCTCTACCAATGAGAAGGTGCTTCTTGCAGTCAGCGACACTTTCTGCTGATGAATCCATATATACACCGAGTATTCTCGCAATGAAATTCGCGGAAGCATCTCATAACATGCGCTTAAGCATGTTATCGATCTGTTACTCTTTGGATCTAACAAATTATTATTATTTCAAATCAAAATCTTAATTTTTCAGTCGGGCCCTTTCTCTGAAGCTCCAACACATTCGGAGGTCGCATTGGGTTCATCATCACCCCATTCCTTACTCTCAACTGGGGTCAAATAAGCATATGCGCTACTACCCAAAAATACTTCTAGTTAGTGATAGGCCAGTAGAAATAGACAATCAATAAATAATAATTACAAAAGTTTTCAAACTTTGGTAAAGTGAAAATGGTGCATCAAGGAAGCAATAAAATTGAATTTGCAACCTCTTCCGAAGCACTCAACATTGTCAAAATGGCAATTAACTTGTAATTCAAACTTGGTATGATAGTAGTTGGAACCATGATAAACACATGATATCTCTGGATAATATCTCTGGATAATATATTAAGTATACTTTGATAATCATTTCGGTTATATATGTAAAAACATATCCAAAAACCTAAGTTTTGTAAGAATTTTCAAAAATCTATCCACTCAGACTAAAATTACTGTATATAATTCATTAATCAACCGCATTTTGACTATTGTGCATCTATTATTTATCTTTTCAACTTGAATCAAACATCAAAACTACAAAAACTTCAAAATCGCGGAATGCGTATAGTTCTGAAAACGGATAGAGGTACGAGTAATGTTACAAACAGTGCAGTGCAGTGCAGTGCAGTGCAGTGGCTATCATTTTTTATGAGGTTGTATTACATAACAATGATTTTTATTTATAAAATACTCAATAACTTTGCACCTCCATACTTCTGTGAATTTATCAATTTAAATTAAGATATTCATAATTATTATGCCACAAGAAATAATTCGAATATGTATGTATGCAAAACGAATAAGAGAAGTTCTATGAATTCTTTGTATTTTAAAGGCTTTGATATATACAATACATTACCATCCATAGTTAAATCTAGTCTATCATTGGGAAGTTTTAAAAAACATTTAATGGAACATATTCAAAACATAAGATGGCATATAAGTTTTTCATAACATTAATTTTTTAAATTTTCAGTGTATGTTTGTATTTTAAGTAATTTATTTATACGTAGATGCACTTATTATTATTTCTATTATATTAGGGTAATCTATTTTTCAATAAAGATTATCTTATCTCATCTCATATCCTACCATGTAGGATTACAGCAGAGATGTTTATTTCGACTGTGTGCGAAATATTTTCATATGTGATATTCGTCATTCATTCTCAAACTTCTTGCTCTCTCTTTAATAACTATTTAATGTATGCCTCATACAAGTTCTCTTGTATATCTGTTTCTTTTTAATACGACATTATCATGAGGACGATATCCTTCGATTAAACTAATTTCTGTAATAGTAGGTTAACCGTTACGGGTTCCAATGTCACTATTCCAATCAGAATGCAAAGTGGTAATATAATATTATACGACATTTATTTTTATTGCTTTTGCAAGGGAACTTATGGTGAATAATTTTAACGATTGCTTGACCATATGAATTGTTCTTCCGAGAAATTATTTATTGTGGTTCAATTATACATAAGAATACAGAGTGAGTACTTTAAATTTTTCAGCCAGGATATTTTGTAATTGGGTGATAATTATCATTTTAGTACATTTTTCATGTATTTTATGATAGGGGTCCCGACTGGAAATCGTATCGAATAGGTGAATAACTATATATGGGAAATGATTGTGTTGAGTTGAAAAAAAAAACGGGAAGAGTTTGGAATAGGATAAGAATGGAGGCGGACCAAGCCGCATTTTTTTGAAAATTCCGGATGGTTCAATCAAAACATGACAAAAACAATACATACAATTGTCACTGGTCTATCTATTTTATAATTTATCTTCACAAACCTATGATCGAATAATTATTTGAAATGAGAACTATAACATGAATAAGACCATAGAGTGAAGCGAACGCGTTCCGGCCGACATTGTCTATGCTGATTTACCTACAACTTTTTTCATTCATCTTCTACAAACCTATGATTTAACATTTAAATGTCGAAAACTATACAGCTGAATGTATGTGAGCGAAAAGAGCGCGTTCGACCGACTATTCGCAAATCCGTGCGCGCATATTTTCCTTACAGGTCTACCTATTTCATACCTTTTTTTGAGAGGATTGGAGAAAACATTTTAACATTAAAGAAGGGATAACACGTACCGACGCGTTTTATGATTTGCCTGACAGCAATCAGTCTTCCACGAAAAGAATGGAAATCAATTCAATTCATCAAAAAGGATCAACAACCAATCGTCTAGTCTCTAGTTTATCGCCATTATTACTGGCAAAAAATAACGACGACAGAACAGTATGTCAACAGTTATTCTGTAATCTAAATGACAGAAACCTCCCAATAAACATATTCATACAGTAATAGGCATAAATTGGGCATGAATCGAGCATAAAAAGTTAAAGTGTTGCCTGATCAAGGTTTGAGAATTTATTGAATTTTTAATTTTTCTTGTATTTTTCATTTTCATTAATCATCACATTTTTTAAATTGTCTATTCTTTGCACACCGTGCAGAACAAAAAATTGCACTATGTTCAAAAATAGACTACTTCTGACATTTAAAAGTTATCAAAAATGGTGCATATTTAACATACTGAAAAAAAAATTGTCATAACAGGAAATGTTTCTTGATTATGTTTCAATTTTCTATGGGTTTTGAAAGCGTACCTTCTACATATTGAACAAAATTCTATATGCTGGGTAACTAAGGGTTATACTGCCAAACGTTCAGTATCGATTTTTAAGGTGAATTTTTTTTTTATTTAAGTATGTGGCAAAATTTTACTATTTCCTCAATATTTGTTTTTCTATATTTTTCAACATCAATAAACTCATTTCTTTTGAATGGTAACATAGGAATTTTTTATGTAGGACAGAAAGGACAGAAAGAGCTACTTATTTTTGTTTGCTATTAATTTTTTTATGGAGATAAGTTGAAAGATTCAAGACAAATGAAGGTATAGGATGAAGATTATCTTCATGAAAAATGAATAGGAAACAAAAGTAAGTAGATTTTTCTCATTGCGGACTTCCATTGTCTGTAGTGTTTCAATCGGTACAGTATCTCCGATCGTTATCAAGTGTTAACTAAGAGTAGAGTAACTTTATATGTCTTTAGGTAATTACCCCGGACTAACCGTGGTTAAAGGTGAGCTTGGTAATGGGTGTGCACCCTTATCTTTTGTATTCTTCTAGAATTGACCTGTTATTAATGTTCTCCACACATTCTTAATATCTACGCTGATGGGTTGACTAAAATCGTTGTTTGCTTAGATACAAAATGTCTTTTTAAATTTCCGTTTAAACCAGTTTTATTCCTTGTCTATGACGTTAGCATCTTTCCACAGGGTGCGGTGGTGTTCCGTCTATGCGTGTTCTGCGACTCCCGACTTCGACGTTTCTCCCCGTTGAGTTTAGCGTTTGTGTTCATCCACCCTAAGGCAGACAACACGCCGAAAAATCAAAAACGCCTTAAACCAAAACGTTTTCGAGAAATGAAGGCTGACCACACACCGATAAATCAAAAACGCCTGAAAGCAAAACGGTTTCATGCAAAACGTTTTGGTGTACAGCAAATCAGTGTAAATAGAGTCGGCGCTTCAACGTGTTGTCTACAACGATAGTTCCCAAACGCTTTCATCCAAAACATTTTGAAATACACGAATCACACAAAACAGATTCCTTCAAACAGTTTTTTTTCGTGGAGGAAAAACAACTTCTACCTAAATTAGTCAAAAACGTTTTTGATTTCTTGGTGTGTCGCCAGCATAATACTGAGCAGTCTTTTGGTCTCACCGATATAGGGGCGTCCGCATTCAAAGGGAATTTGGTAAAAGCAATTTTTCGAATGGATTCTCTGGCTTAGTTTCTTCTTAATGTCACTAAGGTAAAACACGATTAAAATTTCCACAAAGACAATAAATGTGGAAATTTTAATCATGTTTTTCTTAGTGTCATAACTATGGATTATCATCAAGTAACGGCCACGTCAATCCAAAAAAAAAGGCTTCTCAATGTGTTACCGGATCTGAAACAGCTTCTGACGTTGTACTTATTCACGATTCTTTTTAGTTTCTCGGATACGCCTTTGATGTATGGTAGGAGAACAACGTGGCTTGGTTGTTGATCCTTGTTTTTTTTTTGTTGCCTTGTTTTAGAACGTACTACGTTTCAGTCAATTGAAGATATTCTAGCTCTCTGATTGGTTGTGACCAAACACAGGTGCACTTTGCCATCCAGACTAAAACGTGGTGCACTTTGTAGTTCGGAAATTTATTCGAAAAAATTCCCTGTGGTGAACAGGCAAGCTAGGTTAGCTTGCTCAGGTTAGGTTTTGTGTGTAAATCGCAAGCGAAAAACTAATTCACGCATTTTCGACTCGCAAGCTAGGTGAGCTTGCTCAGATTAGGTTTGTGTGTCAATTGCGAGCAAAAAACTAATTCACGCTAGTCTGGATGGGCAAAATGCACCTGTGTTTGGTCACAACCAATCAGAGAGCCAGAATATCTGCCGCTGACTGAAACGTGGTGCGTTCTGCTTATATGTGGCCGGGTAATTACCTAGAGATATATAAAGTTCCTCTTATTACTTTAACTGTTAGTTAACACCTGACAACGACCAGAGATACTGTACCGATTGAAACGTCGTGCTAATAAAAACACTACAGACAATGGAAGTCCGCAATGAGAGCAATCAATTCACAACATTGTCTAAAACTTTCAAACAAAAATAGGTAGTTCTTTTCTAACCTACACAACAAAATCCTATGTTAGCATTTAAAAGAAATGAGTTTATTGATGTTGAAAAATAATGAAAAACAAAAATTTGGAAAATAGTTACGTCTGCATACAAATTATACTGTGAAAACCTCGGCATCAAATTATTGTTACTAGCATGCTCTTCTTTCATCTTCCATAGCACACTTTCATGAAAATTTCTCGTTACGTGAAAAGTAATTTTTTAATATAATCTCAAATATATTCAGTAGTTTGTAAATTGAAACTGTGATTGTGATATATCGTTGGAAAGGTAATTTTATATCAAATCGTAATTTTAAAAAAATGGAACTTTCCATATGAACCTAAAAAAATTTGGATGCGCTTCCGGTCAAATTTGGTCTGATACTTGCTAAATTGTACATTCGTGACATCAAATAAATTTGCCAAATTTGAAATCTATACGAAATAAAAACAAAGATACAGCGGGCTGAATTGGTTCCGGGTCACCCGGTAGAATGTGCATTAGGAAACCTGTAATAATTTTGTATTAATTTATCGATGAAGCCTTTCCTAACCGGTCACTTAAGAGAAAAGAAAATAATTTGCTTCGTCAAATTCAATACAGAAGGAAGATTGAAACTAAAGTGGATTTTGGTTAGGTGGGAACGAAACGTCAAACGAGAAATCCGATTGAAATATCTCTGTATTATATACGTTGCTGAAAAACCTAATGATTCGTTTTGGAATCGAACAAAATACCCGATAGAAACAATTGAATGCCATTAAATTTGCATATTATATATTGAGAAAAAAATTCGACCCTGTGTATTGAATTCTGAATGGGTCATGGTCACTGCATTAAATTTCATTGACATTTATTGCTATTGTTCATTTAGCATACATACAAAATCTAAAAATATTGGAAATATTCTTCAGAGTGACTAAATAAACGACGAAATCGATACATCTTCACAGTCATTCAATGAAACACGATTTCATGGGCAATAAGAAGGTATTTTGAATGCCAAATGTGATATAAGTACTAATAGCATTTACATGAGTTTCGTTTGTTAAATTATATTAATCAAAACACAGCTATTAGTCCATTTATATTATTTCTAAAATGGCCGAATAGAAAAAATGAATTATTAAGTTTCACCATTTGGATATCATACACAAAAAAAACTTTCAGGATCAAAAGAGTTCTTATATAGTCAGTAGGGTTGAGACGCCGGCAACCATTTTCACGGATCGTTTTCGATACGGAAAAGTTCGTTGTCATTGTTTATTGTTGAGAGCCGGCAAAAAAAATTCTACAACTGCTATGAAAAGTAGCGTATTTCTCATGGCTTGCTTACTTTCAAAACCATGTTTTGCTCATACTGTGAGAAATATTATTTCTCACGGCACTTTGCCCACTCACATACGGAGAATCAACGAATATCGACAAAAACTAGTTGACTGCTGTCCAGCTTTAAATAGTTGTCACAGCTGTTTATTTTGTGATGTTTCCGAATAAAAACAGATTTAGTATGATATGACAAATATTTAGTCGTATATAGAAAAACTATTTTTCTTCTTATTCTTCTTCTGCTAATATCATTGGATTATATTCGAGAAGAGGTCTGCAGATATAAAAAAAATCATTGATACAGTGTGTTTACTCTCTTGTGGAAATACGTTATAATTTTTCTCAGTGGAAGTTTTATTTTATTTTTTATTATTTATTTTCAAATTGAAATAAAAAAAACCCTCGGTGGGTTTTGAACTCTCGACCTCAGTGTTGCAAGCCAGGTGCACTTTACCATTACGCCACGGTACCATATATAAATTGGAGTGACAACTGCTGTAATGAACATTTTCTAAAATTTTATTTGAAAATTGACAAATAAATAATGACATAGTACTAACCAATATAAAATGTATAAGATCAATGTATGTTGGGTTGCATATAATCAAATCGTTGATTAATAGAAAATCATTCATTAACAGGGGCATTAAAGTGCATCATAAATGAACGGTCGACGGAAAAATTAGTTAACACGGCTTCAAAGGGTAATATTAATTTATTCATCAAAAAGACTGGCAAAAGAAAACCCGTGACAATTGAATAATGAGTTAATAATTATTCTTGACTCACCTGAATCCATACTTTACCATCAAAATTGAAATTGTCCTTTTCTCCCAAGTAAGAGATGATTTCTAATTTATAGTTCTCAGGAACGACATCTTTAGGCAGTCGATATCCATTAACAACTAGTAGATATACCAGGAATAGGTATGTCAGATAGAACATATTCTGAAATAAATGGTTACAATCTTGAAAAAATTATTATGGAAAGTGATGAACTACAACATAAACATTTGACGTAAGTGACAAATTGGTAATAGTCCAGTCAATATTCTTTCAATTCACATTAAAGCATCTCATTTAATTTTCAAAGAACATGATGGGAACAAAGTAAAAGAAGATAGAAACTGGTGTTTTTTAAGTTGCAACCTTAAGAAATTTTGCTAAAATAAAAAATTTGGAAAGTTGAAAAGTGATATTTATTGGCGAAGTGTTGACTTCAATTAAACCCCTACAACATCACCGGAAGGCCGTTCAGGCCTGTGCATACATGTTTGATATAATTCTGTCAAGAACTACCTATACAATGAAGTATTTCGTGGAATCAAGATTAAAGCAATCCTCATGCCATTGCAAGTCAAAAGGATGAAAAGTTGCTGCGGAATGAACTGAAAACTAGATAAAAGGGTACAGGCGAAACGTGATTAAAAAAAGTAACAAGCATTACCTACTAGTTGTCCAATACTTTATTCCAAAATACGATGAACTCCTTCAGTTAGTAAACTCGAACAGGGAAATGCTATATATTTATACATGAGCAATACGGGTCAGACTAGCGCGCTAACAACAGTGATACTATATTGAACTACGTTGTGCTGCGGCCGCCTACGCTACTAGGATCTCGATGGTGCTATTCTGACCCAAATTGCTCATGTACATAGACACATAGGATTTCCCAAAATGTTCGTAGAGCATTACACATGGCAAGTTTACTGGCGGAAAGTACTTGCTGCCAGTGAAGAAATGAGCTTTATGGTAGATCCTCCAAATTACTGTTCATATAGACAAAACAAAACATATTTGAGAACTGGGGGCCTATTTTCTCAAGTGCATGCTACTGAATTTTGTATAGAATTATGGTAGTCGAGCGCAATAGAGTAATATAAACTCCTATCACATTTATACATAAAGTAAAGGTCTAAATTAAATTGATATTTATAAAAAATAATTAACATTGGTATTGTAAAATACCTTAGACGATAAAGAGAAATCTAAATCTACAAAAACATTAATTTCATTGGCGGTTCGAAGCATGGCTGAGAGTGGCGTTCGGGAAGTAAGAGTCGTGCGGTCATATTCAAAAAAAGTTTGTTATTGATTGTCCATTCATGAAACGCTGTGTCTCTTTGGAGAGCTACACAATGCCTAACTGTATCTAAATCTTTATACATTTTGAAATCATCAGCATATAGAAATACTTTCGAGAATTTAATGGAAAAGGTAAATCATTGATAAATTGTACGAAAAATAACGGACCCAAATTTAATCCTTGTGGGACTCCAGAATTAATATTGAATATATTGGAACAGTTTCCATTATATTTAACTAAAAAAAAATCTATTGTCCAAATAACTTACAATGAGTCCATGTCTGACGCCAAATTTACCCAATTTGGAAAGTTGAGTTTTACCTCAGTAGTAAATGAAAACATGTTAGTTTTGATGGATATTTGGTTGACAAATCCGTGTTGCCGTGTTTTCCACATGTTTATAAATTTTATTGTATAATATGTTGTCGAGTAGCTTGGCTGGAGATGAAAGTATTGATATTTCTCTATAGTTAGCGATATTTGTTTTGTTACCAGATTTGTGTAATGGTACACAAATAGCTGTTTTTTTGTATAACGGATTTTAGTTTCTATAACCAAATCCAAAGTATTTCAATTTTTATTTTTGATATTATTCGGCTGAATAAATTTATTGAAATTTAGAAAGTCATTTGAAATATGCAGTTTTGAATTCATATTAAGAAAGCTAGTATCATCAACTTTCATTTCTGGAATATTTATTTATAATTTTATAATATATATATATATATATATATATTACTTCTTCTATACATTCCATCAAATGGTCCAGTGAAATTTATTCTGATATTTTTAATGCAATACAAATATATATATATATATATATGTGTATATATATATATATATAGAAGAAGTAATGTAAATTTTTCCTTTTTCATTTTCATTTCAATTATTAACATGTCATAGCTTAAAGCCCATCTTAAAATTTTCAAAATCTTGATATAATTCTTTTTTACGCCCACTAACACTCCTCCCATACTCTGACCTGTAATGACAGGATTTCTATCAGCTCTTACCACCTCATAGTCATCCATATCCAGAGATTCACCGTCAAATTGCCATCCTTCAGCCATGTTTTGACTGAACCAATACAATATCATAATTTTTATCTGACGTATTACAATAAAATTCATTTGTTTTTGTTCTCAATCCACGATAGTTCTGAAAATAAATTGATATAGCATCCATTGCACCATTTGTACCTTATGTTTTTTTAGTGTGTTCATACCTCGGTTCATACACACTGTAGTAAACCGACGCGGAGCATAACCGTTTACCATAGGTTGTTGATCTATCTGGTGACACATTATTTAATTTGCATATACAATCAATTTAGATTTTAAATTGTTGAGAAGTCTGTATCAATGTATATCTTGATGTGGAGTGGATTGTTATGCAGGAATAATGCTCAAAGTCATCTCCACAATTATAATTAATTTTCAAATTTTATGATAACTCGTCAAGTGAACTCGACGAATAATCGGCATATCTATTGGCACTTGTTATATTATATATAATTATTTTCCTCATATATAAAATTTCCCATTAGAGGAATGCAATTATCGAAAAATTGCAGCGGTAATGGCACTACGAAAACACCCCGTCGCCAAGACACCACATATAATACTGAAAAATGTCAGATACACTCCAAAAAGTGTCGCGTTTTGTTTGAAAGCGTGTCTAACAAAATTTTATTTATTGTCTTTGTCAGTTAATATGATAATTCTCTGAAAATAAACCAACTTTTCTTTTTTCGTGAAATATTCTAGTGAATTACACTCGTACATACAATGGCCAGATGATTTTGCAAGAAAGCGTGTTATCTAAAAATTGCACAAGTTTATTTTCATATTTGGGCGAAAGAGCCCAGGTCCGAATTTGGAGGGCTCTTTTACAAAACATGAAAATAACCGAATGCAATTTTTATAAGATAATACGCTTGTGCAATGATTATAACCGGAGACACCACGAGCTGCAAACAGTGTTTTCAAAAAGCTTGTCAATGAAATTATTAAAATATGGCATTTTTGATTGGTTTATATAACATAGGGAAAATTGTCCGTGTCAACCAATAAACAAAATACGACGCGTCGGCAAGAATCCTTTTCGCAGTAATGGATCTAATCGACCAATTTAAATAAAAATTTCGAATATATTAAGACTTGTCGATTGGACAATCGTTTACAGTGTCGCAGTTGACTAACGTTATAGCTTTCACAAATTCAGCCTGCTACAATCATATCGCAAAAACAACTATTGAAGTGTTGAGAGTAGAAACGAGAGTAGAAAAACTTGTCAAAGTGCATTGACGCGTATGATTTCTATTTTAATATTTTTAATTAGGTCGTAATATCGCCAAGGGACGAATCTTGTGGAAAATAAGTTTCGGTAATTAAATTTCAGTATCATGACGGCTACATACAGGGTGAGTCAGAATAAGACCGACAATTTTCGACTACAGATATTCCTCACCTCATTTCGAGGTGAAAAGTTCCTATCAAGGTAAGTCCTAAAATGCGTCCCCTCTGATATACAGGATGTCAGAAGTACGAAAAAAAAAATAGATTTAATTTGTTTCCTCCAAAACTACTGAAGGAAAAAATGCCTAAAAGTGGAGGTTTCTGAGATAATTGAGAGAAACCGAAGATATGGCCTGACTACCAACATAATTTCCTCTGTACAATAATCGCATAACACTAATTTCTTACAACATATTGAAATATTTGTTAACCTCCTGAACGAAAATGAATATTTGGAATACTTAATGACTTTTAGGTCGAGTATCGATGACCCTAACTGATGTCGAACGCTCGTTTGTCTATTCATACTTGACCAAACAAAATATGAAGGAAAATGTGTCCACATACCATCGTAACGTCTACGAAAATTAAAAATTATAACTTCAAATCATCACATTGATAAAGTTTGATATTTTTTCCATCCGGAGCTTCGAAGATAAAAAATTAAATCTAAATTTTTTTCGTACTTTTGATACCCTGTATCACAGAGGGGATGAATTTTAGGACATACCTTATTAAAAGCTTTTCTCCTCGAAATGAAGTGAAGAATCTGGATTCGGAGTTTGATGGTCTTATTCTGATTCACCCTGTATATTCCCGTTCAAAAGTTGCCACTCCCTAAGTGGAAGTGATATACCTTACAAACTGAAAGACCTGTGGCGCCACTCTCCGCATACAAAATGTTGCCATGCAAGGGTTTCGTTGTTCTTAACTTTCAAGGTTTATTTTTCATTATTAGTGGATGAAAATTTTTTAACGTGTTGGTGAAGAACTACTATATATGTTTCCTTTTTCTCACTTTTTCTTAAATATCACTCGACCATGACAAATAGAGACTATGATTTTCTTTAATTCATCCCGAGTAACAAGTAATGTATAGAAACAAACTTGTAGAAAATAAAAATCTCCATAAATAGGGTGATGGCATATTTTTTCTTAAATTGCTTCCTTTGAGAAATAATGAACTATAACTGACATTTTCAGATTTCCGCGCGAACAACTCGAGATATTATAAGATTTACCCCGACGCCGACTAAAATATCTGTATCCTCCTTGTTTTTGCTCGAAAATTGATTAACTGAACAGTATTTTAAAGAAAAATCCTTCAGCAATTATCATACATATTATTATATAGCTAGCGGGTGTCGGTAGAAGTGGTAGTTTGATAAATTGGCTAAGGCTTTCGCGGCCGAAATTTTCACTATCACTATTTTGAATCGGGTTTGAAGGCCGTCGTGGTTTGGAATACTTTCCTAACGTTTCGCTAGCGCGAGTGGCTAGCTTCTTCAGAGGTCTGTTCATCTTCGTTCTACTCCGATGACTGAGCTAGGTCTGACTCGCAAGTCATATTTATGGGTCGTAAGGTAGTTCTGGGTATTAATTACCTGGGTCGCATTTGCATTGTTATTGTGGTAGTCGAAAACATCACCTTATTACCTGCTGTCATTAATTCGTTACTTGTCCTTTCCCTCGCATTTCTCAGAATTGGGGCCCATATGCGGTTGATATTCAGGGTTTCTTCCTTTCTGTTGAAATTCTCCGTATGTTTGTGGATTTCTATTGCTTCTCGTACGAGACGGCTGTGATATCCTTGGTTGGGGGCAAGGAGTTTGACGTCGTCAAACCGTATCCTATGTTCCCCATCACTGAGTGCGTGTTCCGCTACTGCCGATTTGTCTGTTTGACCTAATCTACAGTTTCGCTGCTGTTCCTTCAGCCTGGTTCCTATGGATCTTTTCGTGGTTCCGATATACACTTTTCCGCAAGTACACGGTATACGATATACCCCCGCGGCCGATAGCGGGTCCCTTTTGTCCTTTGCTGACCTAAGGCTTTGCTGTATTTTCTTAGTGGGCTTGAAAACTGTCTTTATCCTGTGTTTTCCCAGGATTTTTCCGTTTTTCAGTACCCGTTGGTTTCAAGTTCGCTCATTTTTCATTTTACAATCGTTTACGTTTTTACGTATGAATTGTCATCGTATTATCAAATGCAAGTAAAATGTTATGCAAAATACTCTATTTTTCAAGAATGCATGAATGCATATGAACAGTGTATGTAAAAGCTACTTTACGCATAGTTGTTTTTTACACACTTGTGCAGAAGTATCACTTTACGCAGTGTGAACAGTGCGTAAACACTCAGTTTGCGCGCACTGTCGTAGAAAATAGTATAGGTATATTAAACAACAAGGTTTAAAAACGACTATTTGCACTCGATCGAGACAAATTGTGGACTGAGCCGAAGGCGAGGTACGACTGTGAATAAAAACCACACAAATCTTATTTCTCTTCGTTAAACTCGTTTTTATTCAGAAAACTGCTGAGGCTAATTTAAAAAAAAAAACTAGTATTTAATATGTATGGTAACCGCCACTTCATTCCTGCTTCTTGATTTTGTTTGCGGCAGTTCGGAACTTATGAGGCTTGCTCTTGCAAAAAGTTTCCAATCAACAGAACAATATAGGCGTAACGGTTGCTATGGCATTTGAAATATTGCAGAATTTTGACGTTATTAGAAGAGAACAAAAAAATCATAAGAGAACGAGAGATGTGTGCGTAGAGGTGACATATCCGTGCGCAAAGTGTTTTACACATGACGTGTACAAAGTACCGATTTCGGATCGAGTTTTTCATAGGCAAAACCTCATTTGTATAAAAAATCCATTTCAAAATATATTTATTTAACCCCATTTCGTTGGTAAATCAAGCTGGTTTGTGGAAACCTTGTTGATTGCATTGCAAAAATGTTTTTGTAAAAAACTTTGCCAAGTATCAACCAGATATAATTCAATGGCCATAGTTATTTTCTGTTGGAAACTTGCCGACGATTTTTCTATTGTAAAGGGTTTTTTGCGGAAGATTGGATTACATAACCCACTTTTCATTATTAGTTCAATGATATCGATAAACCCTTTCTCACTTTGTATCAAAACTATTTCAATTACTTCCTAATAACATAACTCCATATGTTGCAATGACATCTTCGCATTCCATAGCTCTACTAAAATAACTGGCGGTAATGACAACAACAAACACAAACAAGGAAGGAACGGCCGAACACACCATCAATTATTATCATACGAATCGATGGGTTTCCAATCGCGATCGACAGGCGATTACAGACAACAAACGAAAACAAAACACTAACCTGACAGCCAGCAGGTCTAAGACGTTTCTATAGTAACGCACACACTGTCTCTCACTACGTAATGTCGATGGGCCCCCTTCTAAAGTTAGACCGCTTCTGAACATGTTCAAGTTCAATCAATTTATTATATGACGGTAGTATCTGTACAAGGCGCCCCTCTCTAATTTATTAGTTAATATATTTTATATAAAGTTTCTGTTTGCTCAAAGTATCGATTTCCATTCGGCTCAAGTACCCTTCAAACTTCTGCAAACTCCGCTGACATTGTTTTGTCACGGGATAATTAATGAACTATCAGGCATCGAATGATAAGGTAGTTCGATATAATAACAAGGTTTCTAAGTAATTGTATTTTGGGTAAGTGGGATAAACATTTCCAGTAAAAAAACGACTTTTTACTTCAGGTAGAATATGAGGCATATATGTGACAAAAAAATACTTTTCTGGATTATAATGTCAGTTTACTATTACTTGTGTCATGTTATATCCATATAAAACATGGAGATACAATAGAGGTCCATTGGATATTTTGTTCGTGAAAGCTTTTGAATCTGCTATATATTTTTTAGTGAATTTTAATGTGAGCTTTTTTTATGTATTTGATATCCACGGTTTAATGAGTTTGTATTGTATGAATTTGAGACCGAAATGAAGGAATCGAGAACGGTGGGTTCAACATGGCGACAATACCCAAGATAGACCAAAAAATATATGAATATATTGAAAATGTATATTAATTCCTAATAATTTTATGCAGTTAATAATTTTAAACATTTTTATTCCCACTGCGAATCATCAGATTCATTGTCACTCAGGAAGTTTTCGTAAGCTTGTTATGAACGGATCTGAAAAAAGGAGAAGCCTTTTGAGTACATCTTGTAATGTTTTTTCTCTCGAACATTTCCTGGAAAAGTGCTCTCGGTATTTTTTTATATATTTATTTGTAGCCTCTTGGGCTTCTTCCGATAGTTGCCCTATAGGCAATGTTGATGCTTTTATCACGTCAGAACCATGAATAAGGATTTTATGGACTGTAGTCGGCATACAATACCAGGGATATTTCTCAACAAATAATCTAGCCATAGATGTGGCATATTCGTGAAATGCTGTGTAGTTTATATCAAATCCACTAGAAATTGTTTGCAGAACAACTCTGAATAGTTTGATAACTTCTTCGTCGATTCCTGTTATTTGTGACGAGGTCTGAGGATTTTTGAAAAATGTACGAGCGGTGACGAGTTCATTTCGTTGCTCAGGAGTGAGCCTCGGAATTATCTCTTTTTGGACAGTTACAATGCGGTACACGGTATGGTCCAATAAAGCTTGCACCTTCACTTTTTATTGATTCAGAATCTGTATAGCAGCGCTTTTTTGCTTTCAACACGTGTTTATAATGAGGAAATCTCTCTTCTTTATCGTGATTCCTAATAACATTGTACTGATGTACAGTTAAATTTTCCTCTATTAACATGAACAAAGGTTCATCGTCAGAAATTTGCTTCTTATTTGTATTGTATTCTTTGTATGCTTTTCGGTAATGAAGGGCACGTTTTGGAGTTGAAAATTTCATGTCTTTTACAACGTTTGCGGCATCTATATTATCTTCTACTCGAAGACTCATTTGAGCAGCATACACCAACTGGTTCGCATCGGTTCTATTTTTCTTCGTTTCGTTCGTTCACTGCTGGATTGAAACACAGTACCTGGTCGACCTCGACTTTTTGTGGTCGATGGGGTAGCGGGAGACAAGCGAAGATTTCATTTTCATGCAACCATTTTTTGTTTTGTTCATAGAATCTTTCCCTCATACGATAGGCCGATGTCCACTTGGTTTTAACGGAGTTTGTAAAAAAAGAGAGTATTTTCTTAATTTCGGCTTGGGCGGCACTGTCTGGACACCGAATTACTCCTACAACATGGTCTACTAGAATTCTACACACCTATCTCCAAATTTATTACAAACAGAAGAAAACATTATATCGACCAATGCTCTTCTGTTCATGATTGCTATTCCACTACCTGTAAATAGAAGAGATCTATGGTTCAAAAAATGTTGTTTGTGGAATTTTGATGTTGTATTCAATCAATAATTTATATAATATATATTTCTGGCAAGTGCCTACGACTCTTAACTGGATTTTCCACAAAAAAAGCATAGTTACTGCATAATTTTATTTAGTATATCCGCTGTATTTTAGAGTTTTTAAATATGACATTTTTCTAATAATTTTCACATTTATGAAACACCCTTTATATTTTTATTATTGCAATTAATATAGTGTTTACTTTGATTACAAATATCACACTTTTGGGTTTGCTCCACAAATGACTTGTGGAAAAATTACACAATAAAGTTCCAAAACACCTTGTATACGGTAAGATGAAACAGGAATATCCATAAGATATTTCCAAAGTGCGTTTCAAATCATCTCAATTTGGAATTATTTATAAACACCGGATACAAGGTAACAATGCAATTTAAGGGACAATTTCAGGTGCAACTATCAACATTTCCAATGATTTTTAGAAAAAGTGCAAAAATGTGAAACTTTTTCTTTCAGCCTCCGACAGAGACTGTATTAGACTATAAACTGCAATAAATATTTCCGCTCCGAAATGTTACGTAATAAACAAAACTCTTAACGATATATAGTTCATATCAAAATATAAAACACTATCAAATTATTTCAGTTTAAATTTCAAAACTTTTGCCACAATATTGGTCAAATTCATTTTAATATATAGTATAATGATGTACTTACCATTAGGAATTTGTTCCATCGTTTTCAAGTAATTGTAAGTATCTCCTGTGAATTAAACTAGTAATTTCACGCCACGCAGGTTATACTTCAAAAGTGACAACTTTGAACTGACCCGAAGGGAAGCGCAATAGGCCGTTACCCTTGCGCTTGATGGTATTTTGTAGGTGGGGATGTTCCCTACACAAAATTAATTTTGAAAAGTATAATGCAACCCTTTTCAAATTTTATTTTTGGCCAGGTTTTTGGGATTTTGCAACACTGTGCGCAGTGCGGAAAAGTAAAACTACTCAAAAATCACATTGGTGGGAAAAATTTATATTTATACCTTTTAATCGTTATTCCACTAATAATAATATCGTCAAGAGTGCGTCTGTCGACTTTGACACATTGATAAATATTTTTCGTTGTGAAGGTTATCCTTTTTTCGAAGTCAATTGAAAATTAATGAATAAATTATATATTTTTATTCTTGTTGTCTAATATGAAGCTTTGCGTCGTTTGTCAAACTGTATTTTCGTGCGGAAAAATAATACTTTGCTCACTTGATAGGAAAATAATGTTTAGAGCTCACGTTTTTTATTAAATGATTTGCTAGTGTTTATATTTATTTGCACAATGAAGAACAATATAATAGTGATGAATTCTGTTTTCCTGGTGGTATTGAAAAGGCTGCAAAAATAGCTATTTTTGAATTATTACTACCGAAAAAATCGGCTCAGCAGTATGATATCGCATATTCTAATTCTCTCAGCTGGTGTGAAATGAAATTCGTTGATGGAAACTTCAGTTCATTATCATGCAAAAAAAACTACTTTACGAACCTGTACCATAAATAACTAGTTATTAAAAATTAATATGCTACTTCGTAACCGTCATCTTTAAACCCTCCTGACAGCCATTAAAATTTTCGCTTTCGATGACAGTTATACAAAAACTTGAATAAATATTCATTATTACACGGATATCCTATGTGAATATTCTGAACCATAAACCATATTAATGCACCTCAAATTTTTTATTTTTGCTTCGTTGTGATATAATATGAGGATATATAAGTAAGTACTCATTTATTATCAATGTAATCTGACAATTCATTAGTATATTATCGATAAAAAAATCAAAAAAATCTAATCCAAGTAATTTAAACATAACTACTCCACGATTGTTGTCCTTATACATACTCAGATTTTCTCTGCAAATGTGAACAACCTTGGCAAATGAAAAAAATTGAGCATAATACGATTCCATGACACAATCCATAATTGTTGTAACATTATGTTTAGAAAAACGAAAGTTGAACCGGCCCGGCC
Source organism: Chrysolina haemoptera (assembly GCA_958298965.1). Classification (NCBI taxonomy): domain Eukaryota; kingdom Metazoa; phylum Arthropoda; class Insecta; order Coleoptera; family Chrysomelidae; genus Chrysolina; species Chrysolina haemoptera. The sequence continues at coordinate 30,385,857 of OY282598.1, forward strand.
GGCGTGTGATTTGCTACAAATTAGTCTTTCCTTGGTTGGTTGGACATCACACTAGGACAGGACATGCTGTTCCACTGACCCACAACATATTATTTTTACATTGTTTCCTTAGACTATTTTATTGGTAAAATTATTCAACTTCTCTATCGACCACACAGAAATTCATTCCATAACATTGTTTATATTTGAACAAGTAGACATTACTATAAGAAGCCTTCATACACTCAGGATAACTTGATGTAATTGGATTCATCTTCTTAAAATATAATAACCATAGTTTGTATTTGGTGTTGGCCTATCTGACTAGAAAGAAAGGATATCAAAGTAATCTCTTAGGTGTTCTCTTGTTTCCTACACTCTAGAGCAAAACTACCTGAAAAATTCTCGTTTCGTACACCGACCACTGCTATGTCCGTTCAGATTATATCAGAATTAAAGAATTACTCTTCTTGAAATGAATGTGTTCAATTTCTACGCACTGAAATGTGTTTTTTACGTAATTTTGGACGTCTGCTTTTTTTACATTTGAGAAATTAAATTGTCAATTATTTTTTACTTTTTAGTCCATGGGAAGTAGAGCGTGTTCTCTAGTTTTATTAAACTATTATTTTCTACATTCATGCAAAACTTCATTGAACTATATTTAGTGGAAAAATAAGTTCTTTATTGCACTAGTGCAATAACGTTTTCATTGCACTCATCTCTCATTCCACTTCAACGAGCTGTCATCATATTCAGCAGATATTCTGTGAGATTGGCATCAATACGTTTTAAACAGTTACATATTTTATATATTATTTTGTATTAATGATAGCAGCCAGATGCCTTCCCGAGAATAACTCACATCAAAACATAATCGAAACTGGTCCGCTTTGTTCTAAACCGTCTACCTGCATAGAGCAAACTGTACTATGACGACACCTCGTGAAAACATACGCGCTCACGGCTATACTACCTATACCTACTATGATTTTGATTTTAATAATGCAACTTGTGTGTGTATAGAAACGTCATTCAAAAATTAATTTTGACCATTACAGAATTTAAAGTTTTAAAATGAGTATTATTAATTGAAAAATAGATGAGATAGTATTCTGTTTCAATGCAAATCGATAGTAATAATAAATTATTGAAGTTGTGCTGCTTTTCATTTTCCTACACCTAGTACTGCATCTTAATAAACCATTTTTCGATTTTTGCATGAACGTAGAAAAAATGTATGCAACTCGTGCAATAAAGGGCTCCTTTAATTACATGAGGCGTTTAGGGAGGGGGGAGGAGGTCGAAATATTCAATACTAGTATTAATAACTAGTAGGTATATGAAATAAAAAAAAAATATTGTTTTTTTTTTTAATAAATCCAACGCAATCGAGCACATATTAACTCATTTATATTACTAATACGCATTTTGAAAACTCTCACGTGATATTAGGGGTGGGGCTCGAGCAAAATCTCACGAAATCTCGCCAAGGGGGGGGGTCAAAAAATCGCCAAAATTGTATCGCGTAATCAATGGATGCCTCCAAACACTTACTTTTTGCACTTGTTGAATAAATAACTATTAATGTATTCATCTGAGTATTCTGAGGTACTGAATTTAGAAATGTCAATCTCGATACTTATCCAAATGTTCCCTTTAGGATAGGCAACCCAACAATGTACGTTGGCCAGGCGGGTTGCCAAATTGTGAATCTGGTCTTCAATTCTACATCTACAGTATCGGAAACAATTCATCTGGGGTATAGACAGAAATCTACGCGAGCAAGGAACGCCATGATATGATTATGATAATACCTCATAAACAAGGGAGATGCACTACTTTGCGCCCCTCCTGGGGTGGGACTCTGTAACTTATTTCGCATAATGATAGCGAAGCGAAACACGCTTTCTCTTTCTGGTACACCAGAAAATGATAGCGTGTGCTTCTTTAACTTCGTTTCGCTTCGCTATGCGAAACGCATTACAGAGTACCACCCACCACCCGTGGTCCGTTATTGACAGGGATGCTACGTCTACCACTATAGTGCGGAATCTACTATTTACGTAGAGTCATTTCAATCATCATCGTTGCATTAGCAAGCAAAAGACAAGTAAGCAAGAGTAACAGAGACCATTAGTCGGAAAGACAGAGAAAATTATTTTCCCTTGCCTTACTAGAAAACGCATCTTCTATGGTGAACTGTGCTGGCCGCTTACGTATTCGAACCAAAAACTTCAGACGGCAAACTTTTGAATATGTAACTTACGTTTGAATGAAAGGTTTTCTTTAATTTTTTTTTTATTTTTCCCAATTATATCTGATAAAAACTAAATTAAGAAACAGACTAAAAATTGAAACGGTTTCTGAAACAATAAAGCTAATATATGAGTATGTGATATTTATTCATGTGTGAATTTTGGGTTCGTTGTTTATTATTACAAAACACAAAAACAAAAGTCAGTTCTTTCAATATCTCTAAAACCGCTTTGTTTTTTTTTTTAATTTTGGTACATGCAAACTACTCATAAAAATATATTTTTCACATGATGAAAAAATTCAAATAATAAATTGTCTCTACATTTGCGTGTACCTATATATGTTAGTCTCAATGAAATGCATTTTGTTTTTTTAAATCGAAAACTGTTCAATGAACAAAAAAAAGTCAGGGACCATTTTTATGAGTAAATAGATGGCAATCATAAATATGATACGCATTTGAAAAACAAAACAATGGCTAATCATTATAATTTTTGTTGAATTTCAACACCCTGTATCTCAGAAATAAAGCGGTTACGGACACATGTTTATAGAAAAAAAAGTCTGATTTTGACCCCAGGAATATACACACATACGCAAATATTATTGAATTTAAAAACAACCCCAGAAAATTGTTTCATTTTTTTAAATAAACAAATAAGTACGAACATGTGTTTTCAAATTTCCCGTCTTTCAAAATCTACCACCATTTTGTCAAATCTGACACCCAAATAATAATAATAATGCAACTTGTGTGTGTATAGAAACGTCATTCAAAAATTAATTTTGACCATTACAGAATTTAAAGTTTTAAAATGAGTATTATTAATTGAAAAATAGATGAGATAGTATTCTGTTTCAATGCAAATCGATAGTAATAATAAATTATTGAAGTTGTGCTGCTTTTCATTTTCCTACACCTAGTACTGCATCTTAATAAACCATTTTTCGATTTTTGCATGAACGTAGAAAAAATGTATGCAACTCGTGCAATAAAGGGCTCCTTTAATTACATGAGGCGTTTAGGGAGGGGGGAGGAGGTCGAAATATTCAATACTAGTATTAATAACTAGTAGGTATATGAAATAAAAAAAAAATATTGTTTTTTTTTTTAATAAATCCAACGCAATCGAGCACATATTAACTCATTTATATTACTAATACGCATTTTGAAAACTCTCACGTGATATTAGGGGTGGGGCTCGAGCAAAATCTCACGAAATCTCGCCAAGGGGGGGGGTCAAAAAATCGCCAAAATTGTATCGCGTAATCAATGGATGCCTCCAAACACTTACTTTTTGCACTTGTTGAATAAATAACTATTAATGTATTCATCTGAGTATTCTGAGGTACTGAATTTAGAAATGTCAATCTCGATACTTATCCAAATGTTCCCTTTAGGATAGGCAACCCAACAATGTACGTTGGCCAGGCGGGTTGCCAAATTGTGAATCTGGTCTTCAATTCTACATCTACAGTATCGGAAACAATTCATCTGGGGTATAGACAGAAATCTACGCGAGCAAGGAACGCCATGATATGATTATGATAATACCTCATAAACAAGGGAGATGCACTACTTTGCGCCCCTCCTGGGGTGGGACTCTGTAACTTATTTCGCATAATGATAGCGAAGCGAAACACGCTTTCTCTTTCTGGTACACCAGAAAATGATAGCGTGTGCTTCTTTAACTTCGTTTCGCTTCGCTATGCGAAACGCATTACAGAGTACCACCCACCACCCGTGGTCCGTTATTGACAGGGATGCTACGTCTACCACTATAGTGCGGAATCTACTATTTACGTAGAGTCATTTCAATCATCATCGTTGCATTAGCAAGCAAAAGACAAGTAAGCAAGAGTAACAGAGACCATTAGTCGGAAAGACAGAGAAAATTATTTTCCCTTGCCTTACTAGAAAACGCATCTTCTATGGTGAACTGTGCTGGCCGCTTACGTATTCGAACCAAAAACTTCAGACGGCAAACTTTTGAATATGTAACTTACGTTTGAATGAAAGGTTTTCTTTAATTTTTTTTTTATTTTTCCCAATTATATCTGATAAAAACTAAATTAAGAAACAGACTAAAAATTGAAACGGTTTCTGAAACAATAAAGCTAATATATGAGTATGTGATATTTATTCATGTGTGAATTTTGGGTTCGTTGTTTATTATTACAAAACACAAAAACAAAAGTCAGTTCTTTCAATATCTCTAAAACCGCTTTGTTTTTTTTTTTAATTTTGGTACATGCAAACTACTCATAAAAATATATTTTTCACATGATGAAAAAATTCAAATAATAAATTGTCTCTACATTTGCGTGTACCTATATATGTTAGTCTCAATGAAATGCATTTTGTTTTTTTAAATCGAAAACTGTTCAATGAACAAAAAAAAGTCAGGGACCATTTTTATGAGTAAATAGATGGCAATCATAAATATGATACGCATTTGAAAAACAAAACAATGGCTAATCATTATAATTTTTGTTGAATTTCAACACCCTGTATCTCAGAAATAAAGCGGTTACGGACACATGTTTATAGAAAAAAAAGTCTGATTTTGACCCCAGGAATATACACACATACGCAAATATTATTGAATTTAAAAACAACCCCAGAAAATTGTTTCATTTTTTTAAATAAACAAATAAGTACGAACATGTGTTTTCAAATTTCCCGTCTTTCAAAATCTACCACCATTTTGTCAAATCTGACACCCAAATTTCTTAAAATCTAGCACTATTTTCATTTTGCTCGTAGCAACCTTGGTTATTACGAAAGCGCTGAACGGACATGATGAAAAATTAGCTATAATTGCCAGTTTTAACAGACAATTAGCTATAGCCAGTTTGAAAGGGCATTTATAATATTATATACACTGCTAGTCTGAAGTCCGTTCCCCCCCTACTAATTTTCGAACCACCTGGTATAACGCAACGAAATTTGGAAGGCTCAATACAAACCTACTTTTTCATGGGAAATTTTTTTAAATAGAACACCCATATCATTGCATGATCGGTTAGGGACGATCATAAGGAATCCAACAATACGAAGTTTGATGCTATTATCTCCAAAGACTATGGAGATATCACCTATTACTCCATAAGCCGAATGAGTGGGAGAGAGAAACTTTTTCTGGCGGGTCAATAAATTCTCTCTCATACTCATTCGGCTTATGGAGAAAATAATAGGCGATATCTCCATAGTCTTTGGAGATAGTAGCATCAAACTTGGTGTTGTTGGATTCCTTATGATCGTCCCTAACCGATCATGCAATGATATACCGGGTGTTCTATTTAAAAAAATTTTTGAAGATGGCGCTCAGCTGCCATTTTCAAACTTTTAGCTGGAAAAAGTAGGTTTTTATCTCCTATTTTAGATTTCCAAACTTCGTTGCGAAAGGTGGTTCAAAAATTAGTAGAGGGGAACGGACTTTAGACTAGCACTGTATATTATATTGTTAAACTGGGCAATTAGCTATAATTGCCAGTTTGAACTGACAATTGGCAATTATAGCTAATAATAATAATAGTAACAAAAAAAATATGAAATTGTATTCGCAATTGAACAATCTTTCAAATAAAAAACTAATCAACCTACCCTTCCATTTAAAAAAAAAAGTTGAGGGGTGGCTGCAACCCCCCAGATAATTAAAAAGATAAACAAATCTTTTTGTAATATGCCCTGTTGAAAATGAAAATTGATGTGTTTCAGGAATTTTGCAATAAACCTTTATTTATCAAGTTACAGAATGTGTTCCAGTTAGACTTTCCACAAGTATTTTTACTGTGAGGCAAGAAAACCGAAATCTAGAAAGTACCTACTTTAGGAATCTATTTCATATCCATCCTTGTCTCCATTTTCAAGAGTTATTTCAAACTGAACTGGCATAGGAATTACGAAATATGTCCGACTGAAAAAAACTTTGCAAAAGAATCCACAGAAAATTAAATGGTTTTCTCAAAAGATCATTTACTCGAAAATTAAATAACACTGAGCTTCACCCTGGCACTCAATTTGACACCTGAATAACGTAACTGACCTACCTATAGCCTTATAATTGAAATTAGGTTTTCTACTAGTATTACTGGCTAGGAACTAAATCATTAATCCATTTCAGATATGCTTCATTGCCATTCTGAATGGGAAGAGATATCACTTCACAAACTGTATACGGATGGTTTGACTTAACAAAATCTGTTAAATCATTGACTCTGCTGGTTCTAGTCTTGATCATCATGAGTACTTCAGAGTCTTCGGTGACTTTGCCTTCCCATTCGTAAATTGACGTGATTTTTGGAATGATATTAACGCAAGCTGCTAGTTTTTTCCCTACAAGTCCATGGGCAATTTTTTTGGCAACTTCTTCATTTGGGGCTGTTACATACGCCACAGAGTGTTCACCACTGAGATAGGAAGTTCTATTTACTGCTGAAATTTCACCAGACATGTCTTTTGTTGCCACCACCGAGTATCGCCGGATGATTCTGAAAACAGGATAAGGTTACTAAATGGGTATTTGTGCATCCCGCTGTTCAAGATATATCGTACCCCAGAAAAATTGTCGAGAGAAATATACTTTTGTTGAGGTTAGGAAGCATCCTTTGATAATACATTTATAACTGTGCCCAAGAGCCAAGGGCCTTAACAACTTTGACTTACCAAAATAAACATCAACAAAACTCAATAAATGGTTTATTTATTTGAAATTGCGTTCTGCAACCTTGGAACTGGAAGTTATCACTGTTGTCAGTTGAAAGTCAAATGCAGTGTTGCCAGAAAGATTTTAACGATTGTACAAACATAAGAGAGCAAAATGTATCATATGCGAATCTGCGCATGCGCATCAACTTCTGTTTTCTAATTTCACCGAACATGAACATAGAACATAATACACTGTGAGGCTTGAGCGCATTGCGCAATACCGGCCAATAAAACGTTAATAATGTATTTGCTCTGACAAGCTCCGAAGCCTCATAGTTAAACGATCAAACGAACTTACCTGTGAAGTTCGATCGGGATTATATGACATCGCCTTGTCCGAGGATCATTATTTTTCACTATGTAGTTTGCGCTCTCGCAGTGCAAAGGCCACTGATTTTTAAAGAAGAAATAAGAAGAGGAGTATGTCTCCCGCCAACTGCCTGCCTAGCTAACTTCATTACGCTCGAAGTGCCTGCAATATTTGTTTAGGGCGGGAGTTTCAATTTCGGTTGTGGGATGATCCTCGGACAAGGCGATGTCATATAATCCCGATCGAACTTCACAGGTAAGTTCGTTTGATCGTTTAATTATATGACATCGCCTTGTCCTTCAGATCATTATTTTTCACTATGTAGCTGTTTAAAGATAGCGAAAATATTGCAGATAGTAATTGTTTTGCGGATATCATGGGCAAAGTTTAGTTATTTTCCTGTGAATTAATCGCTTCAGATTTTTATTAACGAATTACTTCAAAACTGTTCAACATCAGCTTCCGCAAGTTTTATGTGGTTGCTCAAAGGTTTATCATAGAATTTTTCAAATGATGTTTGTCCTTTCCGACATTTTCGGCACTTTTATTTCTGATTGCATCCACGACACGCCTTTGAGGTAAGCTATATTGCCTGTCGTGTCGAATGGGCAGAGAATATTTTGATATCAACGTGCACCTAATAGTATGAAGGGTTATTTTCTTAACCCATCTGATCAAATTTTTCTTTAGTTGACAGAGCCTATTTGTCATCAAGAATAAGTGAAACTTTGATTACTCCCACACCCTGGGCTCCACCATTATAATCATGTAGGCAATTTACTAAGCACAAATATGGATCTTCGACTTTCCAAAGGGGTTGACACTTGGTGTCCTACTTGTTTTCACATGGTAAGTGATATTTGTCAGCACTCATGAACTACTGAATATGTTTTCTAACCTAATTTTGTGGAATGTCTGGTACTATGCCCTGCAGAGAGCTTGCATGGGATAAGTTTTCTGGGAAAATCTGAGATGCCTAATTTTCCATAAGACTTTATAGATATTCGGTATTGTACCATTTTACTACTTCTGGATCCTATGTTACGCCATAATGCGGCTCATCTGAGTGTCTCATTCTTCCGGTACATTTCAAGAACCTCTTCCAAAGAGAATTTTATTGTTACATAGCGCCTGGCAAGATAAGACCTAGTGCTGGACGCTGTTGGTTGAAAGTGTCACATTTCACAGGTATTATTAATTGTCCAACGGATTCTGGAAAAAATATAAGACAGCTGCTGCGTTTTCTGCAGAAGGGTCTATATATACCTGTCAAAAGTGAGATATTGCTTTTGTGTGATTGAAGATAATGATACTGTTTCAAGTTTCCTCTTAGAGTCCCTGTTTTAAACCTTCCTGCGACGTTTTTTTTTTTTTTTTTTTTTTTTGAAATGGAGACAATTTATCGTTAGGTTCCATAACAAACATTTCTCTAATAAGAAGTTTCTTAAACATTGGGAATCATGGTTGTGAGGGTACTACTACAATAGTGTGTAGTGTGACTTAGGATTAAGTTCAGTTTTATTTACAGTATTTTCACGTTTTATGTGTTCTGTGCACAAAGTGTGGTCCCTGGCAGAGGCAACACTGCGTTTGACATCGAAACTTTGACACGCCCTGAGTGGAAGTCCGACAAAAAACAAATTTACATTACAATAAAAAATTTAAGTGCCTACTTGAATATTTGGCCACAAGCTACAACCTAAACTAGTGTTGTACAACATTTACACCTCACACCTCACACCTATAGCTTGATCATCCATGATCCTCCTGGCACCTGCCGCATCCGGATCTCTCGGCATGCAACTTGGATGCAGATATCAGTGCTTGGTTTCACAGACTCTGAAACGACTTTAGAAGTGCAGCACTGAGTCAACAACTTTAAAATTTCCATCAGCTCTATTCGCCTTCAGCAACATACACCACAGGAGGCAACCAACCAGAGGCCTCTCTCTTAACACAGCCAAAATTGTACACTGCCAATTCTATTTATATAGGCTATGGCTGGTAATGGCGCTATGAACCAAGATATTATTATGTTGTGACAAGCAAGCCTGCAAAAAACACTTGATTGCATAGGAGGCAGCCAGCAACAATAGATGGTTAATATGTTTCAAGGCCTCTGCTGCATTCCATCCACCATATGTATGTTCCCTTTTTATTGATGCACATTGTATGATTAAAAAAAAATATTATTAGACCACCATTTTTAAGGTTTAATGAGGTTTGGTATACCATTTCGGTATCGTAGCCCTGGCCTATTCTTTGTTGTCTAATGATTCTGAACATTCTGCCATATTGATTTTTGCAGTTTCTCTGATTTTTAATTTGTGTTTTGTACAACAGTTAATTACTGACCTAATGATTCTTGTTTTCCTCAGGTGGCAGCTCAGTTGTCAACTTTTAAGAATTCAGAGTTGATTTCGGCTACTTTTCCTATAATTGTTGATAAATCCAATGCTTTTTTATAAAGTTGTTACAGAACTAACATGAGACAAGGCGTTCCCGTTTAGTTCTAGCGGTAATCCAGAATCATTCAATTATGACCCACAAACAAGTAACATATTACTGTCTAAGAAAAATCCAATAGAGATTTGATTATTTTACAGAGATGACAAAGGGAAAGCAAGTGAACTGATAATAAGTGTCACATACTTTAAATGTTGGGTATTTTCTGAATTTTTCATGCACTGGCACCGAGTATGCATCTTTTAAAACAATCGTAGACAAAAAGAAGTTCTTTTTAATTTGCTTCAAAACTGTCCTTGTACTTTTCATTTTGAAGTGTTGAGGTTTGGGTATAAACCTATTATTTTTGAAAATCTGGAATGAATCTTTTCGATATTTCACTTATTGTGCTTACTTTCCATACTGTGCCTAGAGATCTGTGATCTTATTGCCTAGGTTTTATATAGAATGGGATTCGTACCCTTTGATAATATACATAGTAGTCTTGGAGGTTGATATTTGTTCATTTCCCTGCTGTGATATACAAAAGTGTGTTATGGTGCCGATTATGGTTATTGACCATTGAAGCGGTTGGTTTTTTATTTATTAATTTATTGCATCCAAATTATCTCTAAAAAGGAACCTGGAGAAACGAGTTAAGAACTGCCTGGATTAATTTGTCTACTGTGAACAAATGTTCTTCTCATAGATAATGACTACCACAGTGGAGACTGATGATCATAACTGTGGTAATAATTAATGGTTATAGAACCTAATTTTTGATTGATTATCTAGTATTGTCTGTATATTTGGAAATTTTCACCTGGTAGGAGACTTCCAGACTTTTCTGGGTCAAAGTTCTGGCAAATAAAAGCATGGCGGAGATTTTTCCATTGTCTCAAATTTTTTACCAATGTGAATGAGAAATTATTCTCTTTTTCTAAACCCGGACATAACATATATGTTTTATGCCACTTTTTTTTTTTTTTTTTTTTTTTTTGGGGAGCATCTGTGACTCCATTACACAGTGTGTTTTCTTTGTCAGTTCCAATTGGCTGTAAATAGTTGTCAAGGTTGTCAGTAAGTACCTTCAACTGAAATTCCATTTTTAACTATGGGAATTTCTTTGCCTGGAATTGTTTGGTAATACCTACCTACCTCTGGCATATGGCATCGATAGAGGTAACTGGGAGAATTTCTTCACCTGGAATTGTTTGGTAATACCTACCTACCTCTGGCCTATGGCATCAATAGAGGGAACTGGGAGAATTTCTTCACTTGGAATTGTTTGGTAATACCTACCTACCTCTGGCCTATGGCATCAATAGAGGGAACTGGGAGAATTTCTTCACCTGGAAATGTTTGGTAATACCTACCTACCTCTGGCCTATGAGCATCTATAGAGGGTCACTATCCCCAGCCTGTGGCTCTGGATGGGATTTCTCGTGTTTCTTCACTTGACTTTTTACCCTGGTCTGTGGCACTTGATGGGGTATCTCGAGTTGCTATTTGAACCATTTATCCCCGGGCCTGTGGCTGCTACGCGGGATATCTCGAGATGCTGTTTGGACCATTTATCCCCGGCCTGTGGCACCTGATGGGGTATCTCGAGCTGCTGTTGGGACCATTTATCCCCGGGCCAGTGGCTGCTACGCGGGATATCTCGAGTTGCTATTTGGACCATTTATCCCCGGCCTGTGGCACCTGATGGGGTATCTCGGGCTGCTGTTGGAACCATTTATCCCCGGGCCAGTAGCTGCTACGCGGGATATCTCGAGTTGCTATTTGGATAACGTGGTCGAGACCTAGCCCTTAACCTAAAAATAACACGGCTTCCACATTTTCGTGTCTGGAGCTGTTTTTCAAGTTTGCATAAGAGGTCCCGTGGACTGGACCGTTCTCTTTTTCTTTTCTTCACAATTTTCGCAAAAGAATACTTTCAGTTTCTCAATTTAAGCAAAATAATTAAAAACACATCTATGGCCTTTCGCACTGAGAAGCGTAATGAAGTTAGCTAGGCAGGCAGTTGGCGGGAGACATACTCCTCTTCTTATTTCTTCTTTAAAAATCAGTGGCCTTTGCACTGCGAGAGCGCAAACTACATAGTGAAAAATAATGATCTGAAGGACAAGGCGATGTCATATAATTTCAATTTATTACCTTTCTCGGCCGATTTGGATACATGCTTGCCGACCCAGGGTTTATCGAGCACGTGCATTTGCATATGCTTTTTTAACTCGTGTGCCTGAAAACTGCAAGATCATTCACATACGTGCCTTTCACTTGCGTTTCTATCAGAAAGTCATATATTTCATATATTTCTCTGTATTAATTTTCTCAATACTGAAGGAACTACATTGAAGTTTTTCAAATATCCCGTCGTATATTTTACTGAAACGTTCATTATGTAAACTAGAACATGTTCTAATTCCGAGCGTTCTCACCCCGTGTTTTTCACGCACGCCGACAGGCACAAGTGTGAACGTCGTGGGTATGCATTTCCTATGTAGGGTCAAAAACCCTGGGTGGAATCGGCCTTGAATGCAGTTTGCTTGTTTCCAAATTCCAAACTATATATTTTTTAAATATTATATTGACATGACATGTGTCAGTATTTCTGATCTGCTGATAAGCTTTATTTTCAAAAGAGGAAGACTCTAATGAATCATGAGTGTTAGAGAGATAAAGAGATGTGAAATAGTTGCTTAGAGCCAAGGACATTACACACAGGGGAGGGATTCTGTGTACCATAGCTACCCTTCCTACCTAGTCCAGTCCACTCACGAACTTTTTTCTTGCATACAGAGGCCACCGCATTTCGTCATTTCAAGGTCATTTCTGATACAAAGATGATAGATAAGAATGAAAATACGAAAAAGATATCGAAGTTAGGTTAGATAAGCCAGGTTAGGTTAGATCAAAACTATGTTATCCAGAACGATTTGTCTAAACAAACTTGCCTGGGGCGTTGAGGAACCAAATTGAAGTAGAAGAATGAAAAACAAAGACGAATAAATAATCAAAGTTAGGTTAGATAATCCAGGTTAGGTTAAATCAGAACTATCTAATCCAAACCAAATTGAATCAGAACTATCTAATCCAACCCGAATTGACTGAATCAACTGGCCAAGAGGCTATCCGGGCCAATTTATAGTCGAAAGATGAAAAACATAAACGAGCAATAAATCGAAGTTAGATAGTTGGATTAGATAGTTCTAATCTGACCTAACCTGGCTCATCTAACCTAACTTCGATTTCTTATTCGTCTTTGTTTTTCATTTTCCCACTTCAATTTGGCTCAGATAGGCCCCCGACAAGTTGATATGGACAAATCTTGTTGGATTAGATAGTTTTGATCTAACCTATCCTGGCTTATCTAACCCAACTTCGATTTATTGTTCGTTTTTGTTTTTCATTTTCCGACTTCAATTTGGCTCATATAGGCACCAGGCAAGTTGATTTAGACAAATCGTTTCGGATAAGGTAGTTTTGATCTAACCTATCCTGGCTTATCTAACCCAACTTCGATTTTTTATTCGTCTTTGTTTTTAATTTTTCGACTTCAATTTGCCTCAGATAGGCCTCCGGCAAGTTGATTTAGAGAAGTCATGGTGGATTAGATAGTTTTGATGTAACCTATCCTGGCTTATCTAACCCAACTTCGATTTTTTATTCGTCTTTGTTTTTCATTTTTCGACACTAATTTGGCTCATATACGCTCCCGGCAAGTTGATTCAGACAAATCGTTTCGGATAAGGTAGTCTTGATCTAACCTAACCTGGGTTATCTAACCCAACTTCGATTAATTGTTCGTTTTTGTTTTTAATTTTTAGACTTCAGATTGGCCCGGATTTCCTCTCGGCCAGTTGTTTCAGTCCATTCGGGTTGAATTTGATAGTTCTGATCTAACCTAACTTCGATTTTTTATTCGTCTTTGTTGTTCATGTATATACTCGACTTTTTTGACCTTCAAATTTTTCCGTTCTCGAGTTGGTTAGCTCTGAATCAGTTTTCAAATGTTTTTCTTGGCGCCAAAAATATTTCTGATGAGTTTCGTACAAAGATTCGGAATCAGCACATCAAAATACGTGCGAGGACAAAAATTTGAAATTCGAAAAATAAAAAGTAAAAAAGTTCAAAAAATTATGTATCACAATATACTCGACTTTTTTGTCTGTCGATTTTATTCATTCAAATTCACAGTACATATTAATTCGGTCATTCTGAATCGATTTGCATTCGCAGAATTCGTCTATCTTCAACCGTTCTCGAGTTGGTCATCTCTGAATCAATTTTCGAATGGTTTTTACAGGCTTTGTTCGTTTTTGTTTTTCATTTTTCGACTTCAAATTAGCCTGGATAGCCTCTCGGCCAGTTGATTAAGTCAGTTCGGGTTGGATTAGATAGTTCTGATCCAACCTACTCTGGCTTATCTAACCTAACCTGGCTCACCTAAACTGGCTCATCTACCTAACTTCGAATTCTTATTCGTATTTAATTCAATATTGATTAAGTAGAAAGGCCTCCGGCAAGTTGATTCAGAAAAATTATGTTGGATTGGATAGATTTGATCTAACCTGTCCTGGCTTATCTAACCCAACTTCGAGAAATTGTTCGTTATTGTTTTTCATTTTTCGACATCAAATTGGCTCAGATAGCCTCTCGGCCAATTGATTCAGTCAATTCGAGTTGGATTAGATAGTTTTGATATATTGTTCGTTTTTGTTTTTTATTTTTCGACTTCAAATTGGCTCAGATAGCTCGGCAAGCTTATTCAGATAATTCGGGTTGGATTGGATAGTTTGGATCTAACCTAACATGGCTTATCTAACCTAACTTCGATTTCTTATTTGTCGTCGTTATTCATTTTCCGACTTCAATTTGTCTCAGATAGGCCTCTGGCAAGTTGATTTGGAGAAGTCATGGTGGATTAGATAGTTTTGATCTAACTTATCCTGGCTTATCTAACCCAACTTCGATTTAGTGTTCGTTTTTGTTTTTCATTTATCGATTTCAAATTGGCCCGAATATCCTCTCGGTTAGTTGTTTCAGTTAATTTGGGTTGAATTAGATAGTTTGATCTAACCTATCCTGGCTTATCTAACCCAACTTCGATTTTTTATTTGTCATTGTTTTTCATTTTCTGACTTTAATTTGGCTCATATACGCCCCCGGCAAGTTGATTTAGACAAATCGCTTCGGATAAGGTAGTCTTGATCTAACCTAACCTGGCTCATCTAACCTTACTTCGATTTCTAATTCGTCTTTGTTTCCGACTTCAATTTGCCTCAGATAGGCCTCCGGTAAGTTGATTTAGAGAAGTCATGGTGGATTGGGTAGTTTTGATCTAACCTATCCTGGTTTATCTAACCCAACTTCGATTTATTGTTCGTTTTTGTTTTTCATTTTTTCGACTTCAAATTGGCCCGGATATACTCTCGGCCAGTTGTTTCAGTCAATTCGGGTTGAATTAGATAGTTTTGATCTAACCTATCCTGGCATATCTAACCCAACTTTGATTTTTTTATTCGTCTTTGTTTTTCATTTTTCGACTTCAATTTGCCTCAGATAGGCCTCCGGCAAGTTGATTTAGAGAAGTCATGGTGGATTAGTCAGTTTTGATCTAACCTAACCTGGCTTATCTAACCTAACTTCGATTTCTTATTTGTCGTAGTTTTTAATTTTCAGACTTCAATTTGGCTCACAAAAGCCTCTGGCAAGTTGATTTAGAGAAATCTTGTATAATTAGATAGTTTTGTTCTAACCTATCATGGTTTATCTAACCCAACTTCGATATATTGTTCGTTTTAGTTTTTTATTTTTCGACTTCAAATTGGCTCAGACAGCCCCTCGGCAAGCTTATTCAGACAATTGGGGTTGCATTAGATAGTTTTGATCTAACCTAACCTGGCTTATCTAACCTAACTTCTATTTCTTATTTGTCGTCGTTTTTCATTTTCCGACTTCAATTTGGCTCAGATAGGCCTCCGGCAAGTTAATTTAGACAAATCATATTGGATCAGATAGTTTTGATTTAACCTATCCTGGCTTATCTAACCCAACTTCGATTTATTGTTCGTTTTTGGTTTCCATTTTTTGACATCAAATTGGCCCGGATATCCTCTCGGCCAGTTGTTTCAGTCAATTCGGGTTGAATTAGATAGTTTTGATCTAACCTATCCTGGCTTATCTAACCCAACTTCGATTTTTTAATCGTCTTTGTTTTTCATTTTTCGACTTCAATTTGTCTCAGATAGGCCTCCGGCAAGTTGATTTAGCGAAGTCATGGTGGATTAGATAGTTTTGATCTAACCTATCTTGGCTTATCTAACCCAACTTCGATTTTTTATTCGTCATTGTTTTTCATTTTCCGACTTCAATTTGCCTCAGATAGGCCTCCGGCAAGTTGATTTAGAGAAGTCATGGTGGATTAGATAGTTTTGATCTAACCTATCTTGGCTTATCTAACCCAACTTCGATTTTTTATTCGTCATTGTTTTTCATTTTCCGACTTCAATTTGCCTCAGATAGGCCTCCGGCAAGTTGATTTAGAGAAGTCATGGTGGATTAGATAGTTTTGATCTAGCCTATCCTGGCTCATCTAACCCAACTGCGATTTTTTATTCTTCATTGTTTTTCATTTTTCGACTTCAATTTGCCTCAGATCGGCCTCTGGCAAGTTGATTTAGAGAATTCATGGTGGATTAGATAGTTTTGATCTAACCTATCCTGGCTTATCTAACCCAACTTCGATTTCTTATTTGTATTCGTTTTCATGGGATTCTGTATTAATAATTTTTCAATTCTCTTTGGAGGACAAATATTATAAATTGTACGAAGTCTAATTCCACAGGAAAAAAAAAATTGAACCCCGCTTTTGTCAATGTTGTATCTTACCTGTTTCTCAAAATAACCTTTGGAGTGCATTTATGTTCATTCGAATATACACATGAAGTATCAATGGCAGTTTCCTCTCAATTCTTGTTATTGCTATACGAGTCAACAATCTTCTTTCAGGATGACATCAAGGGTCCAGTTACCGAGAGTATTCGCCTGGCAGCCTCCTTGATAATGAGGAATCCCGTCATGTACAGTAGTCATTGCAAAGGTAAAGGGTGGTGGGAGGATTTAGTTATGTAACATTCATTTTGTGTCGTTTTGCAGATACACAAGTCCTACGAGTCGCACCTAGCTAATGAGGCCCTCAGCAACGTAGAGTCT
The DNA here is from genome assembly GCA_958298965.1 of Chrysolina haemoptera. Taxonomy (NCBI): domain Eukaryota; kingdom Metazoa; phylum Arthropoda; class Insecta; order Coleoptera; family Chrysomelidae; genus Chrysolina; species Chrysolina haemoptera. The sequence continues at coordinate 30,402,782 of OY282598.1, forward strand.
TCTAGAACGATAGCACAAGTGTTGTATGATATGAACGATGGCTCTCCACCCACAGGTGACCTATGCGCAAAAGCGTTCAGTTTGTTGGTTCCCAGAACGAGATGTGAATATTGAAAAAAAGAAAAAGAAACGGGAACTATGTAAATTATTCATGTGACAAAGTGTACATAGAGTTAGTCTAGTGTCTAGTAGATTTGTAGCCTAATTGTTATTTTTATATAATTTAGTGTACAGAACATTCTGAATAGTGTCGAGTCGCCGCCGTTGTCTTGAAACAGTAGTTGTATCGTGGACGAACCTATTGTAGTCCGTGCTGCATGTGATATAGAGAGCACATAATTTTTTAATATTCATCGTTTACCTGAAGATGTATCGATGCTTTTATTTCTTCAGCGTAGCGAGGTACCAAATCTCTAGTTGATTGATGTTTCGTGTGTATGTAAAAATAAGTACCCGTCCACTAAGTTTTTCATGTGCTGATTCATATCCATCTTTTCATACTTACCGGTAAAATCTGTAAAATATTTATATTAATTATATGGAGAAAATAAACTGCATTTAATGTGTGTCTGTGTTTCATTCCATAACTGCTTGCGTAGAGCTCTGGAGACGAACAAAAGTGTAAAATCATTGACCACAGTGTAGAAATCAGAATTATAAAGTTGTTCATTTGTTTTGATAGATTCCAAATGTCATAAATCTTTCATTATGTGAACTGAAACGTTTCAGTTTTGTGTGTTCTCACACCACGAATTTTCACGCACCTGCATATCTCATGCAGGGTGACCACCCAGAGTTTTCAAAGTCAAAAACAATCCAGGCTTTATGAAGCACATGCATTTTTCATGCAGGGTCGAAAACGCAGGGTGCCCACCCAGGGTTTATGAAGCCTTGGTAGGCACCGTACATTTTTCACCTTGCATGAGAAATGCATAAACATCTACGTTCACATAGAATTCGCAGTACTCATCGAAGAAAATTGATTTTTGGTGGGGAGTGACGCGGGGTGCCATCTGCCGCGACTTTATGTTTCGACAAGATTAATTTATATGGAAAGGCTTAGTAATACCCAAAACTGCACTAAGCCTTCTCGTTAAATACTACGGATCACTAAGCACTAAGCACTGAATTAGGAAAGTGCTCGGGAGCATAGTGCTTAAGAGCACAAAAGTGATTCGAGCACTTTCACGAGCACTGTGCTTTGGGACAGCTCTGACTACACTACACTGCACTACACTACACTGGACTACACTACACTACCACTATACTACACTACACTCTACTCTACCCGAGTCCGACTCGACTCCACTCCGACTCGACTCCGACCCGACTCCGATCCGACTCCGATCCGACTCTGACCCGACACCGACCCGACTCCGATCCGACTCCGACCCGACTACGATCCGACTACTATCCGACTCCGATCAGACTCCGACACGACTCCGACACGACCCCGACACGACTCCGACACGACCCCGACACGACTCCGACACGACCCCGACACGACTCCGACACGACCCCGACACGACTCCGACACGACTCCGATCCGACTCGGACACTACTCCGTCTCGACTCCGACACGACTCCGATCCGACTCCGACACGACTCCGACACGACTCCGATCCGACTCCGACCGGACTCCGACCCGACTCCGACCCAACTCCGACCCAACTCCGACCAACTCCGGGCCAATTTGAAGTCGAAAGATGAAAAACAAAAACGAACAATAAATCAAAGTTAGGTTAGAAGAGCCAGGTTAGGTTAGATCAAAACTATCTAATCCAACCCGAATTGACTGAATCAACTGGCCGAGAGGCTATCCGGGCCAGTTTGTAGTCGAAAAATGAAAAACAAACGAAAAATAAATCGAAAATGTGTTTTATAGCCAGGATAGGTTAGATCAAAACTACCTAATCCAACATGATTTCTATAAATCAACTTGCCAGAGACCTATCTGAGCCAAATTTCTGAAAATGGACAGGATGGGTTAGATCAAAACTATCTAATCAAACATGTTTTCTCTAAATCAACTTTCCGGGGGCGTATATGAGCCAAATTGAAGTAGGAAAATGAAAACGAAGACGAATAAGAAATCGAAGTTAGGTTAGATAGGCCAGGATAGGTTAGATCTAACTATCTGATCCAACATGATTTGTCTAAATTAACTTGCCAGGGGCATATATATGAGGCAAACTGAAGTCGGAAAATGAATACGAAGACGAATAAGAAATCGAAGTTAGGTTAGATATGCCAGGATAGGTTAGATAGGCCAGGATAGGTTAGATCAAAACTATCTAATCAAACATGATTTCTTTAAATCAACTTTCCGGGGGCGTATATGAGCCAAATTGAAGTAGGAAAATGAAAACGAAGACGAATAAGAAATCGAAATTAGGTTATACCCAAAAAACTACTAACATACCTTTTTTAATGTTTATTCTTACGTTTAAGACGACGAGAAACACTCCTAGACAGGTTTCGTCCAAGTTCTATGAGCCGTTTTCGAGATACGGAAAAAGTGAAATATTCGCTAACCTTGGGTCGAAAATGGTGTCAATCGATAGAACTCGTCGAGAGGAATCCAAAAACGTCCTCAGTTACTCTCTAGGACCAACGGTTACCGAGTTATGGAGAAAATCCGGCCCAAACGACCTTTTTTTTTTTTTTTTTTTTTTTTTTTTTTTTTTTTTTTTCCAGAATTTTCCATAGAATTCAATTTTCAATTGTTTTAGGTTAGGTTAGGTTAGGTTAGGTTAGGTTAGGTTAGGTTAGGTTAGGTTAGGTTAGGTTAGGTTAGGTTAGGTTAGGTTAGGTTAGGTTAGGTTAGGTTAGGTTAGGTTAGGTTAGGTTAGGTTAGGTTGGGTCCAGGGGTCTTCCCAGGCGAGTGTGAAGCGTACATCATAACATAGAGCCTCTCCACAAGCAAGACTGTTGGGTGCCTACTCGCGGCGGGCCTGTCTCTTACCGAACCCAATGGATCTAGAGGGGGGAAAACCTCGATAAAAAGGCCCTCCTAGAGACACACACCTAGTGTGCAGGAATGGCGACCCTGGGAGTACTATAGCTTGGTCCTACTTTGTTTCACCTAGACTGAAGCAGGACCACTTTCTTTTATCTTTCTGTCGGCCACACTGGGCCAACCCTTGTTCTTTTCCGACCCCGACGCTATTAGAGCATTCGAGGGCTAGGGGTCACTCCTTTTCTCACTACCAGGACATAGGGGAGGCGGCTATGTCCTCTTATCTTCCAGCCCTTTTCTGCCTCCTTGCCCCAAGCTGGGGAACCGGAGGAAGGGGGGCTACCGCGTCCCCCAATCCAACGGTGTAGCACCATCGCGCCGCAGGGATGCATGGCACAGGGGTGATTAAGTGTGTCGCAAGCGATGCCCGCCGGACCAGGCAATCCGGCGGGGAAGATGCCTTACCCCTGCATGCGGGGCTCTGCAGGGGTGGACCGTTTCTTCCCTTGCTTCTCGTGGGAACACAAATGGAAAAAAATACAAATATCGAGAGAAATGAGGAGAGTAAGGAAGATAGGGAACTTAGGGAGGAGTTCGAAAAGAATCTGATAGCCGCGCAGGCAAAGAATAAACTAGCGAGGTCACCAGGGACTTCCAACGCAGATAAGACCAATAGGGACAAAGAGGAAGTTTACAGCATGCCTGGACAGAGTACGTCACCACCACCCACATGGTTCTTGGACGAAGAACTGACGAAAAGCCCTATATACGACCTAACCATCACGGAAGAAGATTCCGAAAAGGAAGGCATGGAGCAACCCAAGAAGAAAAGAAAGTGGAGGAGATCCCCAAAAAAACCAGAGAGGCAACATCTTGACGATAGAACCAAGGATTTCACCAAACTGCAAGAGACGGTTAAAAACGTGGTGGAGATGGCCGCCCAGATGACCGACCTGGTTAAAGCCAACACTAATACCAAGGTCGAGATAAAGAAACTCGCAGGATGTATCAGCAGGGAGACTGGTATACTGAGGAGGAGAACGGAGTTCCTCACTCAGGTACAGGACTTCCTGAAGGAATCGAACGAAGACAGGGAGAGAGAAGACGTAGAAATCGCAATGAAGGAGAAAATCGGTTTGGCTGAGAAAGAAAAAGCTGTGGCGGTAAAAAAGGCCGAGAGAGCCATAATGAGAGTTGGAGAACTAGAGGAAAATATACGTAAACTGGAGGAAAGACTACTAAGAGCAGAAGCTAGCCGGGTGGAGACAAAATCAAATATGGACAACACCCCAAGAACAGCGGAGACCTCCACAATGGAGGCGCGCCCCGAGAAAGCCTGCACATGCATATGCACGTGTGAAGCATCAAGGCTGAGCTCCCCAGAGAGCCTGACAGCTGCAGATGATTACGGCACATACGAAAGGGTGCAAAGACTGCAATGGGAGGACTCGGTTTTCACCAACACCGAGATAATAGTAGGAAACCCTATAAATACGGAAAACGACGCAGTCAAGGTAGTTATAGCTGAGTCTGACGACCTTGGAATGAAATCAAGCATACAAAAATTATATAGAGAAAAGTTTCCCGAGCTCACAGAACTGGAGGGGGGTTTCGATGTACTGGAACAGACTACAAGGGTAAAAGGTACCGGCGCCATTTCATCCAAAAAGATAGTTAAAATAACCTATGATGGGACCCCACGGGATTTGTGGGGTAGACTGATCCAGCTTAAAGAAGAAACCGGTCAAGATAGCAGGGTAAACCTGCATCGTGTCAGGAAAATGAGTGTAATGGAACTTAGGAAAATGACAGAATCCATCTACCACGGCAGTCAGACCAGGGTCGACATATACACGACCACCCAGCAGAACGCACCAAACACAGGGAAAAACACTTACGGATTCGTAATTAGCGATGGTGGGAAATCCTACAGAGATATCCTAGACAAGGTAACGGGAGCGGTTGGGGGTACAGACGCTGCTCTCGCCATAAGAGGGGTTAGGAGTACCAAAGAAGGAAGCTTGCTCCTAACATTGGACAAAGACAGGGAGGCCTGCACCAAATTGAGAGAGGCTCTCAACGCTCAAGGCACCCTCAAAACTAAGACTTTAGGAGAGGAGCAAAAGGAGCTCATACATCTCAAGGGAATGCCATGGAATGTTACAGAAGAGGAAATAAAAGACGCTGTCAGGAAGGAAACCGGAAATTGGACAGAAGAATATAAATTGAACAGAGTGAGAGTCTCCTCCGACGACACCGCCGCGGCCATTATTACCCTCCCACGGAGCGCCGCAACGTCTCTGGTCAAAAAGGAGAGTATAAGAATCGGATTAGCCCGTTGTAAAGTGGAAAAGCGTGTCTACGTACCTAAATGCTCTAAATGCTGGGAATATAATCATAGCAGCGAGAAGTGTACAGGCCCAGACAGAAACAATACATGTTACAACTGCGGCAAGGAAGGTCATAGCGCCAAGGACTGCAAGGACGAAGAATCATGTCCGATTTGTAACGAGGTTGGACATAGAGTTGGCACACAAAAATGCCCAGCCTTCAGGGAAGCCCTTCAAAGGGCCAGAGCTAGAGAAAAAGCGAGAAGCGGAGCTACTCAAACTAGAACGGCAATAACAGGCCCACCAACAGACAGCAGCCCCCAGGAAGCGCCCGTGTCGTCACGGAGCTGGTAATTTTACAAATTAACACCGACAGGCGGAGAAACGCACATAATCTCCTCCTGAGGGTCGCCGAAGAGAATGACGCAGACGTAGTGATTGTGCAGGAACCGAATAAAAAGCTCATTGATAAGGACCCTAGATGGATAAAGGATAAATATACCAACACCGCCACTTGGTGCAGGAACCGAGCAGTGGGCGTTATCGGACATACCTCAGGTACGGGCTTCGTATGTATCAATCTGGGCACTTGGTCCCTGTACAATTGCTACGTCTCACCAAACGTCTCTCAGACAGAATTTGAAACGTACGTGGATACAATCTTCGACCATGTTCGAACTGGTGGTACGGAGGCCGTCATTGCTGGCGACTTCAACTCTAAATCGTCTTTGTGGAACTCCGACACAACAGACAGAAGAGGAGACTACCTATCCGAGTGGATACAGTCCCTGAATCTCGTCGTCCTAAATGAAGGCTCAACGCCCACCTTCGAGAGAAGAGAACAACATTCGATAATTGACATTACTTTGGCAACCCCACAAATAGCACAGAAGATAAGGAATTGGCACGTCCTGGCAGGCGAAACTCTGAGCCTGCATAAACATATACGTTTCAACATTGCCTCAACTAACAAAAGGAAATGGTACGGAGAAATAAACAAGACCTACCTGGACAGAAAGGCTCTCGCCGGAAGCCTCCAACTGATGAGACACAGTATAAACTCCCTGGACGACCTCACCGTGGCAGTCAAGGAGGCACAGAAGTCCAGCTCCCGAACCAAATCTGGGAGACAAAGAGCGCGCCCGATATGGTGGAACGAGGCCATAGAAGCACTGAAAACGGAGTGCAATAAGCTCAGGAGAAACCTCCAGAGGGCAAGGAAACGTCGTCCATTTGACATCACCATTCCGGCGAAAGAAATCACCTACAAAAACTGCAGGAGGGAAATGGGGAACGAGATTAAAAAATCCAAAAAGGAACAGTGGAGACTACTGTGTGACGCACTGGATGAGGACCCATGGGGGCATGGATATAAAATAGTGATGGATGGACTGAAACAGCTGAGAACCCCTTACGAACTGGACCACCAGGTCAAGGCCACCAAGATTGAGACACTATTCCCACTCCACGTGGAAATTAGAGACCCGGTCGCAGACAGCCAAACACAACCCCCCCTTTTCACCATGATGGAACTAGAGGCCGCAACAGGGAAGATAAAAGAGAAAAAGGCACCAGGCCCAGACGGTATACTCCCGGAGTCTATTAGGATAGCAGCAGCAGCCATCCCCGAAGTTATACTAGACATCATGAACAGACAGGTCACCGAATGCCTTTTCCCTGAGAGATGGAAGGCAGCAAATGTAGCCCTGATCCCGAAGGGCAATCCGGAGGACGAGAAGTACAGGCCCATTTGTCTGTTGGACGGCTTTGGAAAGCTTTATGAGCACCTGATTAAGAACAGGCTGGAGGCAGAACTAACCGAGCATCGGGGGATTTCGGCAACCCAATTCGGTTTCAGATCAGGGAAGTCCACGGTTGATGCCATCAGATATGTAATCCAGAGGGCAACAGGAAGAAACATCACTTGGGGATCGGTTGTGCTGATAGACGTTAGGAATGCCTTCAACACAGCAAAGTGGGGGAAAATACTTAAAACACTGAAGGGTTTGAGGATAGCGGGCTACCTTTTAAAGCTGGTCGACGCATACCTGACCGACAGGAGCTTGAGAAGTGGGACATACTCCCAGAGGATGACCCAAGGAGTCCCGCAGGGCTCGGTCCTAGGACCGACCCTGTGGAACGTGCTATACGATGATGTAATTAAAATGAACCTTCCGATAGGCTGCTACTCGGCAGCATATGCGGACGACCTGGCAATTGTAATCACGGCCAGGGATAAACAAACCCTGATGGACAAAGGTAACGAATGCCTGGAACTGGTCAAGAAATGGATGTCCGACACTGGTCTAGACATAGCCCCCGAGAAGACAGAGGCCATCATATTGAAGGGCCCAAGGAAAAGAGAGGACATTAGATTCACATTGGGAAATACAGTCATCACTCCTAAAAAGTATGTTAAATACCTTGGGGTCTGGCTTGACGACAAGTTGATCTACAACGAACACGCTAGGAACGTGGTTAGCAAGGCCAATAAACAAGTCGCGGCTCTAGTCAGGATCCTCCCAAATATAAGAGGACCAGGGGAACACAAAAGGAGGGTATTGTATGGAGTGACGCAGTCTGTTCTGCTATACGCAGCCCCCGTCTGGGGCGTCGTGATGAGAGTCAAAAAGTACAAAAAGATGTTCGAATCTACGCAAAGAAAGATGCTCTTGAGGGTTGCAATGGCATATCGCACAGTAGCAGCGGAGGCGCTCTGTGTGATCACCGCAGTACCCCCTTTAGACCTTCTAGTGCAAGAAAGGATCACCCTGGCAGAGAGGCCGGAAGCAAGTAACGTGACCAAAAAGGAGGAGAGATTAAATACGATCATTAATTGGCAACGCAGATGGCAATCAAACGAAAGTAACTCCCAATGGACGAAAAGGCTCATACCAAGACTAGAGCCGTGGCTAAATAGCACCTACCGGAAGTCTAACTATTACATCACACAGGCCCTGAGTGGGCACGGCGCCTTCAGAACCTACACCTTCAGGATAGGCAAGACGGAGGATGAAGAGTGCATTTACTGCGGGGAAAGAGACGACCCTGAGCATACCCTGTTCTCTTGCCCCAGATGGCAAGAGGAGAGGTTCCACCTGGAACAGCTTCTAGGCGTCGCGGCAACTCCAGAAAACCTGGTTCAAAATATGCTCATGACAAGGGAAAATTGGAACGCCGGAGCAAAATTCTTACGGAAAGTTATGGAGCAGAAAGAGAGAGAGGAGAGAAATCTTCAGAGGGAAGGGCGTTGACGAACTCAAACGGCTAAACTGCTAAACAGACAGAGAAACAGAGAGACCAGCAGGAAACCGCCTATGCCTGAAGCGAAATCTTTAGTTAGACACGTCCCAGGTATAGGAGAGGGTTAGGGGTGGTTTTAGTCAGTAGGAGTCTGACACTACTGACTCGTGATGGATACCAAGCGGTCAGTGTCCTATGCAGGATTTCCACCCCACCAGAAAAAAAAAAAAAAAAAAAAAAAAAAAAAAAAAAAAAAAAAAGGTTAGGTTAGGTTAGGTTAGGTTAGGTTAGGTTAGGTTAGGTTAGGTTAGGTTAGGTTAGGTTAGGTTAGGTTAGGTTAGGTTAGGTTAGGTTAGGTTAGGTTAGGTTAGGTTAGGTTAGGTTAGGTTAGGTTAGGTTAGGTTAGGTTAGGTTAGGTTAGGTTAGGTTAGGTTAGGTTAGGTTAGGTTAGGTTAGGTTAGGTTAGGTTAGGTTAGGTTAGGTTAGGTTAGGTTAGGTTAGGTTAGGTTAGGTTAGGTTAGGTTAGGTTAGGTTAGGTTAGGTTAGGTTAGGTTAGGTTAGGTTAGGTTAGGTTAGGTTAGGTTAGGTTAGGTTAGGTTAGGTTAGGTTAGGTTAGGTTAGGTTAGGTTAGGTTAGGTTAGGTTAGGTTAGGTTAGGTTAGGTTAGGTTAGGTTAGGTTAGGTTAGGTTAGGTTAGGTTAGGTTAGGTTAGGTTAGGTTAGGTTAGGTTAGGTTAGGTTAGGTTAGGTTAGGTTAGGTTAGGTTAGGTTAGGTTAGGTTAGGTTAGGTTAGGTTAGGTTAGGTTAGGTTAGGTTAGGTTAGGTTAGGTTAGGTTAGGTTAGGTTAGGTTAGGTTAGGTTAGGTTAGGTTAGGTTAGGTTAGGTTAGGTTAGGTTAGGTTAGGTTAGGTTAGGTTAGGTTAGGTTAGGTTAGGTTAGGTTAGGTTAGGTTAGGTTAGGTTAGGTTAGGTTAGGTTAGGTTAGGTTAGGTTAGGTTAGGTTAGGTTAGGTTAGGTTAGGTTAGGTTAGGTTAGGTTAGGTTAGGTTAGGTTAGGTTAGGTTAGGTTAGGTTAGGTTAGGTTAGGTTAGGTTAGGTTAGGTTAGGTTAGGTTAGGTTAGGTTAGGTTAGGTTAGGTTAGGTTAGGTTAGGTTAGGTTAGGTTAGGTTAGGTTAGGTTAGGTTAGGTTAGGTTAGGTTAGGTTAGGTTAGGTTAGGTTAGGTTAGGTTAGGTTAGGTTAGGTTAGGTTAGGTTAGGTTAGGTTAGGTTAGGTTAGGTTAGGTTAGGTTAGGTTAGGTTAGGTTAGGTTAGGTTAGGTTAGGTTAGGTTAGGTTAGGTTAGGTTAGGTTAGGTTAGGTTAGGTTAGGTTAGGTTAGGTTAGGTTAGGTTAGGTTAGGTTAGGTTAGGTTAGGTTAGGTTAGGTTAGGTTAGGTTAGGTTAGGTTAGGTTAGGTTAGGTTAGGTTAGGTTAGGTTAGGTTAGGTTAGGTTAGGTTAGGTTAGGTTAGGTTAGGTTAGGTTAGGTTAGGTTAGGTTAGGTTAGGTTAGGTTAGGTTAGGTTAGGTTAGGTTAGGTTAGGTTAGGTTAGGTTAGGTTAGGTTAGGTTAGGTTA